>CM061142.1:310994767-312369357 GCA_030789695.1 Scilla litardierei | reverse complement strand
CAGTTGGAGAAGCTGCCTGCATCGGTAAAGATACTGGATCCACCTTTTGCTACAAGTGGTATCAATTTAGTAGTGTAGCTGTAGTGTAAATTTTTATGCTTTGAATAATCACGAATCCTCTCGATAGGGATAGGACCGTATAGGACTTTTATACTTTCCTAGTTTAATAAATTCACCCAATATGATGGTTGCTTAATCATCCTTTGCACCCCACCCAACTCCACGATTTAACTGTCTGCCCTTATATTATAATGCTTACTTTGCCTGTCTCCTCATTTTTATGCACATCTGTCCACACAGGGCACCGTCTGATATAGTTTGGGCGGATAGAGATTATTTTGTTGTGTAGCCCCCCTATTTTTTCATTGTCCTCTACTCATATCATACACACATTGACGACAATGTGACGTTTAAGCTTGGGGGAGTGCACAGTGCACGCACTTTGCTTCGTCGTGATGCACACTTTGAAATTCTCAGAAGAACCATGTTCACCTCTCTATTTATGTCACATATGCTTCATTTTCTATGAAATATTGTGGATTTATTTTTTTTATGAACTCTGGTATCCGTTAAATTAGAGGTCAATTCCTTGATTAGAGTATCATTGTTAATATGCTTTTTCGTTACAGAATCCATAGTTTCACAACCATATTCTCGAAACAGTTAAGCTAAAAATCAATGAGTCAAATCTGAAAATTATTTGACTCCTGCATGATTTGATTGATAATTTTATTGCTTCATAGATATTTAGCAATTCAAAAGAGATATGTGATGTGCATTTATTTTATATATTCACACACGTTTTCTTCGTGTTTTTCTGTTGTTTTCCGGCGTTTCGTATCCATTTTCTCGCAATTTTTAGTTTTCTTTCACTTCTTTTAGTTTTTGTGCCAATGCAGGAGATTACCAGTGTTGAGGACATATAAAGCAGATATCATGAGTCTCCGGAGCAACGGGAGGTGTCACGCGTGATCCCGAGGGCCAAACGTCAAAGAATACTATGTTTCAGCCCTCAACCGATCGGTTGGACAGAGCCAACCGATCGGTTCGTGCACGCGTATCCGACCCAGACAGGAGCAGCATCGAAGAGAATCTCACCCGATCGGTTCAGTGATCAGGTGAATATGACAGAGCTATCTGTCTTTTGGAGCTGAATTCCAACCGATTGGGTGACATCTCACCTATCGGTTCATCTGTAGCCGAACTCTCCCAACTCACGACCCGATGACATCAACCGATCGGCTCGACGACCGGTTGATGTAACGGTCGCTTTCCGACCTTATGAGTTTCTACGTGCACGTGCTTTTTCATGCACGTGTTTTATTTGACTCTTTCTTGGTTTCGGTATGTACGATGTGATATGCCGTTGTGACCGTATGGAAGTGTAGAATTTTATAGTAATTTTTGGGAACGTCATTTCATGGCTCGTTTTCTCGCAAAACGACTTTGAATGGGAGGGGCGTTTTGGTCTTTTAGCACCAATACGCGGTTCCTGATTTTACGATAATTTCTGGTATGTGTAGCACACGATCGGACCTCGTAGCGTCGTACTTCTCGTCTACACGAGCGTCTCGGTATTTTCGGATTATTTTTCCGATGCCCGTGGTGGAAGATATCCCCTAATTAATTTCAACCGTTGATTAGCCCTTAATCCATTTGAATTTCGAATTAAAATAAATCTTAATCAAATCCATCATTCACTCACACGTATCATGGGATTTTATTTCAGCCACTATTCACACATCTCCTGTCCCCTATCTCCACTCTCCCTATCTCTATATCTCTCTCCCCTTTAACCAAAAACCCAAAGCTAAATATCAAAACCCTACTTCTTCAAATGGCAACACAAACCCAGCCGCCATACATCTCACGCAAACCCTCTTCCACGCAATTTCTGCTCCACCTCCGGCCACCCTAGGCTGCCACTGACCACCCCTGGCCGTCAGCCAACCATCCCCCTCCGGCCACCATTCACTCTCCTCCATTTTCTCTCTCTAAAACCCATTAGCCGCAGCTATACACTGATCTGTGCGCCTGCAGGAAAAACGGCTGCCACCGCCGCTCCGGCGACCCCCTTCGGTGAACTCTACCTCCAACGAACTCTCCTTTGACCCCCCCAATCATCTCCAACTCCCCTTACCCTCTTCCCTCATCTCTATCTCCCTCAAAATGTTTTCAAACACAACCCAAACGACAGTTTTACAGATCTGCGCCACCGACGGGAAAACTTGTGCCCATCGGCCATCCGGCCACCTACGACAGCCACCCTACCACCGTTGGACTCATATCGAACCCCTCTACCAACTGTAATTTCACTCATGCTCATATCCCACCTGTAGCTCCTGAAAAATCCGTCGAAACCAGGCCCAGTCGCTGTTTTTGACCGATCTGGCCGCCGGAGTTACTGTTTACGGCCAGCCATCGACTGCCACCGTCGACGACGACCACCACTGCCACTTTGTTCCTTTTTAACCCTTCTCCACTCTGCAACTTTTCTCACGCTCATAGGCCACCTGTAGCTCCCGGAATCCTCGTCGGAACACGCCATATCGGTTGTTTTTCACAAATCTGGAAGCTAAACTTTGACGCCCGCGCACGATCACCTCCGACCACCACTGGTGACAACTCCACTTCCGTTGTCTTCGTCTTGAAGTCCTTTACCTTCTGCAACTTCCTGTTTTCGCTGTTCATCGCTGGAATTCCGCTGAGACACGTGACAACGGACGTTCCGCAAATATGTCCTCTGGCTTCTCACGGCCACCCACCGCCATACGCTCACACCGTCGGCCATCCATCGGGCCGAGCATCTTTCTCTGGTCCTACTTCATCTACCAACAGCCCCCTTGGACTCTCGGATTTCACGTGCGTTGTCGTACGCACGTACTTTTAGCCGACGTCGCCATTATCGTGAAGATCCGTTGCGCTACTCCATCGGTGTTCGCTCACTGATTTCACACCACCACCCTGCTGTCTAGAGATACCTCTATGTGTTACCTACGGCCGAGGAGTTCCAGACGACGTTGACGTTTCGTCGTTCAGACCCGACTTCCGCTTGTTGGACGACACCACGAGGTTGGTTTCCCTAACGAGTTGTAAAACCCACACCGTAGCTAACCAAAACCTAAACTAAAATTGGTCAACTTGAACTAAATTTATTTTCAGCATCTGTAAAACGTTGCCCACCGTAGGAAAGATCGACAAACGGACAATTTTTCTGTGCACATAGGGTAGACGTCGGTCTAGATTGAACAGAACATCAAAACAAGACTTTTTGACTCTTAGGGTAGTCCCGCCAATTTTAGAAACAAACCCTAATAGGATTTGTTGAAAAACATGACCTGACACCATCGCCGTGACCCTGTTTCAGACGGACTACAGCAGACGCGACACTTGGACGGGACGCTCCGGACAGACGACGCACTCGCCACCGCAGGCAAGTGTACTCACTTGTACCTTCGGCCATGTTTAGGCCTTAGACTTGTAGAACTGTTAAAATGTGAACAAAGACAACCGGACGTGAAATGATAGCATCCGGGACACCCCTTGATAGCTTAGACTTAACGACGAAGTCTAAGCACAACAACAACAACTTTTGACACCTTAGGGTTATCTTGTGTGTGCGTGCGTGTGGACCCCCTAGAAGAACCATCCCTGTCTTGTCATGTCGCGTCTTGTTTTGAACAGCCTGCGGGCAATAGGGCACTCACCAGTGAGTGGGTGATCCCTTGTTCTGATACACACCCTGTGGGCAATAGGGCACTCACCAGTGAGTGGGTGATCCCTTGTACGGATACACATCCTACGGGCAATATGGCACTCACCAAGCTAGAGTGAGTGATCCCTTGTACGGACTTGTCTTGTGCACTTGGGTTGGGGTAGGGTTGAGCGTGCGCACGGGGAGAGGGTCTGATCCCCCTCGAACCGTAAGGCGTGAACCCTTCGAGTCACACGTGTCTTGTCGTGTTTCATCTTGTCTTGTCTTGTCACGTCTCGTCTCGACCCGTTTAGGTTAGTCCCGTAGTCGGTAGCACACACTACGGCTACAGCGTGTCATGTTTACTTCTCCTGCTCCGTTATTTTCTTTAAATGTCATGTTATAACCCCAGCATGTTAATCAACCAGTAAATCGTTGTTCTAAATTAAAATACACTTGCAGTAGAGTCTAACATTTTTTGTGTAGACTTTACCGACGTACAGTTCCTTTTCTCTTGGGTGATGTACGGCAGGTATTGAGCCAGAGCACGTGGATGAGCCGGACATTGCCGAGTACGTGGAGCCAGAGGAGGTCGACCCGGAGTACGTACCTGACGAGGACCAGACTTAGACGTCCCGCACTGTTGCGGACTTCCAGAGGTTACTACTTTTTAATCTGGGTGGGTAGCATCACTTTACTCTCTGCCTAGGTTTGGTGCTTCGCACTATTAGTTTCCTTTTCTGTAGTTTGTTGCCATGCTTAGGCTTCTCTATTTAGACTTTTGTACTCGCTGGATATTATCTCTCTATATTAATGAATGCCACTTTCTTTCTGTACTTTCTATTGTTCCGAATCTTATTAATGCAAGAACCTGAAAATTTTAAAATGGTACCCCTACAGACGCTTATTGGGTCCGAGCTTCACAGCTTCGGCCTAAGAGGGCCTTGTCACGTTTCGCTTCTTTCGTTTTGGGAAGCGGGGCGTGACAGGTTTTAGTGGTGGCCCATGCAGGTCATGCAAAAGTTCGGAACAATAAGAGTACCGCATTCATTTAATATCCATGTACAAGTCTAAATTAGGTTTTTCCAGTCTTAGATGATAGGAAGACTTAGATAGACATCCAGGTTTGATAGTCTGACACCTTGGTTAAGATTTAGTCATCCTCGTCCTAGGATACCTTAGTAGCCCCACTTGACTCTGACCGTGTTATATTTCTAGAGCCCTTCTTTTAGTCGTTCGCTCTGGTCCATCGACTTCGGGCCCAGCAGAACATAACCTTGATTCTCTCAGGAACTTTTCCTTTAGATCCTGATTACAGTCTAGCTCATTAGGAAGTCTTAGTGCCGAGTTCTCCTGATCTTTAGACGGCCCGATAATTAGAATCCCTGACTTCTAGCATCTTTCTGATCATTACCCTTCTGTGCCATAGACCGTAGGATTCCACCGTGGCTTTTCATTGTTCATCTCCTAGTCATATTTACGTTTGGATCATTCGATTCTTTTACTTGCCCTTGAATCACGTGATCCGTTCGTCGTTAGTCGTCAATCGTTGATTCTTTTCCATTCAGCCTCCCGATCCTTCTAAAGAATTTTCAATATTATATTTTTTCGAATTCCTCCCCCAGTTTCAATTCTTTGAAAAAAAAGCATGAACTTAGATTCCTACCTTTCGGTTACCTTGAATGCATTCTTTAATTACCATCTTATAATGTTTCTAACCTATATCTTTCAAATTTCAGTTTATATATATACATATATATATATATAACTTTATTTCCATTTTGATAATTTAATATATTATCCCTTTCTTTCTATACTATTAAATTTATTTTAACCACTTATCACACAATACTTTTAGGATATTTTTGGAGCTATAAAAAAAGAGACTTCAATTTTTAGTATATCTGTTTTCTAATCATCATATCCGTATTTCAAAAATCTGCTATAAATCTATTTACATGTGTAAAACAATCATTACCTCACTCTACTCATTATTTTCTTAGTCTAACACTTTTTCGTATTTTAAAATTTTACCGTCTGCCCACTTTTTCTACATATTTTTTAAAAGTATAAAAGTATATGATACCATACTTTACACATAATTTTTCTTTCATCTTTTCAATATTTTGAGCAATATTTTTGTCCCATCCAACCGGCTATCTTCTCATCCTCGCCTTATCTGACCTTGTTCTTTTCGATCTTGTTTCGTTTCGCTTTTGGTTTTGGTCTCCTTTCTTTTATGTAGACATCAGCACCTGTAGTTGCCTATGTCATCTCTAGTTAGTAGTGGGCCCATTGGTTTGTGATGTCGTCGTGGTGTATATATAAAGGTATAGTGTGTGGACCTGTATGAGTGTGTTACCTTTAGGATCTTAATGTATGTCCCTTGTGTCATGTGGCATACTCAGTGTTATCCGTGATATAGGTGTGAGTTGTCTGAATGATAGTATTCATATGGGTGTGAATAGCGTCATAGCAGGCAATTCCTTAGACTTAGTCTTTCGTACTATTGAACAGCTTATCTTGGCTGCATGTGATTGTATTAAAACTTTTGTTTTCTTTTAAACCAAATCTTTAAAGTTTTTTGAAACTAGCTCACAAGATCACAAATCATTTAACCTCCCTCATCCATTACCACAACTCCACCCGTTTTTCCGAATGTTTTAAAAAAATATGTCAGTGGCCTTAAGTTTTCCTTTTTCTTCTCTTCTTTCTCACTTAGAAATGTTATGTTTATTGTTGGTATATTATTGGGACTAACTATTATTGTTATAGGATCTTGTGGGCGGGTAGGTATAGTGTGTGATGAGATATGTAATAGCAATGATTAATTGATTTTGGGACACAAGGATATGAGATTAGATTTCCTTGGCTGAAAAGAATGAGGTGTCCAAGACTTATTTATAATACCGATGTGTGCAGGACTCCATAGAGAATTCTGGTCGGATGAAATTATATGCGGTGAGATGATAACTTATCAGACTTGAGACTTAGACGAGTGGTAGATAGGAGTAGCTACGAGTATAGTATGATTTAGAGTGATCATGAGAATAAGTAGAGCATTTAAAGCATCAAGAATTGATTATTAAGTTGGAGGTGAGAAGACATTGGAGATAGCGCGACGTGTTAAGATTAATGGGATGTTATGAATACAGATTTAATATGATTAGGAGATTAGATGATAGGGGTAAGGATAGATGTGGCTTAATGGTTCAGTGATTATGGAGGATTAATTTATGAGTTAATATGATGGGGAATATATTGGGGACGTGATGACTGTTGAATTGTAGACGGTAATGTGGATTTATAATTAAGTGCTAGGGTGTGATTCTAGTTGTAGCATTATCCAGTGGGGAGACGCGTGATGATGGATTACTAAGGAACGTTGTTTGGAGTTATAGGATTAGCGATCTTTATGTGTAAATATAAGAGTTGCGGGTATAAGTGTGTATAAATATTATTATTATTAGTATAAGTGATTCCAAGGACGGAATCATTTCTAAGGTGGGTAGAATGTAACGGTCTCTTTCCGTCCTTATGAGTTTATACGTGCACGTGTTTTTTCGTGCATGTGTTTTATTTGACTCTTTCTTGGTTTCGGTATATACGATGTGATATGCCGTTGTGACTGTATGGAAGTGTAGAATTTTATAGTAATTTTTGGGAACGTCATTTCATAGCTCGTTTTCTCGCAAAACGACTTTGAATGGGAGGGGCGTTTTGGTCTTTTGGCACCAATACGCAGTTCCCGATTTTACGATAATTTCTGATAGGTGTAGCACACGATCATACCTTGTAGCGTCGTACTTCTCGTCTCCACGATCGTCCCGGTATTTTCGGATTATTTTTCCGATACCCGTGGTGGAAGATATCCCCTAATTAATTTCAACCGTTGATTAACCCTTAATCAATTTGAATTTCGAATTAAAACAAATCTTAATCAAATCCATCATTCACTCCCACGTATCATGGGATTTTATTTCAGCCACTATTCACACATCTCTTGTCCCCTATCTCCACTCTCCCTATCTCTATATCTCTCTCCCATTTAACCAAAAACCCAAAGCTAAATATCAAAACCCTACTTCTTCAAATGGCAACACAAACCCAGCCGCCATACATCTCACGCAAACCCTCTTCCATGCAATTTCTGCTCCACCTCCGGCCACCCTAGGCCGCCACCGACCACCCCTGGCCGTCGGCCATCCATCCCCCTCCGGCCACCCTTCTCTCTCCTCCATTTTCTCTCCCTAAAACCCATTAGTCGCAGCTATACACAGATCTGTGCGCCTGTCGGAAAAATAGCTGCCGCCGCCGCTCTGGCGACCCCCTCCTGTGAACTCTGCCACCGTCGAACTCTCCTTTGACCCCCCAATCATCTCCAACTCCCCTTACCCTCTTCCCTCATCTCTATCTCCCTCAAAACGTTTTCAAACACAACCCAAACGATAGTTTTACTGATCTGTGCCACCGCCGGAAAAACTCGTGCCCACCGGCCATCCGGCCACCTACGACAACCACCCTATCGCCGTTGGACTCCTATCGAACCCCTCTACCAACTGCAATTTCCCTCACTCTCATATCCCACCTGTAGCTCCTGAAAAATCCGTCGAAACCAAGCCCAGTCGCTGTTTTTGACAGATCTGGCCGCCGGAGTTACTGTTCATGGCCAGCCACCGACCGCCGCCACCGCCAGTGACCACCACTGCCACTTTGTTCCTCTTTGACCCCTCTCCGCTATGCAACTTTTCTCATGCTCATAGCTCACCTGTAGCTCCCGGAATCCTCGTCGGAACAAGCCATATCGGCTGTTTTTCACAAATCTGGAAGCTAAACTTCGACGCCCGCGCACGATCACCTCCTACCACCCCCGGTGACAACTCCACTGTTGTTGTCTTCATCTTGAAGTCCTTTACCTTCTACAACTTCCTATTTTCACTGTTCATCGCTGGAATTCCGCTGAGACGCGCGACAACGGACGTTGCGCAAATCTGTCCTCTGGCTTTTCACGGCCACCCACCGCCGTACGCTCACGCTATCGGCCATCCAACGGGCCGAGCATCTTCCTCTGGTCATACTTCATCTACCGACAGCCCCCTTGGACTCTCGGATTTCACGTGCGTTGCCGCACGCACGTACTTTTAGCCGATGTCGCCGTTATCGTGAAGATCCGTTGCGCTACTCGCAACGGGAGGAGGATCGGTGTTAGCTCACTGATTTTGCACCACCATCCTGCTGTCCAGAGGTATCTCGCTGTGTTACCCGTGGCCGAGGAGTTCCAGACGTCGCCGACGTTTCACCGTTCAGACCTGAATTCCGCTTGTTGGACGACACCACGAGGTTGGTTTCCCTAACGAGTTGTAAAACCCACACCTTAGCTAACCAAAACCTAAACTAAAATTGGTCAACTTGAACTAAATTTATTTTCAGCATCTGTAAAATGTTGCCCACCGTAGGAAAGATTGACGAACAGACAATTTTTCTATGCACATAGGGTAGACGTCGGTCTAGATTGAACAGAACATCAAAACGAGACTTTTTGACTGTTAGGGTAGTCCTGCCAATTTTAGAAACAAACCCTAATAGGATTAGTTGAAAAACGCGACTTGACACCGTCGCCGTGACCCTGTTTCAGACGGACTACCGCAGACGCGACACTTGGACGGGACGCTCCGGACATACGACGCACTCGCCACCGCAGGCAAGTGTACACACTTGTACCTTCGGACGTGTTTAGGCCTTAGACTTGTAGAACTATTAAAATGTGAACAAAGAGAACCGGAAGTGAAATGATAGCGTGACACCCCTTGACAGCCTAGACTTGACGACGAAGTCTAAGCGCAACAACAACAACTTTTGACACCTTAGGGTTATCTTGTGTGTGCGTGCGGTGGACCCCCTTAGAAGAACCATCCATGTCTTGACATGTCGCGTCTTGTTTTGCAAAGCCTGCGGGCAATAGGGCACTCACCAGTGAGTGGGTGATCACGTGTACTAATACACAGCCTACGGGCAATAGGGCACTCACAAGTGAGTGGGTGATCCCTTGTACTGATACACAGCCTGTGGGCAATAGGGCACTCACCAGTGAGTGGGTGATCCCGTGTACGGATACACAGCCTGCGGGCAATATGGCACTCACCAAGCTAGAGTGAGTGATCCCTTGTACGGACTTGTCTTGTGCACTTGGGTTGGGGTAGGGTTGAGCGTGCGCACGGGGAGAGGGTCTGATCCCCCTCGAACCATAATGCATGAATCCTTCGAGTCACACGTGTCTTGTCGTGTTCCGTATTGTCTTGTCTTGTCACGTCTCATCTGGACCCGATTAGGTTAGTCCCGTAGTCGGTAGCACACGCTACGGCTACAACGTGTCGTGTTTACTTCTCCTGCTCCGTTACTTTCTTTAAATGTCATGTTATAACCCCAGCATATTAATCAACCAATAAATCGTTCTTCTAAATTAAAATACACTTGCAGTAGAGTCTAACATTTTCTGTGTAGACTTTACCTGACGTATAGTTCCTTTTCTCTTGGGTGATGTACGGCAGGTATTGAGCCAGAGCACGTGGATGAGCCGGACATTGCCGAGTACGTGGAGCCAGAGGAGGTCGACCCGAAGTACGTACCTGACGAGTACCAGACTTAGACGTCCCGCACTGTTGCGGACTTCCAGAGGTTACTACTTTTTAATCTGGGTGGGTAGCACCACTTTACTCTCTGCCTAGGTTTGGTGCTTCGTACTATTAGTTTCCTTTTTTGTAGTTTGTTGCCATGCTTAGGCTTCTCTTTTTAGACTATTGTACTCGCTGGATATTATCTCTCTATATTAATGAATGCCACTTTCTTTCTGTACTTTCTATTGTTCAGAATCTTATTAATGCAAGAAACTGAAAATTTTAAAATGGTACCCCTACAGATGCTTATTGGGTCCGAGCTTCACAGCTCCGGCCTAAGCGGGCCTTGTCATGTTTCGCTTCTTTTGTTTTGGGAAGCGGGGCGTGACAGTTGATGTATCTCAAAGGCTGATGGCAGTGTCGACTGTCGACTCACCCGATCGGTTGATGCTTCAACCGATCGGGTGGTCGTGTTTTCTATATGTAGCCCTAGGTTTTTTCCAGAACGAGGCCCCAGTTATTTTTCTATCTTTTTGGGATTTTTGACGGCTCGGAATTTATTCTGTCTTGTAAGTTTTCTGATTGTTTTGAAACTTTAATATTACGTTAATACTATTTTTAGCTCCATATTTCTATTGCTTGATCTTGATTCCAATGGCTACATTTTGTTGTGTTGATATTTTTGCTATGAATCGCGAGTAGTTCCCTAATCTAGGGCATTGGCAGAAACCCCTTCGTGGGTTCTCCCTAGAACGACTATAGCATTAGGATTCCGATAGGATCTAAGAATTTAGATGGTTACATGGGGCGTTTTATTGTCATTGGCGGGAGAAAGACTGCCTCTGACTGTCTGGCCAAGGGAAAATAGAATTGGCATTTGATCCCCTAGCCACAGCTCACACTTCTAGCATAGACATTGAATCATAGTGCGTGGGAACAGCAGGATTAAATGTTGGGAGTAAACGTTGCGAGCTTAGTGCTCCCGGAGTCGGTTTGTGTTAATGGCCATGGGAATGCCCACTGACCGAACCCGGGTAGACCTAGCGTATCATCCTGGGCATCGACCGGAATATCGGGCCCATGGGTTGCTAGATCACTCTTAGAGGCAACGTCTCACCACTAAACCCTAGAATCCAATCGCGTTCCGATCCATCAGTCATAATAGAGAGAGCTTATGATAGGGTGGAAACCAAAGTCCTAGGTTCCCTTTTATATCTTACATCCTTCGTATTTCTTTCTCGTGACAACCAACCGATTGTTAGGGCTAGCTCACCAACCAGGTGAACCGGTTCCTTCTTGACAACAAGCACAACACACGCCTCCCTGAGTTCGGCCCCCAAGCCACACTTCAACACCGTGCGCTTGCGGTTATAAATATTTAAATCTGGTATCCCCGATCCTACTGCATATAGTACTAAATCTAGGGGACGTCACACTTTATGGTACCGTTGCTGGGGAGGCAATGTGTTGTTTCTTTTAGGACCCTGTGAACCCCCGAGACTAGTTCACATCCTAACCTCACGATAATTTTTGCATTCTTCTCACTTTTTGACTTTACTTGGACATATTGTTTATATTCGTTGTACAGGGTTGGTAGACTATGTCTCCATACCGCCATCACAACTTCTTATCTCTCCATTCATACAACACGTGCTATTAACGTGCTCTCTATTCGTGCAGTCTCTCTCTCCTTTTCTTGCAGGTTTTTCACCCTACATCAAGAATGTCGTGTGCTGTTTCAGGCGATATCTGGGAACATGCACACCACGTTATCTGTTTGGCCCAGAGCCTGACAGAATCTCTAAGCGCCTCGAACGTCCTACCCTTTCTGTCAGCTGCTGTAGAAAATCAAAAGAGGAATCATGATGTTTAGCAGCATCCCAACACGACAAATTTTTTCCCTCCCGATGAAGCGATGTTTATTGACATGCCCAGTATAGAATTCAGTGGGAGAGAGTTATGCACCTATAAGGAGGGTTGCCAGGAATACCATCAGGCAGAGTTTGTCGACCGTGTTGAGCATGAATCTATCTTGTCCTTACAGACCTCTACAGTGCACCCTGGACCTTGGGACCATGAGGGAGCTGAAGATAGTGGTGGAGAACTATCAACTGTTGAGACTTGTTTTCACGTTGAAGCCTTCTTCCTGGATAATCATCATGCACTTGAGAAAGACCCAGAGCCCTCCTCTGTAGTCCCCTCACTACCTTGCAAGGCTTCGCCATGCGGAACCACGACTGAAAGTGAAGTTCCCGATGCTAGCATCCAGGAGACCCAGGAAGAGGTCCTTTCGTAGGAGGATGCTCAGTTTGAAAAATATGTGTCAAGACCTCAAGAAGTTGAGATGAAGGAGTTACCTCCGGGATTGAAGAATGAATATTTGGGGGAGGGACGATGCCAGTCATAGTGAATTCCTCGCTGCCCGAAGGTCAAATGACCAAACTACTTGATGTTCTAAAAAGATTTAAAAATGTTTTCGGGTATGCAATCGAAGATTTGAAGGAAGTGAGCTTGGGGCTTTGCTCGCATAGAATACTACTTGAATATGAGCAAGCCACTTCAACTGAGCCACAACGAAGATTGAACCCCATTATGATGGAAGTGGTTAAGAAGGAAATCATTAGACTTCTCCATGCCGGGATCATATACCCTATTTTCGACAGTCGTTGGGTTAGCCTGCTGCATGTTGTACCCAAGAAGAGAGGAATGACGGTCATTCGTAATGATAAAAACGAGCTCATACCCACGAGGACCGTCACCGGGTATCGGATGTGCATCGATTACCGGAAATTGAACAATGCCACATGGAAAGATCACTATCTTCTCCCTTTTATTGATCAGATGGTCGAAAGACTGGCCAAACACAACTACTCTGCTTCATGGATGGTTACTCCGGTTTTCTGCAAATTCCCATCCATAATGATGACCAGGAGAAGACAACTTTTACTTGTCCACTCGGGACGCATGCTTACAGGAGAATGCCGTTTAGGCTTTGCAACACCCCAGCTACATTTCAAAGATTGATGTCCGCAATCTTCTCCGATTACTCCCAGGATATAATGGAGATCTTCATGGACGATTTCTACATCTATGGAACGGAGTTCGACTAGTGTCTCCGCAACCTGACTAAAGTTCTGGAAAGGTGTCAAGATAAATGACTAGTTCTGAACTTGGGAAAATGCCACTTTAGGGTCCGGGAAGGAGTCGTGTTAGGGCAGGTTATTTCTTCAAGAGGGATTGAGGTGGACAAGGCAAAGGTGGATGTGATCGAAAAGCTTCCTCCTACACTTAACCTTCGGTGAGTCCGTGATTCCTTAGGGCATGCAGGATTCTACCGCCAGTTCATAAAAGACTTCTCTAAAATTTCTAGGCCCTTGACTCAACTCCTCGTGAAGGATACGCCCTTCGTCTTTGATTAAGCAAGCCCTTATGTCTGCACCTGTGATTCAGCCGCCTAACTGGAGTCTATCTTTCGAGTTAATGTGCGACGCTAGCGACTATGCAGTTGGGGCTGTCTTAGGGCAGAGGAAGGACAAAAATCTGCATGTTATATACTATACGAGCAAGACCCTCGACGAAGCCCAATGGAACTATACGACCACGAAGAAGGAATTGCTAGCTGTCATCCATGCCATGGACAAGTTTCGGTCGTATCTTGTGGGTGCCAAAGTAATCGTGCACACTGATCAGGCCGCCCTCAAATACCTTTTGAGCAAGAAGGAGGTGAAGCCGTGCCTCATAAGGTGGATTCTCCTCCTCCAGGAATTCGACTTGGAGATCAAGGACAAGAAAGGGGCGGAGAATGTCGTTGCCGACCACATGTCTAGGTTACCTGCTCTCGATCCGGATGCTACTCCTATTGACGACTCGCTCCCTGATGAGCATCTTTTCTCTATCTCTTCTGTTTGGACTACATGGTATGCCGACATCGCCAATTATCTACATGCGCAATCATCCCCCACAATGTGAGCTATCAGCAGAAGAAGAAATTCTTTCACGAGGTCCGGAAATTTTATTGAGACGACCCTTATTTGTACAAGACCTGCAATGATGGGGTGATACGAAGGTGCATTCCCAAAACAGAAGCAACCTCCATAATTTCTCATTACCATGATCAACAATGTGGAGGCCATGCGAGTGCTTAAAAGCCTGGACATACGCTTATGTCCAGGCTTGCGACAAGTGCCAAAGGACGGGAAACATCTCCAAGAGGAACGAAATTCCTCAGCATTACATTTTGGAAGTCGAGATCTTCGATGTTTGGGGAGTCGACTTCATGGGGCCGTTTCTATCGTCCTCAGGAAATCAGTACATCTTAGTGGCTGAAGATTATGTGTTCAAGCAGATAGACGCGATAGCTAGCCCCACTAATGATTCCCAGGTGGTGGCCAAATTCTTTAAAACGATATTTTTCCGAGATTCGACGTGCCTCGAGTCTTAATCAACGACGGAGGGAGCCACTTCATAGAGAAGAAATTCGATGCTCTTTTGAAGAAGTATGGAGTGCAGCACCGAATCGGGCGTGCCTATCACCCACAGACAAGCGGCCAGGTGGAAGTTTCAAACAGAGAGGTAAAGAGGATACTGGTGAAGACTGTGGCTAACTCTAGGAAGGATTGGTCATCGAAACTTTCAGACGCGCTCTGGGCCTACAAGACTGCGTTCAAGACTCCGATCGACACAACCCCTTACCGACTTGTCTACGGGAAGGCATGTCAACTGCCTATGGAATTGGAGCACAAGGAATTTTGGGCAGTCAAGAATTTAAATTTCGACACCAAGGAGGCAGGAAGCCACCGACAGCTACAACTGAGTGAGCTTGACGAGATCCGGCTCAACGCTTACGAAAATGCCCGAATCTACAAAGAGAAGTTGAAGCGGTGGCATGACAAGCGCATTTTGAAGAAAGAATTCAAGGAAGGAGATTTAGTTCTCCTATTCAATTCGAGACTGAGGCTCTTTCCCAAAAAGCTCCAGTCTAGGTGGTCGGGACCATACCGAGTCACCAAGGTATTCCCGCACGGAGCAAGTGAGATAATGGGAAGAGATGAACCGTTCAAAGTCAATGGGCAGCGTCTAAAACATTATGCGATCAGCAAGCCTGCAATCTCTCCGGTAGGAATCTCAAAGACCGATGGCTCATCTACAAATCCTCCGAATCCGAATTGAGCACGAAATGAGGAGTCGAGCTACCGACTATAATCAAGCGCTTCATAGGAGGCAACCCATGTTCTAAACTTATATCATCAATCTATTTAAAATTAGTCTACCAATTTTTAGGGAATAAACACTGATGGAAATTGAATTCCACCCCGAGTGATTTTGATGATGAGCACACCAAATGAAGCTTAGTGTACTAACTATACTACGATTAAGTGTGCAGGTTGTGTGATAGATGAAAAGCATTATGCATACTCAAAGAAGCGTAATCTACGCTCAAAGACAAGGACGAACATGTTGTGCCCTGTGGTAGCTACTGCACACGTACTAGAGGGGGGGTTTATAGTACTTAAAATAATCAAGATAGTTATTCCTAATTATTGTGCAAGAAACAAACGACAATGCGGAATTAAACAATTATCAACAAGAATTAAAACATACGCAAACAAACAATATTACTGGGTTTGGATCCCCCCATGTCTCCCCGACTTGTTCCCGGTGATCCTATGTCCCAACCACCCGGATCCCCTCCGGATACTTGAGTTAGCAACCCTAACTCAAGATTTCCACTATGAAGTACTTGTGAAAAACCTTCACAAGACAAATCATACACAAAGTAATTTGTGACTCCCACAACCCGGGATCACAAACACAACTCTCACAACCGAGAGATAAACACTTACAAAATGAAAGTAAATGAAATAAACTCTTACCGTACAAAATCCTATGCCTTGAGTAAATCTTACCAAATTAGGTCAATGATGGATTTTGAGAAGAGAATGTCACCAAACCGAATCTCCACCAATAAGATCAGCGATCTAAGACAAGGATGGAGGATGGTGACTTTGGATCAAGCTATTGGCTTGGAAGGCTCACAATGGAGAGAATCTCTCTTGAGGAAATGGCTCAAAGAGTTGAGGGATAGATTCTTGTGAGGAAGAGAAAGATTTAGAAAGGAGTTGAATAGCTTCTCTTAGATTTCTCCAAATCTCTAAAATGGCAGCCTTGGATCTTATGAAAGAGCCCCTCCAACTATATATATGATAGAGGAGAGAAGGAGAGAAAAACGTTTCAAGAAAGTCTCCAACGGCTCTATTCTGAACCAGACTAGTTGGTCAAAGAAGGATCACTGACCGACTAGTTCATCAACTAGTCGGTCGGTGATACAACGTAGACCGACTAACGGTAGAACAGCCAAGAAGTTGAAGTACATGCAAAGACAACTAGTCGGTCTAAGAAGACTTGACGACCGACTAGTTTCACAACTAGTCGGTCGGTGAATGATCTTTGACCGACTAACGTCGAAATAGAATAGGTTGACTTCAAGATGACTTAGTCGGTTTAAGAACAAATGCTGACCGACTAGTTTCTCAACTAGTCGGTCGGTAAACGTTCTTTGACCGACTAACTCGAAACAGTAACTCAGGCTGTACAGAGGCAAGCTCAACTAGTTGGTATAAGAAGGATTCCTAACCGACTAGATCGTCATCTTGTCGGTCGGTGACTCTTCTTTGACTGACTAATTGATCAACCTGGAAAGAGCTGAATAAAGCAAGGCATCTAGTCGGTTCATGTAGAGTTGCTGACCGACTAGATTGTCATCTAGTCAGTTGGTGACTCTTCTTGAACCAACTAACATGCACTCGAAGCCGAGAGAAGAAGCGATAGGCTTTGGGAAAGTTTCTAATGGCTTCTATGAATATCCTAGCTCTAAGATATGAGCGAAATGAAGATTATAAAGTAAGTCCTACTCAAGGCTTAACATTCTAATCTATGAAGCAAGAAGACTATAAAATAAACCTTACAAGCCGTCTTCAAAGCTTCAATCTTCATTCCTCTTGACTTCAATAAAGCTCCGTGAGCTTCAACGAAGCTCCAGGCACTATCACGCGTATTGAGAAGTCTTGAGACGTCGCTTTTGATGTTCGTATTCTTTTGGCGACGATCTCCATAAATGCGCTCACAAATAAGTTAGTATACATTATTTATATTTGCTCATCATCCAAAACCAAATCCGGGGAATCAATACACAACATTCTCCGCCTTTTTGGTGATGACAAACCAATATAAATAATAACAATAATAATGATTCAATTGAAATTTACTTACTCCCCCTGTATTGATGACACGTTAGTTCCATATTCAATAATATTCATATGCATCAAGCAGCGAGGGAAATATATAAAATATGAAACCTATTATTTATATCTTCACTCTCCCTGAATCTAACACATCAAATTAGATTCATGGTAAATTCCTTTGAATTATTAATTAGCACATTGTCATTATTATATCTCTCCCCCTTTGGCATTAGCAAAAAGAGCGGGAGGAGATCAACAACAAAAGCAATGGCCAAAAAATAAAGCACGGGAGTCGAAGAATATGACCACGGTCCAAAATAACACCAAAGAAAAATATCAAATGAAAAATACCGAATAAAAGCAAAGCGTGTCAAGGAGACCAAAGTCGAAAATCAGAAACCGAAATCATCAAACCATAGGCGAAATACGAAATACGAAATCATCAAGCCATAGGCGAAAATCGAAAACCGAAATCATAAAATCATCGGCGAAAATCGAAATACGAAATCATCAAGCCATCGGCGAAAATCGAAATCCAAAATCATCAAAACTCAAATCGATTTCACTTATTGAGTTTTGGAACATACTCTCCAAAATCAATAGAATGCATGGAAAACAATTCTATGTTTCCATAGAAAGAATTCGATTAAATCCACAAAATCGTCGAACGACGAAATCAACATCAGAGACAAAAATAATCCGATGTGCATACTAAATGTAGCATGCAAGAATGTTATGCCAAAAAATAGATAGAACATCATATAACAATGGCATACACTAATCTAGCATACCAGATGAAGCAAAATGATACCAATCGTAATATATTCTACCAATGGATACTAATGAGAATCAAAAGTATGAATATACTTACAACATTACGCTCCCCCTACTTTGGTGCATCACTTAAGCACCATCAACTCCATTTGAATGAAAATCCTTGCAAATCATGGAGTTGGTAGGGTAGGTATCCCAAGGTGAATTTAACCTAGAGAATATCAATTTGGTATCCAAAAATCTTTTTGGATCCTATGGGTTAGGCAATAAATTTAGCTAACTAAATTCAAATTAAATGTAACCCATACAAACCACAATTGCTTTGGTACCTATAAAATGAAATTAAACTTATGGTACCAAGCAATGAAGGGTCAAAGGAAACTAACCATTCGGAAACCAAGTCCAAGAGGAACTTGATTTCCCAACATAATCATCATTCAAGATAACATCATTAATAAACGATTTCACATACAAATTCTTATTATGCATGCTTGTATTTTTCGGACTCCAAATAGTGTATGTCTTGGGAGTCCTAATCCTATTGAGAACATGCATATGTTGTTGATTTCTATGTGATGCATGTCGTGGGTAAGCATATGGCATGCGATGCAATGGTGCATGATGATAATTATTCATATGAGAATGAGGATGAGCATATGAATGTGGAGGAACACGTGCATGAGTGTGTCTCACATGGTGTGCACGTGCTCGTGGGTGCGGAGCATAAAAATCATCATTTGTGCTAGCATGTGGGGTAGGATGTGTGTTCCTACGTGGCATGGCATACATGAAAGCATGACCCTTCTTTGGAGGTCCACCCAAAGTGGGTTTCTTTCCAAATGGGGGCATGTTCCTAGCGGACGCACCATTGGTAGAAGATCTACCCATGACGTGTTTACTTCCACTAGTAGAAGCATCAGAAGATGGCCTAACAAAGGTGGCGGACGATTTGGATGACTCTCCCATCTTATACCCCAAACCAATGTGATGATTGGCCGGAGATAAGTCATTTAGGATATCATCCAACTTGCCCTTACCTTTGTTGAATTCATGAATTCGGCATAATGTGCTCTCATGCTTCTCGGTGAGAGAATGCAAAGAAGCATCCAAAGTGGACACTTGCGATGCGAGTGCACAAACACGTGCCTTGAGATTTTTATTCTCAATACTCAAAGTTGAGATTTTAGACGTCAAATCCGATATCACATGTTCATCCGAATCCTCGATATGAACATGCTCAAGTTGAGACTTGAGATTTTCAATCTCATTTCTCAACCCATCAACAACGGTGTCGTTGTTGACGATGAAAGGCTTAGGCGAGTTTTTAAGACTATCTAATTCATTTTTAGTCTTCATAAACTTAGTAGCCATATTAGAAAACTTATTCCATAGTTGTTCATTGGCTATTCTAAGTTCATCATTGGTGTAACGACCGCTTTTCGTTGTACGTTGTTCGTGCACGTGCTTTTGTCCGTGTACGTGTTTGTTTTAGACTTTGGTTGTTTGTGAACACTTTCGTGTGATATGCCATTGTGAACGTCTCTGAGAGTATTAAATAGTGGCACTATCTTGGAACGACACTTCTCGAGTCGTTTTTCCACAATTTAAACTTACTCGATGAGACGTGGCGATTTTCACTTTTGACGGGAGACGTTTCTATTTTTAGTTTCGTCGTCCGACGTCGAATTTGAGATCCGTCTTCTTAGTTAGCTTACATTCGTCATCACGATCACCCCGATATTTATTTTATAATTTTTGGAGTTCATTTGACCACATTAATATTTTTAACAAGTTTTATATTATTTTTAATAATTAATTTTTAAATTATTTTCGGCCAAATAAAATTTATTTGAGTTTTAAACATTTTAAAGAATTTTTGAGCCAATTTCCAGCTCATTTGGACCAAGTCAAACCCTTGGGTGAGTTGGAGTAGTTTTAATTCAAATTTTAAATTATTTTAATATTCTAATCCTATTAGATTTAGCCCTAGACCAAGTCAACCCATCTATAATATATAAGCAACCCCTAGGAAGACCTATTTTCGCAAGAAATTAGCCCTAGCCTCTTCCAAAACTCAGATTTGACGTTGCGACGATTCGGCGCAACGTTGCGACGTTCAGCCACCGCAGCGACCGAGAAAACCCACCGCAAATCGCCGCTCCGACCGAGGCCCAACCCCGCACCGCAGCCGCTCCGCATCGCTTCAGCAGCCGCCGCCCCGTTCCCCCGCTCTGACCGAGAGAGGCCATCGGTCAGACCGAGGCCTCAAGCCGCACAGCGCTCCGCATCGCACCCCCGCTTGTCGCCCGCTCCGCACCCCGCACGACCGACCCGCCGCTCCGCACTGACCAACGTTGCAAGCGCTGCAACGTTGCAACGTCGCCCCGACCACATCCAAGCGTCTGACCGAGGCTCCCGACCGGTCTGACCGATAGGGACCCTCGCACCAAGCCTCGCCCCGCAGCCGCTGCACACCCCAACGTCGCAGCCCCCGCATTTTGAGCGCACGACCGAGAGATTCCCCCGCATTGGCTGTGTACGACCGAGAGCCACTCGTCGCAACCCCGCATCCGTCGCACCGCTTGCCACTGTGGGCCCCCCAAGTTCTCCAGAGGTATTGTGGGTCCCCCAAAGGTCCCTAGGACTGCTGTGGGCCCCACCTAGGTGTGTTCTCTTCGACGACTTGCCGCGTACGACGTCGTCACACGTCGTAGCCCGTCGTCGCACGTGCGAGCTTTGGAATCTGGAATCATCGCCCGGGTTGATGCTCTGAACTTCCCAGCAAGGAAACTATATTGGAATCAGGACTTGGAGCGCGTTCTATTATTCCAACCCCCGGCGTCGCTACCCGACGCCGGTGTAGCTTTCGCGTCGTGTTGAGGTAACGTTTTGCACCCCAAGGACCCCCAACCCAATGCATGCTAATCAAGAATAAAATCGGTATTTTCAAAGTATTTTAAATGTTTTAAATTCACTAATCAAGATTAATAATATGGACTTTAGGCCGGTGGACTTGTGCACGTAGGATAATTGTGATTTTGGACTCATTGGACGGTGTGCCCAGACGTCGTGCTTGCAGGCAAGTGAAACTTGCCAACTCTTGTGTAGGGCCATGTTTTTAGGCCACTTCCTTGTTCCTAGCGTAAAAGAGACTAGTCAGTGAAATGATAGCTAGCTAGACGCCTACTTGATCTAGTTTGACAACGAAACTAGATCCGTCACCTAATTGATCTAGCTTGACAACAAAGCTAGATCCAACCCTTTAAACTTGTTGTTCATGCATACTAAACTGTCACGTTTACTTTTCTTATCTGTACCACTTTTAACTGCCATGCATTGCATTCTACATGTCATCCAAGTTGATTGTTGCATTCGTAGCACACGCTACAATACTTGTACTCGTACTACTTGTTTCTGGCTAGGTGCACCCCTAGGCCATACTTGTTTAAAACACTTCATGGCTCGTGGTCCAGAAGCGGGCCTCATGTGTTGGCTAGAAACCAATGCCCGATACACGCGGAGGGGTAGGGATAAACGGTTACTTGAGCTTAGGAGTGGCCTGATCCGCCCTCTAGCCAAAGGACGGAATCTCTGTGCACGAGGTGCTTACTTTCCTTGTCTTGTACTTGTCTTGTGAATGTCATGCCATGCTCGTACTTTACTTTATTTTACCTTACCTGTTGCACTCATACTTTAAACTGCCATGTCATCGCATTCATGCTAGAACTGCTAGGTTGTTCACTTTACTTTCAGTTTCCTTGCACAAGTCTCTTGTAGACTTGCTGACATGTGCCCCTTGCTCTTTTGGGTGTCACATGTTAGACCTGAGCCAGAGATCGTTGCTGAGTACGTGATGTGTTGCTGACGCTGAGTCTGAGTCCATGATTGCCCAAGAGGATTTTGGTGGACACCGGTGACCATTCCTTGAGCCTTGTTGAGCTTTATTCTGTTTTAGGCCTTTTGTTAGTTGTTGGTGCGTAGCACCGTTGTTTTGTACGTTATACTTTTGTTGGCCATGTTTGGGCCTTTAGACTCTTTTCTTTTCAGCCTGGTGGCTTTTTCTGTGATGTTGAAACTTATTTTATGGATATTCTGAGATATTTCTTTTGTCTCATTTCGTTATTATTATCTTTGTTTCGTTAGCGTTGCAAGGACCTGCAGTTTTAAATTTTGATCGACGCTTATCGGACTTGCAGCTTTGTAGCTTCAAGTCTGAGCGGACCTTCTCACGCTTCGCCTCCATATTTTTGGGAAGCGGGGCGTGACAGGTTTTGTTGGTGGCCCATGCAGGTCCAGTCTTGCAATTGCGAATTAACGAAACAACGATAATAACGGAATGTCCATTAAATAAATTGCAACATTCGAGTCATAAGCCCTGAGTCTAGTCGTTTTCTTAGGACACTAGGTGATAAGAAGGCTTAGTTAGACGTCTGTGCTTGCTAGTTAGAGGCCCTGACTGTAGCTAGACTCCCTTTTAGCAATTGATCGCCGTGGGAGTTACCCTAGTGGTCCTTGCCTAACCCTGACCATATTAGACTTCTAGATTTTCCTTCGGTCGTTCACTTTTGGGTTCATCGATTTCGGACCAAGCTGAACGCATTTCTTTACCGTCTAACCTTTAGAAGTCTTAGCGCTTAGTTTTAATCTTTAGTTGGTCGACCGTAGGAGTTTCACGTAGACTCTTCTGATTCATAACCTAGGCATATGAATGTTTTGATCATCCGACCAATTTCCTTGCCTCGATTCACGAGATCGCCTCATAACGATCGTCGTCAATTTTCGAACCTCGCCATTATGAATTTTGAAACTCTTGAAAGTATTTTTTTCGAACTTCCTCCTTTCCGAAGTTTAATTTTGATCCAAATTTCAATGCATGTATACTTATGCTTCATCCCCCTTCGTTGATTTAAAATTTTTTTAAAAAAAAAACGTTGTCGGAATTTCTGAATACTAGTTTATAGTATTTTCCCAGCCTATGTTTTTCGTACTTGTGTAAATGTGTCGTTCCTTCATATATTAATTCTGAACCGTACTTTTATTTTGCTCAGTTCGATTTATAATTTTCCCTCTTATTTATGCCATTTGAATAATACATCGTGTTTACTTTTAATATACTTTTCAAGTCACATGGAATTTCAGATTTCAGCAAGTCGGTTTGCTCGCCGTTCTCACTATTTCAGATTTTTGCAAAATTACTATTTTCGTAACCTCTTCCTGCTTTAGACCCTCCCTGATTTGATTTTAAAGATTTGCTATTCGAACCTGATAAATCTTATGCTAAGTTACTACTATTTTCCTTCCGCTCACCATACACGCTTTTAGGAAAATTTCTAAACCATATATACTTTCAATTACTTTTATATTCGTACCAGACTTGTTGTGCTCATATATTAAGAACCTTGTGTAAATTAGTTTCTCATTTCTGGCAAACCTTGGTTCTCTAAAAGTAGTTTCAATGTTGGTTATCTTAAATTTCTCCATAGCCTAAAAGTTTTGAAAGCATTTAACATGAGTTTAAATTCTTCCGTTACTTGATTTCATTCTTTGACTGCCCAAAACTTTTTTGACAACATTATATTAAATTACTAACGTATAAGATTTCTAAAACCTCGTCCTTAATATTCGTGTAAATAATTTTACTTCCTTTTACATTGATTTTATATAAACCAATAAAACATTTTCTCTTATTATGAATATTCGACTCAAACTTATTTCAACGCGCTTTATCGATCTTCAAATATTTTATACAGATGAGGAATTCCAACTTTTTTTGAAGTACAACAGTTTTCAATTTTGCGTATTTTAGCTCATGCTATTTACCCTATTTTCTTTTCCCCTCCTATATAAGCATCACTACATCTCCCTTTTCCCTCAACCTAAACATCACCATCGAGTCAATGCTTTCCCTAACCAAGCCGTCTCCTTGTATTCGTCCTATCTGAACTCGTGCCTATCGATCCTTCCCTCGTCACGCTCTCGACCTCTCTTTATTGCTTAGACCTTAGAGTCCGTCAATGTCTGTGTCAACCCTTAATTGTTAGTAGGCCCTTGGACCTTGTGAGGTAGTCGTGGTGCACGTACCTAAGTTGTGTACGTGGGCTTGAATGAGTGTGCCCCCATAGTATATTGATGCTTGCCTATTGTGTGGTATATATATATACTCGGAGTTATTCGTGATAGTATGAAGTTGTGGTGTGTTAGTAGTTATAGATTTTTGTGTGGATAGCTATACTATACTAGGGATGCCTGTGTATTAGAGTTAGCGTTGAAATATCTAAGTTGTGTATGTAGTTAGAGATACTTATAATGGTTGAAGTAAATGATTGGTAAAGCTATGTGTATGATAGTAGTGATAATAATAAGTGTACGTATAGTTAAGTAAGTAGGCCTATTGAGTGACCCATATATATTAGCACGTATGAGTGTGTGCTCGTATGTGGGTATGTATTGTGTTTAGACGTAAGTAGTTATGTTTTGTTGCCTGAGTATCCAGGTGATATACATATGGTAGTAGGAGTATAATTTTGATTGGTATTGCTTGCTCTTCGGGATGTTGCATGCGTGCATACCGTGAGGTATACACGACTATTGCACATCTTAATTATGTATGTGTGGATGTGTTAGTATACTAATTATAGGTAGTAGGCTATGGTGTGAATATATACATTATTTATGTGTGACTATGCGGTGAATGTTTGTACTAGGGAGGGTAATATAAATATGTGGGTGCTGATGTCTGTAATGTTATTATTATGGTATAAGAATTGATTTAACTATGTAAGTATTACCTGACTAAATATTAAGTGTGGTTGATCTATGGAATGTATATGGTTGTATTGGTAGATGTATATATATTGGAGTGATATTGGTATAGGTATGAATGTCGTGTTACGCATATAGAATATTCTGATATGTGTATTGAGTCTCACTCAAGCTTGAGTGGGTATACTCTAAGTGTATTGAATGAATGTCTGAAGTTTGAATGTATCAATGCTTGATGTATGCATAGTGATAGAAGTGTTTGTGCCTGGTTGTGTTACGCACATGATTGTGGGTCGCTATACCAGTATATAGTTATAGGGTTGGTCTGGTGGTATCGTTATTTACTAAGGACTTGTTGTGTGAACGTATGTGTACTAGCTAAAACTAGGTGTGTATGTGTGCTAGTTATATAATGGTATGATCGGTGTATGTAAATGAAATGTTAGCGTGTATGGGTGTGCACCATGCACGGGTAAGTATGTGCTTAGTTATAAGTATTGATGACTATGATATATGTGGCGTGTCGTAAATACAGTTATAGGACCGTACGTGATGTGAATATATGGTGAACTATTTGCATGTATTTGAATGACTATATATTGTGAAACTATAGTAGTGGTGAATATATATATATATATATATATATATATATATATATATATATATATATATATATATATGTAGTGAAACTTGATTTAATAATGGTATGGTGTGACTATATGTGTTGAGATGCTTGGTATTGGATGAATATTAGAGGGTAGTATACCCTTGATGTTTGTGCATAGGTAGCTACATATAGGTAGAGCGATGATTGTATTGGCTAAGCGTGAAACTATCATTATATAAGTATCTGAAATATTGTTTTGTGATTAGGTAGGTAGTAGCTATATAAGGGATGCATGCTTATATATATGATTGAAATACGTGTATGAGTCTGACTGACTATAATAGGTATAAGTGTATACGTATGTGAGTGTATATATATACGTGTTGGTAGTAATAATGTTTGACTACCTAGTGCATATATGAGCACTTGTAATGACTATACTTGGTTTGAAATATAATGCGAATTGATTTGGGGTAGTTATTAGAGCGACTAGATGTATTAGAAAGTCCGAGGACGGACTTTATTCTAAGGTGGGGAGGATGTAACGACCGCTTTTCGTTGTACGTTGTTCGTGCACGTGCTTTTGTCCGTGCACGTGTTTGTTTTAGACTTTGGTTGTTTGTGAACACTTTCGTGTGATATGCCGTTGTGAACGTCTCTGAGAGTATTAAATAGTGGCACTATCTTGGAACGACACTTCTCGAGTCGTTTTTCCACAATTTAAACTTACTCGATGAGACGTGGCAATTTTCACTTTTGACGGGAGACGTTTCTATTTTTAGTTTCGTCGTCCGACGTCGAATTTGAGACCCGTCTTCTTAGTTAGCTCACATTCGTCATCACGATCACCCCGATATTTATTTTATAATTTTTGGAGTTCATTTGACCACATTAATATTTTTAACAAGTTTTATATTATTTTTAATAATTAATTTTTAAATTATTTTCGGCCAAATAAAATTTATTTGAGTTTTAAACGTTTTAAAGAATTTTTGAGCCAATTTCCAGCTCATTTGGACCAAGTCAAACCCTTGGGTGAGTTGGAGTAGTTTTAATTCAAATTTTAAATTATTTTAATATTCTAATCCTATTAGATTTAGCCCTAGACCAAGTCAACCCATCTATAATATATAAGCAACCCCTAGGAAGACCTATTTTCGCAAGAAATTAGCCCTAGCCTCTTCCAAAACTCAGATTTGACGTTGCGACGATTCGGCGCAACGTTGCGACGTTCAGCCACCGCAGCGACCGAGAAAACCCACCGCAAATCGCCGCTCCGACCGAGGCCCAACCCCGCACCGCAGCCGCTCCGCATCGCTTCAGCAGCCGTCGCCCCGTTCCCCCGCTCTGACCGAGAGAGGCCATCGGTCAGACCGAGGCCTCAAGCCGCACAGCGCTCCGCATCGCACCCCCGCTTGTCGCCCGCTCCGCACCCCGCACGACCGACCCGCCGCTCCGCACTGACCGACGTTGCAAGCGCTGCAACGTTGCAACGTCGCCCCGCTCGCATCCAAGCGTCTGACCGAGGCTCCTGACCGGTCTGACCGATAGGGACCCTCGCACCAAGCCTCGCCCCGCAGCCGCTGCACACCCCAACGTCGCAGCCCCCGCATTTTGAGCGCACGACCGAGAGATTCCCCTGCATTGGTTGTGTACGACCGAGAGCCACTCGTCGCAACCCCGTATCCGTCGCACCGCTTGCCACTGTGGGCCCCCCAAGTTCTCCAGAGGTATTGTGGGTCCCCCAAAGGTCCCTAGGACTGCTGTGGGCCCCACCTAAGTGTGTTCTCTTCGACGACTTGCCGCGTACGACGTCGTCGCACGTCGTAGCCCGTCGTCGCACGTGCGAGCTTTGGAATCTGGAATCGTCGCCCGGGTTGATGCTCTGAACTTCCCAGCAAGGAAACTATATTGGAATCAGGACTTGGAGCGCGTTCTATTATTCCAACCCCCGGCGTCGCTACCCGACGCCGGTGTAGCTTTCGCGTCGTGTTGAGGTAACGTTTTGCACCCCTAGGACCCCCAACCCAATGCATGCTAATCAAGAATAAAATCGGTATTTTCAAAGTATTTTAAATGTTTTAAATTCACTAATCAAGATTAATAATATGGACTTTAGGCCGGTGGACTTGTGCACGTAGGATAATTGTGATTTTGGACTCATTGGACGGTGTGCCAAGACGTCGTGCTTGCAGGCAAGTGAAACTTGCCAACTCTTGTGTAGGGCCATGTTTTTAGGCCACTTCCTTGTTCCTAGCGTAAAAGAGACTAGTCAGTGAAATGATAGCTGGCTAGACGCCTACTTGATCTAGTTTGACAACGAAACTAGATCCGTCACCTAATTGATCTAGCTTGACAACGAAGCTAGATCCAACCCTTTAAACTTGTTGTTCATGCATACTAAACTGTCACGTTTACTTTTCTTATCTGTACGCACTTTTAACTGCCATGCATTGCATTCTACATGTCATCCAAGTTGATTGTTGCATTCGTAGCACACGCTACAATACTTGTACTCGTACTACTTGTTTCTGGCTAGGTGCACCCCTAGGCCATACTTGTTTAAAACACTTCATGGCTCGTGGTCCAGAAGCGGGCCTCATGTGTTGGCTAGAAACCAATGCCCGATACACGCGGAGGGGTAGGGATAAACGGTTACTTGAGCTTAGGAGTGGCCTGATCCGCCCTCTAGCCAAAGGACGGAATCTCTGTGCACGAGGTGCTTACTTTCCTTGTCTTGTACTTGTCTTGTGAATGTCATGCCATGCTCGTACTTTACTTTATTTTACCTTACCTGTTGCACTCATACTTTAAACTGCCATGTCATCACATTCATGCTAGAACTGCTAGGTTGTTCACTTTACTTTCAGTTTCCTTGCACAAGTCTCTTGTAGACTTGCTGACATGTGCCCCTTGCTCTTTTGGGTGTCACATGTTAGACCTGAGCCAGAGATCGTTGCTGAGTACGTGATGTGTTGCTGACGCTGAGTCTGAGTCCATGATTGCCCAAGAGGATTTTGGTGGACACCGGTGACCATTCCTTGAGCCTTGTTGAGCTTTATTCTGTTTTAGGCCTTTTGTTAGTTGTTGGTGCGTAGCACCGTTGTTTTGTACGTTATACTTTTGTTGGCCATGTTTGGGCCTTTAGACTCTTTTCTTTTCAGCCGGGTGGCTTTTTCTGTGATGTTGAAACTTATTTTATGGATATTCTGAGATATTTCTTTTGTCTCATTTCGTTATTATTATCTTTGTTTCGTTAGCGTTGCAAGGACCTGCAGTTTTAAATTTTGATCGACGCTTATCGGACTTGCAGCTTTGTAGCTTCAAGTCTGAGCGGACCTTCTCACGCTTCGCCTCCATATTTTTGGGAAGCGGGGCGTGACAATTGGTTACCTCTTCGCCTTCATCCTCGCTTCCATCCTTGCTTCCATCCTCGCTTTCATCGGAGGAAGTCTCTTCATCACAATCCTCTTTTCCCATAAAGCACGTGTGTGCAATCTCCACTCTTTCATCGTCCGACTCTCCACTTGAGGAGTCGGAGTCGGTGAAAGTGCCGACAAGCCCTTTCTTGTGCTTTCTTGACTTGTCGTGCTTGGATCCCTTCCATTTTCCCTTGTGTTTGTAGAGAGGACAATCTGGCTTGATATGTCCTGGCTTGTTGCATTTGTAACACACGGGAGTAGAAACATTAGTCGAAATAAATTTAGATTTACGATTCAACTTACCTTGTCGGAAGAATCGGATGAATTTCTTTGCCATATTGGCCAATGCTTCCATGTCCAATTCTTCGTCCTCTTCTTCTTCCGAATCTTCATCATCGGTAGATGGAGCGGCCTTGAATGCAATTGCCTTTTTCTTTGGCTCGTCTTGCTTCAAGTTCGCTTTCATCTTTTCCCTCATCCGGATCTTACTATCCTTGCGTACCTCATAAGACAACAAGGTACCCATTAGTTGTACGACGGTATATTTATTCATGTCATTACCTTCCTCGATGGCGAAGGTACGCTTCTCCCAACAAGAAGGAAGTCCATCGATTATCTTCGAGACTTTCTCCTTTTGGGTGCAGGTCTTCCCAAGAGCTTCCAAGTCATTTGATATATCCATGAAGCGAGCGTAATAATCCTTCATGGTTTCGCCCTGCTCCATATGAAACAACTCAAATTCTTTATTAGCAACGACGAGTTTAGAATCTTTTACCGTACTCGATCCTTCGTGCAATATGAGGAGTTGGTTCCATATTTGATATGCACTCTTACATGTGCATATCTTGTTGAAGTCCTCGGGCTCCAACGCACAATTCAAGGCATTCATTGCCTTGGCATTGGCTACTTCCGCGACGACCTCCGCGGGGGTCCACTTCGCGAAATCTTCTTCGAAAGGCTCGACATACTCCGTCATGGTGGCTCTCCATAGTGAAGCGCTCCGGAGGAAAATTTGCATCCGGCATTTCCAGTACCCGTAGTTGGTACCGTTGAAGTGTGGAGGCCTAACGGAGGATAGTCCTTCCATAACTGAAGAAGCTCCATCGCGGTTCTTGAAGACGTTGTAGTCGTTGTTCGTCATAGCATTGAACTTGTAGCTTTAACCTTGGCTCTGATACCAATTGTTGTGCCCTGTGGTAGCTACTGCACACATACTAGAGGGGGGGTGAATAGTAATTAAAATAATCAAGATAGTTATTCCTAATTATTGTGCAAGAAACAAACGACAATGCGGAATTAAACAATTATCAACAAGAATTAAAACATACGCAAACAAACAATATTACTGGGTTCGGATCCACCCAAGTCTCCCCGACTTGTTCCCGGTGATCCTACGTCCCAACCACCCGGATCCCCTCCGGATACTTGAGTTAGCAACCCTAACTCAAGATTTCCACTATGAAGTACTTGTGAAAAACCTTCACAAGTCAAATCATACACAAAGTAATTTGTGACTCCCACAACCCGGGATCACAAACACAACTCTCACAACCGAGAGATAAACACTTACAAAATGAAAGTAAATGAAATAAACTCTTACCGGACAAAATCCTATGCCTTGAGTAAATCTTACCAAATTAGGTCAATGATGGATTTTGAGAAGAGAATGTCACCAAACCGAATCTCCACCAATAAGATCAGCGATCTAAGACAAGGATGGAGGATGGTGACTTTGGATCAAGCTATTGGCTTGGAAGGCTCACAATGGAGAGAATCTCTCTTGAGGAAATGACTCAAAGAGTTGAGGGAGAGATTCTTGTGAGGAAGAGAAAGCTTTAGAAAGGAGTTGAATAGCTTCTCTTAGATTTCTCCAAATCTCTAAAATGGCAGCCTTGGATCTTATGAAAGAGCCCCTCCAACTATATATAGGATAGAGGAGAGAAGGAGAGAAAAACGTTTCAAGAAAGTCTCCAACGGCTCTATTCTAAACCAGACTAGTCGGTCAAAGAAGGATCACTGACCGACTAGTTCATCAACTAGTCGATCGGTGATACAACGTAGACCGACTAACGGTAGAACAGCCAAGAAGTCGAAGTACAGGCAAAGACAACTAGTCGGTCTAAGAAGACTTGCCGACCGACTAGTTTCACAACTAGTCGGTCGGTGAATGATCTTTGACCGACTAACGTCGAAATAGAATAGGTTGACTTCAAGGTGACTTAGTCGGTTTAAGAACAAATGCTGACCGACTAGTTTCTCAACTAGTCGGTCAGTAAACGTTATTTGACCGACTAACTCGAAACAGTAACTCATGCTGTACAGAGGCAAGCTCAACTAGTCGGTCTAAGAAAGATTCCTAACCGACTAGATCGTCATCTAGTCGGTCGGTGACTCTTCTTTGACCGACTAATTGATCAACCTGGAAAGAGCTGAATAAAGCAAGGCATCTAGTCGGTTCATGTAGAGTTGCTGACCGACTAGATCGTCATCTAGTCGGTTGGTGACTCTTCTTGAACCAACTAACATGCACTCGAAGCCGAGGGAAGAAGCGATAGGCTTCGGGAAAGTTTCTAATGGCTTCTATGAATATCCTAGATATGAGCGAAATGAAGATTATAAAGTAAGTCCTACTCAAGGCTTAACATTCTAATCTATGAAGCAAGAAGACTATAAAATAAACCTTACAAGCCGTCTTCAAAGCTTCAATCTTCATTCCTCTTGACTTCAATAAAGCTCCTTGAGCTTCAACGAAGCTCCAGGCACGATCACGTGTATTGAGAAGTCTTGAGACGTCGCTTTTGATGTTCGTATTCTTTTGGCGACGATCTCCATAACTGCGCTCACAAATAAGTTAGTATACATTATTTATATTTGCTCATCATCCAAAACCAAATCCGGGGAATCAATACACAACTGAACATGGTTGAGATCAATGATGAAGCTCAAAGCTCAAATAGAACAAGAAGCTCAAGTGAAAGCTCATATCTACTCCATCAGTTGATCAAGCTTCCAAAGACGTGTCCTAGTCAATAGTGAGTGTGTTGTGTCCTTCTTAGGGTTATGTTAAAGCCAATCGTATAGACAATCACACACACACAAATGATTTCAAAAAACATCTTACATATCTTTTAAATCATTTTCAAAAATATAACGAGAGCTTTTTCTAGCCGTTTTATATTTCCGTAGTGAAACTCAACTACACCCTGGAGTTAACTACTTGATTGACTAGCCGTGGTTCTGAAGAAACTCCTCTGGGAGTCGACTACCAAAGGTAGGGAGTCGACTACCAGCTGAGAATCAATTTCTCCTGAAATACACTGGGAGTCGACTACCACTCCCAGAGAGTCGACTACCAGCTGTCAAAGTTTGACGTTTTGACTTGATTTTTGACATATCTTTAATTGATTTTCTCTCATGATTTTCGGGACAAAAGTCAAAGGAATTTGAAATTCAAATTCTCCGATTTCTCCTATAAATAGAGAGCCATTTTCTTTGAGAAATCACAACAACTATTGAAATCAAATTCTCTTGTGCAAAACGCTCAAAAATTCTCAGTTCTCATTCTCTCTTCGCCAAATCTGTTTTTACTCTTGATCTTGCAATTTCTTTTGTTATTATTTTCTGAAGATCATAATTTTATTTGGCTATCTGTTTTTCAAATCCAGATTGTTTATTCTCGAATTTTATATTTAAAGGATTTTTGAAAAACATTTGATCTAGATCACAAAGACTTTATTTGTATCTTTGTGTGATCTAGAATCATATTCTATCAAGCCACTGTACACGTACTTGTCTATTACTATTGGCTATAGAATTTGGGTGTAAGTCCAATCTCCACCAATCTATTGTGGTGAATTGGATATTGATTTTATTTTGTGATTACCCTTTGGTGTAAGGGTGTTGTTGTTGGAAACCCGATACAAGTCTAGGTGTTGCGGTTGGAAATCCTGGTCAAGACTAGGTTGTTGGAAATCCTAACAGGTGAAGTTAGGTACTTGAATTTGCTAAGGCAGATAGCGGAAATATCGTACCGGATTGGTCGAGGACTGGACGTACCCAAGTTGTGGGGAACCATGATAAAAATCCTTGTGACTGCGTTTTGCTTATCTGTGACTGTTTATCTTTACAAGTCTTTCTTATTTAACTTATAATTATTCTTTGCTTAACATTCTCTCTTATAATATACTGCAAAGATCAATTTTGTATTTATACCTCTATGCAAATCTTATATATCTTCATTAAGTGTTTTAATATCTGAGCTGTGCTTAATTTCCCTCTCGGAGTCGACTACTGTTCATAGGGAGTCGACTACCAGAAGACTTTCATCTCTAATTTGTTTCGAAGATTTATTGAGTTGATTAAGAACCAAGTGTAGATCACTCTACTTGGTTTCTTAGGCAACACTAGAAAGTTTTGTTTTTGTTGATTGATCAAGAACGAAAATTTTTTATCTTTATACAACACTATTCAACCCCCTTCTAGTGTTGTTTGCCATCCACATGATCCAACACTTGGTATCAGAGCGAGGCTATAAAAGCGATGGCATCAACATCTTTCCATTCTGAAGGACTAAATACAATGCGACCACCACTGTTCAACGGAACGAACTACGCTAGCTGGAAGATCCGAATGAAGACTCACCTGGAGTCATTAGATATCGAATCATGGACCGTTACTAACGTCCCGTACATCACACCTACCGACCTTGAATTTGGGAAGTGGTCAGCCGACGACAAGAAGACAGCAAATCTTAATGCAAAGGCAATGAAAGCACTATTTTGCGTCGTAACAGGAAATGAGTTCAATCGAGTCTCCCAATGCGATACAACACACCAAATATAGCATACTCTTCAGGTAAGTCACGAAGGAACTGAAAAGGTAAAGGAATCCTGCATAAATGTGTTACACTCAACATTCGAATCTTTTAAAATGGAAGAAGGGGAGAGTATCACCGATGTGAATACTCGTTTTACTAACATTACAAATGAACTTGCAGGATTAGGAAAGAAACTTTTCGAATACGAGCAGGTAATGAAGATACTAAGATCTCTTCAACCCGAGTGGAAGGGAAAGACTACGGCCATTCGAGAAGCTCATAATGTAAAGGACCTTACCATCGAAGAACTAATGGGAAATCTTATGGCATATGAGATTGAACTTGAAGAAGATAAGAAGATCAGAGAAAACCCAAAGAAGAAGAATCTCGCGTTTAAAGCCCAAAAGAAGATTCCGACTACACGGACAAAGAAGACCATATTGCTTTCATCTCAAAGAACTTTAAAGATTTCATCACAAGTAAGTATGGTAAACATACTTTTAGACCTACTAACGGTATTATTTGTGTTGGTTGCAATAATCCAGGACACGTCAAAAGAGACTATCCATTGGAAAGAAACAATGGTGATTCCAGAGATCGTGGGATGAACAGAGACAATAATGAGAAGAGAAACAATGGAAGAAACAAATTCCGACGACCAAAGAAGGAAGCTTACGCAGCCTTTGACCAGAGCGATGATTCCTCGTCTGATGAATCCTCAGCAGAAGATAATGATGAAAAAAGAGAAACAGCACACATGTGCTTCATGGCTTCTACATCCTCTAAGGTAAGTTTGCATCATGATTCATCTAGTGACAATGATTCGTCATCAAGCGATGATGAAGACATGGACTATATGGGAGCATATAAGGAGCTATGCAAAATGCATGAAAAGCTCATAAAAGAACATAGAAGAACAGTTAGAAATATTAAAAAGGATGCTAAAGAAAAGGAAGAAGTCAGTAAGGAAAATAGTCTACTTAAAGAAAAGAATGATTCTTTGCAAAAAGATATTCTATCCGTAAATGAAAAAGTTGAGAATTTGAATAATCTTCTCGTATCTGTCAAAGATAAATACGACGCTACGATGAAAATTATTGAGAATTTCAACAAAGGAAAAGGGAAGCTAGATAGTTTAATAAATAAGCAAAAAGCCTCATCTAGCAAAACCAGACTCGGTTATGATTCACATCATACCAAGAAACGGGTTAAGCATACTAGGATGCATCATTCTAACAAAAATTTTCTGAGCATCTCGATACCGAAGAATCTTTCCGATCAAAGAAAGAAAAGGTATGCTACAAATTTTGTTCAACAAGTTCACTTAAGCAAAAACTATAAATATAATTTTTATGAAGGAACTAAACCACACTGGGTTTGGCTTCCTAAAGACCAATCCTCTGGACTCAAAAGCCAAAGAGTACCATAAACATTTATTTTTCAGGTACTCTAAAGAAACAGAGAGGAGGAAACAAGATCCAACGCTTGATAACTGGATCAGCATCAAAAGCGTTCTTTTGCGACTTAATCATTTTTTTTGCAAAATATATATGCTTAAATTTGTTTAAATGAGTTAATATTTTTTATCTGTTTATATGATTATGAATGTTTGCGTTATATTTTTAAAACATCGCTTGTTCAGAAAACGGACTCAGTCTTGGATCAAAACCCCTCGGGATGAGAAAACGACTCAACCCAGTAGGGAGTTGACTACCTACATGAGGGAGTCGACTACCTACATGAGGGAGTCGACTACCACCGCGTGTGTGAAATTCTAGGTCTGATTTTTTCTAACTTCTATTGGGCTCTATTGAGTTAATGAGTTCATATCCTCAAGGAAACTTATACCCAATAAGCTAAACTCTATCTCAACCACTCATTTCTTGATCCATTGGCCCTCATTCTTCACCATCTTTCACCTCTTTTGTTAAAAACCCCCAAGAGTAAACCTTATGGTAGCCGACTACCCCGATCTCCCCTTCTCTTGAAAATTTCTCTTGGTGCTTGGGTTATTTGGAGCTCTCTCAACTCTTGATTTCATCTCTTTCTCAAGCTTACTCAAGGTAAAAACTTTTCTCATCATCTTTACTTCATGTTTTCCTTGCATATCTAGTATTGTAAATTCTTGTTTTTACTCTATCTAGTTGCCTATCAAGAGAATGATCTCTAAGAAGAGGAAAGTTTCAAATGAATCTATATCTGAGAAAGAATCAATCTTACCCTATCTGTTTAGGAGTACTATGTATGAACACTTTGTCAAAATATCTAATAAACCTATTCTTCATGAGAGATTTGTCAAACTTGATGATGTAGTAAATTATGGGATTGATAGCATACTAGAATTTCAGAACTTCGCTAACCTATTTTCCTCTGAAAACACTTATCTCTGCTATCCCAGACTTGTGCACCTATTTTAAGCTAATATGGATTACGATCTTGCCAAAAGCCGATTTGTCATCAAAATTCTTGACACAAAACTTGTCATAACAGTCAAATCCCTTGGAGAAGCCCTAGGCATTCCATACACTGGCATGTTACTTGATAAGATAGAGATGACTGATAGTAATATCTTGGAGAAAATGTATTTACCGGGAAAGTATTTCCAAACTAAACTCCCTTGTAGCGATCTTCGCTATCCGGGAAGAATTCTCGCGAATATACTATCTTACAATATTACCCAAAAATCTGGTAGTCACTCTATACTATCCGAGAAGCAGGCCAAATGTATCTATGCTATGTTAGGGAACATCCGTGTCAATTGGGCCAAAGTCATTATGGACTCTATTCTTGCTTCAGCTTCTTCAGACAGACCTTCATCCACTCTAGCACATGGACATTATCTCACTATCTTGTTTATTAGCTATAATGTGCCTCCGGATAATGAAACCATAATTCTAGAACAGGCACGCATATTCGATGTCCATGCCCTCGGAAGAATGAACCTACATCATGACCTTGATGAGAACATCCCTGAAGAAAAACTTGATGCTGAAGGAGGATCATCATCCTCCAGGAGAGGTAAGAAAGTTGTTTCAGATTCTGATGAGGAAGAAGAATGAGAAGAAGAAAAAGGAAGCGAGGAAGAAGGAGAAGACGAGGAGCCACCGGCATACATCATTGAACTTCAAGAGATGCTCTTGAAGAAAATTGGGAAGTTAAAGATATCACAAGAAAGAGGTTTTGAAGACCTCAACAAAAAGGTGGACGACCTCAAAGATTTCGTAGCAAAGAGCAACAAAATGACGGAGGAAACGCTTGTCAAGATCCTTGATGAGATCAAGGAATTGAAGAAGAACGGAGGCCATCCTTGATCTTTCAAACAATGGTTTTTTAAACAATGATTTCAAACTTATGGTCTGTAATAACTTTATGGTGTGATGCTTGCTACTCATTCATTACTATGCCTATGAATGAACTAATCTATTTTGTTAAAACATTGGTTGATCATAAGCTAACATTTTTTTGCAGGAATAGTAATTGAATTCCCCTCCAAAAAATTCTTGTTATGATTCATATGTTGTTATAATAAGTCATTAATTTTATGAAATGCAAAAATGAATGTATGCAATTGTTTTTGTTTTCTAACGGCTTCGATGCAGGGGGAGAACCGCATCAAAGCAGGGGGAGTAAGTGTATTTTCATATTCAAAACTAACTTCATTTTTTCATTTGGGTGCCATCATCAAAAAAGGGGAGAGTGATGGAAATTGAATTCCACCCCAAGTGATTTTGATGATGAGCACACCAAATGAAGCTTAGTGTACTAACTACACTACGATTAAGTGTGCAGGTTATGCGACAGATGAAAAGCTTTATGCATACTGAAATAAGCGCAAACTACGCTCAAAGACAAGGACGAACGTGGCTTAGATCAATGATGAAGCTCAAAGCTCAAATAGAACAAGAAGCTCAAGTGAAAGCTCATATCTACTCCATCAGTTGATCAAGCTTCCGAAGATGTGTCCTAGTCTATAGTGAGTGTGTTATGTCTTTCTTAGGGTTATGTTAAAGCCAATCATATAAACAATCACACACACACACAAATGATTTCAAAAACATCTTACATATCTTTTAAATCATTTTCAAAAAGATATTAAGAGCTTTTTCTAGTCGTTTTATATTTCCGTAGTGAAACTCAACTACACCCTGGAGTTAACTACTTGATTGACTAGCTGTGGTTCAGAAGAAACTCCTCTGGGAGTCGACTACCAAAGGTAGGGAGTCGACTACCAGCTAAGAATCAATTTCTCCTGAAACACACTATGAATAGACTACCACTCCCAGTGAGTCGACTACCAGCTGTCAAAGTTTGATGTTTTGACTTGATTTTTGACATATCTTTAATTGATTTTCTCCGATGATTTTCGGGACAAAAGTCAAAGGAATTTGAAATTCAAATTCTCAGATTTCTCCTATAAATAGAGAACCATTTTCATTGAGAAATCACAACAACTATTGAAATCAAATTCTCTTATGCAAAACGCTCTAAAATTCTCAGTTCTCATTCTCACTTAGCCAAATCTGTTTTTACTCTTGATCTTGCAATTTCTTTTGTTATTATTTTCTAAAGATCATAATTTTATTTGGCTATCTGTTTTTCAAATCCAGGTTGTTTATTCTCGAATTTTTTATTTAAAGGATTTTTGAAAAACATTTGATCTATATCACAAAGACTTTATTCGTATCTTTGTGTGATCTAGAATCATATCCTATCAAGCCACTGTACAAGTAATTTTCTATTACTATTGGCTATAGAATTTGGGTGTAAGTCCAATCTCCACCAATCTATTGTGGTGAAATGGATATTGATTTTATTTTGTGATTACCCTTTGGTGTAAGGGTGTTGTTGTTGGAAACCCTAGACAAGTCTAGGTGTTGCTGTTGGAAATCCAGGTCAAGACTATGTTGTTGGAAATCCTAACAAGTGAAGTTAGCTACTTGTATTTGTCAAGACAGATAGTGAAAATCTCGTACCGGATTGGTCGGGGACTGGACGTACCCAAGTTGTGGAGAACCAGGATAAAAATCCTTGTGTCTGCGTTTTCTTATTTGTGACTGTTTATCTTTGCAAGTCTTTCTTATTTAACTTATAATTATTCTTTGCTTAACATTCTCTCTTATGATATATTGCAAAGATCAATTTTGTATTTATACTTCTGTGCAAATCTTATATATCTTCATTAAGTGTTTTACTATCTGAGCTGTGCTTAATTTCCCTCTGGGAGTCGACTACTGTTCATAGGGAGTCGACTACCAGAAGACTTTCATCTCTGATTTGTTTCGAAAATTTATTGAGTTGATTAAGAACCAAGCGTAGATCACTCTACTTGGTTTCTTAGGCAACATTAGAAGGTTTTGTTTTGTGTTGATTGATTAAGAACGAAAAAGTTTTATCTTTATACAACACTATTCAACCCCCCCTCTTGTGTTGTTTGCCATCTACATGATCCAAGAAATACTGCTATGGGAATTTTTACCGGGAGACTTAGATAAATTTTTGTATCTGCACAGGCAATTGCCCTCACCCGATCGGGGGAGGCATCAACCGATCGGGTGAGCCATATCTGAAGATGGCCACGTATCAGCAGATCAGCGAACCAATCAAGTGGCACATGTGACTAAACGGGCGGACGATCGGGTGACAATAGCAGAGCTCTCAGCAATTTTTGGTGAAATACCAACCGATAGGTTGGTAGAGACGGTGATCGGATGGCAGACCGGGTGAAAATGACAGTACTCGCGGGAAATTTGGGGAGCGGTCAATCGATCGGGTGAAATCTCACACGATCGGTTCACCTGTAGCTGTTGATCCACAAGGAAATTTTGAAAATCGACCCAACCGATCGGGTGAACTTTCACCCGATCGGTTCGCCTACCCCTATATCTACATACCCCCCTCACCCGACCTCATTGCCCTAACGTCCAGCAACTCCCTTGCGAACGACTCATCTTGCCTTCCTCTCAATCGATCTCTTTTCTCACTCCCACCACTCCAAATCGCCTTTCCCTACTTATTCCCACATGTTCCCCACCATCAAAACCCTCCCATTGACCACATTCACCCACAAATCACTCAAACCCTAACCTTAGTCCCCAATTTTTCGAAATTTCAGTTCTTGCTGGTTTAGCGAGCGGTGGCTCCCCAAATCACTCCATCATACAACATAGGATCTCGCGGGAGTTTGACTTGCATCATTATCGGGTAACCTCTTTCCAAGCTTTATGTTTCTTTTCTTATGTGCAATGTCTTGAATTTGTGTCTGCCTACTATATTTGTTTTATCATCATCGTAGACAACCTCCCCCATGTTCTTGTCCCCCCCGCGTCATTACCATGTCTAGGAAGGAAAAACAGAGCCAGCATCATCATCACACAGGCACAACCTGCATGGCCCTTTTACCCCATCTTACCTTGGCATTAATCCTTCATCTGAAGAACAATCTGCACGTTTGCACGCCCTTCTTCATCGCCCCATGCGACCTACCCTTTTTGCTGATCGCCCCCACACTCGAATCTCTCGGACTCTTTAGGGGCATCGCCAAACTTTTCGAATGCATTGGGTGCGATTTACTTTTGCGTGCTTTTGCCTACACACATCGGAATCTCACACTCAAGTTCCTTTCTTCTCTCGAAGTGTATGATTGGGTATTCCTTTCCGTGCTTTTAACTCTGACTTTACAATGACATTTGCTGAGCTTAACGATTCGCTTAATTTCCCTCACACCGATCGTAATGTTGAATGTTCAACTCATGATCGGTCTGACATCTATTCTTACTTCCGGGATGACATTGTTTGGCAAAGATTCACCTGGTATTCATCCTTCCCATCGGAGGCACTTGCATCCTACATCATACACCCATGTTATCGCTTTGCCCACTGCCTCTTTGCCAATACCATTTTATCCCACGTGGATGTTTTCACGGTGTCTAGGGACGAGCTTTTCTTCCTATATGCCATGTCTCACGATAGAATCTGTGGACATGACCCCTTACCCATCAACACCGACCATTGGATCATCCTCAAAATTCTGTCTAACAGCCGTGCAATTTCCGAACCAATCTGTTGCGGTGGGATGATCACCCTAATTGTCTTTTTGAGGCTGTCGTCTGACCTCCAAATTTTATCGGGACGTACCCATATCGATCGCGACTACTTGATCGATATCGGTATGCTCACTCCTTTTGGTCACGAACGCGCAGGCTACCTTTATAGTACTGATAATACTCCATTTGTCGTCCTCCCACCATCATCTCTTGAGTGTATTCCCATTTGCATTTCTCATTTACCGTGGGAATTCTATCCGGATCCTTGGTATTCCTCACTAGTACATTTTCCTCCCTTGGATCCTTCGATTAGCACCCGTATGCCGGTTCACCTGGTGCCATCATTATCCACCACGATCCACCATTAAATTTCGATGCACCTGAGATCTAGCCCGATTCCCCTTCTTCTCCTGTCGGCACACCTTCTCCATCGTCATCACAATCTTCTTTCGTCTACTATTCCCCACCCACCTCACCGTCCCCCTACAATTCTTCCGATAGCAGCTCAGATTGATTTTCCCCTTGCCATTTATTTCTGCATCATATTGATCATATCTTTTTGCTAGCATTTTCATGATCAGCTTGGAGGAAATTGATTTTTGTGCACATTATCGTGTGATGTCATTGTTGTGTGCTTATTTATTTGTGTTCTTTGGATGTGCTTTTTATATCTTTTATTTGTGTGTTTCTTCTTCTTTATTTTTCTTTTTCGTTTTGTGGGTCTTTCATGTTTTTCATCTTTTTGTGTTAGTGCATACTTTCCTCCCATTTTTGTTGCCCTCCCGTATTTACTACTATTGCATTGAGGGCAATGCAAGTTTCAGCTTGGGGAAGTCGCACTTTGTGCGTCAGTTGTGTCTTTTTCACCGTTTTTTAGTCTTTTTCATCATGTTTTTCTTTTTCTTCTTTTCCTTTTGTTCTCCCTCTCCTAGAGATGACCCCACATGATGAATTGCCCCGGAACCACACACACCTAGCTTAGCTATGATAATCACCTTCACTAACCCTAGGAAGTCGAGTCCTATTGCATTTCATGCTTCGTGGGTTCACTTTGCTTTTATGTGAGTCTTGTGTCGTGACTAGCTAGCTGTTTGGTGTGCTTCTACATTGTGATTCTGATTTATATACATGTCCTTGGTTGACCGCTAGACTATCATGCTTCAATTTCGAATATGTGGTATTTTGCTTCTATTATCTGCTTCTCTGTGAATGAAACATATATATGTATTACACTTCAATTCGCATGTCTCGGGACTCTACCAATATGACTATGATAACCCATTTTGCTTATGCTCTGATTTGCGAGAAAAAATTTCTTTTGCCCAAGTGTTTAGAAATCGATTTCTTTTTTATTTTACTTGGTGCAAATCCCCTCGTCGTGTACCGTTCTCCCACTTGGGAGAGTACACAAGTATATAGCCAGAAAAATCCAAAAAGAAAAAAAGAGAGAAGAAAAATCCAAAAGAAAGAAAAAAGGGAGAAAAAAATATGTATAGCCAAAAACCAAAAAAAGTACAAATACCCAAAACCCAAAAAATTCCCGTTGTGAATATCATTCCTATCTACCATGAATAATGGGAAGGCGAGAATTTGCACCGAGTGTTCTACTCCACACCTTCTCAACCTCCTTCACTTTCGAACACACTTGGGGAATTTTCTAGCGATTATCTAGGCAATAATGTGGTGATCTTCTAGTTCCTAGCAGTCGAGTCCTGACACATGATACGCTTCGATTCTTATTCTATTCTCATGCATGCTTGAGCTATTATTCACCGCCTATTCGAATTGAATCGATATTTGGGTCATTCCTTGGGTATGTGTATATGGAGCTTTATTGCACAATTTAGATAGTAACACCGTCTGCTAGCTCACGACCACACTCACTCGTGCTTCACCGCGTGGGCCCACGACACTTGTATGGACTCATATTCCGAGGTTTAGTGATGTGTTTATCACATACTTTCTTAGTGTGGTGTGATTGATTTCGTTGGCTCTAACAGGTGATCTAGGATTTTATTTTCTTTATTTCTGTTTCTCCCTTTCCATTTTTCCCTCCGAGCTCCTACTCTCACTCGTCTTCCTCGAGAACGAGGAAGGGTTCAGCTTGAGGGGTTTTGACATGAGTTTATATTTTATATATTCTCGCACATTTTCTTCGTGGTTTTCCGTAGTTTTCCGACGTTTCGTATCCATTCTCTCGTGATTTTTAGTTTTCTTTCACTTCTTTTTGTTTTTGTGCCAATGCAGGAGATAGACAACGTTGGGGACATATAAAGCAGATATCATGAGTCCTCGGAGCAACTGGAGGTCTCACGCGCGATCCCGAGGGCCAAACGTCGAAGAATACTATGTTTCAGCCCTCAACCGATCGGTTGGACAGAGCCAACCGATCGGTTTGTGCACGCGTATCCGACACAGACAGGAGAAGCAACAAAGAGAATCTCATCCAATCGGTTCAGTGATCGGGTGAAAACGACAGTGCTCTATGTCTTTTGGAGCTGTATTCCAACCGATCGGGTGACATCTCACCCGATCGGTTCATCTGTAGCTGAACTCTCCCAACTCACGACCCGGTGACATCAACCGATCGGCTCGACGACCGGTTGATGTATCTCAAAGGCTGAAGGTAGTGTCGACTGTCGACTCACCCGATCGGTTGATGCTTCAACCGATCGGGTGGTCGTTTTTTCTATATATAGTCCTAGGTTTTTTTAGAACGGGGCCCCAGTTATTTTTCTATCTTTTGGGATTTTTGACATCTCGGAATTTACTCTGTCTCGTAAGTTTTCTGATTGTTCTGAAACTTTAATATTACGTTAATACTATTGTTAGCTCCATATTTCTATTGCTTGAACTTGATTCCAATGGCTAAATTTTATTGTGTTGATATTTTTGCTATGAATCGTGAGTAGTTACCCAATCTAGGACATTGGCGGAAATCCCTTCGTGGGTTCTCCCTAGAACGACTATATGATTAGGATTTCGATAGGATCTAGGAATTTGGATGGTTACGCGGGACGTTTTACTGTCATTGGTGGGAGAAAGACCGCCTCTGATCGTCGGGCCAAGGGGAAATAAAATTGGCATTTGATCCCCAAGCCACAGCTCCCACAGCTCACACCCCTAGCGTAGACATTGAATCCTAGCGCGTGGGAACAGCAGGATGAAATTTTGGGAGTAAACGTTGCGAGCTTAGTGCTCCCGGAGTCGATCGGTGTTAATGGCCATGGGAATGCCCACTGACCGAACCCGAGTAAACCTAGCGTATCATCCTGGGCATCGATCGGAATATCGGGCCCATGGGATGCTAGGTATCACTCTTAGAGGCAACGTCTCACCTCTAAACCCTAGAATACGATCATGTTCCTATCCGTCAGGTATAATAGAGAGAGCTCATGATAGGGTGGAAACCAAAATCCAAGGTTCCCTTTTATATCTTACATCCTTCGTATTTCTTTCTCGTGACAACCAACCGATTGTTAGGGCTAGCTCACCCACCAGGTGAACCGGTTCCTTCTTGACAGCAAGCACAACCCACGCCTCCCTGAGTTCGACCCCCAAGCCACACTGCAACACCGTGCGCTTGCGGTTACAAATATTTAAATCTGGTATCTCCGATGCTACTACATATAGTGCTAAATCTAGGGGACGTCAATATGATAATCATACGACAACCAAAGTAGTGATGATTAGAATTCCTGAACCCGAGCCATGTCTAGATTCTATGCTTTTTCCTTGTATTTTGTGAATAGCCAATAAATGATAGTTGATCATGTTTTACATTCCATCGTGTTTACGTGATTTTGTAAAAATCCCAATAATACAAAAAATCAAAAAATTATCCTGAATAAAAGGCCCGAGGGGTTCCTCGTAACCTGAGCCCTAAGACCATCTAGTCTAGGATGCATAGGCCGCCTTTTGTATATATTGTGTTATCTCGTGTATATAAAAAAGGAAAATATGTGTATAAAATTTGTATAGCCAAAAAAATATAAAAAAACAAAAATTTCATATCCTTACCCCCACTTTCTATATAGAATAGAGACTTGGTAAAGTTGATGGGTTCTAAGAGTCATGAAATGGTCATCGTGTGGTGACGCCTTACCTTAATTGAATTCATTAACTTATTCCGTGAAGCTTAACGAAACACCACGCATGCTTGAAAATATTTGATCATGACATATTTATACGACTTAGAGAATGAGTTGTGGACGTTGGATTCATTTTATGAACTTAGCATAGTTCATGATAAACTATGATAGGATGTAGCTCCACTCCCATTTCATTGTTTACCAAGATCATTGCATTTATTGAAATCCACAATATGTTCATTTGAGCGAGACTTAAGTATTTTGTGTGTATGTGTGTTCTTATTACATATTGATGTGTGTTCACGTCATCATGTATTCCTTGAGTTCTTATTTTGCTGAGTTTTAATAATGAGCCCCTTGTCTCCATCACAAGCCATCGCCTCACCTCTCCATTGTATTCCTCTCCCGGGTTCACTTCTTACTAGTCTTCCTCTAGGATGAGCAATAGGTAAGCTTGGGGGATTTTGATGTGTCAAAATATTTCACATTTCATCTATATATTTACATGTCAAAATGATTGATTAAATCCCGATTTTATATACTTTAACGCTAATAACTAGAACTATTTGACTTTAAGAGCGTTTAGTTGCATTTCAGAGAATATCGAGCAATTCAGATATTGGAGAGGAGGGCAAGAACACCGATGTTGGAGCACCAACGGCGCCGCATTTGACGAGTCAAAGCCACTGGAGAGCAAAGAAAGAAGGAGAGGAGATAAGAGAGAGGCTTGGAGTTAAGTTCAGGTCGCTCGGTCGAGCGCTCCATGGGCTCGACCGAGCTTGGAAACCATGAAGGAGGGGCAAAGCTACAATGGGCCGCTCGACTGAGCGACCCAATGCGCTCGATGAGCGGCACCGACTGCTCGACCAAGCCAGCCGTCATGTGGCTCCAAATTTTGCCGTCAAACTCTCTGGAAAGTTTCACGTTAATTCGCTCGGTCGAGCGGCCAACCGCTCGACCGAGAAACATCAATTCCATTAAGACAAAGCTCTGAAGCCCCAAGAGGCTCTCAACCGAGTGCTAGGGCATGATCAACCGAGCGTTCCAAGCCGCTTGGTCGAGCGGAGTAGAAATGGCTGATGGCACAGATTTCAGGACAGCCCTTCACTCTTTCATATTCTGCTATAACCAGGGATTTTACAGTATTTTTCTCATATTTTTTCTAGATAATGGAATTCATATATATTCTAACTCCACCAAGAACTTGCCAATCGGAGGTCAGATGAGCCCCAGGGAATTTCTATAAGTTGGCAAATCTGTGCTGGAATCTGTGCTAGAATCTATGCTCGGGCAAACTGTGCACACGCTCGACCAAGCAGCTTAGAACAGCCAGCCGGAGCTACATGGGCAGCAAGCGTAGGTCTAACTTAGTTTAGGGTTATTTTGGGGGTTTTGGGGGATATATATATGGATTGAGAAGCCAATGTTAGGGGATCTCCTCTTTGGTTGGGAGAGCTAGGTTTTAGGGTTTGAGACCATTTTCAGAGGCTTGGCCATGCCATCGGCACCATCCTCGCTCATTTGTGTATTGGATCTTCATCAGCTAAGTAATTTCCTTTGTTTAATCTTCTCTATTGTATTTCTCATTTGCTCTTGATGTTTAATCTTCGAATGCTCTTCTCTTACATGATTGTGATGTTGATTTCTATCGTTTCAGTATCTTTTCTCATGATTGAGTAGATTTATTGCTAGGATTAGAGAAGAACCCTAGGATTCTAGGTGTTGTATGATGGGTTAACTATAGTTGGATGAATCTAGGGTTGCCCTGCGGTAGTTTGAACAATGTATTTTGGGGGATTAGCCATAGATTTGGAGGATTGTGAAAGTGCATCCACGTTGTAGGGAGGATCCCCACGAATCTGATTAGGTCTTAGTGGTCGTTTCTAAGGCTCGTGATCATGAGAGTGACCCGAGAGCTAGGGGCGATCACTAATCCCCGATCCACGATTCGATGATTCGGAGAGTAGCCCGAGTACTAGAACCAACCGCGGTGTAGTATCGCATTCTGTAGACCATGCGAGTTAATACGGGTTGCAGTGCAGGATCAAGTGTCTAGCGTAATGCACGCGTCCCCGTGAATAGACGATAGCAAAAGCACAATGCCATATAGGGAGGTGTGACGACGGAAGTCAAGTGCTTGTTCCCATCTATGGATGCGACACTCATACCCTCGTCCATCGCCCAACAATGGGACCTTTACCCGTTAACCAGACCTGAAGCCCTAGCGGGAATTCACATGCCCAAGTGAATTTTAACTCATTCATTTTCTCTTTGTTTTATTTGTTCTCTTTTGTGTTTTGATGTTCCTTACTGACAGTGACACCCTCGCATTCCACATCCACCACCATTACGACACTCTGTAATCCTTCTCCACCAAATAAGACATCGAAGGCTAACCCAGCCTAGGATCGATATGTAGTGTAACAACCACCTCCATGTGGATACGATACCTGCTCGCCACTATTTACACCGTGTGCTTGCGGTAAGATGACATTCGCCCGTCACAAGGCGCAAGCTCGGGGCACCGAACATGGTTCCGGTAGAGGCATGAGCAGAGGAGGAAGCCACCATCAAAGGTTGAAGATCGATTCGAGAGTACCTAAGATGATGAACTTTTTTCACTCTCTCCAAAACTACCTTATCAAGGTAAAGGTATGTATATCGATGTAATAAGTTAATTTTGTCATCATGGGACACGTGTCGACGATCCAAGCATGCCCATGTCTTGAATTTCGAATCGACGAAATGTCCGAATCACAAAAGTGGAATTTTTGGCGCTTAAACTCAAATACAATCACCTTGACTATCGTTCCCCATTTTTGAGACATCACGTCATTTGACCTCAACTGGCTTGTTGTCTGAGCCCAAGTGAAGGTGGACATTGTTAGATCATTGGGTCGACACTCGATGGAGAGAGAGGATAGTCTCCAAGAAGCCCATGAAGATAACGACAGGGCATACTAAACCCATGAGGCTTGCGAAGGATATTAGTCGTTAACCCGGTCAAACCCCACATTCCATTTACTTGTTGATTTTTTTTGCTTGAAGAGGAAGTTGATGATGGGCTCATAAATGGCGGGAGGAGTGGGCAACGGTTATGGGCTATTTATGAGGAATAATAGTGCCACTGTAATTGGTGAATGTTATTCCCCAAGGTCACTGAATATACACATCATCTATAAATATAGAAGAGACAAACCGAATGAAGAACAGATTCCCAAGGTATGAGAGACCAGAAACTCTGACATCTTACTCTCTATTATCTTATATTTATTCCCCCAAATTAGCTTGAGGTGACTGACTCGAGACAAGCCTCAGTTGGTCGATCTCGATAGCCCAGAGCTTTTCTTAAGTCTAATTCTAACTTAAGCAACGGAGGGAATTTGGGTCAAAACCCAGATCCGACCCCCTGATGACTGTCTGTGGTGCAAGAAGTTCGAAGTTTGACCCAACTCTACGGTCAAACGGTTGTCTTACTCGACCGAGCAATCGATCGAGCTTCAGCCTTGCATTCTCTGCTCAACATTAATCGACACTAGTTCTACCAATCTAGGGTCTCATTCCATCAGCTGATGAGGCTCCACGTTGATAGAAAAGTCCATGTCAGCACCACCTTCAGTTTGGCTAAACCCATTTGTCAACACACGGTTTCTTGGATAGTAAGGGTCCTTTTGTTGAACAATATATATGATTTGCTATGTGGATAGTATCCAACAAAAATACCCTCTTTTGATTTAGCATCAAACTTATCCAAGTTATCACCTACTTTCAAAATATAGCACTTGCATCCAAATAGTTTAAAATGTGATAAGTTGGGAGTCAACTCTCTATAAAGCTCATAAGGTGTTTTCTTCAAAATAGGTCTTATTGACACACGATTCATAATATAATAAGATGACTGCATGACTTCGATCCAAAAATACAATGGCCAATTTGTAATCACGAATCATGGTCCTAGCCATCTCTTACAAAGTATGGGTTCTCCTCTTAACCACCCCATTTGTTGTGGTATCCTCGGGGCGGAAAAATTATGTGAATAACCTTTTGAAGCACAACAATCATCAAAGCTAGCATTTATAAACTCACCACCATGATCACTTCTAACTGCGACTATAGAAACCCCCTTTTTTTATTTTCAATCTTTTTACAAAACATTTTTGAAAACATTAAAAGTTTCATGTTTATGCGTCAAGAAATAATCCCAAGTGAAACGTGAAAAGTCATCGACAATGACGAAGCAATAATGCATACCACCTAGACTAGAAATCTTTGTAGGTCCAAATAAATCCAAATGTATTAGTTGCAAAGTCTTTGTAGTAGAGACAACATTTTTAGGATTAAAACTACTCTTATGTTGTTTTCTTAGTTGACATGCATCACAAAGCTTGTCTCTATCAAAGCTAATTTGAGGTAAACCTCTCACAAGTTTCCTTTGAGCAAGCTTTGAGATTAGGTCCATACCGGCATAGCCTAACCTTCAATGGCATAGCCAACTAATCTCATATGATGCAACAAAACATTTTTAGATTATTTGAATCACTAAGTTTGATATTACAGAAGTTATTACAAAATGTGCCTTTAAAGAGAATATCATCACCTTTCAAAATATGTATTTCGTCATTTTCAAAATGCATCTTAAAGACTATAGAGCATAGTTGACCCACACTTAATAGATTGTGTGCTAAAAAATTTACAAGATTAACATTTTCAATGACTAAAAGTGGATGCTTACCAATGTTACCTTTGACCAACATTTTGCATTTTTTCCATCGCCAAGAGTAACTGTCCTTCCATCTTTCCTTGATAGCATGGTGAAGAGGGATTCGTTGCTCATCATGTGGTTCAAGAAACCGCTATCAAGGTACCATAAGCTATCATTCGAAGCTTAAAGATGCATCTACAAAAGAAGATGCACCTTTTAGTAACCAAATCTTGGTTCCACATTTTTTAATACGATGCTTTGGCACCCATATAAAATATTCAAGATAATATCTAGCAAAGAAATTATACATAACATGACCTTTTTTATTACAATGAAAGCATGTAACATTGGCATGTAAAGGATTAGAAAACATGTTTTCATCATGCTTGAAATATGGAGGGCTCACGTATCTAGCAAAATTCTTCTCTATGGTCTTTCTAGTTTTCTTCTTTATTTGTTTCTTTTTTAATCCTAGACCATGTTTACTAGTATTTTCGTTAAGCACATCTATCATTTTATTAAAGCTAACTTGGCTACTAGTGAGTTTCTTTATGGTAGAGCTAAGGTTTTGATTTTCATTTTCAAGGTCACTAATTATAGCCTCATATCTTTTTTCTTTCTCACTAGAATCCAATTCACTAGCTATGTTTTTGTAACGGCCAGTATTTTTTTTAAGCGAGCTTTCGTTTGTGCGTGTCAGTATTTTATTTCTGTTATCCAGTTACTTTTTGTCCGTACGTGTCGACGCGAGCGCGTCACTGTTTTTGTTTTTACCGCATCGTCATTAATTGATCATCCAGATTAACTAAAAACTTAATTACTTTAATTAATTATTTTACTAATCACGTTTGGTAACTTATTTAATTAATTTATCTTAATAATCATTCCTTCACGTGTAAATTTCCTTTTGAAAAAAAGAAAGAGAGGAAGTGTATCACGTTCGTTAACAGATGCATCTTCTCCTCTTAAGTCAACAAACACCCATTAAAACCATCCCAATCCTTAACCTAACCAAATTAAATTCTGTTGACGAATTGGAAATCTGGTTTCCTGCTAACCCCTTCATAAGGCAATATTTCGTCTGTAAAACCCATCTTCTTTGCCAATCTTCCATCTTCCTCTTCTCTACCAACGAACCAAATCTGAAAACAAACACCAAATCAGCCCCCTTCAACAAATTCGTCCCCTGCAACATCCATCAAACCCAAATCCTCAAACCAGAAACCAAGATCAAGAGGAAAATCTGAAAACAAATTTCAGATTCGAAGAAATCAAACACAAAAATCAGCATTCACCTCTTCTTCAACCCTCAAGCAAACCACTTCAGATCCATTGCAAAAATCAGAATCGAAACAGTGGAATCTGAAACCTATACTTCATCTTCTCCAAATCTGAGACCTATACTTCATCTTCTCCAAATCTGAAACCCATACTTCATCTTCCCCAAATCTGAAACCCAAACCCATACTTCATCTTCTCCAAACCCTCTCCTACCTCCTCCTCCCTTGGCCGACCCCCCAAACCTCAGCCCACGCACGCCCGCGCCGTGAACCGCCGGAGGAAGCCGGCCGCCGTCGCCTGCGCCAGGCCGGAGGCCGCGCCGCCCTGTGTGCCGCCGCCGCCGCCTGGGGTCTGGACCCGTCGCCGGCCGTCCCCTCCCTCATTCCGTCGTCGTACGATGTGAGTAGCCCTATCCCCTTTCGTGAGTTTTGCTGCAAACCTTTAAATGAAACAAAAAAAAAGAATAAAAGAGAAGAGACAGACAGCCTTTAAGAAAGAAAGAGAGGAAGTGACAGAATAACAAAGAAGGGGCTTTGGCTTTTAATAAAGTAATGAAGAATGGGTTTAATAGAATAGGGATAAGGAGACATGCAGTATAATAAGGGATGTTGGGTAGTTGCCTTGGTTATTTAAAAAAAATGAATAAAAACAAAATTGAATGTTGACAGCCTTGATAATGATAGTGAGAAAGAGAGTATGTGCAAGAGGGGTTTTATTATAATTTAATAGTAAGTGTAGTGGGTGATACTATTAAATGTCATCCTAACCTTATATTAACTTTGTGATTAGCTGGTATTAGGTTAGTATTGGTTAGGAGGTTGTTAATATGAAATTTAGACGTGAATTTGTTAGTGTTATTAATTTCAACATGTAATAATTGTAAAATGATGTTAGGGTAATATTAAAAATCTGAATAAAATAAAGTGTACCCTGTTAATATAACACCATATAAACACCACCCTAGCCTGAGACCCCAATAACATTAGACGAGCCCACTTTAAGGAATAACCTGATATTTTGATTATTTCACAGAAATCTAATTCAGTGAATTGTTTACCCAAAACAGCGAACCGGACTCACCGTAACGTAACGCTCGAACCCACGACAACCGATATCACCAAGGAACAGGCAAGTGATACTTGCCAGTAATTATTTATGCCATGTTTAGGCCAATTTGTGAAATTGTGTAAAAGAGACAAGGCGGTGAAATGATAGTCGCCTAGACGCCCTATTTGATCTAGTTTGACAACGAAACTAGATGCGACACTTTACCTGCTTTCATTCATGCTGTCATGCCATGTTTAATTTCAATTAACGGTACGCAATCTATCTGCTCATTGCCATGTCATTGCATGCATTTAATGTTCATCGTGATTGAGTAGCACACGCTACAAATGTTATTGCGATCGAGGCTAGGCACCTGCTTTGCGGGCACAACCCTATGCCAATAACACTTCCTGGCTCGTGATCCAGAAGATGGGCGCCAGTCCATATACACGTGGAGGGGTAGGGTTAAACGATCGCTTGAGCTTAGAAGTGAGCCCGTACAGCCACTTCAGCCAAAAGACGGAAACTCTGTGCACAAAGTGATAAATCAGTGATTCGTGAATCGTGAAATAGTGAATTGTAGCTTTCTGCTACACCGTGCTTGATTATTATTATCTTGTTCATTTAATTATTGCATTCTTTTAATGTCATGCTATATCATCATGTTAGAACTGCTAGTTGCATTATTTTATTTGTATCCTTGCACAAAAGTCCTCCGCCTTTCTTGGGAGACTTTTGCTGACATGTGCCCTTTTCTCTTTGGGTGTCACATGTCAGACTTTGAGACAGAGCAGATAGCAGAAGACGAGCAGTTCGGAGACGCTGAGTTTGAGGTCCCTACTGAGACCGAGTTCGAGGACACCGGTGACCAGTCCTAGACTCGTTTGGAGTCTCCCCTTAGTTGTTACCTTTCCATAGTTGCTGTTAGGTTTCGGTGCGTAGCACCTATCTCTCGTTGTTTTGTTTGGCCATGCTTTAGGCCTATTGTTCAGACTTGTACTTTTGTGACTATTCTCTGATGTTGTAATATTTGTTGAATGTTGTTGGTGGATATTTTCTTATCTGCTTTATTGTTGTTGTTGTTTCGTCGCAATGCAAGGACCTGCTACTTTTCAAAAATTTTACAAACGCTTATCAGACTGCAGCTTCACAGCTCCACGTCTGAGCGGACCTCCTCACGTCTCGCCTTCTATCTTAGGGAAGCGGGGCGTGACTGGTTTTAGTGGTGGCCCATGCAGGTCCTTCTTCTCTATGCATCTGCGAAATATCGGAACAACAATAATGATAACAACATCCATTTAAATATTCATAACATTCGAGTCATGATTAAGTCTAACCTGAACATTTCCTTGTCTTAGATGGCCGGTAGACGCATTACCAGAGGAGCTGGTAGTGGACCTGGAGCTGGTGGTGGAGCAGGACGTGTTGCGGATGCTGATAGAGAACCCACCACAGCTGAGATGATGAGGATGATGCATCAGATGATGCAGGTTCAGCAGGGCATGCTTCAGAATGCCCCTCGCTTCGAGCCGGGAGCGAAGCAGTTTCGAGAGCTGGGCCCTTCATATTTCACTGGGTCAGAAGGAGCATTAGCTGCGGATGAATGGATGAAGAACACAGAGGATAATCTGCTTCTCTCGAAGGTTAACCCGGCTGGATGGGTTGACTTAGTGAAGAAGCAACTGAAGGACAATGCCCGCAGTTGGTGGGAGTCAGAAGAGCAGCTGTTGGCGAAGCCTATCCCCTGGGCCACTTTCAAGGCGAGATTTAATGATGAGTACTTCCCTCGAGCTGCCAGGAGGGAGCTGATGCAGCAGTTTATCAATCTGAAGAAAGGGAATCTGACGGTGGATCAGTATCACCAAGAGTTCATGAAATTAAGTCGCTTTGCGCCGAAGATGGTGGAGACTGCTGAGGATCGAGCTCAGAAATTCTTACAGGGTTTATCTTTGGAACTGCAGAGTCTGATTTTCTCTTCGGACTTAGACTCTTACCAGAAGTTGCTGATAGCTGCCAAGAGGCAGGAGCTTATTGCCAATCAGAAGAGAGGGCAGTATTCAGGTGCTGGGAAGAGGCCTATGGAGCAGGCCAGAGCTGTGGTTAGGCCTGGGTTCAAGCCTAATCAGTCCGTGCAGTTTAAGAGGCCAAGTGGGCCTAGTCAGAAGACGTGCAGTCATTGCGGCAAGACTGGTCATGTGAAGGAGCAGTGCAGGAGGCTTCTGGGCCAGTGCTTGGTTTGTGGCGATGCTTCGCATACTTTGAAGGATTGCCCGAGTGCTAAGCAGCCGTGGAAGGCACCAGTCGGAGTTCAGCAGCAGAGAGCTCCGGTAGTCGCTGGACATGGAGCGCCTCTCATTCCCCAGAAGCAGGCTTTCCAGTAGGCTGTTCAGCCTAAGAGGCAAGCCTTCACGATGACTGCAGTAGAGGCAGAGACTGAGGACGGAGTTATTGCAGGTAACTTCTATACTAGTCCTCCTTATTTATGCATTATGTTTATTAGTTAGACCCATGTTAATCTAGTTGCATGTTACCCTTAGGTGTCATTTTAGTTTCATCTCACCCGGCCTTGACTCTGTTCGATTCTGGAGCTTCCATGTGCATCCTATCTCGGAAGTTCGTAGTCGAACACTCGATACCCACATATACACTTCCCAAGTGTTGGAACATTACAACTGGGAATGGTGTAGTGAAGGTTGCACTGGGATGTAGACCATGCCCGTTGGTGATTAGTGGACACGAACTGTATGCTAATTTCATTGTCCATGACCTATCCAATTTCGATGCTATACTCGGTATTGACTGGTTAGGAGATTTTTATGCCACGATCGACTGTCATCGGAAGAAAGTGGTGTTCGAAATTCCTGATCACCCAGTGTTCGAGTTTGTCGGTGGAGGACGTTCGCTTGGACCTGTTAAGTTCCGAGCCCAGCCTTACCGATTGACCGTTGCATCTATGATTGTTGAACCAGAGAAGCCTGCAGTAGTGAGAGATTTCAAAGACGTTTTCCCTGAAGACATTTCTGGACTGCCGCCTGATCGAGCGTTGGAATTTGGCATCGATCTTATGCCAGGAGCTCAGCCAATTTCGAAGGCGCCGTACCGTATGGCTCCTGCAGAATTAGAAGAGTTGAGGAAGCAGTTGGATGAGCTATTACAGAAGGGTTTCATTCATCCCAGCGTATCTCCCTGGGGTGCACCCGTTTTACTGGTGAAGAAGAAAGATGGCTCGAGGAGAATGTGTATTGAATATCGGGAGCTGAATCAGATCACAGTGAAGAACAAGTACCCGCTGCCCCGCAATGATGATATCTTCGATCAGCTTGGTGGATCAAGGGTATTTTCGAAGTTAGATCTCCGGAGCGGATACCATCAGGTCAGAGTCAAGAAGGAAGATGTACTCAAGACCGCTTTTCGGACTAAGTACGGGCATTACGAGTTCGTTGTCATGCCGTTCGGTGTGACCAACGCTCCTGCTGTGTTCATGAATCTCATGAACCTTATCTTTTACGACTTCCTTGACAAGTTTGTGGTGATCTTTATAGACGACATCTTGGTGTACTCGAAGAGCGAGGAAGAGCATGCAGGACATCTGAAAATAGTATTGGAGACGCTCCGTCACCATAGACTGTATGCCAAGTACAGTAAATGCGAATTCTGGCTAGATAGAATTGCATTCCTTGGACATGTAGTATCGGGAGCTGGTATCTCAGTGGATCCGGAGAAAGTCAAAGCTGTCAGTGAATGGCCTACACCTCGATCGGCATCGGACATCAAGAGTTTCCTTGGATTGGCTGGATACTACCGTAGATTTATCAAGGATTTCTCGAAGATAGCTGAGCCGATGACGAAATTGACTAGGAAGGATGTTAAGTTCAGTTGGTCAGACTCTTGTGAGCAAGCTTTTTCTACCTTGAAGGAGAGACTGACTACTGCACCAGTCTTAGCTATTCCAGACAGAAGCGGAGGCTTCGAGATTTTCTGCGACGCATCGGGCAAGGGACTTGGATGCGTTCTGCACCAGCACGGTCATGTAGTCGCTTATGCTTCTCGACAGTTGAAAATCCACGAGAAGAATTATCCGACTCACGACTTGGAGTTAGCTGCCGTCATCTTTGCTTTGAAGATTTGGAGGCATTTCTTACTGAGTGAGAAAGTGAAAATCTTCACTGATCACAAAAGTTTGAAATATATATTTACTCAAAAGGAGCTGAATATGAGACAGCGCAGGTGGTTGGAATTGATGGCAGACTACGACATCGATCTTCAGTATCATCCTGGGAAGGTGAATGTCGTACCTGATGCCTTGAGTCGACTGCCCGAAGTGATGATTCTCACAGCTCAGTGGAGATTGCAGCAGGATCTACGAAGGATGAATGTTGAAGCTGTTCTACCGAGAGTCACATCGTCGTTGATGAACATGCAGATTCAATCGACGATTGTGGATCGAATCAAGACTGCTCAAGCTGGAGATACTAAGTTGAAGAAGATCAGAGAGCAAGTCGAAGCAGGGCTTCGGACAGATTTTCTGATTCACGCGGATGGATCCTTGAGATATGGTAGTAGGATCTGTGTGCCTGCAGGAGATATCAGAGAGGAGTTGATGAATGAGGCTCACAGTTCGCCTTATTCTATTCATCCTGGAGGTACTAAGATGTACTAGGATCTTCGTCAAAATTTCTGGTGGCATGGACTGAAGAGAAGTGTGGCACGAAGTGTTGCCAAGTGCCTCGTGTGTCAGCAAGTGAAGGCTGAACATCATCGCATTGCCGGATTACTACAACCTCTGCCGATTCCCGAGTGGAAGTGGCAGCAAATCACGATGGACTTCGTGACTGGCTTACCTCGGAGCACCAGGCAGAACGACGCGATCTGGGTCATAGTTGATCGATTGACCAAGTCTGCGCACTTTATACCTTTCCGAGTTGGGCAATCCACGGAGATATTAGCAAGGAAGTATATGGAGGTAATGACCTAACTCATACCTTAATAATTTCCTTCTAGTACTAGTCGTAATGTGAATTATGTCATGTAGGAGATCGTGCGCTTGCATGGAGTCCCTGTGAGCATTGTATCAGATCATGATACAAGGTTCACGTCTCAGTTCTGGAAGAGTCTGCAGACCAATCTGGGTACCAGTCTGAAGTTCAGTACTGCGTATCACCCGCAGACAGATGGCCAGTCAGAGCGTACCATACAAATCTTGGAAGATATGTTGAGAGCTTGCATGTTGGACCTCAAGGGTTCATGGGAGGATCATTTGCACCTGGTGGAGTTTTCCTACAACAATAGCTACCAGGCGAGCATTGGCATGGCGCCTTTTGCTGCTCTCTACGGGAGGAAATGTCGATCGCCACTGAGTTGGGATGACGTAGGTGATAGAGAGCTCTTGGGGCCAGAGATGATAGTGGAAGCAGTTAATGTTGTGCGAGATATCAGAGACAAGCTTCGGATCGCTCAGGACCGTTATAAGCATTGGGCTGATGCTAAACGGCGTCCTTTGGAGTTTCAGCCGGGAGATCATGTGTTCCTGAAGATCTCCCCGAATCGAGGAGTGATTCGATTTGGAAAAAGAGGAAAGCTTAGTCCGAGATTTATTGGACCTTTCGATGTGCTGGAGCGAGTTGGAGAGGTAGCATATCGCTTAGCTTTGCCACCGTCCTTAGTGGGAGTACATGACGTCTTTCATGTGTCCCAGCTCCATCGTTATATCAGCGACCCTTCTCATGCTGTAGATTACTCAGAGATCACGGTTCGACCAGATCTGACGTATGAACAGCAACCAGTGGAGATCTTAGATCGACGTCAGAAGGTCGTCAGAAACAGGACTGTTGATTTAGTCAGAGTAATGTGGCGTCGTGACTCGCCAGGAGAATCTACCTGGGAGAGGGAAGATGAGATACGAGAGCGTTATCCATATTTGTTTCCCGGTCTTTAGTTGATAAGAATTCCGAGGACGGAATTTTTCCTAAGGTGGGTAGAATGTAACGGCCAGTATTTTTTTTAAGCGAGCTTTCGTTTGTGCGTGTCAGTATTTTATTTCTGTTATCCAGTTACTTTTTGTCCGTACGTGTCGACGCGAGTGCGTCACTGTTTTTGTTTTTACCGCATCGTCATTAATTGATCATCCAGATTAACTAAAAACTTAATTACTTTAATTAATTATTTTACTAATCACGTTTGGTAACTTATTTAATTAATTTATCTTAATAATCATTCCTTCACGTGTAAATTTCCTTTTAAAAAAAGAAAGAGAGGAAGTGTATCACGTTCGTAGCCAGATGCATCTTCTCCTCTTAAGTCAACAAACACCCATTAAACCCATCCCAATCCTTAACCTAACCAAATTAAATTCTGTTGACGAATTGGAAATCTGGTTTCCTGCTAACCCCTTCATAAGGCAATATTTCGTCTGTAAAACCCATCTTCTTTGCCAATCTTCCATCTTCCTCTTCTCTACCAACGAACCAAATCTGAAAACAAACACCAAATCAGCCCCCTTCAACAAATTCGTCCCCTGCAACATCCATCAAACCCAAATCCTCAAACCAGAAACCAAGATCAAGAGGAAAATCTGAAAACAAATTTCAGATTCGAAGAAATCAAACACAAAAATCAGCATTCACCTCTTCTTCAACCCTCAAGCAAACCACTTCAGATCCATTGCAAAACTCAGAATCGAAACAGTGGAATCTGAAACCTATACTTCATCTTCTCCAAATCTGAGACCTATACTTCATCTTCTCCAAATCTGAAACCCATACTTCATCTTCCCCAAATCTGAAACCCAAACCCATACTTCATCTTCTCCAAACCCTCTCCTACCTCCTCCTCCCTTGGCCGACCCCCCAACCCTCAGCCCACGCACGCCCGCGCCGTGAACCACCGGAGGAAGCCGCGCCGCCGTCGCCTGCGCCAGGCCGGAGGCCGCGCCGCCCTGTGTGCCGCCGCCGCCGCCTGGGGTCTGGACCCGTCGCCGGCCGTCCCCTCCCTCATTCCGTCGTCGTGCGATGTGAGTAGCCCTCTCCCCTTTCGTGAGTTTTGCTGCAAACCTTTAAATGAAACAAAAAAAAAGAATAAAAGAGAAGAGACAGACAGCCTTTAAGAAAGAAAGAGAGGAAGTGACAGAATAACAAAGAAGGGGCTTTGGCTTTTAATAAAGTAATGAAGAATGGGTTTAATAGAATAGGGATAAGGAGACATGCAGTATAATAAGGGATGTTGGGTAGTTGCCTTGGTTATTTAAAAAAAATGAATAAAAACAAAATTGAATGTTGACAGCCTTGATAATGATAGTGAGAAAGAGAGTATGTGCAAGAGGGGTTTTATTATAATTTAATAGTAAGTGTAGTGGGTGATACTATTAAATGTCATCCTAACCTTATATTAACTTTGTGATTAGCTGGTATTAGGTTAGTATTGGTTAGGAGGTTGTTAATATGAAATTTAGACGTGAATTTGTTAGTGTTATTAATTTCAACATGTAATAATTGTAAAATGATGTTAGGGTAATATTAAAAATCTGAATAAAATAAAGTGTACCCTGTTAATATAACACCATATAAACACCACCCTAGCCTCAGACCCCAATAACATTAGACGAGCCCACTTTAAGGAATAGCCTGATATTTTGATTATTTCACAGAAATCTAATTCAGTGAATTGTTTACCCAAAACAGCGAACCGGACTCACCGTAACGTAACGCTCGAACCCACGACAACCGATATCACCAGGGAACAGGCAAGTGATACTTGCCAGTAATTATTTAGGCCATGTTTAGGCCAATTTGTGAAATTGTGTAAAAGAGACTAGGCGGTGAAATGATAGTCGCCTAGACGCCCTATTTGATCTAGTTTGACAACGAAACTAGATGCGACACTTTACCTGCTTTCATTCATGCTGTCATGCCATGTTTAATTTCAATTAACGGTACGCAATCTATCTGCTCATTGCCATGTCATTGCATGCATTTAATGTTCATCGTGATTGAGTAGCACACGCTACAAATGTTATTGCTATCGAGGCTAGGCACCTGCTTTGCGGGCACAACCCTATGCCAATAACACTTCCTGGCTCGTGATCCAGAAGATGGGCGCCAGTCCATATACACGTGGAGGGGTAGGGTTAAACGATCGCTTGAGCGTAGAAGTGAGCCCGTACAGCCACTTCAGCCAAAAGACGAAAACTCTGTGCACAAAGTGATAAATCAGTGATTCGTGAATCGTGAAATAGTGAATTGTAGCTTTCTGCTACACCGTGCTTGATTATTATTATCTTGTTCATTTAATTATTGCATTCTTTTAATGTCATGCTATATCATCATGTTAGAACTGCTAGTTGCATTATTTTATTTGTATCCTTGCACAAAAGTCCTCCGCCTTTCTTGGGAGACTTTTGCTGACTTGTGCCCTTTTCTCTTTGGGTGTCACATGTCAGACTTTGAGACAGAGCAGATAGCAGAAGACGAGCAGTTCGGAGACGCTGAGTTTGAGGTCCCTACTGAGACCGAGTTCGAGGACACCGGTGACCAGTCCTAGACTCGTTTGGAGTCTCCCCTTAGTTGTTACCTTTCCATAGTTGCTGTTAGGTTTCGGTGCGTAGCACCTATCTCTCGTTGTTTTGTTTGGCCATGCTTTAGGCCTATTGTTCAGACTTGTACTTTTGTGACTATTCTCTGATGTTATAATATTTGTTGAATGTTGTTGGTGGATATTTTCTTATCTGCTTTATTATTGTTGTTGTTTCGTCTCAATGCAAGGACCTGCTACTTTTCGAAATTTTTACAGACGCTTATCAGACTGCAGCTTCACAGCTCCACGTCTGAGCGGACCTCCTCACGTCTCACCTTCTATATTAGGGAAGCGGGGCGTGACAGTTTTTGCCTTTAATTAAATTGAATTTCTCATTATCAATCTCTTCTAATTTTTCTCCATAGCTAGCCAATTTTTGATTTAAGAATTATATATTCGATTCTCTAGAACTAAGAGTGCTAATTTTCTCTTTCCAGTCCTTGGCTAGATTAGAGTTATCATGATCTAACGTAGCCAATCTTTTATTAGCATCTTCTAGTTCTAGGATTTTTGTTTCAAGATGAGTCTCATCAAAGCTATTTATGATCTCTTTTTGTTCATTCCACTTAATGAAGAGCTCATCTCCCGCCTGTGTCATTCTACCTAGTTGCTCTTTTAAGGAATCACGCAATTTTTTATTATAATATGAGTATAATAAGAGCATGACGAATATGATGTGAAAGCATATATACAAAAGAGGTAACATGATATGAGCATGACATGATATGTAAGGGCTGAAAACTGTTTGATACAACGATCGATGACTTCGTGTTTGATGATAACAAACGTATGTGAATGTTCTGATGTGTCTTCTAAGTGTTTTAGGAGTGGCAAGCACGTAAATATTCAATCGGAGACTTGGTCAAAGTGATGGAGAAAATTGCAATTCAAATAAGAGGTGGTCTTGGTCAAGAGATGGATAGATAAGGCAAATCTCATTCAAATCAATTTGTGATTGCTACATATCAAGTTCAAATCCAATTCAAATTCAATGGTGATCAATTCAAATCCAATTGTGATTGAATCAAATCATTTGGTGATTACTTCTAATCATATTTAAATTCCTATTCGTATAGGATTCTACAGGGGCCAAATATCTCTCAAAATCCTTATAAAACCCTGTTGGATATTGGACTCCCCGGATTTGGTTTTGGATGATGAACAAACATAAATATAATATGAACTAACACTTTGTGAGCGCAGTTATGGAGATCGTCGCCAAATTCATATGAATATCTATAACGACGTCTCGAGACTTCTCAAAGCACGTGATCGTATGCCTAAAGCTTCGTTGAAGCTTCTGGACCTTTTTAGAAGTCATGAAGATTCGATCGAAGCTATTGAAGACAGTATCGTCAAGTTTATTTTATAGTCTTTAAGCTTCTTTCGTAGAATGTTAAGCCTTGAGTAGGTCTTACGTTTTAATTCTTCATAACGCTCATATCTTAGCTCTAGGATCTTAGTAGAAGTCCATACAATTCTTCCCGAAGCTTCGCGCTTCGATTCGGGACTTCTTGTGCATGTTAGTTGGTTCAAGAAGAAGAACTGACCGACTAGATGGTGATCTAGTCGGTCAGCCAAGCTTCTTGGACCGACTAGTTTCTGTGAGTTAATTCTTAGCTCTTTACTGTTTACAGTTAGTCGGTCTAAGTTGACTCACCGACCGACTAGTTGTGAAACTAGTAGGTCAGTGATGCTTCTGTGACCGACTAGTTGAGCTTTCCCTGAACATGCACATTTTCACTTGAGCTACTGTTTATCATTAGTCGGTCGGTGCTCTTTGATCGACCGACTAGTTGATGAACTAGTCGGTCAACTTTTCTTCTTAGACCGACTAGTTTAGTTTACTGTACATGCCAAATTTTTCACCATACTTACTGTTTATTGTTAGTCGGTCTATGTTCATTTGGTGACCGACTAGTTGGTGAATTAGTCGATCAACATTTGTTCTTGGACCGACTAAGTCTAATTCTTCTCAGACTTCAGTTTTATCTGTTAGTCGGTCCACGTTGAGTAACCGACCGACTAGTTGTGAAACTAGTCGGTCAGTGACTCTTCTTAGACCGACTAGTTCCATATGTCTGTGCTTTGATCTTTTCTCTGTTCTCCCATTAGTCGGTTTACGTTAATTGACCGACCGACTAGTTGATGAACTAGTCGGTCGGTGATTGTTCTTTGACCGACTAGTTGGGTTCAGAAAAGAGCCGTTGGAGCCCTAATTGAAACGTTTTTCTCTCTCTCTCTCTCTCTTCATTCCTATAAATACTTGTTGGGCTGCATTCATTGCTGCCAAGGCTGATATTAATGCAAGTTTAGAGTTCAAGAGAAATCAATCCAAGCTCATTCAAAGCTGATTCCCTCCATTCATTAATCTCTCCTAACTCTTACTTCCAAAGAGAGATTCATTGAGTGTGAAGCCTTCCAAGCCAAGTGCTTGATTCTAGGTCACCAACATCCCCAAAGCTCTCCATCGCTGTTCTACATCTTGGAGCTAGGGTTTGGTGCCACTTCTTCCTCAAAATCATCCTTGCCCTAATTCGTAAGCAATACTCAAGGCATAGGTATTTTGTTCGGTAAGAAGTTTCTTTATTTCATTTCATATTTGATTTGTAAGATTCACTCTCGGTTGTGAGAGTGTGGTTGTGATCCCGGGTTGTGGGAGTCACAAATTACATTTTGTATGATTTGACTTGTGGAGGTTTTTCACAAGTATTTCATAGTGGAAATCTTGAGTTAGGGTTTCTAACTCAAGTATCCGGAGGGGATCCGGGTGGTTGGGACGTAGGATCACCGGGAACAAGTCGGGGAGACTTGGGTGGATCCGAACCCAGTAACATCTCTTGTTAGCGTTGTTAATTTTGTGTTGTCATTCAATTTAAGCTTCCGCAAATTGATTTGGTAGTTGTTTGCATTATAATTAGGAATTATACTCCTCGTTATTTTTAAAGTACTATTCACCCCCCCCCCTCTAGTACTTGTGAAGTAGCTTGTAGGGCATTACATTTGGTATCAGAGCCAGATACACAGCTATGTCTGCCAACGACAACAAGACCGTGCGTCCACCTTCCAACTATGACACCTTCAGGAACCGTGAAGGAGAATCTTCGGTGATGGAAGGACATTCCTCTACGAGGCCTCCATTTTTCAACGGTACCAACTACGGGTACTGGAAATGTAGGATGGAAACCTTCCTCTGAAGTGCATCTTTATGGAGGACTACAATGAAGGAGTACATCGAGCCCGAAGAAGAAGGCTTCGAGAAATGGACAACCGCGGAGGTCGCCGCGGAGGTAAGCAATGCCAAGGCAATGAACGCCTTGCAATGCGCATTGGAGCCCGAGGACTTCAATAAGATATGCACATGTAAGAGTGCATATCAAATTTGGAACTCCCTCCTCATACTTCATGAAGGGACGAGTCGGGTAAGAGACTCTAAACTCGTAGTTGTAAACAAAGACTACGAAATGTTTCATATGCAACAGGGCGAGAAGATGAAGGAGTATTACGCTCGCTTCGTCGACATCATAAACGAGTTAGAGGCTCTTGGCAAATCCTACACCCAAAAGGAGAAGTGTTCGAAGCTTATCGAAGGGCTTCCTTCTTCTTGGGAAAAGCGCACCTTCGCCATCGAGGAAGGTAATGACATGAACAAGTACACCGTAGTTCAACTAATGGGTACTTTAATGTCATACGAGGTACGCAAGGATAGCAAGCTCACATTGCAGGAAAAGATGAAGTCCTACCTAAAGCAAGACGAGCCAAAGAAGAAGGCCATTGCTTTCAAGGCCGCTCCATCCACATCCACATCAACCGATGATGAAGACTCGGAAAACGAGTTGGACTTGGAGTCCATGGCACTCATGGCCAAGAAGTTCAACCGTTTCTTCTGAAAAGGTAACTTCAAGAACAAAGCTAAATTTGGTTCTACTAACGTCTCTTCCTCTCCTTTATGTTTCAAGTGCAATAAGCCGGGACACATGAAAGCGGAGTGTCCCCTCAATAAGCACAAGGAGAAGTGGAAGGCGCCAAAGTATGACAAGTCCAAGAAGTACACGAAAGGAAACAAGAAGGGACTTGTCGGAGCTACCTTCACCGACTCCGATGATTCTTCGAGCGGAGAGTCGGACGATGAGCACGTGGAGCAAGCGCACATGTGTTTCATGGCAAGAGAGGAGCACGATCAAGGATCCTCCTCTTCCGATGATAGTGATGAAGAAAGCGATGAGGTAACCATGGATGACCTTAGGAATGCTAACTCTCAATTATGGTCAAAATACACTAAATTGGTAAATAGATATACTAAGGTAAAAGATGACTTAGCTAGCATTCAAACATCGCCTAAGACTATCATCACCAACAACGACACCGTTGTTGAAGAGTTAAGAAATGAGATTGATAATCTCAAATCTAAACTCGAACATGTTAGCATTGAGGATACGGAAGAACATAGGATAGAGGATTTGACTTCTCAAAACTCGACTTTGAGTATTGAGAACGAGAATCTTAAATCTCGTGTTTATGTGCTCACATCGCAAATATCCACTTTGGATATTTCTTTGCGTTCTCTCAAAGAGAAATATGAGGACACATTGGGCCGAATCAACAAATTCAATAAGGGTAAGACTTACTTCCGGCCAAACACCACATTGGCTTGGGGTATATGATGGGAAATTCATCCAAGTCGGTCACTACTTTTGTAAGGCCAACTTCCGAAGCCTCAACGAGTGGGAGCAAACACTCTATTGGTAGTTCATCTACCAATGGTGCTTCCACCTCGTCCACACCCTCTTTTGGAAAGAAACCCACTTTGGGTGGACCTCCAAAGAAGGGGCATGCCTACATGTACACCAATACCATGCCACGTAGGAACACACGTCCTACTCCACCGGCTCACACATATGATGATTTCTATGCAACACATTCTCGGGCACGTGCACACAATGTGAGACACCCTCATGCACGTGTTCCCTCACATGCATATGTTCACCCACAACATCATATGAATAATTCTCATCGTGCACCATTCCATCATGTTCCGTATGCCTATCCACAACATGCATCACGTAGAAATCAACGTCGAATGCATGCACCCAATAGGATGAGGGCTCCCAAGATTTTCACAATTTGGAGCCCAAAGGACACAAGCATGGACGAAAAACAAATGTATATGAATGCTTATTTTTCGGATGTTGTGCATAGTAGAAATTATGTGGGGAAGTCTAAGTCCAATTGGACTTCGCTTCCAAAGGTCTAATCTTTTGGACCCAATGACCTTGGGTACCATGATATGAAATTCTCTATCTTTAGGTACTCAAGGAAAAGAAAAAGAAAAGGAGCAACAAATTTAAATTAAGCTCCAAGGGAAATTGGATACTCGATAGCGGGTGTTCAAAACACATGACGGGTGACGCTAGTTTGCTCTCCGGAGTGGTTCCCATAGAAAATGGAAACCGCGTCGTATTTGGAGGCAACGAGAGCGGAACCATCATAGGTGTTGGTAAAGTGGGTAACCCTTCTAAACCCCTAATTAGTGATGTTTATCTTGTTGGTGGTTTAAATCACAATCTTATTTCAATAAGCCAACTTTGTGACAAAGGTTACAAAGTTAGCTTTGCGAAAGGATTGTGTCACATTTTAAGAAAATATAATAATAAATTATTATTTTCCGGAACTCGTCATAAAGACATTTATATTTTGGATCTTCCTAAGTCTTATGAACAATGCCTCGTTGCCAACACAAGTGAACAACACTTATGGCATCGACGCTTTGGACATGTGAACTTTGGAACACTATATAAGCTTTCAAAATTAAATTCCATTAAAGGTTTTCCGAAGCTTGTTTTTGAAAAGAAAAGTTTTTGTGATTGTTGTCAACGTGGCAAGCTTCCTAAATCTTCATTTAAACCTAAGAAAAGCATTTCTACTAAACGGCCACTAGAGCTATTACATCTAGATTTATTTGGGCCAACTAGAGTTGCTTCATTAGGAAATGCTAGATATGGACTTGTCATCGTAGATGACTATTCGAGATTTACATGGGTATTTTCATTATGTAATAAAAATGAAGCTTTTGAAAACTTCACAATTTTTGTTAAGAAAGTACAAAATCTCTTAGGAACCACCATTGTCACTATTCGTAGTGATCATGGAGGTGAATTTGAGAATGAGTCTTTTGAGACATTTTGTGATGAAGTTGGTATTACACACACCTTCTCTTTCCCTCGTGCACCTCCTCAAAATGGTGTAGTTGAGAGAAAGAATAGGACGCTAGTGGAGTGTGCTCGCACTATGCTTGATGATAGCCAACTTGGCCATCAATTTTGGGCGGAAGCGGTACACACCGCTTGCTATGTGTTTAATAGAATACTTTTGAGGCCCGGCACTAAACAAACTTGTTATGAATTGTTGTTTGGTAGGTTGCCTCAAGTTAAACATTTTCGTGTTTTTGGTTCGAAATGTTTTATTAAGAACACATATGGTAGTTTGGACAAATTCGATCCAAGATCCGATGAGGGGATTTTTGTTGGATATTCTTCGCGTAGCAAAGCCTACCGGATATTCAACAAACGAACATCAACGATCGAGGAGTCGCTTCATGTATCATTTAATGAAGGATTTGTTCCAACTAGAATTTCAAATGAAAATGATTCTATGGATGTTTTATGTGATTCACTTGATAATTCTAAGTCTAATGATTCTATTGATTCTATTGAGACTAACCCAACTAATGAAGTTGTTGAGAATGTTCCTAGTGATCAAGGTATTCTCAAACGGCTTCATACCGTTCGTGACCATCCTCATGAGCAAGTCATTGGCAATATCCATGATAGTGTCAAGACAAGATCGCAAGTGAACTACTTCGCTCATTGTGCCTTTGCCTCCTCGATAGAGCCAAAGAATATTAATGAAGCATGCGAATATAGCGCTTCGATCTTAGCCATTGAGGAGGAGCTCATTCAATTCGAGAGAAATGAAGTTTGGGAGCTTGTTCCATTGCCATCGAAGAACCACACCGTCATAGGGACAAAGTGGATCTTCAAGAACAAAACCGACGAAAACCAAGTCGTCGTCCGGAACAAAGCTCGGTTAGTTGCTCAAGGCTATCGACAAGAGGAAGGTATTGATTTCGAAGAATCCTTCGCTCCGGTAGCTAGATTAGAATCAATTAGATTATTATTGTCTTTTGCATGCCATAAAGATTTTAAATTATTTCAAATGGATGTTAAAAGTGCATTTTTAAACGGAGATGTTGTTGAGGAAGTTTACGTTTCTCAACCTCCGAGCTTCATAAATGAAAAATTTCCAAATCATGTTTTTAAACTAAAGAAAGCGCTTTACGGCTTAAGACAAGCTCCTCGAGCTTGGTATGATCGCCTAAAGAATTTTCTTTTGAATTTAAATTTTAAAATGGGAGAAGCCGATTCTACACTTTTTGTTAAGCATGCGAATAATGATATAATTTTAGTTCAAATATATGTTGATGATATCATTTTCGGTGCTACTAACTTTGCTCTTTGCGAAGAGTTTTCTAATGTTATGAAGGAACAATTTGAGATGAGCCACATGGGTGAGCTCAAGTATTTCTTAGGTCTCCAAATTCGCCAAATGGACGATGCAATCTTCATCCACCAAACGAAGTATACGGTGGAGTTGCTAAAGCGATTTGGAATGGAGAGTGCTTCCGGGAAAAGACTCCAATGAGCACGACAACGCATCTCGATAAAGATACGGGCAGTAAGGATGTAGACATTCGTCTATATCGAGGTATGATAGGTAGTTTGCTTTATCTTACCGCAAGTAGGCCCGATATTATGTTTGCCGTATGCGTATGTGCTCGTTATCAATCTCAACCTAAGGAATCTCACTTAGTAGCGGTAAAGCGTATTTTTCGCTATCTAAGTTACACTTTAGATTTTGGATTACTTTATCCGAAATCTAGCACATATGAGTTAATCTCATATAGTGATGCCGATTATGCGGGATGCAAATCCGACAGGAAAAGTACTAGTGGCACTTGCCATTTTATAGGAAATTCTCTTGTCTCTTGATTTTCCAAGAAGCAAAATTCCGTATCACTTTCAACCACCGAGGCGGAATATATTGCCGCCGGTGCCGCGTGTGCTCAAGTTCTTTGGATGAGACACACACTTAAAGACTTTGGTATAAATTGTGATACTTGCCCTATCATGGTTGACAACCAAAGTGCAATATGTCTTTCCAAGAACCCGGTACACCATTCCCGTTCGAAACACATAGATGTCCGACACCATTTTTTAGATGATCATGTTGCTAAAAAGGACATCATTTTAGTGTACGTTGAAACCCAAAAGCAAATTGCCGATATTTTCACGAAACCCCTAAAGGAGGACTCCTTTGTGCGGTTACGTCGAGAATTGGGGATTATGGGTGAATCCGAGATATAGGATTCATGTTTCATTCAATAATTTTGCATGCTATTATATTTGGCAATATCTCATTCATGCTAGAATTATTGGATTTTTCGGGAATTTATGTGATATCTTGATTTTTTTCGTTCGATTTGTGCGTAATCGTCAAATTTCTGTGTTTCGATGCTTAATGGGGTAGTTTAGATGATTATTGAGAGTTTTGAGATATATCGTCCAAGCGTGTTAAGGAGAGAAATTGATTATCATTTTTTTTGGACTCCTTAGTCGGTTCATGTTCAGTGACCGACCGACTAGATTGAGATCTAGTCGGTCCGTCAATGAACTGTGACCGACTAAATCTTGTCAGTAAATCTTGGATTCAGCCACTGTTTACAACTAGTCGGTTCAAGCTCATTGACCGACCGACTAGATCGTGATCTAGTCGGTCAGTGCTTGAACTGTGACCGACTAGTTGTGCCAGGGACTGTTTGGTAATTTGCGATCTCGACCGACTTAAAATGATTTTAGTCGGTCTATTCTCATTCTAATCGGTCAAGTTCTCTTTCTCCTCCAACTCAAAACCCCGACCCTTCCACTTCCGATCGACTTCCGGCCTTGTTCCGATCATCTCCGCCGTCGCCGGCCGTCGTTCTTCCTCCTAGGGTAACCCTCTCTCCTCCCTCTCCTATCTAGGGTTCATTTTCAGGTTAGGGTTAGGTTTTTCAGCCTAGGTTTCTAGATCTCTTCCTCTAGGGTTTCGGATTTCCTAGGGTTGTGCTAGGATTCGTTGATTTGATCTCGTGTCTCGTGTAGTGCCGCGATTATGGCCCGAACACGAATCCCGATCACTCCCTCTAGCCCCTCGCCGATGACCGTTGATCCAATCTCTTCGGATCCCGAGCATCCAACCCTCCGAAGCGTAGAGCCAAGACCACCCTTCCTTCGTCGTCTTCGCCTCCTCTCAAGAAGAAGAGGACGACGACCGCTAAACCTAGAGGTCAACCGAAACCCAAACCCAAGCCTAAGCCTAAGGCCAAAATTCTTGCCTCTGCCTCTACGTTCCATACTCCTACCGATTCTGATACGGAGTATAACCCCGAGACCGAGACTCATAGGGAACCCACTCCTCCTATTCATCCCGAGTCTAGCACCCACCCTCGTATGTCTACCCGTAAGCCTAAGGGAAAGGGTCCGATGCCGGTGGGCGGTGTCGATATTTCCTTATGTCGCGATGACCCTTTGTGTCTCGCGGCGTATAACCGTATCGAACATTGCCCGCTGCTTCTGGAGTATTTCGTCCAGTTTAGCGACTTTATAGGGTTAGCTGATCTTCTGTCGTCGTCGGGTCTTCTCGATTACCTTCGATATGACCCGAAGGTGAATCCTCACCCCTACCCTAGATTAGTGAAGCTTTTCTATGCGAATAGGATCCGGGGTCAGTACGATCAGACCCACTCTGTTGAGACGACCGTTTTGGGGACTCCTATAGTCCTCACTGCGGAAATCTTAGGAGAGATTTTGGGTATCTCTTCGTCTGGCCTTCTTCACTCTGATATCTCGGTAGATGATATTTCTTCTCTTGATCAGACCATCCTTTCAGAGATTTTCCATCAGATCCCTCCTGCCATGATTGGCGTGCCATCTAAATCATTCAAGCCTAATGCGTGGGTCCTAAATCTGATTCTGAAGTCGTGCTTGCTTCCCAAGTACGGCTCCTCATCTTTACCATCCCAGTCATTTTTGAAGCTTATCTATGCGATCTTCATGGGGAGCTCGATTAATTGGGCTCGAATTATACTCGATAAGATTGACTCTTTCGAGTGTATTCGACAGTCCAATAAATCGGCTCATATCCCATTTCCTTGCATGTTGACCCTCGTGTTTCGTCATTTTCATGTCACGTTGCCTCGTGACGATGAGCGTCCCCTTGGTCCTCCCCTGAATGCGACGGCCGTCAAGAAATCTCTTGTGGCTCTTCGTCACGTTCAGAGGACGACACCTTCAGCGTCTGCCCCTGCCTCTGCCAGTGCCTCTACTGCTCCCTCTGCCACCCTGGATGAGGTCGTACGGTTGCTTCGTCGTCACGAGTCTCGCTTGGCTCGTACCGAGGAGGTAGTCTGCCGTATAGCTCGTCTGCTGGGTGTTGATCTTCCTCCTTCCGTTTCTGAGGATGAGGAGTTAGATGACATGGCTGAGGAGGACGTTGAGGAGCTCTGTCGTGCTTCGACTCGTGCCCCCGAGGGCACTGCTGCTGGTGTTTCCTCTTCCGATGATGCTGTTGCTGCTTCTTCTGCTGGTGCCCCCGAGAGCACACCTGTTGCCGCCACTCCTATGGTGGATACTCCGACTGGTGCTCCCGAGGCCACTACGGTTGCTGCTTCAGAGGTTGCCACTTCAGCCGTTCCTCCTGCTGATCTTCCGGACGTCTCTGCTGATCCAGTCACCTCTTCTGCTCCTGCTGAGCCTGCAGTTGCTTCTGGTCCTCCCGCTGCCTCTTGAGTTTCTCCGAGGCCTCTCCTGATACTCATTGGATGATATATCTAGTTGTGAGAGTTGTTGGGTAGGATAGTGTGGGTGGCTATGTATTTTGGATCTTTTTGATGATGTCTTTTTGATATTTGATGATGATGTATTTTTTGTTGACACTCGGATATTTTGTCATATCATGATGTATTTTTGTTGTATGTCGGTGATGTACTCTGCTTCATTATATATATATATATCAGTTGACATTTCATTATTTTGTGCAATGTATAATTTTTATGTCTCTGATGTTTGATTTCGTCGCTCGACGATATTCACTTGGTTTAATAGAAATTTCTTCTATGAAAACATAGAATTGTTTTCCATGCACTAAATTAACCAAGAAATGTTGATATTGGATAGTATATTCCATAATTCAATCCGTTAAATTGATTTCAATTTTGATGATTTCGTTTTACGATATTTCGACGTTGGTATCTTTGACACGCCTTGATACTATTCGTATTTTTCTCTTTGGTGTCACTTGAACCTTCGTCGTATTCTACGACTCCCGTGCTTTTTAATTTGAGGACATTGTTGTTGTCGTTGTTATCCTCCCGCTCTTTTTGCTTATGCCAAAGGGGGAGAGATATAATAATAACGATGTGCCAAATGAAAATTTAAAGCATTTCTCCAAGAATCTAACTTGATGTGTTAGATTCAGGGGGAGTTAAGATATATAAATGGATTTTCAAATCCGATATTTCAATAACCTTCATTTGGTATTTCAATAATTCAACAATCGATTCTCATTTAATATACTTCACTCGTCTGCTTGATGCGTATCATTTTTGTTTAAATTGGAATTAACGTGTCATCAATGCAGGGGGAGTAAGTAAATTTCATTTGAATTATTATTTTTGATTATTATTTATGTTAGTTTGTCATCACCAAAAAGGGGGAGAATGTTGGATATTGGACTCCCCGGATTTGGTTTTGGATGATGAACAAACATAAATATAATATGAACTAACACTTTGTGAGCGCAGTTATGGAGATCGTCGCCAAATTCATATGAATATCTATAACGACGTCTCGAGACTTCTCAAAGCACGTGATCGTATGCCTAAAGCTTCGTTGAAGCTTATGGACCTTTTTAGAAGTCATGAAGATTCGATCGAAGCGATTGAAGACGGTATCGTCAAGTTTATTTTATAGTCTTTAAGCTTCTTTCGTAGAATGTTAAGCCTTGAGTAGGTCTTACGTTTTAATTCTTCATAACGCTCATATCTTAGCTCTAGGATCTTAGTAGAAGTCCATACAATTCTTCCCGAAGCTTCGCGCTTCGATTCGGGACTTCTTGTGCATGTTAGTTGGTTCAAGAAGAAGAACTGACCGACTAGATGGTGATCTAGTCGGTCAGCCAAGCTTCTTGGACCGACTAGTTTCTGTGAGTTAATTCTTAGCTCTTTACTGTTTACAGTTAGTCGGTCTAAGTTGACTCACCGACCGACTAGTTGTGAAACTAGTCGGTCAGTGATGCTTCTGTGACCGACTAGTTGAGCTTTCCCTGAACATGCACATTTTCACTTGAGCTACTGTTTATCATTAGTCGGTCGGTGCTCTTTGATCGACCGACTAGTTGATGAACTAGTCGGTCAACTTTTCTTCTTAGACCGACTAGTTTAGTTTACTGTACATGCCAAATTTTTCACCATACTTACTGTTTATTGTTAGTCGGTCTATGTTCATTTGGTGACCGACTAGTTGGTGAATTAGTCGGTCAACATTTGTTCTTGGACCGACTAAGTCTAATTCTTCTCAGACTTCAGTTTTATCTGTTAGTCGGTCCACGTTGAGTAACCGACCGACTAGTTGTGAAACTAGTCGGTCAGTGACTCTTCTTAGACTGACTAGTTCCATATGTCTGTGCTTTGATCTTTTCTCTGTTCTCCCATTAGTCGGTTTACGTTAATTGACCGACCGACTAGTTGATGAACTAGTCGGTCGGTGATTGTTCTTTGACCGACTAGTTGGGTTCAGAAAAGAGCCGTTGGAGCCCTAATTGAAACGTTTCTCTCTCTCTCTCTCTCTCTCTTCATTCCTATAAATACTTGTTGGGCTGCATTCATTGCTACCAAGGCTGATATTAATGCAAGTTTAGAGTTCAAGAGAAATCAATCCAAGCTCATTCAAAGCTCATTCCCTCCATTCATTAATCTCTCCTAACTCTTACTTCCAAAGAGAGATTCATTGAGTGTGAAGCCTTCCAAGCCAAGTGCTTGATTCTAGGTCACCAACATCCCCAAAGCTCTCCATCGCTGTTCTACATCTTGGAGCTAGGGTTTGGTGCCACTTCTTCCTCAAAATCATCCTTGCCCTAATTCGTAAGCAATACTCAAGGCATAGGTATTTTGTTCGGTAAGAAGTTTCTTTATTTCATTTCATATTTGATTTGTAAGATTCACTCTCGGTTGTGAGAGTGTGGTTGTGATCCCGGGTTGTGGGAGTCACAAATTACATTTTGTATGATTTGACTTATGGAGGTTTTTCACAAGTATTTCATAGTGGAAATCTTGAGTTAGGGTTTCTAACTCAAGTATCCGGAGGGGATCCGGGTGGTTGGGACGTAGGATCACCGGGAACAAGTCGGGGAGACTTGGGTGGATCTGAACCCAGTAACATCTCTTGTTAGCGTTGTTAATTTTGTGTTGTCATTCAATTTAAGATTCCGCAAATTGATTTGGTAGTTGTTTGCATTATAATTAGGAATTATACTTCTCGTTATTTTTAAAGTACTATTCACCCCCCCCCCCCTCTAGTACTTGTGCAGTAGCTTGTAGGGCATTACAAACCCCTCCTCCCAAATCACCAATCCATGCGGCCTACACAAAGAAAATGCCCTAGCTTCAAACCATTGCCTTGCCGAAATCATCTTCAAGTCTTGAAGTTCATTACCGCAAGCAACTCCCTTGCACATCCTCTAGCCGCAAGCACCATCATCCTCATTCTCATAGCCGCAAACTTCAAAGCCCAAAATCCCATCTTCTATAACTCCAAGGCCAAAACTACATTGCCATCTTCAAATAACAACCTTGCAGAACCATTCATATGCTATTGTGAAGAAGGAGACTCGTCAAATTTGCCGCAACAACAAGGAGGAGACTCACGCAACTCGGGTTACTGACTGCCGCACCAACCCCTTTGACGATCGAAGGGAATCCCTGCATTTTTGGCTTGCTGAACAAGGATTCTCCTGCACCCAATAGCTTGTCGACCGAACCCTCAACCGCTCTGCAATAAGAATTACTGATCGACCAAGCGCTCCACATCTTTGGTTGTTGACCGAGCCAAGACCCCGTACATCCCCCTTGCCGATCAAACGGATCACCCGCATCCTGCATGTGCTGACCGAGAGTTACGCTCTGCATCCATGTGCTCGACGTCCAAGCCATCATCCTCTGCATCCTAGCTTGCTGACCGAAGAGATCGCCAGCATTTTTAGTGTGCTGACCGAGAGCTCCTCCTGCATCAGATCCTTGTCGACAAAGTGCACAGCCCGCACTATCATGCTTGCTTACCGAGAGCAGCCTCCACATTTTGGGGTTTCTGACCAAGGGTTCCCCCACACCAAAAGCTTGATAATAGAAGGGAAGACCTGCAACCAAGCAGTATCAACCAAGGCCACAGGTTTTGCCTTGCTAATCAAGAGGAGACCCATACCAATCATTGATTGTCGTGACTCCAGATTTAAGACTACGTCTTGTCAGATTATATCTGACCAAGCGCTGAACGACGGAGACTATGACACAACACAAATTAAGTGATTCTACACTCCTTATTACTTTATATTTGTGAAATTGGTGTATTGATCTTTGTACAGCACTTATACTCTTGTTTTGGGGGGACTTGACAAGTTAGTGCTAGTCAAGAGAGAGCGTTTACTAGATTATTAGTATTTGGCACTTTGGTAAGTGCGGTACAAAACTTGAGGAGCATAGAGTGTGTGCTTATAGCACTTTATAGTTGTACCCTTGACACTATTGAATCTAATATTTGCTTTTGGGCTGGAGTAGGTCGTGGGACGAATGAATCAGGGTAAATCTCTTGTGCACTCTGTGATTGGCTCTATTTACTCTGCATTTGATTATTTGTGCTGATAATTGCCTGTATGATCACGTAAATTTTTATTAGCATATTCACCCCCGGCTTAGATCCAGATCCAACAAGTGGTATCAGAGCATGTTAGAGGATCTAGGCTAGATGACCATGAATATATCTGATTCTGCCTTTACTGAGTGTCAGTCTATCTCCTGACCCCCTAAATTTAATGGTGTTGATTTTGCTTACTGGAAAAGTAGGATGAGAATCTATTTAGTGTCTGTTGATTATGATGTGTGGAACATTGTTGAAAAAGGATATAAACCCCCCTTATTAAAATTGAAGACACTGAAATTCTAAAACCTGAAGATAAATGGGATGATGATGATAGAAAATATTTCTCTCTGAATGGTAGAGCTATGAATGCACTTATTTGCTCTTTGGATAAAGCTGAGTTTAATCCTATCTCTCAATGTCAAACTGCACAGGAAATTTGGAACACTCTGAAGGTGACACATGAGGGAACATTACAGGTGAAGGAGTCCAGACTTGTTTTACTAAGCACACAATATGAAAGCTTCAGCATGCTTTCGTCAGAGTCCATCAATGAGATATTTGCAAGGTTCACAGTCATCGTCTATAAGTCTAGCTCTCGTGGAAAGCAAACTCAAGTCTGGAGCTAGTAAGGAAGATCTTGAGGGCATTGCCAAGCTCATTCTGTCCAAAATTCACAGCCATTCAGGAAGCCAAGGATCTAGCAAAGCTGAAATTGGAAGACCTGATAGGATACTTTATGTCACATGAGCTTGAGTTGCAGAGCATTGAAACTAAAGAGAAATCTGAGATCAAGACTTCAAAAGCACTAGCCTTCCAAGCTCAGTATGATGAAGATGATGAAATAGATGAGGAGCAGGCACTGATGGTAAGAGGCTTTAAAAGATTCATCAAGATAAAGCAAGGAAGAGCTGAAATGTCAAAAAGGTTTAGTTGCTCTAACAAATTTAATCCGGCTAAAAAATCCTCTGAGCAGAATGCTATTGATGAAATCTATTGTTTTAAATGCAGGAAGCAGTGACACTATATGAAGAATTACCCACAAGGAAAGAATAACACTGCGGAGAAGAAAGGAAAATCTTTGGCAGTAACATGGGATAAGGATAGTGAGGATGAGACTCAGGATGAGACTGCCCACTCCTTCCTTTGCTTGATGTGAGAGCTTGATGAGGTAAAATCTTGCACAGAAGTTCAACTTCTAAATATGTGTAAAGAAATTCAAGATGAAATTGAAGGCCTAGAATCTACTGTAGAGAAGCTTAGAAATTCTAAATATGAACTGCAACAAGAAAATTGTGAATATCAAAAGAAGTAGATAAAGTGAAAGCTAAAATTGTTGCATACAAATCTGCCATTGATTTGCTGAAAAAAGAAAAATATAGCATGCATGAAAAAGCTGAATGCCGTAATTTTCCTACTTTTTTAAAAGAAAATAACATGCATAAAGAAAAATTCCTTAAGCTAGAAAATAAGATGGTAAATCTTAAAAAGAATGAGGAAGAGAACAAAAAGGCTTTCATCAGTAAATGTACCATGCATGTCAATGAAAACATGTTTTTAAAATCTAAATTATCTGATCTTGAGCTAACCATTAAAAAATTGGAGTTGGAAAGCAATCATTAGACATCATACTTGGAAATCATATACATTGTAACAATAGGTGTGGTTTGGGCTATGGTAATAAAATTGATGAAAGGGAAAGAATTAATAAAAAGATTCATAAAGAAACTGGTGTAGGAAGAATTGTATTTGCTAAATGCTATACGTGTGGGGGGTGTTGGTCATGCTTGTTATAATTGCAAATATAGGAACAAGAATATTAAATTTAATCAAATTTGGGTTCCAAAAGGTACAGTGACTAACACCAATGGACCTATTTGGATTACTAGGCCATGCGTATCATGTTCTTCTTAAGTGTAGGTACATGGCATGGCTAAGGGACAATGGTGTGAGTGGTACTTAGACTCTGGCTGCTCAAGACACATAACATGTGATAGTGTGAAAAGTTCCATAGCCTTGTAAAGCATGAAGGAGGAAGTGTTGCTTTAGGGGACAATGGAAAATGCAAGGTAATTGGTAAAGGTGTTGTAGGTAACGACACCTTTCAGCTTACAGATGTCCTATAGGTGGAAAATCTTACACACAACCTCATTTCTATTAGTCAGCTGTGAGACAAAGGTATGAAACTAGAATTTGATTCAAAACTTTGTAGAATTTTTAATAGCTCCACAGGTGACATTGTTATTACAGCAAATAGAAAGAACAATGTTTATACTGTTATGATTGAAGAACTAACTATTTCTAAATGCTTGCTTTTAAGGGAAGAAGAGGCCACGCAATGGCATAGAAAACTAGCACATGCAAGCATGTGATTGCTAAAGAAGCTTGAAAATAAAAATCTGTTAAGAGAAAATCTGGTAAGTGGACTACCGCATCAGAACTAAGAGAATGGTAAGTTATGGGTGGCATGAACAAAAAGGTAAGTATACTAAATCTACATTTTCTAGCATTAAAGAAGTTGCCACCGCACGCATATTGGAATTAGTGCACATGGATTTATTTGGACCCACGGACATTGCTAGCCTAGGAGTTAAAAAGTTTTGTTTAGTTTTGGTTGATGATTACTCTAGGTACACATGTGTTTACTTACTACCCAAAAAATCAGACTCATTTGAAAATTTTCAAAATTTTTGTATACAAGTTTCTGATGAGAAAAATACTTCCATTATAAAAATTAGAAGCGATTATGGTAGTGAGTTTGAAAATGAAATTTTCGAAAAAAATTTCTTGAAAAAGGAATTTTACATGATTTCTCTTCTCCTAGAACACCCCAACAAAATGGAGTGGTCGAGAGAAAGAATCGAACATTAAAAGTGATGGCTAGGAGTATGATAAATGAATATAGCTTACCTATGTCTTTTTAGGCTGAGGCCATTATTACTACTTACTATGTGTGCAATAGAGTTATGATTATACCATTAATGAACAAAACTTCTTACAAACTATGGCATGGCAACACTCCAAACATTTCTTACTTTTAATTTTTTGGATGCATGTGTTCTATACTAAATACTGGAGATCAACTTGGCACATTTGAATCCAAGATAGATGAGGGAGTGTTTGTGGAACATTCAACAAGGAGCAGAGCATACAGGATATATAATAAACGCACCCTTACTATTATATAATCTATTCATGTTAAATTTGATGAATCTGAAATATGATCTTTGGATTGCAGGGAAAACGAAGAAGATGGAAATGTACCACAAGAAAGCAGTCCAAGGAACAACGAAGAGAAACCTGAAAGCCAAGAGGAAATTGGCACACAATAAATTCAGGAAGAATCAGTTACCAGAGGAGATCTGAGATTTAAACCAAATCACCCATCAGACTTGATCATTGGAGAGCCTACGGTAGGTATACGCACGTGTTCCTCTATTAAAAATCTTTGCGCACTAAGTATTTATGGAGATTTTATTTCTTAAATAGAGCCTAAAAATAAAGAAACTGCTTTAGAGGAGGAAAGATGGGTTTTGGCCATGCAAGATGAGTTGAATCAATTTGTTAGGAATAATGTTTGGAAATTAGTATCAAGACCCACTGATTATCCTGTAGTTGGCACAAAATGGGTGTTTAAAAATAAACATGATGAATCTGATAATTTTATTATAAACAATGAAAGATTGGTAGCTAAAGGTTATAATCAAATTGACGGAATTGATGTGGATGAAACTTTTGCTCCAGTTGCTAGGATTGAGTCCATTAGAGTATTGCTAGCGTTTCAAGTTATAAAGGGCTCAAACTGAAACAAATGGATGTCAAAAATGCTTTTCTTAATGGATACCTAAAAGAAGATGTATTTGTTGAACAACCCCTATGTTTTGAAAGTCATACTATTCCACACCATGTTTACAAATTAGAAAAAGCTTTGTATGGTCTTTAGCAAGCTCCACGAGTTTGGTACGACCGTCTTAGCACATATTTGTTGGAAAATGATTTTAAAAGGGTAGTGCATACAATACATTATTTTTGATGCATGAATCTGATGATTTTCGCATTGTGCAAATATATGTTAATGACATTATTTATGGTGCTGCTAATGGTCTTCTATGTCAAAAGTTTGAGAAAGCCATGCATGATCAATTTGAGACGAGCCTTGTGGGAGAGTTGAAATACTTTTTGGGGTTCCAAGTAAAGCAAGGAAAAGAATGCTTCTTTATATCCCAACCCAAATACATCAAGGAGCTTGAACAAGTTCGGGATGGAGAAGTCTAAAGGAATTGGAACACCAATGAGCCTCTCTACGAAAATGGGCAAGGATGAACAATAAGTCGACGTGGACCAAAAGCTTTATCGAGGTATGATTGGTTCCTTGTTATACTTAACTGCTTCTAGGCCTGGTATAATGTTTGATGTATGCTTGTGTGCATGGTTTCAAGCCAACCCAAAAGAGCCACATTTAAAAGCCATTAAAAGGATTTTTAGGTACCTAATTAGTACACCTACTTTAGGTCTTTGGTAGTCTTATGGTTATAAATTTGATTTGTTGGGTTATTCAGATGCTGATTATGCGGGGAGTCTAATTGATTGAAAGAGCACTCGTGGCACATGTTTTATGCTAGGACACTCTCTAGTTTCAGGTCTAGCCGTAAGCAAAATAGTGTTGCACTTTCCACTATTGAAGCAGAGTACATTTCCTTAGGGAGTTGTTGTGCCCAAGTATTGTGGATGATGCAAACACTATCTGACAACGAACTAGCTCTTAAGAGAGTCCATCTTAGATGTGATAGCAAGAGTGCCACAGATCTCTCTAGTAATCCTGTACATCACTCTCGTACTAAATACATTGACATAAGACATCACTTTCTTAGAGTTCATCCACTAAATAGGACGTGTATGCAGAGTTTGTTCCTACGGAATTACAACTCGCAGACATTTTCACCAAACCTTTAGCAGAGGATCGTTTTTGTCGTCTCGTCTTGAATTGGGAATAATTGATAAAAACTAGTATGAGATTTCTTGTATTTGTGTGTGCTTGATTTTTTTTTGTGCTAGTATTTGCTTGTTAGGAGGCTTTAGTTCTTTATAAAAAACAAGAAAAGAAAAATACAAAAAGCTATAAAACTGGTGCTTAATGTGTATTCTTTTTTTGAATCATTAAAATTGGTATTAATGAATGATGTTCATATCTATGTAGAAATTGTTTATTATTGTTATGACTACATGTGCATGTTTGCCTATCTAAATAACCATGACATGTTCAATGATTTAAATAATTTGATTTCTACACCTACACTTTCACTTCCACAAGTAGTAAATGTTTTTGTACATACGGATACATCTTTCATGAAATATTGGAAGGTGAATGTAGGTAGATAATTTAACTAAAATTCTACGGGTTATAATGTGTCTTACCTTGGATTAAAAATAGAGCTCAAAAGAATTGAATTCAAAACCAAAAAGGGGGAATATAAAAATGAAAAGAAAGAAAAGAGCCCCGTATGAAAAATGGATACGATCCATGGCAATGATACTACCCACGAATATCCAACATAAGCTTTAAGAGTAAACTTTAGCGTTGGTGTTATACTCGTCAAGCAATGCCACCCCACATCTAAGAGTCCTCATAGGCTATGTTTTTGGGTGTGGTAACTTAAACTCATTATTAATGAGATGGAAAAAATCAATCCTAGTTGATGTCATGTTACAAGGAAAAATGGATTGGTTTTGGTTTTTTTTCTTAAAAGTTCACCTTATGTACTTCAACTTTTAATCAACACACTTACACGATGGTATAGAAGTCATTGTTATGATTTTCATTGGATTTGACTTGGTTATTCTACTATTATCTACATGCAAGTGTTTGATGTAATTTATAATGCTCTTTTTTGCATGTGATATAACATTGACTTCGTTGTACACTTTTGATGATAACAAAAGGGGGAGAATTTGTGGAAAATATTTAATCTGTGGAAAATATTTGGTGGGAAAAGATTTAATCTGTGGAAAATAATTGGTGTTGTGGTGTTCTTAAATCTTATATCTGTGGTTCTTAATGCTTAATGAATATGTGTTCAAGGGGGAGCATGAAAATAGGGGGAGCATGCATATATGTTGAAAATCATTATACATCATTGTATTTGTATTAATTCCTCCACCTTCACATTTCACACACTTCATTGCAACAATGACATTATTTGGATGTTTATTGCACAAATCTTATATATGGTTTGTCATCATCAAAAGGGGGAGATTGTTAGATACAATGATCGATGAATTCATGTTTGATGATAATAAACGTGTATGAATGTTCTGATGTGTTGTTGGAAACTCACAACTCCTCATATGGTTTTGATGATACAAACTTATTATTATTGTACTAATTTTATCTATGCAGATGTTATAGCATAATCAACTAAGACGATCATCAAGTATACAAGTTGCAAGAAGCGTCCATTACAAGACGAAGCTTATCGATGATATTTTGTATTGTAAATGAGATGTAATCTTTATTTTTTATTTACATTTACTTTGAATGTAAAAGCCTTGATGATAACCTATCTTAGTCGTCTAGGATCCGTCTTCAAAAAATCACGTCAAAAATTCTATTAGTCTACCAACCCCTAATGCTAGTCGACTAATTCTAATATTAAAACATTTCTGTCCTAAAACTTTGTTAGACCCATTTTAAAGTCTCTAGGATTATTTTCTGACAAATTTCTAAACTTTCATATTTCTAGTCAACTGACAGACTTTGTTAGTCTACTAGTCAATTTTCAAATCAATTATTTTAAATGATTTATCATTTCAATAATATATTTTATTTCTGGAAGTTAGAACTGCCAAAAACGGCTTGTTTTTGTCAGTTTATATCCGTTTACAGAAGTTACTTTCCGTTTACAAAAGTTACTTTCTGAAAGGACACCTCAACAGCCAGAATCCTAGTCAGCAGTTCTAATTAGTCGACCAGTCTTACCTATTAGTCGACTAATGTGAAAAAATTCCCGGAATTTTTTGAAAATTTAGGCAATTGTCCAACGTTCAAAAACTGCCTTTTGGACTATAAATAGACCCCCAGATCCCTGCCTAAAATCACACGAAAATTCACTTTCTTTCTCTTTTCTTAAGTTTACTTTCTCTCTCTATAAAGTGAGTGATTTTCAGATTTTCTTAGAAGAACCTCTGCAGAAGTTTTTCCTCAATAGAAAGTCCAATCTTCAAGTTTGTTCTACTACAAGTTCCATCCAGAACCTTGGAGATTCAATCACCTTCCTTGCGCAATAATTCCATCAATTATCAAGGTTATATGTGACATTGTTTCATGCTCCTTTTTTACTTTATTTGGTGAATCTCTTATTGAAGAGATTGAACAAATTTGCAACATGGGAAGTGTTGGTATCTTTGTATATTGATTACTTGTAGGGAGCAAGTGTTTTTGTGAATTCAAATCTATACGGGGTAGAGGACTGGACATAAGATCACAAGGATCCGAACCAGGATAATTCTTTGTGTTTACGTTTGGAATATTCTGGATTGTCTTCATTTATTTCCGCACTCTTATTACAATTTTCTATTATCTTTTAATTTTGCAATATCGTCGTGATTTACACTATTCACCCCCCTCTAGTGTATTTGGTATGCCAGGAGATCCAACATTTGGTATTCGAGCCTCATGGTTAAGATAGCCTACACCTATCCGACGAACACTTCAACGCCTTCATCATAATTTCCAGAATGGCACTCTACTACAAGGCATCCACTATTCAATGGTTCCAACTGCTCCTATTGGAAGACATGGATGACAATCTATCTTCAAAGCATCGACTAAGAACTTTGGAACAAATTGGAAACTCAATACGAGAAGCCTACAACTCTATATGCCCAATGGACCGCTACTGAAAAATCCGCTGCAACCCACAACTCTAATCTAAAGCAATGAATGCACTATTCTGCGCCATGGACAAGAATGAATTCAATCGTGTCTCCCAGGCCAAATCAGCATATGACGTCTGGTATACACTCCAGGTAACACATAAAGGAACTAATAAAGTTAATGAAACTAAAATCTCAGTTCTTGTTCACAGGTTTAAGTTATTTAGAATGAAGAAAAATGAACCAATTGGAGAAATGATCACTCGGTTCACCGACATTGTCAACTCCTTAATTGCTCTTAGCAAAACCTATTCTCAAATGGAACAAGTAAGGAAGATTCTTCGTGTCTTAACGTCAGAATGGGAGAAGAAGACTACAGCCATAGAAGAAGTCAATGACTTGTCAACTCTCAAAGGTAAAAGCTTGGTTGGTAACCTGATGGCCTACGAAGTACAATTTCAAGATCGCAAAGAACAAGCAGATACAAAAAAGAAAACTATTGCTTTGCCGCTTCATCAGACTCCGATGATTCAGACATGGACGATGATGACATGGCACTTATAATAAGAAACCCTAAAAAGTTTCTACGAAGAGGTAAGTTTATAAGTTTTAAGTCTAAAACTACTGATGCTTCTTTGTGTTTTCAATGTAACAAGCATGACATTTGAAAAAGGATTGTCCACTTCTTAAGCCAAAATAAAGAACATTCAACAACTTCAGAAAGGATGAGAAGTTCAAAAAGAAAAAGAAGGCACTAGCAGCAACATGGGACTCTTCATCTTCAGATGAAGAAGAAGAAGTCAATGACCAATCTAATGAAGAGAATGCTCATATGTGTTTTATGGCACAAAGTGATAGTGAAGTAAGTAAATTCGATAATGAAGAATTACTTGATACTTTTAATGAATTATATACGAGATTCAAGAAATTGAATTCTCAATATAAGGCATTAGTTCTTTCTCATCAAGAACTAACCTCCTCTTCTTCTTCATTAGATAGTCTAAAATTGAGAAGGAAAAATTATCTTCTCAAAATGATAAACTACTTCATGAAAATGAGATTCTCAAATCTGAGAATCATAATATGATTTTACGCATTTCTATTTTAGCTAAGGATATTTCTTATCTAAATTTGAAATATGATGATATGTCTTCTAACATTAGTAAGTTTACTAAAGGAAAGAATAATCTAAATGAATTACTTAGAAACAACATCCTGCTAATCATAGACAAGGTTTGGGGTATATACTCCCAAATCCAATATTCTTGGTAATACCATTTTAGAAAAGAAAAAGCATGTACTTATTAATGCAAAAAAAAAATTGGTTCTTCTAATAGCATGAAAAAGGAAACTATTCATATTCCAAAGAAAACCAATTTTCTTACATCTTCTAAGAAAACAACTATGCATAATATTCGGGTTCCCAAAAACATTTGCTTATATGATAAGGATTTATATATTTCTAACTTTATGCAAAATGTCATTCTTTCAAATAATTATTTGAAGAAACCAAATTTCACTTTGGTTTGGTTTCCTAAGGACTAATCACAAGGACTTATATAAAAGGGTACCAATATTTATTGTTTATCTTTCAGGTACCCATAAAAGAAATATGGATACTAGATAGTGGCTGTTCTAAACACATGAACGGGAACATCAAACTTCGATCAACCGTACAATTTAAAGATGGTGGCACTGTTACTTTTGGTGATAATAACATCGGAATAGTTGGTGATCCAACTAAGACAATCATCAAAAACGTGCTCCTCGTTGATGGTTTGAAACATAATCTCGTATCCATTTCACAATTATGCGATAAAGACTTTAAAATGGTTTTCGAAAAAAATGCATGCATTATATATGATTTTAATATGACTAATGTTTTATTTCAGGGTAGTCGTAAGAATAATATGTGTGTGTGTGTGTGTATACAAACTAGTAGAATCAAAACAGATCTGATGATAAATGAGAATGGTAAGAAAGGATCGAAGGTGATTTGATCGTCTCCAACCTTATCGAGGGGCTGTGTTGCTTGCGGATCTGAGGAGAGGAGAAATGCGTAGCTTGGAGAGATCTGAGGATGAAGCAGAATGCATCAGCTGGGAAAAGTAGGCCAAGCGAGCGGGGGTTGCTGATGGCACGCTCGTAATTTTCCCTAAAGTGAAACATAGCGGGGGCCCAAGCTCGCGCGATAAATTCCCAGCACCGTCCGATGAATTTTCAACGAATCCAATGGCTCACGAGCCATTCGCACCCAGCTGTGTGCACCGTCCGATGAATTTTCAACGAATCCAATGGTTCACGAGCCATTCGCACCCAGCTGCTTGCGAATGCCGTTCGCAGGGGATAACTCCTCATATATATATATACTAGTCATTACCCGTGCCCATAGGGCACGGTTTATTTAATGGCTGAGTTTTTCGCCCCCACAAATTTCAAGTTCCCCCAAATTTCAAGTTTTCCCACAAAATTTCAAGTTTCCCCCGAAATTTAAGTTTTACCCCAAAATTTAAGTCCCCCCAAAATTGTCATTACCACCTAGGACAAACTTGCCACGTAGGACAAAGTTTTGTCCTAGTAGGATAAGATTCAAAATCTTCATAGAACTGGAAATAAAATGGCCGGAAGGGGAGAGAATAAAAAGTGTGGGTGTGTGTGTAGGGAGGGTCCATAGACAAAAATACAAAAACCGGGGTTGTATGTGCAAAATTCCCCACCTCCTCTTTTATCCCTCAAAATCTCATCTCTTATAATTTCTCTTATTCAATTTCCCTGTTTTATATAATAGATATCCAAATTCTCTTATCCAATTTCTCATGTCCAAATTCTCTTATCAATTTCTCTTGATAACATCCGTCTTTTATATAATAGATATCTCTAATCCAATTTCTCTTTTCCAATTTATCTTATCCAATTTCTCTTGATAACATCTCTCGTTTGTAATATAGATATCTCTTATCCAATTTCTCTTGATAACATCACTCTTATCCAATTTCTATTGTCCGATATCTCTTATTCAATTTCTCTTGATAACATCCCTCTTTTATAATATAGATATCTCTTATCCAATTTATCTTGTCCAATATCTCTAATCCAATTTCTCTTGATAACATCCCTCTTTTATAATATATATATCTCTTATCCAATTTCTCATGTCCAATTTCTCTTATCCAATTTCTCTTGATAACATCCCTCTTTTATAATATAGATATCTCTTATCCAATTTCACTTTTCCAATTTCTCTTATCCAATTTTTCTTGATAACGTCCCTCTTTTATAATATAGATATTTCTTATCCAATTTCTCTTGATAACATCCCTCTTTTATAATATAGATATCTCTTATCCAATTTCTCTTGTCCAATATCTCTTATCCAATTTCTCTTGATAACATCCCTCTTTTATATTATAGATATCTCTTATCCAATTTCTCTTTTCTAATATCTCTTATCCAATTTCTCTTGATAACATCCCTCTTTTATAATATAGATATCTCTTATCCAATTTCTCTTTTCCAATTTCTCTTATCCAATTTCTCTTGATAACATCCCTCTTTTATAATATAGACTAGTCATTACCCGTGCCCATATGGCACGGTTTATTTAATGGCTGAGTTTTTCTCCCCCACAAATTTCAAGTTCCCCCAAATTTCAAGTTTTCCAACAAAATTTCAAGTTTCCCCCCAAATTTAAGTTTTCCCCCAAAATTTAAGTCCCCCCAAAATTGTCATTACCACCTAGGACAAACTTGCCACGTGGGACAAAGCTTTGTCCTAGTAGGATAAGATTCAAAATCTTCATAGAACTGGAAAAAAAAATGGCCGGAAGGGGTGAGAATAAAAAGTGTGGGTGTGTGTGTGGGGAGGGTCCATAGGCAAATATACAAAAACCGGGGTTGTACGTGTAAAATTCCCCACCTCCTCTTTTATCCCTCAAAATCTCATCTCTTATATTTTCTCTTATTCAATTTCCCTGTTTTATATAATAGATATCCAAATTCTCTTATCCAATTTCTCATGTCCAAATTCTCTTATCAATTTCTCTTGATAACATCCGTCTTTTATATAATAGATATCTCTTATCCAATTTCTCTTGTCCAATATCTCTTATCCAATTTCTCTTGATAACATCTCTCGTTTGTAATATAGAAATCTCTTATCCAATTTCTCTTGATAACATCACTCTTATCCAATTTCTATTGTCCAATATCATTTATTCAATTTCTCTTGATAACATCCCTCTTTTATAATATAGATATCTCTTATCCAATTTATCTTGTCCAATATCTCTAATCCAATTCCTCTTGATAACATCCCTCTTTTATAATATAGATATCTCTTATCCAATTTCTCATGTCCAATATCTCTTATCCAATTTCTCTTGATAACATCCCTCTTTTATAATATAGGTATCTCTTATCCAATTTCTCTTGTCCCATATCTCTTATCCAATTTCTCTTGATAACATCCCTCTTTTATAATATAGATATCTCTTATCCAATTTCTCTTGGTAACATCCATCTCTTATAATATAGATATCTCTTATCCAATTTCTCTTGTCCAATATCTCTTATCCAATTTCTCTTGATAACATCCCTCTTTTATAATATAGATATCTCTTATCCAATTTCTCTTGTCCAATATCTCTTATCCAATTTCTCTTGATAACATCCCTCTTTTATAATATAGGTATCTGTTATCCAATTTCTCTTGTACAATATCTCTTATCCAATTTCTCTTGATAACATCCCTCTTTTATAATATAGATATCTCTTATCCAATTTCTCTTGTCCAATATCTCTTATCCAATTTCTCTTGATAACATCCCTCTTTTATAATATAGATATCTCTTATTCAATTTCTCTTGATAGCATCACTCTCTTAGAATATAGATATCTCTTATCCAATTTATCTTGTCCAATATCTCTTATACAATTTCTCTTGATAACATCCCTATTTTATAATATAGATATCTCTTATCCAATTTCTCTTTTCCAATTTCTCTTATCCAATTTCTCTTGATAACATCCCTCTCTTATAATATAGATATCTTTTATCCAATTTCTCTTGTCCAATATCTCTTATCCAATTTATCTTGAAAACATCCCTCTTTTATAATATAGATATCTCTTATCCAATTTCTCTTTCCCAATATCTCTTATCCAATTTCACTTGATAACATCCCTCTTTTATAATATAGATATCTTTTATCAAATTTCTCTTTTCCAATATCTCTTATCCAATTTCTCTTGATAACATCCCTCTTTTATAATATAGATATTACTTATCCAATTTCTCTTTTCCAATATCTCTTATCCAATTTCTCTTGATAACATCCCTCTTTTATAAAATAGATATCTCTTATCCAATTTCTCTTGATAACATCCCTCTCTTATAATATAGATATCTCTTATCCAATTTCTCTTGTCCAATATCTCTTATCCAATTTCTCTTGATAACAACCCTCTTTTATAATATAGATATCTCTTATCCAATTTCTGTTTTCCAATATCTCTTATCCAATTTCTCTTGATAACGTCCCTCTTTTATAATATAGATATCTCTTATCCAATTTCTCTTTTCCAATATCGCTTATCCAATTTCTCTTGATAACTTCCCTCTTTTATAATATAGATATCTCTTATCCAATTTCTCTTGTCCAATATCTCTTGTCCAATATCTCTTATCCAATTTCTCTTGATAACATCCCTCTTTTATAATATAGAATATCTCTTATCCAATTACTCATGTACAATATCTCTTATCCAATTTCTCTTGATAACATCCCTCTTTTATAATATAGATATCTTTTATCCAATTTCTCTTGATAACATCCCTCTCTTATAATATAGATATCTCTTATCCAATTTCTCTTGTCCAATATCTCTTATCCAATTTCTCTTGATAACATCCCTCTTTTATAATATAAATATCTCTTATCCAATTTCTCATGTCCAATATCTCTTATCCAATTTCTCTTGATAACAACCCTCTTTTATAATATAGATATCTCTTATCCAATTTCTCTTTTCCAATATCTCTTATCCAATATCTCTTGATAACGTCCCTCTTTTATAATATAGATATCTCTTATCCAATTTCTCTTTTCCAATATCGCTTATCCAATTTCTCTTGATAACTTCCCTCTTTTATAATATAGATATCTCTTATCCAATTTCTCTTGTCCAATATCTCTTGTCCAATATCTCTTATCCAATTTCTCTTGATAACATCCCTCTTTTATAATATAGAATATCTCTTATCCAATTACTCATGTACAATATCTCTTATCCAATTTCTTTTGATAACATCCCTCTTTTATAATATAGATATCTCTTATCCAATTTCTCTTGATAACATCCCTCTCTTATAATATAGATATCTCTTATCCAATTTCTCTTGTCCAATATCTCTTATCCAATTTCTCTTGATAACATCCCTCTTTTATAATATACATATCTCTTATCCAATTTCTCATGTCCAATATCTCTTATCCAATTTCTCTTGGTAACATCCCTCTTTTATAATATAGATATCTCTTATCCAATTTCTCTTTTCCAATATCTCTTATCCAATTTCTCTTGATAACATCCCTCTTTTATAATATAGATATCTCATATCCAATTTCTCTTTTCCAATATCTCTTATCCATTTTTTTTTTGATAACATCCCTCTTTTATAATATAGACATCTCTTATCCAATTTCTCATGTCCAATATCTCTTATCCAATTTCTCTTGATAACATCCCTCTTTTATAATATATTGGATAAGAGATGTCTATATTATAAAAGAGGGATGTTATCAAGAGAAATTGGATACGAGATATTGGAAAAGAGAAATTGGATAAGAGATATCTATATTATAAAAGATGGTTGTTATCAAGAGAAATTGGATAAGAGATATTGGACAAGAGAAATTGGATAAGAGATATCTATATTATAAGAGATGGATGTTATCAAGAGAAATTGGATAAGAGATATCTATTTTATAAAAGAGGTAAGTTATCAAGAGAAATTGGATAAGAGATATTGGAAAAGAGAAATTGGATAAGAGATATCTATATTATAAAAGAGGGATGTTATCAAGAGAAATTGGATAAGAGATATTGGAAAAGAGAAATTGGTTAAGAGATATCTATATTATAAAAGAGGGATGTTATCAAGATAAATTGGATAAGACATATTGGACAAGAGAAATTGGATAAGATATATCTTTATTATAAGAGAGGGATGTTATCAAGAGAAATTGGATAAGAGATATCTATTTTATAAAAGAGGGATGTTATGAAGAGAAATTGGATAAGAGATATTGGAAAAGAGAAATTGGATAAGAGATATCTATATTATAAAAGAGTGATGTTATCAAGAGAAATTGGATAAGAGATATTGGACAAAAGAATTGGATAAGAGATATCTATATTATAAGAGAGGGATGTTATCAAGAGAAATTGGATAAGAGATATCTATACTATAAAAGAGGGATGTTATCAAGAGAAATTGGATAAGAGATATTGGACATGAGAAATTGGATAAGAGATGTCTATATTATAAAAGAGGGATGTTATCAAAAAAAAAATGGATAAGAGATATTGGAAAAGAGAAATTGGATATGAGATATCTATATTATAAAAGAGGGATGTTATCAAGAGAAATTGGATAAGAGATATTGGAAAAGAGAAATTGGATAAGAGATATCTATATTATAAAAGAGGGATGTTACCAAGAGAAATTGGATAAGAGATATTGGACATGAGAAATTGGATAAGAGATATGTATATTATAAAAGAGGGATGTTATCAAGAGAAATTGGATAAGAGATATTGGACAAGAGAAATTGGATAAGAGATATCTATATTATAAGAGAGGGATGTTATCAAGAGAAATTGGATAAGAGATATCTATATTATAAAAGAGGGATGTTATCAAAAGAAATTGGATAAGAGATATTGTACATGAGTAATTGGATAAGAGATATTCTATATTATAAAAGAGGGATGTTATCAAGAGAAATTGGATAAGAGATATTGGACAAGAGATATTGGACAAGAGAAATTGGATAAGAGATATCTATATTATAAAAGAGGGAAGTTATCAAGAGAAATTGGATAAGCGATATTGGAAAAGAGAAATTGGATAAGAGATATCTATATTATAAAAGAGGGACGTTATCAAGAGATATTGGATAAGAGATATTGGAAAAGAGAAATTGGATAAGAGATATCTATATTATAAAAGAGGGTTGTTATCAAGAGAAATTGGATAAGAGATATTGGACATGAGAAATTGGATAAGAGATATTTATATTATAAAAGAGGGATGTTATCAAGAGAAATTGGATAAGAGATATTGGACAAGAGAAATTGGATAAGAGATATCTATATTATAAGAGAGGGATGTTATCAAGAGAAATTGGATAAAAGATATCTATATTATAAAAGAGGGATGTTATCAAGAGAAATTGGATAAGAGATATTGTACATGAGTAATTGGATAAGAGATATTCTATATTATAAAAGAGGGATGTTATCAAGAGAAATTGGATAAGAGATATTGGACAAGAGATATTGGACAAGAGAAATTGGATAAGAGATATCTATATTATAAAAGAGGGAAGTTATCAAGAGAAATTGGATAAGCGATATTGGAAAAGAGAAATTGGATAAGAGATATCTATATTATAAAAGAGGGACGTTATCAAGAGAAATTGGATAAGGGATATTGGAAAAGAGAAATTGGATAAGAGATATCTATTTTATAAAAGAGGGATGTTATCAAGAGAAATTGGATAAGAGATATTGGACAAGAGAAATTGGATAAGAGATATCTATATTATAAGAGAGGGATGTTATCAAGAGAAATTGGATAAGAGATATCTATATTATAAAAGAGGGATGTTATCAAGAGAAATTGGATAAGAGATAATGTACATGAGTAATTGGATAAGAGATATTCTATATTATAAAAGAGGGATGTTATCAAGAGAAATTGGATAAGAGATATTGGACAAGAGATATTGGACAAGAGAAATTGGATAAGAGATATCTATATTATAAAAGAGGGAAGTTATCAAGAGAAATTGGATAAGCGATATTGGAAAAGAGAAATTGGATAAGAGATATCTATATTATAAAAGAGGGACGTTATCAAGAGAAATTGGATAAGAGATATTGGAAAAGAGAAATTGGATAAGAGATATCTAAATTATAAAAGAGGGTTGTTATCAAGAGAAATTGGATAAGAGATATTGGACAAGAGAAATTGGATAAGAGATATCTATATTATAAGAGAGGGATGTTATCAAGAGAAATTGGATAAGAGATATCTATTTTATAAAAGAGGGATGTTATCAAGAGAAATTGGATAAGAGATATTGGAAAAGAGAAATTGGATAAGTAATATCTCTATTATAAAAGAGGGATGTTATCAAGAGAAATTGGATAAGAGATATTGGAAAAGAGATATCTATATTATAAAAGAGGGATGTTATCAAGTGAAATTGGATAAGAGATATTGGGAAAGAGAAATTGGATAAGAGATATCTATATTATAAAAGAGGGATGTTTTCAAGATAAATTGGATAAGAGATATTGGACAAGAGAAATTGGATAAAAGATATCTATATTATAAGAGAGGGATGTTATCAAGAGAAATTGGATAAGAGAAATTGGAAAAGAGAAATTGGATAAGAGATATCTATATTATAAAATAGGGATGTTATCAAGAGAAATTGTATAAGAGATATTGGACAAGATAAATTGGATAAGAGATATCTATATTCTAAGAGAGTGATGCTATCAAGAGAAATTGAATAAGAGATATCTATATTATAAAAGAGGGATGTTATCAAGAGAAATTGGATAAGAGATATTGGACAAGAGAAATTGGATAAGAGATATCTATATTATAAAAGAGGGATGTTATCAAGAGAAATTGGATAAGAGATATTGTACAAGAGAAATTGGATAACAGATACCTATATTATAAAAGAGGGATGTTATCAAGAGAAATTGGATAAGAGATATTGGACAAGAGAAATTGGATAAGAGATATCTATATTATAAAAGAGGGATGTTATCAAGAGAAATTGGATAAGAGATATTGGACAAGAGAAATTGGATAAGAGATATCTATATTATAAGAGATGGATGTTACCAAGAGAAATTGGATAAGAGATATCTATATTATAAAAGAGGGATGTTATCAAGAGAAATTGGATAAGAGATATGGGACAAGAGAAATTGGATAAGAGATACCTATATTATAAAAGAGGGATGTTATCAAGAGAAATTGGATAAGAGATATTGGACATGAGAAATTGGATAAGAGATATCTATATTATAAAAGAGGGATGTTATCAAGAGGAATTGGATTAGAGATATTGGACAAGATAAATTGGATAAGAGATATCTATATTATAAAAGAGGGATGTTATCAAGAGAAATTGAATAAATGATATTGGACAATAGAAATTGGATAAGAGTGATGTTATCAAGAGAAATTGGATAAGAGATTTCTATATTACAAACGAGAGATGTTATCAAGAGAAATTGGATAAGAGATATTGGACAAGAGAAATTGGATAAGAGATATCTATTATATAAAAGACGGATGTTATCAAGAGAAATTGATAAGAGAATTTGGACATGAGAAATTGGATAAGAGAATTTGGATATCTATTATATAAAACAGGGAAATTGAATAAGAGAAAATATAAGAGATGAGATTTTGAGGGATAAAAGAGGAGGTGGGGAATTTTACACGTACAACCCCGGTTTTTGTATATTTGCCTATGGACCCTCCCCACACACACACCCACACTTTTTATTCTCACCCCTTCCGGCCATTTTTTTTTCCAGTTCTATGAAGATTTTGAATCTTATCCTACTAGGACAAAGCTTTGTCCCACGTGGCAAGTTTGTCCTAGGTGGTAATGACAATTTTGGGGGGACTTAAATTTTGGGGGAAAACTTAAATTTGGGGGGAAACTTGAAATTTTGTTGGAAAACTTGAAATTTGGGGGAACTTGAAATTTGTGGGGGAGAAAAACTCAGCCATTAAATAAACCGTGCCATATGGGCACGGGTAATGACTAGTCTATATTATAAAAGAGGGATGTTATCAAGAGAAATTGGATAAGAGAAATTGGAAAAGAGAAATTGGATAAGAGATATCTATATTATAAAAGAGGGATGTTATCAAGAGAAATTGGATAAGAGATATTAGAAAAGAGAAATTGGATAAGAGATATCTATAATATAAAAGAGGGATGTTATCAAGAGAAATTGGATAAGAGATATTGGACAAGAGAAATTGGATAAGAGATATCTATATTATAAAAGAGGGATGTTATCAAGAGAAATTGGATAAGAAATATCTATATTATAAAAGAGGGACGTTATCAAGAAAAATTGGATAAGAGAAATTGGAAAAGTGAAATTGGATAAGAGATATCTATATTATAAAAGAGGGATGTTATCAAGAGAAATTGGATAAGAGAAATTGGACATGAGAAATTGGATAAGAGATATATATATTATAAAAGAGGGATGTTATCAAGAGAAATTGGATTAGAGATATTGGACAAGATAAATTGGATAAGAGATATCTATATTATAAAAGAGGGATGTTATCAAGAGAAATTGAATAAGAGATATCGGACAATAGAAATTGGATAAGAGTGATGTTATCAAGAGAAATTGGATAAGAGATATCTATATTACAAACGAGAGATGTTATCAAGAGAAATTGGATAAGATAAATTGGAAAAGAGAAATTGGATTAGAGATATCTATTATATAAAAGACGGATGTTATCAAGAGAAATTGATAAGAGAATTTGGACATGAGAAATTGGATAAGAGAATTTGGATATCTATTATATAAAACAGGGAAATTGAATAAGAGAAATTATAAGAGATGAGATTTTGAGGGATAAAAGAGGAGGTGGGGAATTTTGCACATACAACCCCGGTTTTTGTATTTTTGTCTATGGACCCTCCCTACACACACACCCACACTTTTTATTCTCTCCCCTTCCGGCCATTTTATTTCCAGTTCTATGAAGATTTTGAATCTTATCCTACTAGGACAAAACTTTGTCCTACGTGGCAAGTTTGTCCTAGGTGGTAATGACAATTTTGGGGGGACTTAAATTTTGGGGGAAAACTTAAATTTCGGGGGAAACTTGAAATTTTGTGGGAAAACTTGAAATTTGGGGGAACTTGAAATTTGTGGGGGCGAAAAACTCAGCCATTAAATAAACCGTGCCCTATGGGCACGGGTAATGACTAGTCTATATTATAAAACAAGGATGTTATCATGGGTTTTTGGATAAGAGAAATTAGATAAGAGATATTGGTTATGTGTATTGTTGTATGTGGATATGTGTATTGTTGTATAAGAGATTTTGGTTAAGAGATAATGGATAAGAGATATTGGATAAGAGAATTTGGTTTTGGTTATGTGTAATAGGGTGTGATGTTTATATAGATTATATATAGGGTATGAGAAATTGAGATATGAGATATTGGATATAATAAATCAAATCAAATCACCTAAAATATCAAATTTTTTAAATTTCGAAAACAAATCTTGCGTTTGCTCTCATCTGTTTTTTGATCACATCACAAATTGGAGGGAAAAAACTTGCGTTTCCTCTCATCTGTGTTTTGATCACATCACAATGGAGGGAAAATTTAATTGACCCTGTTCTCTCCCTCTCCCTCTCCCTCTCGCTCCATCCCTCCCCAAAAACCTTAGATCAAGGCATGCCAAAGCACCTCACGAGATCAAAAGTCCCGACTCAAGCATGCCAAAGCTCGAGGACCACGATGGCCAATGGCGAGCTGATGGAAATGAAGTACCAAAGAGGAAGAAGTGAAGGCGCCAGTTCGGAATTCCTCTCGACCCATTTCGGAAAATCCACTGTTCAGGTGATTTCTCACCCAAAGTTTCCTCCTTTTCATTTCATGTTTTATCTTCGTGAAAAATTGTGTGAGTAAATGGAAAAGAACTGAGCTACAAATTGTTTGTAGAGAAATATTTGAAGATTGGAGAGCTTGCGGAGAAATATCTGATGGCCAACCAAACCTCAAATTCCTCTCGACCCTTTTCAAAAAATCCACAGTTCTGGTGATTTCTCACCCAAAGTTGCAAACTTGAGTTCTTGAGGTTACAATTTGCGCTTCATTCATGATGTATTTTGCGAATGGTGATTTGAAATCTAAGAGCTTTTTGAATGGTGATTTGAAATCGAGAATCTCTGCACGTGCCTGAAATTTTTTTCGGTTTCTTAGCAATATTATTTTCGATAGTTGAATGTGTTTGGTATCTGATGAAAGCTAAGAGCTTCCTCTTAATTTAATTCCCTATCAAAGAAGATTAGTGGTTGAAACAAATTTGTGAAACGGTATTTTCAAGCTGACAATTTTATTTTCTTATTGATATGAACAACATGATTTGATTTTCGATGGATTTTAAAGCATTACTGTTGATATTTTAACATACCATGTCTATTTGGTATATAGAACTTAACATCTTTGACTTGAAATATTAATCATCGGGGTATAAGATTTAAGTGACGTATTTGAAGAATATCTGCCGCTTTACTATACTAATATGATATATTTAATGTCCATTTAAACATATTCTACAGTTGAACCCTGGCATGCATAAAAACATGCAGCAGCTCACATTTTGATGTCCGAGTTCATTTTTGAGTTACATAAAAAACGTGCAGCAACAACATCATCAAAATGGACAGCAACATAACCTTTAATGTCCGAGTTCATTTTTGATGCCTGGGACAATGGCAGTAGCTCACATTTTGGTAACTGTGTTCTAAATACAAATCTGATTTCAAATTGATTGGATATTTTGGATGTTTGGTTACAAGTAGCAATAGGCTTCTGCCAAGAAGAAGGCCAAGCCTAGCAGACTCTGATACGATCATCTTTTATTTTTGTTTCATGTTTCTTTTTGTTCATATATATGTATGGAAAAAATTTCATGTTTGTGGTTATATTAATTGTGTGACGCTACTATGTTGCTGGCCAGACATTTGATGGATTGTCCCTGTGAGTGATGCTCCTAGCTGATTCTTTTTTTATCTAATTTGGAATTATTTTGTTGTTACTCTGTTCTAATTTGTACATATTTTTGTAATGTCTGAGGCTTCACATCTCTCCCTTGAAATTCAGTTCCTACATAATTTTGTACATATTTTTTGGCTGAGACATCATAACTTTTTGTCTAAATTCACAAAAAAGTTTGTCTACTTTCCTCATTGTTCAGAACTGTGTTCAAAACATGCAATTTTCGCAAAATTTTTCCATGAAATGTGTTCACAAAAAAATTTTGTGTACATTCAGACCTTTCATGTGTGTGCGCGTCTAAATTTAGACCTTCCATGTGTTCAAAATTCTTAATTAGTGTAGTAGTGTTCACAAATTTTTCATGTGTTCAGAATTTTGTCTATATTATGGCTGGGTCATCTTAACTTTTTTTTCATGTGTTCATAACTTTTTTCCCCATGTCGAAATTTTTCAGAGTGATTAACCTTTTTCATGTGTTCATATTATGGCTTGAATTGAACGTGGAGCTTGAATTGAAGGTGAGAGCCGCAACGTGGACCCAAATCCAGTAACCTGTTTGGTGAGAGCTGCACTTTGCTTTTTTTTTATTTGTTTCATTGAGCTACGCAAAGTGCAGCTTTTTTGTTTTGGATCAATCCTAGGACTACAAAATTCTGGTTTCCATTGCTGGAGTTCTGCATTAGAATTTTTGATATTAGCAAATGCAAAACTGAAATTTGCTACTGAAATGTGAAGCATTCTAATATCTGAGGATTTGCAGTTGTATTTGCATTATTATGTGGAGCATTAGCAAATTGTATTCAATTTGAACATTATAATATCTGGGGATTTTATTTGATAATCCTCAGTTAATTGAACATTATAATATCAATGTGTATTCAATTTGAACATTATCAAATCAAATCTGAGGATTGATTTCATTTGAATATAATGAAATCCTCAATTAATCAAATTGCTCAGGATTTTCAAATCAAATCAAATCTGAGGATTATCAAATCATATCTGAAGCTAATGCTCCATATCTGAGGATTTCATTTGATAATCGAATTGAAACACAACCTAGCAAATTGCTACTAAAATGTGAAATTGCTACTGAAATCACTATTGAATAGGATTTTAGTTACAGGATTTTAGTTGCTCAACATGAATGTAAGAGGAATGCTCAACATTGCTACATGAATTTTCTATTGAAATTGCTACTGAAATCTGAAAATTGGTTAAAAATTGCAACTGAAAATTGCTACTGAAAATTGCTTTAAATGTGAAATTTGCTACTGAAAATTTGCTACTGTTAGCATCTTAATTGGACTAATGATGATCAGAGGTAAGTTCTCTGCTATTGTAAAGGACCATCTGGTTGCTTTATACATTCATTATGTGATTTTTTGGACTTTTGTATCCATTCTGCTCTAGGTTTCTAATACATTAATCTCATCTTCTCTCTCAATCACTCTCAAAAGTCAGAACTCCCTCCCCACAAAAAAGCCATGCAATGAAATCTGAACTTCAAATAAATTTGAAATTTGCATAAGATTATATAGATTTGATGAGAACTTTAAGTTTCATTTTCCTGATTTCATTTTCTTTATGTTTTCATTTTTCTCCATAGTGATTTATTACATGGAAGCAAGCAATAGCCACTGATGCTTGGATTATTGATGAAGGGCCGGGATTGGATTATGCAATGGCCCCAAACACAAGAATATCTATGTTACAGAATAGACAGAGACCAATAGCAAAGCAAATATAAGAAGAACAACTGTTCAATGACAGGGTGTTTCTAAGAATGATTTTTTGATTGTGATTCATTTCTGTTGTTCAGAAATAAAATTTAATAAACATCATTCTTAAACATGATGCATCTATTTTTGTTTCCACTAAACATTTTCATCGGATACATCTCTAAGCTTAGTTATTTATCACTAACTACTATAGTTTTACTTCATGGTGAATTAAGAGCAATTAAAGCTAAGCAAAGTAGCTGTGGAGTTAATTCATCTGGATGGTGGAGTTAATTATGGGCCCCAAAGCTTAATTCTCACAGTTACGAACAAATCCATCCCATGCAAAAGTATTAATACTGCTACGAGATGGCTATTTCAATGGAGAAAGCAAGCTGGATATTTCTGTGTTAAGGAGTTGGGGAATTTAAATAATTCATAACCAAGAGTCTATCATTATCAGCCATGAGCAGCTGCACGATGAGACACATCAATTCAAGATCATTCCAATTTCCATTGAGCCTGACTGGTAATTAACTATGACTGCATGCATGCAGCTCAAGCAGGAATATGATAGGCTTTCATGCATTGAATGATTGAAACCTTAACCTGTAGAACAACCAAATTGCAAATGAGATTGAAATTGCAAGTTTGGTAGTGTTTGATGAAGTTGATGTCATTTTCTTTATTTGACCTTGCTTTCATTCTCCACCATAACTGAATCATTTGAAACTTTGATATTAAGTAAATATAAGAACAAGGACACCATTAATTAGATCTGCAAGCTTATTGCACTACTCAAAGATGATATTATTAAGGCACAATCAACAAAATATCGCAACAGCACTGTTATATGACGTTAAGATCTTACTGCTTACAAGATGCCCTTTTTAATGGAGGAAGCACGCTGGATCTTTCTGTGTCAAGTAGTTTGGTTGGTTAAATAATTCATAACGAAGAGTCTGGCATTACCCTGATCTGTCTTCTCTCTCCTTATAGTTTGGTTGGTTAAATGTTTGAATCCCATTCTGGGTGTGGTTTCCAGCAATGGATTTGTTTGATGATTATACTCATTTTACATTTATTAAATATTTTTTAGTTGATTAGAGTAAGAAATCTTCAATTATACAAGCAACTACTATGATAATGCAATGCAACTACATGAAATTTCCTATGGCTTTGTTTACTAGATCCTGGTGACTGGTGAATACTGAATATACAGTTTTGAAATGGTCGATGAGCAATCATGTGAAGTATTCCACTTTAGCGATCTGCGGATACAACTACTTCATCAAAAATCTGCCAACTGGGAAAATGGGAAGCCAATCGCCATCCGTAAAATCCCTTTGTTCAAGAACATGGCATTCTTCCGTGCATATATGGCTCTCAGATACAGGTTGCCATTAAAGGTGAGTTCTTGGTGTTTAGAGTTTTTGTTCGTGTTATTGTGATATATTAATTTCTTTCTTGCATTTAGGTGTTGCATATGGTTAATGTGGTACTTTGCCAGTCATTCTCGCAACTCTACAATGTACTTAACCGCAAGTATAAGTTTGTAATGCGTCTGGTAGATCTGTACAAGCCATATGCCTACTTCAAAGGCTGGTATGAAAATTTTCCCAGGAATTGCAGTAGTATTTGAAGCATTCTAACACTTTTTCAGATTTAATACTTTTATTGCCAAATTGCAGTTTTGATGACATAAATACGGAGTACTTAGTGATGACAAAAGCCAAAGACAACAATAAGGATGAAGCAATTAAATGATTTGTTTCCGTACTGAATACAACAATGTTGGTGAGCAATGACTTGCATCATGACTGAATAGGTTGCTGAACTAATTCAGTCTTAAGCCACATTTTGTATGTAATCAGATGCATTAAGTTATGTAATTTCTAGGCACATATATACCTACTCAGGGTATTACATTATTACATATAATGTGAAACCCTTGCATATTTTGTTTCTTTTTTTGTACATAGAGACATGAATCACCATGTTAGAATGAAAGAAGATGTGCTTGAGAATAATTTTTAGTGAGTCCAAAGCAGAGACTTAAACATGAAGCATATTATATTGAGAAAAAGTATATTTTAGGTGCATTGTTACTTCTTGATATGTATATTTTGAACAAAGATTAGTTTAGTTCTTCTAATTTCTATGCATTTTGTAATATATTTGGCAACTTGATACGTCAACAAAAAAGTAATATATTTTGCCTGTGTTTATTGTGTTTATTGAATTCTATTTCTTTTTTCTATCTGCAGCAAAAAGGCACAACTTTTGTAAGTTGGATTGAAATATGGTTACAAGTCGAGTTTGTAGACTTATCCAATTAAGTTCCCATATAAACAAACAATTCTTAGTTTTTTGATTTCCTGTCATGTAGTTTTCTCTTTGTTGGGTAGCTCCATAATCTTTAGAGAACTATGTGATTATAATATTCATGGCCAAGAGTTTTAAGTTAATGCTAATGCCCCCTTGAGGATAGAATTGAATTGAGTCCTCATGAACTTCATTAGAGAAAGCAGTATATAATATGTATGCCATTTCACTGATATCTTCTTTCGAATCGCAGGGCAGTATCAACGATATTGGGGGAAACACCATTGGATTATACTTCGGTGCAAACTGGTACACCAAGTGTGAGAACTTCACCCCATTGTTAGCCTCTGTGTATCATCAGTTGAAGGACAGTGGTTGAGAAGGAACCAGATGGGATTGTGAAGGAACCAATTGACGTGGCCAAACCTCTGTGTATCATCAGTTGATGTTCAGCGGCGCAATTCTTTGCAGAATCAGCAGCAAATTCAGCAGCAGTGGTTGAGAAGGAACCAGATGGGAGGTGATGCTAGATCAAGTGTGGCTGCCAAGCCTCTTCAATCCGAAACCATCGATTCTAGGTAAACATGAGAGACAAATAGAAATGTTATTTATTAGTTAGTTAATGAGAGAAAAAGCAAGGGTTTTGCTAGCAGCACATACTTAACTTTTGTCAATTTTTAAAATGTTCTTTATTAGTTAGTTAATTTATTTATTTTTTGGGTGCATTGTTACTTCTTGATATGTATATTTTGAACAAAGATTAGTTTAGTTCTTCTAATTTCTATGTATTTTGTAATATATTTTGGCAACTTGATACGTCAACAAAAAAAGTAAACTGAGTTTGTTCTTACTTTATTAAGTTGATGGATTCGATTGTTTTAATGTTTCTCAAATTGATACTATGTTGAAAGAAGCGGCAGGGCACGACAGCCATGCGGGGTCTGGGCAAGCTGCTGGACCTTCGATCAACGTCAGGTTCTCTCACGGCACTGCCCACCATAAACTCTATCTCCCTGCCCAATCCACCTTTGGTAACTTTTTCTTCTTTCTTTTTAGTTTTGATTTTTTGTCTTTCAATTTCTCTTTTTGAAAAGTTTTTAAATATAGGTCTTTTTTTACATTTGATGTTAATTTGGTTGTGCTCATACCCTTTTGATCTTAGGTTTTATAATTAGTTGTGATGCTTAGAACCTTATACACAATGGGTGATGTTGGTATTTTGATTTGGTTGGTGATATTATGTAATTCGTATTTGGTGGTTGGTTGGTAATTATTGATGCTATTTTGATTAGAATTATTGTTTTCTCATATTTGGATGATTATTGATGCTATTTGGTTGCCTAAATGTTATGCTTCCCATTTCTTCATTTGGTATTCATTTTGTTAGTTTAATGGGGTTATGGGTATTCATTTGGTTGGTTTCTATCCCTTTCTCTTACATCGATGCTCTCAACAAATGCAACGCCATCTCTGAAGGTAGCATGTACATTTTCATGGAAACAAATTAAATACAAATGTAGCATGTATGCAAGTACATTCGTACAAAAATGCTTGCAAGGTTTTTTTGCAGTAAATGCTTTCAAATAAGTAATGGAGATGACTAACCCTTCAGATACCATTTTAGCAATATGTTTATGTTCTCTCTTTGTTGAGTCCGTATAAGTCATGTTTCACAGAGCAGTTAATAAGTTGCTTGCTGAAACATATCTCCTCTTTTTTCCTCTACAAGTTATTGTCTCTCTACCCTTAAATTAGTTTGTTCAAAGCTGATTTTAGTGTTCTGTTGGTCATGGTTGGTGTGTATTGTTCCTGATATGCTTTTTTGTATTGAACTCCAGGTATGACATGAAGAATGTCTCTCAGGAAGCATAAACCATCTGTGGATGCATCATTGGTTGGTATGGCACCATTACATTTTTCAACAAAGGTGCCGGTAAAGGTCAACCCTATTGATCCAGATATGAGTTCAAGGCAACCTATGGAACCAGATGTTGACATTGACCTTAGGGAAGTTTATTTTTTAATTATGCATTTTTTGTCAACGGGGTCATGCAAACCGACTTATAGGAAATTCTGGAATGAACTTTTGTAGCACCAGCTTTTGCCCAGCAGATACCATTCTTGGTATTCACGGAGCAATACCCGAAGTGGGGATGAAGATGATGATGGCATGTCCCTCCCATTATGTTATGTTAACTTAGTTGAGAGGTATGTTACCAAAGTGGGGATGAATTTAATGATTGTAATGGAGAATTTGTTCAATTAGCTTCAAGGAGAATTGGCTTTTAGCTGAAATGTACTACAACATGGTTGTATTTAAATTGTATCAACACCTGATTGTATTTTGGTAAATGATAAATTCTTTTAGCACACATCATTTGTTTTAAAATTGTATAAAGTAGGAGTTTAAATGAAATACATAGAGAGTCAGAAACCGTGGTGCTGATATGTGCTGTATGATGGGCAGTTTCTTCATGTTAGTATGTGATGAAATGTGGTGAAATGTGGGTTGAAATGTTTTTGCATTAAATGAGCAGATTATAAGTTGTAATATGAGTAATGAAATGCTGGTTGAAATGTGATGAATTGTATGATGAAATGAGTAATGAAATGAGCAGATGAAATGGTTTGAAATATGGTGAACTACATGTTGAAATATCTTTAGGCAGTCCCCAGGCTCTATATATGGGTGAAGGCTATATCTGGTGAACTGTTGTCTGAATTGTGGTGAAATAAACAATGTCTGAATTGTGGTGAAATAAGCAATGAACCTCTTCTGGCTACAAGCTATATACAGCTCTAAAGAGCAATATAATCTAAGTAAGCAATCAAAGAGAGAGCAGTAAAACATCCCCTAATGAGCAATGCACCTATTTATGAACCAATTGAACAATCAAACAGATATTGGCATCAACCAGATATTCAAAGACCAATCATCCATACATTCATATAGAGAAACACAAATGCATGCCCTGTGCTTCGTATACATACTCATACATATACTCATTCATACATGAAAAACAAATACAACGTTAAGTGATGAAGTATGCAAGGAACTGCAACTGCGTCGGTGCAACACCCCTATATCCTTGAGCGACATGGACAAATCTCTTCAAGAAACATTTGGTTGTCAGCACAATCAACTCATACTTCAATTGCAAAGGCTTCGGTGCTTCCGTACCGAAGGCACCCGCTAAATGTTTTCACGCTAAGTCTCCATGCCGAATTTGTTATTCTATGCCGAATTTTTTGTTCCGCTCCGAAGGCGCCCACGTCGAATTTGTTGTTCTGTGCCGCAGGCGCCCGTGCCGTTATTATTTTTACGCAAATTTGTTGTTCTTTTAAATTTTGGATGTGATAATAATTTTTTGGAAAACAAAGATTTCGCGAGGGAAAATCTTAAATGAACCGTGCCCGCGGGCACGGGTTATGACTAGTATATATATATATATATATATATATATATATATATATATATATATATATATATATATATATATATATATCTGCATCCTTGAGTGATCCAAGGGGTAAATCGGTGGCCACTGAAACTTCCAATGTTCAGCTCTTAGAGGTTGGTGAGTGCAGCACTCTTCCTAATCCCCCGGCTGTGACATCTTCCCACCGACTCAAAGGCCTGTGGAACCGTTTATTCTTTGGACTTCATGTATTGTGCTCTTTCAGATCAGCTTGCATTTCCGAGCCGAATAGTGATCAAGCTCCAGATTCTATTACTTCTGGCCAATGCAGCCCGGACATTAAAGAGGTGGCAGCTGAATCTCTAGAGGAGCCTACTCATGGTGGCGTTTCTGATCCACCCGTAAATCCTACAATGCCGAATCCCCAATGGCATGCTCTTCATCTGGAATTGACTAAGGTTAGGGATCAGACTAAAAATAAACATGTTTCCCCTTCACCAGGATCGGTCCGTAGAAGTGCGCGGGTAGCGCTATCCTCAGGCGTCCCGCCAGTCACCCACAACTCGTCTTAATGTCGGTTTTCTTCTGGAATACTAGAGGCCTGAATAATACAGCGAGACGGAGTGAGCTGAGGCATTCAATTCGTAAGCTATGTCCGTCTATTGTTTGTTTGCTTGAAACTAAGGTTGAGCCATGCAATGCTCGCCGAATTTCTAGATGCTTTGGTAAGGATTGGGAAAGCTATGACAATAGAGATCACCATAAAGGAGGTCGAATTGTTATCTTCTATAAGTCTGCTGCCTGGAGTATCACCAGAATTGCATGTTCGGACCAGCACATTTCTGCAGTTTTCACCAATTCGGCAGGATTTGTTATGGGTCTGAGTGCTATCTATGGCCTAAACTTGGCTTCTTCTCGCCTCTCTCTTTGGAGCGATCTGGTGACGGATGCTAATTTATTAAATAAGATTCCCTGGATATGTGGGGGGATTTCAACTGCGTTAGAAGTGCCCATGCGAAGCTTGGTGGAAGGCAGGTCGATGATAAAGCCTTGGATGCATTTAACTATTGTATTGGGGCTTGCCAACTTCTGGACCTGAAAAGCAAAGGACCATATCTTAGTTGGAGTAACAAACGCTCTGGGGGATACCGTATATCAGCAAGGCTGGATCGCATTCTTTGCAATACTAGCTGGATTTCCAAGATGACGCATTCGTATTATGAATATCTTCCTTCGGGAACGAGTGATCATGCTGCTATGCTGCTTTATCTATTCCCCAAGGTCAGTTCTAAACCCAAACCGTTCAAGTTTTTTAATTCCTGGAGTTCCATTGCTGGTTTTAAAGAAATTATTAGTATGAACTGGGGGCGGATTAGAGGTCCTCCTGGCTTGCGTTATATTCAAAATCAATTAGCTGCTGTTAAAAGTTCCCTAAAGGAATGGGCGCCTAGCCAATTGCGGAAACTGGATGTTAACAATTGCCGCTCCATTCTTACATCAATTCAAGCTGACTTGAACTTGAATTTTGATGAAAAGCTTCAAAAAGAGGAAATCATAGCATCTCGTAATCTTGGTTTGGCACTAAAAAATGAGGAGGAGGACCTTAGGCAGAAAAGCAGGCAGAATTGGCTAACTCTTGGTGATAGCAACTAAAAGTTTTTCTATACTTCTATGAAAGCAAGATATTGTCATAATAATCTTCATCATCTTATCAATTCGGATGGTCATATGAACTCTAATTTTGAGGCTTTGCGGGTTGAGGCGCCCCTCTTTTATCAGAATTTATACAATCAAGAAGATTATTGGAATGTTTTCCCCAATCTCATCCCAAAGCGCATTATTACAGAGGAGGCTGCTAGCTGGTTGGATCTACCTGTGAATCCTGTTGAAATTAAATATGCATTGTTCCAGATTGGCAAGGATAAGGCTCCTGGGCCTGATGGATTCAATGCCCATTTCTTCCAAAATAATTGGGATGTTATTGGCACTGATATTACTGCAGGGGTTTCTGAATTTTTCAGATCTGGTAGAATGATCCCTAGTGTAAATCATGCTTTCTTAACCCTAATCCCAAAGAATGATAATGCTTCGGGCCTGGGTGACTATAGACCTATTGCGTGCTGCAATGTTCTGTACAAGATTATCAGCAAGCTTTTATGTAACAGACTGAAGCATATCATTTTAGAGTTGATTTCTCCTCACCAGGCAGCTTTTCTGAAAGACAGGTTACTTGCAGATTGTACCCTCCTTGCCCATGAACAGATCAGAGACTTTAGCAATCCAATGGGATCCAGAAGTTGTATCAAATTGGACATACGAAAGGCATTTGACAGTGTTAATAGGGAGTTTTTTCTTTTCCTACTTCACCAGATGGGCTTCAGATACAAATTCATTAATTGGATTTCTCAGTGCATTTCCACCCCTATGTTCTCGGTTTTAATTGATGGTTCCCCTGAAGGATACTTTGGATCCAACAGAGGGTTGCGCCAGGGCGATCCCCTCTCTCCGTATCTGTTTGTTCTTGTTATGGAAGCCTTCTCTCTTCTCATGTCTGTTGCAGAATCTGCTGGTGCAATTCATCCGTTACGTAGAACTGGTTCAATATCTCATCTCCTCTTTGCTGATGATCTTTTAGTGTTCTGCCGAGCAAATGCACATTCTTTTCGAGGTCTTAAGGATTTACTTGTGAAATTTAATCTCATGTCGGGCCTTCATATTAATTGGGATAAGAGCTCTGCTATTTTCAGTAAGGGGGTGCGTAATGCGAGAAGTTTAGCAGACATGCTGGGAATTAAAATGGTATACTCCTTCACTACCTACTTGGGTCTCCCCCTTTCATCAAACTACCCCAGAGCATCTATGTTCTCTAGACTGGTTGATAAATGTAAAATGAGGCTTCTTGGGTGGTCTTCTTCTCTACTCTCTGTTGCTGGGAAAATTGAACTGGTCCGCTCGGTCATATACGGTATGGTTGCTTTCTGGATGCAAGCTTATTGCTTTCCTAAAACTGTTATTAGAGCAATCAATTCAGTTTGCAGGAAATTTATTTGGGGTGGGAGTAACATGTGGGCCTGGCGGGATATGTGTACACCTAAGCACGTAGGTGGCGTGGGTCTGAGGTATTTGGCAGACTTGAATGTGTCCTCTGGTGTCCGTTTGACATGGAGATTGCTTTCTAATAAAGGAATTTGGGCAAATTACATGAGAAAGCGAAATTCTGTGGTTGACAGCGGGTTTTATTCTGCCAAATCTGCCCCAGCACTCTCTGGAACTTGGAAATTCATGCTTAAAAGCCGTCACATCTCTCACCAGCTGATCAACCGCACTATCAATGATGGTAAGTCAACTTCATTCTGGTTTGATAACTGGCATCCAATGGGGCCGCTTTACCTAATTCAGAAACCGATTGCTGGATCTGAAAATGCCCGGATTAGAGACTTCTGGAATGGAACTGTGTGGGTTGATGTGCCGCATATACCTGGAGTAGGCAACCCATTACAAAATGTCAATTTGTGTGAAGAAGCCGATGGCTGGACGTGGGCTTCAGGGCGCAGTTCCTCCCTGCGCGAAATTTGGGAGAAAACCCAAGATAACCGGCCTTTGTTCCCCTATTTTGATTGTGTTTGGTTCAAGCATCATGTCCCAAAGTTCTCTCTTGCTTTGCTACGAGCTCTTCTAGGGAAACTTTTAACCAAGGATCGGCTCTACAGTTGGGGGAGCGTTTTAAATCAATCATGTGTTCTCTGTTCTGGTAATGGGGTGGATAGTGTTGACCACATCTTCTTTGCATGTGAGTATACTAAATACTTGCTGGCGAGGTCTCTTCTTAAGCTCGGTATTGCAAATCAGGTGCCTAGTTCCCTTTCAGCTGTTTGTGATCTAATCCTAGCCAGATTTAAGAAGAAGGATCCGGTAAGTGTTTTGGCCAAAATTGCCTTATCTTCTATGGTCTGGCATATATGGAGGCAGCGCAACATGCTTATTTTTGAGGAGAAGTCCACAACAAAGACTATTTTGTTTGAGGAAATCGCGGCGGATATAAAATTAACTCTTTGCAGTTTAGACTATGAAGAAGTGGTTGACTCTACCCCTTTTGCTAATTGGGGCCTTGTATCTAGCTAATTTTGAACTTTGTTCTTAGTTTGTAGCTCTTGTTGTACTATACTTTGATACTCATTGCTAACAAGGGGAGGTAGTTACTAATATTTGGTAGAGGGTGACGGCGCTAGTGCCCTATCCCCTCTCCTTTATTATGATTGCTGCTCACTTGTCTAGGAATGATGTATATTTTGATATCAATAAAGACTAACCATTATCTGTCAATATATATATATATATATATATATATATATATATATATATATATATATATATATTATAAAACAGGGATCTTATCAAGAGAAATTGGATAAGAGTTTTTGGATAAGAGAAATTGGTTATGAGATAATGGATAAGAGAAAATGGATAAGAGAATTTGGATATGTTTGTTAATAGATATGTTTGTTAATACATATATTTGAGAAATTGCATATGAGAAATTGAGATGAGATATGAGAATTGGGTACGGTTTGTCCTACATGGCAATTTTGGGGTGAAACTTGGGGGGGGGGGGGTAATTTTGATTTGGTTTGAAAACTTAAAAAGTTTCAAATTTGTATTTGAAACCAGAGGGGGGGAGAGAGAAATAACCCAAACTCTATACGGCAGCCTGGGGCAAAAAGTTTAAAAAGTTTAAAAAGTCTCTTGGCCCCCTGCCCCCCAAACACGAAAAGGAACTGGCATCTCGAGTACGGCAGCTGGTTTTAGGAGAGGAACTCTAGGGTTTTGGCATCACCGGCCTTCCGGCCGTGCTCCGGTGCCTCTCACCGTCCGCCGTTCTCCGGTAAGTGTGCCTCGATTCAGATCCTCACAGGGCAGCAGCGACTCCGGTGCCTCTCGCCGTTCGCCGTTCTCCGTTAAGTGTGCCTCGATTCAGATCCTCACAGGGCAGCAGCGAGATCCACATGGCGTTCGTGTCCCAAAACAATAGCTTGGCCTCTTCAAATCTCTCTCCATCCATCTTCCCCAAGAACGATGTGTTCCATCCCCGTCGGCACCCACCCTGCCCCATCCCCTTCTTCCATCTAAAAATATCATTTTATCTTTAAATTAACAACTTTTTTTCCTTCCCCCGAGTTTCAATTTTGTTTAAATGACAACTAAAGCAGGAGACGAGCATCGTCGCCGAGGTCACCTTCTTGAGCCGCCACACTGCCTTCTACAATCGTCCGGCCCTAATGTATGTTGCACTTTTGATATTAATTCTTGAACATTAATTCATTACAATTGATATTCGGTGTTGTTCTGTTAATTATAATTTTGTTTGTCACATTTTTGCAATACATTACAGAAGCTGGAGGCTGGAATTGCATTTGACAAATGGATGCATGGTGTCTTGCCTTCTCTTTTGGTGCATTTATAATTCATTCAGTGTGACCCATTATTATATTAATAATAGCATTGTTCCTGTGGGTTGAGGCTTTTCTTTTATGATTGACATTTTCTTTTGTTTGTGCTAGACAAATTTGAGCAGTGTGGAGCATTTTATACAGGCAGTAGGATAATGCAACAATGCACTACTGAAATACCTACTTCATTAATTTTACTTTCAATACGTTGGTTTGACATCTGCTTTCAACAAGAGCACACTTGCATCAGGTCGATATTCTTGATACCCTCCTTGTGTACAGTATCCTAATGATAATGTTGGTGGTTTATGATTTTTTGCTTTGGATGGGGGATGTAGAACTTATATATGGTTTATATCTTATCATCTGAGCACAAATTCTGCCTAATGCAACAATGCACTACTGAAATACCTACTTCATTAATTTTACTTTCAATAAGTGCGCGAACTTTTTATTTATTTATTTCCCCATATTTGTTCCTTGCATTCCTTTTGCTGTTGAAAGGTAATTGTTTGCTGATCTTTAGTGCCTTCCAGTGGCATTAATTATTTGAACATGGAGAATGTTTTTATTGAGATGACATATTGACATATTAACCATCTCTTTGCACTGATGAAGTAGCCAAACATGTTATAATGGTGTGCTTTTTCATGATGTGGCCATTTTTTGCAACAGTTATGCCCCCTTCTAATCTAACAGCAGACATGCTAAGAACGCCACACTCCCCTCCAAAACCAAGAAGAAGATCCATACGAGGGTCTCGGGTACGGTCGTCACGGTTTGAGATCTGGGACCCGATAAGAGATCAGAGGTGGAACTAAAGAGGGAACATGGAGCTACACAGAATTGAAGCTTAAGGTGTTTTCTGTTTTTCTTTCCCTTTTAAGGTTTGGGTTTATTTCTTTTCTTTTGTTGGCTATGTGGGTATAGTTTTATGATAATTTTGTGATGTTAACGTAAGGAAGTGGAATGTGTTTTTCGGAACTGAGGGGTTCATTGTAAATTTTGGGTATTGAAGTGATCTGTTTTTATCGTTTTTGTATTTTACAGTGTCCATGAAAAAATGAAAATATAAGAGTAAAAGGTATGCAATTTCTCTAATTTTCCATGTAATTTCTCTAATTTTACTCAAAAGAAATTTATGAGAAAGTTATGACGATAATGATGAGGTTTTGAATGAGAAGGGGCCTGAGTAGGTGGTGGAAAATAGCAGCAGCAGTTGTTATGTGTCATGTAGAAGGCAGAGATGAGCACCGATAGCCATTGTGGACCTTTTGAAGATTCCAATGGTCGGGCCAAGAAACCTGAGGAAGTTGATGTTTATCTGTATCCATTATGGACCTTTTGTCATTTCCAATGGTCGGGCTAAGAAACACAAGGAAGTTGATGTATAAGGGTTTTGTGGAGGTAGTGCAGTTGAAACAGATTTATAGAGATAAGGTATATGTTAGTTTTGCTTCATATTGCATCATTTCTCTTTGTGGGGTTCATTTGATTTTTTGGATTTTTTGCACATTGTCAGTTACTAAAATTTAAGTGTATGAAACATCATGTGAATTTAAATTAATTTTATGTTAAATACTTCAGGTTTTATGTGAAGTTGGGGTTTATGTGAACTTGAAATAATTGTGGACAATAAGAAAAATGATATAATGTTAAACTTTTGAACTTTCTGTATATGGAATGGTGTGACCATAAAGTAATTATATGTGGACTTCTTCATGGTTATTGTTAAGGTTAAATGATGTGCTAAATGGGTATCATGGGTATCATGGTATCAGTTGAATAACTAAAGCTTTCCTTACAAGTTACAACTGATTTCTCTATTCATATTTACATGTTATTTATTGCAGGAAAATGACATTTTAATTTGTAATCTTTGGGATAAAGGTCTAATTTAGTTCCTTGGATAATGTAAACTTGATTTTAGTGGGCTTATATGATAATGGAGTATGTTTGATGTATCTGAGATTGAGTTCCTATAAAGATGATCTTTGTCAAGGTATTATGAAGAGAAGATGGGTTCTGCTTTTTTCTAAATTACAAATTTAAATTGAATAGACTTGCATAGTAAGGTGATTAGTCTTTTTCATGCTGGAGCATGAGTTTAGAAGTGTCATGAGAACAAACTCAAGAATTAATCATAGAAAATGGTTTTGAGGGAGTAACCATGTGAAGAGAACTCTAAATTTAAATGTGCAGGCTGAGAGTTGTGCCTTACTTGGTGAATACTGGAAAGTCGTTTGGGGTTTGCAGAAGCTGGAGGGAGATTATGACGGAGATCGTGAAGATTCCAGAGGTCATGGTGACAACCCAGCAAAAAGAATGCCATGTGTGTTGATCAGTTTCTTGCTTATTTTCTGAAAGGAAAAAAGAATGTTACTGTGTAATCTTACATATGGTATTTCTTAATTATTTTGGGAGCAAAGAAAATAGTTGCATATATAAAAAACGTAAATAGTTGCTAAGTGCTGATTCTGATTTTACTTCTATTTCTATTTTTATTTTTTTCATTTTCATATGCATTTGATATGAGAACCGATGCATTCACTTCTTTTGGCACTGAATAAGTTCAGTTTTTACTTTTGAGACCAGATGCATTCACTTTTGAGACTTTAATCACTGAATAATTGCGTGAAGTAGGTGACTTGGACAGAGCCTGGGGTCTTCTGGAGGAGATGCTTAGGAGGCGACTTGCTCCTTCTTCCCAATTCCGGGAGTTGGACAGAGTATGGCTACGATTTTGTATTCATAACAAGAGATTAAAGGTAGAACATGAAATTTCAATTAGACACATGAGACACACTTCTTCCTGCAGTTATATATTCGTTATATATTTGTATTGAAATTTGTATTGAAATTTCAGTTTTATATTCGTTTTGTATTGAAATTTCAGTTATATATTCATTTGTATTTATCAATTTATTTCATTAGAGCTGGCTGATCATGTTCATAACCTTAATCACATGGGATTAAAAGTTCATAACCCGTTTCTATATAATACATAGGCTTTCTTTTATATTTCGTACAATCCCTTTCTGATGCGTGAAGAACTTGCAACATTTTGATGAATATATCCCATCTTTGTTATTTTCAGCATCATCAGGAATTGGCGATGGAAGAAAATCGTAGAGGGTCAGGGTACGCTTCCCAGATGCCAATGGCCTTGAGAGTGCAACCAGTTCAAACCAACTTGCAAGGAGCAAAATAACTGTGGCCTTCATCCTGCCAGTTAGTTTCCTTATTTTACTGTGAGTTTTCCATGGTAGCAGGCATTATCTTTGTATTTGCTAGATGCATGTGATTGTATCTCTCTTTGGACTCAATTAAATAGCTTACGCTAGCTCTGTAAAAGTTAAAGAACTTATGTGTGCTAAAGTATTTCTTAATTTCACGTACCAAATGAAGTAACGGCATTATGTTATGTTGCCTCAAAGTTCATTAACATTAAATCAATAATAACATCAACTTCAGTAGTTTTGACCGTCTCCAAACTTCTCAGTAGCATATTGTCTGGCTTCTTTACCAACATGAACAAGCAATAGCAGCTACCTTTCTTCTCTCCCTTTATATGGCAAGTATGATATAATGATGTGAAAATATATTGCATGAAAGAAACAGTTTGCAAAAGAACAATGATGATTTCGCCATTCTTTTTTAGTTTATGGAATAATTAAATAAGAAGTTTGTGAGCTATGTTTCCAATAGAGCAAGGCTTTTTAAAATTTGGTTCTTTGATCTAGAAGTCTTTTTTTCAATACACACTTAACCACTGGAATTGCATGACATTTTTTCGTTTGTTGTGCATTCTCTGTTTAAATTCTTGGTTATAGGTTAGCTATCTAAAATTGGATGGTATCACCTCGGGTGCCCTCAAATCCAACACTATATTTCCTATATGTATCGAAATTGGCCAGTATTTGAATCCTTGGTTATATTATACTTCTTAGTCAAAATGCATGATACATAAAGGTACCCATAGAACAAACAGATGCTCAAACTTTAAGCCCCAAGAAGTACGGCTCGAGTGATTCCATTTATGTAAATTCTCTAAAAACTACTACTATATTTGACATGACATTCACAAATTAAGCAACACCTCATATGTCAAAAGATTAGTATGTTTGTCATGCATGTCAGAAAGAGATCACACGAAGATGATTTTCAACTTCAATTCTTTACCATAAAGAAGTTTCTGTCATTACAAAGTTTTATAGTTGTTTACTCTTATTGTATCCTCAAAATTCATTTTGTGTACTGGCATAAAAAAGTTTGATTTGTGGAATAAGTAGTGAAGCTACTTTATTTGTTATACTACAAGCTTAATTTGTTCAACTTATAGATTTTTGATTGGCCCATTATTATACTATTTAATATCTTTCAATTTTTTTGGTTATTTGTTTGGGTTTATGATTAAATTGCATTGGCTAGGTTTTGGGGGGTTTGATGAGTTGGAGTGGAACCCCAAAAATCCCTGATTAGTTACTTTGATGAGTTAGGGTGAAAACCAAAACAAAAACTGATTTACCTTGATTTCGTTGATATTGACATTTGATTCTTAACATTGATTTACCTTAAACTGATTTACCTTGATTTACCTTAAACTTTTGATTCTTAACATTGATTAACATTGATTCAATGTTAATAGAGAATCAATGTTTAAGAGAATCAATGTTAAGAGAATTAACAAAAGCTTGCTTCCAGTTAGTGATTCCTGGTAGTTGTAGATTCCATCACTTGCATTGAGCTTCATGAATTGAAAAATAGAAACATTGCTTCAAGCTTCCAGTTCCAGTTAAGAATTTTTGGTTTCTTAGACCTTTCAAAGATTTAAGATCTGTACTTTCCCATTATTAATATTAACCAAAATTAAAAACAAAAGTCCATGGATCAGATTATTTGGTGGTTTGGTCTCAGTATCCTGAGCCTATATAAGAGTAATAGAAAAAAATTAAAAAATGTGGGAAAAATTGGGTTGGGAGTTGGCAGGACAAATAGAAAAATAGATGAAATAAACACATCCATTGTAGTTTATTTATAAAGATGTGGAATCAAGGGGTTTTTTCTAAACACTATTCTCCTACTTCTTATAAAATAACTCTCACTATTGAGTGTGGGGAGTTGGTAGGACACAGTTGAAGCAAATTGCTCAAGAAAAAGGGATCTCATTAATTCATTGACTTGAACTCAAATCTAGCTCACATGTTTTACATGTAACTTGACTCAAAAAAAGTTAATTGGTTGAATTTGGTTGGCCAGAAACAATGGATCTGCAAATTTGGGCAGGTTCAGTGGCTCACATTTTTATATCTCAAAATTCATTTGGGCTGGCAAGCAAATGTTTGGTCACCAAATTGTAGAATCTCAAGTTGCTGTCTAACTCACTGTAAATGTCTACACATATTTGGTAGTCAATATTAGCATTTTAGACATGACAATAAAGTGCACTTTCGTTTTCTATATCATGTAATTCTTGCTGTATAAGCAAATTAAACTTGGACTTATGAATGCTATGATTTAATAAAGCATTTATTTAAACTTTGTTTACTGTTTGGAGTGCAACATATATATCGGACATAAAGAACAGATGCAAAATATAAGAAATCAAAATTCATCTTATCAATTGAAAAAAGGCATATTCAAACAATTTCATCCCAAAACAAATTTTACAACTTAAAAAGAAACAAACAAACTAATTTGTTATCTTAAAATGCAGTCGTAAAAAAGTAACAACATCTGCTAATATAAGCCCGACAGAGCGATTAAGGTTAATCACAATATAAATTTTATAAAGATCTGTGCTTTTCAATCTCAAATGTATAATAGTATCCCTGATTGTTTTTGCAATCACCTTTCCTTTTTCCTTTTTTTCCCTTTTTCTTTATATGGTGTCCAATTGAAACTTTCCAAATTTCAAATACTTGAATGAAAAATTTAGTTCTTAGGAATAATTCAACACCAAATTACTTTTTTTTGGCAAAACCATTGTGAAAAATTTCTTATAAATGTCCAAACTATATTAAGAAGACGAAAACAAAGAAGAAAAAAATTGCACATAAAAATTCTCATCCTTTGCCCGCAATGACTTGAATTTTGATTACATGTCGCTAGGGTATGATTTTCTTTTTCGAATGATTTAGACTTGCTATTTGAGCATCACCAACATCTTCTTAGGATGGTAACTTCCAGAAAATCAATGCATATGCTATATGATTGATCAAATGAATGGTTATACTTTGTTGAAATAGACAGCCTTTGTGCAATATTAAATCTGAAACAAATAATCAAACGAATGCATGATAGTTTTGGGAATTTTAGCATGTTACTTTCTATCATTGCTTAAAGTGGTAACATTCTATCATCTAGCTTATATTTCCATAAGAAATCTACATCGGTCTATGAATCTTACAAAAGAGAATATTGCTTCTCTATGGTCGTGTTAGTTTCTCTTTATTCCCCAAAAAAAATAAAAAAAATAAAAAAAATTATTTGTTACACAATTATTATTTGACATATATTTATTGTCATAATTATTTGTCTAATGTCAACTTTTCTCCTCTATAGGGGAAGGCATGGATGTTTGAAGACTTTTGTTAGGGAATATGCAATCTTGACGTGCGATCACGTCCGATTAGCTTAGCTAATGGTGAGAGTGCTTGAAACGAACAGAAGATTGTAATCCCTTATTCAATTACACATAAGAGAGCATTACATACTATGCAATTTGTACCAAATTGACAATGTTTTAGAAAGCAATACATTGTATGGACAATGTGCATATACACACATTCCATAAAAAACTAAGCTTTTATCATATCCATTTGAGATTGCAGTGGGGGATATTAGTACAGCTGTTGTAATGATGCTATCACTATTTTGTTTCCTTTTATTTAGAGAAAAAAGTTTCAAACTTCAGAAATAATTTACTACAATTTACTACTGTCCTCCTAATTTGGACAGTGGCATTTAATTTTTGAACACTACTACTATCGTTCTGTGAAAGAGAGCATTTTATTTTTCCTTCTCAGATTGCAAGGTGTTGATACTTTTGTTGTAATGATGATGCCTGTTTGTTTCATTTTATTTAGAGAACAAATTCTTCATACTTGAGAAACATTTACCATTGGGCTTATAGATTGGGATAATGAACATTTGCCATGTGAGTTGGTATTTTTCTATGAAGAGGGGATGTCATTTGTTGGTTGGTAGACCTTGGAGATGTAAATGGATCAAATACAGAGCATATATTTCTTTTGTTACATTTAGAGATGTTTATTTTCTTTTGGATGCGGATGCAAATGCGGATATTGTAGGGATATTTCAATCATTGCCCACATCGGATGAATATGACTTTAGATATGGATCGGACCCAAATCTTACGTCTGATACCCATCATTAAGGTAGTCTTTTAGCAAAAAAATTGAGAAATACATTTAGCTGCAACTTATTTGTGTGTATGAAAATTCTTTAATTTGCATTATGTAATAATGAACACTTTTAATCTATAAATAAATGTTTGCATGGCTGTAACCGAATAATGGAGGTAACTGAATTCTAAAATTTTAAACCTGGTTGCCGATATAAGGACTAAAATAAACGTCTGTATGGCTGCCCACATCTACACTAAAATTTTAACCTTGAACTACATTCTCTTGGAAAACTAGGATGTGTTTGGTTTGAAGGAAAAGGAAGGAAAAGAAAAGGAAGTTAGAAGCAAGGCTATTTTTCATTGTTTGGTTAGAAAGAAAAGGAAAATGAAAAGGAAAAGGAAAGAAAATGAGAGAAAAGTATACATTACAATCTTCTTTCTAATTTTCCCTCCTAACCCATATGGAAAATGAGAGAAAGACATAAAAATTTAAATTGGGGACTTATTTGAAGTTTTGAAGATGAAAGGTTTGCAAGCCACCAAACTATTTGAAGATTTGAAGATGAAAGGTTTGCAAGCCACCAAACTAACTCAAAATTATTTTTTTTCAATGCAATTTTCTATTTAACTTTCCCAACAACCAAACATCAAAATTGTTTTTCTTTTACTTTCTTTTTCTTTTTCTTTCACTTTCCTTTTCTTTTTCTTTCTTTTATTTTACCCTAAACGAAACCCTAAATTTTTTACACTAATTTGTTGTTCCGCGTCAAAGACGCCCGCGCCGAATTTGTCGTTCCGCATCGAATGCATTCGCACTTTGTTCCGCTAAATTTTTTTACGCTTATTTGTTGTTCCGCACCAAAGGCGCCTGCGTCGAATTTGTTGTTCCGCATCGAATGTGCTCACGCGTTGTTTCGCGCCAACAAACAGCACCCACACAATTTTTTCGCTAATTTGTTGTTCTACGCCAAAGGCGCCCGCTCCAAATTTATTGTTCCACGCTGAATGCGCTCGCTCGTTGTTCCGCGTCGAATTTGTAGTTCCGCGTCGAAGGCGCCCACGCCGAATTTGTTGTTCCGCACCGAAAGCGCTCGCATGTTGTTCCACACCGAAAGCACCCGCGCCGAATTTGTTGTTTCGTGCCGAAGGCGCCCACATCTAAGGTGCCCACACCGAAGGTGACATCTAAATTTTTTTTCGCTAATTTGTTGTTCCGCGCCAAATGCGCCCACACCAAATTTATTGTTCAGCACCGAATACACTTGCGTGTTGTTCCACGCTAACAAATGGCACCTGCACAATTTTTTATGCTAATTTGTTGTTTCACGCCAAAGGTGCACGCTCCGAATTTGTTGTTCGATGCCAAATGCGCTCGCGCGTTGTTTCACGCCGAATTTGTGGTTCTGCATCGAAGCCGCCTACGCCGAATTTGTTGTTTCGTGTCGCATTTGTTGTTTCGCACTGAAAGCGCTCGTGCATTGTTTCGCATCGAAGGCGCCCACGCCGAATATGTTGTTTCACGCCGAAGGCGCCTGCGCCGAATTTGTTGTTCCGCACTGAAGGTGCCTGTGCAACTAAATACGTTTTCACTAATTTGTTGTTCTTTTAAATTTTGGCTGTGAAAATAAATTTTTGGGGAACAAATATTTTGCGGGGAAAAATCTTAAGTGAACCGTGCCCGCGGGCACGGGTTATGACTAGTATATATATATATATAGAAAGATGCTAATATGAGATGGTGAGATGGTGAGATGAGATATTCATATCTCGAACTAGCCAAAACTATTTGCCAAATCATCAATCGGAACCGTCCATCTTCTTCTATCTATCAAGTGATCTTTATGTTTAATTTTTTGTGTCGTTTGGACATTTCTATCAGATCTATCAAGTGTTTGCAAGATGAACGGTTTACAAGCTGCCTGTAAATGTAACAAAATTGGAACGAGTTGATCCATAGGATTTTGGGGTTTATAATCTCTAATTTTTTTTGGGTATAGATCTATCGACATGCTCTTGAAGATGAACGGTGCCGATCGTTAATTGGTGTTGCCGATTGTGCTAGCTCACGATAAGGATTTGAGCTCACCATCTCATAATAGCATTACTCTATATATATATATATATATAAACACACATATACATATATATATATATGGTAAAATGCGCCTGAGCTCGTGCTCAGATGGGATTCCTGCGCTCGACCCCTCCTGACCGTCCGATCCGATCCCACGGCTGTTGTTAAAAGCGGAACATGATGAACTTTTGGTGCAATTACCAACGGGCCCTTACGCGCCCGGAACTTTTGGGGCAATTACCATCCCGCCCTTATAGCCCCTATGAAAGCAACTTTTTAGAACTATTGGTGCAATTACCATCCCGCCCTTTATATCCTTTTCAAAGAAATAGTTTACACTATACGGCACCGTTGTGCGCGTCGACCCAGAACGGAGTATATTACTCCCCGCGAACAACGCGCTACAGCCTATGCGTCGTGCGCGGCGTGGGATTAAAACGCACAAGTGTTGAAAAGTTACCAACCGTGCGCACGACGGGCAAAATTACCACCGTCGTGCGCGAGGGGGAAAACACAACGTGTAAGAAATTTCCATCCGTGCGCACGACGTGCAAAATAAACCCCGTCGTTCGCGGGGGTTAAAACGCCTAGTGTGAAGAAATTCACATCCACGCGCACGATGGGCAACATTACCCCCGTCGTGCGCGTGGGTTAAAACGCCTAGTGTGCAGAAATTTCCATCCGATCGCACGACGGGCAAAATTAACCCCGTCGTCCGCGGGGGTTAAAACGCCTAGTGTGAAGAAATTCACATCCGCGTGCACGACGGGCAAACTTACCCCGTCGTACGCGTGGGTTAAAACGCCTAGTGTGCAGCAATTTCCATCCGAGCGCACGACGGGCAAAATTAACCCCGTCGTACGCGGGGGTTAAAACGCCTACTGTGTGAAGCAATTTTCATCCGCGCGCACGACGGGCAAAATAACACCCGTCGTGTGCGTCGTCCGCGGGGGTTAAAACGCACAGGTGTCGAGCAATTTCCATCCGCGCGCACGGCTGGAAAAATTACCACCGTCGTGCGCATCGTGTGTGGGCAAACGTACAAGTGTGGAGCAATTTACAGCCGTGCGCACGACGGGCCAAATTACCCCCGTCGTGCGCGAGGGGGAAAACACAATCTGTAAAGCAATTTCCATCCGCGCGCACGACGGGCAAACTTACCCCGTCGTGCGCGTGGGTTAAAACGCCTAGTGTGGAGCAATATCCATCCGAGCGCACGACGGACAAAATTAATCCCGTCGTCCGCGGGGGTTAAAACGCACAAGTGTGCAGCAATTTCCATCTGCGCGTACAACGGGAAAAATAACCCCCGTCGTGCGCGTCGTCCGCGGTGGTTAAAACGCACAAGTGTCGAGCAATTTCCATCCGCGCGCACGACGGGCAAAATTACCCCCGTCGTGCGCGTCGTGTGCGGGCAAACTCACAAGTGTGGAACAATTTACAACCGTGCACACGACGGGCCAAATTACCCCAGTCGTGCGCGAGGGGGAAAACGCAATCTGTAAAGCAATTTCCATCCGCGCGCACGACGGGCAAAATTACCCCCGTCGTGCGCGTGGGTTAAAACGCCTAGTGTGCAGCAATTTCCATCCGAGCGCACGTCGGGCAAAATTAACCCGGTCGTGCGCGGGGGTTAAACGCCTACTGTGTGAAGCAATTTCCATCCGCGCGCACGACAGACAAAATAACCCCCGTCGTGCGCGTCGTCTGCGGGGGTTAAAAAACGCACAGGTGTCGAGCAATTTCCATCCGCGCACACGACGGGAAAAATTACCCCCGTCGTGCGCATTGTGTGTGGGCAAATGCACAAGTGTGGAGAAATTTACAGCCGTGCACACGACGGGGGTAATTTGGCCCGTCGTGCGCGAGGGGGAAAACGTAATCTGTAAAGCAATTTCCATCCGCGCGCATGACGGGCAAACTTACCCCCGTCGTGCGCGTGGGTTAAAACGCCTAGTGTGCAGCAATTTCCATCCGAGCGCACGACGGGCAAAATTAACCCTGTCGTGCGCGGGGGTTAAACGCCTACTGTGTGAAGCAATTTCCATCCTCGCGCACGACGGGCAAAATAACCCCCGTCGTGCGCGTCGTCCGCGGGGGTTAAAACGCACAAGTGTCAAGCAATTTCCATCCGTGCGCACGACGGGCAAAATTACCCCCGTCGTGCGCGTCGTGTGCGGGCAAACGCACAAGTGTGGAGCAATTTACAGCCGTGCGTAGGACGGGCCAAATTACCCCCGTCGTGCGCGAGGGGGAAAACGCAATCTGTAAAGCAATTTCCATCCGCGCGCACGACAGGCAAACTTACCCCGTCATGCGCGTGGGTTAAAACGCCTAGTGTGGAGCAATTTCCTTCCGAGCGCACGACGGACATAATTAACCCCGTCGTCTGCGGGGGTTAAAACGAACAAGTGTGCAACAATTTATATCCGCGCGGAAGACGGGCAAAATAACCCTCGTCGTGCGCGTCGTCCGCGGGGGTTAAAACGCACAAGTGTCGAGCAATTTCCATCCGCGCACACGATGGGCAAAATTACCCCCGTCGTGCGCGTCGTGTGCGGGAAAACGCACAAGTGTGGAACAATTTACAGCCGTGCGCACGACGGGGGTAATTTGGCCCGTCGTTCGTAAGGGGGAAAACGCAATCTGTAAAACAATTTCCATCCGCGCGCATGACGGGCAAAATTACCCCGGTCGTGCGCGTGTGTTAAAACGCCTAGTGTGTAGCAATTTCCATCCGAGCGCACGATGGGAAAAAGTATCCCCGTCGTGCGCGGGGGTTAAAATGCCTACTATGTGAAGCAATTTCCATCCGCGCGCACGACGAGCAAAATAACCCCCGTCGTGCGCATCGTCCTTGGGGGTTAAAACGCACAGGTGTCGAGCAATTTCCATCCGCGCGCACGACAGGCAAAATTACCCCCGTCGTGCGCATCGTGTGCGGGCAAACACACAAGTGTGGAGCAATTTACAACCGTGCGCACGACAGGGGTAATTTGGCCCGTCGTGCGCGATGGGGAAAACGCAATCTGTAAAGCAATTTCCATCGCGCGCACGACGGGCAAACTTACCCCCGTCGTGAACGTGGGTTAAAACGCCTAGTGTGGAGCAATTTCCATCCAAGCGCACGACGGACAAAATTAACCCCGTCGTCCGCGGGGGTTAAAACGCACAAGTGTGCAGCAATTTCCATCCGCGTGCACGACGGGCAAAATAACCCCCGTCATGCGCGTCGTCCGCGGTGGTTAAAACGCACAGGTGGCGAGCAATTTCCATCCGCACGCACGACGGGCAAAATTACCCCCATCGTGCGAGTCGTGTGCGGGCAAACGCACAAGTGAGGAGCAATTTACAGCCGTGCGCACGACGGGCCAAATTACCCCTGACGTGCGCGAGGGGGAAAACGCAATCTGTAAAGCAATTTCCATCCGCGCGCACGACGGGCAAACTTACCCCGTCATGCGCGTGGGTTAAAACGCCTAATGTGGAGCAATTTCCATCCGAGCGCACGACGGAAAAATTAACCCCGTCGTCCGCGGGGGTTAAAACGCACAAGTGTGCAGAAATTTCCATCCGCGCGCACGACGGGCAAAATAACCCCCGTCGTGCGCGTCGTCCGCGGTGGTTAAAACGCACAAGTGTCGAGCAATTTCCATCCGCGCGCACGACGGGCAAAATTACCCCCGTCGTACACGTCGTGTGCGGGCAAACGCACAAGTGTGGGACAATATTCAGCCGTGCGCACGACGGGCCAAATTACCCCCGTCGTGCGCGAGGGGGAAAACGCAATCTGTAAAGCAATTTCCATCCGCGCGTACGACGTGCAAACTTACCCCGTCGTGCGCGTGGGTTAAAACGCCAAGTGTGGAGCAATTTCCATCGGAGCGCACGACGGACAAAATTAACCCCGTCGTCCGCGGGGGTTAAAAGGCACAAGTGTGTAGCAATTTCCATTCGCGCGCACGACGGGCAAAATTACCCCCGTATAACCCCCGTCGTGCGCGTCGTCCGCGGTGGTTAAAACGCACAAGTGTCGAGAAATTTCCATCCGCGCGCACGACGGGCAAAATTACCCCCGTCGTGCGCGTCGTGTGCGGGCAAACGCACAAGTGTGGAACAATTTACAGCCGTAAGCACGACGGGGGTAATTTGGCCCGTCGTTCGCGAGGGGGAAAACGCAATGTAAAACAGTTTCCATCCGCGCGCATGACGGGCAAAATTACCCCGGTCATGCGCGTGGGTTAAAACACCTAGTGTGCAGCAATTTCCATCTGAGCGCACGACGGGCAAAATTAACCCCGTCGTGCGCGGGGGTTAAAACGCCTACTATGTGAAGCAATTTCCATCCGCGTGCACTACGGGCAAAATAACCCCCGTCGTGCGCGTCGTCTTTGGGGGTTAAAACGCACAGGTGTCGAGCAATTTCCATCCGCGCGCACGACAGGCAAAATTACCCCCATCGTGCACGTCGTGTGCGGGCAAACACACAAGTGTGGAGCAATTTACAGCCGTGCGCACGACGGGGGTAATTTGGCCCGTCGTGCGCGAGGGGGAAAACGCAATCTGTAAAGCAATTTCCATCCGCGCGCACGACGGGCAAAATTACCCCCATCGTGCGCGTGGGTTAAAACGCCTAGTGTGCAGCAATTTCCATCCGAGCGCACGACGGGCAAAATTAACCCCGTCGTGCGCGAGGGGTTAAAACGCCTACTGTGTGAAGCAATTTCCATCCTCGCGCACGACGGGAAAAATAACCCCCGTCGTGCGCGTCGTCTGCGGGGGTTAAAACGCACAAGTGTCGAGCAATTTCCATCCGCGCGCACGACGGGCAAAATTACCCCCGTCGTGCGCATCGTGTGAGGGCAAACACACAAGTGTGGAATAATTTACAGCCGTGCGCACGACGGGCCAAATTTCCCCCGTCGTGCGCGAGGGGGAAAACGCAATCTGTAAAGCAATTTCCATCGCGCGCACAACGGGCAAACTTACCCCCGTCGTGCGCGTGGGTTAAAACGCCTAGTGTGGAGCAATTTCCATCCGAGCGCACGACGGACAAAATTAACCCCGTCGTCCGCGGGGGTTAAAACGCACAAGTGTGCAGCAAATACCATCCGCGCGCACGACGGGCAAAATAACCCCCGTCGTGCGCGTCGTCCGCGGTGGTTAAAACGCACAGGTGGTGAGCAATTTCCATCCGCGTGCACGACGGGTAAAATTACCCCCGTCTTGCGCGTCGTGTGCGGGCAAACGCATAAGTGAGGAGCAATTTACAGCCGTGCGCACGACGGGCCAAATTACCCCTGTCGTGCGCGAGGGGGAAAACACAATCTGTAAAGCAATTTCCATCCGCGCGCACGACGGGCAAACTTACCCCGTCGTGCGCGTGGTTTAAAACGCCTAGTGTGGAGCAATTTCCATCCGAGCGCACGACGGACAAAATTAACCCCGTCGTCCGCGGGGGTTAAAACGCACAAGTAATTTCCATCCGCGCGCACGACGGGCAAAATAACCCCCGTCGTGCGCGTCGTCCTTGGGGGTTAAAACGCTCAGGTGTCGAGCAATTTCCATCCACGCGCACGACGGGCAAAATTACCCCCGTCGTGCGCGTCGTGTGCGGGCAAACACACAAGTGTGGAGCAATTTACAGCCGTGCGCACGACGTGGGTAATTTGGCCCGTCGTGCGTGAGGGGGAAAACACAATCTGTAAAGCAATTTCCATCCGCGCGCACGACGGTCAAAGTTACCCCCGTCGTGCGCGTGGGTTAAAACGCCTAGTGTGTAGCAATTTCCATCCGAGCGCACGACGGGCAAAATTAACCCTGTCGTGCGCGGGGGGTTAAAACGCCTACTGTGTGAAGCAATTTCCATCCTCGCGCACGACGGGCAAAATAACCCCCGTCGTGCGCATCGTCCGTGGGGCTTAAAACGCACAAGTGTCGAGCAATTTCCATCCGCGCGCACGACGGGCAAAATTACCCCCGTCGTGCGCGTCGTGTGCGGGCAAACGCACAAGTGTGGATCAATTTACAGCCGTGCGCACGACGGGGAAAATTACCCCCGTCGTGCGCGAGGGGGAAAACACAATCTGTAAAGCAATTTCCATCCGCGCGCACGACGGGCAAACTTACCCCGTCGTGCGCGTGGGTTAAAACGCCTAGTGTGGAGCAATATCCATCCGAGCGCACGACGGACAAAATTAACCCCGTCGTCCGCGGGGGTTAAAACGCACAAGTGTGCAGTAATTTCCATCCGCGCGTACGACGGGCAAAATAACCCCCGTCGTGCGCGTCGTCCGCGGTGGTTAAAACGCACAAGTGTCGAGCAATTTCCATCCGCGCGCACGACGGGCAAAATTACCCCCGTCGTGCGTGTCGTGTGCGGGCAAACACACAAGTGTGGAACAATTTACAACCGTGCGCACGACGGGCCAAATTACCCCAGTCGTGCGCGAGGGGGAAAACGCAATCTGTAAAGCAATTTCCATCCGCGCGCACGACGGGCAAAATTACCTTCGTCGTGCGTGTGGGTTAAAACGCCTTGTGTGCAGCAATTTCCATCCGAGCGCACGACGGGCAAAATTAACCCCGTCGTGCGCGGGGGTTAAGCGCCTACTGTGTGAAGCAATTTCCATCCGCGCGCACGACAGACAAAATAACCCCCGTAATGCGCGTCGTCCGCGGGGGTTAAAAAACGCACAGGTGTCGAGCAATTTCCATCCGCGCGCACGACGGGAAAAATTACCCCCGTCGTGCGCATTGTGTGTGGGCAAATGCACAAGTGTGGAGAAATTTACAGCCGTGCGCACGACGGGGGTAATTTGGCCCGTCGTGCGCGAGGGGGAAAACGCAATCTGTAAAGCAATTTCCATCCGCGCGCACGACGGGCAAACTTACCCCCGTCGTGCGCGTGGGTTAAAACGCCTAGTGTGCAGCAATTTCCATCCGAGCGCACGACGGGCAAAATTAACCCCGTCGTGCGCGGGGGTTAAACGCCTACTGTGTGAAGCAATTTCCATCCTCGCGCACGACGGGCAAAATAACACCCGTCGTGCGCGTCGTCCGCGGGGGTTAAAACGCACAAGTGTCGAGCAATTTCCTTCCGCGCGCACGACGGGCAAAATTACCCCCGTCGTGCGCGTCGTGTGCGGGCAAACGCACCAGTGTGGAGTAATTTACAGCCGTGCGCAGGACGGGCCAAATTACCCCCGTCGTGCGCGAGGGGGAAAACGCAATCTGTAAAGCAATTTCCATCCGCGCGCACGACGGGCAAACTTACCCCGTCAAGCGCGTGGGTTAAAACGCCTAGTGTGTAGCAATTTCCTTCCGAGCGCACGACGGACATAATTAACCCCGTCGTCCGTGGGGGTTAAAACGAACAAGTGTGCAACAATTTATATCCGCGCGTAAGACGGGCAAAATAACCCCCGTCGTGCGCGTCGTCCGCGGGGGTTAAAACGTACAAGTGTCGAGCAATTTCCATCCGCGCGCACGACGGGCAAAATTACCCCCGTCGTGCGCGTCGTGTGAGGGCAAACACACAAGTGTGGAATAATTTACAGCCATACGCACGACGGGCCAACTTACCCCCGTCGTGCGCGAGGGGGAAAACGCAATCTGTAAAGCAATTTCCATCGCGCGCACGACGGGCAAACTTACCCCCGTCGTGCGCATGGGTTAAAACGCCTAGTGTGGAGCAATTTCCATCCGAGCGCACGACGGACAAAATTAACCCCATCGTCCGCGGGGGTTAAAACGCACGAGTGTGCAGCAATTTCCATCCGCGCGCACGATGGGCAAAATAACCCCCGTCGTGCGCGTCGTCCGCGGTGGTTAAAACGCACAGGTGGCGAGCAATTTCCGTCCGCACGCACGACGGGCAAAATTACCCCCATCGTGCGCGTCGTGTGCGGCCAAACGCACAAGTGAGGAGCAATTTACAGCCGTGCGTACGACGGGCCAAATTACCCCTGATGTACGCGAGGGGGAAAACGCAATCTGTAAAGCAATTTCCATCCGCGCGCACGACGGGCAAACTTACCTCGTCGTGCGTGTGGGTTAAAACGCCTAGTGTGGAGCAATTTCCATCCGAGCGCACGACGGAAAAATTAACCCCGTCGTCCGCGGGGGTTAAAACGCACAAGTGTGCAGAAATTTCCATCCGCGCGCACGACGTGCAAAATAACCCCTGTCGTGCGCGTCGTCCGCGGTGGTTAAAACGCACAAGTGTCGAGCAATTTCCATCCGCGTGCACGACGGGCAAAATTACCCCCGTCGTGCGCGTCGTGTGCGGGCAAACGCACAAGTGTGGGACAATATTCAGCCGTGCGCACGACGGGCAAAATTACCCCCGTCGTGCGCGAGGGGGAAAACGCAATCTGTAAAGCAATTTCCATCCGCGCGCACGACGGGCAAACTTACCCCGTCGTGCGCGTGGGTTAAAACGCCTAGTGTGGAGCAATTTCCATCCGAGCGCACGACGGACAAAATTAACCCCGTCGTCCGTGGGGGTTAAAAGGCACAAGTGTGCAGCAATTTCCATCCGCGCGCATGACGAGCAAAATTACCCCGGTCGTGTGTGTGGGTTAAAACGCCTAGTGTGCAGCAATTTCCATCTGAGCGCACGACGGGCAAAATTAACCCCGTCGTGCGCGGGGGTTAAAACGCCTACTATGTGAAGCAATTTCCATCCGAGCGCATGACGGGCAAAATAACCCCCGTCGTGCGCATCGTCCTTGGGGGTTAAAACGCACAGGTGTCGAGCAATTTCCATCCGCGCGCACGACAGGCAAAATTACCCCCGTCGTGCGCGTTGTGTGCTGGCAAACACACAAGTGTGGAGCAATTTACAGCCGTGCGCACGACGGGGGTAATTTGGCCCGTCGTGCGAGAGGGGGAAAACGCAATCTGTAAAGCAATTTCCATCGCGCGCACGACGGGCAAACTTACCCCCGTCGTGCGCGTGGGTTAAAACGCCTAGTGTGGAGCAATTTCCATCCGAGCGCACGACGGAAAAAATTAACCCCGTCGTCCGCGGGGGTTAAAACGCACAAGTGTGCAGCAATTTCCATCCGCGTGCATTACGGGCAAAATAACCCCCGTCGTGCGCGTCGTCCGCGGTGGTTAAAACGCACAGGTGGCGAGCAATTTCCATCTGCACGCACGACGGGCAAAATTACCCCCATCGTGCGCATCGTGTGCGGGCAAACGCACAAGTGAGGAGCAATTTACAGCCGTGTGCACGACGGGCCAAATTACCCCTGACGTGCGCGAGGGGGTAAACGCAATCTGTAAAGCAATTTCCATCCACGCGCACGACGGGCAAACTTACCCCGTCGTGCGCGTGGGTTAAAACGCCTAGTGTGGAGCAATTTCCATCCGAGCGCACGACGGAAAAATTAACCCCGTCGTCCGCGGGGGTTAAAACGCACAAGTGTGCAGAAATTTCCATCCGCGCGCACGACGGGCAAAATAACCCCCGTCGTGCGCGTCGTCCGCGGTGGTTAAAACGCACAAGTGTCGAGCAATTTCCATCCGCGCGCACGACGGGCAAAATTACCCCCGTCGTGCACGTCGTGTCCGGGCAAACGCACAAGTGTGGGACAATATTCAGCCGTGCGCACGACGGGCCAAATTATCCCCGTCGTGCGCGAGGGGGAAAACGCAATCTGTAAAGCAATTTCCATCCGCGCGCACGACGGGCAAACTTACCTCGTCGTGCGCATGGGTTAAAACGCCTAGTGTGGAGCAATTTCCATCCGAGCGCACGACGGACAAAATTAACCCCGTCGTCCACGGGGGTTAAAAGGCACAAGTGTGTAGCAATTTCCATTCGCGCGCACGACGGGCAAAATTACCCCCGTATAACCCCCGTCGTGCGCGTCGTCCGCGGTGGTTAAAACGCACAAGTGTCGAGCAATTTCCATCCGCGTGCACGACGGACAAAATTACCCCCGTCGTGCGCGTCGTGTGCGGGCAAACGCACAAGTGTGGAACAATTTACAGCCGTGCGCACGACGGGGGTAATTTGGCCCGTCGTTCGCGAGGGGGAAAACGCAATCTGTAAAACAATTTCCATCCGCGCGCATGACGGGCAAAATTACCCCGGTCGTGCGCGTGGGTTAAAACGCCTAGTGTGCAGCAATTTCCATCCGAGCGCACGACAGGCAAAATTAACCCCGTCGTGCGCGAGGGGTTAAAACGCCTACTGTGTGAAGCAATTTCCATCCTCGCGCACGACGGGAAAAATAACCCCCGTCGTGCGTGTCGTCTGCGGGGGTTAAAACACACAAGTGTCGAGCAATTTCCATCCGCGCGCACGACGGGCAAAATTACCCCCGTCGTGCGCATCGTGTGAGGGCAAACACACAAGTGTGGAATAATTTACAGCCGTGCGCACGACGGGCCAAATTTCCCCCGTCGTGCGCGAGGGGGAAAACGCAATCTGTAAAGCAATTTCCATCGCGCGCACAACGGGCAAACTTACCCCCGTCGTGCGCGTGGGTTAAAACGCCTAGTGTGGAGCAATTTCCATCCGAGCGCACGACGGACAAAATTAACCCCGTCGTCCGCGGGGGTTAAAACGCACAAGTGTGCAGCAAATTCCATCCGCGCGCACGACGGGCAAAATAACCCCCGTCGTGCGCGTCGTCCGCGGTGGTTAAAACGCACAGGTGGTGAGCAATTTCCATCCGCGTGCACAACGGGTAAAATTACCCCCGTCTTGCGCGTCGTGTGCGGGCAAACGCATAAGTGAGGAGCAATTTACAGCCGTGCGCACGACGGGCCAAATTACCCCTGTCGTGCGCGAGGGGGAAAACACAATCTGTAAAGCAATTTCCATCCGCGCGCACGACGGGCAAACTTACCCCGTCGTGCGCGTGGTTTAAAACGCCTAGTGTGGAGCAATTTCCATCCGAGCGCACGACGGACAAAATTAACCCCGTCGTCCGCGGGGGTTAAAACGCACAAGTGTGCAGAAATTTCCATCCGCGCGCACGACGGGCAAAATAACCCCCGTCGTGCGCGTCGTCCTTGGGGGTTAAAACGCTCAGGTGTCGAGCAATTTCCATCCACGCGCACGACGGGCAAAATTACCCCCGTCGTGCGCGTCGTGTGCGGGCAAACACACAAGTGTGGAGCAATTTACAGCCGTGCGCACGACGTGGGTAATTTGGCCCGTCGTGCGTGAGGGGGAAAACATAATCTGTAAAGCAATTTCCATCCGCGCGCACGACGGTCAAAGTTACCCCCGTCGTGCGCGTGGGTTAAAACGCCTAGTGTGTAGCAATTTCCATCCGAGCGCACGACGGGCAAAATTAACCCTGTCGTGCGCGGGGGGTTAAAACGCCTACTGTGTGAAGCAATTTCCATCCTCGCGCACGACGGGCAAAATAACCCCCGTCGTGCACATCGTCCGTGGGGCTTAAAACGCACAAGTGTCGAGCAATTTCCATCCGCGCGCACGACGGGCAAAATTACCCCCGTCGTGCGCGTCGTGTGCGGGCAAACGCACAAGTGTGGATCAATTTACAGCCGTGCGCACGACGGGCAAAATTACCCCCGTCGTGCGCGAGGGGGAAAACACAATCTGTAAAGCAATTTCCATCCGCGCGCACGACGGGCAAACTTACCCCGTCGTGCGCGTGGGTTAAAACGCCTAGTGTGGAGCAATATCCATCCGAGCGCACGACGGACAAAATTAACCCCGTCGTCCGCGGGGGTTAAAACGCACAAGTGTGCAGTAATTTCCATCCGCTCGTACGACGGGCAAAATAACCCCCGTCGTGCGCGTCGTCCGCGGTGGTTAAAACGCACAAGTGTCGAGCAATTTCCATCCGCGCGCACGACGGGCAAAATTACCCCCGTCGTGCGTGTCGTGTGCGGGCAAACACACAAGTGTGGAACAATTTACAGCCGTGCGCACGACGGGCCAAATTACCCCAGTCGTGCGCGAGGGGGAAAACGCAATCTGTAAAGCAATTTCCATCCGCGCGCACGACGGGCAAAATTACCTTCGTCGTGCGCGTGGGTTAAAACGCCTAGTGTGCAGCAATTTCCATCCGAGCGCACGACGGGCAAAATTAACCCCGTCGTGCGCGGGGGTTAAGCGCCTACTGTGTGAAGCAATTTCCATCCGCGCGCACGATAGACAAAATAACCCCCGTAATGCGCGTCGTCCGCGGGGGTTAAAAAACGCACAGGTGTCGAGCAATTTCCATCCGCGCGCACGACGGGAAAAATTACCCCCGTCGTGCGCATTGTGTGCGGGCAAATGCACAAGTGTTGAGAAATTTACAGCCGTGCGCACGACGGGGGTAATTTGGCCCGTCGTGCGCGAGGGGGAAAACGCAATCTGTAAAGCAATTTCCATCCGCGCGCACGACGGGCAAACTTACCCCCGTCGTGCGCGTGGGTTAAAACGCCTAGTGTGCAGCAATTTCCATCCGAGCGCACGACGGGCAAAATTAACCCCGTCGTGCGCGGGGGTTAAACGCCTACTGTGTGAAGCAATTTCCATCCTCGCGCACGACGGGCAAAATAACCCCCGTCGTGCGCGTCGTCCGCGGGGGTTAAAACGCACAAGTGTCGAGCAATTTCCTTCCGCGCGCACGACGGGCAAAATTACCCCCGTCGTGCGCGTCGTGTGCGGGCAAACGCACCAGTGTGGAGTAATTTACAGCCGTGCGCAGGACAGGCCAAATTACCCCCGTCGTGCGCGAGGGGGAAAACGCAATCTGTAAAGCAATTTCCATCCGCGCGCACGACGGGCAAACTTACCCCGTCAAGCGCGTGGGTTAAAACGCCTAGTGTGTAGCAATTTCCTTCCGAGCGCACGACGTACATAATTAACCCCGTCGTCCGTGGGGGTTAAAACGAACAAGTGTGCAACAATTTATATCCGCGCGTAAGACGGGCAAAATAACCCCCGTCGTGCGCGTCGTCCGCGGGGGTTAAAACGCACAAGTGTCGAGCAATTTCCATCCGCGCGCACGACGGGCAAAATTACCCCCGTCGTGCGCGTCGTGTGAGGGCAAACACACAAGTGTGGAATAATTTACAGCCATACGCACGACGGGCCAAATTACCCCCGTCGTGCGCGAGGGGGAAAACGCAATCTGTAAAGCAATTTCCATCGCGCGCACGACGGGCAAACTTACCCCCGTCGTGCGCATGGGTTAAAACGCCTAGTGTGGAGCAATTTCCATCCGAGCGCACGACGGACAAAATTAACCCCATCGTCCGCGGGGGTTAAAACGCACGAGTGTGCAGCAATTTCCATCCGCGCGCATGATGGGCAAAATAACCCCCGTCGTGCGCGTCGTCCGCGGTGGTTAAAACACACAGGTGGCGAGCAATTTCCGTCCGCACGCACGACGGGCAAAATTACCCCCATCGTGCGCGTCGTGTGCGGCCAAACGCACAAGTTAGGAGCAATTTACAGCCGTGCGTACGACGGGCCAAATTACCCTTGATATGCGCGAGGGGGAAAACGCAATCTGTAAAGCAATTTCCATCCGCGCGCACGACGGGCAAACTTACCTCGTCGTGCGTGTGGGTTAAAACGCCTAGTGTGGAGCAATTTCCATCCGAGCGCACGACGGAAAAATTAACCCCGTCGTCCGCGGGGGTTAAAACGCACAAGTGTGCAGAAATTTCCATCCGCGCGCACGACGTGCAAAATAACCCCTGTCGTGCGCGTCGTCCGCGGTGGTTAAAACGCACAAGTGTCGCGCAATTTCCATCCGCGTGCACGACGGGCAAAATTACCCCCGTCGTGCGCGTCGTGTGCGGGCAAACGCACAAGTGTGGGACAATATTCAGCCGTGCGCACGACGGGCAAAATTACCCCCGTCGTGCGCGAGGGGGAAAACGCAATCTGTAAAGCAATTTCCATCCGCGCGCACGACGGGCAAACTTACCCCGTCGTGCGCGTGGGTTGAAACGCCTAGTGTGGAGCAATTTCCATCCGAGCGCACGACGGACAAAATTAACCCCGTCGTCCGTGGGGGTTAAAAGGCACAAGTGTGCAGCAATTTCCATCCGCGCGCATGACGAGCAAAATTACCCCGGTCGTGCGCGTGGGTTAAAACGCCTAGTGTGCAGCAATTTCCATCCGAGCGCACGACGGGCAAAATTAACCCCGTCGTGCGCGGGGGTTAAAACGCCTACTATGTGAAGCAATTTCCATCCGAGCGCATGACGGGCAAAATAACCCCCGTCGTGCGCATCGTCCTTGGGGGTTAAAACGCACAGGTGTCGAGCAATTTCCATCCGCGCGCACGACAGGCAAAATTACCCCCGTCGTGCGCGTTGTGTGCTGGCAAACACACAAGTGTGGAGCAATTTACAGCCGTGCGCACGACGGGGGTAATTTGGCCCGTCGTGCGCGAGGGGGAAAACGCAATCTGTAAAGCAATTTCCATCGCGCGCACGACGGGCAAACTTACCCCCGTCGTGCGCGTGGGTTAAAACGCCTAGTGTGGAGCAATTTCCATCCGAGCGCACGACGGAAAAAATTAACCCCGTCGTCCGCGGGGGTTAAAACGCACAAGTGTGCAGCAATTTCCATCCGCGTGCATGACGGGCAAAATAACCCCCGTCGTGCGCGTCGTCCGCGGTGGTTAAAACGCACAGGTGGCGAGCAATTTCCATCTGCACGCACGACGGGCAAAATTACCCCCATCGTGCGCATCGTGTGCGGGCAAACGCACAAGTGAGGAGCAATTTACAGCCGTGTGCACGACGGGCCAAATTACCCCTGACGTGCGCGAGGGGGTAAACGCAATCTGTAAAGCAATTTCCATCCACGCGCACGACGGGCAAACTTACCCCGTCGTGCGCGTGGGTTAAAACGCCTAGTGTGGAGCAATTTCCATCCGAGCGCACGACGGAAAAATTAACCCCGTCGTCCGCGGGGGTTAAAACGCACAAGTGTGCAGAAATTTCCATCCGCGCGCACGACGGGCAAAATAACCCCCGTCGTGCGCGTCGTCCGCGGTGGTTAAAACGCACAAGTGTCGAGCAATTTCCATCCGCGCGCACGACGGGCAAAATTACCCCCGTCGTGCACGTCGTGTCCGGGCAAACGCACAAGTGTGGGACAATATTCAGCCGTGCGCACGACGGGCCAAATTACCCCCGTCGTGCGCGAGGGGGAAAACGCAATCTGTAAAGCAATTTCCATCCGCGCGCACGACGGGCAAACTTACCTCGTCGTGCGCATGGGTTAAAACGCCTAGTGTGGAGCAATTTCCATCCGAGCGCACGACGGACAAAATTAACCCCGTCGTCCACGGGGGTTAAAAGGCACAAGTGTGTAGCAATTTCCATTCGCGCGCACGACAGGCAAAATTACCCCCGTATAACCCCCGTCGTGCGCGTCGTCCGCGGTGGTTAAAACGCACAAGTGTCGAGCAATTTCCATCCGCGTGCACGACGGACAAAATTACCCCCGTCGTGCGCGTCGTGTGCGGGCAAACGCACAAGTGTGGAACAATTTACAGCCGTGCGCACGACGGGGGTAATTTGGCCCGTCGTTCGCGAGGGGGAAAACGCAATCTGTAAAACAATTTCCATCCGCGCGCATGACGGGCAAAATTACCCCGGTCGTGCGCGTGGGTTAAAACGCCTAGTGTGCAGCAATTTCCATCCGAGCGCACGACGGGCAAAATTGACCCCGTCGTGCGCGGGGGTTAAAACGCCTACTATGTGAAGCAATTTCCATCCGCGTGCACGACGGGCAAAATAACCCCCGTCGTGCACGTCGTCCTTGGGGGTTAAAACGCACAGGTGTCGAGCAATTTCCATCCGCGCGCACGACAGGCAAAATTACCCCCGTCGTGCGCGTCGTGTGCGGGCAAACACACAAGTGTGGAGCAATTTACAGTCGTGCGCACGACGGGGGTAATTTGGCCCGTTGTGCGCGAGGGGGAAAACGCAATCTGTTAAGCAATTTCCATCCGCGCGCACGACGGGCAAAATTACCCCCATCGTGCGCGTGGGTTAAAACGCCTAGTGTGCAGCAATTTCCATCCGAGCGCACGACGGGCAAAATTAACCCCGTCGTGCGCGGGGGGTTAAAACGCCTACTGTGTGAAGCAATTTCTATCCTCGAGCACGACGGGAAAAATAACCCCCGTCGTGCGCGTCGTCCGCGGGGGTTAAAACGCACAAGTGTCAAGCAATTTCCATCCGCGCGCACGACGGGCAAAATTACCCCCGTCGTGCGCATCGTGTGAGGGCAAACGCACAAGTGTGGAATAATTTACAGCCGTGCGCACGACGGGCCAAATTTCCCCCGTCGTACGCGAGGGGGAAAACGCAATCTGTAAAGCAATTTCCATCGCGCGCACAACGGGCAAACTTACCCCCGTCGTGCGCGTGGGTTAAAACGCCTAGTGTGGAGCAATTTCCATCCGAGCGCACGACGGACAAAATTAACCCCGTCGTCCGCGGGGGTTAAAACGCACAAGTGTGCAGCAAATTCCATCCGCGCGCACGACGGGCAAAATAACCCCCGTCGTGCGCGTCGTCCGCGGTGGTTAAAACGCACAGGTGGCGAGCAATTTCCATCCGCGCGCACGACGGGTAAAATTACCCCCGTCTTGCGCGTCCTGTGCGGGCAAACGCATAAGTGAGGAGCAATTTACAGCCGTGTGCACGACGGGCCAAATTACCCTTGTCGTGCGCGAGGGGGAAAACGCAATCTGTAAAGCAATTTCCATCCGTGCGCACGACGGGCAAACTTACCCCGTCGTGCGCGTGGTTTAAAACGCCTAGTGTGGAGCAATTTCCATCCGAGCGCACGACGGACAAAATTAACCCCGTCGTCCGCGGGGGTTAAAACGCACAAGTGTGCAGAAATTTCCATCCGCGCGCACGACGGGCAAAATAACCCCCGTCGTGCGCGTCGTCCTTGGGGGTTAAAATGCTCAGGTGTCGAGCAATTTCCAGCCACGCGCACGACGGGCAAAATTACTCCCGTCGTGCGCGTCGTGTGCGGGCAAACACACAAGTGTGGAGCAATTTACAGCCGTGCGCACGACGTGGGTAATTTGGCCCGTCGTGCGCGAGGGGGAAAACACAATCTGTAAAGCAATTTCCATCCGCGCGCACGACGGTCAAACTTACCCCCGTCGTGCGCGTGGGTTAAAACGCCTAGTGTGCAGCAATTTCCATCCGAGCGCACGACGGGCAAAATTAACCCCATCGTGCGCGGGGGGTTAAAACGCCTACTGTGTGACGCAATTTCCATCCTCACGAACGACGGGCAAAATAACCCCCGTCGTGCGCGTTGTCCGCGGGGGTTAAAACGCACAAGTGTCGAGCAATTTCCATCCGCGCGCACGACGGGCAAAATTACCCCCGTCGTGCGCGTCTTGTGCGGTCAAACGCACAAGTGTGGAGCAATTTACAGCCGTGCGCACGACGGGCAAAATTACCCCCCCGTCATGCACGAGGTGGAAAACGCAATCTGTAAAGAAATTTCCATCCGCGCGCACAACGGGCAAACTTACCCCCGTCGTGCGTGTGGGTTAAAAAGCCTAGTGTGGAGCAATTTCCTTCTGAGCGCACGACAAATATAATTAACCCCGTCGTCCGCGGGGGTTAAAACGAACAAGTGTGCAGCAATTTATATCCGTGCGCACGACGGGCAAAATAACCCCCGTCGTGCGCGTCGTTTGCGGGGGTTTAAAACGCACAAGTGTCGAGCAATTTCCATCCGCACACACGACGGGCAAAATTACCCCCGGCGTGCGCGTCGTGTGCCGGCAAACGCACAGGTGTGGAATAATTTACAGACGTGCGCACGACGGGCCAAAATACCCCCGTCGTGCGCGAGGGGGAAAACGCAATCTGTAAAGCAATTTCCATCCGCGCGCACGACGGGCAAACTTACCCCCGTCGTGCGCGTGGGTTAAAACGCCTAGTGTGGAGCAATTTCCATCTGAGCGCACGACAGACAAAATTAACCCCGTCATCCGCGGGGGTTAAAACGCACAAGTGTGCAGCAATTTCCATCCGCGCGCACGACGGGCAAAATAACCCCCGTCGTGCGCGTCGTCCGCGGGGCTTAAAACACACAAGTCTCGAGCAATTTCCATCCGCGCGCACGACGGGCAGAATTTCCCCCGTCGTGCGCGTCGTGTGCGGGCAAACGCACAAGTGTGAAGGGATTTACAGCCGTGCGCACGACGGGCCAAATTAACCCCGTCGTGCGCGAGGGGGAAAACGCAATATGTAAAGCAATTTCCATCCGCGCGCACGACGGGAAAACTTACCCCCGTCGTGCGCGTGGGTTAAAACGCTTAGTGTGCAGCAATTTCCATCCGAGCGCACGGCGGACAAAATTAACCCCGTCGTCCGTGGGGGTTAAAACGCACAAGTGTCGAGTAATTTCCATCCGCGCGCACGACGGGCAAAATTACCCCCGTCGTGCGCATCGTGTGCGGGCAAATGCACAAGTTTGGAGCAATTTACAACTGTGCGCACGACGGGCCAAATTACCCCCGTCATGCGCGAGGGGGAAAACGCAATCTGTAAAGCAATTTCCATCCGTGCGCACGACGGGCAAAATTACCCCCGTCGTGCGCGTGGGTTAAAACTCCTAGTGTGCAGCAATTTCCATCCGCGTGCACGACGGGCAAAATAACCCCCGTCGTGCGCGTCGTCCGAGGGGGTTAAAACGCACAAGTGTCGAGCAATTTCCATCCGTGCGCACGACGGGCAAAATTACCCCCGTCGTGCGCGTCGTGTGCGGGCAAACGCACAAGAGTGGAATAAAATACAGCCGTGCGCACGACGGGCCAAATTACCCCCGTCGTGTGCGAGGGGGAAAACGCAATCTGTAAAGCAATTTCCATCCGAGCGCACGACGGGCAAACTTACCCCGTCGTGCGCATGGGTTAAAACGCCTAGTGTGGAGCAATTTCCATCCGAGCGCACGGCGTACAAAATTAACCCCGTCGTCCGCGGGGGTTAAAACGCACAAGTGTCGAGCAATTTCCATCCGCGCGCACGACGGGCAAAATTACCCCCGTCGTGCGCGTGGGTTAAAACGCCTAGTGTGCAGCAATTTCCATCCGAGCGCACGACGGGCAAACTTACCCCGTCGGGCGCGTCGGTTAAAATGCCTATTGTGCAGCAATTTCCATCCTAGCGCACGACGGGCAAAATTAACCCAGTCGTGCGCGGGGGTTAAAACGCCTAGTGTGAAGCAATTACCCCCGTCGTGGGCTCGTGCGCGGGAAACGCACAAGTGTGGAGCATTTACCAAACGTGCGCACGACAGGCAAAAATTACCCCCGTAGTGCGGGAGGGGTAAAACGCAACGGGTAAACCAATTTCCATCCGCGCGCACGACGGGCAAAATTCCCCCGTCGTGCGCGGGGCTTAAAACGGACAAGTGTGGAGCAATTTCCATCCGGGCGCACGACGGGCAAAATTAACCTCGTCGTCCGCGGGGGTTAAAACGCACAAGTGTGAAGCAATTTCCATTCGTGTGGACGACGGGCAAAATAACCCCCGTCGTTCGCCTTTTCTGCGTGGCTTAAAACGCACAAGTGTAGAGCATTTTCCAGCCGCTCGCACGAAGGGCAAAAATACGCCCCGTCGTGCACGCGGGTTAAAACGCCTAGTGTGAAGCAATTTCCATCTCCGCGTACGACAGGCAAAATTTTCCCACGTCGTGCGTGTCGTGCGCGGGGCTAAAACGTACAAGTGTGGAGCGTTTTCCATTCGCGCGCACGACGGGCAAAATTATCCCCGTCGTGCGCGTCATCCGCGGGGCTTAAAAAGCACAAGTGACAAGTGTGGTGAAATTTCCATACGAAGGTAGCAATATGGGTAAACATATATTTTAATTTCTTACAAGTGATTATTTTGCACAAAACCTAACATCAATTTTATACCGAATTTTTTTCAATATCAACATTCTTGTTGTCCCTTTTTACTCGGTGACGTGCATTATAAATTGATTTGCATGGAAGGTTGGACTTTCAAAATCTCAGCCGGCCTCAGCGTGCTATTTGCCAAATCTCTCAATGATCCATCTCCATTCCCTGCTACTGCCGTTCATCGGAATGGCCCTCGACATAATTAGCAGCTTGATGGTTGTGCCTGCCCTCAACGACTGTTAACCTTCACTCCTCACCGCCAACACCGACGCCCACCATTACCACGCAATGAGAACAGACATTGACACTTCTTGGTTTTAACTGGCATGTCGGTCGTTTTTTTCCTTTCGGTGTCACCTGTAAACCGCGCTTCTCTCACATGCAAAGTAAACAACTTTGCATGTGAAAGAAGCGGGGTTTACAGGTGACACCGAAAGGAAAAAAACGACCGACAGGCCAGTTAAAACCAAGAAGTGTCAATGTCTGTTCTCATTGCGTGGTAATGGTGGGCGTCGGTGTTGGCGGTGAGGAGTGAAGGTTAATAGTCGTTGAGGGCAGGCACAACCATCAAGCTGCTAATTATGTCGAGGGCCATTCCGATGAAGGGCAGCAGGAATCCTATCGGAAGTTTTACATGCAAAGCGACAACATTCTTGTTGTCCCTTTTTACACGGTGACGTGCATTATAAATTTATTTGCATGGAAGGTAGGATTCTCCTACAGGACTGTCAAAATTTCAGCCGGCCTCAGCGTGCTATTTGCCAAATCTCTCAATGATTCCATCTCCATTCCCTGCAACTACCCTTCATCGGAATGGCCCTCGACATAATTAGCAGCTTGATGGTTGTGCCTGCCCAGCTGCCCTCAATGACTGTTAACCTCCACTGAACGTTGGATTTTTTTACGACATAAATAGTACCTTGGATTTTTGTACCTTCTCGAGAAATCTCAACCGTATCTGCATGCATGTAAAATCACCAAATTTCTACATCATTTTCCACCCAATTGAATAAGAATTACACATATAGTGTATTTAAAAGTATATACTTACCAAATGGAAAACCTCGAAAATCCCTACTATCACACCCAAGAAAGGAAGAAAATGCTAATGTATCCTAGAAGGTCCGCTGACCACTGAGATCTTCTGGGAAGATTTGAAGGTGCATTTTGGTTGCAAATGCTACTACGCTGACCGCTGAGATCTTCTGGGAAGATTTGAAGGTGCATTTTGGTTGCGAAGTTAGACTAATTTCATTGGAGTCATCTTCTACCGCCATACCATTCTCTTTACAAGCATCTACATCATGAAGGAAATGGTCCACATTGAAATAGGAGGAGTAACTTTCAATTTTATCTTCCATTTACCATGGTATATTTCTACATCAAGCAGAACGAAGCAATGGTTAGAACTTGTCCGGTTAAACTCAGAAACAAATATATTGTAAGAAAAATATGTAGAATACCGTGGCTATACGAGGAAGATCCGAGAAGCAGAATACTTGGCAGATGTAATTGAAACTGCTGTGGCACGACCTCGGTGGTAATCGCTGTTGCCGGTTGCTCCCGAAGGTTAACACAGCAGCCCCTGGCCGCGTCCACACTTGGCTACGTACCGTGGCTATACGATGAAGATCCGAGAAGCAGAATACTTGGCAGATGTAATTGAAACCGCTGTGGCGCGACCTCGGTGGTAATCGCTGTTGCTGGTTGCTCCCAAAGGTTAACACAGCAGCCCCTGGCCGCGTCCACACTTGGCCAGAGATTTTGGATTTTGCACAGTATAGCTACCCAGGAGAACGGGATGAAGCAAAGAAGAATTTTTGGAGGAAGCAATTTTTCCGTGTATTTTCTTGAGGAAAGCAGTGGGATATAAATAGAATTCAAAAAATAGCTGTTATGAATTCAAACGGTCAAATATTAAACGAGTATTAAAATAGGCTTTGAATGCTGCGTATTAAAGCGAGGCTTTAACTGCGTATTTATTGAGAGGTTTTGAATGCTGCAATCAAATTAGCAGTTACCAACATTTTAGAATGAGACGCCATTTATTATAGACGATTTGGACTGCCCATGGATGAGGATGATACTACAGTTGATTTACTGTGAGTCATGGAAAGAACCCGTGAGTCTGCAGTTGTTGAGCTCGTGAATATACATTATATACAGATGTTGCGGTGTGAGTAATTTTTGAGGGTAATGTCAAACATAAAGCGAAATTTTTGAGGGCGTTCACGGTCAATTTATAGTGAAATTGACCATTCAAATTGATGAGTATAAGTCCGTTATCCTACAGCGAGCCCTTCATTGCAAACATCTACATAGACAATCATATGTATCAGTTTGTAAGAGCATAGGCTAATGAATCAGTTTGGGTCTGTATCAGTATGTACATCAATATAGTTGAATTCGATTGAATATGCCTTCAGCTTGAATAAGTATCAGATTTAATTTTAAAGTTTGCATGTAGTTTCTGAGTCAGAGTGAATAAGTATCCGGTTTAATCTACAATCTTTCCAGATTGAACAAGTATAATAAGACTTAAATCTAAAAGCTTGCATGTACGCTTGATTGGGATTCAGAATAAGTATGATTAAATTTATTCCCGTGGTCGTGTTGAGAAAATTTGTCATCGATGAAACATCAGCTTAACGCGCACAACGAGTAAATTCTGCTGGTTATGCGCGTTAAACAATTGTTTATAAAATACCTTAGATGCTCAAAACGAACAGCTGGCTCTGGCTGTGCTTGTTGTGCACTTTGCGCAATAAAAAAACCATTATAAATATCATCAACGCGCACAACGGCCATAAATTAGTTGGTACTGGGCGTTGAGCAATTATGTAAGCGGCTATTAATTTTTCCAGCTCACGTCCCACCGACCGGTCAAACATTCTTGAGAAATGCACATGTCTGGTATCAATCAGCTGTAGATTTACGAACAGTCTTTTGTATATTCACGAGAACCCCTCAGTTTGTAAGAGCATAGGCTAATGAATCAGTTTGGATCTGTATCAGTAATTCAGTATGTATATCAATTTATTTGAATGGCTGGGTAATTTTCAAAATGTCATCAATTTGAATATGTATGAGATTTAATCTAAAATTTTGCATGCAGTTTATGAAGTCGATTGAATATGCCTTCAGATTGAAAAGGTATCAGATTTATTTTTAAAGTTTGTATTGAGTTTCTGAGTCAGAGTGAATAAGTATCCGGTTTAATCTACAATGTTTTCAGATTGAACAAGTATAATAAGACTTAAATCTAAAAGTTTGGATGTAGGCGTGGTTGGGATTCAGATTAAGTATGATGAAATTTGGAATTTGATTGAGTCACTGCGGTGGCACGCAGTGGGAGTAAACTTATAGCATCTCACAAATATGATCAAAGAGCAAAACGGTCAAATTTATTCCTGTGGGGGCGTTGAGCAAATTTGTCATCGACGCAACTATAGAGCTTAACGCGCACAACGGGCATAATTCTGCATGTTGTGCGCTTTGCGCAATTATGTTAGCCATAACAAATTTGCTGAACGCGCACACCGGCTCAAAGTGAACACCTGGCGATACTTGTTTCTGCATACATTGTTAATCTAATACATTGTTTCTGCATGAAAGAAAACTATAAATAATATTATTCTTCAATGTTAATTTTTTTACTTTTAAGTATTTAGTATTTCTTGTAATGTTGTAAATATTTTAAAATTTGCTCGAAAAATATCCAATATTGGTCTCAGGTAGTATGTATAATTGAGATATTTCCATCGGTACTAAACTTATTAAATTTGGTCATGTGCCTTGTAAAATACATTTGTAATAAATAGCCGTTACCAAGCTATGACGGTAATAAACGCAACGAAGGGCTGATATCAATTATCCGTTTTGCGCGTCGTGCGCGGTGGTTAAAAGTCTTAGTGTGAATCAATATCCATCCGATGTACACACACTGTCTCACATCTGAGGACTCCACAATCCACATTACACACAAGGGCTTATAGTGGAACCAATTAAACCGCACTCACAACAGAAACAATTTGATTGTTTTTGTTGCGCTGGAAAATAAATAATTTTTCGAGTGTTCGACGGAGAGTAATTCAAGGCGCAAAATGGTTCGGTATCATTGTCGTGTGGGGAGAGTAATTTGCCTCTTTTTCAGCTGAGCCTAAAATACTTAGGATTACGCGTTTTTCTCGGTGGGATTACGCGTTGAGTAAATAAGATGTTCATTCCCGAGATCCTTAGCATTACTGTAGGATAACGGACTTAATACTCATCAATTTGATCGGTCGTTTTTCACTATAAATGGACCGTGAATGCCGTGAATGCCCTGGAGAAGCGTATGAAATCAGAGGCCTACAGGCTGATGCAGGCACCTCCCGAATATGCTTCTCTCCCTGGTCTGCGAAGAGAAAAATGGCCCCCCGGGCCTTTGCGCCCTGGTTGGCTGCTCTGGGTCAATTAGGTTGGCGGTGCATGGCTACCGTCTCTCTGAGGCACAAGCACTTCCTTCTGTTCTTTTCGATCTCTTGGCTCGCAGCCAGATTGGGCAAATCTGACTGTGGATGAAGCAGATCATAATTGTCCCTTTCCTCCTGGGGATTTCCAATTTTGGCTGCGAGACAAGAGATCAAAAAATCAGGATGGAGTGATTGTGCCTCAGAGGGCCGATAGCCATGCACAGCCAACCTATGTGACCCAGTGCAGACATCCAGGGCGCAAAGGCCAGGGGGGCCATTCATCTCTTCGCACTTCGCAGACCAGGGATAGGAGCATATTCGGTAGGCGACAGCATCAGCTTGTAGTCCTCCAATTTCATACGCTTCTCCAGGGCATTCACGGTCCATTTAGTGTGAAATTGACCATTCAAATTGATGAGTATACTCCGTTATCCTACAGCGAGCCCTAATGCCTGACGCTTACGGTAGAAATGGACGATGGAATTCAACCAGTTATCTTTTCACGTAAAGCTAAATGGTTGCTGTTGGAAACTTACGCAATGGTGGTAATAAACACAACGAAGGGCTATCGTCCATTTATAAACATGCTTGCCCGATGAATGCCTTCCATATGTGAGCATTCGCCTTCCACTCCTCGACTATACACTCCATATCCATCTCCTCTTTATAAACTCCATGCAAACCATTAAATCCTTCATCATTTCACTATACCTCGTCTATGACACACAAACACTCCCTCCTGTTCTTTCCGATCGCGAAGATAAAAAGCTCATTCTATTTGTTATGCAACCATTTGGTGTTGTTCGACGCCTCATGTGAATAGGAGTTCCTCGGTGTCTTTGAAACTGCTTCATACCCGACTACAGGTTACACCGATGCATGCTATGACTACACTCATATCCAGCCGATGATGGCAGAAAATCGGCAACGACGGTAATAAACGGAACGAAGATGGTCGCCCGGTGAACTCGCGGAAGTTGACGGGGAAGCACGCAGATCACACCGACAATCACATGTTTCAGTTTGTAAGAGCATAGGCTAATGAATCAGTTTGGATCTGTATCAGTATGTACATCAATATATTTGAATGGCTGGGTCATTTTCAAAATAACATCAACTAGAATATGTATGAGACTTAATCTACACTTTAGCTAAACGCGCACAACGGGCATAATTCTGCTGGTTGTGTGCGTTTAAGTATGATGAAATTTGGAATGTGATTGATTCACTGCGCTGGTGTGAGGTGGAATTAAAATTATAGCATCTCACAAATATGCTCAAAGCGCAAAACGGTCAAATTTATTCCCGTGGGGGCGTTGAGCAAATTTGTCTTGACTTTAGCTAAATGCGCACAACGGGCATAATTCTGCTGGTTGTGCATGTTTAAGTATGATGAAATTTGGAATGTGATTGATTCAATGCGCTGGTGCGCGGTGGAATTAAAATTATTGCAATTCACAAATATGCTCAAAGCGCAAAACGGTCAAATTTATTCGCGTAGGGGCGTTGAGCAAATTTGTCATGACTTTAGCTAAATGCGCACAACGGGCATAATTCTGCTGGTTGTGCGTGTTTAAGTATGATGAAATTGGGAATGTGATTGATTCAATGCGCTGGTGCGCGTTGGAATTAAAATTATTGCAATTCACAAATATGCTCAAAGCGCAAAACGGTCAAATTTATTCCCGTGGGGGCGTTGGGAAAATTTGTCATCGACGCAACTTTTGCGTAACGCGCACAACCGGCATAATTCTGCATATTGTGCGCTTTGCGCCATTATGTTAGCCATAACAAATTTGATGAACGCGCACACCGGGTCAAAGTGAACATCTGGCGATACTTGTTGTGCGCTTTGAGCAAATTTTTAAACCATTAAAAATTTGCTCACCACGCACAACGGCCAAAATATAAATTTTGCCAGCTCACTTGCCACTGGTCATACATTCTTGGGAAAATCATATGTCTAGTATCAATCAGCTGTAGATTCAGGAGCAGTATTTTCTTATTCACTAGCACCCTTCTGTAGCTTGACGGGGTCTTCGATGTAGCCACACAGTTAATATGGTACTGCAGCAGTCACATCCTCATTGACCCATCTGCGTTATGCGCATTGAGCAATTCCCATTTTCCAAGCGTTTTGCGCGAGGATCAATTATAATAGTTTCTCTCTTCTGTATTATTTAGCCCGGGGTGCGTGTCGAATAAAATGTATTAAAAAATCTTAGTGGAGAGTAGTATTGTCGGGAGTAATTTTCCTATTAGCATCAATGTTGATCAAGGCGAAAAATCGATGAGTTTCCTTGTTATGAGCGGAGAGTAATTAACCAATTTTGATCCAGATGCTAAAATAATTGGGATTACGCGATTTTCACGTTGGTATTACGCGGTTTGCGCGTTAAGTAAATAATTTTTGATTCCCGAGATCCATTGCATTACTGTAGGATCAAGGACTTATTATACGCTTCATTTTGATTGCTCCAATTCCCCTATAAAATTGGCGGACAAGGAGCACTCATCTTCTCACAACTTCATCTACTTTCTTCAATCATCTTCTTCTTTATTTGCCCCCACAACCTTCCTATTGAAACATTAAGTCCTTCAGCTGTTCGTGCATGCTTGATATAGATATCAGATATTGCTATCAAGCATGCACGATAGCATTCATTCAGCTGTTCGTCCATTTATAATCAGGCTTTCCCGAAAAAGGGTTTCCATATGACCGTCCCCGAAACTGGGCACCCAGGTCAACCGCCCAAGAAGTACTGGTCAAGGGGACATAACCAGCACATTGTGTCAAGTATGATACATACTTGACAGTCGGTTACAACAACGCGTACAATGACGACACTCCTATCATGTTTCACTGTTGCCGACAGTCGGCAACGACGATAATAAACGTAACGACGATGGTCGACCGAGGTAACTAGATGGTTATAGATTGTTATGGACGCCTCCCCCAAGCTTTTAACAGTTCATTTTTTTGCTTTTAGCGATCGAGGATCATCTCATCCTTCTTAAGATCATCGAACTTTGTCCGCTCCTTCGGAATACCCTTCAAGATTGAAGCACGAACAACATCCTCGGGCCCAGGAAGTATCGAAATTACTGTAACCATTGATCCAGACGTTCTAGAATGCTTCGTTGGGTGCGAGCCGTTGCACCCGCCAGTGTTCTAGGTTCAAAAACCCATGTTTTTGAACCTGGAACATAGGCGGGCGCAAGGGCTCGCATCCAACGTAGCATTCTAGAACGTCTGGATCAATGGTTACAGTAATTTCACCATATTCCCACTCGATTGTTCTTCATTTTCTTATTCATTTTGGATTCGAACCAAGAGATCGAAAACAAAAGGAGGGATTGCTGTTGCCTCAGAGGGACGGTAGCCATGCACCGCCAACCTATGTGACCAAGGGCCGCCATCCAGGCTTAATCATATGTATCAGTTTGTAAGAGCGTAGGCTAATGAATCAGTTTGGATCTGTATAAGTTTGTATGTACAGCAATATATTTGAATGGCTGGTTAATTTTCAAAATGTCATCAATTTGAATATGTATGAGATTTAATCTAAAATTTTGCAAGCAGTTTCTGAATTCTATTGAATATGCCTTCAGATTGAAAAGGTATCAGATTTATTTTTAAAGTTTGTATGTAGTTTCTGAGTCAGAGTGAATAAGTATCCGGTTTAATCTACAATGTTTTCAGATTGAACAAGTATAATAAGACTTAAATCTATAAGTTTGGATGTAGGGTTGGTTGGAATTCAGACTAAGTATGATGAAATTTGGAATTTGATTGATTCACTGCGGTGGCGCGCAGTGGGAGTAAACTTATATCATCTCACAAATATGCTCAAAGCGCAAAACGGGCAAATTTATTCCCGTGGGGGCGTTGAGCAAATTTGTCTTCGACCCAACTTTTGCGTCACGCGCACAACCGGCATAATTCTGCATGTTGTGCGCTTTGCGCCATTATGTTAACCATTACAAATTTTGCTGAACGCGCACACCGGCTCAAAATGAACACCTGGCGTTACATTTTGTGCGCTGTGAGCAATTTTTTGGTACTGAACATTGAGCTCTTATGTAACGGCTATAAATTTTTCCACCTTACTTGCCACTGGTCATAAATTCTTGGGAAAATCATATGTGTGGTATCAATCAGCTGTAGATTCAGGAGCAGTATTTTCTTATTCACGAGCACCCTTCTGTAGCTTGACGGGGTCTTCGATGTAGCCACACAGTTAATATGGTACTGCAGCAGTCACATCCTCATTGACCCATGTGCGTTGTGCGCATTGAGCAATTCCCGTTTTCCATGTGTTTTGCGCGAGTATCAATTATAATAGTTTCTCTCTTCTGTATTATTTAGCCCGGGGTGCGTGTCGAATAAAATGTATTAAAAAATCTTAGTGGAGAGTAGTATTGTTGGGAGTAAGTTTCCTATTAGCATCAATGTTGATCAAGGCGAAAAATCGTTGAGTTTCATTGTTATGCGCAGAGAGTAATTAACCTATTTTGATCCAGATGCTAAAATAATTGGGATTAAGCGATTTTCGCGTTGGTATTACGCGGTTTACGCGTTGAGTAAATAATTGTTGATTCCCGAGATACATTGCATTACTGTAGGATCAAGGACTTATTATACGCTTCATTTTGATTGCTCCAATTCCATATAGCAACTCCCCCACAAATCTCTAAAAACCCCCCTTCAAAATGGAATATCTCTAAAAGATGCTATTTTTGAGGATGTGCAACTCCAACCCACCATCTTCAAATCCTATTTTCTCTTTGTTTAAGCTTTACTAATGAAAAATATTTATCATTAAAATGGGTTAATCTAATACATTGTTCCTGCATGAAAGAAAACTATAAATAATATTATTCTTCAATGTAAATTTTTTTTAATTTTTAAGTATTTAGTATTTCTTGTAATATTTTAAATATTTTAAATTTGCTCGAAAAATATCCAATATTGGTCTCATGTAGTAGATATAATTGAGATATTTCCATCGGTACTAAACTTATTAAATTTGGTCACGTGATTTCTAAAATACATTTGTAATAAATAGCCGTTACCAATCCATGACGTTAATAAACGCAACAAATGGCTGATATCAATTAGCCATCGTGCGCGTCGTGCGAGGTGGTTAAAAGTCATAGTTTGAATCAATATCCATCCGCTGTACACACACGGTCTCACATCTGAGGACTCCACATTACACACAAGGGCTTATAGTGGAACCAATTAACCCGCACGCACAACAGAAACAATTTGATTGTTTTTGTTGCGCTGGAAAATAAATAATTTTTCGAGTCTTTGACGGAGAGTAATTCAAGGCACAAAACGGTTCAGTTTCCTTGTCGTGTGGGGAGAGTAAATTGCCTCTTTTTCAGCTGAACCTAAAATACTTAGGATTACTCGTTTTTCTCGGTGGGATTACGCGTTGAGTAAATAAGATGTTCATTCCCGAGATCCCTAGCATTACTGTAGGATAAATGGATCGTGAATGCCGTGAATGCCCTGGAGAAACGTATGAAATCGGAGGACTACAGGCTGATGCAGTCGCCTCCCTAATATGCTTCTCTCCCTGGTCTGCGAAGAGAAGAATGGCCCCCGGGCCTTTGCGCCCTGATTGGCTGCTCTGGGTCAATTAGGTTGGCGGTGCATGGGTACCGTCTCTCTGAGGCACAAGCACTCCCTCCTTTCTTTTCGATCTCTTGGCTCGCAGGCAAATTGGCCAAATCTGACTGTGGATGAAGCCGATCATAATTGTCTCATAATGCAGAAGCTGGAAGCCTGGAACCTGGGCGGAAACACAAAAGGCATGGTTGTCTCAGATTTCCAGAAAATCAAATGATGTCAAGAGTCACACATCCATTTCCTCGTCCGAACAGTTGATGTTGATGATGCTCAAGTAAAGCGACAGAAATTACAAAACGAGCAGGGAAGTGACTGTAATGACACGCCAATGACGGCATGTCGTGCCTTTGAACTATTTGAATTGGAAAATGTTTTGAACTATTTGAGTCTTTGGATAATTATCGGAGGAAGCCATCTTATGAACACTTTTCCTTGTGTATGCGTGTGCGGAGGCCCATGTCCAGTAGTGCACATATCATATTGGTCTCTTATATTGGTCTCTTACAGGCGGTGAAGATCTTCTCTGGATTAAGCTTTTACTTCACCGATCAGTTCGAGCCTCCTTAAAGGGGCTTCCTCGAAAAGGTGGATCTAGCTGCCGGTCGAACCGTCCGGATGAATGTTGACCAGGTGATGGACGCATCAAATGCCAGTGTGTTCTCCGTAGGATCCGCCTTCATTGTCTACAACGAAGATCCTCCACCTACGTGCGCCTTAGCAGATCTTGAGGAGGTTGTAACGAAGAGATGCGACGAGGTTGGGGCCGCATGCAGGGTTTAGTATTCTCTTACTGGAACACATCGCCGCATGCAGTTCTGCATCTGAGCTTGTAAGTTGTTCAAAGACCAGCGGTGTTTAGTATTTTCATCTGTTGGTGTTGTTCGACGCCTCATGTGAATCGGAGTTTCTCTAGGTGTCTTTGAAACGGCTACATACATGACTGCACGTTACACCGACGCATGCTATGACTACACTCATATCCAGCCGATGATGGCAGAAAATCGGCAACGACGGTAATAAACGGAACGAAGATGGTCGCCCGATGAACTCGCGGAAGTTGACGGGGAAGCACGCAGATCACACCGACAATCACATGTTTCAGTTTGTAAGAGCATAGGCTAATGAATCAGTTTGGATCTGTATCAGTATGCACATCAATATATTTGAATGGCTGGGTCATTTTCAAAATAACATCAACTAGAATATGTATGAGATTTAATCTACACTTTAGCTAAACGCGCACAACGGGCATAATTCTGCTGGTTGTGCATGTTTAAGTATGATGAAATTTGGAATGTGATTGATTCAATGCGTTGGTGCGCAATGGAATTAAAATTATTGCAATTCACAAATATGCTCAAAGCGCAAAATGGTCAAATTTATTCCCGTTGGGGCGTTGAGCAAATTTGTCATCGACGCAACTATAGAGCTTAACGCGCACAACGACCAAAATATAAATTTTTCCAGCTCACTTGCCACTGGTCATACATTCTTGGGAAAATCATATGTCTGGTATCAATCAGCAGTAGATTCAGGAGTAGTATTTTCTTATTCACGAGCACCCTTCTGTAGCTTGACGGGGTCTTCGATGTAGCCACACAGTTAATATGGTACTGCAGCAGTCACATCCTCATTGACCCATCTGCGTTGTGCGCATTAAGCAATTCCCATTTTCCATGCGTTTTGCGCGAGAATCAATTATAATAGTTTCTCTCTTCTGTATTATTTAGCCCGGGGTGCGTGTTGAATAAAATGTATTAAAAAATCTTAGTGGAGAGTAGTATTGTCGGGAGTAATTTTCCTATTAGCATCAATGTTGATCAAGGAGAAAAATCGATGAGTTTCCTTGTTATGCGCGGAGAGTAATTAAACAATTTTGATCCAGATGCTAAAATAATTGGGATTACGCGATTTTCGCGTTGGTATTCCGCGGTTTGCGCGTTGAGTAAATAATTGTTGATTCCCGAGATCCATTGCATTACTGTAGGATCAAGGACTTATTATACGCTTCATTTTGATTGCTCCAATTCCCCTATAAAATTGGCGGACAAGGAGCACTCATCTTCTCACAACTTCATCTACTTTCTTCAATCATCTTCTTCTTTATTTGCCCCCACAACCTTCCTACTGAAACATTAAGTCCTTCAGCTGTTCGTGGAAGGCGAAATCCTCACATCTGGAAACCCTTTTTCGGGCATGCCTGATTATAAATGGACGAACATCTAAATGAATGCTATCGTCCATATCAGATATCTATATCATGCCCGTTACTCTGTGGTGTCTCTTGCCGATGATGAAAGAACTCACCCTCAGACGGATACCCTGCACAACAACGACGTTTTCAATCCTGTCATGCTTGCTGAATAGCTGCCCGAACCTGGAGGATCTATTCATTGGAGTAAGTACAAATTTTCTAATTATTTCCTCTGAATAATTCAAAACTACGTATGTATGTATGATGGCATTAAGCATTCTGTTTTGTTACCAGGATGAAATGTTTGATTTTCCAGACCCGGAAGCTTCAGCGCTAGAATACTGGGATCAGCAGATGCCTTCGGATTGCATGACAAATACGCTGAGCACGGTAACTGTAAACGTGGTCGATGTACACCGCAAGGGCTCGCAGCCAATGAAGCATTCGAGAACCTCTGGATCGATGCTTACACGAATTTCGCCTTTTTCCGTATTCCGACGCGATTCTTCTTCATTTTATTCTTCAATTTGGATGCGAGACAAGCGATCGAAAACAACAGGAAGGAGTGCTTGTGCCTCAGAGCCAAAGGGACAGTAGCCATCCACCGCCAACCTATGTGACCAAGGGCCGCCATCCAGGCTTAATCATATGTATCAGTTTGTAAGAGCATAGGCTAATGAATCAGTTTGGGTCTGTATCAGTATGTACATCAATATAGTTGAATTCGATTGAATATGTCTTCAGATTGGTTGTGCGCGTTAAACCATTGTCTATAAAATACCTTAGATGCTCAAAGCGAACACATGTTAAAGCGCACAACGACTCAAAGCGTCTACACCTGTCGTTTCTTGTTGTTCGCGATGAGCAATTATTTAAACCATTAAAAATTTGCTCATCGCGCACAACGGCCATAAATTTGTTTGTTCCTAGCTTTGTGCAATTATGTTAGCGGCTATTAATTTTTCCAGCTCACCTCCCACCGGCCGGTCAAACATTCTTGAGAACTGCACATCTCTGGTATCAATCAGCTGTAGATTGACGTGCAATCTTTTGTATATTCACGAGAACCCCTCCTGTAGCATGACGGGGTCTTCGATGGAGCCACACATTAACTCTACTTCGGTCGCATCCTCATAAACCAATACAAATCGCTGCCATGCGTTGTGCGTTGTGCGCCTTGAGCAATTCCATTTTTCCATGCGTTTTGCGCGGTGAGCAATTCTGATTGTTAGTTTGTTACTCGATCCTGTATTATTTAGCACGGTGTGCGCGTCGAATAAAATGTTTTTAAAAGGATTAGTGGAGATTAGTATTGTTGGGAGTAATTTTCCAATTGGCATCATTGTTGATCAAGGCGAAAAACCGTTTAGTTTCATTTTGATTGGTCCAATTCCCCTATAAATTGGCGGACAAGGAGCTCTCATCTTCTCACAACTTCCTCTAATTTCTTATATCATCTTCTTCTTTTTGCCCACACAACCTCCGTCTGGAAACAATAAGGTCTTCTTTTGTTCGAGCATGATGCATGAGGTAGAAATGGACGAGATGGAGATGGATATGGGGTGTAAAGATGAGATGGTTTTCTACTGTTCGGGCTTGATGCTTGAGATAAAAATGGACGATAGAATTCAACCAGTACTTTTTTCACGCATTCACGTGGAACGGCCATCTCCTCTTTTACACTATCTTCTCCTCCATCCCCTTCATATTTGTACTATAGATCCTCTATTTATAACGAACCATGTGTCGGTGTTCATAGCCTCTTTGCAATCGGAGTTCTTTTCGGTGTCTTTGAATCGTCGTCATACTTGACAGCCGGGTACAAGGACGCCTGCAATGCCGACACTCCTATAAGGGCTACGGTGGCAGATAGTTGGCAAACACGTCCATAAACTCAACGAAGATGGTCACTTCGTTGCGTTAGTTAACGTCGTTGCCTACTTACGGCAACCGTAGGCAGGATAGGAGTGTCGTCATTGCAGGCGTCGTTGTAGGGTGAAGCACGCAGATCACGCCGACAATAGATCCGGTAAAAAGCACCTTCATTGCAAACATCTTACGAAGACAATCATATGTATCAGTTTGTAAAGAGCATGGGGTAATGAATGTGTTTTATTCTGTATCAGTATGTACATCCATATAGTTGAATGGCGGGGTCATTTTGAAAATGTCATCAATTGGAATATGTCTGAGATATAATCTAAAAATTTTCAATCAGTATACGAAGTCGATTGAATATGTAGCCGATTTAATCTAAAATGTCTTCAGATTGATTATGTATCAGAGATAATCTAAAAGTTTGCATGTAAACAAATTAATTTTATCATAGACAGAATTTAACAACTTGCTTGGAGGGACATTTTCGCGTTCTTTACAATACATCGATAAAGACGCCAGTGGTTGAATGCAGGCCGTTGGATGGCGGGCCGTTCCACTTTACTGTAACCTGCATCAGGATGTGCGACGGGAGGTCGAGGAGTGGAAGGCAGGCCTTTGGATGGCGGTCGGGGGTTTCGTTCCAATTTACTATAACCTGCAACAGGATGTGCGACGGGGCGTCAAGGAGTGGAAGGCATGCCGTTGGATGTCGGGCTGGGGTTTCGTTCCACTTCAGGATGTGCGACGGGAGGTCGATGAGTGGAAGGCAGACCGTTGGATGGCGGAGGGACCCGTTGTCTGGGAACGGTGGTGCCCAGTGGGGTGATTGGCATGGCGATGCCTTCACCGGTGATTTGGACCGACACCCCGCGGGAGGCGACGCCTCCACCGGAAGTGGAGGTTGTCACGGAGTAGGCGCTGGAGGGGAGGAGCGGTCCACCCTAAGTCCCCTGGCGTTAGTTCTCCAAGGGAATTCGGGGAGTGGAAGGCTAGCCGCTCCATGTGTAAGACGAATAACTCGTCGGCGATCCGCCTGAGAAAGGAAGAATTCGTCGGGAAGGAGAGGTCCGGTATCAACGGAGGGCCTATCCAACGATCGGGCCAACGGGAGGTTTCGACGACGCCGCCCCCGGAGGTGGAGGTCGTCACGGAGTAGGCGTTGGAGGGGAGGAGCGGTCCGCCCAAAGTCCCCTGGTGTAAGTTCTACAAGGGAAGTCGGGGAGTGGAAGACGGGCAGCTCCATGTGTAAGAGTAATAACTCGTTGGCAATCCGCCTGTAAGAGGAAGAATTCGTCGGGAAGGAGAGGTCCGGTATCAAAGGAGGGCATATCCAACGATCGGGCCAACGGGAGGTTTCTTTTGAGAGGGGAGGAGTGTCTAGAGGCAAATCGTCCCAACACCCTGGGATTGTGAGGAGAGATCGAATACGGGGGCTTTTCTTTCTTTGCTTTGATCAATTATGTCTCAGCGTTGAGCAATTAAGTAAGCCGCTACAAAACCACTCATACCTCAGAATTACTCACCGCACACAAACACTCAATCTCAGAATAAGCTCACCGCACAAAACCCACTCAAAACTCAGAATTGATCAGCGCACAAATCCACTCAAAACTCAAAATTGCTTATCGCACAGAACCACTCAAACTCAGAAGTGCTCACCGCACACAACCTCTCAAAAATCAGAATTGCTCAGCGCACAAAACCACTCAAACCTCAGAATTGCTCACCACACACAACCAATTTTGTCGCAGTGAGGGTGAACTGCCACAAAGTTCTCCACTTGGTCACAATTGCTCTTGCTTTTGAGGACATTTGTGTCATTTTTCGGGTCAAAGGTCTCCCTGAGAGCTTTCAAATCACTCCAGCTACATCAATTCTCTCCCATCGCAATTAACATCTCTTCATCTCTCTGACATCAATCCGCTGTAGATGAGCAGTCATTTGTATATTCACGAGAACCCCTCTGTAGCATGACGGGGTCTTCGATGTAGCCACACATTAACTCTACTTCTTCTCATCAATACAATTCGCTGTCATGCGTTCTGCGTTTTGCACATTGATCAATTCTCGTTTTCTAAACGTTTTGCGCGGTGAGCAATTATGATAGTTACTCGCCTCTGTATTATTTAGCCCGGTGTGCACGGCGAATATAATGTATTAAAAAATCTTAGTGGAGAGTAGTATTGTTGAGTGTAATTTTCCTATTATGTGATCAAGGCGAAAAACCGTAGGGTTTCATGGTTTTGCGCGGAGAGTAATTAACCTATTTTTTTCCACATTCTAAAATAATTTAGGGAGCCCCTTTGGAGATGCTCTAAATGTTGATTCCCGAGATCCATTGCATTACTGTAGGATCATGGACTTTTTATACGCTTCATTATGATTGGTCCAATTACCCCTATAAATGGCGGACAACGAGCACTCATCTTCTCTAAACTTCGTCTACTTTCTTCTATCATCATCTTCTTTATTTGCCCACACAACCTCCGTATGGAAACAATAAGTCCTTCAGCTGTTCGTGCATGCTTGATATAGATATGGACGATAGCATTCATCCAGTACTCTTTTCACGTAAAGGTAAATGGTTCATGTTGGAAACTTATGCAACGAAGGGCTATCGTCCATTTATAATCAAGCATCCCCGACAATGCTGGGGGGTGTTGCAACTGCGTTGAGAAAATTTTTCCCAAACAACACTATGAAAAATGTGTACGATGATCATACCATATTCTTTTGGGGTGATATTGCCTATGCTGTCTCTCATGTTTCAGGAAAGCTGCTGGGGGTTGTACCATGATAGATTGTTATTCCCTCCTATTATGAATTGTGGCTATGTATTTGTTTTGCGTGTCTTGCTATACACTCCATATCCATATCCATCTCCTCTTTATACACTCCATCTCCTCCATCAAACGCTTCATCGTTTCACTATACATCATCTTTCACGCACAGACACTCCATCCTATCCTTTCCGATCTCTTACACTTCCAAACTTAACTTCTTATGCAACCCTGTGTTGTTTTACATCTTCTCCGGTAACGGAGTTCCAATCGGTGTCTTTTGTCCTGACTTCATGTTACAACGACGACAGCAATGACGGTAATACGCGAAACGGTCTGCCGACTTTCCCATTCATGGCGTCTCCTACAAAGGACAAAGTTCCACGTCATTGCAAACATCTGGTATGACAATCATCTTGAGCAGATCAGGGCAGAAATTCGGCAAGTGCAACGTAGATGTGGAGCGCATTGCCCGTGTCGTACATCGCCACAGGGGAATCGGGGTTCCAGCTGTGGTGTTTGACACGGCTACATACTTGACTGCAGGTTACAACGACGCGACTCTCATATCCAACTATCCAAGGACGTTAATAAACGCAACGAAGATGTGCGCCCGATGAACTCGCGGAAGTTGAAGGGGGAAACACGCAGATCACGCGCCACTTCATTGCAAACATCTACGAAGACAATCAAATGTATCAGTTTGTAAGAGTAAATGGATATGTATCTTTTTGGATCTGTATCTGTACGTACTTTAGTATGTTAGAATGGGTTGGCCATTTTGGAATGGTCACCGTTTGAATATGTATCAGCGTTAATCTAAAGGTTTGCATGCAGTTTCTGAATCAGATTGACTAGGTAAAGTTTCTAAGCGAAGTTTGACTGTTGGCATATTGCGGAATCACAATTTTAGTATGATGAAAATAGGAGTGTGAATGATTGACCGTGGGAACAAAAATTACAGCATCCAACAAATATGCTCAAAGCGCACAACGGGCAAAATTAGTCCGTGCGGGGCGCGTTGAGCAAATGGGCTATCGTCGCAACTTTTCTCAACGCGCACACCGGGCATAAGGCTACTAGGTGTGTGCGCGTTTAAGAATTGTTGATAAACTACCTTTTATATGCTCAAAAAGCGAACCACCGGCTTTCCTTTTTTCCCGTTGTGCGCGTTGTTTTGCCCGTTGTGCGCGTAATTTTTGCCCGTTGTGCACGTTGTTTTCCCGGTGTGCTCGTAATTTTGCCCGAGCCTAAGGGCATTATTTTGCCTGTTGTGCACGTTGGGCTATTTTTTAGTGGCTACAGTTTATCCCAACGCGCAAAACTTAGGTAGGCATTAATCATTATAGAGCAGAACATCCGGCTGGTAGCAATCCGCTGTATATTAACGATCCATGCTCTGTATGTTCACCAACACTGATCTGCAGACTCGAGGAGTCTCTTAGACTATTAGTAAGACCAAAGGTTCCAATATATCGCCGTTGTGCGCTGTGAGCATTTCTGTTAACCATTAAAAATTTGCACGGTGCGAGCAGCAATAAATGTGGATATATCAGCAAATTTTATTGAGTGGCCGAGGAGTTTTTTTTTCGCACTAACAAAATTGCTCACCGCGCACAACGGGACAAAATTATTTGTTCTGATCGTGGTGAATGGTGAGCAATTGTAGTAACCACTAACAAATTGGCTAATAAAGGCGCTCAACGGGCAAAACTTATCAATGGGAGTTTGTGGTAAGCAATTTTGTCAGACAATAACATATATGATACAATAACCCTACTCTCACTTGGAGTATTGGACACACTAACAATGACACATTCTCATCGCATAACAATTTGGAACACAGGTTGATGTTATTAAAAATACCCAGAGCGCAAAACCGGCACTAATATTGCCAGTTCTGCGCGTTGAGCAATTTGGTAGGTAAAGACATAATTACTCAAAGCGGAAAATGGGCAATATTACTGCAGTGTTGCGCTCGGTGTAATTGGTATGATACACAACATCAATCCATACCGATGATGACATTTGCACATTTCGGAAGCCATGATAAAATTTCATCCGCCAAAGTGGTCCATTTTTATACCAAAAAAAAACTTATTACATTGATAAACGTTTTATCTTACAGATACTAAAAAGCATCAGCGGTAGCAATATTCGTACCTTTTACCCTATCAACGAATGACTGCATCCTCTGCTCGTAACCAGCCGGCCATCCATCGGCCACAGGGTCATGCGATCTTGTCCACACAACTGAAGTCGGAGGGACGTCACCTGTTGGTTGAAGTTGAAGGATAAAAAAGTGATTTCTGTTCACATAACCCAACGTTATGTGGAGTCTGGAGGCTCGGTTTACTGGAGGACTTCTCAATGGAAAAAATGTCACACACATATCATTTGAAATCAAATGTACTACACAGTTGTAGCATGAGGCAATGACATGTCCCATGTCTGGCATCTTCATCCAATTTTCCCGTCCTGCACCTTTATTAGTAATAAAATAGTTCACTGCCTTCAAACTATTATTATATGAAACCTCACTCAGAACACGCCTGTACAAGCCGCTGTATGTCTGCATCTCATGGAGCAAATCAGCTCTGACAGTCCGCCAATCGGAATCTTTCAAGCAGTTGCCATCTTTATCCACGTCGACGCCGCCCGCCATGAGGGGTTGTAGCGTGTGATGAAAATCCAAATAATATGGTATGAGGAAGTTGGCAGGCAAATCATCAACATAATCATCAGGGGGAAACGAAGGTTTCAGCTTCTTTATTTGAAGTTTCGGACGCCTACTACTTTCCTTCGAAGGCCGCCTCTTCCATTTAGGCTTCTCCTTCGCCGCCGCCGTATGCTCCGCAATTGAATGCAACCGTGGAGCCTTAACAGGCTTCCTCCTAACTGTAGGCTTCTCCGTCACATCCGAAAAATGATCAGAAATCTCATCAACCAGGGGAGAAAGTTGTTTAAGCATGCCATCCATCTCTTCGTGCTCATCAAAATACGAGGCCACAGCCGTCTCCTCTTCCCTCCCAGCAGTCTGAGCATCCACATTATGATCCCCTGTCTCCACCGTCGCCCCCAACTCCAACGTAAGCTCAGCTTGCATCAACCCAGCATCCTCTATCTTCTCATCCTCCACATCCTCCACATTCGCCTCATCCTCCTGCGGCTCCTCATTCTCCCCAGCTGCATTCTCCCCCTCATCCATCTCAGCAGTCTGGTCAGCCACATTACGTTCCACCGTCCCCGCCATATCCACCAACTTCCCAGTATGCTCCTCAGCAATCAAATCAGTAGCCACTTCCTTATCATCATCCTCCTCATTCGCCTTCTCCTCATACACCTTCAGCTCCACAGTCTCAGCCGCTGCATTATCCTCCACCAGTACCTCCTCAGCATTCTGCATCTCCACGTTAAGGGCAACCGTCTCCTCTGTCTCCACCATCTCCCCAATAACATAATCATCTACAGTCAACTCAGCAGCCACTGCATTCTCAGCCTCATCATCCCCATAAACATCATGCACCCTCGGCTCCACATTCTCATCCGCTGCATTAACCTCATCCTCCTCCGCAGCATTATGCTCCTGCCCACTAAGAGCCAACTTCTCAGCAGCCTGCTCCATCGCATTACGATCCACCACATCATCCTGCCAATAAGCAGCCAATGCAGTCGCCTCCTCAGCCTCATCCACCTTCTCCTCATCTCCCTTCTGCTCCTCCTCAACATTATCCACATGCACCACAAGCTCATCACCCACAATTCTACACGGTGATGCTAACTCCTTCAACTTGTTTACCATACCCACACTCTGCCCCCTTAGTAATCGGGAACGTGCATTATAAATTGATTTGATTGGTGTTTCATTGAAGGATTTAGTTTCCTTCAGGCCTTTCAAAATTGCTGACGGCGGCACCTTTCTATTTGCCAAGTCTCGCAATGCTTCCACCTCTTTTCACTGCAACACCCCGTCGTCGGAATGGCCCGCGACATAATTAGCAGCTTGATGGTTGTGCCTGCCATCAACGACCGTTAAACTCCACTCACCGCCATCGCCCACCTCATTACCACGCAATTTGAACGGGCATCCACACTTGTTGGTTCTAACTGGCCGGTTGCTCTTTCGTACTGGTCGGTGTCCCCTGTAGTTCCCGCTTCTTGCACATGCATAGTAGGCAGCGGGAGTCCTATTGGACGATTTATTCATACTCGACGCATTGGTAACAATCACATGCCCCTGTTGTCGTCCGACGCTCTTTATCCACTGAAAGAGTTCGTCTCTACTTTTAAAACGTTGAAGCGTTGTAAATTCGGCTGTATAATCCATATACACCTGTATCAAACAATTCATACAACTAATTGGACCGGGAACCAAACATTAGTTACATTATTGACGTAAAGAAAAATCAATATTACCTCCGAATTTTTAGCATCTCCATCAATCTCAACTGTATCTGCAGGCAATTAAAAACCAAAAATTGGGTGGTTATGGCTGTGAGCGGTGAGCAGAATTTATCAAGGGATGAAAGAGGGTCAAAACGGGTCAAAACGGGTAAAACTTTTAACCCGTTGCGCGCTTCGAGTAAATTCGGTGGTTTAGTTGGCTAATTTTACTCAGCGCGCACAACGGTTATATTTTAGCACGATTCGAACCGTTTTGCGCGCTGAGTAATATTACATGGATTGTCAGGCTTGACATTAGTAACGGTAATCGTTATTAATCGCGACGCTGAGAACGATTTTGACCGCGGTGCGCGCTGAGGAGATCTAAATTTTGTTTTTAATATTTATTCTATTGGATTCCTCATATTCTTATGCCGATGTTAACAACATTATTGATACGTATAAAATAATATAATACCAACGTGATAACTATCATTAGTTGTATTAATTAACACCCTTAAGAAAATCTGGATAGATTGCGTGTGTTATTAAGCATTCAAAATCCAGTATATATCAGTTTGTACCCGTTCACCAAAAAGTTAGTAAGGGGCAAAATTTATTAGTAGGTCTATCGTTGAGCATAACTTATAGATACCATACACCAAAGCACGGCATACAGATGATAACATTTGCACATTTAGGCAGACATGATAAAATTTCATGCTACCAATCTGTCAATATGAAATAAACAATCCACAGTAAAATGATACAACGTTTTATCCTACAATATTTCAATAACGTCAACGGTTGCAATATCGTGCCCAAATACTATTGACTGGAATTGATGCATCCTATCCTCATAAGCAGCCGGCCATCCGGCTGACACATCGGAACGGTATCTTAGCCACATACTTGAAGTCGGAGGGACAGGACCATATGGGGCAAGTTTAACAATAACGAAGTGATTATTGTTCACATGACCCAACGTTATGTGGCGTCTGGATGATAGGGGTACTGGAGGAGTTATTAAAGGAAAATATGTCACACACTGATGAGGTGCAAGAATATGTACTACACATTCGTAGCATGAGGCAATGACATGTGCCATTTCTGGCATCTGCATCCACCATTTAGCTTTTGGACGGTCTAACAAATGGCCCAGTGCCACTACATTCTTTTTAAATTCCACAGCACCCATAAGTTGCCGGTACAAGCCGTCGTGGTTCTGCATCTCTTCTCGCAAGTCATATTTCACCTGCCTCCATTCGTCCTCACCCAGTCACAACTGAGCTGCCACAGCCCTATACCCACAGTTTCCGTCTGCTTTCACATCTACGACATGCACTATAAGGGGTCGTAGACACTCAGGAAAAGCGTTCCAATATGGTATTATTATGTCGGCAGCCAAGTCCTCGTCACTATCATCATGTGAAATTGATTGTTTCGGCTTCTTTATTGTACGTTTTCACAACGGTCTACTTCTTCCCTTACCCGGCTTACACGTCAATGTAGACGTATCCGTTATCTCAGCATGCTGCTTAGCAATCTCCGCTACCAGGGTAGAAATTTGAAGACGTAGAACCTCATGCTCCTTCTCAAAGGCCTTAGCCACTGCATTCTCATCATCATCCTCCTCCTCCCCAGCAGTCTGCTCCGCCTCATTACGATCCACCTTATCATCCACCCCACCCATCTTCCCAGTATGATCTTCCTCCTGCAACTCAGCAGGCACTGCATTCTCCCAAAACGCCTCCCCCACCTTCTGATCCTCCCCCTCATTATTCACAGCCTTCACATTCTCAGCACCCACAATTTTATCACCTGATGCTAACTCCTTTAACTGTTTTACAATACCAACCTTCTTCCCCCGTTGTAACCGGTTTCGTGCATTATAAATTGCTTTGATTGAGGTAGCACTGAAGTTTTTATTTGCCTTCAGTACTTTCAAAATTTCAGCTGGCTGAACCTTGCTATTCGCCAAGTCACGCACTGTTTCCATCTCCATTCCCTGCAACGTCCCGTCATCGGAATGGCCATCGACATATTTAGCAGCTTCATGGTTGTGCCTGCCACAAACGACTGTTACCTTCCACTCCTCAACGCCCACGCCCACCATATAACCATGCAATGAGAAAGGACATGAACACTTCTTGGTTTTAACAGGCTGGTTGGTCTTTTTTAGCTTTCGGTGTCCCCGATACTCACCGCTTCTTTCACACGCAAAGTACACAGCATGATGCCCTTTGGCCGTTTTACTTAATCTCCCCGAACGTGTAACAATCACATGCCCATGACTTAACCCGACGTTTTGTATCCACTGAAACAGCTCTTTTCTATCCTTGAACAGTTGATTGGTGGTAAAGTCGGTTGTAAAATCCATAGTATCCTGTATCAAACAATTCATAACCTGATCCTCAAAGATTTAATGCATTATTGTCGAGAAGATAAATCAATATTACCTTGGATTTTTGTACCGACTTCATCAACCTCAACCGTGGATAATGCATGTAAAATCAAAATAAGAAAGGCAGATAAACTGTACTTAAAAGTATAGACGTACCAAAGAGTCGATGTTGATAAATTTAGGTCAAATACCCCTAAATCGATTTCTCTCGATTCAGCTCTTTGTTTGATCTCACCAGTTGACTAAGTGATGTATCCTTCGAGCAATTAAATAAAAATCAAAGCTTTTGGATTTCGGTCTGGGCGACTGGAGCGATCTTTGAAAATACTTGCCGTTTGAAATTCCGCCGTGAGCAATCTGTGTAATTGTTTGTCAATTCGCTGCGATCAGAAGGTATCACGGGACAATTTCGGGTCCTACTCCTACCGGGTCATATCGGGTCTACAATAATTTACCCGTTGTGCTGGTTGAGTAAACAAGTCTAGTTTGAAATATTACTAGCAAATAACACATCCACATGTGCACGTGGACTTGACCAAAACGGTTGTGGGCGGTGAGCAATTACGGGTTTTGAGTGGTTGTGTGCGCTGAGCAATTCCGAGTTTTGCGTGGTTGTGTGCGCTGAGCAATTCCGTGTTTTGATTGGCTGTGAGCGGTGAACAATTCCCAGTTTTGCGTGGTTGTGTGCGCTGAGCAAGTCCGTGTTTTGCACGGTTGTGTGCGGTGGGCAAACTGCTAGACGGTTTACAGAGGAGTGCAATTTACATTTTTGCCCTCCCACTGTTCGCAATGAGTAATTTACACTATGAACCACTATTTCTACGCATCCGTATATACAAATGCATCGTAACAGCTTCCATATGCGATCAGTTTTGTGACCTAAGGCGGGAAAAGCTAACGAGATAGGGTTTGATCAACAGAAATTATTCTAATTCGCTGAGGTATATAGACTATAAGAGTTCCTGCTTATATCAAACGAAGGTCCTTAAGGCAGTGCAAACGATTTGTGTCATTGGGTTGGGGTGCCCTAAAATAGTCGACTGCGGCCGCATTGCATCGTAAAGTTGGTAAGCCATTAATTGATGCTAATTAATTTGGTATTTTTTAATAATTTCAGAAATTTATTGCTGCAATGTACATTTGGAACATGATTGCGTAGAAATTACGAAGATTGAGATGGGCTCGGTACACATTGAGGGGATCCGGGATGAAGCGGACAAAGAAGCAAAGGTTTGAAATTATTTTGCTTTGTTAACTGACTAATTTACTAGAAAATAAAGCTTAACATTTAGTGACTATATTGGTATCTGGTACTTAATTCAGCGTATTGTTGAAGGCTCAGAGGTTAATGAAGATTATACAAATCAGTTCACAACAAATAAAATTTTCCCCAGCATAGAAGAGCTTGGTAAATGGGTAAAAGGGGTCGGTGTGAAAACCGGGAATTTGGTTGTTACAAAATCATCAAATATGAGTACAAAGGGCAATAGGGTCTCAACTTATTATTTTTGTTGTGAAAGAAGTGGGACATATCGGCCACACAGGCCGGATATATCGGCCAAAAAATCAACTCGAAGCAAGAAGTGTTCATGTCCCTTCTACTTGAGGGCTAATGGTGTGGCAACAGATCAGTGGATTTTGACAGTTGTACGTGGCAATCACAACCATAAACCCGCAATGTACATCGAGCGACATCCAGATGAGAGGAGGTTCGGAGGTGGGGAGATGGCCACGGTGAGAGACTTGTCACATAGACTGCTTAGGCCAAGGGAAATCTTGAAATACCTGAAGGAAAAGGATAATGCAACATCTACCACAATCAACACTATTTATAAAGCCAGACAGAGGATGAAGGCAGGGGAAATGGCCTGGAGAGCAGAAATGCAGCTATTCCTTAATCTACTGACACAGCGTAATTACATTGTGTATCATGAAGTGGACGAAGTGACAACTGCAGTGAGGACTATATTTTGGGCACATCCGCAGTCGGTTGAGTTATTACGAAAATTTCCAGAGATTCTGGTTATGGACTGCGCGTTGAAGACCAACTGCAACAGGCCACCATTGATGGAGATGTATGGGGTGACGTCCACAGATATTCAGTTCGCAACGGCATTTTGTTACACGGAGGCCGTACGTGAGGAGAACTACTTGTGGGCCTTGGGGAAGTTGAGCTCTTTGCTGCAGGGATACAGGATGCCACGTGTAATTTTGTCAGCACTGGAGCCAGCACTTATGAATGCCATTAGCCATGAATTTCCCCTTGCGGTGCACCAAATATGTAGAATGCACATATCCAAAAATATTGCCAAAAATTGCCAGCCCTCTTTTGAAGATCAAGAAAAATGGTTAGGTTTCATCTCTAGCTGGAATTTATTGGTGGGGGCACGCAAGGAGGAGGAGTATGTTGCTAAACTGAAGGCATTGGAGACCGAGTACAAAGATTACACAAGGGTCGTGAGCTATGTGAAGACATCTTGGTTGGACAAGTACAAGGAGAAGTTTATTTCTGTGTGGACAGATGGCAATCTCCACTTTGGAAATGTCAGTACCAACAGAGGGCAGACCAAAAGAGCCCAGACTTAACATTCTAAGATTAAAAGGGCATTGGGTTCATCGGCCTTCAGTTTATCCGCTTCTTGGCCAACCATACATGAATCATTAGAGGGGCAGCATATCGAGATCAAGGCATCATTCGAGAAATCTAAGATCATGTTGCAACATAATGTGCATGGGTTCTTGTTCAAGGAGCTGATAGGATTTACAGCCGCTGCGACGTTGAAGATAATGTCTGTGGAAGCTGATAAATCTGACCCTATGGGAACGGACCAATGCACAGGTGATTGTCTAGCTAGAATGATTTATGGTGTACCATGTGCCAATGAGATTGGCAAATACACAAGGGAAAATCGCCCCATTCCCTTAGATGCCGTAAATTCTCATTGGAAGCAGCTAGACATGGAGGCTAAGCCGGAATTGATGTCTGAAGAAGATGGGCTTATACATACTGAATTAGAGCGCATACACATGCTCTATGCTCAACTTGATGGGCCGATGAAGCAGGAGTTGTTAATTAAGTTGAAGGAGCTAGCTACCCCGGCGAAAAATCTGATTACAGAGCCGCAAGTTAATGTCGTGTTCAATGGAAGAAGAAAAAGGGATAATAATTTGACAAATGAAGATACAGCCACCCCCATTCATCCTGCTCATTTTGATCATGCCTTCGCCGATGCGGCTAGTTGCTCTGCTCAAATTCCACCTGAAGTCTCATCGAAACAAGAAAGCATCGGCCGTGTCCAGCCGAGACGGTCCCAAAGGATCAAAAATACGTCTGCCCCACCCATTCCTCCTCAACTTGCTAGAAAGAAACCAACTGGCAAAGCCACGACATCTGGCAGTATGACTGGGGTTTCTGCTACAGCTTCATTTGCATCAGCAAATTATGAAGCAAAGGACGCTAGAGCCGTTCAAGGAGGCATACCTTATCTTGATCAATTCCCCGCTGCAATCGCCAAATATATATCGAACGTCACAGATGTGACGGCAGATGGGAGCTGTGGTTACAGGGCTATATCTTCACATCTAGGGATGGGAGAGGACCAGTGGAAGGTGGTCAGAAGAGAGTTGCTTCAAGAGCTGCGTAACCACTATGATGTGTACTCAAAGGTGATGGGTGAGGAAAGTGCACAAGAACAGGTAGTGTCAATTAACTATATGGGTGACCAACCCCCGATGCAATATTGGATGACCTTCCCTGAAGTTGGACATATTATCTCAAGTCGTTATAACTGTGTAATACATCTGCTGTCAATGCAACAATGTCTTTCATTTTTTCCGTTAAGATCAGGACCACACCAAGGTACGAAACGTGGTCCCTTCACCATAGGTTTTGTAAATAATAATCACTTTGTAAATATTCAACTTAAAGGTAGAAGCCCGGTCCCACCGGTAATAAGGCAATGGAAGGCTAACCGCCTGCCTGCGACCGAAGGATGGGTGGAAGGCCTTGAAGAGAGGATGCGACAATTCGAGACATTATTCTGTAAAGATGTAGGCAAATCTCCCACTGTAATTACCGTATCATCAGAGCATTGAATTTATAATTTTGTGCAAATGTAGTGACTGAGTTTATAATGAAAGAATATACTGAATTTTTTGGGATTTTTGTATAAAATCTATGGGATTTCTGCACAACGGGAACTCAACCCGCCATCATGTCTTTACTTGTTGTGCACTTTGAACATTTATGTTATGGGATACAGTAGCTAAATTCGCACGACTGGCATAATTTTGCCCGTTGTGAGCTTTGAGCAATTTATGTTACAGCATTAAAAATTTGCTCACCGCGCACAACGGACATAAAGGAGAATGCTAAGAGTTGGACTCATAATTGTGTGCTTTGGTATGTTATTGATGTTGAAGATCGTATACTGCAGTAAATGTGTTATTTATGTTTCATGAAGTGATTTTCACCTCTGCATATTCTTGAATCTTTCTCTCCTTGACGATGGTCTACTTGAATCTATGGCATAAGTCCAATATCCCAAGTTCGTTTAAAGGAAAACTCTATACATAACAATCTCGATGCATATAGAGGCTATGTGAATGCTGGAGAAAATGACTCCAATGAACCACACTGACAAATCAGATTCATCCATACACATCAGGTAAAAGGTGGGACCGGTGTGAGCAATGAGAAAAAAATTGTATATCTGGTTCACTGTGATGCTAAGCTTAATTCCAACGCACTTCACGTGCACTAAGTATATTCCCGGGAAACTTCGATATTTCACACCATCCTTGACCATTTCTGTGATGGATGTATGCTAATAGTTTTAATATCCACAAGAAATTAAGCAATCGGTGTACGAAGATCGCTAATGGTTGGCAAACAGATATTTAAACTAACAAGCGGTAAAAGACTGCACCAGACGGTGTTCATTGCCAATTGAATGTTCGGGGTTCATTACTAACGCGTAAACCATCACATGTTCACCTATCAAAATATGAAAACCATTTGGGGTACTAAGATGGCCACGATTCATACAGACGCCTCGCTGGAGGGGGCGTTGGTAGCCAAACCGTCCTACGTTTGGGCCGATCCTCCACCGGACTCCCGACCAGATCGCTGACGCTTCCTCGCCTCAGCCTCATGCCTCACGTCTGCAATCGAGTTTGGAGGAAGCGAGTTTCTCTCCAACTCGACTATACGAGCCAGGAGACTGCTCTTCTCTACGTACCATCGCTCTTCGGAGCTCTTCCGAACCGCTGACATAGAGGCCGCCCGATCTTTAGCTTTCGCAACCTCCCACTCCGCCTGAGATCTGCGGTCTCTCTCTTTCATCAGCTGCTCCTTCAAATCCTTAAGTTGAGATTCGAAGGAAACCGCCTTTTTCCGCTCGGCAATCAACAATTGCACCACTCGGCGACGCAGTTCCGCCCTGACCAATGATGTCTGCAGGGAATCATGGATAAGTAAGACTGTAAGAGTAAGGCAACAGCACAACGAGACGACATTAGTGTAGGAAGATATATGCCCATAAGGCAATTTATCTTGATTATACGTCTTGTTCATACCGTATATGGTACGTATTATTCTAAGTATAAAATCATTTGTATTAATATACTTAGATAATATCCATAGACTTATAGTTAGGTCCTTACATATCTAGATGAGATCTCGATTATGAGTAAGTAAGTGACCGAATAGAAACGTAGGTCTTAAACGGTTCGTGATCATAGATGTGTCGAGAACTGGATATCGACACATCGGATAGATCACTGTGTCTTCGTCTTACCTTCGGGTAATGATGATCTCATAGTCATTCGACTTGGTGAAGTCGGAGACGAGACACATGTGCTCATTAGAGAATGAGTTCACTGAACGACCAAGTTAGAGTTATTAAATGGTTAACTTTAATGATCTGTCTTTAATAACTCTAGAGTGATGAAAGGTTAGTTGATCCTTAAGACCTGAAGTCATCTGTACCAACCTGTGAGCGGACGGTGTAGCTTAGACCCATGATCTAGCTTCGAGGACCAGTCCTGATGAAAGATCTTAGGTTGGGTTGCACCTGAAGCTCTCTAGGTGAGTAAGTGACTAAGATGGGATTCGTCACTTCCATTAAAGGGAAGTTAGTGTTATAGGTTCAGTATGGTCTTTATGTTAATCCTCGGCCGGGGTACGTTGCAAGTAGTACAACGTGTATACAATAAAGACCGCCGTATACTGACCAATGTTGTCTAATAGGGTTGACAGAAAACCATACCCTAGGCCAACAATAACACAGTCTTGACGAAGGGATTTTAGCTAACGGAATTCATCACTGACACAACCAATGCAAACCCTATGACACTTTTGTCAAAGGGTCGATCACGTTATGATGACTCTGAAACAGGGACGACAGCTACTGCTCGTAGTGACCGTCGTCTAGGGGTTTCGAGCCCCAACCTGTAGTAAGGTCAGGCTGTAGGGTCTCACACTGAGTAGTGCTCGTGTCTTAGTAATAGGAATATAGAATAGAGAGAAATGTCATTTGATGATATTCACAAGTTAAGTTGTGAAAGTTAGTCAATTAGCAATAGGGACACAACGTTGCATTAGATGCTAACTTTGACTAAACGTGTTGTAAATTAGTTACAACGAATTTAGTAGGAACAAACTTGTTGGAAAAGGTTACCTGGATGACGGGATCGTCTCGGTCTAAACACAGGTTCAAACCGCGTCCAAATTGGAGCTCAAACGAGCCCAGAAACGCAGAAAGAGTTCAAGGGGAAGTGGGTTAGACCCACTGGGCCAAAAGGCCCATGTGCAAAGGCAAACGGGCGACGCCCGCTGGCTGCAACGGGCGCACGCCTGTTGCACAGCGGGCGTGGCCCGCTGCAGCAGCGGGCATGGCCCGCTGTGTGCAGCGGGCGGGCGCCCGCTGCACAGCGGGCGTGGCCCGCTGCACAGCGGGCCGGCGCCCGCTGATGCAGCGGGCCCGGCCCGCTGCACGCAGTGGGGGGGCGCCCGCTGTAAGCGGGCACGGCCCGCTGCTGCAGCGGGCCCGTGCCCGCTGTTGCAACGGGCGCAGCCCGCTGCTTGCAGCGGGCCCGGCCCGCTGCAGCAGCGGGCGGGCGGCCCGCCCTTGCCCCCTTGGGCGGGCGCGCCCGCTAAGTCTAGCGGGCGCGCCCGCAACTTAAGTCAAATTAGGGTTTTTGAAAACCCTAATGACGGCTACGAATTTTGTGAAAATTGCTAAACTTTGAGCAATTGTTTGAGGGGTCAAACGAAGTCGAAATTCATCACCGTCAGTTCCTACGCGTTCACCATTCCAAGCTTTTCTGATTGACAGCTTGTTTGGTGTCTGAAGTTTAGTATGTGAGGAGAATTAATTCGTTAAAGTTTGACTTTGTGAAAGGCTAACTTTAAAGTTGAAATTAAGCCAAATGACTTAATTTATTTTTTCTCTTCATGGGGTTTGTCCCACATTGCCCGCAACGAGAAGTTGAGTGCTCACTCCCTATATAAATAGGGGTGCACTCTCCTCGTTGAAACACACACCAGTCAACGATCGAGTAGCTCCAGAATTTTAGAGCAGGCTCGATCGGCGACTAAATCTCTCTCTCTAATTTTCCTATTCTCCGGAGTAATCTTAGCACGACTACGAAGGGGGTTTGGATCTGATCCGGATGTCTAAGACGCGGGTTCTTCTCAAGTGAAACTTTCTACCGCGTGTGATCGGCTCGGAGGCGAAAGCGGCTCGGGCGGATCGGTGCGAGGGTGCGAGGCAGCTCAGGGAGATCGGGTCAACGCGGCTCGGCTACGAGGAGCTTCTTAAGACGGTGCGGTACATCTTGCCTGCTCCAGGGCCAAGATTCCGGGTATGTTGATTAAGCGTTTTTAGCGTAATATTTAATTAGTCGCTTAGTGTAGATCCTTCTTGGGGTGGTCAGACCCACTCCAAGTCGGCATAGATCGGGCTAGGTTCTGGCTCCCCAGAGCCTAGCTAAATAGTTTAGCTAGTGTAGAAATATGATTTCTGGTTTTTTCCGCTGCGCTTTTGTGCCTCCGTAGTCCGTCCGACTTAGGACGGATACGGATCCGAGCTCTGAGGGTCCGAAAAAACCCCAACAGTGGTATCAGAGCCACGGTTATGCTATAGATCTACTATAGCGACTTTTTAAATTATTAAAAATGCTTAGCTTGCATGTTCAAAACTTTTTTTTTATTAGTTTTGAAAATAATTTTGTGTTTCAAAAAAAAATTAATTTTGCAACACTGAAATTTGTTTTAATTTTGGGACAATTATTTTTATGCGATAAATCTAAAAGTAGTCTACTATGTTTTAAATACTTTATAAATTTTTATGAGACATTAAAAATTTTTTAAAGGGTGTTTAAAGTTTATGTAAACTTTAGAAAAATTTTATTTTTGAAATTTAAGAATTTTTCTTTAGTTACATAAAAGTTAGAAATCTTTAAACTTTATTTGAAAGCTTCTAAAAAGGATTTCTAAAAGATTTTAAAAGAGTTTTAAAATTGTTTTAAATATGTAAATAATAGAAATAATTTTATTTCATGAGATGTAATATAAATTAATTTCTTTTACTACATAGATGTTTCTAAAATTTTTATGTGATATTTTAATTTTAAAATAAGGTTAAAAATTTTTAAAGGCCTAGGTTTAAAATTATTAGATAATTTTGTACGACCTAGTTTTATGCGATAAAATTTTTTATGAATGCTTTAATTTTTAATCTTTAATTTTAAGTGTTAAAATTTAGATTTGCATGTTTTAATTATGTAGATAATTTTAGAACTTGCAAATGCTCATGTATGTCATAAAATGAACATTTTATTTATGTTGATAAATTAGTTGTTTAATGGACTTGTAAACCTTATTAGGTTAGCCATTAAATATTTAAAATTTTATGAGATGAAATTTTAATTAGTGACATGTTATGTTTGATAAAACAAAACAACATTCGAACCTAATACCTGATTAGGATAGTCCCTTTGTTTGTAAATCATTTCATTAAAATGTTTAAATAATGATTTTCATAAAAGAAAATGTTGAATTGTTTTATTAAAATCCTAATAAGATTGGGGTAGTAAGTTGAACGTAGAACCTTATAGTTGATAAGGACTTAATAAAAGATGTTCAACCAATCTGAAAAATTTTGAATTTTAGGATCCACTAGTTGATAAGGATTAACTAGTTCTTTTAATTAAAAGCCATTTAGTTGTTTGGAAAACATAAGATTGATGACAACTCCTTCAATGGATCATGATGTCGGTCAATGTGCTTGGCTAAAGTTTTTGGACCAACCTAGCTAGACTGGGTAACAAGTGGTCCTGGCTTAGTCAATTCCCTGGCCGCGTCCGCTGGACCGCAAGGAGTCGATTCATGACTATGTAAGTCCATCGACTATACCTAAGTCAATACGATAATAATCTTGTTCAAGATAAATCGTAGCCCTCCTTGTTTTAGGAGTTGGTAACTGTAAGAAACATGTTCCGGTTGTTGAGCTACACTCAAGCCGTGACATGTCAATCTTATAGAAACCGATTTCTTGATTGACATCTTAACCTGACCGAAACCGTTGTCTCACCCTTCGAGCTTCGGCGTAAGTCTAACCAAGAATGTAGTCTAAGACCTGACCCAAACCGGCGCGTCGTGCATACACCGAGCAAAGGGGCAAGTCAGGCTAGACACGAAGACAAGGGTCTGACTAGGCTAGCCATTGTGATTCGGTTGAGCACACTCATGATTACAAATGAATAGGGGTAATAAAAAATCGATAGGGAATCATAGTAAATATGATTGACGACGAGTTCGTCTACCGGCTGCAGAGTCGGACAACTTGTTGAGATACACTCAAGGTTGTCAGACTCATGGTAGTCGGATCCCTCTCTCACAAATATTATTTTATAATAAATTGTTTATTATTATGGCTTTAAATAAATTTAGTGGGAGAATATAGTTTTATTAAAACCATTAAAACTATACTACGAGCATATACTAACTAAAGTATCTATAAAATGCAGAATGGACTCAGGTCTAAAATACATGGTAGAAAAGAACGTGCTGGATGGAACCAACTACAAGGACTGGCTTAGGAACATTAAGTTGGTCCTTTCCCTAGCTGGGATTGGATACATATTATTCGAGGACGCTCCGGACAAGCCCGATGAGGATTCAACCCACGAAGAGAAAGAAGCCTTCAAGTTGTACCAGAGGGATGCTGAGAAGGCAAGATGCCTTGCTCTAGCTTCGATGACCAACGAGCTGCAAAGGAAGCATGAGCATATGGATGTTCAGAGCATACTCCTTAATGCACAAGATTTGTATGGCAAGCGATCCAGAGCTGCCAAGTTCGAAGCTACTAGTAACCTCTGGGGCACGAAGATGACGACAGGACCCGTGCAAGATCATGTTATCAAAATGATCGGGTACGTGGAGGACGCCGCCCAGTTAGGATTTGTCCTGGACAATGAGATGTCCACGGACATTATCCTAAAGTCTTTAACTCCCGAGTTCAAGCCCTTTATAACTGGCTTTATAATGAACAGCCTTGAGACGGATCTTCCTGGTCTCCTCAATATGCTCCGGCAATTTGAGGAGATTGAGAAGAAGCCGACTGCACTGGTTGTTGGCTCTGCTACTTCCGACCAGCCGAAAGGCAAAGGAAAGAAGAGGCAGGTCCCACAACCTGCGAAGGCTAAGAATGGGAAGAAGAAGAACAAAGGGGCCCCGTCGAAATCTGAGTGCTTCCATTGCCACAAGATTGGCCACTGGAAGAGGAACTGCAAGATCTATCTTGCAGAGAAGAAGAAGGGGCATACTGATGCCTCCACCTCAGGTACAAATTAAAATTCAATTAAATGCAATTATTTCCATTCATATAGTATGAGATACTTATAAACATCTGTGTACTGTATACAGGTGGCTGATAAGAACTGGAGATTGGAGAAGCACGGAGATCGGTCGGCAATTAAAGCAACAGTTGCTGCTGGGACCGCTCAAAGACTTCTGGAGACGCTGATCGTGATGGAGATGATATTTTTCTTATTTGAATAAAATGTATCATCTTTAAGGATCGAAAACAATGAATGAGTGCTTTGCACTCAACGTTTATTTTTGATAAACAAATTAAGGTTCCTTTTATGAACCCGTTGTTTTGGAATGGATGTCTCGTTTGTTGCAATTGAAATTGAATTGGCTTAAAATTCTGTGGATGTGGCTTTTCTGTGATGGTTGCGTATATTTTCGAATAATGGTGTATAGCTTCGATAATATTGATTTTGGAGCTGACTAAATGTTAGAAGTCAATCAGTAGTTAAGTATAGGTTCCAAGGGGGCGTATAAATTGTGAGCGATCACAATAATACGCATATCAAGATTAATTCTCGATTATCTGCATTCAGTTATTAAAAGAGTTAATACTAAATGTGGTTAAAGGAATAAGTACAATGTACGATGTTTTGATTGAACGAGTCAATGTCAAGATTCCTTAAAACGATCTTGACTTGACTCATTCGTCAAACCGAATCTGACACTTGTACATTCCATCTAAGGCACTTACCAAAAGGTTATATTTTGCACATAAATCTAAATATGATTTAGATATTATGTTGAAGAAATTTGACCAGGTAATTCTTAAAGTCAGTGGGAGCGAGCTCATATACTTAGTTCCGTTTTTCGGACTAAGTAAAAAGGATTTTTTCACTTTAATGAATCTTCTATATAAATCATTAAGTCAAAAATGTTTTGATTTAATTGTATGTAGAGACTTAGGGTGTCAAATATGTACTTGACATATTGACACAATAAAGTGGAATGAGCTAGAACTGACTTACGGAAATGTTAGACCCCACATCTAAATCGTATAAGCCAACTGTTAGCTATACGAAGTTAAGAAAATTTATCCAGATCATTTTTCCCAAAGGATCAACCTTGTGTGATCAAGAGATGTGATTTCAATCCATTAAAATTCGTTGTAGATACTTATTAGTAGACCATTCTTAGGTTTGCCATATCAAATGACAAAGTGACTAATATGCTATAACGGTATGAGATACCGAGATAAATAGCCTAAGTGCAAGTGGGAGATGTAGGAAGATATATGCCCATAAGGCAATTTATCTTGATTATACGTCTTGTTCATACCGTATATGGTACGTATTATTCTAAGTATAAAATCATTTGTATTAATATACTTAGATAATATCCATAGACTTATAGTTAGGTCCTTACATATCTAGATGAGATCTCGATTATGAGTAAGTAAGTGACCGAATAGAAACGTAGGTCTTAAACGGTTCGTGATCATAGATGTGTCGAGAACTGGATATCGACACATCGGATAGATCACTGTGTCTTCGTCTTACCTTCGGGTAATGATGATCTCATAGTCATTCGACTTGGTGAAGTCGGAGACGAGACACATGTGCTCATTAGAGAATGAGTTCACTGAACGACCAAGTTAGAGTTATTAAATGGTTAACTTTAATGATCTGTCTTTAATAACTCTAGAGTGATGAAAGGTTAGTTGATCCTTAAGACCTGAAGTCATCTGTACCAACCTGTGAGCGGACGGTGTAGCTTAGACCCATGATCTAGCTTCGAGGACCAGTCCTGATGAAAGATCTTAGGTTGGGTTGCACCTGAAGCTCTCTAGGTGAGTAAGTGACTAAGATGGGATTCGTCACTTCCATTAAAGGGAAGTTAGTGTTATAGGTTCAGTACGGTCTTTATGTTAATCCTCGGCCGGGGTACGTTGCAAGTAGTACAACGTGTATACAATAAAGACCGCCGTATACTGACCAATGTTGTCTAATAGGGTTGACAGAAAACCATACCCTAGGCCAACAATAACACAGTCTTGACGAAGGGATTTTAGCTAACGGAATTCATCACTGACACAGCCAATGCAAACCCTATGACACTTTTGTCAAAGGGTCGATCACGTTATGATGACTCTGAAACAAGGACGACAGCTACTGCTCGTAGTGACCGTCGTCTAGGGGTTTCGAGTCCCAACCTGTAGTACGGTCAGGCTGTAGGGTCTCACACCGAGTAGTGCTCGTGTCTTAGTAATAGGAATATAGAATAGAGAGAAATGTCATTTGATGATATTCACAAGTTAAGTTGTGAAAGTTAGTCGCATTAGCAATAGGGACACAACGTTGCATTAGATGCTAACTTTGACTAAACGTGTTGTAAATTAGTTACAACGAATTTAGTAGGAACAAACTTGTTGGAAAAGGTTACCTGGATGACGGGATCGTCTCGGTCTAAACACAGGTTCAAACCGCGTCCAAATCGGAGCTCAAACGAGCCCAGAAACGCAGAAAGAGTTCAAGGGGAAGTGGGTTAGACCCACTGGGCCAAAAGGCCCATGTACAAAGGCAAACGGGCGACGCCCGCTGGCTGCAACGGGCGCACGCCCGCTGCAAGCGGGCGCGGCCCGCTGCTACAGCGGGCCCGCGCCCGCTTTTGCAGCGGGCGCCCGTCTGCTGCAGCAGCGGGCGGGCGGCCCGCCCTTGCCCCCTTAGGCGGGCGTGCCCGCTAAGTCTAGCGGGCGCGCCCGCAACATAAGTCAAATTAGGGTTTTTGAAAACCCTAATGACGGCTACGAATTTTGTGAAAATTGCTAAACTTTGAGCAATTGTTTGAGGGGTCAAACGAAGTCGAAATTCGTCACCGTCAGTTCCTACACGTTCACCATTCCAAGCTTTTCTGATTGACAGCTTGTTTGGTGTCTGAAGTTTAGTATGTGAGGAGAATTAATTCGTTAAAGTTTGACTTTGTGAAAGGCTAACTTTAAAGTTGAAATTAAGCCAAATGACTTAATTTATTTTTTCTCTTCATGGGGTTTGTCCCACATTGTCCGCAACGAGAAGTTGAGTGCTCACTCCCTATATAAATAGGGGTGCACTCTCCTCGTTGAAACACACACCAGTCAACGATCGAGTAGCTCCAAAATTTTAGAGCAGGCTCGATCGGCGACTAAATCTCTCTCTCTAATTTTCCTATTCTCCGGAGTAGTCTTAGCACGACTACGAAGGGGGTTTGGATCTGATCCAGACGTCTAAGACGCGTGTTCTTCTCAAGTGAAACTTTCTACCGCGTGTGATCGGCTCGGAGGCGAAAGCCGCTCGGGCGGATCGGTGCGAGGGTGCGAGGCGGCTCAAGGAGATCAGGTCAACGCGGCTCGGCTACGAGGAGCTTCTCAAGACGGTGCGGTACATCTTGCCTGCTCCAGGGCCAAGATTCCGGGTATGTGGATTAAGCGTTTTTAGCGTAATATTTAATTAGTCGCTTAGTGTAGATCCTTCTTGGGGTGGTCAGACCCACTCCAAGTCGGCATAGATCGGGCTAGGTTCTGGCTCCCCAGAGCCTAGCTAAATAGTTTAGCTAGTGTAGAAATATGATTTCTGGTTTTTTCCGCTGCGCTTTTGTGCCTCCGTAGTCCGTCCGACTTAGGACGGATACGGATCCGAGCTCTGGGGGTCCGCCAAAACCCCAACAATTAGTACTTAACCTGGTAACTGCCATAAACGACTGAGTTAGCGAGCCTTTCAATGTCAATTTGACCCATGACACTTTGGTCAATGGGAAGGATGGAGTTCTCCACCAGCCGACTGGCCACCCCCCTATCCACCAATGCAGACTCGCCGTCCCAGACGGGGAAGAAGGGTCGGTGACGGTTCCCCCTAGAACCTTCCGATGGAACGTCAGTGGGCGGATTTAACAGCAATGCCCCCTCGTACGCCAGGGGGACATAGCCTGCCGGAACGAGACCTCCCCATAGCCACGTATCCCTTAGGGGAGTCTCAGGCAACTGCGGCCGCACATCCCCCCTGTCATGAAGGGAACGGTTATCATCTACGTCACCGTCTCTTCTTCCCTCTGAAGACTGGCCTTGCAAAGTTTCTTCGTCCCACTGACACGATTTCTCAGCCATATCTGCAGTGAAGGCACAAATCATGGCGAATGGTGATATATCCCCAAATTTGGCGGGATAAATATCCTCCACTTGACCGGACACATGGCGGGGTTTTCTGGGGTCTTCGCGGCGTTTTTTTGCGGTCTGCTACATTAATACCCCGAGTTTGGCGGCAACTCAAATTTTTTGCCGGGTCCTGCATTATGGGTGGCCATCTTGCTTCTTGACTCTCTCGCTCTTCCGTTTGTTATTACAAGTATAAACAAACGGCGGATTAATTACTGAGCGCGCAAAACGGGGCAAAATTTGAACCGTTGTGCGCGGTGAGCAAACATAATTTAGTCATGCGCAGTATATGCGTAAATGAGGGATAGTTGTGCGCGGTCGAATATTTGGATTTATTATACGAATTTCCTCATCGCGCACATATGGCATTACTGTATACAGTTGTGTGAGGAGATATATTAAACGACTAAAATGTTTTACTTGTCAGAATGGATACAAATATTCGCTGATATGGCGCTTACGTGAAAAACTTTTCTCAAACAAAGTACCAGCAAATTCGGCAGTTGGATGAGTAGATGACCGGTCAAATTCTTGTTTGTGGTCCCACCAACCTCTCACCTCATCCGCAATTTCCATCTCTACGTACCATCGCTTTTCGTCTTATTAATAGTAACACATTAAAGTGGAGCCCACAGAGGGAAAAAGATAGAATTTTTCAACGCAGCACAGCGGAACGACGCGAAACCTACAGCAAATTGCCCAGTTAACAACATTCGAACGCGAAGGTCCACATATTGTTTAGCGGGCCCCACAATATATTCTCGAGTCTCGACACCCCACTATCCAACCCCATTGAATCTAGTTGGTAGATGATGTGACATTTAATTAGGTATTTTTTCCCATATTTAGTTTACGTGAATTAAGCTATATTCGACGACTCCATGCAAGTCTAAGCGGAAGTTGGCCGGTTATATCATCTCCAAACCACACTGCAACAACACGTCAAATATGGCGTTTTCCCTCCATCAACCGCCCTGCAAAACTGGAATCATTTTGCCGGTTTGCTACAGGGCCATCCAAATTTGGAGAGTCAATGTAGCAACTTCCGGTGTATAAAAAACAGTGTAGCAACCTACACCCAGTTTTTGTATGTCTGTTTATTAGACCATACCTAGAACATTCATTACGATTCTGTTTGTTTATTTCGATCCCCCTATGGCATTATCCAAAAGGCGGCAGTAAAATAACAACAATCGTGCCAAATAAGAATCTAAATATATATAAAATCCAAAAAATCATAAAACCACATTATAAACTTAGGTGATAAGAGGAACGAAAGTCCAATATCAACATTGAGATACACGAAGGAAACTTAACGTCTCAAATCAAAACACATATAGATATAGCATACATGGAGACCATATCACAAAATTCACACATATATATGATATATGATCAACAAATATAGTGCGGAATTAAAATTAAACCCAAATAATAAACAAATGCAAACGCAATTATGTTTCAAGTGTTCGGATTACCCAAGTAACTTCCCGCCTTGTTCTCGGTTATCCTACGTCCCTTCCACCCGGATACCTCCGGATACTTAAGTTAGAACACTAACTTGAGGTTGCCTTTAAACCCACTTGTAGCAACCCTACAAGTGAAATCGAATACAATCGATGTCCTTCACTCCTACAACTTGGGAGTAAGCAAACCGCTCTCGCAAACCTAGCACAAAAACGAAATAACGAAAGTTATGAAATTATGAAAGCAACACTTACAATCCCATATGCCTTGAAGTAGAACTTGAAGGAGAAGTGTGTTGTGTGTTGAAGACTCTCTTGGAAGAGAGGAGAAAGCCCTTTCTCTTGACTGCACCTATTACCTTGACGATCACGTTCCGTTTGAATACACATCGCTCCTACCTTTGCACCGGCTCCATTATATCAGTTCCCGCCTGTTACTCATGAATCCCTGTCAATAGAGAGGAAACTGCCGTAAAGGTGGAGGCCGAGATAATAGATCGGGTGCTAATCGACGGCTCTAGGCTGGAACCATATACGTGCACCTCATGGGCATTCACGTTCCGTTTGAATACACATCGCTCCTGCCTTTGCACCGGCTCCATTATATCAGTTCCCGCCTGTTACTCAGGAATCCCTGTCAATAGAGAGGACTACTGCCGTAAAGGTGGAGGCCGAGGTAATAGATCGGGTGCCAAACGGCAGCTCTAGGCTCGACCGATATACGTGCACCTCATTGGCAATCACGTTTCGTTTGAATGCACATCGCTCCTGCCTTTGTACCGGCTACATTATATCAGTTCCCGGCTGTTACTCAGGAATCCCTGTCAATAGAGAGGACTACTGCCGTAAAGGTGGAGGCCGATGTAATAGATCGGGTGCCTATCGGAGGCTCTAGGCTGGAACGATATACGTACACCTCATGGGCATTCACGTTCCGTTTGAATGCACATCGTTCCTGCCTTTGCACCGGCTCCATTATATCAGTTCCCGCCTGTTACTCATGAATCCCTGTCAATAGAGAGGACTACTGCCGTAAAGGTGGAGGCCGAGGTAATAGATCGGGTGCCAAACGGCGGCTCTAGGCTCGACCGATATACGTGCACCTCATGGGCATTCACGTTCCGTTTGAATGCACATCGCTCCAGCCTTTGCACCGGCTCCATTATATCAGTTCCCGCCTGTTACTCATGAATCCCTGTCAATAGAGAGGACTACTGCCGTAAAGGTGGAGGCCGAGGTAATAGATCGGGTGCCAATCAGCGGCTCTAGGCTGGAACGATATACGTGCACCTCATGGGCATTCACGTTCCGTTTGAATGCACATCGCTCCTGCCTTTGCACCGGCTCCATTATATCAGTTCCCGCCTGTTACTCAGGAATCCCTGTCAATAGAGAGGACTACTGCCGTAAAGGTGGAGGCCGAGGTAATAGATCGGGTGCCAATCAGCGGCTCTAGGCTGGAACGATATACGTGCACCTCATGGGCATTCACGTTCCGTTTGAATGCACATCGCTCCTGCCTTTGCACCGGCTCCATTATATCAGTTCCCGCCAGTTACTCAGGAATCCCTGTCAATAGAGAGGACTACTGCCGTAAAGGTGGAGGCCGATGTAATAGATCGGGTGCCAATCGGCGGCTCTAGGCTCGACCGATATACGTGCACCTCATGGGCATTCACGTTCCGTTTGAATGCACATCGCTCCTGCCTTTGCACCGGCTCCATTATATCAGTTCTCGCCTGTTACTCATGAATCCCTGTCAATAGAGAGGACTACTGCCGTAAAGGTGGAGGCCGAGGTAATAGATCAGGTACCAAACGGCGGCTCTAGGCTCAACCGATATACGTGCACCTCATGGGCATTCACGTTCCATTTGAATGCACATCGCTCCTGCCTTTGCACCGGCTCCATTATATCAGTTCCTGCCTGTTACTCATGAATCCCTGTCAATAGAGAGGACTACTGCCGTAAAGGTGGAGGCCGAGGTAATAGATCGGGTGCCAATCGGCGGCTCTAGGCTGGACCGATATACGTTCACCTCATGGGCATTCACGTTCCGTTTGAATGCACATCGCTCCTGCCTTTGCACCGGCTCCATTATATAAGTTCCCGCATGTTACTCAGGAATCTCTGTCAATAGAGAGGACTACTGCCGTAAAGGTGGAGGCCGTGGTAATAGATCGGGTGCCAATCGGAGGCTCTAGGCTGGAACGATATACGTGCACCTCATGGGCATTCACGTTCCGTTTGAATGCACATCGCTCCTGCCTTTGCACCGGCTCCATTATATCAGTTCCCGCCTGTTACTCAGGAATCCCTGTTAATAGAGAGGACTACTGCCGTAAAGGTGGAGGCCGAGGTAATAGATCGGGTGCCAAACGGCGGCTCTAGGCTCGACCGATATACGTGCACCTCGTGGGCATTCACATTCCGTTTGAATGCACATCGCTCCTGCCTTTGCACCAGCTCCATTATATCAGTTCCCGCCTGTTACTCAGGAATCCCTGTCAATAGAGAGGACTACTGCCGTAAAGGTGGAGGCCGAGGTAATAGATCGGGTGCCAATCGGTGGCTCTAGGCTGGAACGATATACGTGCACCTCATGGGCATTCACGTTCTGTTTGAATACACATCGCTCCTGCCTTTGCACCGGCTCCATTATATCAGTTCCCGCCTGTTACTCAGGAATCCCTGTCAATAGAGAGGACTACTGCCGTAAAGGTGTAGGCCGAGGTAATAGATCGGGTGCCAAACGGCGGCTCTAGGCTCGACTGATATACGTGCACCTCATGGGCATTCACGTTCTGTTTGAATGCACATCGCTCCTGCCTTTGCACCGGCTCCATTATATCAGTTCCCGCCTATTACTCATGAATCCCTGTCAATAGAGAGGACTACTGCCGTAAAGGTGGAGGACGAGGTAATAGATCGGGTGCCAATCGGCGGCTCTAGGCTCGACCGATATATGTGCACCTCATGGGCATTCACGTTCCGTTTGAATGCACATCGCTCCTGCCTTTGCACCGGCTCCATTATATCAGTTCCCGCCTGTTACTCAGGAATCCCTGTCAATAGAGAGGACTACTGCCGTAAAGGTGGCGGCTGAGGTAATAGATCGGGTACCAAACGGCGGCACTAGGCTCGACCGATATACGTGCACCTCATGGGCATTCACGTTCTGTTTGAATGCACATCGCTCCTACCTTTGCACCGGCTCCATTATATCAGTTCCCGCCAGTTACTCAGGAATCCCTGTCAATAGAGAGGACTACTGCCGTAAAGGTGGAGGCCGAGGTAATAGATCAGGTGCAAAACGGCGGCTCTAGGCTCAACCGATATACGTGCACCTCATGGGCATTCACGTTCCGTTTGAATGCACATTGTTCCTGCCTTTGCACCGGCTCCATTATATCAGTTCCCGCCTGTTACTCATGAATCCCTGTCAATAGAGAGGACAACTGCCGTAAAGGTGGAGGCCGAGGTAATAGATTGGGTGCTAAACAGCGGCTCTAGGCTCGACCAATATACGTACACCTCATGGGCATTCATGTTCCGTTTGAATGCACATCGATCCTGCCTTTGCACCGGCTCCATTATATCAGTTCTCGCCTGTTACTCATGAATCCCTGTCAATAGAGAGGACTACTGCCGTAAAGGTGGAGGCCGAGGTAATAAATCGGGTGCCAAACGGCGGCTCTAGGCTCGACCGATATACGTGCACCTCATGGGCATTCACGTTCGGTTTGAATGCACATCGCTCCTGCCTTTGCACCGGTTCCATTATATCAGTTCCCGCCTGTTACTCATGAATCCCTGTCAATAGATAGGACTACTGCCGTAAAGGTGGAGGCCGAGGTAATAGATCGGGTGCCAAACAGCGGCTCTAGGCTGGAACGATATACGTGCACCTCATGGACATTCACGTTCCGTTTGAATGCACATCGCTCCTGCCTTTGCACCGGCTCCATTATATCAGTTCCCGCCTGTTACTCATGAATCCCTGTTAATAGAGAGGACTACTGCCGTAAAGGTGGAGGCCGAGGTAATAGCACGGTTGCCAAACGGCGGCTCTAGGCTCGACCGATATACGTGCACCTCGTGGACATTCACCTTTCGTTTGAATGCACATCGCTCCTGCCTTTGCACCAGCTCCATTATATCAGTTCCCGCCTGTTACTCAGGAATCCCTGTCAATAGAGAGGACTACTGCCGTAAAGGTGGAGGCCGAGATAATAGATAGGGTGCCAATCGGCGGCTCTAGGCTGGACCGATATACGTGCACCTCATGGGCATTCACGTTCCGTTTGAATGCACATCACTCCTGCCTTTGCACCGGCTCCATTATATCAGTTCCCGCCTGTTACTCAGGAATCCCTGTCAATAGAGAGGACTACTTCCGTAAAGGTGGAGGCCGAGGTAATAGATCGGGTGCCAATCGGTGGCTCTAGGCTCGACCGATATACGTGCACCTCATGGGCATTCACATTCGGTTTTAATGCACATCGCTCCTGCCTTTGCACCGGCTCCATTATATCAGTTCCCGCCTGTTACTCATGAATCCCTGTCAATAGAGAGGACTACTGCCGTAAAGGTGGAGGCCGAGTTAATAGATCGGGTGCCAAACGGCGGCTCTAGGCTCGACTGATATAAGTGCACCTCATGGGCATTCACGTTCCGTTTGAATGCACATCGCTCCTGCCTTTGCACCGGCTCCATTATATCAGTTCCCGCCTGTTACTCATGAATCCCTGTCAATAGAGAGGACTACTGCCGTAAAGGTGGAGGCCGAGGTAATAGATCGCGTGCCAATCGGCGGCTCTAGGCTCGACAGATATATGTGCACCTCATGGGCATTCATGTTCCGTTTGAATGCACATCGTTCGTGCCTTTGCACCGGCTCCATTATATCAGTTCCCGCCTGTTACTCAGGAATCCCTGTCAATAGAGAGGACTACTGACGTAAAGGTGGAGGCCGAGGTAATAGATCGGGTACCAAACGGCGGCTCTAGGCTCGACCGATATACGTGCACTTCATGGGCATTCAAGTTCCGTTTGAATGCACATCGCTCATGCCTTTGTACCGGCTCCATTATATCAGTTCCCGCCTGTTACTCATGAATCCCAGTCAATAGAGAGGACTACTGCCGTAAAGGTGGAGGCCGAGGTAATAGATCGGGTGCCAATCGGCGGATCTAGGTTGGAACGATATACGTGCACCTCATGGGCATTCACGTTCCGTTTGAATGCACATCGCTCATGCCTTTGCACCGGCTCCATTCTATCAGTTTCCGCCTGTTACTCAGGAATCCCTGTCAATAGAGAGGACTGCTGCCGTAAAGGTGGAGGCCGAGGTAATAGATCGGGTGCCAAACGGCGGCTCTAGGCTCGACCGATATACGTGCACCTCATGGGCATTCACGTTCCGTTTGAATGCACATTGCTCCTGCCTTTGCACCGGCTCCAATATATCAGTTCCCGCCTGTTACTCAGGAATCCCTGTCAATAGAGAGGACTACTGCCGTAAAGGTGGAGGCCGAGGTAATAGATCGGGTGCCAAACGGTGGCTCTAGGCTCGACCGATATACGTGCACCTCGTGGGCATTCACCTTCCGTTTGAATGCACATCGCTCCTGCCTTTGCACCAGCTCCATTATATCAGTTCCCGCCTGTTACCCAGGAATCCCTGTCAATAGAGAGGACTACTGTCGTAAAGGTGGAGGCCGAGGTAATAGATCGGGTGCCAATCGGTGGCTCTAGGCTGGAACGATATACGTGCACCTCATGGGCATTCACGTTCTGTTTGAATACACATCGCTCCTGCCTTTGCACCGGCTTCATTATATCAGTTCCCGCCTGTTACTCAGGAATCCCTGTCAATAGAGAGGACTACTGCCATAAAGGTGGATGCCGAGGTAATAGATCAGGTGCCAAACGGCGGCTCTAGGCTCGACCGATATACGTGCACCTCATGGGCATTCACGTTCCGTTTGAATGCACATCGCTCCTGCCTTTGCACCGGCTCCATTATATCAGTTCCCGCCTGTTACTCATGAATCCCTGTCAATAGAGAGGACTACTGCCGTAAAGATGGAGGCCGAGGTAATAGATCGGGTGCCAAATAGTGGCTCTAGGCTGGAACGATATACGTGCACCTCATGGGCAGTCACGTTCCTTTTGAATGCACATCGCTCCTGCCTTTGCACCGGCTCCATTATATCAGTTCCCGCCTGTTACACATGAATCCCTGTCAATAGAGATGACTACTCCCGTAAAGGTGGAGGCCGAGGTAATAGATAGGTTGCCAATCGGCGGCTCTAGGCTGGACCGATATACGTGCACCTCATGGGCATTCACGTTCCGTTTGAATGCACATCGCTCCTGCCTTTGCACCGGCTCCATTATATAAGTTCCCGCATGTTACTCAGGAATCTCTGTCAATAGAGAGGACTACTGCCGTAAAGGTGGAGGCCGTGGTAATAGATCGGGTGCCAATCGGAGGCTCTAGGCTGGAACGATATACGTGCACCTCATGGGCATTCATGTTCCGTTTGAATGCACATCGCTCCTGCCTTTGCACCGGCTCCATTATATCAGTTCCCGCCTGTTACTCATGAATCCCTGTCAAAAGAGAGGACTACAGCCGTAAAGGTGGAGGCCGAGGTAATAGATCGGGTGCCAAACGGCGGCTCTAGGCTCGACCGATATACATGCATCTCATGGGCATTCTCGTTCCGTTTGAATGCACATCGCTCCTGCCTTTGCACCGGCTCCATTATATCAGTTCCAGCCTGTTACTCATGAATCTCTGTCAATAGAGAGGACTACTGCCGTAAAGGTGGAGGCCGAGGTAATAGATCGGGTGCCAAACGGCGGCTCTAAGCTAGAAAGATAAACGTGCACCTCATGGGCATTCACGTTTCGTTTGAATGCACATCGCTCCTGCCTTTGCACCGGCTCCATTATATCAGTTCCCGCCTGTTACTCAGGAATCCCTGTCAATAGAGAGGGCTACTGCCGTAAAGGTGGAGGCCGAGGTAATAGATCGGGTGCCAAACGGCGGCTCTAGGCTCGACCGATATATGTGCACCTCATGGGCATTCACGTTCTGTTTGAATGCACATCGCTCATGCCTTTGCACCGGCTCCATTATATCAGTTCCCGCCTGTTACTCAGGAATCCCTGTCAATAGAGAGGACTACTGCCGTAAAGGTGGAGGCGAGGTAATAGATCGGGTACCAAACGGCGGCTCTAGGCTCGACCGATATACGTGCACCTCATGGGCATTCACGTTCCGTTTGAATGCACATCGCTCCTGCCTTTGCACCGGCTCCATTATATCAGTTCCCACCTGTTACTCATGAATCCCTGTCAATAGAGAGGACTACTGCCGTAAAGATGGAGGCCGAGGTAATAGATCAGGTGCCAATCGGCGGCTCTAGGCTGGAACGATATACGTGCATCTCATGGGCATTCACGTTCCGTTTGAATCCACATCGCTCATGCCTTTGCACCGGCTCCATTATATCAGTTTCCGCCTGTTACTCAGGAATCCCTGTCAATAGAGAGGACTACACCCGTAAAGGTGGAGGCCGAGGTAATAGATCGGGAACCAAACGGCGGCTCTAGGCTCGACCGATATACGTGCACCTCATGGGCATTCACGTTCCGTTTGAATGCACATCGCTCCTGCCTCTGCACCGGCTCCATTATATCAGTTCCCGCCTGTTACTTAGGAATCCCTGTCAATAGAGAGGACTACTGCCGTAAAGGTGGATGCCTAGGTAATAGATCGGGTGCCAATCGGCGGCTCTAGGCTCCACCGATATACGTGCATCTCATTGGCATTTACGTTCCGTTTGAATACACATCGCTCCTGCCTTTGCACCGGCTCCATTATATCAGTTCCCGCCTGTTACTCATGAATCCCTGTCAATAGAGAGGACTACTGTTGTAAAGGTGGAGGCCGAGATAATAGATCGGGTGCCAAACGACGGCTCTAGGCTTGACCGATATACGTGCACCTCATGGGCATTCACGTTCCGTTTGAATGCACATCGCTCCTGCCTTTGCACCGGCTCCATTATATCAGTTCCCGCATGTTACTAAGGAATCTCTGTCAATAGAGAGGACTACTGCCGTAAAGGTGGAGGCCGATGTAATAGATCGGGTGCCTATCGGAGGCTCTAGGCTGGAACGATATACGTGCACCTCATGGGCATTCACGTTCCGTTTGAATGCACATCGCTCCTGCCTTTGCACCCGCTCCATTATATCAGTTCCCGCCTGTTACTCATGAATCCCTGTCAATAGAGAGGACTACTGCCGTAAAGGTGGAGGCCGAGGTAATAGATCGGCTGCCAAACCGCGGCTCTAGGCTCGACCGATATACGTGCACCTCATGGGCATTCACGTTCCGTTTGAATGCACATCGCTCCTGCCTTTGCACCGGCTCCATTATATCAGTTCCCGCCTGTTACTCATGAATCCCTGTCAATAGAGAGGACTACTGCCGTAAAGGTGGAGGCCGAGGTAATAGATCGGGTACCAATCGGCGGCTCTAGGCTCGACCGATATACGTGCACCTCATGGGCACTCATGTTCCGTTTGAATGCACATCGCTCCTGCCTTTGCACCGGCTTCATTTTATCAGTTCCCGCTTGTTACTCATGAATCCCTGTCAATAGAGAGGACAACTGCCGTAAAGGTGGAGGCCGAGGTAATAGATCGGGTGCCAAACGGTGGCTCTAGGCTCGACCGATATACGTGCACCTCGTGGGCATTCACCTTCCGTTTGAATGCACATCGCTCCTGCCTTTGCACCAGCTCCATTATATCAGTTCCCGCCTGTTACCCAGGAATCCCTGTCAATAGAGAGGACTACTGTCGTAAAGGTGGAGGCCGAGGTAATAGATCGGGTGCCAATCGGTGGCTCTAGGCCTGAACGATATACGTGCACCTCATGGGCATTCACGTTCTGTTTGAATACACATCGCTCCTGCCTTTGCACCGGCTTCATTATATCAGTTCCCGCCTGTTACTCAGGAATCCCTGTCAATAGAGAGGACTACTGCCGTAAAGGTGGATGCCGAGGTAATAGATCAGGTGCCAAACGGCGGCTCTAGGCTCGATCGATATACGTGAACCTCATGGGCATTCACGTTCCGTTTGAATGCACATCGCTCCTGCCTTTGCACCGGCTCCATTATATCAGTTCCCGCCTGTTACTCATGAATCCCTGTCAATAGAGAGGACTACTGCCGTAAAGATGGAGGCCGAGGTAATAGATCGGGTGCCAAATAGTGGCTCTAGGCTGGAACGATATACGTGCACCTCATGGGCAGTCACGTTCCTTTTGAATGCACATCGCTCCTGCCTTTGCACCGGCTCCATTATATCAGTTCCCGCCTGTTACACATGAATCCCTGTCAATAGAGAGGACTACTTCCGTAAAGGTGGAGGCCGAGGTAATAGATAGGTTGCCAATCGGCGGCTCTAGGCTGGACCGATATACGTGCACCTCATGGGCATTCACGTTCCGTTTGAATGCACATCGCTCCTGTCTTTGCACCGGCTCCATTATATAAGTTCCCGCATGTTACTCAGGAATCTCTGTCAATAGAGAGGACTACTGCCGTAAAGGTGGAGGCCGTGGTAATAGATCGGGTGCCAATCGGAGGCTCTAGGCTGGAACGATATACGTGCACCTCATGGGCATTCACGTTCCGTTTGAATGCACATCGCTCCTGCCTTTGCACCGGCTCCATTATATCAGTTCCCGCCTGTTACTCATGAATCCCTGTCAAAAGAGAGGACTACAGCCGTAAAGGTGGAGGCCGAGGTAATAGATCGGGTGCCAAACGGCGGCTCTAGGCTCGACCGATATACATGCATCTCATGGGCATTCTCGTTCCGTTTGAATGCACATCGCTCCTGCCTTTGCACCGGCTCCATTATATCAGTTCCAGCCTGTTACTCATGAATCTCTGTCAATAGAGAGGACTACTGCCGTAAAGGTGGAGGCCGAGGTAATAGATCGGGTGCCAAACGGCGGCTCTAAGCTAGAAAGATAAACGTGCACCTCATGGGCATTCACGTTTCGTTTGAATGCACATCGCTCCTGCCTTTGCACCGGCTCCATTATATCAGTTCCCGCCTGTTACTCAGGAATCCCTGTCAATAAAGAGGGCTACTGCCGAAAAGGTGGAGGCCGAGGTAATAGATCGGGTGCCAAACGGCGGCTCTAGGCTCGACCGATATATGTGCACCTCATGGGCATTCACGTTCTGTTTGAATGCACATCGCTCCTGCCTTTGCACCGGCTCCATTATATCAGTTCCCGCCTGTTACTCAGGAATCCCTGTCAATAGAGAGGACTACTGCCGTAAAGGTGGAGGCGAGGTAATAGATCGGGTACCAAACGGCGGCTCTAGGCTCGACCGATATACGTGCACCTCATGGGCATTCACATTCCGTTTGAATGCACATCGCTCCTTCCTTTGCACCGGCTCCATTATATCAGTTCCCACCTGTTACTCATGAATCCCTGTCAATAGAGAGGACTACTGCCGTAAAGATGGAGGCCGAGGTAATAGATCAGGTGCCAATCGGCGGCTCTAGGCTGGAACGATATACGTGCATCTCATGGGCATTCACGTTCCGTTTGAATCCACATCGCTCATGCCTTTGCACCGGCTCCATTATATCAGTTTCCGCCTGTTACTCAGGAATCCCTGTCAATAGAGAGGACTACACCCGTAAAGGTGGAGGCCGAGGTAATAGATCGGGAACCAAACGGCGGCTCTAGGCTCGACCGATATACGTGCACCTCATGTGCATTCACGTTCCGTTTGAATGCACATCGCTCCTGCCTCTGCACCGGCTCCATTATATCAGTTCCCGCCTGTTACTTAGGAATCCCTGTCAATAGAGAGGACTATTGCCGTAAAGGTGGAGGCCTAGGTAATAGATCGGGTGCCAATCGGCGGCTCTAGGCTCCACCGATATACGTGCATCTCATTGGCATTTACGTTCCGTTTGAATACACATCGCTACTGCCTTTGCACCGGCTCCATTATATCAGTTCCCGCCTGTTACTCATGAATCCCTGTCAATAGAGAGGACTACTGCTGTAAAGGTGGAGGCCGAGATAATAGATCGGGTGCCAAACGACGGCTCTAGGCTTGACCGATATACGTGCACCTCATGGGCATTCACGTTCCGTTTGAATGCACATCGCTCCTGCCTTTGCACCGGCTCCATTATATCAGTTCCCGCCTGTTACTCATGAATCCCTGTCAAAAGAGAGGACTACAGCCGTAAAGGTGGAGGCCGAGGTAATAGATCGGGTGCCAAACGGCGGCTCTAGGCTCGACCGATATACATGCATCTCATGGGCATTCTCGTTCCGTTTGAATGCACATCGCTCCTGCCTTTGCACTGGCTCCATTATATCAGTTCCCGCATGTTACTAAGGAATCTCTGTCAATAGAGAGGACTACTGCCGTAAAGGTGGAGGCCGATGTAATAGATCGGGTGCCTATCGGAGGCTCTAGGCTGGAACGATATACGTGCACCTCATGGGCAATCACGTTCCGTTTGAATCCACATCGCTCCTGCCTTTGCACCCGCTCCATTATATCAGTTCCCGCCTGTTACTCATGAATCCCTGTCAATAGAGAGGACTACTGCCGTAAAGGTGGAGGCCGAGGTAATAGATCGGCTGCCAAACCGCGGCTCTAGGCTCGACCGATATACGTGCACCTCATGGGCATTCACGTTCCGTTTGAATGCACATCGCTCCTGCCTTTGTACCGGCTCCATTATATCAGTTCCCGCCTGTTACTCATGAATCCCTGTCAATAGAGAGGACTACTGCCGTAAAGGTGGAGGCCGAGGTAATAGATCGGGTACCAATCGGCGGCTCTAGGCTCGACCGATATACGTGCACCTCATGGGCACTCATGTTCCGTTTGAATGCACATCGCTCCTGCCTTTGCACCGGCTTCATTTTATCAGTTCCCGCTTGTTACTCATGAATCCCTGTCAATAGAGAGGACTACTGCCGTAAAGGTGGAGGCCGAGGTAATAGATCGGGTGCCAAACGGTGGCTCTAGGCTCGACCGATATATGTGCACCTCATGGGCATTCACGTTCCATTTGAATGCACATCGCTACTGCCTTTGCACCTGCTCCATTATATCAGTTCCCGCCTGTTACTCAGGAATCCCTGTCAATAGAGAGGACTACTGCCGTAAAGGTGGAGGCCGAGGTAATAGATCGGGTGCCAAACGGCGGCTCTAGGCTCGACCGATATACATGCACCTCATGGGCATTCACGTTCCGTTTGAATGCACATCGCTCATGCCTTTGCACCGGCTCCATTATATCAGTTCCCGCCTGTTACTCATGAATCCCAGTCAATAGAGAAGACTACTGCCGTAAAGGTGGAGGCCGAGGTAATAGATCGGGTGCCAATCGGCGGCTCTAGGTTGGAACGATATACGTGCACCTCATGGGCATTTACGTTCCGTTTGAATGCACATCGCTCATGCCTTTGCACCGGCTCCATTCTATCAGTTTCCGCCTGTTACTCAGGAATCCCTGTCAATAGAGAGGACTACTGCCGTAAAGGTGGAGGCCGTGGTAATAGATCGGGTGCCAAACGGCGGCTCTAGGCTCGACCGATATACGTGCACCTCATGGGCATTCACGTTCCGTTTGAATGCACATCGCTCCTGCCTTTGCACCGGCTCCATTATATCAGTTCCCGCCTGTTACTCAGGAATCCCTGTCAATAGAGAGGACTACTGCCGTAAAGGTGGAGGCCGAGGTAATAGATCGGGTGCCAAACGGCGGCGCTAGGCTCGACCGATATACGTGCACCTCATGGGCATTCACCTTCCGTTTGAATGCACATCGCTCCTGCCTTTGCACCAGCTCCATTATATCAGTTCCCGCCTGTTACCCAGGAATCCCTGTCAATAGAGAGGACTACTACCGTAAAGGTGGAGGCCGAGGTAATAGATCGGGTGCCAATCGGTGGCTCTAGGCTGGAACGATATACGTGCACCTCATGGGCATTCACGTTCTGTTTGAATACACATCGCTCCTGCCTTTGCACCGGCTTCATTATATCAGTTCCCGCCTGTTACTCAGGAATCTCTGTCAATAGAGAGGACTACTGCCGTAAAGGTGGATGCCGAGGTAATAGATCAGGTGCCAAACGGCGGCTCTAGGCTCGACCGATATACGTGCACCACATGGGCATTCACGTTCCGTTTGAATGCACATCGCTCCTGCCTTTGCACCGGCTCCATTATATCAGTTCCCGCCTGTTACTCATGAATCCCTGTCAATAGAGAGGACTACTGCCATAAAGGTGGAGGCCGAGGTAATAGATCGGGTGCCAAACGGCGGCTCTAGGCTCGACCGATATATGTGCACCTCATGGGCATTCACGTTCTGTTTGAATGCACATCGCTCCTGCCTTTGCACCGGCTCCATTATATCAGTTCCCGCCTGTTACTCAGGAATCCCTGTCAATAGAGAGGACTACTGCCGTAAAGGTGAAGGCCGAGGTAATAGATCGGGTACGGCGGCTCTAGGCTCGACCGATATACGTGCACCTCATGGGCATTCACGTTCCGTTTGAATGCACATCGCTCCTGCCTTTGCACCAGCTCCATTATATCAGTTCCCGCCTGTTACTCAGGAATCCCTGTCAAAAGAGAGGACTACTGCCGTAAAGGTGGAGGCCGAGGTAATAGATCGGGTGCCAAACGGCGGCTCTAGGCTCGACCGATATACGTGCACCTCATGGGCATTCACGTTCCGTTTGAATGCACATCGCTCCTGCCTTTGCACCGGCTCCATTATATCAGTTCCCGCCTGTTACTCATGAATCCCTGTCAATAGAGAGGACTACTGCCGTAAAGGTGAAGGCCGAGGTAATAGATCGGGTGCCAAACGGCGGCTCTAGGCTCGACCGATATATGTGCACCTCATGGGCATTCACGTTCGGTTTGAATACACATCGCTCCTGCCTTTGCACCGGCTCCATTATATCAGTTCCCGCCTGTTACTCATGAATCCCTGTCAATAGAGAGGACTACTGCCGTAAAGATGGAGGCCGAGGTAATAGATCGGGTGCCAAACAGCGGCTCTAGGCTGGAACGATATACGTGCACCTCATGGGCATTCACGTTCCGTTTGAATGCACATCGCTCCTGCCTTTGCACCGGCTCCATTATATCAATTCCCGCCTGTTACTCTGGAATCCCTGTCAATAGAGAGGACTACTGCCGTAAAGGTGGAGTCCGAGGTAATAGATCGGGTGCCAAACGGCTGCTCTAGGCTCAACTGATATACGTGCACCTCGTGGGCATTCACCTTCTGTTTGAATGCACATCGCTCCTGCCTTTGCACCAGCTCCATTATATCAGTTCCCGCCTGTTACTCATGAATCCCTGTCAATAGAGAGGACTACTGCCGTAAAAGTGGAGACCGAGGTAATAGATCGGGTGCCAATCGGTGGCTCTAGGCTGGAACGATATATGTGCACCTCATGGGCATTCACGTTCTGTTTGAATACACATCGCTCCTGCCTTTGCACCGGCTCCATTATATCAGTTCACGCCTGTTACTCAGGAATCCCAGTCAATAGAGAGGACTACTGCCGTAAAGGTGGAGGCCGATGTAATAGATCGGGTGCCAAACGGCGGCTCTAGGCTCGACCAATATACGTGCACCTCATGGGCATTCACGTTCCGTTTGAATGCACATCGCTCCTGCCTTTGCACCGGCTCCATTATATCAGTTCCCGCCTGTTACACAGGAATCCCTGTCAATAGAGAGGAGTACTGCCGTAAAGGTGGAGGCCGAGGTAATAGATCGGGTGCCAAACGGCGGCTCTAGGCTCGACCGATATACATGCACCTCATGGGCATTCACGTTCCGTTTGAATGCACATCGCTCCTGCCTTTGCACCAGCTCCATTATATCAGTTCCCGCCTGTTACTCATGAATCCCTGTCAATAGAGAGGACTACTGCCGTAAAAGTGGAGGCCGAGGTAATAGATCGGGTGCCAATCGGTGGCTCTAGGCTGGAACGATATATGTGCACCTCATGGGCATTCACGTTCCGTTTGAATGCACATCGCTCCTGCCTTTGCACCGGCTTTATTTTATCAGTTCCCGCCTGTTACTCATGAATCCCTGTCAGTAGAGAGGACTACTGCCGTAAAGGTGGAGGCCGAGGTAATAGATCGGGTGCCAATCGGTGGCTCTAGGCTGGAACGATATACGTGCATCTCATGGGCATTCACGTTCCGTTTGAATGCACATCGCTCATGCCTTTGCACCGGCTCCATTATATCAGTTCCCGCATGTTACTCAGGAATCCCTGTCAATAGAGAGAACTACTGCCGTAAAGGTGGAGGCCGAGGTAATAGATCAGGTACCAAACGGCGGCTCTAGGCTCAACCGATATACGTGCACCTCATGGGCATTCACGTTCCGTTTGAATGCACATCGCTCCTGCCTTTGCACCGGCTCCATTATATCAGTTCCCGCCTGTTACTCATGAATCCCTGTCAATAGAGAGGACTACTGCCGTAAAGGTGGAGGCCGAGGTAATAGATCGGGTGCCAATCGGCGGCTCTAGGCTGGAACGATATACGTGCATCTCATGGGCATTCACGTTCCGTTTGAATGCACATCGCTCATGCCTTTGCACCGGCTCCATTATATCAGTTCCCGCCTGTTACTCAGGAATCCCTGTCAATAGAGAGGACTACTGCCGTAAAGGTGGAGGCCGAGGTAATAGATCGGGTGCCAAACGGTGGCTCTAGACTCGACCGATATACATGCACATCATGGGCATTCACGTTTCATTTGAATGCACATCGCTCCTGCCTTTGCACCGGCTCCATTATATCAGTTCCCGCCTGTTACTCAGGAATCCCTGTCAATAGAGAGGACTACTGCCGTAAAGGTGGAGGCCGAGGTAATAGATCGGGTGCCAAACGGAGGCTCTAGGCTCGACCGATATACGTGCACCTCGTGGGCATTCACCTTCCGTTTGAATGCACATCGCTCCTGCCTTTGCACCAGCTCCATTATATCAGTTCCCGCCTGTTACTCATGAATCCCTGTTAATAGAGAGGACTACAGCCGTAAAAGTGGAGGCCGAGGTAATAGATCGGGTGCCAATCGGTGGCTCTAGGCTGGAACGATATATGTGCACCTCATGGGCATTCACGTTCTGTTTGACTACACATCGCTCCTGCCTTTGCACCGGCTCCATTATATCAGTTCACGCCTGTTACTCAGGATTCCCTGTCAATAGAGAGGACTACTGCCGTAAAGGTGGAGGCCGAGGTAATAGATCGGGTGCCAAACGGTGGCTCTAGGCTCGACTGATATACGTGCACCTCATGGGCATTCACGTTCCGTTTGAATGCACATCGCTCCTGCCTTTGCACCGGCTCCATTATATCAGTTCCCGCCTGTTACTCATGAATCCCTGTCAATAGAGAGGACTACTGCCGTAAAGGTGGAGGCCGAGGTAATAGATCGGGTGCCAATCGGCTGCTCTAGGCTCGACCGATATATGTGCACCTCATGGGCATTCACGTTTCGTTTGAATGCACATCGCTCCTGCCTTTGCACCGGCTCCATTATATCTGTTTCCGCCTGTTACTCAGGAATCCCTGTCAATAGAGAGGACTACTGCCGTAAAGGTGGAGGCCGAGGTAATAGATCGGGTACCAAACGGCGGCTCTAGGCTCGACCGATATACGTGCACCTCATGGGCATTCACGTTCCGTTTGAATGCACATCGCTCCTGCCTTTACACCGGCTCCATTATATCAGTTCCCGCCTGTTACTCATGAATCCTTGTCAATAGAGAGGACTACTGCCGTAAAGGTGGAGGCCGAGGTAATAGATCGGGTGCCAATCGGCGGCTCTAGGCTGGAACGATATACGTGCATCTCATGGGCATTCACGTTCCGTTTGAATGAACATCGCTCATGCCTTTGCACCGGCTCCATTATATCAGTTCCCGCCTATTACTCAGGAATCACTGTCAATAGAGAGGACTACTGCCGTAAAGATGGAGGCCGAGGTAATAGATCGGGTGCCAAACGGCGGCTCTAGACTCGACCGATATACGTGCACCTCATGGGCATTCACGTTTCCTTTGAATGCACATCGCTCCTGCCTTTGCACCGGCTCCATTATATCAGTTCCCGCCTGTTACTCTGGAATCCCTGTCAATAGAGAGGACTACTGCCGTAAAGGTGGAGGCCAAGGTAATAGATCGGGTGCCAAACGGCGGCTCTAGGCTCAACTGATATACGTGCACCTCGTGGGCATTCACCTTCCGTTTGAATGCACATCGCTCCTGCCTTTGCACCAGCTCCATTATATCAGTTCCCGCCTATTACTCATGAATCCCTGTCAATAGAGAGGACTACTGCCGTAAAAGTGGAGGCCGAGGTAATAGATCGGGTGCCAATCGGGGGCTCTAGGCTGGAACGATATATGTGCACCTCATGGGCATTCACGTTCTGTTTGAATACACATCGCTCCTGCCTTTGCACCGGCTCCATTATATCAGTTCACGCCTGTTACTCAGGAATCCCAGTCAATAGAGAGGACTACTGCCGTAAAGGTGGAGGCCGAGGTAATAGATCGGGTGCCAAACGGCGGCTCTAGGCTCGACTGATATACGTGCACCTCATGGGCATTCACGTTTCGTTTTAATGCACATCGCACCTGCCTTTGCACCGGCTCCATTATATCAGTTCCCGCCTGTTACTCATGAATCCCTGTCAATAGAGAGGACCACTGCCGTAAAGGTGGAGGCCGAGGTAATAGATCGGGTGCCAATCGGTGGCTCTAGGCTCGACCGATATATGTGCACCTCATTAGCATTCACGTTTTGTTTGAATGCACATCGCTCCTGCCTTTGCACCGGCTCCATTATATCAGTTTCCGCCTATTACTCAGGAATCCCTGTCAATAGAGAGGACTACTGCCGTAAAGATGGAGGCCGAGGTAATAGATCAGGTACCAAACGGCGGCTCTAGGCTCGACCGATATACGTGCGCCTCATGGGCATTCACGTTCCGTTTGAATCCACATCGCTCCTGCCTTTGCACCGGCTCCATTATATCAGTTCCCGCCTGTTACTCATGAATCTCTGTCAATAGAGAGGACTACTGCCGTAAAGGTGGAGGCCGAGGTAATAGATCGGGTGCCAATCGGCGGCTCTAGGCTGGAACAATATACTTGCACCTCATGGGCATTCACGTTCCGTTTGAATGCACATCGCTCATGCCTTTGCACCGGCTCCATTATATCAGTTCCCGCCTGTTACTCAGGAATCCCTGTCAATAGAGAGGACTACTGCCGTAAAGGTGGAGGCCGAGGTAATAGATCGGGTGCCAAACGGCGGCTCTAGGCTCGACCGATATACGTGCACCTCATGGGCATTCACGTTCCGTTTGAATGCACATCGCTCCTGCCTTTGCACCGGCTCCATTATATCAGTTCCCGCCTGTTACACAGGAATCCCTGTCAATAGAGAGGACTACTGCCGTAAAGGTGGAGGCCGAGGTAATAGATCGGGTGCCAAACGGCGGCTCTAGGGTTGACCGATATACGTGCACCTCGTGGGCATTCACCTTCCGTTTGAATGCACATCGCTCCTATCTTTGCACCAGCTCCATTATATCAGTTCCCGCCTGTTACTCAGGAATCTCTGTCAATAGAGAGGACTACTGCCGTAAAGGTGGAGGCCGAGGTAATAGATCGGGTGCCAATCGGTGGCTCTAGGCTGGAAGGATATACGTGCACCTCATGTGCATTCACGTTCTGTTTGAATACACATCGCTCCAGCCTTTGCACCGGCTCCATTATATCAGTTCCCGTCTGTTACTCAGGAATCCCTGTCAATAGAGAGGACTACTTCCGTAAAGGTGGAGGCCGAGGTAATAGATCGGGTGCCAAACGGCGGATCTAGGCTCAACCGATATACGTGCACCTCATGGGCATTCACGTTCCGTTTGAATGCACATCTTTCCTGCCTTTGCACCGGCTCCATTATATCAGTTCCCACCTGTTACTCATGAATCCCTGTCAATAGAGAGGACTACTGCCGTAAAGGTGGAGGCCGAGGTAATAGATCGGGTGCCAAACGGTGGCTCTAGGCTCGACTGATATACGTGCACCTCATGGGCATTCACGTTCCGTTTGAATGCACATCGCTCCTGCCTTTGCACCGGCTCCATTATATCAGTTCCCGCCTGTTACTCATGAATCCCTGTCAATAGAGAGGACTACTGCCGTAAAGGTGGAGGCCGAGGTAATAGATCGGGTGCCAAACGGTGGCACTAGGCTCGACCGATATACGTGCACCTCATGGGCATTCACGTTCGGTTTGAATGCACATCGCTCCTGCCTTTGCACCGGCTCCATTATATCAGTTCCCGCCTGTTACTCATGAATCATTGTCAATAGAAAGGACTACTGCCGTAAAGGTGGAGGCCGAGGTAATAGATCGGGTGCCAAACAATGGCTCTAGGCTGGAACGATATACGTGCATCTCATGGGCATTCACGTTCCGTTTGAATGCACATCGCTCCTGCCTTTGCACCGGCTCCATTATATCAGTTCCCGCCTGTTACTCATGAATCCCTGTCAATAGAGAGGACTACTGCCGTAAAGGTGGAGGCCGAGGTAATAGATAGGGTGCCAATCGGCGGCTCTAGGCTGGACTGATATACGTGCACCTCATGGGCATTCACGTTACGTTTGAATGCACAACGCTCCTGCCTTTGCACCGGCTCCATTATATCAGTTCCCGCCTGTTACTCAGGAATCCCTGTCAATAGAGAGGACTACTGCCGTAAAGGTGGAGGCCGAGGTAATAGATCGGGTGCCAAACGACGGCTCTAGGCTCGACTTATATACGTGCTTCTCATGGGCATTCACGTTCCGTTTGAATGCACATCGCTCATGCCTTTGCACCGGCTCCATTATATCAGTTCACGCCTGTTACTCAGGAATCCCTGTCAATAGAGAGGACTACTACCGTAAAGGTGGAGGCCGAGGTAATAGATCGGGTGCCAATCGGCGGCTCTAGGCTCGACCGATATACGTGCACCTCGTGGGCATTCACGTTCCGTTTGAATGCACATCGCTCCTGCCTTTGCACCGGCACCATTATATCAGTTCCCGCCTGTTACTCAGGAATCCCTGTCAATAGAGAGGACTACTGCCGTAAAGGTGGAGGCCGAGGTAATAGATCGGGTACCAAACGGTGGCTCTAGGCTCGACCGATATACGTGCACCTCGTGGGCATTCACCTTCCGTTTGAATGCACATCGCTCCTGCCTTTGCACCAGCTCCATTATATCAGTTCCCACCTGTTACTCAGGAATCCCTGTCAATAGAGAGGACTACTGCCGTAAAGGTGGAAACCGAGGTAATAGATCGGGTGCCAATCGGTGGCTCTAGGCTGGAACGATATATGTGCACCTCATGGGCATTCACGTTCTGTTTGAATACACATCGCTCCTGCCTTTGTACCGGCTCCATTATATCAGTTCCCGCCTGTTACTCAGGAATCCCTGTCAATAGAGAGGACTACTGCCGTAAAGGTGGAGGCCGAGGTAATAGATCGGGTGCCAAACGGCGGCTCTAGGCTGGACTGATATACGTGCACCTCATGGGCATTCACGTTACGTTTGAATGCACAACGCTCCTGCCTTTGCACCGGCTCCATTATATCAGTTCCCGCCTGTTACTCAGGAATCCCTGTCAATAGAGAGGACTACTGCCGTAAAGGTGGAGGCCGAGGTAATAGATCGGGTGCCAAACGACGGCTCTAGGCTCGACTTATATACGTGCTTCTCATGGGCATTCACGTTCCGTTTGAATGCACATCGCTCATGCCTTTGCACCGGCTCCATTATATCAGTTCACGCCTGTTACTCAGGAATCCCTGTCAATAGAGAGGACTACTACCGTAAAGGTGGAGGCCGAGGTAATAGATCGGGTGCCAATCGGCGGCTCTAGGCTCGACCGATATACGTGCACCTCGTGGGCATTCACGTTCCGTTTGAATGCACATCGCTCCTGCCTTTGCACCGGCACCATTATATCAGTTCCCGCCTGTTACTCAGGAATCCCTGTCAATAGAGAGGACTACTGCCGTAAAGGTGGAGGCCGAGGTAATAGATCGGGTACCAAACGGTGGCTCTAGGCTCGACCGATATACGTGCACCTCGTGGGCATTCACCTTCCGTTTGAATGCACATCGCTCCTGCCTTTGCACCAGCTCCATTATATCAGTTCCCACCTGTTACTCAGGAATCCCTGTCAATAGAGAGGACTACTGCCGTAAAGGTGGAAACCGAGGTAATAGATCGGGTGCCAATCGGTGGCTCTAGGCTGGAACGATATATGTGCACCTCATGGGCATTCACGTTCTGTTTGAATACACATCGCTCCTGCCTTTGTACCGGCTCCATTATATCAGTTCCCGCCTGTTACTCAGGAATCCCTGTCAATAGAGAGGACTACTGCCGTAAAGGTGGAGGCCGAGGTAATAGATCGGGTGCCAAACGGCGGCTCTAGGCTCGACTGATATACGTGCACCTCATGGGCATTCACGTTTCGTTTGAATGCACATCGCTCCTGCCTTTGCACCGGCTCCATTATATCAGTTCCCGCCTGTTACTCACGAATCCCTGTCAATAGAGAGGACTACTGCCGTAAAGGTGGAGGCCGAGGTAATAGATCGGGTGCCAATCGGCGGCTCTAGGCTCAACCGATATATGTGCACCTCATGGGCATTCACGTTCCGTTTGAATGCACATCGCTCATGCCTTTGCACCGGCTCCATTATATCAGTTTCCGCCTGTTACTCATGAATCCCTGTCAATAGAGAGGACTACTGCCGTAAAGGTGGAGGCCGAGGTAATAGATCGGGTACCAAATGGCGGCTCTAGGCTCGACCGATATACGTGCACCTCATGGGCATTCACGTTCCGTTTGAATGCACATCGCTCCTGCCTTTGCACCGGCTCCATTATATCAGTTCCCGCCTGTTACTCATGAATCCCTGTCAATAGAGAGGACTACTCCCGTAAAGGTGGAGGCCGAGGTAATAGATCGGGTGCTAATCGGCGGCTGTAGGCTGGAACGATATACGTGCACCTCATGGGCATTCACGTTCCGTTTGAATGCACATCGCTCATGCCTTTGCACCGGCTCCATTATATCAGTTCCCGCCTGTTACTCAGGAATCCCTGTCAATAGAGAGGACTACTGCCGTAAAGGTGGAGGCCGAGGTAATAGATCGGGTGCCAAATGGTGGCTCTAGGCTCGACCGATATACGTGCACCTCATGGGCAATCACGTTCCGTTTGAATGCACATCGCTCCTGCCTTTGCACCAGCTCCATTATATCAGTTCCCGCCTGTTACTCAGGAATCCCTGTCAATAGAGAGAACTACTGCCGTAAAGGTGGAGGCCGAGGTAATAGATCGGGTGCCAAACGGCGGCTCTAGGCTCGACCGATACACATGCACCTCGTGGACATTCACCTTCCGTTTGAATGCACATCGCTCCTGCCTTTGCACCAGCTCCATTATATCAGTTCCCGCCTGTTACTCAGGAATCCCTGTCAATAGAGAGGACTACTGCCGTAAAGGTGGAGGCCGAGGTAATAGATCGGATGCCAATCGGTGGATCTAGGCTCGAATGATATACGTGCACCTCATGGGCATTCACGTTCTGTTTGAATACACATCGCTCCAGCCTTTGCACCGGCTCTATTATATCAGTTCCCGCCTGTTACTCAGGAATCCCTGTCAATAGAGAGGACTACTGCCGTAAGGTTGGAGGCCGAGGTAATAGATCGGGTGCCAAACGGCGGCTCTAGGCTCGACCGATATACGTGCACCTCATGGGCATTCACGTTCCGTTTGAATGCACATCGTTCCTGCCTTTGCACCGGCTCCATTATATCAGTTCTCGCCTGTTACTCATGAATCCCTGTCAATAGAGAGGACTACTTCCGTAAAGGTGGAGGCCGAGGTAATAGATCGGGTGCCAAACGACGGCTCTAGGCTCGACCGATATACGTGCACCTCATGGGCATTCACGTTCGGTTTGAATGCACATCGCTCCTGCCTTTGCACCGGCTCCATTATATCAGTTCCCGCCTGTTACTCATGAATCCCTGTCAATAGAGAGGACTACTGCCGTAAAGGTGGAGGCCGAGGTAATAGATCGGGTGCCAAACAGCGGCTTTAGGCTGGAACGATATACGTGCACCTCATGGGCATTCACGTTCCGTTTGAATGCACATCGCTCCTGCCTTTGCACCGGCTCCATTATATCAGTTCCCGCCTGTTACTCATGAATCCCTGTCAATAGAGAGGACTACTGCCGTAAAGGTGGAGGCCGAGGTAATAGATCGAGTGCCAATCGGCGGCTCTAGGCTAGACCGATATACGTGCACCTCATGGGCATTCACGTTCCGTTTGAATGCACATCGCTAATGCCTTTGCACCGGCTCCATTATATCAGTTCCCGCCTGTTACTCAGGAATCCCTGTCAATAGAGAGGACTACTGCCGTAAAGGTGGAGGCCGAGGTAATAGATCGGGTGCCAATCGGTGGCTCTAGGATCGACCGATATACGTGCACCTCATGGGCATTCACGTTCGAATTGAATGCACATCGCACCTGTCTTTGCACCGGCTCCATTATATCAGTTCCCGTCTGTAACTCATGAATCCCTGTCAATAGAGAGGACTACTGCCGTAAAGGTGGAGGCCGAGGTAATAGATCAGGTGCTAAACGGCTGCTCTAGGCACGACTGATATACGTGCACCTCATGGGCATTCACGTTCTGTTTGAATGCACATCGCTCCTGCCTTTGCACCGGCTCCATTATATCAGTTCCCGCCGGTTACTCATGAATCCCTGTCAATAGAGAGGACTACTGCCGTAAAGGTGGAGGCCGAGGTAATAGATCGGGTGCCAATCGGCGGCTCTAGGCTCGACCGATATATGTGCACCTCATGGGCATTCACGTTCCGTTTGAATGCACATCGCTCCTGCCTTTGCACCGGCTCCATTATATCAGTTCCCGCCTGTTACTCATGAATCCCTGTCAATAGAGAGGACTACTGCCGTAAAGGTGGAGGCCGAGGTAATAGATCGGGTGCCAAACAGCGGCTTTAGGCTGGAACGATATACGTGCACCTCATGGGCATTCACGTTCCGTTTGAATGCACATCGCTCCTGCCTTTGCACCGGCTCCATTATATCAGTTCCCGCCTGTTACTCATGAATCCCTGTCAATAGAGAGGACTACTGCCGTAAAGGTGGAGGCCGAGGTAATAGATCGGGTGCCAATCGGCGGCTCTAGGCTAGACCGATATACGTGCACCTCATGGGCATTCACGTTCCGTTTGAATGCACATCGCTCATGCCTTTGCACCGGCTCCATTATATCAGTTCCCGCCTGTTACTCAGGAATCCCTGTCAATAGAGAGGACTACTGCCGTAAAGGTGGAGGCCGAGGTAATAGATCGGGTGCCAATCGGCGGCTCTAGGATCGACCGATATACGTGCACCTCATGGGCATTCACGTTCGATTTGAATGCACATCGCACATGCCTTTGCACCGGCTCCATTATATCAGTTCCCGCCTGTTACTCATGAATCCCTGTCAATAGAGAGGACTACTGCCGTAAAGGTGGAGGCCGAGGTAATAGATCAGGTGCTAAACGGCTGCTCTAGGCACGACTGATATACGTGCACCTCATGGGCATTCACGTTCTGTTTGAATGCACATCGCTCCTGCCTTTGCACCGGCTCCATTATATCAGTTCCCGCCGGTTACTCATGAATCCCTGTCAATAGAGAGGACTACTGCCGTAAAGGTGGAGGCCGAGGTAATAGATCGGGTGCCAATCGGCGGCTCTAGGCTCGACCGATATATGTGCACCTCATGGGCATTCACGTTCCGTTTGAATGCACATCGCTCCTGCCTTTGCACCGGCTCCATTATATCAGTTCCCGCCTGTTACTCAGGAATCCATGTCAATAGAGAGGACTACTGCCGTAAAGGTGGAGGCCGAGGTAATAGATCGGGTACCAAACGGCGGCTCTAGGCTCGACCGATATACGTGCACCTCATGGGCATTCACGTTCCGTTTGAATGCACATCGCTCCTGCCTTTGCACCGGCTCCATTATATCAGTTCCCGCCTGTTACTCATGAATCCCTGTCAATAGAGAGGACTACTGTCGTAAAGGTGGAGGCCGAGGTAATAGATCGGGTGCCAATCGGTGGCTCTAGGCTGGAACGATATACGTGCACCTCATGGGCATTCACGTTCTGTTTGAATACACATCGCTCCTGCCTTTGCACCGGCTTCATTATATCAGTTCCCGCCTGTTACTCAGGAATCCCTGTCAATAGAGAGGACTACTGCCGTAAAGGTGGATGCCGAGGTAATAGATCAGGTGCCAAACGGCGGCTCTAGGCTCGACCGATATACGTGCACCTCATGGTCATTCACGTTCCGTTTGAATGCACATCGCTCCTGCCTTTGCACCGGCTCCATTATATCAGTTCCCGCCTGTTACTCATGAATCCCTGTCAATAGAGAGGACTACTGCCGTAAAGATGGAGGCCGAGGTAATAGATCGGGTGCCAAACGGTGGCTCTAGGCTCAACCGATATACGTGCACCTCGTGGGCATTCACCTTCCGTTTGAATGCACATCGCTCCTGCCTTTGCACCAGCTCCATTATATCAGTTCCCGCCTGTTACTCATGAATCCCTGTCAATAGAGAGGACTACTGCCGTAAAAGTGGAGGCCGAGGTAATAGATCGGGTGCCAATCGGTGGCTCTAGGCTGGAACGATATATGTGCACCTCATGGGCATTCACGTTCTGTTTGAATACACATCGCTCCACCTTTGCACCGGCTCCATTATATCAGTTCACGCCTGTTACTCAGGAATCCCAGTCAATAGAGAGGACTACTGCCGTAAAGGTGGAGGCCGAGGTAATAGATCGGGTGCCAAACGGCGGCTCTAGGCTCGACTGATATACGTGCACCTCATGGGCATTCACGTTCCGTTTGAATGCACATCGCTCCTGCCTTTGCACCGGCTCCATTATATAAGTTCCTGCCTGTTACTCATGAATCCCTGTCAATAGAGAGGACTACTGCCGTAAAGATGGAGGCCGAGGTAATAGATCGGGTGCCAATCGGTGGCTCTAGGCTCGACCGATATATGTGCACCTCATGAGCATTCACGTTTCGTTTGAATGCACATCGCTCCTGCCTTTGCACCGGCTCCATTATATCAGTTTCCTCCTGTTACTCAGGAATCCCTGTCAAAAGAGAGAACTACTGCCGTAAAGATGGAGGCCGAGGTAATAGATCAGGTACCAAACGGCGGCTCTAGGCTCGACCGATATACGTGCACCTCATGGGCATTCACGTTCCGTTTGAATGCACATCGCTCCTGCCTTTGCACCGGCTCCATTATATCAGTTCCCGCCTGTTACTCATGAATCTCTGTCAATAGAGAGGACTACTGCCGTAAAGGTGGAGGCCGAGGTAATAGATCAGGTGCCAATCGGCGGCTCTAGGCTGGAACGATATACGTGCACCTCATGGGCATTCACGTTCCGTTTGAATGCACATCGCTCATGCCTTTGTACCGGCTCCATTATATCAGTTCCCGCCTGTTACTCAGGAATCCCTGTCAATAGAGAGGACTACTGCCGTAAAGGTGGAGGCCGAGGTAATAGATCGGGTGCCAAACGGCGGCTCTAGGCTCGACCGATATACGTGCACCTCATTGGCATTCACGTTCCGTTTGAATGCACATCGCTCCTGCCTTTGCACCGGCTCCATTATATCAGTTCCCGCCTGTTACACAGGAATCCCTGTCAATAGAGAGGACTACTTCCGTAAAGGTGGAGGCCGAGGTAATAGATCGGGTGCCAAACGGCGGCTCTAGGCTTGACCGATATACGTGCACCTCGTGGGCATTCACCTTCCGTTTGAATGCACATCGCTCCTATCTTTGCACCAGCTCCATTATATCAGTTCCCGCCTGTTTCTCAGGAATCCCTGTCAATAGAGAGGACTACTGCCGTAAAGGTGGAGGCCGAGGTAATAGATCGGGTGCCAATCGGTGGCTCTAGGCTGGAATGATATACGTTCACCTCATGGGCATTCACGTTCTGTTTGAATACACATCGCTCCAGCCTTTGCACCGGCTCCATTATATCAGTTCCCGTCTGTTACTCAGGAATCCCTGTCAATAGAGAGGACTACTGCCGTAAAGGTGGAGGCCAGGTAATAGATCGGGTGCCAAACGGCGGCTCTAGGCTCAACCGATATACGTGCACCTCATTGGCATTCACGTTCCGTTTGAATGCACATCTTTCCTGCCTTTGCACCGGCTCCATTATATCAGTTCCCGCCTGTTACTCATGAATCCCTGTCAATAGAGAGGACTACTGCCGTAAAGGTGGAGGCCGAGGTAATAGATCGGGTGCCAAACGGCGGCTCTAGGCTCGACTGATATACGTGCACCTCATGGGCATTCACGTTCCGTTTGAATGCACATCGCTCCTGCCTTTGCACCGGCTCCATTATATCAGTTCCCGCCTGTTACTCATGAATCCCTGTCAATAGAGAGGACTACTGCCGTAAAGGTGGAGGCCGAGGTAATAGATCGGGTGCCAAACGGCGGCACTAGGCTCGACCGATATACGTGCACCTCATGGGCATTCACGTTCGGTTTGAATGCACATCGCTCATGCCTTTGCACCGGCTCCATTATATCAGTTCTCGCCTGTTACTCATGAATCATTGTCAATAGAAAGGACTACTGCCGTAAAGGTGGAGGCCGAGGTAATAGATCGGGTGCCAAACAGTGGCTCTAGGCTGGAACGATATACGTGCACCTCATGGGCATTCACGTTCCGTTTGAATGCACATCGCTCTTGCCTTTGCACCGGCTCCATTATATCAGTTCCCGCCTGTTACTCATGAATCATTGTCAATAGAAAGGACTACTGCCTTAAAGGTGGAGGCCGAGGTAATAGATCGGGTGCCAATCGGCGGCTGTAGGCTGGAACGATATACGTGCACCTCATGGGCATTCACGTTCCGTTTGAATGCACATCGCTCATGCCTTTCCACCGGCTCCATTATATCAGTTCCCGCATGTTACTCAGGAATCCCTGTCAATAGAGAGGACTACTGCCGTAAAGGTGGAGGCCGAGGTAATAGATCGGGTGCCAAATGGTGGCTCTAGGCTCGACCGATATACGTGCACCTCATGGGCAATCACGTTCCGTTTGAATGCACATCGCTCCTGCCTTTGCACCAGCTCCATTATATCAGTTCCCGCCTGTTACTCAGGAATCCCTGTCAATAGAGAGGACTACTGCCGTAAAGGTGGAGGCCGAGGTAATAGATCGGGTGCCAAACGGCGGCTCTAGGCTCGACCGATACACATGCACCTCGTGGACATTCACCTTCCGTTTGAATGCACATCGCTCCTGCCTTTGCACCAGCTCCATTATATCAGTTCCCGCCTGTTACTCAGGAATCCCTGTCAATAGAGAGGACTACTGCCGTAAAGGTGGAGGCCGAGGTAATAGATCGGATGCCAATCGGTGGATCTAGGCTCGAATGATATACGTGCACCTCATGGGCATTCACGTTCTGTTTGAATACACATCGCTCCAGCCTTTGCACCGGCTCCATTATATCAGTTCCCGCCTGTTACTCAGGAATCCCTGTCAATAGAGAGGACTACTGCCGTAAGGTTGGAGGCCGAGGTAATAGATCGGGTGCCAAACGGCGGCTCTAGGCTCGACCGATATACGTGCACCTCGTGGGCATTCACGTTCCGTTTGAATGCACATCGCTCCTGCCTTTGCACCGGCACCATTATATCAGTTCCCGCCTGTTACTCAGGAATCCCTGTCAATAGAGAGGACTACTGCCGTAAAGGTGGAGGCCGAGGTAATAGATCGGGTACCAAACGGTGGCTCTAGGCTCGACCGATATACGTGCACCTCATGGGCATTCACGTTCGGTTTGAATGCACATCGCTCCTGCCTTTGCACCGGCTCCATTATATCAGTTCCCGCCTGTTACTCATGAATCCCTGTTAATAGAGAGGACTACTGCCGTAAAGGTGGAGGCCGAGGTAATAGATCGGGTGCCAAACAGCGGCTTTAGGCTGGAACGATATACGTGCACCTCATGGGCATTCACGTTCCGTTTGAATGCACATCGCTCCTGCCTTTGCACCGGCTCCATTATATCAGTTCCCGCCTGTTACTCAGGAATCCCTGTCAATAGAGAGGACTACTGCCGTAAAGGTGGAGACCGAGGTAATAGATCGGGTGCCAATCGGTGGCTCTAGGCTGGAACGATATATGTGCACCTCATGGGCATTCACGTTCTGTTTGAATACACATCGCTCCTGCCTTTGCACCGGCTCCATTATATCAGTTCCCGCCTGTTACTCAGGAATCCCTGTCAATAGAGAGGACTACTGTCGTAAAGGTGGAGGCCGAGGTAATAGATCGGGTGCCAAACGACGGCTCTAGGCTCGACCGATATACGTGCACCACATGGGCATTCACGTTCCGTTTGAATGCACATCGCTCCTGCCTTTGCACCGGCTCTATTATATCAGTTCCCGCCTGTTACTCATGAATCTCTGTCAATAGAGAGGACTACTGCCGTAAAGGTGGAGGCCGAGGTAATAGATCGGGTGCTAATCGGCGGCTCTAGGCTCGACCGATATACGTGCACCTCATGGGCATTCACGTTCCGTTTGAATGCACATCGCTCCTGCCTTTGCACCGGCTCCATTATATCAGTTCCCGCCTGTTACACAGGAATCCCTGTCAATAGAGAGGACTACTGCCACAAAGGTGGAGGCCGAGGTAATAGATCGGGTGCCAAACGGCGGCTCTCGGCTCGACCGATATACGTGCACCTAATGGGTATTCACGTTCGGTTTGAATGCACATCGCTCCTGCCTTTGCACCGGCTCCATTATATCAGTTCCCGCCTGTTACTCATGAATCCCTGTCAATAGAGAGGACTACTGCCGTAAAGGTGGTGGCCGAGGTAATAGATCGGGTGCCAAACGGCGGCTCTAGGCTCGAACGATATACGTGCACCTCATGGGCATTCACGTTCCGTTTGAATGCACATCGCTCATGCCTTTGCACCGGCTCCATTATATCAGTTCCCGCCTGTTACTCAGGAATCCCTGTCAATAGAGAGGACTACTGCCGTAAAGGTGGAGGCCGAGGTAATAGATCGGGTGCCAAATGGTGGCTCTAGGCTCGACCGATATACGTGCACCTCATGGGCATTCACGTTCCGTTTGAATGCACATCGCTCCTGCCTTTGCACCGGCTCCATTATATCAGTTCCCGCCTGTTACTCAGGAATCCCTGTCTATAGAGAGGACTACTGCCGTAAAGGTGGAGGCCGAGGTAATAGATCGGGTGCCAAACGGCGGCTCTAGGCTCGACCGATACACATGCACCTCGTGGGCATTCACCTTCCGTTTGAATGCACATCGCTCCTGCCTTTGCACCAGCTCCATTATATCAGTTCCCGCCTGTTACTCAGGAATCCCTGTCAATAGAGAGGACTACTGCCGTAAAGGTGGAGGCCGAGGTAATAGATCGGATGCCAATCGGTGGCTCTAGGCTCGAATGATATACGTGCACCTCATGGGCATTCACGTTCTGTTTGAATACACATCGCTACAGCCTTTGCACCGGCTCCATAATATCAGTTCCCGCCTGTTACTCAGGAATCCCTGTCAATAGAGAGGACTACTGCCGTAAAGTTGGAGGCCGAGGTAATAGATCGGGTGCCAAACGGCGGCTCTAGGCTCGACCGATATACGTGCACCTCATGGGCATTCACGTTCCGTTTGAATGCACATCGTTCCTGCCTTTGCACCGGCTCCATTATATCAGTTCCCGCCTGTTACTCATGAATCCCTGTCAATAGAGAGGACTACTTCCGTAAAGGTGGAGGCCGAGGTAATAGATCGGGTGCCAAACGGCGGCTCTAGGCTCGACCGATATACGTGCACCTCATGGGCATTCACGTTCGGTTTGAATGCACATCGCTCCTGCCTTTGCACCGGCTCCATTATATCAGTTCCCGCCTGTTACTCGTGAATCCCTGTCAATAGAGAGGACTACTGCTGTAAAGGTGGAGGCCGAGGTAATAGATCGGGTGCCAAACATCGGCTTTAGGCTGGAACGATATACGTGCACCTCATGGCATTCACATTCCGTTTGAATGCACATCGCTCCTGCCTTTGCACCAGCTCCATTATATCAGTTCCCGCCTGTTACTCATGAATCCCTGTCAATAGAGAGGACTACTGCCGTAAAGGTGGAGGCCGAGGTAATAGATAGGGTGCCAATCGGTGGCTCTAGGCTGGACCGATATACGTGCACCTCATGGGCATTCACGTTCCGTTTGAATGCACATCGCTCTTGCCTTTGCACCGGCTCCATTATATCAGTTCCCGCCTGTTACTCAGGAATCCCTGTCAATAGAGAGGACTACTGCCGTAAAGGTGGAGGCCGAGGTAATAGATCGGGTGCCAATCGGCGGCTCTAGGATCGACCGATATACGTGCACCTCATGGGCATTCACATTCGGTTTGAATGCACATCGCACCTGCCTTTGCACCGGCTCCATTATATCAGTTCCCGCCTGTTACTCATGAATCCCTGTCAATAGAGAGGACTACTGCCGTAAAGGTGGAGGCCAGGTAATAGATCGGGTGCCAAACGGTGGCTCTAGGCTCAACCGATATACGTGCACCTCATGGGCATTCACGTTCCGTTTGAATGCACATCTTTCCTGCCTTTGCACCGGCTCCATTATATCAGTTCCCGCCTGTTACTCATGAATCCCTGTCAATAGAGAGGACTACTGCCATAAAGGTGGAGGCCGAGGTAATAGATCGGGTGCCAAACGGCGGCTCTAGGCTCGACCGATATATGTGCACCTCATGGGCATTCACGTTCCGTTTGAATGCACATCGCTCCTGCCTTTGCACCGGCTCCATTATATCAGTTCCCGCCTGTTACTCAGGAATCCCTGTCAATAGAGAGGACTACTGCCGTAAAGGTGAAGGCCGAGGTAATAGATCGGGTACGGCGGCTCTAGGCTCGACCGATATACGTGCACCTCATGGGCATTCACGTTCCGTTTGAATGCACATCGCTCCTGCCTTTGCACCGGCTCCATTATATCAGTTCCCGCCTGTTACTCATGAATCCCCGTCAATAGAGAGGACTACTGCCGTAAAGGTGGAGGCCGAGGTAATAGATCGGGTGCCAATCGGCGGCTCTAGGCTGGAACGATATACGTGCACCTCATGGGCATTCACGTTCCGTTTGAATGCACATCGCTCATGCCTTTGCACCGGCTCCATTATATCAGTTCCCGCCTGTTACTCAGGAATCCCTGTCAATAGAGAGCACTACTGCCGTGAAGGTGGAGGCCGAGGTAATAGATCGGGTGCAAAACGGCGGCTCTAGGCTCGACCGATATACGTGCACCTCATGGGCATTCACGTTCCGTTTGAATGCACATCGTTCCTGCCTTTGCACCGGATCCATTATATCAGTTCCCGCCTGTTACTCAGGAATCCCTGTCAATAGAGAGGACTACTGCCGTAAAGGTGGAGGCTGAGGTAATAGATCGGGTGCCAAACGGCGGCTCTAGGCTCGACCGATATACGTGCACCTTATGGGCATTCACGTTCCGTTTGAATGCACATCGCTCATGCCTTTGCACCGGCTCCATTATATCAGTTCCCGCCTGTTACTCAGGAATCCCTGTCAATAGAGAGCACTACTGCCGTGAAGGTGGAGGCCGAGGTAATAGATCGGGTGCAAAACGGCGGCTCTAGGCTCGGCCGATATACGTGCACCTCAAGGGCATTCACGTTCCGTTTGAATGCACATCGCTCCTGCCTTTGCACCGGCTCCATTATATCAGTTCCCGCCTGTTACTCATGAATCCCTGTCAATAGAGAGGACTACTGCCGTAAAGGTGGAGGCCGAGGTAATAGATCGGGTGCCAAACGGCGGCTCTAGGCTCGACCGATATACGTGCACCTCATGGGAATTCACGTTCAGTTTGAATGCACATCGCTCCTGCCTTTGCACCGGCTCCATTATATCAGTTCCCGCCTGTTACACAGGAATCCCTGTCAATAGAGAGGACTACTGCCGTAAAGGTGGTGGCCGAGGTAATAGATCGGGTGCCAAACGGCGGCTCTAGGCACGACTGATATACGTGCACCTCATGGGCATTCACGTTCTGTTTGAATGCACATCGCTCCTGCCTTTGCACCGGCTCCATTATATCAGTTCCCGCCGGTTACTCATGAATCCCTGTCAATAGAGAGGACTACTGCCGTAAAGGTGGAGTCCGAGGTAATAGATCAGGTGCCAATCAGCGGCTCTAGGCTCGATCGATATATGTGCACATCATGGGCATTCACGTTCCGTTTGATTGCACATCGCTCCTGCCTTTGCACCGGCTCCATTATATCAGTTCCCGCCTGTTACTCAGGAATCCCTGTCAATAGAGAGGACTACTGCCGTAAAGGTGAAGGCCGAGGTAATAGATCGGGTACGGCGGCTCTAGGCTCGACTGATATACGTGCACCTCATGGGCATTCACGTTCCGTTTGAATGCACATCGCTCCTGCCTTTGCACCGGCTCCATTATATCAGTTCCCGCCTGTTACTCATGAATCCCCGTCAATAGAGAGGACTACTGCCGTAAAGGTGGAGGCCGAGGTAATAGATCGGGTGCCAATCGGCGGCTCTAGGCTGGAACGATATACGTGCACCTCATGGGCATTCACGTTCCGTTTGAATGCACATCGCTCATGCCTTTGCACCGGCTCCATTATATCAGTTCCCGCCTGTTACTAAGGAATCCCTGTCAATAGAGAGCACTACTGCCGTGAAGGTGGAGGCCGAGGTAATAGATCGGGTGCAAAACGGCGGCTCTAGGCTCGACCGATATACGTGCACCTCATGGGCATTCACGTTCCGTTTGAATGCACATCGTTCCTGCCTTTGCACCGGCTCCATTATATCAGTTCCCGCCTGTTACTCAGGAATCCCTGTCAATAGAGAGGACTACTGCCGTAAAGGTGGAGGCTGAGGTAATAGATCGGGTGCCAAACGGCGGCTCTAGGCTCGACCGATATACGTGCAACTTATGGGCATTCACGTTCCGTTTGAATGCACATCGCTCATGCCTTTGCACCGGCTCCATTATATCAGTTCCCGCCTGTTACTCAGGAATCCCTGTCAATAGAGAGCACTACTGCCGTGAAGGTGGAGGCCGAGGTAATAGATCGGGTGCAAAACGGCGGCTCTAGGCTCGACCGATATACGTGCACCTCATGGACATTCACGTTCCGTTTGAATGCACATCGCTCCTGCCTTTGCACCGGCTCCATTATATCAGTTCCCGCCTGTTACTCATGAATCCCTGTCAATAGAGAGGACTACTGCCGTAAAGGTGGAGGCCGAGGTAATAGATCGGGTGCCAAACGGCGGCTCTAGGCTCGACCGATATACGTGCACCTCATGGGAATTCACGTTCCGTTTGAATGCACATCGCTCCTGCCTTTGCACCGGCTCCATTATATCAGTTCCCGCCTGTTACACAGGAATCCCTGTCAATAGAGAGGACTACTGCCGTAAAGGTGGTGGCCGAGGTAATAGATCGGGTGCGAAACGGCGGCTCTAGGCTCGACCGATATACGTGCACCTCATGGGTATTCACGTTCGGTTTGAATGCACATCGCTCCTGCCTTTGCACCGGCTCCATTATATCAGTTCCCGCCTGTTACTCATGAATCCCTGTCAATAGAGAGGACTACTGCCGTAAAGGTGGAGGCCGAGGTAATAGATCGGGTGCCAAACAGCGGCTTTAGGCTGGAACGATATACGTGCACCTCATGGGCATTCACGTTCCGTTTGAATGCACATCGCTCCTGCCTTTGCACCGGCTCCATTATATCAGTTCCCGCCTGTTACTCATGAATCCCTGTCAATAGAGAGGACTACTGCCGTAAAGGTGGAGGCCGAGGTAATAGATAGGGTGCCAATCGGTGGCTCTATGCTGGACCGATATACGTGCACCTCATGGGCATTCACGTTCCGTTTGAATGCACATCGCTCCTGCCTTTGCACCGGCTCCATTATATCAGTTCCCGCCTGTTACTCAGGAATCCCTGTCAATAGAGAGGATTACTGCCGTAAAGGTGGAGTCCGAGGTAATAGATCGGGTGCCAATCGGCGGCTCTAAGATCGACCGATATACGTGCACCTCATGGGCATTCACGTTCGGTTTGAATGCACATCGCACCTGCCTTTGCACCGGCTCCATTATATCAGTTCCCGCCTGTTACTCATGAATCCATGTCAATAGAGAGGACTACTGCCGTAAAGGTGGAGGCCGAGGTAATAGATCAGGTGCTAAACGGTTGCTCTAGGCACGACTGATATACGTGCACCTCATGGGCATTCACGTTCTGTTTGAATGCACATCCCTCCTGCCTTTGTACCGGCTCCATTATATCAGTTCCCGCCGGTTACTCATGAATCCCTGTCAATAGAGAGGACTACTGCCGTAAAGGTGGAGGCCGAGGTAATAGATCAGGTGCCAATCGGCGGCTCTAGGCTCGACCGATATATGTGCACCTCATGGGCATTCACGTTCCGTTTGAATGCACATCGCTCCTGCCTTTGCACCGGCTCCATTATATCAGTTCCCGCCTTTTACTCAGGAATCCCTGTCAATAGAGAGGACTACTGCCGTAAAGGTGAATGCCGAGGTAATAGATCGGGTACCAAACGGTGGCTCTAGGCTCGACCGATATACGTGCACCTCATGGGCATTCACGTTCCGTTTGAATGCACATCGCTCCTGCCTTTGCACCGGCTCCATTATATCAGTTCCCGCCTGTTACTCATGAATCCCCGTCAATAGAGAGGACTACTGCCGTAAAGGTGGAGGCCGAGGTAATAGATCGGGTGCCAATCGGCGGCTCTAGGCTGGAACGATATACGTGCACCTCATGGGCATTCACGTTCCGTTTGAATGCACATCGCTCATGCCTTTGCACCGGCTCGATTATATCAGTTCCCGCCAGTTACTCAGGAATCCCTGTCAATAGAGAGCACTACTGCCGTGAAGGTGGAGGCCGAGGTAATAGATCGGGTGCAAAACGGCGGCTCTAGGCTCGACCGATATACGTGCACCTCATGGGCATTCACGTTCCGTTTGAATGCACATCGCTCCTGTCTTTGCACCGGCTCCATTATATCAGTTCCCGCCTGTTACTCAGGAATCCCTGTCAATAGAGAGGACTACTGCCGTAAAGGTGGAGGCTGAGGTAATAGATCGGGTGCCAAACGGCGGCTCTAGGCTCGACCGATATACGTGCACCTCATGGGCATTCACGTTCCGTTTGAATGCACATCGCTCCTGCCTTTGCACCGGCTCCATTATATCAGTTCCCGCCTGTTACTCAGGAATCCCTGTCAATAGAGAGGACTACTGCCGTAAAGGTGGAGCCCGAGGTAATAGATCGGGTGCCAAACAGCGGATCTAGGCTCGACCGATATACATGCACCTCGTGGGCATTCACCTTCCGTTTGAATGCAAATCGCTCCTGCCTTTGCACCAGCTCCATTATATCAGTTCCCGTCTGTTACTCAGGAATCCCTGTCAATAGAGAGGACTACTGCCGTAAAGGTGGAGGCCGAGGTAATAGATCATGTGCCAATCGGCGGCTCTAGGCTCGACCGATATACGTGCACCTCATGAGCATTCACGTTCTGTTTGAATGCACATCGCTCCTGCCTTTGCACCGGCTCCATTATATCAGTTCTCGCCTGTTACTCATGAATCCCTGTCAATAGAGAGGACTACTACCGTAAAGGTGGAGGCCGAGGTAATAGATCGGGTGCCAAACGGCGGCTCTAGGCTCGACCGATATACGTGCACCTCATGGGAATTCACGTTCCGTTTGAATGCACATCGCTCCTGCCTTTGCACCGGCTCCATTATATCAGTTCCCGCCTGTTACACAGGAATCCCTGTCAATATAGAGGACTACTGCCGTAAAGGTGGTGGCCGAGGTAATAGATCGGGTGCCAATCGGTGGCTCTAGGCTCGACCGATATACGTGCACCTCATGGGCATTCACGTTCTGTTTGAATGCACATCGCTCCTGCCTTTGCACCGGCTCCATTATATCAGTTCCCGCCTGTTACTCATGAATCCCTGTCAATAGAGAGGACTACTGCCGTAAAGGTGGAGGCCGAGGTAATAGATCGGGTGCCAAACAGCGGCTTTAGGCTGGAACGATATACGTGCACCTCATGGGCATTCATGTTCCGTTTGAATGCACATCGCTCCTGCCTTTGCACCGGCTCCATTATATCAGTTCCCGCCTGTTACTCATGAATCCCTGTTAATATAGAGGACTATTTCCGTAAAGGTGGAGGCCGAGGTAATAGATAGGGTGCCAATCGGCGGCTCTAGGCCAGACCGATATACGTGCACCTCATGGGCATTCACGTTCCGTTTGAATGCACATCGCTCCTGCCTTTGCACCAGCTCCATTATATCAGTTCCCGCCTGTTACTCAGGAATCCCTGTCAATAGAGATGACTACTGCCGTAAAGGTGGAGTGTAACGACTGGTTTCCTTGTATCTGAATTTATTATAATATAATATATGTTTTGGTGGATTTTCTCCTCTTGTGTGGTTTTCGTCTCCGTAACTTTCGTTTCTCGATCGATTCGTCGTATTTTCTTGTTTCTTCCTTAGGATCGTCGATTTCGAAGTACGTCGTTTGTGACGGGCTTCATAACGGTCGTATCTAACTGTTAGATCAAGCCTAAGAGTCTTAGGATTTGATCACGGGGCCTCGTGCTCCGTATCGGAACTTTCTGTGCTCATTAGCCGGTATAAGAAGGGGCACCGACCGACTAGATGACGATCCAGTCGGTCGTCAATCCTTCAGGGAACGACTAGTGAGCTTTCTAATTTTCTGAGGAAGCTACTGTTTATCGTTAGTCGGTCTAAGAAGGTTTGTTGACTGACTAGGTTGCAAACTAGTCGGTCGGCAATGCTTCTTGAACCGACTAACTCATCAACTAAATTTTAGTATCAATACTGTTAATTTCTTACTTGGTCTAAGTTCACCTTTCGACCGACTAGTTGCTAAACTAGTCGGTTAAGTTTTGTACTCAGACCGACTAATTCTTGGTTCCACTGTACAGTCAAGTTAATGTTTACTCTTAGTCGGTCTAAGAACGTTCATCGACCGACTAGTTGATAAACTAGTCGGTCAGTACTTGTTCATGGACCGACTAACTCTAAATCCTACTTTCGTGCAGGAGTTACTGTTTACACTTAGTCGGTCAGCGTTGGTCGACCGACCGACTAGTTGCCAAACTAGTCGGTCAGTGGTTGTTCTTTGACCGACTAGTCTGTGTTAAAACCCTAATTTCTGGGCAGCCGCCAGCCCAACCTATAAATACCCCTCCCAAACGTTTCTTCTTCCTCCAACACGATCCAAAACCCTAGAAACTTCCCCTTTGAGCCCCCATCTTCCTCCAAGCTCCATTTCTTCTTTCCAAGCCCTAGAATCATCATCCAATCCAACCATTCACCCTATCTACTTCTCAACTTCCCCAAATCTCCATTGAAATCCATCAAATCCCCAAAATCCCCCAAAACCCTAGTTTCTCCAAACTTCCCCAATCATTTCCAGATCTGGTCCTAGGGTTCCCCGGAGTGTTTCTTCCGTCTCCTCTCGGTAAGAAATCGATCTACCGTTGTTTCCTTATCTTATTGTAATTTTTATGAAACCCTAATAAAATACTTGTGTTTTGATGATTGTTCCCCATAACAGCGATTCCCCGTAGACTGGTATTCGCGGAAACGAACTTTCGTAACCATCATCCCCGGTGATAGGCAAGTGAAACTTGCATCTCTTGTTTTGGGCCATGTCTTAGGCCATTACCTTGTTTTAGCGTAAAAGAGACTAAACGGTGAAAGGATAGCCGTTTAGACGCCATTGACCTAGCTTGACAACGAAGCTTGGTCCGTCACCCTCATCATGCTTGTATGTCACGTTTCAATTCAATTGACGGTACGCAACCTTTTGTTCATGTCGTTGCATAGTGATTAATTATTGTGTTTGTGTAGCACACGCTACAACATTATATTCTTGGCTCGTGTTCCAGAAGCGAGCCCTGTAGTTGGAAACCCCAACGCTCGGATACCGGCTAGGCACCTGCGTTGCGGGCACAACCCTATGCCAATTACACTTCCTGGCCCGTGATCCAGAAGCGAGCAATTGCTCGATACACGTAGGGGTGGGGTAAGAGATATGCGTCACCAGAGCACGAGATGGCCTGATCCGCCACTCCAGCCTGCAGGCGAAATCTCTAGTGTTTAAGTGAGTAAGAGATATGCGTCACCAGAGCACGAGATGGCCTGATCCGCCACTCCAGCCTGCAGGCGAAATCTCTAGTGATTAAGTGATTAACAGTGATAAGTGATTCGTGAACTAGTGAGTTGGTAGCTTTGGCTACATTGTGCATGCTTGTCTCTCTTTTAAACTATTGCATCATACTTAACTGCCATGTCATTGCTTAATATCATAAGTGCTAGGTTGCTAGTTACCTTCAGTTTCCTTGCCCAAGTCTTTTAGACTTGCTGACATGTGCCCCTTTCTCTTTTGGGTGACGCATGTTAGACCCTGAGCCTGAGTTGCTTGCTGAGGGTGAGGTGTTTGCGGACGCCGAGCTTGAGCCCGTGTTGGACGGGGAGTACGTGGACACTGGGGACCAGTCCTAGTGTCTCCGTTGTGCTTTATTTTTGTTAGACAGTTGTTTTGTTATTGGTGCGTGGCACCTATACTTATTTATGTTGTTGCTTTTGTTTGGCCTTGTTCTGGGCCCTTAGACTCTTTCTTTTAGCCTGGTGGCTTTTCTGTGATGTTGAATATTTGTGGACAACCCTTGGGATTGGTGTTTCTTTTCCGTCTCATATTATTATTATTGTTGTTTCGATTGCAATTACAGGGACCTGCTTATACTAAATTGACGCTTATCGGGTTTGGGGCTTCACCGCCCCACTCCCGTGCGGACCTTTTCACGTCTCGCCTCCATTTTAGGGAAGCGGGTCGTGACAGGTTTTAGTGGTGGCCCATGCAGGTCCTCTGTAACAGCAACTATCGGGATAATGATAATGATATAAGATTGTCCAACAAATAATTTCGACATCAGAGCCCTAAGCTATGAGTCTAATTGTTTCGTTTCTGCGTCATAGATGGCAGGAAGGCGGATCACCCGAGGTGGTGGTAGTGGTGCGCCCCCTCACGACGAGGAGCCTGAGCGGGAGCCCACTAATGGGGAGATGATGAGGATGATGTTGCAGATGATGCAGGTTCAGCAGGGTGTGCTTCTGCAGGTGCAGAATGCTCTGGTGACTCGAGCTGCTCGGGTGGTGGAGACCCCTCGCCCTGAGCCCGGGGCGAAGCAGTTCAGAGAGCTGGGTCCTGCGTATTTTGATGGAACCGAAGGTCCCTTAGCTGCTGATGAGTAGATGAGGAATATTGAGGACAATCTGAAGATGTCCAAGGTCAACGAAGTGAGTTGGGTTGACTTGGCGAAGCGCCAGCTGAAGGATAACGCCAGGAATTGGTGGGATGCTGAGGAAAGGATGTTGGTAGAGCCGATCGTCTGGGCTACCTTCAAGGCCAGATTTGATGGTGAGTTTTTCCCGAAGGCTGCCAGGGAAGAGATGCTGCAGCGTTTTATCGATCTGAAGCAGGGGAACTCGTCGGTGGACATGTACCACCAGGAGTTCATGAGGCTTAGTCGGTTTGCACCAAAGATGGTGCAGGACGCTGAGGAGCGAGCTCAGAGGTTTCTTCAGGGGCTTGCTTCGGAGCTCCAAAGCTTTGTGACCTCTTCTGACCGGGAATCTTATCAGAAGGTTTTGGTCGCTGCCAAGAGGCAGGAGCTGCTTGTGAACCAGAGGAAGGGGTCTGTTGTTGGTGCTGTGAGGAGGCCTGTGGAACAGGCGAGAGCTGTGGTTCGACCTGGATTCAGGCCGAACCAGCCTGTTCAGTTCAAGAGGCCAGGAGGGCCTGTTCGGAGGGTTTGCCATTTCTGTGGCAAGGAGGGTCATATCAAGGAATCGTGTAGGAAGTTCTTGGGGCAATGTATTGCTTGTGGAGATCCCGCCCATGCTATCAGGGAGTGCCCGAGGTTGAAGCGACCTTGGGGGACACCTATTGCTGCCCCGCCTTTGCAGCAGAGAGCCCCGGTGCCCGCCGGTCGTGGGGTGCCCCTCGTCCCGCAGAGGCAGGCTTTTGAGCGGGCTGCTCCGCCAAGGAGGCAGGCATTTCTGATGACCGAGGAGGAGGTATTGGCCATGGATGAGGTCATTGCAGGTAATTTTCGATTTAGATTGTTCCTTCCTTAGTTAGTTGATTGTTAAATTATGATTGGTTGCTTGTGTATGAATGTTGCTAGAGTAAGATTTGATCGCTTAGACTGTTTGTTAGGTGTGGTTTTGGTTTGCACGTTCCCTGCCCGAGTCCTCTTTGACTCAGGTGCGTCAATGTGCATTTTGGCCCAGAGCTTCGTGGAGAAGCATTCCTTGTCGACGTCCCCTCTCTCCAAGAGTTGAAATATCGTCACAGGGAATGGAGTAGTCACGGTGCATCGTGGGTGCAGTCCTTGCTCTGTGGTGGTTTGTGGACATGAGCTTTATGCTGATTTTATTGTCCACAACATCACCAACTACGATTCGGTCTTTGGGATGGATTGGCTTGCGAGCTTCTATGCTACGATCGACTGTCGTCGGAAGAAGGTGGTGTTCGAGATTCCCGGACATCCAGTATTTGAGTTCAGTCGTGGTAGCAGTTCGCTTGGTCCTGTCAGATTTCGGGCCAGGCCGGTGGAGGCTGTGGCTATGCGGATGGAGCTGGATTGGCCAGCTGTGGTGCGAGATTTTGGCGACGTCTTCCCCGAGGAGATGTCTGGGTTGCCGCCTGATCGAGCTTTGGAATTTTCTATTGACCTCGTTCCAGGTGCGCAGCCGATTTCGAAGGCGCCGTATCGTATGGCACCTGCTGAATTGGAAGAGTTGCGGAGGCAGTTGGATGAGCTGTTGCTGAAGGGTTATATTAATCCTAGTGTGTCTCCGTGGGGAGCACCGGTGTTGCTGGTTAAGAAGAAGGATGGTTCGCGTCGCATGTGCGTGGACTATCGGGGATTGAATGCGGTAACCATTAAGAATAAATACCCGTTGCCTCGCATTGATTATATTTTTGATCAGCTTGGAGGTTCGAGGGTGTTTTCTAAGTTGGATTTGAGGAGTGGTTACCATCAGTTGAAGGTGAAGAGGGATGATGTTCCGAAGACGGCGTTCAGGACGAAGTATGGACACTATGAGTTTGTGGTTATGCCTTTCGGCGTAACTAACGCGCCCGTAGTTTTCATGAATCTGATGAACCTGATTTTCTACGACTTTTTGGATAAGTTTGTCGTTATCTTTATTGACGACATTCTGATCTATTCGAAGTCGGAGGAAGAGCATGCATCGCACTTGAGGACGGTGTTGGAAGTTTTGAGGAAGCATCGTTTGTATGCTAAGTTTTCGAAGTGCGAGTTTTGGCTGGATCGAGTTGCTTTTCTTGGGCATGTGGTGACTGGGGATGGTATTTCTGTGGATCCCGAGAAGATTAGGGCTATCCGGGAGTGGCCTGTTCCGTCGTCTGCATCTGAGATTCGGAGTTTCCTTGGTTTGGCGGGATATTATCGTCGGTTCATTAAGGACTTTTCTCGTATTGCTAATCCGATGACCAGGTTGACGCGGAAGGATGTTGCTTATGTTTGGTCGGGTGATTGTGAGAGTGCTTTTGGTATTCTGAAGGAGAGGTTGACGAGTGCCCCTATTCTTGTTGTGCCTGATCGCAGCGGTGGATTTGAGATCTTTTGCGATGCTTCTGGCAAGGGTCTCGGTTGCGTGCTTCATCAGCACGGGCATGTTGTGGCGTATGCGTCTCGTCAGCTTAAGGTTCATGAGAAGAATTATCCGACGCATGATTTGGAGTTGGCTGCCGTTGTGTTTGCTCTTAAGATTTGGAGGCACTTCTTGCTGAGTGAGAAAGTGAAAATTTTCACCGATCACAAAAGCTTGAAGTATATTTTTACTCAGAAGGAGCTCAACATGCGACAGCGTCGATGGTTGGAGCTTATGGCAGATTATGAGATCGATTTACAGTATCACCCTGGCAAGGTGAATGTGGTTCCAGATGCGCTGAGTAGGCTTCCAGCGGTGATGATTTTGACCTCGCAGTGGAGATTGCAGCAGGATTTTTGCGGGTCTGGCGTGGAGATTGTTCTTCCTGGGGAGGCTTCTTCGTTGATGTACATGCAGGTACAGTCGGCGATCGTGGATCGGATTAAGGCTGGCCAGGCCGGAGATCCGAAGTTGGTAAGGATTCGGGAGCAGGTGGAGGCCGGTCTGCGGACTGACTTTTTGATTCATGAGGATGGCTCGCTGAGGTTTGGAGCCAGGTTGTGTGTGCCGGCTGGGGATATCAGAGAGGAGTTGATGGTGGAGGCACACAGTTCGCCGTATTCTGTGCATCCTGGTGGCACCAAGATGTACCAGGATCTTCGTCTGAATTATTGGTGGCATGGTATGAAGAGGAGTGTGGCTCGAAGTGTGGCCAAGTGCTTGGTTTGCCAGCAAGTGAAGGCGGAGCATCAGCGTTCGGCCGGGTTGCTACAACCGCTTCCGATTCCGGAGTGGAAGTGGCAGCACATCACTATGGATTTCGTGACTGGACTACCTCGGAGTCCGAAGCAGAATGACGTGATTTGGGTGATCGTAGATCGATTGACCAAATCCGCGCACTTTATTCCGTTCCGAGTGGGACAGTCCACGGAGGTGCTAGCGAGGAGATATATGGAGGAAGTCGTGCGACTTCATGGAGTCCCCGTGAGTATCGTGTCTGACAGAGACACGAGGTTCACATCTCAGTTTTGGCAGAGTTTGCAGAAGAGTTTGGGTACGCGTCTGAGTTTCAGCACGGCGTACCATCCGCAGACGGATGGCCAGTCCGAGAGGACGATTCAGATTTTGGAAGACATGCTGAGGGCGTGCATGTTGGATTTCAAGGGTTCGTGGGAGGACCATCTGCATTTGGTGGAGTTTTCCTACAACAACAGCTTCCAGGCGAGTATTGGCATGGCGCCTTTCGCCGCTCTTTATGGGAGGAAATGTCGATCGCCATTGAGTTGGGATGACGTTGGTGATCGGGAGTTGTTGGGACCTGAGATGATTGTGGAGGCCGTGGAGATCATCAAGAATATTCGGGAGAGGTTGAGGATTGCTCAGGACCGTTTTAAGCATTGGGCGGATGCTAAACGTCGTCCTTTGGAGTTTCAGCCGGGCGACCATGTGTTCTTGAAGATTTCCCCGAATCGTGGTGTGATTCGTTTTGGGAAGCGTGGGAAATTGAGCCCGCGATACATTGGACCATTTGACGTTTTGGAGAGGGTTGGCGAGGTAGCTTATCGCTTGGCCTTGCCGCCATCTTTGGAAGGAGTTCACAATGTTTTCCATGTGTCACAGCTTCGTCGATACATTAGCGATCCATCTCATGCCGTGGATTTCTCGGAGGTCGCCGTTCGCTCAGATTTGACGTATGACCAGTATCCGGTGCAGATTCTGGACAGACGTCAGAAGTCACTTCGAAACAAGGTCGTCGATCTTGTTAGAGTGATGTGGCGGCACGGTTCGCCGGGAGAGTCTACTTGGGAGAGAGAAGACGAGATGCGAGAGCGCTACCCACTTTTGTTTCCGGACTCGTGAATATTCGGAAATTCCGAGGACGGAAATTTTCTTAAGTTGGGGAGGATGTAACAACTGGTTTCCTTGTATCTGAATTTATTATAATATAATATATGTTTTGGTGGATTTTCTCATCTTGTGTGGTTTTCGTCTCCGTAACTTTCGTTTCTCGATCGATTCGTCGTATTTTCTCGTTTCTTCCTTAGGATCGTCGATTTCGAAGTACGTCGTTTGTGACGGGCTTCATAACGGTCGTATCTAACTGTTAGATCAAGCCTAAGAGTCTTAGGATTCGATCACGGGGCCTCGTGCTCCGTATCGGAACTTTCTGTGCTCATTAGCCGGTATAAGAAGGGGCACCGACCGACTAGATGACGATCCAGTCGGTCGGCAATCCTTCATGGACCGACTAGTGAGCTTTCTAATTTTCTGAGGAAGCTAATGTTTATCGTTAGTCGGTCTAAGAAGGTTTGTTGACCGACTAGGTTGCAAACTAGTCGGTCGGCAATGCTTCTTGAACCGACTAACTCATCAACTAAATTTTAGTATCAATACTGTTCATTTCTTAGTCGGTCTAAGTTCACCTTTCGACCGACTAGTTGCTAAACTAGTCGGTTAAGTTTTGTACTCAGACCGACTAATTCTTGGTTCTACTGTACAGTCAAGTTACTGTTTACTCTTAGTCGGTCTAAGAACGTTCATCGACCGACTAGTTGATAAACTAGTCGGTCAGTACTTGTTCATGGACTGACTAACTCTAAATCCTACTTTCGTTCAGGAGTTACTGTTTACACTTAGTCGGTCAGCGTTGGTCGACCGACCGACTAGTTGCCAAACTAGTCGGTCAGTGGTTGTTCTTTGACCGACTAGTCTGTGTTAAAACCCTAATTTCTGGGCAGCCGCCAGCCCAACCTATAAATACCCCTCCCAAACGTTTCTTCTTCCTCCAACACGATCCAAAACCCTAGAAACTTCCCCTTTGAGCCCCCATCTTCCTCCAAGCTCCATTTCTTCTTTCCAAGCCCTAAAATCATCATCCAATCCAACCATTCACCCTATCTACTTCTCAACTTCCCCAAATCTCCATTGAAATCCATCAAATCCCCAAAATCCCCCAAAACCCTAGTTTCTCCAAACTTCCCCAATCATTTCCAGATCTGGTCCAAGGGTTCCCCGGAGTGTTTCTTCCGTCTCCTCTCGGTAAGAAATCGATCTACCGTTGTTTCCTTATCTTATTGTAATTTTTATGAAACCCTAATAAAATACTTGTGTTTTGATGATTATTCCCCATAACAGCGATTCCCCGTAGACTGGTATTCGCGGAAACGAACTTTCGTAACCATCATCCCCGGTGATAGGCAAGTGAAACTTGCATCTCTTGTTTTGGGCCATGTCTTAGGCCATTACCTTGTTTTAGCGTAAAAGAGACTAAACGGTGAAAGGATAGCCGTTTAGACGCCATTGACCTAGCTTGACAACGAAGCTTGGTCCGTCACCCTCATCATGCTTGTATGTCACGTTTCAATTCAATTGACGGTACGCAACCTTTTGTTCATGTCGTTGCATAGTGATTAATTATTGTGTTTGTGTAGCACACGCTACAACATTATATTCCTGGCTCGTGTTCCAGAAGCGAGCCCTGTAGTTGGAAACCCCAACGCTCGGATACCGGCTAGGCACCTGCGTTGCAGGCACAACCCTATGCCAATTACACTTCCTAGCCCGTGATCCAGAAGCGAGCAATTGCTCGATACACGTAGGGGTGGGGTAAGAGATATGCGTCACCAGAGCACGAGATGGCCTGATCCGCCACTCCAGCCTGCAGGCGAAATCTCTAGTGTTTAAGTGAGTAAGAGATATGCGTCACCAGAGCACGAGATGGCCTGATCCGCCACTCCAGCCTGCAGGCGAAATCTCTAGTGATTAAGTGATTAACAGTGATAAGTGATTCGTGAACTAGTGAGTTGGTAGCTTTGGCTACATTGTGCATGCTTGTCTCTCTTTTAAACTATTGCATCATACTTAACTGCCATGTCATTGCTTAATATCATAAGTGCTAGGTTGCTAGTTACCTTCAGTTTCCTTGCCCAAGTCTTTTAGACTTGCTGACATGTGCCCCTTTCTCTTTTGGGTGACGCATGTTAGACCCTGAGCCTGAGTTGCTTGCTGAGGGTGAGGTGTTTGCGGACGCCGAGCTTGAGCCCGTGTTGGACGGGGAGTACGTGGACACTGGGGACCAGTCCTAGTGTCTCCGTTGTGCTTTATTTTTGTTAGACAGTTGTTTTGTTATTGGTGCGTGGCACCTATACTTATTTATGTTGTTGCTTTTGTTTGGCCTTGTTCTGGGCCCTTAGACTCTTTCTTTTAGCCTGGTGGCTTTTCTGTGATGTTGAATATTTGTGGACAACCCTTGGGATTGGTGTTTCTTTTCCGTCTCATATTATTATTATTGTTGTTTCGATTGCAATTACAGGGACCTACTTATACTAAATTGACGCTTATCAGGTTTGGGGCTTCACCGCCCCACTCCCGTGCGGACCTTTTCACGTCTCGCCTCCATTTTAGGGAAGCGGGTCGTGACATGGAGGCCGAGGTAATAGATCGGGTGCCAATCGGTAGCTCTAGGCTGGAACGATATACGTGCACCTCATGGGCATTCACGTTCTGTTTGAATACACATCGCTCCTGCCTTTGCATCGGCTCCATTATATCAGTTCCCGCCTGTTACTCAGGAATCCCTGTCAATAGAGAGGACTACTGCCGTAAAGGTGGAGGCCGAGGTAATAGATCGGGTGCCAAACGTCGGCTCTAGGCTCGACCGATATACGTGCACCTCATGGGCATTCACGTTTCGTTTGAATGAACATCGCTCCTGCCTTTGCACCGGCTCCATTATATCAGTTCCCGCCTGTTACTCATGAATCCCTGTCAATAGAGAGGACTACTGCCGTAAAGGTGGAGGCCGAGGTAATAGATCGGGTGCTAATCGGCGGCTCTAGGCTCGACCGATATATGTGCACCTCATGGGCATTCACGTTCCGTTTGAATGCACATCGCTTCTGCCTTTGCAACGGCTCCATTATATCAGTTCCCGCCTGTTACTCAGGAATCCCTGTCAATAGAGAGGACTACTGCCGTAAAGGTGGAGGCCGAGGTAATAGATCGGGTACCAAACGTCGGCTCTAAGCTCGACCGATATACGTGCACCTCATGGGCATTCACGTTCCGTTTGAATGCACATCGCTCCTGCCTTTGCACCGGCTCCATTATATCAGTTCCCGCCTGTTACTCATGAATCCCTGTCAATAGAGAGGACTACTGCCGTAAAGGTGGAGGCCGAGGTAATAGATCGGGTGCCAATCGGCGGCTCTAGGCTGGAACGATATACGTGCACCTAATGGGCATTCACGTTCCGTTTGAATGCACATCGCTCATGCCTTTGCACCGGCTCCATTATATCAGTTCCCGCCAGTTACTCAGAACTCCCTGTCAATAGAGAGGACTACTACCGTAAAGGTGGAGGCCGAGGTAATAGATCGGGTGCCAAACGGCGGCTCTAGGCTCGACCGATATACATGCACCTCATGGGCATTCACGTTCCGTTTGAATGCACATCGCTCCTGCCTTTGCACCGACTCCATTATATCAGTTCCCGCCTGTTACTCAGGAATCCCTGTCAATAGAGAGGACTACTGCCGTAAAGGTGGAGGCCGAGGTAATAGATCGGGTGGCAAACGGCGGCTCTAGGCTCAACCAATATACGTGCACCTCGTGGGCATTCACCTTCTGTTTGAATGCACATCGCTCCTGCCTTTGCACCGGCTCCATTATATCAGTTCCCGCCTGTTACTAATGAATCCCTGTCAATAGAGAGGACTACTGCCGTAAAAGTGGAGGCCGAGGTAATAGATCGGGTGCCAAATGGCGGCTCTAGGCTCGACCGATATACGTGCACCTCATGGTCATTCACGTTCTGTTTGAATGCACATCGCTCCTGCCTTTGCACCGGCTCCATTATATCAGTTCCCGCCTGTTACTCATGAATCTCTGTCAATAGAGAGGACTACTGCCGTAAAGGTGGAGGCCGAGGTAATAGATCGGGTGCCAAACAGCGGCTCTAGGCTGGAACGATATATGTGCACCTCATGGGCATTCACGTTCCGTTTGAATGCACATTGCTCCTGCCTTTGCACCGGCTCCATTATATCAGTTCCCGCCTGTTACTCATGAATCCCTGTCAATAGAGAGGACTACTGCCGTAAAGGTGAAGGCCGAGGTAATAGATAGGGTGCCAATCGGCGGCTCTAGGCTGGACCGATATACGTGCACCTCATGGGCATTCACGTTCCATTTGAATGCACATCGCTCCTGCCTTTGCACCGGCTCCATTATATCAGTTCCTCCTGTTACTCAGGAATCCCTGTTAATAGAGAGGACTACTGACGTAAAGGTGGAGGCCGAGGTAATAGATCGGGTGCCAATCGGCGGCTCTAGGCTCCACCGATATACGTGCACCTCATGGGCATTTACGTTCCGTTTGAATACACATCGCTCCTGCCTTTGCACCGGCTCCATTATATCAGTTCCCGCCTGTTACTCATGAATCCCTGTCAATAGAGAGGACTACTGCTGTAAAGGTGGAGGCTGAGGTAATAGATCGGGTGCCAAACGGCGGCTCTAGGCTCGACCGATATACGTGCACCTCATGGGCATTCACGTTCCGTTTGAATGCACATCGCTCCTGCCTTTGCACCGGCTCCATTATATCAGTTCCCGCCTGTTACTCATGAATCCCTGTCAATAGAGAGGACTACTACCGTAAAGGTGGAGGCCGAGGTAATAGATCGGGTGCCAATTGGCGGCTCTAGGCTCGACCGATATACGTGCACCTCATGGGCATTCACGTTCCGTTTGAATGCACATCGCTCCTGCCTTTGCACCGGCTCCATTATATCAGTTCCCGCATGTTACTCAGGAATCCCTGTCAATAGAAAGGCCTACTACCGTAAAGGTGGAGGCTGAGGTAATAGATCAGGTGCCTATCGGCGGCTCTAGGATGGAACGATATACGTGCACCTCATGGGCATTCACGTTCCGTTTGAATGCACATCGCTCCTGCCTTTGCACCGGCTCCATTATATCAGTTCCCGCCTGTTACTCATGAATCCCTGTCAATAGAGAGGACTACTGCCGTAAAGGTGGAGGCCGAGGTAATAGATCGGGTGCTAAACGGCTGCTCTAGGCACGACTGATATACGTGCACCTCATGGGCATTCACGTTCTGTTTGAATGCACATCGCTCCTGCCTTTGCACCGGCTCCATTATATCAGTTCCCGCCGGTTACTCATGAATCCCTGTCAATAGAGAGGACTACTGCCGTAAAGGTGGAGGCCGAGGTTATAGATCGGGTGCCAATCGGCGGCTCTAGGCTCGACCGATATATGTGCACCTCATGGGCATTCACGTTCCGTTTGAATGCACATCGCTCCTGCCTTTGCACCGGCTCCATTATATCAGTTCCCGCCTGTTACTCAGGAATCCCTGTCAATAGACAGGACTACTGCCGTAAAGGTGAAGGCCGAGGTAATAGATCGGGTACCAAACGGTGGCTCTAGGCTCGACCGATATACGTGCACCTCATGGGCATACACATTCCGTTTGAATGCACATCGCTCCTGCCTTTGCACCGGCTCCATTATATCAGTTCCCGCCTGTTACTCATGAATCCCCGTCAATAGAGAGGACTACTGCCGTAAAGGTGGAGGCCGAGGTAATAGATCGGGTGCCAATCGGCGGCTCTAGGCTGGAACGATATACATGCACCTCATGGGCATTAACGTTCCGTTTGAATGCACATCGCTCATGCCTTTGCACCGGCTCCATTATATCAGTTCCCGCCTGTTACTCAGGAATCCCTGTCAATAGAGAGGACTACTGCCGTGAAGGTGGAGGCCGAGGTAATAGATCGGGTGCAAAACGGCGGCTCTAGGCTCGACCGATATACGTGCACCTCATGGGCATTCACGTTCCGTTAGAATGCACATCGCTCCTGCCTTTGCACCGGCTCCATTATATCAGTTCCCGCCTGTTACACAGGAATCCTTGTCAATAGAGAGGACTACTGCCGTAAAGGTGGAGGCCGAGGTAATAGATCGGGTGCCAAACGGCGGCTCTAGGCTCGATCGATATACGTGCACCTCATGGGCATTCACGTTCCGTTTGAATGCACATCGCTCCTGCCTTTGCACCGGCTCCATTATATCAGTTCCCGCCTGTTACTCAGGAATCCCTGTCAATAGAGAGGACTACTGCCGTAAAGGTGGAGCCCGAGGTAATAGATCGGGTGCCAAACGGCGGATCTAGGCTCGACCAATATACGTGCACCTCATGGGCATTCACATTCCGTTTGAATGCAAATCGCTCCTGCCTTTGCACCAGCTCCATTATATCAGTTCCCGTCTGTTACTCAGGAATCCCTGTCAATAGAGAGGACTACTGCCGTAAAGGTGGAGGCCGAGGTAATAGATCGGGTGCCAATCGGCGGCTCTAGGCTCGACCGATATACGTGCACCTCATGGGCATCCCGCCTGTTACTCAGGAATCCCTGTCAATAGAGAGGACTACTGCTGTGAAGGTGGAGGCCGAGGTAATAGATTGGGTGCAAAACGGCGGCTCTAGACTCGACCGATATTCGTGCACCTCATGGGCATTCACGTTCCGTTTGAATGCACATCGCTCCTGCCTTTGCACCGGCTCCATTATATCAGTTCCCGCCTGTTACTCAGGAATCCCTGTCAATAGAGAGGACTACTGCCGTAAAGTTGGAGGCCGAGGTAATAGATCGGGTGCCAAACGGCGGCTCTAGGCTCGACCGATATACGTGCACCTCATGGGCATTCACGTTCCGGTTGAATGCACATCGCTCCTGCCTTTGCACCGGCTCCATTATATCAGTTCCCGCCTGTTACTCAGGAATCCCTGTCAATAGAGAGGACTACTGCCGTAAAGGTGGAGCCCGAGGTAATAGATCGGGTGCCAAACGGTGGATCTAGGCTCGACCGATATACGTGTACCTCATGGGCATTCACCTTCCGTTTGAATGCAAATCGCTCCTGCCTTTGCACCAGCTCCATTATATCAGTTCCCGTCTGTTACTCAGGAATCCCTGTCAATAGAGAGGACTACTGCCGTAAAGGTGGAGGCCGAGGTAATAGATCGGGTGCCAATCGGCGGATCTAGGCTCGACCGATATACGTGCACCTCATGGGCATTCACGTTCTGTTTGAATGCACATCGCTCCTGCCTTTGCACCGGCTCCATTATATCAGTTCCCGCCTGTTACTCATGAATCCCTGTCAATAGAGAGGACTACTGCCGTAAAGGTGGAGGCCGAGGTAATAGATCGGGTGCCAAACGGCGGCTCTAGGCTCGACCGATATACGTGCACCTCATGTGCATTCACGTTCCGTTTGAATGCACATCGCTCCTGCCTTTGCACAGGCTCCATTATATCAGTTCCCGCCTGTTACTCATGAATCCCTGTCAATAGAGAGGACTACTGCCGTAAAGGTGGTGGCCGAGGTAATAGATCGGGTGCCAAACGGCGGCTCTAGACTTGACCGATATACGTGCACCTCATGGGTATTCACGTTCGGTTTGAATGCACATCGCTCCTGCCTTTGCACCGGCTCCATTATATCAGTTCCCGCCTGTTACTCATGAATCCCTGTCAATAGAGAGGACTACTGCCGTAAAGGTGGAGGCCGAGGTAATAGATCGGGTGCCAAACAGCGGCTCTAGGCTGGAACGATATACGTGCACCTCATGGGCATTCATGTTCCGTTTGAATGCACATCGCTCCTGCCTTTGCACCGGCTCCATTATATCAGTTCCCGCCTGTTACTCATGAATCCCTGTCAATATAGAGGACTATTGCCGTAAAGGTGGAGGCCGAGGTAATAGATAGGGTGCCAATCGGCGGCTCTAGGCCGGACCGATATACGTGCACCTCATGGGCATTCACGTTCCGTTTGAATGCACATCGCTCCTGCCTTTGCACCAGCTCCATTATATCAGTTCCCGCCTGTTATTCAAGAATCCCTGTCAATAGAGATGACTACTGCCGTAAAGGTGGAGGCCGAGGTAATAGATCGGGTGCCAATCGGTGGCTCTAGGCTGGAACGATATACGTGCACCTCATGGGCATTCACGTTCTGTTTGAATACATATCGCTCCTGCCTTTGCATCGGCTCCATTATATCAGTTCCCGCCTGTTACTCAGGAATCCCTGTCAATAGAGAGGACTACTGCCGTAAAGGTGGAGGCCGAGGTAATAGATCGGGTGCCAAACGTCGGCTCTAGGCAAGACCGATATACGTGCACCTCATGGGCATTCACGTTTCGTTTGAATGCACATCGCTCCTGCCTTTGCACCGGCTCCATTATATCAGTTCCCGCCTGTTACTCATGAATCCCTGTCAATAGAGAGGACTACTGCCGTAAAGGTGGAGGCCGAGGTAATAGATCGGGTGCCAATCGGCGGCTCTAGGCTCGACCGATATATGTGCACCTCATGGGCATTCACGTTCCGTTTGAATGCACATCGCTTCTGCCTTTGCACCGTCTCCATTATATCAGTTCCCGCCTGTTACTCAGGAATCCCTGTCAATAGAGAGGACTACTGCGGTAAAGGTGGAGGCCGAGGTAATAGATCGGGTACCAAACGGCGGCTCTAAGATCGACCGATATACGTGCACCTCATGGGCATTCACGTTCCGTTTGAATGCACATCACTCCTGCCTTTGCACCGGCTCCATTATATCAGTTCCCGCCTGTTACTCATGAATCCCTGTCAATAGAGAGGACTACTGCCGTAAAGGTGGAGGCCGAGGTAATAGATCGGGTGCCAATCGGCGGCTCTAGGCTTGAACGATATACGTGCACCTCATGGGCATTCACGTTCCGTTTGAATGCACATCGCTCATGCCTTTGCACCGGCTCCATTATATCAGTTCCCGCCAGTTACTCAGAACTCCCTGTCAATAGAGAGGACCACTACCGTAAAGGTGGAGGCCGAGGTAATAGATCGGGTGCCAAACGGCGGCTCTAGGCTCGACCGATATACGTGCACCTCATTGGCATTCACGTTCCGTTTGAATGCACATCGCTCCTGCCTTTGAACCGACTCCATTATCTCAGTTCCCGCCTGTTACTCAGGAATCCCTGTCAATAGAGAGGACTACTGCCGTAAAGGTGGAGGCCGAGGTAATAGATCGGGTGGCAAACGGCGGCTCTAGGCTCAACCAATATACGTGCACCTCGTGGGCATTCACCTTCTGTTTGAATGCACATCGCTCCTGCCTTTGCACCGGCTCCATTATATCAGTTCCCGCCTGTTACTCATGAATCCCTGTCAATAGAGAGGACTACTGCCGTAAAGGTGGAGGCCGAGGTAATAGATCGGGTGCCAAATGGCGGCTCTAGGCTCGACCGATATACGTGCACCTCATGGTCATTCACGTTCTGTTTGAATGCACATCGCTCCTGCCTTTGCACCGGCTCCATTATATCAGTTCCCGCCTGTTACTCATGAATCCCTGTCAATAGAGAGGACTACTGCCGTAAAGGTGGAGGCCGAGGTAATAGATCGGGTGCCAAACAGCGGCTCTAGGCTGCAACGATATACGTGCACCTCATGGGCATTCACGTTCCGCTTGAATGCACATCGCTCCTGCCTTTGCACCGGCTCCATTATATCAGTTCCCGCCTGTTACTCATGAATCCCTGTCAATAGAGAGGACTACTGCCGTAAAGGTGAAGGCCGAGGTAATAGATAGGGTGCCAATCGGTGGCTCTAGGCTGGACCGATATACGTGCACCTCATGGGCATTCACGTTCCATTTGAATGCACATCGCTCCTGCCTTTGCACCGGCTCCATTATATCAGTTCCTCCTGTTACTCAGGAATCCCTGTCAATAGAGAGGACTACTGACGTAAAGGTGGAGGCCGAGGTAATAGATCGGGTGCCATTCGGCGGCTCTAGGCTCCACCGATATACGTGCACCTCATGGGCATTTACGTTCCGTTTGAATACACATCGCTCCTGCCTTTGCACCGGCTCCATTATATCAGTTCCCGCCTGTTACTCATGAATCTCTTTCAATAGAGAGGACTACTGCTGTAAAGGTGGAGGCTGAGGTAATAGATCGGGTGCCAAACGGTGGCTCTAGGCTCGACCGATATACGTGCACCTCATGGGCATTCACGTTCCGTTTGAATGCACATCGCTCCTGCCTTTGCACCGGCTCCATTATATCAGTTCTCGCCTGTTACTCATGAATCCCTGTCAATAGAGAGGACTACTGCCGTAAAGGTGGAGGCCGAGGTAATAGATCGGGTGCCAATTGGCGGCTCTAGGCTCGACCGATATACGTGCACCTCATGGGCATTCACGTTTCGTTTGAATGCACATCGCTCCTGCCTTTGCACCGGCTCCATTATATCAGTTCCCGCCTGTTACTCAGGAATCCCTGTCAATAGAGAGGCCTACTGCCGTAAAGGTGGAGGCCGAGGTAATAGATCAGGTGCCTATCGGCAGCTCTAGGCTGGAACGATATACGTGCACCTCATGGGCATTCACGTTCCGTTTGAATGCACATCGCTCCTGCCTTTGCACCGGCTCCATTATGTCAGTTCCCGCCTGTTACTCATGAATCCCTGTCAATAGAGAGGACTACTGCCGTAAAGGTGGAGGCCGAGGTAATAGATCGGGTGCCAAACGGCGGCTCTAGGCTCGACCGATATACGTGCACCTCATGGGCATTCATGTTCCGTTTGAATGTACATCGCTCCTACCTTTGCACCGGCTCCATTATATCAGTTCCCGCCTGTTACTCAGGAATCCTTGTCAATAGAGAGGACTACTGCCGTAAAGGTGGAGGCCGAGGTAATAGATCGGGTGCCAAACGGCGGCTCTAGGCTCGACTGATATACGCGCACCTCATGGGCATTCACGTTCCGTTTGAATGCACATCGCTCCTGCCTTTGCACCGGCTCCACTATATCAGTTCCCGCCTGTTACTTATGAATCCCTGTCAATAGAGAGGAATACTGCCGTAAAGGTGGAGGTCGAGGTAACAGATCGGGTGCCAAACGGCGGCTCTAGGCTGGAACGATATACGTGCACCTCATGGCCATTCATGTTCCGTTTGAATGCACATCGCTCCTGCCTTTGCACCGGCTCCATTATATCAGTTCCTGCCAGTTACTCATGAATCCCTGTCAATAGAGAGGACTACTGCCGTAAAGGTGGGGGCCGAGGTAATAGATCGGGTGCCAATCGACGGCTCTAGGCTGGACCGATATACGTGCACCTCATAGGCATTCACGTTCCGTTTTAATGCACATCGCTCCTGCCTTTGCACCGGCTCCATTATATCAGTTCCCGCCTGTTACTCAGGAATCCCTGTCAATATAGAGCACTACTGCCGTAAAGGTGGAGGCCGAGGTAATAGATCGGGTGCCAATCGGCGGCTCTAGGCTCGACCGATATACGTGCACCTCATGGGCATTTACGTTCCGTTTGAATACACATCACTCCTGCCTTTGCACCGGCTCATTATATCAGTTCCCGCCTGTTACTCATGAATCCCTGCAATAAAGAGGACTACTGCTGTAAAGGTGGAGCCCGAGGTAATAGATCGGGTGCCAATCGGCAGCTCTAGGCTGGAACGATATACGTGCACCTCATGGGCATTTACGTTCCGTTTGAATGCACATCGCTCCTGAACGTGCAGTGGCTACTAAACAATAGATATTTATAGATCGGTTGCGAGACGCAATCGGTATGCCTCGTAATGATGAAAGTACAACCGCCATCTCGTACAATCTTATTTCGGAGGTACGTAATGATGACAGTAAATGATTCTGCTTTCTTCTCATTAATGTTCACATGTGGTAACTGGAGAATGAGTCAAGTAGAACCTCGGTTTCCGTGTAAGCCCTTCATTACGATTTTTTTGCCCATCCGAACGGATGCTTTACCCCAGCCGTCTGATGAGATCGTTTTAGTCCGTTCCACTTCCATATGTAATCCAGCGGCTGAGATTAAAATAACCGATCATTATTTATATGTGGAGTCAGTAGACGAGGGGTTTCGCGGAAAATTTCATTCCTCTTTCCTTTGGTATGTCGTTCCGTTTTCTTCTTCATCTCAACACTCTCGCATTTCGTACTCGGGTTTCTTCATGCCACCAAAACGATCTCGTGAGTCGACTTTTTCTACCCCTTGGGGAGTTAGTGATGATGATTCACCGTCACCTGAACACGATGATCCCCTTCCCTCATCGTTCCCGGCCTATAGACCCATTCTGCGTGATTCGCTTTCGCTTGGTCCAACTCAAGGTGAACACAATGTGCTGTTGCCTCCTACTGGGTTTCCTCCTTTACATGCAGGTTCATCAGTTCCATCTCCGGCTGAAAAAGCCCCACTCGAGGACAACAGTAACGGCCTCCTCTCTATGGATGGGATGTCTTACCGTCAGGACTCTGTTCTGCACAACCTCCGTAGCAAACTCGAGGAGCTTACTACGTCTGTCTCTGTACTTACAGATGAACAACGTCAGCTTAAGGATATACTCATAGGCAATGTAAGCCCCGCATCTGCTGCTTCATCATCCTCCCATCAGCCGGTGAACTTTACTCGTAGATTAGGAGAAATTGAAACCCATCTCTCCAACACCAATCTGGCGATCTCACTTCTGCGTAGCGACTTCGACACTATGATGCTCATAATGTCGAACATACAAGAGAAGATGGAGACTCTGGTGCCCTCTCCTAGAGACATCCGTACTGTTGCCCCACCATCACCACCTCCGCCTCCGCCTCCGCCTCCGCCTCCAGGTTTTTGAGTTGGCCGGGCCTTTGGCGCACAAGCCTTTCTCTTGTCTTATATTGTATTTTTGATCATCGACGGAGAAGAGTGTTTGTGGGTAGATATTCTTTGGTGTTTTATGTCATTATGTACGAAATGTAGTTTCAAATTTGTTGTGGTATGTACAGTGTAACGTATAAATGTTGTAGTATGATAGAATTCAGACCTTAATACACTGTCATTTAATTTGATACAATTGCATGACATTACGAAATTGATATATGTGATATATACATCGATGCTTACTTGAATCAATGTCCGAAATTGAAATTTCCTATGTAAAAACTTTTTACCGTTATATGATTTACCCAGCGAGCACAACGGGCATAAATTGTGATCGTCCTTATATACGTTGTGATAAAACATTTACGTTTGCACACAATTACTCAGCGTGCACAACGGTCACATAATGTGTTTGACCGATGTGCGGGCTGTGAGCATACCCGTATCTGATTATCCACAATTACTCAGTTCACACAACTGCACGTATTTGTGACCTTTTTGCGCGCGGAGCCAAACTCGTTTTTTGAATTCTAGGGCTGACTAGGACAAGATAAAGAGTGGCTAGGATTTGATCCTGGGCAATCAATGGCTGAGATTGGATTTTATGGAAATTTTATGTTGGAAAACTTAAATTTTAGTGGGAAAAGTGTCTTGGAAACCAAAACTTTGAAATTAGAAGTGTCTTTGGAAAGATTGTGGAGATTAAATTTGGGGGGGACGTGCCTTGGGAACCTAAACTTTGAAATTAGAAGTGCCTTGGGAAAGATTGTGAAGATTAAATTTAGGGGGGAAATGCCTTGGAAACCTAAACTTTGAAATAAAAAGTTCTTTGGGAAAGATTATATAGAAGCAAGATCCATTAAATTAAACAAAATAAAAAATTTAGTGTAAAACAATTTAGCGGAACAACAAATTAAATAATTAAAAGTGCCTTGAGTAATATTGTACAAACATAAATAATTTGCTCATCTTGCACAACAGCCATTATTTTCCCCATTGTGCGCGTTGAGCAATTTTGTTATTGGCCTTCAAGTTTGCTCAACGCGCACCGTAAAGTCCAAACCTTCTTGGGAACATCATCTGGCTGAAACAGTATGTTGTAGATTCACTCGTCTTTATGTCCAATACAATATCACGCACAGTGACTCTACTATAGTCTATCGTCCCCATCAATGGGCCAGTCCAATTCGTCTATAAATAGCCTCTCTTCCCACTAGACCTTGTCAACCACTCCACTTCTTAATGATGGTATTCTAACTGATTCTATCTGTTTCTACTTCATACACTATTTTTTCTTCACAATGCTAAATATTTCCTGTTGTTCATCACTGCTTCGTCTTCAACACACAAAGATGAACAATATACTACCGGCAATTGACGTGTACTGGAAGATGTTATTTGCTCCTTCATATGTTCTACTACAGCAGCGGATTCTTCCGAGAAGAAGCAACCGTGATATATTTTTATATCATTCCCTAAATGTAAAGTTGCATGTCTTTATACCCTATTTTTTTTACTTAAATATGCTTTTTATCGTTCATAATTGATGCTTCTTCAACGCATACAGTGGCATGCGCTGAAGAATCCAGATCAGCCAACTTCGTTAAAGGAGTGGCTACTTATACCGTTATGGACGATCTGGATGCTAGTGATGTAGGTGCGTACTATTGGAGCTGATCATAAATGCCATCTTGCTTGAGCTGTTCAGCATGACTCTGTCACTGTGAACAGTTTTGCGTAGTGTGATTCAATGTACCATTAGGATATTCCCGTGATTGAATTTCATACCAGTTCCAAACTGTGAAGTTGCAAAATGTTTAGCTGTAGTTTCAACTTTGTTATGTAATGTACAGAATAATGCATAAATGTTGTAGTATTTTGGAATTCAGACCCTAATACAAAAATGATATAGGTGATATATATGTCCGACGTTGATATTACTGAGCAAAATTGTTTACCGAACTATAAATAACATTTATGCATTATGTACATTATAATGCATAATGCTGTAGTTTGTTAGAATTTAGACCTTAATACTATGTCATTTAATTTGATACAATTACAGGACAATACAAAATTGATATAAGGTGATATATACATTGATGCTTACTTGAATCAATGTCCGACATAGATATTCTGATCAAACACTATTCACCGAACTATAAATTCCCCAGGGCGCTCAACAGGCTCATGCTATATGTTGTGATAAACTATTTACGTGTGCACACAGTTACTAGCATGCACAACGTTCGTATCGATATGTTTGACCGCTGTGCGCGATGAGCAAAACAGTATCTTGTTATCAACCATTACTCAAAACACACAACTGGACGTAGATGTGACCCTTTTGCTCGCAGAGCCAAACTGTATGCAATTAAACACAATAGACCATCGCACACAACAGTCAGATGCCATGACCGTTGTGCGTGCTGAGCAAAACTGTATTACATGCTCCATTACCCACAGTTAATCATCCCGTCATATGGGCAACATAAGGTAAGGTTGCGAGCACTGATCAAATTACCCCCACCTGGGCGCGTTGAGCAAAACGGTCGTAACGAATAATTGCTCTGCGCACAAAACGTTAATAAAAAATCCCAAAATATAAAAGAAACACAAAATCGGGCGAGAATTAAATAATGTTCAGTCTGACTTTATTTAAAAAATCAAAATTTAAGCAAATTTGATGCGCATCAGTTGAATGATGGGTGTAAAGACATTTAAGTGATAAGACAACACATATCCAACTGTTTACATAATAGGACATCAAAAATAGCTACATTTCTTTGATTTGTTTAAAAAAATACATTTTGGATATATAATACAGCGCGCACAACGGATCAAAATACACCCAGCTGTGCGCGTTGAGCAAAGTGGACGTTACGAATAATTACTCTGCGCCCACAACGTTCAATACAAAATCTCCATAATTAATAACTTCAGCGCGCACACCGTTCAATATAAAATCCCAATAATAAAGAAGAAAACAAAATTGGGGGAGAATTAATTAATGTTCAGAGTCACTTCAGACTGACATGCCAGTTAAAAAAATTACCATTGAAGCAAATGTGATGCGCAACAGTTGATTGATGGTGTAAAGACATTTAAGTGATAAGACAACACATATCAGACCGTATTCAGAATAAGACAGCAAAAATATCTACATTTCTTTGATTTGTTAAAATTTGATCCTTAGTGCGGGGTATATAAAAAGGTATACATTTATAAAATATAATACAGCGCGCACATCGGATCAAAATACACCCAGCTGTGCGCGTTGAGCAAAAAGGTCGTAACGAATAATTCCGCAGCGTGCACAACGTTCAATACATTTAATTCCCATATTTCCCATAATTTATTACATCAGCGCGCACAACGTTCAATACATTTAATTGATAAGACAACACATATCCGACTGTTTGCAGAATAAGACAGCAAAAATATATACATTTCTTTGATTTGTTTAAATTTGTCCCTTAGTGCGAGGTATATAAAAAGGTATACATTTAGAATATATAATACAGCGGGCACAACGGAACAAAATATACACAGCTGTCCGCGTTCAGTATAATGGTCGTAATGAATACTTACTCTGCGCGCACAACATTCATTACAAAATCCCCATATTTAATAACTTCAGCGCACACAACGTTCAATAAAAAATCCCACTAATAAAGAAGAAACACAAAATTTTTGTAGATTAATTACTGTTCATACTGACATGCAAGAAAAAAAATATCAAAATTGATGCAAATATAATGGCAGCAGTTGATTGATGGGTGTAAGGAAATTTAAGTGATTTGACAGCACATATCTGATAGTTTACAGAATAAGACTGCAAAAATATTCCCATTTTTTGATTTGTTAAAATTTGAGTTTTAGTGCTCACCGTGCGGGGTTTTTAAAATTGTATACATTTTGGACATATAATACAGCGCGCACAATGGATCAAAATACAACCGGCTGTGCGTGTTGAGAAAAACGGTCGTAACGAATAATTACCATGCACGCACAACGTTCAATACTAAATTCCCATAATTAATATCTTCAGCGCGCACAACGTTGAATAAAAAATCCCAATAATAAAGAAAACACATAATTGGGTGGAGAATTAATTAATGTTCAGATTGACATGCCAGATAAAAAAAATCAAAATTGATGCAAATATAATGCGGAGCAGTTGATTGATGGGTATATAGACATTTACATGATTAGACAACACATATCCGACAGTTTACAGAATAAGATAGCAAAAATATTCACATTTCTTTGATTTGTTTAAATTTGCGTTTTAGTGCGGATTGTGCGGGGTATTTAAAAAGGTATACAGTTTGCATATATAATACAGCGCGCACATCGAATCAAAATACACCCAACTGTGCGCGTTGAGCAAAACAGTCGTACGAATAATTACTCTGCGCGCACAACGTTCTTCTAAAATTCCCATAATTAATTACCTCAGCGCACACCACGTTCAATAAAAAATCCCAATAATAAAGAAAACACAAAATTGGGGGAGAATTAAATAATATTCAGACTGATGGGTGTACAGACATTTATTAAATGATAAGAAACACATATCTTACTGTTTCCAGAATAAGACAACTTATACCTATGTGTTGATACTCATGGGTCACGCTGTTTGATTTGAGGTGTTCACATCGCTATAAATGGATTTATGAGTAATATTGTATAAACATAAATAATTTGCTCAACTCGCACAACTGCCATATTTTTACCCGTTTTGCGCTTTGAGCAATTTTCTTAGAGGTAATCAATTTTGTTAGCGTCAATTTCTGTAGCCCACAGTAACCTAACTGTAGTCTCAGCCTCATCCATGCGGACCATACCCAGTCCAATTCGTCTATATAAAGTGATTCACTTCCCTCTAGACATCGTCAACCACTACTCCTCTCGATGATAGTGTTCTATATGGTTATACCTATACACTATATTTTCTTTTACATGCTAAATTTTTGTTCTTACTACTGAATGCTTCGTCTCTGACACACAAAGATAGCCAATAAACTTGCGGCAATTGCCGTGTTGCTGAAATTGAATTCGTCACATTTATATGGGCATCAAAGATGGAGTCTGCTACTTCAGATATCATCAACGATGGTGTTGGCTCCTTCAGAAGAAGCACATGATGTTTTCGAATGCTTCACATTGCCATCAGCCTGAAGGTGCCACCAAGGTATCGGCTCTCAAACTGCGCAATCTTCTCTGAAACTGTGCATCCTCATTTGTTTCCATGCTCAGAAGAATTTCTTACGCGTGCCATAACTGCAAAAATGTGAAGAATCTCTATTGGAGCTGCTCATAACTGCAATATCCTCAGGAGACACGGTCACGGCATGAGAACTTGTCGTATGAGCAAAAATGTATTCCATTGCTCAAAGTTAATCAGCCCGCCTTGCGTCCAAAAGTAGTGACCTTTGTGTCCACTAAGCAAAAATATTAACTATACTGTGATTTGTCACAGTTACTGTCTTCTGCTATGATGCTGTATGTTTTTTTTGGAAAAACTTGGACATGCACTGCAAGAGTATCGGTGTATTTAGATTTTTCTCTTTTGGTAATCGAAACCAGATGTTTTTTTGCCGTTGTGTGCGTTGAGTATAAAAAGGTCTACCTTCAAGCAATTTTTCTCTTCGCGCACCACCGCACTCGGATACTAGTTGGAACAACGTCTGGCTGGTATCCATCTGCCATATATTCACGAGCACGAACTGTTACTCTACGGTGTTTCCATCCTCGTACTTGGTCAGTCCAACTCGTCTGTATATGGTTTCCGTACCCACCAGACCTCATCAACCACTACCCCAGGTGATTATAGTTCCTTTATCTGATTCTCTCTGATTCTTCTAATACAATGTTTTTTCTTCAAATTTGTAATTTTGTTGTTGTTCATGAGTGCGTCGTCTACAGCACACAAAGATGGCCAATATACTAGCGGCAAGTGCCGTGATGCAGAAATTGAATTCATCACCTTTATATGGCGGCGAAGATGTTCTTTTGCTCCTCTTCGCATGATCTGTTCTTCTTCATTGCAAACCTCAAATGAAGGCAACGATGTTCTTGCAATCATTACAGCTTCATTCTCGTCCATGCCAACTTGCAAAAATTCTTTGACCATTCGTAAGTTCCGTTCAGAATCATTGCATACATAACTGCTTGATGATAACAACTATTCTACCTAAGTATAATTATATTTACTTTTTTATTCTCTCTTTTCCTAGGGGAGTTTGTACTTGCTGGTATCCCTCCTGCTACCAAGGGTGTTCGAAGTGTCATGGTTTGCCTTGAGATAGATGCCGACGGTATCTTGAATGCCTCTGCAGAGGAAAGTTTGTGTGCAGAAAAATAAGATCACTATCACTAACGATAAGTGCCATGTAGACCCAGGAGGAGATTGAAAGGATGTTCCTTGAGTCAAAGAAGTATAAAGCAGAAGATGCAGCGAACAAGAGAACGGCGGAGATGGAGTGTTATGTTCATTGGAATGCATAAATGTTGTAGTATGTTGGAATTCAGACCTCAATATAATGTCATTTAATGTGATACATTTGTAGCCCATTACACAGACCTTAATACAATGTCATTTAATGTGATACATTTGCAGCCCATTACAAACTTGTGATTGGTGATATATAAATTGATGCTTGCTTAAATCAAATTCCAACAATGAAATTTAATGGGAAAAATTAGTGAAAAGTAATATATTAAGATTTACACAGCGCGCACAACTGGCAAACGGCGTGAACGTTGTGCGCGTTTAGAAATTTTGATCGAGGCCAACGATTATGCTCACATCGCTCAGCACGTCAGTGGATCTTTATTTGGGAACAACATCTGTGTAATACATACAAGATTATTCTGTATATTCACGAGAAATCGTCTGTTGACCTTTATTTAGTAGAAGTGCTACTTTTGTTTATACCAGCTTCCATTTACCCCTGGACACTAATTAATCATCCCACATAATTGCTCAGCGTGCACAACTTGCAACAGAAATGAAAGTTGTTCGCGCTAAGCAACGCTTTCTACAATTACCGAGCTTTGCTCGTCGTGCACAACGGTGTTATTTAACAATCCGTTGTGCGCTCGGAGCTAAACTGTATACAATTACACAGTACACACAATTACTCATCGCGATCATATACGGAAGGTCATTCTCCCGCCAGTCTCGTCCTCGGTGACGGGGCCGTGTCGGCCGTCCAACAAGGTTCCCGGGTGTCGACCTGGAATCAGGGGGAGGAAGTAAACGCTCTCACTCGGCGTCTGTTGCAAAAATTCCCTTCATTAAATTCTGAAAAAATTACATATGACTCGCTCGCGAGCAGCAGTCTTACAACAGTAACGATTCCCAAAATTTAGGATGACGACGCACCGTCGGCTGTAAAGAGGTCATTTATCGCTCTCGCCACCCTTTCCATCTTGGCGGTGGCCCGAGATTTGAAAGCGTCGACCTATTGATCCTTCTCGAGAAGCTTGGCCTGAAGGTCAGCAACCTCCTTCCTCGATGCCTCAAGATCAGCTCGGAGTTGAGAACGCTCTCTACCCCACCGATCTTCCAACTGCTTCTTGGCGCTTGACAAGGCAGCAAGGCTGGATTTCGCGTCCGAGGCCGCCCAATCCGACTTGCCCTTGGCGGCCATTATCTTCCCCAAATCTTCCTCCAGCTTCTTCACCTGAGCTCTGAGCTCAGAAGCCTCGTTCTCGGCATCCGCCACCCGACGCTGCCCCTCGATCAGTTCGCGGGCCCTGCGGTGCAGACCTCCCCTGAAAATGGTCACCTGCAGATGGCGACAATCAGCAAAACCAGAAGGGGAATCAAAATTCGGAATGCACATTGGCAACGAACCTGAAGGCCACTGCGAACGAAGCAGTTGGCCATCGTCTCAAGGTCGACCCCATTCAGGAAATCGACATCCCTTGGCAGAGTGATATTCTCCGCCAGACGAGCCCCCGTCCCAAAGTCCAGGAGGGCCGACTCGGCCGTCCCCACGATGTACGGTGGCCGATAGGTCTCCCCGTGAATCTCCGCATGATGGCCAGACCCAATGCGGTTCGACTGCAGAAGGTGGCCGAACTCTGGAGGTATGGGGCCGACGGAAGGGACCGGAGGATCAATGTCCTCGTATGGCCACCCATCGTGTGGCGTGCTGGAGGACGATGCGCCCCCAACTCAAGGATCAGAAGGAGCCGCCTTCAAAGACCGCAGCTTGACTTGAGGAGCATCCAGCCTCCCCCAACTCCAGCATGAGGTTCCCCGATTCCTCCGATTCCTCCCATTCCTCTCATTCCTCCTCTTCCTCCTCTGCCCTCTTCCTCTTACGGCCATCTTTATTGGCCCGCTCCATCGCTGAAGTAACCTCTCTGTATGCTCCTCCCGCCATTTTTGTTTCTGGAAGAAATAATAAGATGATGAGCTTTCCTCGGAGCGCAAAAGCCATTGGCCTCACCTCCACTTTCTTTTATTACGCGAACGAATGGACAAGATGATCGACACGTGTCAGAATTTTGGCAAAAACAACGGTTGAGATAGGCGAAAGGTTTTGGCGGCCTTAATCCAAATTCGATGCTTCGAATGCCGTGCCCTATTATAGGAAATTACCTATCAGGCGGCCTCGATCCGCGTTTATAATCAAGAACGAATCACGGGGGCCAATGTTGAACCCGTGTACGGCGCCGAAAAGGCATGGGGTTATTGCACATCGCACAAAACGACTCAAACCCTATAATTGCTCTCCGCACACGCCCACTCAAAACTCACAATTGCACACAGCACACAACCATTTTTTTCCCCTCCACGTTTACATGTGAAAGGGTAAATTTATTATTCGTATCACCGTTGCATAATTGTTAAGAAATTCCATGTCACAACTAGTCCTTACATGAAGTTTGGAAATGGTGCATGTCAGCAGGCAGAGTGTATGTCATGGCATATACATCTACTGTAGTAAAGGCAGTAACAACTATACTTATGAACATGTGAAAGCGTGCACGTGCAACAGACAAGGTGTACAACAATGGATCGACACATGCAACAGGCAGAGTGTAATGCAAGACTAACGTGCATTCAATCATTGAGATACAAAAACAATCAATTCAAAGTGTCAAATAATACATCTTATGCATGTAGTCCTCATCTAAGGGTGTTAGTGTTACGATTTGATGTATGATGAGAGTCTTGTACTTTTGCCCTTCTTTTTTCGAGTGAGTTGTGAATATGAAGATGTTGGTGTATGTATAAGATGTATCAATGTATCATTAAAATGGAATATTGTGTTATTTTCTCAGTCTTTTTATCTGTGATGGAGTTTTACTTGTACTTCCCTGCAAGTGCGAACTACCTGCAGTGTTCTTTCTGCTCTCTTCTTTTATTTCTTTCTACGTAAAAACACTCGTCTTTTCAGGAATACATGATAAGGGTTCGTACTTATCGGATATCCCGGGGACCGGGTCGCATTGAATGAAGGCCAGTCGAACGAATTCTCCCGCCCATGGGGAGTGGTATTCGAAGTGCCGCCTCTGTCAGACTTTGACACGTGTTCCTTGCTGACGGCTTGGATTCGAAGGGACCTTCAGTATAAAGCCTTTCTCCTTTTAAATTCTGCTTTACCCGTTGCTCGTTACCCTGATTTTCAACTTTTTTGCTCAGATGGTGGGTCGGGATTTCAGTGAAGACGTTCCTAACGTTCCTCACCATCCGCCCTTGGGCACGGCTGAACCTTCGCCCTTCGTGGCAAATCAGATTGATTCGCCCTCTGGTCTCGACCTCGGAGAGGGGGACGTGTCGGCCGTCGAGCAGGGTTCCCGTGTGTTAACCGGGAATGAGGAGAAGAAGAGACGCTCTCACTCCTGGTCTGAAGGTCCCGAGAGGAAGAAGAAGAGGAGTGAGAGTAGTCCAGCTGTCCTTCCGAGTGACCGCTCCTTCAGGGAGAAACTGGCAGACTCTCTGGTATGGCATATCCAGCATGTCGGACCCTTTTTTCTTCAACGACTGTTTTGTTGATGGCGACATTCATCCCTGCGGTCTTGCAGGTTTACCCGGTTGCTGTAGATGGTCTTGAGGCGGCCTTGGCGCAGGAGCGCCTCAGGGTTGAGGCGGCTGAGCAATCAGCCAAGGAGGCCCACCAGTTCAAACTGAGAGTTGCAGAGCTCACCTCGGAGGTGGGATGTTTGACGGAGGCTCTGGCTGTCGCCATGAGTTCGACCAAGTATGCTGAGGATGCACTGTCCCTCGCTCGGGAGGAGCATAGAAAGGCGAAAGGCGCTCTTTGGGTCGCTATAGGCGACCTGCGGGAAGTGGCCATGGTCAGATCGTAGCTGAGGTCCAGAGGGACTATGGGGATGTCCTGGCTCCGAAGATCATGGAGTCTATCCGTGAGGGATTCCGAGAGTTCTCGGCCATTTTTGCTGCTCAGATCGAGAGGTCCTTCTGGGATGGTTTGGCAGCGTTCGAGGCGCGGGGCCGAAGAATGCTTCCCCGACCTTCGGTTGTCCCTGGTCACCCTACTGGTTCGGGAGAAGACGAATCGCCTGGGGACGCCTCTTCTCGAGCTCCTGCATCATAGGTGGATCGAACCCTTTTTTGTTTCTCCTTTTTGTTCGTTGTACTTGGAGATATTTTTGATCAATGGAAACAATTTCTAGAATGATTTCTTGACAATTGGCGTGACCTGCTGTAACAGATAAATTATAAGATATGAGATCGACAGCAGCATATAGATTTCTCGAATGATAGGCATCATCCTTATACTCTCATAATTTAAACTTTGGGTATTAAGTTTTAGTTTGTACCCGCAGACCTAGGAATTCAAAGCCACACTAGCTGCATTTTGAACTAAAATACCAGATAAATCATTTTTCATAGATACAGCTTTCCAGAGATTCAGTTTTCAGCACATTTAATGATGGGCTTCATTACATAAATGCTTTTCATACCACTGCCACTTTTTCTTTGGTGATGAGCTTGATGACTGAGCCCACACGCATGGCCAAAAGGCTGAAGAGGAAATTGACAAACTCTTTGCCCGCTTCCGCAAACAACACTCTCTTCATCCCCTTGTCTATGAAAAGCTTCAACCTCGTTTGGGTGGCCATCTTCACTGCTGCATCAAACCGGTGATGGTTTGTTTAAGCTATGGTCTCTGGTTGTTTGGGAAGGGTTAGCTTGATATGGTCAGAGTAATATTTGAGCAAGGTTACTTCTTTCTCATGCCTTTCACAGCACTCGAAGTGTTGTGGTTGAATATAATTTGTGGGTATGGAAGCCATTTATAGACGAATTGGACTGCCCTTGGATGAGGATGAGCCTACAGTCGAGTGTAGCATTACTCCTTCCTCATGACTGATAACCATCACTCGAAGTGTAGAGGTTGAAGAGGGCTTGTGCGTAGGAAAGCCATTTTATAGACGAATTAGACTGCCCTTGGATGAGGATGAGTCTACAGAAGAGACCCCGTGAGTCTACAAAGCAGTGATCGTGAATGTACATAAGATTTTATTCATCGCGCACATCTTCCAAAATTATTTGCTCTCCGCGCAAAACGGCCATATTCTTGCCGGTTGTGCGCGTTGAGCTATTTTGTTTGCTCAATGCGCTCCACCACGGTCATACATTATTGGGAACTCAATCTGCTGTAGATTCACGGGCATTCTTCTGTATAATCACAAGTAATTTGCTGTAGACTCACGGGGTCTCTTGTGTTGCCTCCCAGTAACTCTACTGTAGTCTCATCCTCATCCAATGGCATCCAAAGTCGTCTATAAATGGCTTCCCTTCCCACAAGCCCTCGTCAACACCTACACTTCTTGATGATATTATTCTATCTTATTGTATCTTATTCTAGTTATATGATATTTTCTCTACGACATTCTATTTTTTCCTTCATCACTGCTGCGTCCTCAACACTCAAAGATGGAAAATATACTAGCGTCTAGTGACGTGATGCAGAAATTGAATACATCACATATATATTGATTCGAAGATGTTCTTTGCTCCTTCATATGTTCTGTTTGTCGTCATTGAAGCTATCACCTTCCATGCACACCCGTTTCTTCACTGCTTGTATATGATCTTTGATACTTCGTTGCAGACATCACTGCTCGATGATAATAAATGTTCTATCTTATTCTAAGTCTACCCGTACAATATTTTTACTTAATTATGCTTTGTTATGTGTTCATCACTGATTCTTCTTCAACGCAGACAGGGGGACGGATGGCCAAGATACAAAGAAGCAAGTGATGCTGATGCAGCTGCTGGAGCAGCTCATAAATGGCAACAAACTTTAAATTTTTTTCATGGTGGGAATCCCTGTATCCCTAGTATAGTCTAGTGCTTTAATTGCTTAGTCGGGCAAAAACTGTGATGTTGCAAAATGTTTAGATGTAGTTTCTACTTTGTTGTGTTATGTACATTTGAATGCATAAATGTTGTAGCATGTTGGAATACAGATCTTAATACAATGTTATTAAATTTGGTACAATTGCATCACATTACAAAATTGCGTGATGCTAACTTGAAGTACCCACAATTACTCAGCTCGCACCAACGGCAACAGCATTGAACGTTGTACGAGCTGAGCACAACTATCTACGATTACCAACATTTACTCATCGATCATAACCGTCAAAGTTATGAACCGTTGTTCGCGTGGGGCTTAACTGCTTACAATTACCCATATTACTCAGCACGCACATCCGTAACATTATTGAACGTTGTGTGCGCTTATTAGGAAGCCTGTAAAATTACCAAGTTTTGCTCAGCGCGCACAACTGGTAAAAGTTGTAAACGTTGTGCGTGCGGAGCTAAACTGTATACAATTACCCACCATTACTCATCGCGGACAGCTACATGTCTCATTCTCTTGAATCTTCATTCTCTTCAGCTCTACTGCTTCTGCTTCTTACTCCTTAATCCCATTAATTTTCTTGACATTTGTCAGGTTCTGCAGCAACAGAGAAATTATAAGATATGAGATCCGCAGCATCGGATATAGGTCTCGAATAATAGGCATCATCCTCATAGGCTTATAACCAAGACTTACTGTTTTAATGTTCAATTTGGACCCCCAACCCTCTTAATTCAACTCCACGATGGCTGCATTTTGGACTAAAAATATAGGAGGCTGCCGTTTTCAGATGACCATTTTTAAAGAGAACCAGTTTACTTACAACCCATTTACACTGATATGTCCGTGACAGATGCATGTAGTATATTTCTTCCAAGCTGATACAAAATTGTTACATTTAGGATATAATAATGTCATCCTTCATATCACAGCCTTGTTAAGTCATCGGGCGAAGATTTTTCCTACATAGATTATGGAGCAATGATGTTACAATAATTTATACTAGTATATAAAATAGTAACCAGCTGTGCTCATATATACCTTATTTCTACCAGCTGTGCTCATACGACAAGTTCTCATGTCATGACCCTTTTCTGCACAAACACTGCATGTCCTTGTTCTTGTTTGACTTTGTTCTTGTGAGACTTGTATTCCAGACGGAATCCTTGACGCCACTCGTGGTCGGCCTTTAGTTCTAGCTTTTGCAGGATCATGCATAATGACATCATTTACTCCCATTTCTTGTTTGATAGGTGCACTGGACCCCACCTGTGATCTTGGCTCTCCAGAAGCAGTTTGCGCTTTATTAGTCATATTATGCTGGTCCAAAAAACTGTTTGCCCACCCAAAGACGACATCAAACAGAAGTGGATCTCTTGTTACCGCCTCCACGACTTTATCGAATGATGAACGAAGTCTCCAGGCTTGAAGTGGAGTAATTTGAGTTAGACGCACTCCGTGTACTGTGCTAGTCGACGAGGCCCTAAGACTCATGATGCTATGTCTTGCATTTAGAGTCCACCTGGGTAAAATATATCTCTCAGGGATGGCTTGCATATCATACTTTTGCTTCATCATATATAAAATTTGCGTGCATAGCAAACCTTCAGTCACCGCCCTTGCACACGTACACCTAAACATTCCCTTAGATATATTGCATTGAACATTATGCACGTAGCTCTTTCCATCATTCCGCATAGTTACTCTATACGTGCTCGTGTCCCCATCTGTGCTCACCCTTTCGTGCCGACAGTATAACGTATTTTTGAAACGATTTTGAAAAATGGAAAATATGTTTCTAGTATATACCTCAACTCGCGGCTATCGAGATGACCCAGGCCCTTCTCCAATTAGCCGTTCTCCTCTCCTCTGACTGAATTGCACTGCACCTTCATTGGGTCAATGTAGGAAAGAGAGCTTGCTTGAAAAGGGAAGCATGCGGCATGAACCTCTAACTCATACATGCCGCTAAATTCTGGTTTGTTCCGCATACAAAAATTATCTTCTCTCTCCTCTTTGTCTCGCTGAAATTTTACGGCTTTATCATATTGATCAATGAACTCGTATAATGCAGTCATACAGTTTACGTATCCATCAAAATACGCGTTCATGCTTTCACTCCTTTGGCTGGACGCCATGCCTACACACAAAACAAGAAATGAATACCATGTGCTGAGTTTATTTTGATCATATATTTTTACACCAATCTCTATCGTATTAACATTCATACCCGCAAAGAAAGTATCCAGTAGGTACGCCTTAATCCAATGCTGTGCTTTCTCATGCATCGTATGCAACCACTTCCAGGCTTTCATTTCATTTTTTTTGTTTTTCTGTCAATGGCTCCTGAAATTCCGTCTGGTACTTCTCCATTAAGATGCACCAACAATTCTCAGCTTCTTCAACATTTTGACTGTTCTTACACCAGTTTGCATAGTCTTCTTAAAATTCAGGGTTATAAGAAGACCGCAATGAACGTAGATGCTCATCTTCATGCAGACTGATATGCCATATGCAATACATGTGTTTTGTATTTGGAAAAACTCTTTTGATTGCATTGCATATTGCCGGGTCTTGATCGGTGATGATAGCTCCTGGTGATTTATCCCACATACATGTTAACCACTGTCCGAATAACCAAACAAAGGTTTCTTCCTTCTCATCAGCAAGAAGAGCACATCCAAATAAAATAGACTGTTTATGATGATTGACACATGTAAAAGGTGCAAAAGGCAACATGAATCTATTTGCCTTATAAGTGACATCAAATACAACAACATCTCCAAACTGGCTGTATGATGTCCTCGCCCTTCCATCAGCCCCAAAATATACTCCTGCATACATTCTCTTCATCATGCTCAATAGCATAATAGAACTGAGAGTCTATAGCTTGCCTTTTAATAAATTGTTCTATTACTCTAATGCATTCCTTCCCAATGTTGTTCTTTCTTTCTACTCTCCCATGATCAATGCATTGTTGCGTAGTAATATTGACATTACTACTACTCGTGGCATTTAGAATCCTTGCAATCTTTGCAGGTCCTACTCCACAGCCACACATCTGATCAACTAAATTCCTACATGTTCCGTCCATCTGCGATCTTTTATGTGACCGTAGCATCTGGATCTTCGCTGGGCTTTTTATCAACTCATGATTATGATCATCATTAAAGGAGTTTATCCGACATACTCCTCTGGTGATTTTATGAACTGTCATTCGAGCCATACAGCCTTCTCTCTCGTTTTCCTTCGATTAACGTCCCTCCCTATCTCCCTCTTATCTTTTAAGCTTTTATACCCTTCTTTGTTGCACGTATACTTCCTCCTCGTGGTATTGCCATCTTTTCCCTTTCCCGTAGATCCCTTTCGGGTTGCAAAACCTTTCATTGCTGCATATGTATTATAAAATTGATACGCATCTTCTTCTGTTTGAAATGTCATTCCAACATGTGGGCTGCCTTTTTCACATCACTATGCCTATCCTCTTGATATACGCTGTTTGCACTGTCATTTTCAGCTTCAATCTCATTTGGCATCTCCTGATCATGCACATAGGGTTCACTCTCTTCGATTTTCATTTTCTACATTAGAAACAAGTAAAAATATCAGTAATATTGCCGCAGCATGACTGCTATACATGTCTATCCATGTATCAGTCGATCATCATCAGCCTGTTAGTTGAAACCACACTACTATTACTAATCATGTTAAAACCTTGCGTATTATATCTATTCTTTTTCAATCTGATCTAATTGTTACCATCATATTTGATGACAGGATCAAATCCATCAAAAAATCAAACATATCAACCGTTTTGCGCGGTGGGCAATATTATGTACGCCATTCGCTCCATGTTGTTGTGCTATATGAGCTGCTTCGGCAAGTTTTGATGGACATCTCATATTGCTCAACGCGCACAATGGGTGCGATGTTTGAAGGGTTGTGCACGGATAGTAATTTCCATCGCAACACTTCGCTAGTTTGGAAATTACTCACCGTGCAAAACGGGACAAAAATTTAGCCCGTTGTGCGCGGAGAGGAATTTCCAGGCTAATCGTCCAACGGTTGGAAATTACTCCCCGCGCAAAACCCTTCAAAAATTTATCTCGTTGTTTGCGTTGAGCAATATGAGATGTCCAACAAATTAGGGATGACGATCCTTACCTCGATGGAGGAGAGTAACAGGGGAATCAACGAGAGTGTGATGGCCTGGATTTGGGGGCGATCTTAGGCGTGGGCTATTGAAATCGAAGACCTTGTGCAAAACTGGGGATCTACTCCAGCTTCTGATTTTTGCGCGGGAGTGAGCAAAAGAATTGGTGGCGATTGCTCCAGCTTCTGCGTTTTGCGCGGGAGTGAGCAAAAGAATTGGTGGCGATTGCTCCAGCTTCTGCGTTTTGCGTGGGAGTGAGCAAAAGAATTGGTGGCGATTGCTCCAGCTTCTGCGTTTTGCGCGGGAGTGAGCAAAAGAATTGGTGGCGATTGTATTTTAGTACAAAAGGGGTTAAAGGTAATTTAGTACAGAGGCGCGTTAAAAAGAGCTTAAAGGGTGTTTTGGTAATTGCACAAAAAGGTCAGATATTACCATGATCGCTGATCGGATCGGACGGTCAGGAGGGGTCGAGCGCAGGAATCCCATCTGAGCACGAGCTCAGGCGCATTTTACCCATATATATATACATATATACATATACATATATATATATATATGTATGTATATATATATATACATATATATCTATTCTATATTTCATGCATAATTTGAATTTTATCCCAGTCAGCAGTCCAGTCATATTGCTTTGTCCCAGTCAGCCTGTAATTTGAGCTCTTATGAATTTGTCTTGCATTTGAATGAAATTTGAATGAAATTGAACTAAGTGAATGAAATTTGAATGAAATTTGAATGAAATTGAACTAAGTGAATGAAATTTGAATGAAATTTGAATGAAATTGAACTTTGAAGAACCCTTCACCCGTTGGCAGCATGGGTTGAAATTGGAGGGAAACTTAGTGTATGGAGGGAAAATTGGTGATGTGATCAAATTATTTGATCACATCAGAGCCATCTCCCTCACGTTTCTTGGAGGGAATTAATTTGATCTCCCTCAAGGTGATCTTCCTCATCTTCAACATCCTCACGTTTCCATCCAACGTTAACATCTTCAAGCATCCAACCCCATAATCATCAGCCTCCACGCAAAGAAAACCGAGCTTCCTCACGTTTCCATCCAACGTTGCCATCTCCCTCATCTTCAACATCATCTTCAAGGATCCATCCCCATAATCATCAGCCTCCACGCAACAGTTAACTGGGATATTCAACAGGTGAGAGATATTATATCAATGGAATAATATCTCATTTTTGATCATGACAGAGATTAACAGGTGAGAGATTTAATTGCATAGTCATTTTTGTGTTAACACATATCCTGAGATAAGGAACAGGTGAGAGATTTCTAAAGGATATTCCCCATAGTCATGTTATTTAACAGGTGAGAGATTTAATCATGACAGAGGATATCTCATTTTTGTGTAACTCATTTTAAATTTTGAGATAAGGAACACATATCCTGATTTTTGTGTTCATTTTTGTGTTAACACATATCCTGATGAATTGAATGATAACACTGTTGTTAACACTGTTGTTAAAATTTCATATCCTGTGAGTGTTAACACTGTTGTTATATCCTGATGAATTGAACTCATTGATTTTTGTGAGTGTTAACACAAAAATGAACGTGATTGAACTCATTGAATGAAATTGAGGCAGGGAGGCAGGGATATCTCAAAACTCATTTTTGTGTTAACACATATCCTGAGATTATATCAATGGAATAATATCAGGACATATTTTGGATTGAATAATTGAGATATCTAAATTTGTGTTAACTCAGAATAATTGAATCAACTCAAGTAACATTCTGAATAAGAAATTAACTCAGGATATGAATTAACTTAGTTAATTCATATCCTGAGTTAACACATATCCTGAGTTAATTCAGAATGTTAAACTCAATTTTTAGATATCCCTACATTTGTGTTAACACATATCCACTCAATTATCAGGACATATTTTTGTGTTAACACATATCCTGAGATTGGACATATTTTGGGTTGAATAATTGAGATATCTAAATTTGTGTTAACTCAGAATAATTGAATCAACTCAAGTAACATTCTGAATATGAAATTAACTCAGGATATGAATTAACTCAGTTAATTCATATCCTGAGTTAACACATATCCTGAGTTAATTCAGAATGTTAAACTCAATTTTTAGATATCCCTACATTTGTGTTAACACATATCCACTCAATTATCAGGACATATTTTTGTGTTAACACATATCCTGAGATTATATCCAGAAATTATGAAATTGTTGCATAATTTCAGAAATTATGAAATTGTTCCATAATATGGGGATATTCTGAAATTAACTCAGTTTAACATCCTGAGTTATTCTGAGTTAATTCCATATTTTGGATTGAATAATTGATATATCTAAAAATTGAGTTTAACATCTTTAACATTCTGAATTATCTCAAAACTCATTTTTGTGTTAACACATATCCTGAGATTATATCAATGGAATAATATCAGGACATAATTGAGTTGATTCCATATATTGTTGCAGGTTATCCTGAGATTTCAGAAATTATGAAATTGTTCCATAATATGGGGATATTCTGAAATTAACTCAGTTTAACATCCTGAGTTATTCTGAGTTAATTCCATATTTTGGATTGAATAATTGAGATATCTAAAAATTGAGTTTAACATCTTTAACATTTTGAATTATCTCAAAACTCATTTGATCTGTTCCTTATCAAGTTACACAAAAATACTTGGTTGATATGTTGTTTCCATTTATTGTTGCTGTTATCAAGTTATTGTTATGTTGAAATGTTATTGTTATGTTGATATCAAGTTTCCATTTATTGTTATCAATCAAGTTATTGTTATGTTGATATGATATTGTTGATGTTATCAAAACTCATTTATTGTTGCTGTTATCAAATTTTTAGATTGAACTTGATATGTGTTATTTGATATGTGTTATTAGATAAAGCAAGTTTGATATGTGTTATTAGATTGAACTCAATTCAAAACTTGGCATGAATTTGATAAAGCAAGGATATCACTCATGAATTTGATAAAGCAAGAATACTTGGCATTCAGATTTTGCTTTAGATGAATGAGATAAAGCAAGGATATCACTCATTTATGTTCCAAACTTTTGAATTGAGTTCCAAATTTGAACTCATTCATGAACTGAGATATCCTGGCATGAATTTGATATGTGTTATTAGATAAAGCAAGGATATCTCATTCAAGTTCCAAATTTTGAGATAAGGAACACATTTATGTGTATCTCATGACAGAGGATATCTCATTTTTAACACTTTTGCCATGATATGTGTTATTGTTGAATGATGAATGTTAAATTTTTGAACATGAATGTTAAATATTTGAATGATGAACTGAATTTTGCATCTCATTCATCTACTCCTGTAAATCATGAATGTTAAATTTTGAATGATGAACTTGAGAATTGAGATACATGATATGTGTTATTGTTGCAGGATATCCTATGTGAACTCAATCTTGCATAATTTAGCTAATGTGTTAAATTTGATTCAATATATGTGTATCTCAAGTATGAGATACAAATCAAATTATTGCAGATATACAAATCAAGATTATTGAGATACACATAAATTTGATTCAATATGTGTTAAATTCCTTCACAGAATTCATTCAAGTAAGGATACTTGAGATACACATTGTTAAATTGTCAATGTAAGTATCTCAAGTATCTCAATTCCATGTGTTAAATGGAAAATTGAGTGTTATTACAGTATTGAGTGAAATTATGCAACATATGTCCTGATAACCTGAAACAATATATGGAATCAAATGGAAATTGAGTGGAACATAAGTCCTGATAATTTAATGGAATTATATTGTTAATTGAGTGGAAATTGAGTGGAAATTGTCCTGATAATGGAAATTGAGTGGAACTTAAGTCCTGATAATTTAATGGAATATATTGTTAATTGAGTGGAAATTTTCCTGATAATGGAAATTGAGTGGAACATAAGTCCTGATATTACAGATGAATGATATATAAGTTAAAGGAAATTGAATATATATGTTATAGACTTTTAACATAGCATAGTAGGTGTTTAGAATTGACTGTATAAGTTAATGTTAAAGACAGAAGTCCTGATATGGGTGGAATATATAAGTCCTGCTAATGGAAAAATTTATAAGGGTTGAATTTATAAGGGTGGAATTTATATGGATAAATGTTAATGGATGACAGATGAATTGATATATAAGTTAATGGAAATTGAATATATATGTTAAAGACTTTAAACATAGCATAGCATGTGTTTAGAATTGAATATATAAGTTAATTAAAGACAGAAGTCCTGATATGGGTGGAATATATAAGTCCTGATAATGGAAATTTATGTTAATGAATGGGTGGAATTTATATGGATAAATGTTAATGGATGGGTGGGTTGATGTTAACATTAACATAAATTCCACCCATATCATTATCAGGTGTTATATCAGGACTTATGTTAATGGAATATATAAGTTAATGGAAAGTCCACCCAAAATAACACCTGCTATGTTATTGGAAATTGTCCTGATAAATTGATAACATGCAACATTTAACATAGCATACAGTAGAATGGAACATAAGTCCTGATAAAATGGAACTATCCAGGACTTAACATAGCATACAGTAGAATGGAACAAATGTTTAGAATTCTATAAGTCCTGTTCCAAATGTTTTATCAAAATATAAATTTTTTGAAAGGGTCCTATGTTCCATTCGACAGTATGCTTCAATTCCAAATGTTTTATCCTTCAGTAGAATGTTTTATCAATTCAAATGTTTTATCAAAAGTCCAAGATTGATAAAACATAAGTCCTGGATATTCTATATTTGGGTATCCTGGATGTACTCAATTTTCAGATTTCGAACTCATGTGTGGATCAGGACCCTTTCATTTTGAACAAAGTGGTCAAGTTAATGTACTCAAGTTTTGGAACTTGAACTCAATTCAAAAGTTTCAATTTTTAGATAAAGCAAGTTTCAAATATCATGGCATTCAGATTTTCAATTTTCAAAAGTTTCAATTTTCAACTTTGAATATGTGAATTGAATTGTGATATTGTATATGAATTGGAATTTTGAATATCAATTTGATTTGTTATATGATATCCGGTCAAGTAACTAAAATTCTCAATTTGAATTTTGAACTTGAATTTAGTTACTTGGGATGATATTTCTCAACAGATGAATTGGGATGCTATTTTTACTTGACAGGATATGCACTCAATTTGCATTTGAACATGTCAAGTACAGATCACCATAGGAAATTTTGAATATGCACTCAATTTTGAAATGGGATATAGGATATGCTCAAATTTTTGAATATGTGAACATTGAAATGAATTTGATATCCACACTAATTGTATCAACACGTCATGTCATTTGCATATTTTGCTATTTGGATTAGGGTCCTGATGCCGAGAAACTGAGCAAATGAATACGTCACAGTTTGACATATGGAATTTAAATTTGTCAAATTTATTCACATGAGTGATAAACTTCAAATGAATATGTCATATTCACTTCAAATTTTATAAACTGTGATAAAATTTGAATATGTCAACCTTCAAACTCATTTGAATATGTCAAATTCACTCATTCGCTCAGAATAAATATTCATCTGTGATAAAATTATGTTAACACTAAGTTTAAATGATTCAGTTATACGTTGGCATTCTTTGACCAGCCTACGGATTTTCGCATTCCCATTTGCTTCACACCAACATGCGAACGGTATGGAATTTGTTAGTATAAACTACTATATTCATGCGTGATTGATCATCATTAATCAAGGTTATGCTATGCACTCAATTTAGGCATCTGTTGATAGTGACGTATCAGCCTCACGGAAAGGACAAGAACAACATAGCTCTCTCACTGAGCCTACGATTAGTTCTTCACTACCAAGTGTTTGTCGCATTTCACCCTTGCGACAATGGCAACATAAAAGGAATCATAATGACACAATTTTTGAACACGACGCAGAACCATCTGCCAGGTTATTTCCATTTGAATGTGCCAAAAATCAAATATACTCTACTGTATTTTAATTGTAATTAGTTTGGGTGTAATTTGGATAGGTCTTTAGCTCAACGCAGAAGGCGAGATCGAGAGCGTGAACAAGAACACCGAAACATATCTCACGCTCTGACGTCTGACAGTGTCCTTGATATGCCTCATATAACACCAGCACTCATAACTTCCCCGGTTGAACAAGAAGATGCTGTCTCAGCCTCGCGGAACACTATGAATTCTGGACAAGTACCTGGACCATCTGTTAGGTTATTATCACCTGACTAAACATAAAATCTATACTACTATCATGTATTTTAATTGTAATTAGTTTGGGTGTTATTTGGATAGGTCTTTAGCTCAACGCAGAAGGCGAGCTCGAGAGCGTGAACAAGAACACCGAAACATATCTCACGCTTTGACATCTAATAGTGTCTTTGATATGCCTCATATACCACCAGCAATGACAATTTCCCCGGTTGAACAAGAAGATGCTGTCGTAGCCTCACGTAACGTTATGAATTCCGGACAAGTACCTGGACCATCTGTCAGGTTATTATCACCTGATTAAACATAAAATCTTTACTACTATCATGTATTTTAACTGTAATTAGTTTGGGTGTAATTTGGATAGGTCTTTAGCTCAACGCAGAAGGCGAGATCGAGAGCGTGAACAAGAACACCGAAACATATCTCATGCTTTGACTTCTGACAGTGTCCTTGATATGCCTCATTTAACACCAGCGATGACAACTTCCCCGTTTGAACAAGAAGATGCTGTCTCAGCCTTGCATAACGATATGATTTCTGGACAAGTACCTGGATCATCTGTCAGGTTATTATCCACCTGACTGTACATAAAATCAATTCTACTCATGTATTGTATTTGTATTTAGTTTTGGGTTTATTTTTGATAGGTCTTTAGCTCAACACAAAAGGAGAGATCGAGAACAAAAACAAGGAAACATATCTCGATATATGACTCCTAACAGTGTACTTGATATACCTCAAAGCACACATGCATTACCAACTTCTACTGTTGAACATGAAGATGAGGTCTCAGCCCAAGTTGCTGAACCATCTTCCAGGTTATTATCTACGGAATCTATCTACTTTAATGTAATGTAAATTTATTTAATGTTGGTTTTATATTGGATAGGTGTTTAGCTACATCATCACTTAATACACCTCACATAATACCTCCAGTCACAACTTTTCAAGCTGAACATGAAGATGATGGCATAGCTTCGATGTTAGTTTATAGGTCAACTCATCATGGCTCTGGTCCACCAACTCAGGTTGATTTTGGTCGGCACCATCTTGGATTAATGAACATTCCATGCCCTCATTGTTCAGCCTTACACTGGTTGGATGAACGGTTGTCGAGGTCAACTTTGACAACACGTCTTTTTGGCACATGTTGTTTGCAAGGAAAAGTAAGATTGCCGAAACTTAATGAACCCCCTCCAGCACTTAGAGAATTATATGATGGTGACAGTGAAGCATCAAAATCATTTCGAAAGTATACTCGGGAGTATAATGCAGCTAATGCATTTACCAGCCTTGGTGTGACAATGGATCAAAGATTGATTGCTGGCAGAGGCCCGAACATATTTACAATTCATGGAGAATTACGCCATCGAACAGGATCACTTCTGCCCCAACCGGATCAAACAGCCAGTTATTGTCAACTTTACATATATGATCCGGATTCTGCTATGGAGTTACGAAGTAATAGAAATCCACATTTGAGCAAGGATGTCTTACAAATTATTCAAAATTGTCTATCGGGCATAAATCCATTCATCAAACTATATTGTCAGGCGTATTCTGTTTTATCTCAAGCAGATTTAGGTGGTCATGATCTTCCTGTATATCTGCATTACAATTCAAATAAGGATCGTCGCCGTTATAACCTCCCAACCGTAGATGAGATTGCGGTTATTTTACCTGGCGATGGCTATCGACCTTCCGGGATGCGAGATATAGTTTTACATCTTCGAGGAAATCATCAATTAATGCAAATCAATGAGACTCATCCTGCATACTTACCATTACACTACGTCTTATTATTTCCTGATGGTCAGCTTGGATGGGAACCTGAGTTGAAGCAGTGGGATCCAGTTCAAAACATAGCATCAAGTAGACGCCTGACCATGTGTGAGTTTTATAGCTACCGTCTGTTTGAAAGACAGAACGAGTATTCTTCAATTTTGAGAGCGGGAAAGTTATTCCAGGAGTTCATAGTTGATGCTTGGGCAGCAATTGAGCAACATCGTTTGACATTCATCAAACTTAATCAACGAAAACTCCGCTCAGAGCTCTATCAGGGTCTTGCAGATATCGATGCATATGCCAGATGCGACCAAATTGGACAGCGCATGATACTTCCTTCATCTTTCACTGGCAGTGCACGTCACATGTTTGAAATATTTCAAGACTCGATGGCTATCACACGTTATAACCAGCACCCGGATATTTTTCTTACAATGACCGCAAATCCAAAGTGGCCAGAAATTACTTCGGCTCTACTGCCCAATCAAAAGGCTACCGACCGTCCAGATTTAGTTGCACGTGTATTTGAGTTAAAAAGAAAGGCTTTGATGAAGGAGATTGATGGCAATAATGTATTTGGAAAGAAAGTAGCACATGTATTTACAATTGAATTTCAGAAACGGGGTCTTCCACATATGCATGCTCTTTTCTTTCTTCGTGGACCCGATAAGATTCATACATGTGATCAAGTGGATAGAATTGTATGTGCTGAATTTCCTGATCCTGCTCAAGATCCTGCATTATTCGATACTGTGTCAAAATGTATGGTACATGGACCATGTGGTGCTCGAAATCCAAATGCTTCATGCATGGAAAATGGTAAGTGTACTAAGAAATACCCTCGAAATTATGCAGATGCAACAACCTTGGATCGTGATGGATATCCTATTTACCGTCGTCGTAGTAATGGGCATCTATATACTGTAAGGGGGCATCAGGTTGATAACCGCGATGTTGTGCCGCACAACAGGTATCTCTCAAGGCGATTTAACTGCCACATTAATGTCGAAGTTTGTGCTGGGGTAAGATGTGTGAAGTACATTCATAAGTATATTTATAAAGGTCATGATCGGACCACAATGGTATTGGGCGCAGTAAATGAGATCCAACAATACCTTGATGCAAGATATATTGGACCACCTGAGGCAGCTTGGCGAATATTCGAGCATCCTTTGCATCAAGAGATTCCGTCAGTTCAAAGATTGATACTTCATTTACCAGGGCAACACCGTGTTATTTTTGATCCAGATGAAGATGTAGATGCAATAAGGTCTAGGGCTGAAAATGATAAGACAACTTTGACTGAATTTTTTACATGTTGCGCCTTACATGAGTCTGCACATGATCTCACATATCAAGAATTTCCTCAAAAGTTTGTGTGGCATTCGTCAACAAAGGTCTGGACTCCAAGACAATCTGGATATGCAATTGGCCGAATGTATTTTGCCTCCCCTAATTCTGGTGAGAGATTTTATCTACGGTTGCTACTAACAGTTGTTAAAGGGCCAACATCGTGGGAAAATTTACGCACATTCAATTCTATCGAGTACCCTACATTCAAAGCAACATGTATTGCAAGAGGTCTTCTTGAAGATGATTCCGAGTGGAGACAATGTCTTTCCGAGGCTTCAATTATGAAAATAGGATATCAATTACGAAGACTGTTTTGTATTATTCTTATCGAATGTTTGCCGATCGACCCCCTTGCATTATGGAATGAATTTTCAATGCACATTTGCGATGATCTTCCACATAAATTGCAAACTTTATTTGCAATTTCTACCCCAACTCAAGGCCAACTTGAAGATTATGGATTATTCCTTATCAATGAATTGCTTCAGGAGTACGGTAAGTGTCTATCCGACTTTCCACCAATGCCACTTCCTGCTGGAGATTGGAACGAAATTGTTGGCAATAGATTGTTGCATGAACATCAGGAACTTATAAATAAGGCGAAACAATTGGATGCGCAAAAAGACATTGATTGCCTCAATGATGCACAACGCCATGCTTACTCGGCAATTACTTCATCTGTATTTGAAAATAAAGGTACTACATTCTTCTTGAGCAGTGGTGCTGGAACTAGAAAGACTTTTTTGTACAATGCACTTGCAACAATGTTGCGTAGTCTTGGAAATATAGTTATCACCGTCGCGTCTTCCGGTATTGCATCATTGCTACTTAGCGGAGGTCGGACTGCACATTCCACATTTCGTATCCCGTTAGATGTGCATGATACTTCAATTTGTAATTTTAGCAAGCAATCCATGCAAGCTCAATTATTCCGACAAGCAAAACTTATAATATGGGATGAAGTACCTATGCAACATCGGCACTGTGTTGAGGCAGTGGATCGATCGTTACAAGATATTTGTGATAACCCCAGAGCATTTGGTGGTATTACTGTTGTTCTTGGTGGGGATTTCCGACAAATCTTGCCCGTCATACCAAAGGGGGTTCGAGAAGAAATTGTTGGTGCCTCATTGAGACGATCTGTATTATGGTGCTCTGTACAAGTTTTGATCTTGGATCAAAATATGCGGTTAAATAACTCATCGGTTGAGAATGCAAATTTTACAAAATTCATTTTGGAGGTATTTTATTTCATGCCTAATTTAATTTTACTTACTATTTTTATCTTAGCCATTCCTTCACTAAAATTATATCTATATGTATTAGGTTGGGACAAATCCTACAGAAGTGGTAGAACTTCCTTCTAACATATTCAAGTGCAAGGATTTAAACGAGTTAATACTTCGAATTTATCCGCAGCTTGATATTGAGGGTGCCGTGACTTCGGCATACCTTACTGAACGAATAATTCTTTCTGCACGGAATGATGATGTTACTTTTATAAATGCTACTGCATTAAACATTTTTCCGGGACAGAAGATTACGTATCAAGCTGCAGACAGTTTATCTGAAAATGATGAAACCGATCCAACCATTATGAGTAGATATCCAACTGAGTACATAAACTCTTTGGATCCTCCTGGGTTGCCACAATTTACACTTGAGCTTAAGGTTGGTTGTCCTAGTATTTTATTACGAAATATTGCACCAAAAGACGGGCTCTGCAATGGCACTCGATTGATGGTTGTCAGATGTGCATCACGTGTCATTGAAGCTCAAATTTTAAATGGGGAGAAAGCCGGTTGTTTTGTGTTTATTCCAAGAATATCTTTGTCACCATCGGCTACAGAATTACCTTTTCATATGACAAGAAGGCAGTTTCCTGTCCGTGTGACATATGCTATGACGATTAATAAAGCCCAAGGACAATCTGTAAAATTCGTTGGAGTTGATTTGCGGACCCCAGTTTTCAGTCATGGACATCTTTATGTTGCACTTTCAAGGTGCACATCTTTTGATCGTGTATGTGTCCTTCTTCAGCCCAACATAAATAACACAGTAAACATCGTTTACCCAGAAGTTCTGCTATGATTTCCAATGAATGATAAAAATTGTATGTAAGTTTTTTAACTTTCTTTCTTTACATTGTTTTATTTATATTATTTTTTTAAATGATCTTTTAAAAAATTATTATCGATTGTTGTCTAACATGCAGGTATAGCATTATCATACGTTACCAAGCTTTAAAATGTGGACCTACATTACCATATATGGCAGGGTAAGAAATTTTTTCCTTTACTACATTTCATTGCATGACTTAATAGTTTTCGGTATGCATTGTTTGATAAAATATGGTTTGTATTTTTATATAGATAGATGATGATGCAGATTTGGCAAAAACTGTAAGTTTCTTATCATAATTCTACATTATATTTTTAATATACTATGTTTGCATTAACATTTTTCTTCTCACAGGTTCTGTTACTTCAAAACAATCACATAAATGTCAGGCTACGGGGTTATATCGGATTTTGTTTTGATAAGGTATGCATACCGTTACAAACATTCCCATTTTGAAATTAAAAATTAGTGACTGTTTATTATTATTATTATTATTATCAGCAAATTGCTAAAAGAACTTTACAAGCAACGGCGACGAGTCACATTGAAGACAAAGCAATCTTCTTTTCCGAGGTAATATAAAAATGTTAGATTTTGTTTTTCAAAATATCCTCTTCATTGACCATCCAAATACCTTTTTTGTTGTAGAAGTGGAAGATGGTTCTTGCCGAGCTTGCTTGGTTCCAGAAAGCACGACATCCACCACTCCAACGAAAAAAGGTAAATAAATGTATAAATTTAAATTTTTCCATATTTTCAAATATATATTAATTTTTCTAGGAAATTTATGTTCTTAATTTATCTAGGTTATTGCTCATCCTATTAACTCTCCACTTTGGATTGAGCTTGACACGTCATCTTTTTATAATGTGATGAGTAAAAGGTTTTCTGGTTAAACATGATGAAGGTAATAATAGTGAGTTGTACAAAGTAATTAGATATATCTTCGATTCTAATTTTCCTATTTTAATCTATGATTTTATTTTTAATTTTCAGGACACACGGCCCTAGCGTCATATGTAAATTTTGTTGGTTTTAAATGCCGGTGTGAGCGATGGTGTTTTGAAATTGGACTGCATGGTTGTTCAATCCAGAATGTATTTTTGTGTATATTTGTTCATAGTTAAGGGTTTTTTCTTTTAGCATATAGTTAAGGTTGTGTGATATTATCACTCGATGTAAAAAAATGTTGTCTTAAGTCCTGAAATAGTTCTCTTTCAATTTTATGACGTTTTAGGTTTTGGATTTGCAAGTAGTATTCTTGATACGAAGGTTTGGGCTGTGTATATTCTGAAACTCTATGAAGTTAGAATCCACTTGGTTTACATGTCTAAAAAATCCCGTTGTTGAATGCTTCTACCATAATTTTATAATGTTGAGATTTTTTAAATATCATTGGCAACCCCAACTTTCCTCTGCATCTCTCTTATCCTATGTCATAGCATGTGTTTTGGGATGTGTATATTCTGATGTTATTATAATTTTAGGCACATGTTATTGATGGTGTAGTAATTTTAATATTTCCACAAAAGCATGTTTCATGATCCTCAGTTGGATCACCTGCATGAATACAACCCAATGTATGAGGTGTTGGTTCCAGATCAGCAACCCTTGCTTATGAATGTGTCGCTTAGGTAGGTTCCTCCGGCTATTAGCGCCCCCGATCATATTCTTGGGAACCTGGAAATGCCTATTCCAGGTATAATTTTTTTTCCTGATTTGAGATTGAACATATTGCTTGAATAGAATTGATATCTGATATCTGATATCTTCTGCTGTGAGCTAAGGTATGCATTACTCACATATGAATGAGCAAGTTCCAAGTCCTATGCCAATGCCAATGCCAATGCCTATGGTTGGAATAGCACCAGACTCTGGTAACTGGTTTGTTCATTTCATCATGAATGTTGGTAGAAGAACTAACACAACACTATTTTAAATATGTCAGATCATATATAAAGTAGGTGGATGTTTTTGAAGAATCTACCATACACAAAAAACTGGCATACACAAAAATATTCAACACACAACAATATTCCATTAAAAAATCATGTCTTATGAAGAAGGGGGATGTTTTTGAAGAAGCAAAAATTCTGGCATACACAACAACTGCCATATACAAAAATTCTGGCGTACAAAAAAATTTTCCATACACACAAAAATCTGCCATAAAAAATCCTGTCATATGAAGAAGGGGGATGTTTTTGAAATTGAATTGATGTGATGACTTCGCTCCTGCCCCTTCCCGATTGCTCTTGCTCCATTTCCACTGCTCATGAGAGCATTTCCTTTGCTACTAGCTGTATCTTTTCGTTTTTTGATGATATTGTTTCTTTTGGGTAATGGGTGTTTTGATTTTTTTGCAGGTTTATCAAGCCAATGTTTGTTCCAGTTCAATATGGAAGGCTAAGTAGGCTATGGGACTTGAAGAATGGACCTCCAAAGCCTGCATCAGAGCTCACCATCAAAGGAGGAGAGACAGTGAACCTCAAGATTGATGGCATTGAGGTTTTAATCAAATTTTTCCTCTCTAATTCCATGTTGTTTAAGATTCAATGTACTCTACTTAATTTTGTTTTATTGTCGTTTTGGTTGATTGCAGTTGGGATCTATGTCCAATCATTTACATATGTATTAGTGAGCTTAAATTCTTTCAAATCATCTGAAGATCCCAAGCGAGCAAAAGAAGGTGAGAGCAAAAGAAACCCTATTTATAGAGTTTGTTCTTGCAACTTAAATTCTTTAAAATCCATATTGACAGTGAACACATGTAAATCCATATTGAAAAGTTCACTATTAACATATGTAAATCCATTTACAATCATTTTCTGTGGGAAATTAACAATATATGTTCATAGATTCATATGTTGTAACAGTTCATTATATGTTCATATATGTAAAAAAATCCACATATGTAACAGTTCACTATATGTTCATTTGTTCATATATTAATCCACATATGTAATAGTTCACTATATGTGCGATTGAAAGAATCAGTTGGAGGAACTGGCATAGTGGATTTCATCTTGATTTGTGTCAGGATCCCGGTGGCCTTAATGTCATCTCCAGGATCTTCGGTTGGTCTTAGTTAAAAGGGGGCAAAATTTCTTCAACTTTGTGACCATTGATTAAGGGTGGAGAGAGAGGGAGAGAAAATGGAGGCGTTGAGGCGGCAAGCGAGTAAGCTTAGAGATCAAGTTGCTAAGCAGCAGGTACTAAAGATCACCTTTTTCCATTTATCTGAATCTCATAGAACAATACCCATGTTTTTTTCCTGGGATCATGTGGATCTCAGCTTGATTTGTGTCGGGATTTCTGCCTGTTAGATCGTGGTTCAGACTCCATTTTTTCAGTTTCGTGATTTATTTTAATCTTAAGGAAACCCCATTTCTGTTATTTTTCAGGTTTTTATTATGTACAAATTGAAAGTGGAAATTTCATTCCGGTTGTAGAAATGAGAGGATAAAGAACCAATTTTTTTCTTTTTTGTTTATTTTATTATGTTGGTGTATAGTAGTTATTGGAGCTGCAATAATTTTTAGGTATCGATCTGCATGTTTGTTCTAAAATAATGTATTACTTTTTTTGTCTAATTTTTGGATGCAGTCTGTCATGAACATTATAAATTTCTAAATCTTTAAATCATATTATTTCTCCCTGAGGAGTTTATGCTGTTTATTCTATTAGTTAATTTGCATCATCCCACTCCATCACTCATTTGATATATCCAATAATTTCAGAGCCCTTGGTACTAAGCGTCCATTTTAGCGTGTGTTTCAGGAAAATTGAGGATAGTAGTATATGATCGACGAAACTGAGAACTCTGGGATCCTATAGTTTCCCTGTCCTTAAATGGCTTCTGACGGAGCATGCTTTAGAATTTACCATTAATTTGCATCATCCCACTCCATCACTCATTTGATATATCCAATAATTTCAGAGCCCTTGGTACTAAGCGTCCATTTTAGCGTGTGTTTCAGGAAAATTGAGGATAGTAGTATATGATCGACGAAACTGAGAACTCTGGGATCCTATAGTTTCCCTGTCCTTAAATGGCTTCTGACGGAGCATGCTTTAGAATTTACCATTAGTCATCCCTGAAAAACACCTTCTATGGTTATTTTTTATGTTTATATGAATTTTTACATACCAGAGGCCATCCTATCATACATTTAATATGGGACTGTTCCCTCTTAACTTCAGGTGTTACTATAATCTCTAGAGTTGGAAGAATGTTCATTATGTAGACTCTTTTGCCACGGTGAGAGAGTATCCTTCAACATATAGAAAACATTACATGAAGCCAACGCCTCCTTTTATGGTCATGGCTTGAGACAAAGCCTCCTTTTATGGTCATGGCTTGAGACAAAGCTCCTTCACCATATATGCTGGATACCATAGTACTTTATTATTTATGAAACTACAATTTTTAAAATGATGCATCTTATGGGACCTCATAGCACTCTGCATCCTTGCCCCTTTTGCCTTTTTTAGGGAGAGGAAATTAAAAAACTATTCATGGGTTCTCCTTAATTTTGCTCATTTTTTTAATTTTCACGATTTGTGTGTTTAAAATCTTGATTTGTTGCATAATATTATAGTAGAGTTGTTGCCTAATGTTCAACATGTCTAAGCCATATCCGGTGTGAGTAAATGCCTCTATGATGCTTCGCCTATACTTTATTGATATATTCATTGCCTCTGCCCTGCTTGCAACAGCAGGTTACTGAAAATTATATGTTTCATGATTCCAGGCTCCCAGAATTGTTGTAGAAGCCTCGCGTACTTTAGAGAATCTCACTTTGAATTGGGAATTTTCTCTCTTTGAACTGGATGGTTCTCACTATGCTGCGGTTTGCGTGGAGAGCGACAAGAATGCCACAGTTGGGGATATTCTACTCTTTCAACTTTAGCAAACAGACTCATGCGGTTATTGCCTCAGTTTTATTAAAGTCATTAATTGCTTTCTTGATACTGCAGGCGGAAAAAGTAACACACTGAAGCTGAAATTATGGAAGACGCTGTCATTGGTTAAAGACATGTGATTTCTGGAGAAGAATGAGGCGGTAAATATCTGTGGATTGTCTTGAGCTTTCTTTGAACTCTCTGCTTATCAGAAAACTGAAACAACCATGGACAAAAGTTGTGCTTCATCGACTTCACTTCAGGTTAGTCATCATACATCAAAGGTTGCAAGTTTATTCTGTTTTCTCTTTGAAGCATGTAAAAGATAACATCTTATTGTATGACTATTCACTAATCCCATGATAAATGCGATTGTGTTACTATTCATACTCTTTCAAATCTGAATTGCATTATGTTTGATGTCTACAAACCGTATACTAACTTATGACACCTTTCTCCTTAGCATGAGCCACTGCATTTACAATCTTATACTAATCTTATACTCCATTTACAATGTCACATCCCATCAAGCTTACATGCATATATTGTTGAATGGAAACTTGCAGTTCCCAGTGTATAGTTGAGTAACTCAGATGGCCATGTTTCTTTGTGTAGTAGTGACTGTTACACTGATGTTGTTGGCTTCCTATGGCTTACATGTCAAGAAAGAATTCACAGGGTTGCACCGATAAGCCTTGGGCAAGCATAAAATCTTATGAGCTGCATTTAGAGTCCCATTTTGTACCTGGAACTCATGAGTCATTTTAGGAAACGATATTCCATCATTCTAGCATGGTGTCAAGTTCCCAGTATACATGAACAAAATAACATAGGTTTGTGCACAAACATTACATACTGAAACAGCTTCCAGAAATGTTGATCATTATTTGACCAGCCTACAAATTTTATGAACATGAACTCAAAATTTGAGAAGGATAATCTGACATGAAGCTTCATTGAGAATTCAGATGGAAATGAAGCTCTCAGGTATTCATCACAAACCAGTAACTTGAGTTCAAATTTATTGGAAATTATTTAGCTTTGTTTATAGCTTTTTTTATAGCTTACAACATAATTCGGTTATGGAAAATGTGAATGAATTTGCTGGTTGTAAGCTATAAATTTGTAAGCTATCAAATTTAAACCCAAGATAGTGGTTGTAAGTTATCAAATTTAAACTCACGTTGCTGGTTGTAAGCTATAAATTTGTAAGCTATCAAATGGGAATGAAGCTCTCAGGTTAATAATTCTGCACACACCCCATAATAATTCGGTTTCAACAAAATCGTTCCCAGGTTTGACAAATTTGTATAATTCAGATTTGACAAAATGTGATTTTTCTTCTATAGTGGAAAATATGAATAATTCAGCCTACAGGATGTGCCTTTATGCATCAATAAAAGCACTTCCTACAGGTTAATCTATTATACATTTGAATCTGTTAATGTATTGTTGGGGTTTTAGCGGACCCCCAGAGCTCGGATCCGTATCCGTCCTAAGTCGGACGGACCACGGAGGCACAAAAGCGCAGCGGAAAAACTAGAAATCGAAATTTCTACACTAGCTAAACTATTTAGCTAGGCTCTGGGGAGCCAGAACCTAGCCCGATCTATGCCGACTTGGAGTGGGTCTGACCACTCCAAGAAGGATCTACACTAAGCGACTAATTAAAATTTGCGCTAAAAGCACTTAACCACATACCCGGAATCTTGGCCCTGGAGCAGGCAAGATGTACCGCACCGTCTTGAGAAGCTCCTCGTAGCCGAGCCGCGTTGACCAGATCTCCCTGAGCCGCCTCGCACCCTCGCACCGATCCGCCCGAGCCGCTTTCGCCTCCGAGCCGATCACACGCGATAGAAAGTTTCACTTGAGAAGAACCCGCGTCTTAGACGTCCGGATCAGATCCAAACCCCCTTCGTAGTCGTGCTAGGACTACTCCGGAGAATAGGAAAATTAGAGAGAGAGATTTAGTCGCCAATCGAGCCTGCTCTAAAATTCTGGAGCTACTCGATCGTTGACTGGTGTGTTTTTCAACGAGGAGAGTGCACCCCTATTTATATAGGGAGTGAGCACTCCTCTTCTCGTTGCGGGCAATGTGGGACAATCCCCATGAAGAGAAAAACAAATTAAGTCATTTGGCTTAATTTCAACTTTAAAGTTAGCCTTTCACAAAGTCAAACTTTAACGAATTAATTCTCCTCACATACTAAACTTCAGACACCAAACAAGCTATCAATCAGAAAAGCTTGGAATGGTGAACGCGTAGGAACTGACGGTGACGAATTTCGACTTCGTTTGACCCCTCAAACAATTGCTCAAAGTTTAGCAATTCTCACAAAATTCGTAGCCGTCATTAGGGGTTTCAAAAAACCCTAATTGACTTAAGTTGCGGGCGCGCCCGCTAGACTTAGCGGGCGCGCCCGCCCAAGGGGGGCAAGGGCGGGCCGCCCGCCCGCTGCTGCAGCGGGCCGTGCCCGCTGATGCAGCGGGCACGGCCCGCTGCACGCAGCGGGCCAGCGCCCGCTGCAAGCGGGCGCGGCCACGCCCGCTGTGCAGCGGGTGCCCGCCCGCTGCACACAGCGGGCCATGCCCGCTGCTACAGTGGGTCACGCCCGTTTTTCTTTGCACATGGGCCTTTTGGCCCAGTGGGTCTAACCCACTTCCCCTTGGACTCTTTCTGCGTTTCTGGGCTTGTTTGAGCTCCGATTTGGACGCGGTTTGAACCTGTGTTTAGACCGGGACGATCCCGTCATCCAGGTAACCTTTTCCAACAAGTTTGTTCCTACTAAATCGTTGTAACTAATTTACAACACGTTTAGTCAAAGTTAGCATCTAATGCAACGTTGTGTCCCTATTGCTAATGCGACTAACTTTCACAACTCAGCTTGTGAATATCATCAAATGATATTTCTCTCTATTCTATATTCCTATTACTAAGACACGAATACTACTCGGTGTGAGACCCTACAGCCTGACCTTACTACAGGTTGGGGCTCGAAACCCCTAGACGACGGTCACTACGAGCAGTAGCTGTCGTCCCTGTTTCAGAGTCATCATAACGTGATCGACCCTTTGACAAAAGTGTCATAGGGTTTGCATTGGCTGTGCCAGAGATGAATTCCGTTAGCTAAAATCCCTTCGTCAAGACTGTGTTTGATGTTGGCCTAGGGTATGGTTTTCTGTCAACCCTATTAGACAACATTGGTCAGTATACGGCGGTCTTTATTGTATACACGTTGTACAACTTGCAACGTACCCCGGCCGAGGATTAACATAAAGACCGTACTGAGCCTATAACACTAACTTCCCTTTAATGGAAGTGACGAATCCCATCTTGGTCACTTACTCACCTTGAGAGCTTCAGGTGCAACCCAACCTAAGATCTTTCATCAGGACTGGTCCTCAAAGCTAGATCATGGGTCTAAGCTACACCGTCCGCTCACAGGTTGGTACAGATGACTTCAGGTCTTAAGGATCAACTAACCTATCATCACCCTAGAGTTATTAAAGACAGATCATTAAAGTTAACCATTTAATAACTCTAACTTGGTCGTTCAGTGAACTCATTCTCCAATGAGCACCTGTGTCTCGTCTCCGACTTCGCTAAGTCGAATGACTATGAGATCATCATTACCCGAAGGCAAGACGAAGACACAGTGATCTATCCGATGTGTCGATATCCAGTTCTCGACACATCTATGATCACGAACCGTTTAAGACTTACGTTTCTATTCGGTCACTTACTTACTCATAATCGAGATCTCATCTAGATATGTAAGGACCTAACTATAAGTCTATGGATATTATCTAAGTATATTAATACAAATCCTTTACACTTAGAATAATACGTACCATATACAGTATGAACAAGACGTATAATCAAGATAAATTGCCTTATGGGCATATATCTTCCTACATGTATGAATCTGTTAGTTTCATATATTTTTTCTCTTCATCATTTCTTGATATTCTATCTGTTAATGTTTTCTCCCCTTCTTTATTGTACCCAATACATCTCTTCATCATTTCTTGATATTCTACAGGTTAACCTACATGTTAACTTTTATTATTTAGAACCAGGCATGCATTTTTGTTCCTCAATTTTCTTTCTTTTATGCATATTTTCTTGCTTCTGCGAGGAACCATATTCTTTTTTTCTTCCAGTTTTCTTTTGATGTAGAAATGATTTGATCTGAAATTGTTGGCAGCATATGATCATTGGCGGAATACCTCTATTGGCAATTTCATTTCTCATCAATGACCCTGCAACAAGTGGGAGAATCAAGGATCTCACATATAGCGATATTTTGGCACTTCTGTACACCTCTATATTTGGCAGTGCCATCAGCTATGGAGTATATTTCTACAATGAAACTAGATGTTACATTATTTCTCTCATACTTTATTAAGCAATACAATGCTCTAATTTTCAACCACCATCTCTCACCCCTCCTGATCATGTTTGACTGTTAAGTTGGAAGATGCAGGAAGCTTAACAAAGCTTAGCTCCCTCACATTTTTAACTCCGATGTTTGCGTCCATATTTGGGTGAGGCTCTAAGGACCCTCTAATTCATCGGAAAATTCTATGTTTTTCCAGTATATATCATTCAAATTATGCATGCTTAATTTTTGAACTGGAGATAACCGCCACTGTTTGCATTCCAATACATTCCATCAAAGCTGTAATCATGTCAACCTTAGTAAACATGATTAGAGACATCAGACGAACCATAAGACCACCCTATGTAATTCATACCTGATAAAAAATAGTGACAATTAGCAGATTTCCATATTACTCCTTGCTGACATATATAAACTTTTAAGTGTGTTGCATCATGTTGATATCAAGTCCAACCAATCGGACAGCTCAAAAACCTAACACAGAGACACCTGGCTGTTTACTTCTCACTTCATTCATCAAGTATCTCCTTATCTTCAAACAAGTTGAAGGATTTAGAAGTTAGAACCCCACAGAAAGTAAGTTGTATTATCATGTCAGAAAATGCCATTTTGAAATATCTAATACATCAAAAAATTTATAATATCCTGTCAGAAATGTGAAGCCTAAAAGGATTTGCTAAAATCCTGTCAAAAATTTGCTAATGCTAATATCCTGTCAGAAATGTGAATGCAAAATATCCTGTCAAAAATGCAAATGCAAAGCCTAAGCATTAGCAAAATATCCGGTCATAAATGCAAATGCAAATCCTAAGCAAATGTATTAGCAAAATATCATGTCAAAAATTTTCACCATCTAGGCTACTTGGATAACTAAATTTTATTTAGATTTATCAATGAATACGTAAAACGATATCTTTAAAGTCAGTTACGTATGGTAACACCCGTATCAATTTCAATGTATATATACTTTTGGTCATTTCTTTAATGTGGGCATTGTTATGTTTCTTTCTCAAGTTCTATGATACAAAGGCAACCCATTTAATCTTCTACAACTGGACATATGTAGCATTGTTATGCACTTTTTTTCTTCTAAATTTCACATATTAGATTGTTATGCTTTATGTTGATTGTTATGTGTTTGCATTGTGCAGCTATTGACTATTTCCATTTATGAATTTTCACTTTCCTAATGATGCATTTCTTAAATATTCAGAAGCAACATCAAGCTGAAAGCGGTGCTCCTGATGAAGCATCAGAGCCTTTCATGGGATCTGGACATTTTGGTATTGACTCTGCATCAGCACCTGCACATGCGTCTGCATCCGATTCAACCTTGGAATGCATGTTTGAGCAATGAAGTTGGCAACCATATCAGCTGTCATTACATATGTTTTGGAATTGATACTATTATAGTTGATTGTCAACTGATGTCAAATTGATTATATACATGTATGAATACAAGAAATACGACAAAATGGATTATATTATTTGCATACATTGTTACATATCTTGAAAAAAGTAAATAGTTCAGTTTGATTGACTTGGATTAACTTAATTTATATCTTGAGTTTGGGTACGTGTCAATGCTGAAACCTTGCAGCTCGGTTGATTTCATACTTAACTTATAAATTAAGTTTGGGTGCTTATCAATGCTGATACCTTGCTTCTTAATTTATGGCATTGTGTTGAGATCATTGAATCGGTCGCATTGTCTACCTCCTGAACAGCAAACTCATGTGCATTGTACACAGAACCGATCGCAATGAATAGTGCAAGCCCAAGAATGAGATATATTCATTTCAGGCATTGTGTTGGCATGTATCAAACTCATGTGCATTATACACAGAATCGATTGTATTATGAGGCCTCAAGGTTTCACAACCTTTCTGTTCTGAGTACACTGGATGGAAGATGGTGTAAATGTCATTAATGTGTGAATTAGGATTTCCCAATGATTGTTTTTATTCGGATTATTACAAAAAATTGCCACAATCTCTATTTCTGATGAGTAAATTGCATCTAAAACATACAAAAATATGGTTTAAAATTGGGGGGTGGGGAATGGGTGTCTACAACACTTAAACATTGAGAAACACATGACTATAAGATGTAGAGCTTATGTGAACCACATGAGATATTGAGTTGTTGGGAAATTGAATTTTGTGTTAGATCCATATGAAATTTGATGCAACATTTGTTGTTTCAGAATAGGTGAAATTGAGTTTTTTTGTTTTGCTCCAGTTTTGCTGCTGGTATTAGGGTTCGTTTTGTTGTAATCAATGTGTTTCTTCTTTAATTCTTAAACGGATAATTTTCATGCTTTAAGTAGGAAATAAACTAATATTCTTTGCCAAAGGCGTCTGCGACCGTTAAATTTTTTTTGGCAAATTTGTTGTTCCGCGTCGAAGGCGCTTGCGTCGAATTTGTTGTTCCCCGCCGAGGGCGGCCATGAAAAATTACACATCAACCCTCACTATAATTAAGATAATGTAACTCTGCACTGTATATGTGCATTTATAAAAGCAAAAAAAGGTCAGAAGGTTGATATGCTTCCCAAATCAAATCAATATCGCATAGTTTGGCAGCATATCAGAATTATTCATATAATAAACTAATCATCACAAGTAATAAGCCTTTTGTTTTCAAAAGCAATTTCAACCAATTTGTTCCATTTGAGAAGCCAACGCCAACCAACTTCCAAGCAGACAAGCAATGACAGGTCCTGAAAAACAAACCAGGTCAAACTAGGTGGGTTGCTATGATCGATCAGTTACTGGAAACTCAAGCCAAGCCAGCCAAACAAGCCTGTGCCAACGACACTATGATCGATCAGTTATAGGTGGGTTGGGTTGTTCTGCGGATTGATGAGTTATAGGTGGGTTGGGTTGTTTCGGCGCGGGCAACGAAGTCGCCCCAATTTTTTACTCTAATTTGTTGTTCTGCACCGAAGGCGCTCACGCGAAATTGTTGTTCTGCACTAAAGGCGTCCACGCCGAATTTGTTATTCAGTGTCGAAGGCGCATGCACTGCATTTGTTGTTCCGCACCGAAGGCGCCCATGCCGCTAGATACTTTTACGCTAATTTGTTCTTTTAAATTTTGGCTGTGAAAATAATTTTTTGTGGAACAAAGATTTCATGAGAGAATATTTTAAACGAACAGCGTCGAAGGTGCACGTTAAATTTTTTTACGCTAATTTGTTATTCCGCGCAAAAGTCGTGGGTGCCAAATTTGTTGTTCGACGCCAAATTTGTTGTTCCACGTCGAAGGCGCCTGCGCCGAATTTGTTGTTTCACGCCGAAGGTGCCCGTACCGCTAAATATTTTTACGCTAATTTATTGTTCTGTATTATTTTGGCTGTGAAAATAATTTTTCGGGGAACAAAGATTTTGCCGGGGAAATCTTAAATGAACCGTGCCCGCGGGCACGGGTTATGACTAGTATATATATATATATACAATGGCGGCTGGAGTTCTGATCCGGCCTTAGACCATATTCGCCACTTGCTGTCCAACATCAAGCTGCACCCGGGAACTGACGGCTGGAAATGGACGCCTGGAGACTCATTTTCATTCAAGCAGGCTTGGGAGGGGGTTCGCAATAAGGGTACTGCATTCCCTCTCTATAAACTTATCTGGTATGCCAAACATATTCCTAAGATGTCGCTAACTCTCCTCAGAGCTTTTAAGAATAAATTGTTGACCAGAGACAAGATTGCGAGATGGAATACTAATGTGGTAACTACCTATGTCCTATGTGACGATGACAAGGAGGAGAGTATAGGCCACTTATTTTTTGAGTGCAACTTCTCAAATTACATATTGCAACGGGGTTTGATGAAGCTTAGAGTCAGAGACAGGATATCTACTTCACTTGATGAGGTTGGGAAATTTATCCTTACCAAGCAAGGAGGGAAGAGCATTCTTAGTCTACAACATAATACCATCCTGGCTGTAATGGTTTGGCACATCTGGCGGGAAAGAAACAGAAGGATTTTCAATGATGAAAAGAGAGGTAAAACCACCCTATTTGAAGAAATTGCTGCAGATATTCGTGTGGCCATGCATGATCAAGATCCAACTACTGAGGAAGAGGCTGCAGTCTTTGCTAACTGGGAAATTAGTTATAATGGTTGAGATCATTGTCTACTTTTATCTCTTTTGCGCAGTGTACTATTACTATTCTAGAATGGTGGGGGATCTCTTAGTGGGGAGTGACGGCGCTTGTGCCCTCTCCTCCCTCTAGGAATTCCTCCCATCATAATAGGATAGTCTGTAAATACTTACATATCTCAATAAAATCACGCTAACTTTTCAATATATATATATATATATATATATATATATATATATATATATATATATATATATATGCATGAAAATATCTTCACATGATCATTGTTTACTAGCATCCACAGATAACACATCATTATGGCGTAAAGGTTTAGGACATACTAACTTTAAGCATTTTGCACGTATTTCAAAACAAAAATTAGTTTCTGGTATGCCTAATATATCTTTTACTCATATACAATTTTGTGATGCATGTCAACAAGAAAAAATACATAAATTCTCTTTTAAATTGAAAGATGTTATTTCTACTAAAAGACCACTTGAACTTTTACATTTAGATTTATTTGGTCCTTCTAGAATAGCTTCTTTAAATGGCAATAAATATGCATTTGTAATTGTTGATGATTATTCAAGATTTTCTTGGGTATTATTTTTAAAGCATAAAAAAGTTGCATTTGAAGAATTTAAAATATTTTGTAAAAGAATTCAAAATTTAAAATCTTCATCCATTATTAATATTCGTAGTGGTCATGGAGGAGAGTTTGAAAATGAATTAATTACAAAATTTTGTAATAAACATGGTATAACACATAACTTTTTTTTCCTCGAGCCGCACCACAAAATGGTGTAGTTGAAAGTAAAAATAGAACATTACAAGAATGTGCTAGAACCTTGTTATGTGATAGTTCTTTACCAAAATATTTTTGGGCAGAAGCAGTTGCTACTGCATGTTATGTTTTGAACAGAATTTTGGTAAGACCACAAATGAATAAAACTTGTTTTGAATTATTTTATGATCGTATATCTTGTGTATCTTATTTTTAAGTATTTGGTTGTAAATGTTTTTATTCTTAACACTAAGGATTCACTAGATAAGTTTGATTCTAAATCAGACGAAGGTATTTTTGTAGGAAATTCTACACATAGTAAAGCATATAGGATTTATAACAAAAGAACCTTATGTACTGAGGAATTTCTTCATGTAAATTTTGATGAGAATTTTACACCTATCACACATTTAGATGAAGAAGATTGTATGCATATCTCGGGTTCTTTAGAAAACACTAAGTTAGATGATAATGATTCTACTAATTCCATTCCTGAGATTATTTTTTGAAAATACATGTCTTCCTAAAGCATTTGTTGAAATTCCTAATCATCCACTTGATTTAGTTATTGGAGATATTTTTGATAAGGTAAGAACTAGATCTCAAATAGAACAAATGATTAGTTATGCATTTATATCATCCATCGAACCAAAGAATGTTATTGAAGCATGTAAAGATAATTCATGGATTATAGCAATGCAGGAAGAACTTAAACAATTCAAAAGGAATGATGTATGGAATTAGTTCCTAGACCTTCAGATCATCCTATTATTGGTACTAAGTGGGTATTTAAGAATAAATTGGATGAATCTGGACAAGTGATTAGAAATAAGGCTAGATTAGTTGCACAAGGTTATAATCAGAAAGAAGGCATAGATTATGATGAAACCTATGCTCCTATAGCAAGATTAGAATCATTAGAATGCTTTTAGCATATGCATGTTACAAAGATTTAAGTTATATCAACTAGATGTTAAAAGCGCATTTCTAAATGGTATTATAAAGGAAGAAGTCTATGTAGAACAACCACCAGGATTTCAACATGAAAGTTTGGATAATCATGTTTTCAAATTAAAGAAAGCATTATATGGATTAAAACAAGCACCTCGTGCTTGGTATGAAAGATTAAAGAACTTTCTATTAAAGTCTTGTTATTCTATTGGAAAGATAGACTCTACTTTATTTACAAAACATATAGATTCTAATGTCATCATTATACAAATATATGTTGATGACATAATTTTTGGTTCTATTAATGATTCTCTTTGTCAAGAATTTTCTAAGGAAATGCAGAATGAATTTGAGTCACATGGGCGAATTGACCTACTTCCTAGGACTTCAAATCAAACAAATGAAGGTAGGTATATTTATACATCAGAGTAAGTATACAAAGGAACTCATCAAAAGGTTTGGATTAGACAATTTTGCAAAAAAGCGTACTTCAATGGGTACTTCATCAAATCTTGACAAGAATCCAAATGGTAAGAGTGTTGATCAAACACTATATCGAGGTATGATTGGATCATTACTTTATCTTACCGCAAGTAGTACAGATATTATGTTTTCTGTTTGTATATGTGCTAGATATCAGTCTGATCCTAAATTATCACATTTGGCTGTTGTCAAAAGGATAATTAGGTATATCAAACACACATCTGATTTTGGTTTATATTATCCAAAATCAAATTCATTTTATTTAATTTCCTATAGTGACGCAGATTTTTCTGGTTGCAAATCTGATCGTAAAAGTACAAGAGGAACTTGTCACTTTTTAGGCTATGCATTAGTATCATGGTTTAGTAAGAAACAAAACATGTTTCTTCATCTACTACTGAAGCGGAATACATTGCCGCGGGTTTAGCATGTGCACAGATTTTATGGATGAAACAAAAAATACTAGATTATGGCATTAAATGTAACATATGTACTATTATGTGTGACAATACTAGTGCTATAAATTTATCCAAAAATCTGGTACATCATGCACGCACTAAACACATAGATATACATCATCACTTCTTGGATGATCGTGTCCAAAAAGATGACATTATTCTTAAGAATATATATACTAAGAATCAAATAGCCAATATCCTTACTAAACCCCTTAAGGAATAGACTTTTCTAAAACTTAGAAGAGAACTTGGCATTATTAGTGAATCGATATTGTAACTATATATTATAGTTAATATTATGTTAATATCATTTTATGATTTTTCTGTATTTTTCTGATTTAATTCATATTTTAGTTAGTCGACCAATACTAGATACTAGTCGACTAATCCTCCAGAATTATTTACTATATAAATATCGATATCTGTTTTTCATAAAAAATTTAGATATATTATCGGTCAACCATAGCAAGAAACAAACTTTTTAACTTTTAGAAACTTTCCCTCTAAAAAGGACTCTTACACACTAAAGGACCAAGTATAAAAGGTTTTGTCCCATCCTTTCTTACACTCTAAGTACAATGGTACTTACACATGGTCAACTTTCTTACACAATTTCATTCCCAAGGCAAAAACCCATCGGTACTATCTTTGACCAACATAAATTTTTTAATTAAAATTTTGAATTTTTCGGTCTCTTCCCAAACCGCTCAGAAATAACACTCGACTAGTCGACCAATACTGAAGCCTAGTAGACTAATCGCTGTAGACAACCAAAGAACAGTAGTTTCTGAACGTTATTTTGTGTGATTTCTTGCTAGATTTCCCTCTCAAAAACGTTACAGAAGTTTCCAAAAAGTCTTAGGAGTTATTAGGAAGTTTTTAATTTGGTTTCTTGATTCAAAAATTGAATTTCCCACTCAAGTTTTCTATTTAAACATCTTGTGTCTTTCTTCTTCACCATGAGAAAACCCAAGTCACAATATAGCTAAAAATCATCTATTTTCCTAGAGAGATCATAAAAATTCCCTATTGGAGCACTTCATTCATCTTTGTTGGCGTCCTCTTCAAATCCTCGCCATCATCGACGTCCAAATCCGGTCGCACCCGTTGAAAGAGCTTCTTTCTTCCCGGAACACTCCATCAAATTTTGGGATCATGTCATCATCAACTATAATCTCTTTCACTTTCTCAACACCGTTTCTCTTTTCAACATTTGGAGTGAATCCATTCCTTACTATCACATTCTCATCAAAAAAATTTACTCAAACATGATCACGATAGAGAAAGGAGGTCCTGCTTTTCTTGATACCATCGTTAAAGGATCCCCATTCCTCTCACCTATGACACCCGTTCTCAAAGTATCAATATCCATCATTTTCCTTCTCAACTTCCCTCTTCAACCCCCATGGATGATCCCGAAATCCTCAATCAACTAAGTTCTAATTTTCGGATTGGCATGTCCGCCATTGATTTGAAACCCATTCCTCGTCTTCTCCTAAAGATACTCACATACAATTTGCTTCCTATGGTTGGTTCCCTCAACTATGTTAATGAGACCCGTAGCCGGGCTCTCTATGCTATAATGGGGGGAATCAACGTTGATGGGCCAATTACCATCATGCATGTTTTGCTCAAACCCATTACTACTCCCATTTTTCTTCCATGTACCATCACCCGTATCATCCACCACTTTGGAGTCCCTCTTGATGGTGAAGTTTCCATCATTAATCCTCAACGATTAGATCATTCTGTCGTCAATCGCATGGAACTTCCTGCTCCTCCTCCTATTGCCGAAGAAAAAGAAGAAGAACCCTACGAATAAAAAGCCCAAGTTGAACGTCCTTCTCATCGTTGCAAAGTCACCGTCAACACTTACGTTCGTCCTCCTCCTTCTCTACCAACACTACAAGATCAAATTTATCAACTCCACGATGATGTCAACTCTGGATTTACCGGTGTTCAAGAGCACCTTAGTGGTTTTGAGACTCGACTTGAGAGGCTTAATACCAATATGAACACGGGGTTTGGAAATGTGCAAGAGAGTCAAGCACAGATTCTAAGCCTCTTAGCACAATGGTCTCCTTACTCTCCCTCCACATCACACCACGCTCCTAGGCCTCCTCCACCTATTAGGATCCGGACGTTTCAGTTTCTGGTCGACCAGGAAGATCAGCTGGTCAACTAGTAGTCAATGTTGTTTGTTTGTTTTGTTAGTCATCATGTTTGCTTTATGTTGTTGTATGATTGTATCTTTCCATCTGGTTTGTAAACATCCTATTATGTACTGGTGTTATTTTAATGTATTTCAATTTGTCTCCAAAAATGTCTCATATGTTTTTTCTATTATCTGAATATTTTCTACAGTTAGTCGCCAGCACATAATATTAGTCGACTAATATACTAAGTTGGCAGCTTTACCACATTTTTGATAATTTTCAATGGAAGAAATAATACGCTAATATTCAGGGGGAGATATAATATTCAAGGGAAGTTATGTCTATGCTACATAAGAAATATCCATGATGCATTAAAAATTTCACATTTTCACATTCATGTTAACATTCATGAATTTTCATTCCTAAAGTTTCTTATAACATCATATATGGCTATACGACTTATCTCTTCATATATTGTTTATAAGCCATATATTAAAGAGAGCAATAACATATTGTAGTACCTCACATTTTTCTTTTTGCAATAACATCGTTTTATAATATTATATTCAATGTTTGTAAAATCATCAAAAAGGGGGAGAATGTTGGAAACTCACAACTCCTCATATGGTTTTGATGATACAAACATATTATTATTCTACTAACTTTATCTATGCAGATGTTATAGCATAATCAACTGAGACAATCATCAAGTATACAAGTTACAAGAAGCATCTATTAAAAGATGAAGCTTATCGATGATATTTTCTATTTTGTAAATGAGATGTAATATTTATTTTTTGTCTTACATTCACTTAGAATGTAAAAGCCTTGATGATAATCTATCTTAGTCGTCTAGGATCCGTCTTCAAAAAATCACGTCAAAAATTATATTAGTCGACCAACCCCTAATGCTAGTGGACTAATTCTAATATTAAAACATTTCTGTCCTCAAACTTCGTCAGACCCATTTTAAAGTCTCTAGGATTATTTTCCCACAAATTTCTAAACTTTCATATTTCTAGTCGACTAACAGACTTTGTTAGTTTACCAGTCTATTTTCAAATCAGTTATTTTAAATGATTTATCATTTAAATAATATATTTTATTTCTGAATGTTAGAACTGCCATAAATGGCTAGTTTTTCTCAGTTTATATCCGTTTACAGAAGTTACTTTCTGTTTTCAGAAGTTACTTTCTGAAAGGACACCTCAACAGCCATAATTCTAGTCAGCAGTTCTAATTAGTCGACCAGTCTTACCTATTAGGCGACTAATGTGAAAAACTTCCCAGAATTTTTTGAAAATTTAGGCAGTTGTCTAATGTTCAAAAACTACCTTTTTAGACTATAAATAGACCCACAGACCCCTGCCTAAAATCACACGAAAATTCACTTTCTTTCTCTTTTCTTAAGTTTACTTTCTCTCTCTAGAAAGTGAGTGATTTTCGGATTTTCTTAGAGGAGCCTCTGCAGAAATTTTTTCTCCATAGAAAGTCCAATATTCAAGTTTTTTCTACTACAAGTTCCATCCAGAACCTTGGAGATTCAATCACCTTCCTTGTGCAATAATTTAATCAATTATTAAGGCTATAGGTGATATTATTTCATAATCTTTCTTTAGTTTATTTGGTGAATCACTTGTTGAAGAGATTGTACAAGTCTGCAACATGGGGAGTGTTGGCATCTTTGTATGTTGATTACTTACAGGGAGCAAGTATTTTAGTGAATTCAAATCTCTACGGTTTAGAGGACTGGATGTAAGATCACAAGGATCCGCATCAGGATAATTCTCTGTGTTTGCATTTGGAATATTTTGGATTGTCTTCATTTATTTTCACACTCTTATTGCAATTTTCTATTAACTTTTAATTTTGCAATATCGTCGTGATTTACACTATTCACCCCCTCTAGTGTATTTGGTGTGTCAGGAGATCTAACATGTGTGTGCTAAGTGTTTTCAGGAGTGGCAAGCATGTAAATATTCAATCAGAGACTTGGTTAAAGTGATGGATAAAATTTAAATTCAAATGAGAGGTGGACTTGATCAAGAGATGGAGGAATAATGCAAATCTCATTCAAATCAATTTCTGAGTACTGCCAATCAAGTTCAAATCTAATTCAAATTCAATGGTGATCAATTCAAATCCAATTGTGATTGAATCAAATCAATTGATGATTACTTCTAATCCTATTCAAATTCCTATTCTTATGGGATTCTACATGAGCCAAATATCTCTCAAAATCCTAATAAACCCCATCCTCTCAAATCACCAATCCATGCGACCAACACAAAGAAAATGCCATAGCTTCGAACCTAGCTAGCCTTACCGAAATCATCCTCAAGTCTTGAAGCCCATTGCCACAATCAACTCCCTTGCACATCCTCTAGCCGCAAGCACCATCATCCTCTTTCTCATTGCCGCAAACTTCAAAGGGCAAAAATCCCATCTTCTACAACTCCAAGGCCAAAACTCCATTGCCATCTTCAAATAACTACCTTGGAGAACCATCTACATGCTATTGTGAAGAAGGAGACTCATCAAATTTGCCGCACCAACAAGGAGGAGACTCACGCAACTCGGGTTGCTGACTTTCAAACCAACCCCTTTGCCGACTGTCGCACCAACCCCTCTACCAGTCGAAGGGAATCCCTACATTTTTGGCTTGCCGTCCAAGGATTCTCCTGCATCTAAGAGCTTGTCAACCAAACCCTCAACCGCTCCATGACATGACCTACTGATCGACCAAGCGCTCCGCATCCTTGGTTGCTGACTGAGTCAAGACTCCGCACATCCCCCTTGCCGATCGAGCGGATCACCTGCATCCTGCATGTGCTGACCAAGAGTTGCGCTCCGCATCTAAGTGCTCAACGACCAAGCCATCATGCTTCGCATCGTAGCTTACTGACCTATGAGATCGCCCGTATTTTTGGTGTGCTGACCGAGAGCTCCTACCGCATCAGAGCCTTGTCGACCAAGTGCACAACCCACACCATCCTGCTTGCTGACCGAGAGTAGCCTCCGCATTTTGGGGTTGCTGACCAAAGGTTCCATAACACCAAAAGCTTGATGATAGAAGGGAAGACCCGCAACTAAGCAGTATCAACCAAGGCCGCAAGTTTTGCCTTGCCTATCAAGAGGAGACCCACACCAATCATTGATTACCGTGACTCCAGATTAAAGACTACATCTTGTTAGATTATATCTGACCAAGCGCTGAACGACAGAGACTACGACACCAACACAAATTGAGCTATTCTAAACTCCTTATTACTTTATATTTGTGAAATTGGTGTATTGATCTTTGTAGAACACTTATACTCTTGTTTTGGGGGACTTGACTTGTTGGGGCTAGTCAAGAGAGAGCGTTTACTAGATTATTAGTGGTTGGCACTCTGGTGAGTGCGATACAGAACTTAGTGAGCGTAGAGTGGGTGCTCATAGCTCTTTAAGTTTTACCCTCGACACTATTGAATCTATTATTTGCTTTGGGGCTGGAGTATGTCGTTGGGACGATCAAACCAGGGTAAATCTCGTGTGCACTCTGTGATTGGCTCTATTTACTCCGTGTTTGATTATTTATTCTGATAATTGCCTGTGTGATCACGTAAATTTTTATTAACCTATTTACCCACCCTCTAGGCTTAGATCCAGATCAACCAAAACCAATACTAACTAAAAGTTAGAACATTTAATAGTATTTGCAACATGTGATGAAAAGACTACATAAGTTATTGATGGCAATACTTTAATGATTACATGTTCTAGTGCCAAGTCCTTGTCTAATGGCATAATATGTAACTGAAATGTACATTACCATCGGGAGCTCTCCGTGGCGCTACTTACCGACCCCTTCCCTTTGGTGACGGTCAAGTTACTTTCCTCCAATTAGTGTGAGTGGAGGTAAAGTCATAATGTGGATCTAGTCACTCACATGCCCTCTATGACAACTAGACTACCCCAATCCCATGCATCAAGCTAAGTGCCAGGTTCATAACTCATGTTACAACGAATAATAGTATGCATATCTGTATGGTTTCATCAATCACATGATTCATTTCCGTATAATTGTATCATAACATATGCATATGGCATATCCACAGTGTCTCATATGTTCATGCAACGGTTTAATATAATTTCATGACGAGTAACGAGTCGTAAACACATAATATAATCATTTTACTATGTTTACTATTTTTAAATTTGGCAGTTACTGTAAGAAAATAAATTCAAAAATATTTAAAACTAAGCATATGAGTGAATCTAAGCACGAAACAATTTTTGAGTCTAACATGCATTTTCATAATAAGCAACTAATAAGTAATTTTCTTAATTTTAAATGACCAAAAGCTAATTTTCAAATTTAAAAATGAATTACTAAAGATGATCCACAATTTTTTTAGGCAAATCTACACGTCAGAGTTTTATACACAATATGTCAAAATATTTGTTATAACTAGTAGATTCTTAGGCTATTTTTATGTATCTAAGTTTACGTGAAATTTGGAGATAATAATTTATTTAACTAAATTAGCATAAATGGAATAAATTTTAAAAATCTATTATGAGAGAAGTACTTGCCTGAAGTTACGAGACCAATGCCTACGCATTCGTGGCAATGCGCTGTATTTTTCAATGGTCTCAGTGTCTTTTCCTGATACTTATATTAGTTATTTCTAATTTAATCTATTTTTCTCTCTTATAATAATTTACTAATATGTGTGTGTGTGTGTGTGTGTGTGTGTGTGTGTGTGTGTGTGTGTTCTCTCTCTCTCTCCCCTCTCTCTTTACCTCTTATCGCGCGTGCACAGCAAGGCTGAGGGCCGACATGGCGCTACCGGGGGGCAGAGGCTAGCATCAGTTACGGTCGACTATGTAGGGCAAGACGGCACTTGTGGCGGCACAGAGGTAGACAGGGGCGGTGGCGACATGGAGGGAGGGGTGCTCGGGCACTGTTTCTTCGACACGTCAGAGAACTCGAGAGCTCGAGGAATCTCGCCGGAAGGGATAGGGTTGTGGGGAGTTCAGGCAGGGTGACAGACGGTGGGGAGTAGTTTTAGGGGGTTCTCGTCGGTGTTTGGGGACTTGGTTCGGGCTTATCGGAGAAGGGAACGGTGGCAATCCGTCGCGGTCGTCGATGGGGTGCCTTGGCGGCCGTCGGAGAAGAGGGAGGGAGCAGTGAAGGCTAGAGCAGGGGTTAGCTCGGTGGCTGAGGTTTTCCAAGCTCGGGTTTGTCAATGGAGAGGGAGGAGATGCACCTGGGGTTTCGGCTGTTCAATGGCTGCGACGGGGGAGCCACTGGGAATGGGCAAGTGGGTGGCGAGCCGGGGCGTGCTTTGCCGGAGCTCTGAGAAGGGTCGACTGTGATGAGAAGCATGTGGAGAGATGGGTTTGCATGAGGGGAAGCTGATGTGTGGATATGATGGGGTTAGGGGGTAAATTAGAGGGTATTTATAATATAATAATATTAATTTAATATTAAGTGTGATTCGTATGGTCATTAATATATAGTGGGGTGGGTGATGACTAATCGGAGTAACTGGGCTTAGGCGTGATCCTCATGGGGCTACTGTCGATAATTAAGCGAGTTAATTAAGTGGGTAATTAAGTTAGTTTAAGACGTAATTAGGTAAAGACGTAATTAAGTATTTGAAATTCCGATTTTGCCCCTAAAACCAAACGTCTTTGAAAAATTCCAAAAAAATTTCCACGGCTTCCTAACATCATGATGATCATAAAAATAATGTTTGTTTAAAATTTTGATCTACAAAATATGAGTTTTGATGCAAAAAGTGTTTATCGATTGTTAGTTGTAGGTTCGAGGGGTTTGAGTCGATTTGACCTAAGAAAAATACGTAAAAAATTACAGAGGATAATTAAAGATAATAGAATCATATTTATAATAGTTTAAAACTATTTTGTTAACATTTACATTGAAAAAATATTTAATAAAACTATTTCAATGATATTTATATAGAAATATATTTAAAGATCGTATAAAAATGTTTAAAATCATTTAATATTATTTTAAGGGTATTTATACAGAAATAGATGTAGAAATAGAGTAAGATCGACATAATAACAAATGTAGAAGGGCATATAGATGGTAAATGAAGATGATCCATAATGAAAATTTTATCTCGCATCTGGCCCTAACCAACTTATAACTCAAGTGTAGCAATTCTATACAGAGAAAGAAGTAGAATGAAATGGCACTATTTACTTATGATCTGTAATTTAACTCATAAAGTATAAATTTAAAGATTACTTCAGTATATATATGATATGTGGTATAGAACAATGATTGGTAAGCATAAATGTGTAACAAGAAAAGATAATCCATCAGTAGTAAAAACATTTGTGAAAGAATAAAAAGATGATATTGGGAGAGTATGGAATATTATAATGACATGTGAAAAAATGTTCTAGAACTTGAGCATCCAAATTTTGTTAAGTATACCCTCAGAAGGCGGTATAGTGGAAAGATTCTAACTAGCTATAACAAAAAGGGGAAACCAAAGTCGATGAACTTGAAGCTATTAAGAAGTTAGGGAGACTTTGGTTTTGAAGCATTTGCCTTAGTTAAAATATTAATATCTGACACATGAATTTCCCTTACTGATCGCTCCCGGATATACACCCAGAAAACAATGTAGCTTTACCGCAAGTGCACGGTTAAGTGGCAAGCAGGTATCGAATTACAGGGAGGACTAATGACAATACTCTATTTTGGTTAATAAGCTATTTGATGGAAAATTCATTTGAGAATGGATGGTGTAACAATCGTTTGAGTACCAATGCAAATTCAATATAATAAAAATGTCTAGGGTTAGGGAATCCCCACTATAGATTTTCAAGTCATCGACGTGAGTTATCAAATACCATGCAATCAACCTTGAGTCAAGATGAACTTGTTGCAACTAATTGGAGAACCGACTCACGCTGCCGTGCTATTGTAGGTCAATATCACTCTAAATTAGAGCCTTGCTATCATGCAAGCCTAGTCTAGACTACTATCATTAAGATCGGCAATCTCGTCCAATCCAAACTCAAGCTCGATGTCACGAAACTTGAGTTCGGATCTAGATCTTGATAGTTCGTATCCATTCACTGTCGTGCAACGAATATGAGTATAGGAGAATAATAAAAATGCTAGCTTTGGTCGTCGTCGCGCACCAAATCTAGGGAATTTCGATTCTAACTCTAAATCGTATATCTAGGGCTTTCCTTGGATCAAGATCCTCTGTCGAGCTCACGAGATCCAAGAGAAATCCTTGTCTATCTGTAGTAAATCAACCAAGATCTAACCTTTCAATCAAGCCTAATAGCATAGCAATTCAACAGATCTCACAATTTAGACATTAGATCCATAGGGTTCATCCCTTTTCCCTAGAGCAAATGAACTACTGACAAATCATATTAGAAATCGATAGGAAAACAAGATCAACAATGGAATTCATCATGCCATCTAGATTCATTAAGAGATATAGCATAAAAATCAAAATTTGCAAGAGATCAAGACAAACCAATGTCGCCAAAGAAGTCTTCAATAGAATTTTAAGACCAAATCTTCGATCTCTCGCCAATACAAAAGCTTAACTATCCTTAGAAACTAAGGAAAAATAGTTCTAAGAAGTCTATTTGGTCTCCCTAGAGCTGGAGACAAAACTGGGCTTAAATACATGCCCAAAAGAACTAAAACGTACGGACCAAATTACCCTTGCGCCTTCAGAAACCCTAGTTTTCCCGACTGGGCGGCTGTGCCACTCGGCCGAGTGGAAGTATTGCTCGGCCGAGTGAGAATTCTGACTCGACCGAGTACGTCAATCTGCATATCGTTTAAAAAACAGAGAAGTAGGCTTGGCTCTCTTCGGAATTTTGGCCTTCACTCGGGCGAGTGGAGTTCTTACTCAGCTGAGTGTGGTTCACCACCTGGCCGAGTACATTGTGGTACTCAGGCTGGCAGATGTCGTCATGTCAGTCTTGCCCGGCCGAGTAGGCTGCGTCACTCGGCCGAGTGAAATGCCTTGCTCTGCCGAGTGGCATGTTTCAGAGCTCATTTCTTCTCCTTTTTGCTTTCTTGTCGATTCCTTTGACGGCCTTCTTCTTTCACTCATCCTCCAGTGCCGTTAACTCTTTGATATGATCATGAGCGATGCTCCGGTATGCGTGCAAGTTCTCTAGGCTCCAAACTGCACCCGATTGCTACATATCTCCTGAAATCAGATAAAAACAAGAAATAGTGAAAAGTATCGACATATCGTCAAATAATCGTGAAAATCGCGATATGAGCAATTGAAATGGCATGCAAAATGCAGAAAAAGGTGTAAAATATGAGCCGATCTAAATCCCCCAAACTTACCTCTTACTTGTCCTCAAGTAAGATGAGTAGAAAGGCAAACTAAGCGAATAAAATAAAATAAAAAAAGGGATAAGCAAAAAAGAAGATGAAGATGTGAAGATACTAGATCATTCTCTCAGAACTTGGAGTTGCATACCCACATAGCACGACTAATGAATATAAACATGCTAAAGCTTTTCACTTCGATACCATTTCATATGGGTTCTTTTGATAGAAAAACTAAGAACATCGAGAATCATACGAAACATGAAATCATTTTAGAATCAACATCGTCAAGGGCATGTAAAACGATATACATAATCATAGATCACACAGTTTTTAATTGACTGCTTTCTACTTGGAGTATAAGAGGTATCTGTCATGCCCCGCTTCCCAAAAATGTGGAGGCGAGACGTGAAAAGGTCCGCACAAACTTGAAGCTGTGAAGCTCCAAGTCTGATAAGCGTATAAAAACACTTATTATGGCAAGTCCTTGCAAAGAGAAACGAAACAACAATGATAATAAGGAAATGAGACGACTTTTTATTGAATCTCCAAATGTCCGTAAACAAATTACAATATCGCAGAAAAGCCACCAGGCTAAATGGAAAAGGGTCTAAGGCCCAAACATGGCCAACAAAGTATAACATACATACAAGGGTGCCACACACCGACAACTAACAGGGATCCTAAAACATAAAGGGAAACTCAACAAGTCACCGGTGTCCACAAGACTCCTCCTCGGCAAACACAACGTCCTCTGCAACAAGTTCTGGCTCGGCAACTAACATGCGACACCCAAAGAGAAAGGGACACATGTCAGCAAGTCTGAAAAGACTTGAGCAAGGAAACTGAAAGGAAGGTAAACTAGCAACCTAGCAGTTATAGTATGCATGACATGGCAGTTATAACATGAGTGCACAAGTAAGACATGGCGAGACAATAAGTACAAGAGAACAATTATCGGGACAAGACAAGAGTAGCCAAGCTACTAACAATCTCAATCATTTCACTAGTCATGTTTCAAGTTGTTTGTAGATGTTTACGCCTTACAGTTGAACGGTTTCACATTCACGCTGAGTGGCCGCTTAACAACTACCCTAAACCCAGAGTTTACGCCTTACCACTGCAGTTGCTGATCAGGCAGACTCCCAGTTGAATGGCCGCTTAACTCTTACCCCCAATACCCACACGTAATCGAGCCAGGGTCCCCGCAAACGAGCTCAGTAAATGAGCCGGGGTTGTCCCACACAGGAGCTCGCATTCTTTATCACGATTCATAAACAATTGGCGTGGGGGTGCACCTACCCGGAAACAAGCAATTCGGGCATTGGCTATCAACCAACACATGGCCCACTTCTGGAACACGAGCCAGGAACACAAACATTGTAGCGAAGCTACGCATTCACGGAAACACTTTAAGAATGCAATGACATGACAATTAATTTGCGTACAGTTAATAGAAATTAAACATGACATGGTAATTGTGCAACATGATATATGTCGGAACTAGCTTCGTTGTCAAGCTAGTTCCCCAATTTGCGCCTAGGCGAGTATCATTTCGTCGCCTAGCCTCTTTTACGCCTACAACAAGTAAATGGCCTAAAACATGGCCTAAACCCTAAGTGGCAAGTTTCACTTGCCTAGCACCGGGGATGACGATCACGAAGGTTCGACTCGCGGATGCTAATCTACGGGGAAGTCGCGAGAGGAGGCGGAAGAAACACTCCGGAGAACCTAAGGACTAGATCTGGAAACGAATGGAGAAGTTTGGAGAACTAGGGTTTTTGGGAGATTTTGGGGGTTTGATGGAGATTTGGGGAAGATGAGAGGTAGAATGTGTTGAGGGATGGTTTGGATGATGGAGGAGGAGCTTGGAATGAAGGAATAATGGTTTGAGGAAGATGGGGGCTCAATGGGGGAGAAATTAGGGTTTTAGGTCGTGAGGGAGGAGAAGAAAACGTTTGGAGGGGTATTTATAGAGATTGGTGGCGGCTAGGGCAAAACTAGGGTTTCCTGCACTGCTTAGTCGGTCAAAGACCAACTGCTGACCGACTAGTTTGCGAACTAGTCGGTCGGTTGACCAACGCAGACCGATTAAGTGTAAACAGTAGCTCCAGTCGAAAACCTGAACTAAGAGTTAGTCGGTCTGTGAAGGCTTGCCAACCGAATAGTTTGAAAACTAGTCGGTCGATGAGTGTTCATTGACCGACTAAAGGCTGAATTCTGAGAGAGATCATGGAAATGAGAGTTAGTCGGTCTGAGAAGGATTCCTGACCGACTAGTTTGGGAACTAGTCGGTCGAAGGTTGTTCTTAGACCGACTAAAGATAAACAGTAACTCCTGAATTATAATCAAAGCCCACTAGTCGGCCCATTAAGGATTGCCGACCGACTAGATTGAGATCTAGTCGGTTGGTTCTCCTTCTTGAACCAACTAACGTGCACGGAAAGTGCCGATTCGAAACGCAGATCTTCGGGAAGATTCCTATGGCTTCTAAGATCACTCTAACTCTGAGATATGTGCGATTTGAAGCTCGTCACGAATGACTTACTCCGAAATCGACGATCAAAGGAAGAAGCTAGAAAATCACGACGAAACGATCGAAAGTGAAAGCTATGGCGACGAAACCACACATCCAAGGAGAAAATCCACCAAGCAGATATTTTAATATAGATAATCCAATTATACGAAAACCAGGTGTTACATCCTACCCACCTTAGAATAAAGTCCGTCCTCGGACTTTCTAACTATAGCTATATCTAGGCACCCTAGTAACTACTCTCAATCAATATCACATCAAAGTTTCAACAAAGTACATTCATTTCAAGCGCTTATATATATATACACTAGGTAGTCAATTATTAACACCACGGAAGTAAATATATATTCACGCACATAGTACACTTATACTTATTATAATCAAACAACTCCATTCACATATTCAAATCATTCATATAGGCAAGTATATTCAATATAACTATAAAACACTTATTACACACTGTATGAAAATAACCAAGTCTCTCTTACTTATATGAAAATAATTTCACACTAGAAAATACCATTGGAATCTACACGTATAAGTAACTACCTATGGACAAGACAATAAGAATACACTAGTCCCTATATCTCCTAGTATACGCCAAACAATCAACATGCGAAATCACACCATACAATTGTTAAAACAAGTTCACTATATCTAGTATACATTCACCATTATTATAATTTCACAATTTATAATCATTCAAATGCATGCACACATTTCATCGTATTATCACTTCATATATAGTCCTATTGCTATAATCACGACACATCACACATACCATAGTCATCAATTCCTATAACTATCACATACTTACCCGTGCATGGTGCACACCCACACACGCTAATATTTCATTCATATATATACCAATCACACCACTATATGCTTAGCACATCTACGCACCTAGTTTGGCTAGCGCACATATATTCACGCAACCAAGTCCTTAGTGAAAACTATACCACAAGACCAACTCACATAACTATATATTGGTATAGCCACCCACAATCGTGTGCGTAACACAACCAGGCACAAACAATCCAAACATTATACATACATCATCCATCACTATACACCAACCATATACAATACACCAATGTACATAGAGTATACCCACTCAAGCTTGAGTGAGACTCAAAATCATGGCGGAATAATTCCATACATATAACATAGCACCCATACATATGCCAATACTAGCTAATGCATACACGTCTACCAACATAACCACATACATATCTAAATGTCAAACACCCTTAATATCTAATCAGGTAATATCACATATTTCAATCACTTCATATACCATGATATTATTACAAACATCAGCACACCTATAATTACAATACTCTCCCTAATAAAAGTATTTACCTATAGTCACACCCAAGCATCGTATATATTCATACCATATCCATCCACCTATAATTGGTACATCAATACATTTACTTCATACATTAGTTAAGATATGCAGTAGTCGGGCATACCTCATGGTATACACGCATACGACATCTCATAAAAACAAGTATCACCAATCAAACAAATATAATCCTACTATCATATGTTTATCACACTTACACTCATACAGCTAGTACATAACTACCTACACACAATATACCAATACCAACACACATACAACTTCATATGCACCATGAAATTAAATACACTACGACGACACATCAAATTACACTAATGGGGCCCACCAAACTATATTAAGGTCGACACGGCGACGACAAGCTCTATTGGCTAGTCAAAAGGAAAGAAATCGAAATCAAAAGCGTAACGAATAGAAGGATCAAAAAGCATGAAAACGGTCGTGAAATGATATAATGATGCTCCATTAGGACACATGGAAAATAGTGTAAATAACATATTCTAAAATACGAAAGGTTTGAAAACCGTTATACTTCAAAAGTTGGAGTCCCTTTTTGTATAAAAATATTTAGAGGTCGATAAAACCAATTGTTTGAAATAAGTTTGAGTCGAATATACCTAATAGGAGAAAACGGTTTATTGGCTCACATAAAGTCATTAAAAGGAAGTAAATCATTTACACGAACTTTGAGGTCGTAGTTTAGAAAATATTACACGGTAGTAACTTAATAACGTTTGCAAAGTTTGAAATGAAATTAATTGAAAATTTTAAACTCGGGTTGAATGCTTTCTAAATCCTTAAGCTAGAGAAAATCTAAAGTAATCAATATTGAAACTACTTTTTAGAGGAATCATGATTTTACAAAGAGAGACTGTTTTACACAAAGCTCTTAATATATGATCACCACGAGCCTGGTGCTGATATACAAAAATAATTGAAACTCCATTTAGGTTAGAAATTATCCTAAAGGCATGTATGGTGAACGGAAAGATACAAAAGCTTATTAGTAGTATTATCTAAATTTGTAGTGAAACTTTAAAATCAAATTTATGGAGGGTCTAGATCAGGAAAGGTTATGAAATAACGATTTTTACAAAAATCTGAAATTGGGGAAACGAGGAGCATAACGGTCGTAGTACTGATATATAAAAATTAATTGAAGTTCTACTTTAGAAATAATTTTTTTTAGAAATATGTATGACGAATGGAAAGATAATGACATCTTAGTGGTATGGAAGTAAGTGGGAGGATATACACACATATAGAATTATTAAATTGATAATAAGCTTTAAAACCGAATTTTGGAGGTCTAAATCAGGAAAGGGTTTCGAAAAGTAATTTTACAAAAATCTGAACTAGGGAAAACGTTGAGCATAAAATCGACTCGCTGAAAGCTGAAGTCCCATGTGACTTGAAAGGTATGTAAGAAGCAAACATGATGCGGTATTCGAATAAGTTTTAATGGCATAAGTAAGAAAAGAAAATTATAATTCAGGTTAGGAAAAACAGAAGCACGGTTCAGAAGAAAATTGGTATATGAAAAGAGGCAAGTCATTTATATTGATATGAAAATATAGGCTGAAGAATATTATAAACTAATAATCAAAAATCTCGACAAAAGTTTCAATGTTTAGAAAAGAACAAATAAATTTAAGTCGCGAAAGAGTACGAAACCTAATATATGCATTAAAAGTTCGCAAACAAATTCAAACTTAGCGAAAGAGGAACATCGAAAATACCTTTAGGGGAAACAAGGATTTGCCACAAGAATGGGTTGGTAAAAGACTTGAAGTACGGGTACGACAAACTTGTAATTTAGTATATATTCATAAATTAATTGGAGTCCTACTTATCTTGAAAGAAGTATTTTAAAGTACGTACGGTAAATAGCTCAAATGAATTTCGCAATAGTAGAAAAGGTGGTATATCGAATTATCGAAATAGTACTAAAGTTTAAAATCAAGTGCGGACGATATATGTTAGAAAGATAGTTACCATATAGTAATTTAAAATTACGACCAAAAAGTCTTCAAATCTAAGAATGACTTTTACCTCAAATGGAAGTAATGGAAATATATTGGAAGAAGGTTTAAAACAAAATTTAAAATCAAGTGGAACCTTTTTAATAAGGGAAAATTCGAAAATGACCTTGGAAGAATCAAGATTTGCAACGGGAAAGATTTGAAAGGTCAACGATAATAGTAAGGAGGGGATCATGTGAATCGAGGGCAATGAATGTGGTTGTGTGAGGCATGCACCTAAATCACGATGCAAGAAAACCATGATGAATATCTATGGTCAGTAACACCAAGGTGTAGTGACCAGGAAAGATTGAATCGGGGGGGGGGGGGGGGGGGGGGTTCTAATCATCGGGTCAACTAAAGGCCAAGGGATTTGGTCGGATGATCAAAACATAAATACGCCTAGGTTATGACTTAGGAAAATCTACGGAAACTCCTACGGTCAACAAACCAAAGATTATGGAACTAAGCGCTAAGACTCTCTAGGGAGCTGGTCAGCAATGCAATGAGTTCAGCTTGGTCCGAAATCGATGAACCCAAGCGAACAGCCAAAGAATTCTAGAAGTCTATCCTAGTCAAAGCTAGACAGGAACCACTAAGGTAACTCTTAGGACTATCAAATCAATCACTAACATGGAGTCTAACTAACAATCAAGGATCCCTAACTAGCAAGCACAAACTTCTAACTAAGTCTCACTATAGTCCTAACCTAATGGATTTCCTATCAAGCTGGGACATGTGCTCTAACACGCCTACTAGCCACCTAAGGCATATGACCGCTAAAAACTTAGACTCCGGGCTTATAACTTGGATGTTCTAATTCATTTAATGGACATTCTATAATTATTATCGTTGTTCCGATAGTTCGCATTTGCAAATAGACCTGCATGGGCCACCACTAAAACCTGTCACGCCCCGCTTCCCAAAAATGTGGAGGTGAGACATGAGAAGGTCTGCACAAACTTGAAGCTGTGAAGCTCCAAGTCTGATAAGCGTATAAAAACACTTATTATGGCAAGTCCTTGCAAAGCGAAACGAAACAACAATGATAATAAGGAAATGAGACGACTTTTTATTGAATCTCCAAATGTCCGTAAACAAATTACAATATCGCAGAAAAGCCACCAGGCTAAATGGAAAAGGGTCTAAGGCCCAAACATGGCCAACAAAGTATAACATACATACAAGGGTGCCACGCACCGACAACTAACAGGGATCTTAAAACATAAAGGAAAACTCAACAAGTCACCGGTGTCCACAAGACTCCTCCTCGGCAAACACAACGTCCTCTGCAACAAGCTCTGGCTCGGCAACTAACATGCGACACCCAAAGAGAAAGGGGCACATGTAAGCAAGTCTGAAAAGACTTGAGCAAGGAAACTGAAAGGAAGGTAAACTATCAACCTAGCAGTTATATTATGCATGACATGGCAGTTATAACATGAGTGCACAAGTAAGACATGGCGAGACAATAAGTACAAGAGAACAATTATCGGGACAAGACAAGAGTAGCCAAGCTACTAACAATCTCAATCATTTCACTAGTCATGTTTCAAGTTGTTTGTAGATGTTTACGCCTTACAGCTGAACGGTTTCACATTCACGCTGAGTGGCCGCTTAACAACTATCCCAAACCCAGAGTTTACGCCTAACCACTGCAGTTGCTGATCGGGCAGACTCCCAGTTGAATGGCCGCTTAACTCTTACCCCCAATACCCACACGTAATCGAGCCAGGGTCCCCGCACACGAGCTCAGTAAATGAGCCGGGGTTGCCCCACACAGGAGCTCGCATTCTATATCACGATTCATAAACAATTGGCGTAGGGGTGCACCTAGCCGGAAACAAGCAATTCGGGCATTGGCTATCAACCAACACATGGCCCGCTTCTGGAACACGAGCCAGGAACACAAACATTGTAGCGAAGCTACGCATTCACGGAAACACTTTAAGAATGCAATGACATGACAATTAATTTGCGTACCGTTAATAAAAAGTAAACATGACATGGTAATTGTGCAACATGATATATGTCGGAACTAGCTTCGTTGTCAAGCTAGTTCCCCAATTTGCACCTAGGCGAGTATCATTTCGTCGCCTATCCTCTTTTACGCCTACAACAAGTAAATGGCCTAAAACATGGCCTAAACCCTAAGTGGCAAGTTTCACTTGCCTAGCACCGGGGATGACGATCACGAAGGTTCGTCTCGCGGATGCTAATCTACGGGGAAGTCGCGAGAGGAGGCGGAAGAAACACTCCGGAGAACCTAAGGACCAGATCTGGAAACGAATGGAGAAGTTTGGATTACTAGGGTTTTTGGGGGATTTTGGGGGTTTGATGGAGATTTGGGGAAGATGAGAGGTAGAATGTGTTGATGGATGGTTTGGATGATGGAGGAGGAGCTTGGAATGAAGGAATAAGGGTTTGAGGAAGATGGGGGATCAATGGGGGAGAAATTAGGATTTTAGGTCGTGAGGGAGGAGAAGAAAACGTTTGGAGGGGTATTTATAGAGATTGGTGGCGGCTAGGGCAAAACTAGGGTTTCCTGCACTGCTTAGTCGGTCAAAGACCAACTGCTGACCAACTAGTTTGCGAACTAGTCAATCGGTTGACCAACGTAGACCGACTAAGTGTAAACAGTAGCTCCAGTCGAAAACCTGAACTAAGAGTTAGTCGGTCTGTGAAGGCTTGCCAACCGACTAGTTTGAAAACTAGTCGGTCGATGAGTGTTCATTGACCGACTAAAGGCTGAATTCTGAGAGAGATCATGGAAATGAGAGTTAGTCGGTCTGAGAAGGATTCCTGACCGACTAGTTTGGGAACTAGTCGGTCGAAGGTTGTTCTTAGACCGACTAACGATAAACAGTAACTCCTGAATTATAATCAAAGCCCACTAGTCGGTCCATTAAGGATTGCCGACCGACTAGATTGAGATCTAGTCGGTTGGTTCTCCTTCTTGAACCAACTAACGTGCACGAAAAGTGCCGATTCGAAACGCAGAGCTTCGGGAAGATTCCTATGGCTTCTAAGATCACTCTAACTCTGAGATATGTGTGATTTGAAGCTCGTCACGAATGACTTACTCCGAAATCGACGATCGAAGGAAGAAGCTAGAAAATCACGACGAAACGATCGAAAGTGAAAGCTATGGCGACGAAACCACACATCCAAGGAGAAAATCCACCAAGCATATATTTTAATATAGATAATCCAATTACACAAAAACCAGGCGTTACAGTATCACACATTTCAAATCGATAAGAATAGAAAAAAGATGGTTTTCATGAATTTTATGTCAATATTCAATTCATGGATGTCGTTATACTCTAAGTAGTCTCCATAAGTATCAAAAATTACATAGCTTAGGTTGTTATGCACATATAGGTAGTCACTCTCTCACACGTCATTGGATCCCCTCCTCCAAGCTTATCTATAAGCGTGGTGGCATCAAATATGTAAATCCGTCTTTTCCCCAAATTATTATGGCTCCAAAGAAAAATAAGAAGAAAGAAAAGAGGAAAGATGGGATTGTGTATGTACAATTGAACTTCCATTTTCCCCCTTTTTGGGATTCATGGAGCTTATTCTTTTTAGCATGGAAAAGATGCAAATATAGGATTCACTAGGGGAGATTCACCAACAACTAGAAGTATATAAATGATGCTCATGATATGTAGAGAAAGAAATATACATAACTCTTGGTTCACTCTTTGTATGTGGACAACAACTTCAGCAGTGTAATTTAATCTACTCAGTTTGATAACAAAAAAGTAAACTAATCCAATCATATCAAATGGCAATCATTCATTCAACCTGGAAGTTCAAAGCACAGTTCATGCAAAAAGAAGTGATAACATAAAGGCAAAGCAGTACTCCATGTATATGCAATCAATACGTGAAGCCTGGTGTGTTTTCTACAAAAGGGCATACAGTAATAGTTCCCAGACTTAGTTAACGCTAAAATTTCATTTAAATTCATATAATGAGCGATGGAAGTCCTTTTTCTCAAATGCAAATCAATGTATCGCATATGATATCAGAAGTGAAAACGATAACATGGCAAGAGAGTACGTGCATATGAGTAAAGCAAACACCAAGATGTAGTCATCATAGGGAATTCATCTCTAGCAAAGGAAGAGGAGAAGTAAAGAAGAAAATAAAAGAAACTAACTATACATATGCAAGTCACTCCAAAAGTAAGAAAACGTGATGCATGGCAAGAAAATGAAAAAATGAGTGAAAATGAGTGAAAAAAATAAAAAAGTGAAAAATAAAGGCAAAAATAAAGAAAATAAAAATGCATGCGTGAACACACTTCCTCAAGCTAAACATCACATTGTCCTTAATGTGCTAAGTGTGGCACGAGGATGCATGAGATATGGGAGGGTGGGTGTGGATGCATGCATGGTAAAAGGAAAAATATAGAACGTGATATATGCAAATGAAGAAAGCAGCAGGCATGCAAATGATGGATGGACAATGCAAAATGGGTGCAAAAATGTGGGCCATAGGTGCATACTCTCCCCCAGACTGATATATAGAATAGTGCCAAGCAAAACAAGATCAAAACATGGCGGCAAGCAAACAGGTGGCAAAATGATGGGGCGAGGGGTGGAGCAGTAATAGCATGGCAGACATCAGGTGTGTGTGTGCCTAGACTGGTGATGGAGAACCATCACCTCCCAGTAGTAGGGGCGGTGGTGGCGAAGGCTGAGGGATGGGTCTGGGGTGCTGGTGGTGAAGGCTGAGGTAGGCATGCAAGGATCTGTTTCAGCATGAGCTGAATACCAGGCAGAACATCGATGTATGCCTACACAGAGCTAACAGTGGTGGCAAGATCCCGAAAATCTGCTCTGAGCCCACTCGCGGCCCCCTCGATAGCACGGAGATGCTAGATAAGGGCGTCAGGAGCGGGAGCTGAGGGTCGCACTGTAAGAGGTCGGGGTTGACGCACATGGCCACCGTAAACAAGTGGGGCCACTAGTTGGTGTGTGAGAGGGGCGGTGCTCGCTAAAAGACGCTCAGCCTCTATGGGAGGCTGAGACACAGGAATGCTCCCAGAAGTGTGAGCAGTGGCAGAAGAGGATGAGGCGACGACTGAGGACGAGACATGCAGTGAGGTCATGGACACAAAAGTGGGGACAGACGTCACGACACTCTCGGTGAAAATAGCAGCAGCTGAGACAGAAGGGTCGACGACTGGGGAGGTCGTGAAAGCAACAGAAAATGACTCCCCAAGGGTCGAGAAATCGGGTGAGGAAAGGGACTCGGCTGTCGAAACGATGGAAGGCTCTCCTCTCTCAAATGCAGTGGGGGTGGTGCTCTCAAGGCTCATGTAAGAAATGGAATCAACACTCAACGGCATAGAAGTGGTGATGGTGGTGGTGGTTACAGACACATCAACAGTGCTCCCGGCACTGGTAGAGGTGTGGACAGAAGTGCCGGGGGCTGGAATCAAATAAGGTGCAGGCTGTGAGATAGGGATCTTCGGGGCAAGAGGGCCAAGAATAGGCTCCTGCTGGGCGTCCTAGGGCTCAAGTACATAGGCAGCTGGGATGGGGAGATCCTTCTCTGGTCTCTACTCACCACCTGCGGGTCTAATGTGGGTCCGAGCAGGGCTTGGAAGCACCATATAATCTGCTGAAAATGGACCATGTAGCCAAACCCAGTGGTGTTGACCATGAGGACGCATCATTCTTATACGGGCCATAACATCTATAGAAGGGAAGTGGGGCCCATAGGTCAGAGCAAGCCAGCAGGGGGCTCAATCTCGCACATAGGAGCAAGCAAGGTGATCAGACTGCCACAACAAATCGTCGTCCTGGTGATGACTGAGGAAATAATGCAGTCAAGATACTAGCTAGCTATATCAATCTGAATGGTGAGGACTAATACGTCCCCTTCGCCCTCGAACGCTCTCTCTCTCTCTCATCATTGCATAGAGCACATAGAGCTCATGCATAGACATCGTCCCAAGCTCATACCTCGCTAGAATAGTGGTCTCCAAAAGGCGCTGAGCAATACGTAGGCAAGGTTGGACGATAGAGGAGGCCTTGACCCGGATAGGGTCAAAGGCAAATGGCGATCCTGTGATCAAGGTCCAGAATGCATGTGCATCAAAGGAAGGAGGGGTGTGGTGAGTGGAACCAAATGCACGATCGGGGTCGGGACAGGGGGCCAATAGAAAAGGCACGAAGCATATCAAGAGTGATTTTGCACACCCGATCCATCAGGCAAAAATTTCACCCCCTGGGGGTCCTGCGAATATAACTCAAGACCTCGAGGGTCGGACGGACGTAGGTGTCTACCGACACTGAAAGAAAATCATGCCAGCCCACGTTGTCGTACAACTGGAGCAGCCCCTGAAATATCCTAGGAGCTCAAGGTCATCTATGTGTGCGAACCTAGAGGGGACTATCGAACGATGGAAGAGCCTCTCAAATCTGGTGTGGTGTGTGTCATCTTTAAAAGTGATCCCCCTCGTGTCGATGGCTGTGGCGGGCTGTGCTGGTGGGGGTGGAATGGGTGAAGTGGGAGGCAGAAGTGTGGGTGGTGGATCGCTAGGTGGCAGGGAGTCTGCTCTAGCGAAAGAATGGTCGGGGTCGTCGGTCTTCTTCCACCTGGAAGCGGGCTGCCGCACACAAGCCGTAGTGCATGGGGGCATCATGATGCCGTGAGGTGTGCAAAAAATCACAACATGCCAAAAATAAAATAGGTAATGGATGTACCAAGCACGATGCGACTCCTCGTAAGTGAACTGAAAGACGCCTCCCCTACAGCTCCAAATCAGCGCTCGATCTCCCCCAAGCTATCATGAAGCACAAAATCAATGGTTTAGCAATGAATATCAAATAATAGAGGGGTAGATCAAGAGAAATATGCGTAAATTGGGTTCAATTTGGATTCGGGGCAGATTTGGGCTTATGAAATAGAAAATAAGAGAATAGGGATTAATTGGGGCATGGAGGGCTGCCGATCGCCGGCTGGCAGCAAGGTGTGCGGCGGTAGAAGGGGCTCCGACGACGACGGGGTCGCGCCACTCGGGCGAGATGGCAGCGACTTGGGCGAGTGGAGAGGGGCATTCGAGCGAGTGGGGAGAGAGGGGAGAAATTAGTGATTTGGGAATTATGATCCGAGCAGTTGCAATTTTCAAATTAAATACTGTTAAGTCGGTTGAGTCACTCAGCCGAGTGGATATATTACTCGGCCGAGTCACAACAGATTAGGATATTTTCAAAGATTTGCGTCAGTCTCTGACTCGACTGAGTAGGAACTATCACTCGGCCGAGTAGACAAAGTAACTCGACCGAGTAGATAGGCCACTCAGAGCATTTTTAGAGCTAAATGTGTCAGATTCATTCGGTCGAGCGACAAAGTAACTCGGCCGAGTGGCTTATAATTTCCAGAGAGGATTTTTTCGAGACTTCCCAGTACAGTACCCTACTCGACCGAGTAAGTTTTTCACTCGGCCGAGTGAACAAGTCACTTGGCTGAGTGGGCTGCTGTTTTCAGCTCCAGACTCTCTGTTTTTGTGACACTTTTTGTTTGCTTCTCTCCCGTCAGTTTTTTCCTTCCTTTGGCATTTGAGCGTGCCCTTGGAGTGCTCTCCATCGTCATGGCCGTCCTCCATTCATATGGTCTCCTATCATCTTTTTCCTAAAATGAAAACCGTAGCCCGTTGGCAGATTCTTCCTAGACTCTCGACTCTATAGACTAATAAAGATCTAAAACAAAAATGAAAGTAAAATTCAACTAAAAACTAAGATAGAACTGTCTGGTTGCCTCCCGACAAGCGCTCGTTTAAGGTCTTGAGCTCGACCCCTAAAGATATAACGTTTAGCGTGCGATAATCAGTGCATAGGAGATGCGCATGTCAAATTTTACGGTGAGGCCTTGAGGGTTCAGGTGCGGTTCTAGTTCTTCCTTGGTCTCCCTAGTGTGCATCTCCTCTCTAATGGTGTTGAGGGATGACTCCCCCAAGCTTGCATTCTTAGTATCTTTCCTCTTTCCTGGCGATTGAGGTGTTTTTGCCGGCGGCACCTTTCTTCCTTTGCTTCACAGTAGAGAGCTTGTAGAGCTCTCTAATTCTCTCGACATTAGCATCGTTCTTTTATTCATCGGTCAGCATGATTACTTCTTCAATGGGAGGATCCAGTGGTTCTCCATTTGGGATGCCGTCCTCGGTATTTGGGACTCCATCGAGCCTCTCCGTGTGCAAGGCTCCAACGGCATAAGGCATGGCTTCATCTATTACCTTGTCAATAAGGTCCACGTAGTCCTCTTCTTTCGGCCAGGGTCTTTGCTTCATGGTCTTGGGGATATGGAATTCAAGCGCTATGTCGCCAACGTTGAGATACAACGTTCCTTCTCTCATATCTACTATGACTCCGACGGTGCATAAGAAGGGGCGTCCAACTAAAAGTGATGTATCGCCCTCCTCTTTTATGTCCATGAATTCATCGCATGGTACACAAAGACCTCCCAGTATTTGAAGAGGCATGTTCTCGGCAATCCCCATTGGCCTAGTAATTCTCCCATCGGCGAGTTGGATCTCATATCAATGGCTTTGAGGTCGGTCCTCGTGTTGATCTTCTTGAACATGGTGAGTGGCATGAGGCTTACGCTCGCTGCCAAGTCTACCAAAGCTTTTTGGAGGGGGACTCCGTCAAGGGTGCATGGAATCCGAAATTTTCCGGGGTCTTTCATATTCTTTGGAATTCTCTCCTTGTTGGCGAACCAAGTTCCTTGCTCGGCTAGCATAATCTTCTCCGTTTGCTTCTTTCCCGTGATTAAGTCCTTGAGGAACTTGGCGTATGACGGGATTTCAATTACCGCATCCAAGACTAGGATGTTTAGGCTAATTCCTTGCAAGTATTCTAGAAATTTGGCGAATCTCTTTTCTATCTTGGCCTTCGCCAACCGTTGAGGGAATGGTATTGGTGGCATGTAGGTTCGTTCTCTTTACGATTCATCCGCTTCAGATTTTCCGTCATTATTTGCCGTCTTAAGGCTCTCGTCTTCATTAATTCGCTTCTTGTCAATCAGAATTTCCACCTTGGGCCTTTAGCTTGAACAATAGTGGAAGTGGTATCCTTCCTGCCTCTCATAGTCACCGCCAATATCGCATTTATGTGGCGGTGTTGCTCCTCGGTTCTTGCTCCGGTTGAGCCGGCAATTGTTGTTGAGGCTTATTGAGCAAAGTAATTTGTTCCACCAATTGTGCCACAATAGTATTGAGAGAATCTTGGCCTGCCGTTAATTTCGCAGTAATCTTTTTTCGTTCGTCCATGAACTCCTTAACTCTAGCTTCGTGCTCGGATCTTGGTGGTACCGGTGCTGGGTTTTGTGATCTCCATCATTGATTATATCCGGGGGTCTATAAGGCCCTGCTTGTTGCCTTGGTGGATATTGTTGTTGTTGGGGCTGCCTTTGTTGATATGGTTGTTGTTGTTGAGGAGGCCGAGCTTGTTGTTGTTGCGCTGGTGGTTGTTGATGAGGGGGAATCAAGACTCCCTCGTTGTTGGCATAGGAAAATCCAGGGTGACCCTTGGTAGCCGGGTTCACCCAATAACCAATGTTACTCCCACTGGTGACGTATTGCACTTGCTCCACGGCTCCTTCATTTTGCTCGCTTCCAATAAACCTGACTTGGCCTTAGTTTTGCTAATCACTCATGCTCCCTCCGGATGTCGGTGTGTTGGGCACTCCATATGACTCGCAAATCCGCTTTTCAATCCTTTCCACGACCTTGGAGAGAGAGTCAAACTTTGTGGTCAGCTCGGCCACTGCCTTCGCTTCATAGATACTTGCCGGCTTCGATGATGATGATGATTGGCCCCTCTCATCTGCCCATTGCTGATTGTTGGAGGCCATCTCTTCTAGCAACGCCGTAGCATCCTCAGGTGTCTTTGATAGAATAGCTATGTTGGCCGTGGCATCAATTATCATCTTTGTGTCCGTCCGGAATCCATTGTAGAAACTGTGAACAAGCTCATAATCATCGATGCTTTGGTAGGGGCATTGATGTTGGAGATCTTTAAACCGCTCCAACGCTTCATAGAGAAACTCTTGGGACCCTTGCTTGAAAGACATTAATGAGTTTCTTATCTTCACAGTCTTGGATGGCAGGTAAAAATTTGTTGACAATCGCGCTCGCTAACTCATCCCAAGTAGTGAATGTCACGTGTGCTTGTATCCTTAGCCAATATAAAGCTTTGTCACGAAGAGTAAAACAGAAGAGACGTAACCGAATAGCATCATTTGGCACATTCGGCATCTGAAAAGTGGCGCACTTCACCAAGAACAATTGTAGGTGATAATGCGGGTTCTCTTGAGAATTCCTATGAAAGAGATCTTGTTGCATCATTACAATAAGCCCAGTCTTTAGTTAGAAGTTCTTGTCGGCCGCCAACTCCGGCATAAGTATGAAAGATGTAGTAACCGAATTGTTCGGGGTAAGCCTATCCCGGATGGAGACAAGCCTAGTGGTCTGTCGTAATCCCTCATCTCTAGTTTCCTTCGCCCTTTGATTCTCCTCTATAATTGATCTCTTTTCTGCTCTCAGTTTCCTTACAGTGCGCTCGATCTCAGGATCAAATAGATCTTCTTCAGTTGCCTTCGATCGTGTGTTCATGCACAAAAAAAGAGAAACTAGAAAGATTAGTTAGCACAATAAAGGAATAAAAGAAAATAAAATAAATAAAAAAATAGCTAAGTAAAGAAAATAAAATACAGTCGCATCCCTGCAACGGCGTCAAAAACTTGATCGCTCCCGGATATACACCCAGAAAACAATGTAGCTTTACCGCAAGTACCCGGTTAAGTGGCAAGCGGGTATCGAATCATAGGGAGGACTAATGAAAATACTCTATTTTGGTTACTAAACTATTTGGTGGAAAATTCGTTTGAGAATGGATGGTGTAACAATTGTTTAAGTAACAATGCAAATTCAATATAATAAAGATGTCTAGGGCTAGGAAATCCCCACTATGGATTTTCAAGTCATCGACGTGAGTTATGAAATACCATGCAATCAAACTCGAGTCAAGGTGAACTTGCCGCAACTAATTAGAGAATCGGCTCACGCTGTCGCGCTATTGTAGGTCTATAGCGCTCTAAAATAAAGCCTCGCTATTGTGCAAGCCTAGTCTAGACTACTAGTATTATGATCGGCAATCTCGTCCAATCTAAACTCAAGCTCGTTGTCGTACAACTTGAGTTTGGATCTAGATATTGTTAGTTCGTATCCATTCACTGTTGTGCAACGAATATGAGTATAGGAGAACAATAAAAATGCTAGCTTTGGTCGCTGTCGTGTACTAAATCTAGGGAATTTCGATTGTAAACCTAAATCGAATATCTTGGGCTTTCCTTGGATCAAGATCCTCTGTTGAGCTCATGAGATCCAAGAAAAATCCCTATCTATTCGTAGTAAATCAACCAAGATCTAACCTTTCAATCAAGCCTAATAGCATAGCAATTCAATAGATCTTACAATTCAAACATTAGATCCATAGGGTTCATCCCTTTGCCTAGAGAAAAGGAATTACCCACAAATCATATTAGAAATCGATATGAAAACAAGATCAACAATGGAATTCATCATGCAATCAAGATTCAATAAGAGATATAGCATAAAAATAAAATTTGCAAGAGATCAAAACAAACCAACGTCGCCAAAGAAGCCTTCAATATAATTTTAAGACCCATTCTTCGATCTCTCGCCAATACAAAAGCTTAACTATCCTTAGAAACTAAGGAAAAATAGTTCTAGGAAGTCTATCTGGTCTCCCCTGGGGCTGGAGACAAAACTGGGTTTAAATACATGCCCAAAAGAACCAAAAAGTACGGACCAAACTGCCCCTGCACCGCCAGAACCCCTAGTTTTCCTGACTGGGCGTCTGCACCACTCGGCTGAGTGGAAGTATTACTCGACCGAGTGAGAATCCTGACTCGGCAAAGTATGTCAGTCTGCAGATCGTCCAAAAAACAGAGAAGTCGGCCTGGCTCTCTTCGAAATTTTGGCCTCCACTCAGGCGAGTGGAGTTCTTACTCGGCCAAGTGGAATTCACCACTCGGCCGAGTACATTGTGGTACTCAGGCTAGCAGATGTCGACGTGTCAATCTTGCTCAGCCGAGTAGGCTGCGTTACTCGATCGAGTGAACTGCATTGCTCGGTCGAGTGTCCTGTTTCAGAGCTCATTTCTTCTCCTTTTTGCTTTCTCGTCAATTCCTTCGACACCCTTCTTCTTCCACTCATCCTCCAGTGCCGTTAACTATCCAATATGATCATGAGCAATGCTCCGGCACACGTGCAAGTCCTCTAGGCTCCAAATTGCACCTGATTGCTACATATCTCTTGAAATCAGACAAAAAACAAGAAATAGTGAAAAGTATCGAAACATCGTCAAATAATCGTGAAAACCGTGATATGAGCACTCGAAATGGCTTGCAAATGTGCAGAAAAATGGTGTAAAATATGAGCCGATCAATTACCATGGTTATTGAGAAGCTAACTTTTTCTGGATAAAATTTAATAGAAGAATCGATAGGTTGAGTAGCTATGTAGTTTTCAAAGTTCTACATGAATTTCCCCACTAATTAATAAGTCTTTCTTCCAATATTCCTTAATTTTATGACCAATATGTCCCCAAAAATAGTTTGAAAATTCTATTTCTAAAGTTGTTTTGAATAATTGAATATAATGTTTTCTTATGCAGCTTGAATTAATAGATCAAATTAAGTGGTAGTATTTAAGACACATTGTAGATTCTCTTCGATAATCAGCTATGCTAATTCATTATCCAAGGTAAGCAACAATGAACAATAGAGGGTCTAATACATATATACTCTTATTCTAGGGATTTCAACTGATCCTTTCTAGAGAAGTAGACGGTCTCCCCGAGCAGGCCTTTAATTTGGTGGGTAACATCGATGAAGCTACCGCGAACTATGAACTTAGAAGGGGAGAAGAGTGAAATTGAAAATTTTGATGTTGATCATGAGTATGTTTGTTGTTTGGTTAATCTGGCACAAGCTTTGGAAGTCTTATACAATGGTTCTTCGAATATAGCAAGTTTGCACCATTAAATTAAATGATATTATAAACTCAAAGATTATGTGACCACCTTATTGTACCAATGAGAACTCCTAATGGATAGCATAAGAATGAGCATGGCCAGATTGCTGCTAAAGACATTGAAGTTGGCCAAGCATCATTAGTGGCAACAAAGATGACAAGTTGCATGTGAATGTTAAACTATAATAAAGAGGATATAATGTCACTTTCTCGTTGGCTGGTAAGAAAATAATCACAAGATGGAGGAGATGGCTAATGCACCATCCATGTGACTTTTGAGCACATTAGAGAGGAGGTGGACAGAGAACAATTGCTTGTGATAGTATGCACTTGAAAGTTTTACATCTATGGAATCTTTTTGAGAATGATGCCTTGGAAGGGTAAAGGATTTTGATTTAGGGAGATAAGTTTGATTGAATAGGATGGAAGATGATTTTAAGTGGATGGTAAGAGCACTTTTGGTGAAAAGAATTTATGATCAAGAAGAAGAAGCCTTTGGAGGCTCCAATTCTATGCAACAAATAAGAGTGGATTGGAGTAAAGAGTTTGATTGTGCTTTTTCATAAAGATGGGATTATATACATGTTATAATAAATTTTTGTGGTAAATCATAATGATGATAATATGGAATATGTTAAGAACATTTTGCATGAGTGCACTCTACATGTAGAAGATGGCTATCTATATCCAAGTAAGAAGACTCTTACAAATAGAACGCATGCTTAAACAATATACATAAAAGTGCATTTTCTGTATACTTTGGATGTAGTAAAGATAGAATTTTCTATATTGTTTACACCATGGAAGATGTATAAAAGTTCAAGCTTAGATGAAACTAGGTAGAGATAGATATCCGAGGTAGCTTAAGCGGATGACTATAGAAGCTTGAATGTGGCAAGTTGGGGCTTACAAGTTTAACCTACAAACGGTTTATGATCTGGGAAGGATATTGGCCCATGCCAACTAAATAGGACCTAAACATGGCTCGAAGAGCATGGCGATGGACCTTCCATGGGCATGTGTTGGGATATTAAGACACATCCCAGTAGATTTTGATGTTGTGCACAAGTGATATGTGTACTAATATGTTTATTTCAAGTGCAAATAGATTATTTTGTAGACAAGTAGAATAAAACGCATTGTAAAGCGAATTGAAGGACTTACAGCCATGATAAAGAAGCTATTCTCACGCCACAAATTGAAGAAAATGAAGGCTCTGAATTATAAAGCAAATAAAGACTTGAGATTAAGAGAAGTTGGCTCAAGACGAAGAATGAAGAACAAGAGATAGATGTGTGTCTAAGTGAGTAACTTACTTAGATATTTAAAAAGCCATAGTATATATTTTACACACACACAATTTCTACAAAAATTATTTGAAAATATATTACTTAATATGTTAATTTAATATAATTTTTATAAATTATTTTCCAGTTTATTTTAAGTATAAAAACTTTTGTATCCTATTATAACCTATTATTATTGTCAGATAGCTGACTATTTCTGTTAGGATTTACTCTAAACTTTCTGTCAAAATAATATCCAACTCTTTGAGAAAATAGCCAAATATGTGGGAGAAATAGTCGTTATTCTCCAGAATAGCCGACTATCTGTGTCAACTTTTGACAGATTTGGTAATCTGCCTTGATTTATGCTAAGCTAATTTTGTGCAGATTTTGTCCTAATATTTCTCTATAAATAGCTGGGATCTCAGAGTTTTAAACACAACAATTCCTATATCGAAAAAATTTCTTTATTGCTAAAAAGTGCTCAAAAGCTCAATTTTCTATTCTTCGTTAAAAGGCTACTGATTTAAGTCATTCTTAATCAATCTTTCAAGAACATTTTCAGTTTTATTTTAGCCTTTCTTTTTTATCTCTAATCTTAAAGCTTTCTCTATTGAGATTCAAAATACAAGTCTCGTGTTTTAATCTTTGTGTTTTTAAAATCATATTTTCTTTCAAATATTAAAAACTTGACTATTGATCTCTAAAGCCCAAGTGCAATTTTTTAGAGTATCAATTTTCAAGAACAAATTCATTTGATCAAGTTGTGCTAAGCCATGTCATTTTATTTTATCAAAGAATTTTTACGATTTTCTTAAGACACTTATTCACATATATACTATTGGCTTTTAGGAAATCATTGTACGAAAATTTCATATCTTTTGTAAAGTCATTGAAGAAGACTTGATTGTTATAATGCATGTGTTATATGGGAAATTAGTGTGGAGAACCCTAGTTGGTTGTAACTAGGTGTCTGTGTTGGAAATTCCTAGCAAGGGAAGCTAGGTGCTTGTACGAAGTTCTCTTCATTGTGTTGAGGCAAGGCTTTCTCTTGCTGAGAGCTAGTGGATCGATTATTGGACGTAGGCCAAGATTGGGCCGAACCAGGTAAAATCGTTGTGTGTTTGTGTTGTGATCATATCTCTCTAACTCTTTTTATTATTATTGCTTGCATCTTTTTATACCGCTGCAACTCTCATTCAAGCATATAATAATCGCTGATTAAGTAAAAATTGAGGTAACATTAATTTGAAACTTAGACAAATATTAGAAGGATTTTTAATTACACAAAAAGATTGTTATTCGTTGACAACCCTATTCAACCCCCTTCTAGTATTGTTTGCCATCCACAGGGATCCTACAGCATGGACCTATCAAAAAATGGGTCTAACTTCAGCCGAAAGTTAGGCATATACCATTTTCAGGCTAAGGCCTAGCTTACCATAGGACAAACTGTATTCCCAACCTGTTGAAGGCCTGCTTCAAACCCAACACTTCAAACTAGAAATCTTACATATCCACGCCTAATATCTCGAAATATTTTGTATCTTATGTTGGATGTTGAGTCAACCTCAACATATTTCTTGTACTAACTTTATGTACATATATATTAGATGATGTACAAGATCAAGTGATGGTGTTTCAAGATAAGGTAAGGTGCATTGAAGATTTCTTTGGCAAGGAAATGAAGCATAAAGTCCACATCAATTGAGATATCAAGACGAAATATGTATTTGATGGACTTTCTATTTTTTTGTCATAGAATATATGTTAAAGCATTGACGATGCACCACACACAATTATGAACCTCAGGAAAGACTTACATTTATAATGTTTTTAATCCATATGAAAACCTTATGTTTCTATCCTAAACTGTGCAGTTTTATCATTATTAGTCGACCAATGTAGAACTCCTAGTCGACCAATAATAGACAGAAACATTGGCTGCTCAAATTAGTCGACCAATGACTAACTATTAGTCAACTAATAGTATAGCATTAGTCGACAATGGTTGTACACGAGTTGACTAACCAACTAGCTGTTGGCTGAGTTGACTTTGAGAATATTGTCATTTTCTAACCGTTGTTAAGGGTATTTTTGAGATTTCCTTTGATGGGGTTTTCACCTTTATAAATAGGAAAAACCTCAGTATTTTTAAAATCAAGTTTATGCAAAAGATTATCCTTTTTAGAAAAGCAATATTTCAATATTGTCAAAATACCCCCAAAAACATTTTCATAATTTTTAGCCAAAATGAAAAGCCATAGATGTAACGACCGGCATTTTGATAAAACCCATTTTATTAAATTATCCTTGTCGTACTTTTCCATATCTGTGGCTAATATGTATATGTATTACGTAGTCGTACTACGTGCACGTATTAGCTATAATCCATTTTAAATCTATCATTATATTTTTCATTAAAAGGTTTATTTCAAATCTGAAATTCAAAACTTCGAATTACTTCCATATTAACTATGGAGAGTGTTACTCCTCTTAATCACAATTGAATCTAACCCATTATTACAATTGCCTAAATTTCTATTTCCATGTTTCCCAATTTCAAAACCTTCCTTATTAAATCTTATTAAAACCTATAATTAAATTGGCATTTTAACCCCAAGATTTCCTCCCCTAATAAAGTTTTCATTTCAAAATCTTCCCTTATTTATTTAGGCTCTAATATCCCCCTTGATTATAACTAATTAAAATTTTAACTTCCATACTTTTTCCCCATTTCAAAACATTTACAGGTTAAGCTAAACCCTTTCCTAATAAAACTCTGCACTAGACTTGCAGCCGCACAAATTTGTAAACCCCTCTACACAAAAACCCAAAAAATATTATGAGTTAGCTAACACCCTATCACCTCTAAGCACAATGCATAAGGGAACCCACGCACTAATAACCCAGCCCTATATTCAACCTCACACACAACTCTAGGGTCTCACATGCAAACCACTTACCTTTTTTTAAAACTCAGCACATATATTTCCAAACTCAACAGCAATGCTAGGACCATGCTCACGTGAGTAACCCAGCCATCCTTCTCCAAGCCCAACAACTAGACCCTACAATTTTCCTCCAAGGCTGCACGTGAGTGAACCTCAGCCTTTAAGTAAACCCTAAGCTAAACCTAGCCGCCACCCTACATCTCCCTTCCTCCTTCAACCCAACGCATGGCCACCGCCTCAGATCGTCCACGACTCCAGCTTGCCGCTGCAAACCCCTCCTCAGGCTAACCCCCGGTCACTTGCAGTCATGGCCACCCCTTCCCTCGCAAACTAGCGCTTATCATCACCCCATGCCAGCTACGACCCCAGGCCGTAACCCACCTCCGGCCATCATCAGGCCGCACTACCCTCTCCAATGCATGCAACCCAGGCCGCCCTCCCCTATCCGAGTGGCCTCCCCCTGTCCAAGCACTGTAAACCCCTCCTCTCGCCTCACATCGCCGCACAAACCCATGCCCAAAGCTTCCCCCCTCCACGTCCACATCGGCAGACCCTCTGTCCTCAACCCGATACCCCAGGCCTTCATCAGGCCGGCCAGCCTCTCCTCCACGCATAAGGCCACCCTCTTCCCAGGCCGCACAGCCCTCTTCCACGCATAAACCCGGTCCATGCGTGCACCACCTTCTACACCCGCAAAAACACAACCCCTGACTGCCGGTCGCCCCAACGGCCTACCATCCACCAGTTCACTTCCTTCGTGCACCGTTCTCCCATATGCAGCAACCTCCATGGTGGCACAACCCATTCTCTCACTCTCCATCGTCGTCATTGTCGCTGATTTGGCATCGTACACATCGTCGTTGCTCTCGCTATGTTTCGTTACAATGCTGCGACAACGGTTAGTAGATCTATCCTGTAATATGCTATATCCCACACCCTAGGATATAGAACTTAATTAGAGAACTTAATAAAAACATATCATTAGACATTGTAGGGTTTAGTTTAACATTTGATATGTCGTAAAAGACCTAATTCTGTTGTACGTCTAATCAAACCAAGAGAACCGATCACACCGTAGCATAGTGCTCGTCGAGACAAACCCAACAACACCAAGAATACTGAAATCAGGAAAGTGTACAATTTGTTATGAATTTTTGAAGTTTAAATGTTAAATCGTGTTTTTCCCTTAAAGCTGAATAACAAGAATTTGACCCGTGAAATGATGCTCACTAAAATATCATGACGACCCATACTTAATTTGTGACACATTGACATAAAATATCGCATGTTTAATATTCAAGAATAAATAACAAAAAATAGTTGATTACAAATGTTTAATAAACAACCCTTTAAATTCGTTGTTTAAATTGTTTTAGGATGTGGTAATTCAGGATAAATGCCAAAATTGGCATGACCAGATGCTCCACGGTATATTCGCACGCACGTTCCTCATTATAACCACCTGGACACATGAAATCGTCAGATCAGGCAAGTGTGCGAAACTACATAAATTATTGGAGTATTAATGTGTAAATGCATTTTCTGTGCATGCGTGTGTGGACCCTTAATAAGTGAATTGATAATGCATGTGTGCGTGCGTGGACACTCATTAATAGAAAATTGACGATGACATGAAACTATTGAACTGCTTTGAACACATTTGATTGTATTGAACAACCTGCGGATAATATACCACTCTCCAAGACAGAGAGAGTGATCCCTTGTACGGATAGCCTGCAGGCAATAGATCACTCACCTAGCAGAGTGAGTGATCCCTTGTACGGATACACAGCCTGCGGGCAATAGGGCACTCACTTAGAGAGTGAGTGATCCCTTGTACGGACTTATCTTGTGCACTTGGGCTGGGGTAGGATTGAGCGTGTGCACGGTTTAGAGGGTTTGATCCCCCTCAAACCGTAAGGCGTGAACCCTCTTGACACACACCGTCTTGTCTTGTCTTGTCTTGCCTTGTTTTGTGACACATTGACATAAAATATTGCATGTTTAATATTCAAGAATAAATAACGAAAAATAGTTGATTGCAGCATGTTTAATAAACAACCCTTTTAACTTCGTTGTTTAAATTGTTTTCGGATGTGGAAATTCAAGATAAATGCCAAAATTGACATGAACAGATGCTCCAAGGTATATTTGCACGCACGTTCCTCATTATAACCACCTGGGCACCCGAAATTGTCAAATTAGGCAAGTGTACAAACCTACATAAATTATTGGAGTATTAATGTTTAAATGCATTTTCTGTGCATGCTTGTGGACCCTTAATAAGTGAATTGATAATGCATGTGTGTGTGTGGACACTCATTAATGGAAAATTGACGATGACATGAAACTATTGAACTGCTTTGAACAAATCTGATTGTATTGCACAACATGTGGGTAATAGTGCACTCTCCAAGACAGAGAGAGTGATTCCTTGTATGAATACACAGCTTGTAGGCAATAGGGCACTCACCTAGCAGAGTGAGTGATCCCTTGCACGGATACACAGCCTGCGGGCAATAGGACACTCACCTAGCAAGTGAGTGATCCCTTGTACGGACTTATCTTTTACACTTGGGCTGGGATAAGGTTGAGCATGTGCATGGTTTAGAGGGTTTGATCCCCCTCAAATTGTAAGGCGTGAACCCTCTTAACACACACCGTCTTGTCTTGTCTTGCATTGTCTTGCCTTGTTTTGTAGCCAGTAGCACACGCAACGGCTATTGACATGCCACGTTATTCTCTTGCACTGTCTTTTCCTTTCCTGCCATGTCTATATAAATTGTCATGCTCATTACTTTACTTTTAAAATGTTGTAGAATTGACATGCTAGTGGTTCCTTACTTCGCCTTGTTTTTTTAGTTGTCATGTTTAAACTATGCAGAGACCTTGTCTAAAATCATTAATGCTTCATAATTTATTTTCATTCGTACACTTTGCCTTGGGATTCTCACTTTCTCTGGCATATCCTTGCTGACATACATTCGTTGTTTTTGGAATGTATGTCAGATCATCAGCCATGTTACAGGAGGACTTATTAGGGATAGCTGCGCTAGATGACCAGTAGTTGTCGAATCTGTGAACTATCATTGTAATATTTTACTTTTGTTGTATGGGTCATAAGACCCACTCTTCCTTTCCTTCATTGTTGTAATTCAGTTTGAGATGTTGAGATTGTAATAATAAAAATATTTTTTTGCTTATCTGTGATGTTTTTGAGTATTCATGCAAATACCTACAAAGTTTTCACAAAGACACTTATTGTGTTAAGTCAAGGAGGAAAGAAATGCAAAAGTACCTCCTACTTACATGCACATGCGGACCCGCTCGCGTCTTCGCTACTAAGCATAATGGGAAGCAGGACGTGACAGGTTTTAGTGGTGGCCCATGCAGGTCAATGCTCATGCAAAATACTTTAAAACAACATGGATAATATTACAATCTTGATTATCAAACAACACCTTTGCTTGAATTTCCTACCCCAATCTAATTCATCAGAAAATCCTAGTCCTAAGGTTCCTAATCCTTAGTAAACCAAATAAGTATATCCTTGATTTTAAATCTTCTTAACATTACCCTTAGGAATCCAACGTAGTATATTCACAAGTAATTTCCTATTCATACTCATATGTGATCATCCTATTCTAATCCTTGCTCTCGATCCACGTGATCCTTCTGACGGCCGTCATTATCCTTTCGAATCATCCACATTACAATCCTGAATTTACTTTCGATATCCTTTTCATTGAATCCCTCGCCCAGTTTAATTTCTTTGAAACCATTAGTATATACCTAGCTCTCATAGTTATCAGCCGGCTTAAATTCATTCTTTGATTTTGAGATTTCCTTCGCCGTAATCTTTAATCACTATTTTACAATGATTTTCTAACCTATATCATCCATACTCATATATCTATCTTACTTTCTACATATAGAAATCTTCATTTTTGAACCCTACTTATATTTCACAGATTCAATGTAGCATTTTCTTTTCCCACTACAACGTATTTCAAAACAACCGTCAAATACAAATTTAAATACTTTATGCTAAATAGAACTCCAACTATTTCAGTGTATCAGTTCAGTATTCATCGTATTGATACTTTAAAGATTTTTGGTTAAATCTATCCCCATTTACAAAACCATCACTACGTCCCTATTCTCATTACTCTTTCGTCTATTACTTATCTTCTGTTTCAACTCATACCATCTGCTCATTATTCTTATATACGTTATAAAGATATAATTATATTTTACACATGTCTTCCATTCTCCTACTTAATCATTCATAACTTTTTTATGCCACCTAATCAAGTTACCTCCCTCTCTATGTTTCATCTGAAACTGTTCATCACAACATTGATTCGTTACACCATTCAACTCTGAACCCTACTCTATTTCTTAGTTATCGCATTAGTGTGTGTCTTTACTTATTACAACTTTAGCTAGATTAGTTTTAAATTTGCGTTATAATCCATGTGGATGTCCTCTTCTATTTTTAATCCATCATCAGCAGTGTTATTTTTTTTGTTTTTGTTATTTCGTTATATTGTTAGAATGTTAGATATGATGATTATTATTAGGAGATTATATTTACGGTTAAGTGTAGTTGAGATGATGTAAGGTGTAGTAGTATTAGTTGATTATGAACACAAAGAACTTAGATTAATCCATTTGCATGGTGATAAATAGAATGACGTGTTCAAGATTTATTTTTTCATATATGGATAATACCCATACGTACGATTCCTTTAGAGTTTCATTTTATGAGTGGTGCCCAGGAAGGGGAGTTTATTAAGGATTTGAAATTCAGATCAGTAGCAACTAAGAGTAGCTATGAAAGTATAACATAATTTATAGCGACGATGAAGAGTGAGTTGTGAGCATGAAAATTGTTGATTGTAAATGGTGAAGTATGCTATGCGTATTTATACTTGTTGTCATATATTAGTAGTTGGAAGAGTTTCAGTATATCGATTGCTTGATATAAGAATAATATCGGAGTTGGATGATATCACAATTATAGTGCTACGAGTTAGGTTATACAATGAACAAGGGATGCCATATTACGGATAAGACAACTTATGAGAATGAATAGTTTTTGGAGAACTTAGTTATAGAGGGGATTGTACCTTAAAGATTTCTCAGGAAAATGTTACTGCCTTGATAGCATGATAAGCAAAGAAGTGAAGAAATTTGCAAAAGGTAGTGATTGAGGATATTTAGTATTTTCTTCAAAGGTTGCTTTGTATAAAGTTTTGATTGTCTAAAACAAGAAGTATGAGGTAGGAATCAAAAAGGAAATGTTGGATGAATATTTAAGTTTAGGATATGCTTATGGTTGAACCATTATACAGTGACAGGACGAGAAGTGATGATTTATCTTAGGAACATTTGTTTGAGGTTATGTGTTTAGCAACCAGTGTATTAGAATATGGAAGTTACAGTTATGAGTATATATTTATATTCATTAGTATTTTTTTCACTCACCCTTGTCCCTGCACAATGTGGGTAGCCGTCACTAGGTTTTACGCTTGCATGTTGATGATTAAGGCCATCAATGATGCATAGTCATCCGTAAACCCCCTTTCGAGATTCAATCTTAACCTCGTCACTTGCATCACATCCTACTTGTCTCATTTCTTCGACTGAAACAATCTCAGATCACATCGAACTCAAATCTTAAGAAATTCCGAAGACGGAATTTTTCTTAAGGTGGGTAGAATGTAACGACCGGAATTTTGATAAAACCCATTTTATTCTTATCTTATCCTTGTCGTACTTTTCCGTATCTATGGCTAATGCGTATACGTATTACGTACTCGTACTACCTGCACATATTAGCAATAATCCTTTTTAAATCTATCATTATATTTTTCATTAAAATGTTTATTTCAAATCTGAAATTCAAAACTTCAAATTACTTCCATATTAACTAAGGAGACTTTTACTCCTCTCAATCACAATTGAATCTAACCTATTATTACAATTGCCCAAATTGCTCTTTCCAAGTTTCCCAATTTCAAAACCTTCCTTATTAAATCTTATTAAAACCTATTATTAAATTGGCATTATTAACCCCCAAGATTTCCTCCCCTAACAAAGTTTTCATTTCAAAATCTTCCCTTGTTTATTTAGGCTTTAATATCCCACATCATTACAATTAACTAAAATTATAACTTCCAAATTTTTTTCCCCATTTCAAAACATTTCCAGGTTAAGCTAAACTCTTTCCTAATAAAACTCTACCCGAGACTTGCAGCCGCACAAACTTGTAAACCCCTCTACACAAAACCCCAAACAAACATTAAGAGCTAGCTAACACCATATCACCTCTCAGCACAATGCACAAGGGAACCCACACACTAATAACCCAGCCCTATATTTCAACCTCACACACAACTCTAGGGTTTCACATGCAAACCCCTTACCTTTTTTTAAAACTCAGCCCTTATATTTCCAAACTCAACAGCAATGCTAGGACCATGCTCACGTGAGCAACCCAGCCATCCTTCTCCAAGCCCAACAACTAGACCCTACAATTTTTCTCCTAGGCTGCACGTGAGTGAACCTCAGCATTTAAGAAAACCCTAAGCTAAACCTAGCCGCAACACTACATCTTCCTTCCTCCTTCAACCCGAGACATGGCTGCCGCCTCAGATCACCGGTGACTCCAGCTCGCCGCCACAAACCCCTCCTCAGGCCAACCCCCGGTCACTTGCAGTCGTGGCCACCCCCTTCCCTCGCAAACTCGCCCCTATCACCACCCCACGCCAGTTATGACCCCAGGCCGCAACCTTGCTCTAGCCATCATCTGGCCACACTGCCCTCTCCAGTGTGTGCAACCCAGGCCATGCTCCCCTGTTCGAGCGGTCTCCCCATGTACAAGCATCGCAAACCCCTCCTCTCGCCTCACACCATCGCACAGACCCACACACAAAGCTTCCCTCCTCCACGTCCATGCCGGTAGACCCCCTGTCCTCAACCCGAAACCACAGGCCATCATCAAGACAGCCAGCCTCTCTGCCACGTGCAAGCCACCCTCTTCCTAGGTTGCACAGCCCCCTTCCACATGCAAACCCAGTCCGTGCGTGCACCACCTTCTACACGTGCAAAAACACAACCCCTGACTGTAGGCCGCCCCTACGGCCTGCCGTCCACCAGTTCAGTTCCTCCGCGCCCTGTTCTCCCATATCCAGCAACCTCCATGGCGGCGCAACCCATTCTCTCACTCTCCATCGTCGTCATTGTTGCTGATTTGGAGTCGTACACGTCATCCCTGCTCTCGCTACGTTTCGTTACACCGCTGCGATAATGGTTAGTAGATCTATCCCGTAACATGCTATAACCCACAACTTAGGATAGAGAACTTAATAAAAATAGATTATTAGACATCGTAAGGTTTATTTTAACATTTGATATGTCGTAAAAGACTTAATTCTATTGTAGTCTAATCAAACCAGAGATCCGATCACACCGTAGCGTAGTGCTCGTCGAGACGAACCCAACGACACCAAGAACACTGAAATCAGACAAGTGTACAATTTCTTAAGAACTTTTGAAGTTTAATGTTAAATCGTCTTTTTCACTTAAAGCTGAATAACAAGAATTTGACCCGTGAAATGACGCACACGAAAAATATCATGACGACCCATCTTAGATTGTGACACATTGACATAAAATATCGCATGTTTAATCTTCAAGAATAAATAACGAAAAATAGTTCATTGCAGCATGTTTAATAAACAACCCTTTTAACTTCGTTGTTTAAACTATTTTCGGATATGGTAATTCAAGATAACGGCCAAAATTGACATGAACAGATGCTCCAAGGTATATTCGCATGCACGTTCCTCATATAACCACCTGGGCACCCGAAATCGTCAAATCAGGCAAGTGTGTGAACCTATATAAATTATTGGAGTATTAATGTTTAAATGCATTTTCTGTGCGTGCGTGTGTGTGGACCCTTAATAAGTGAATTGATAATGCATGTGTGCGTGTGTGGACACTCATTAATAGAAAATTGACGATGACATGAAACTATTGAACTGCTTTGAACACATTTGATTGTATTGCACAACCTGCGAATAATATAGCACTCTCCAAGACAGAGAGAGTGATCCCTTGTACGGATACACAGCCTGCAGGCAATAGGCACTCACCTAGCAGAGTGAGTGATCCCTTGTACGGATACACAGCCTGCGGGCAATAGGACACTCACCTAGGGAGTGAGTGTTCCCTTGTACGGACTTATCTTGTGCACTTGGGCTAGGGTAGGATTGAGCGTGTGCACAGTTTAGAGGGTTTGATCCCCCTCAAACCTTAAGGCGTGAACCCTCTTAACACACACCGTCATGTCTTGTCTTGTCTTGCCTTGTCTTGTTTCGTAGCCAGTAGCACACGCTACGGCAATTAACATGCCATGTTATTCTCTAGCACTGTCTTTTTCTTTCCTGTCATGTCTATATAAATTGTCATGCTCATTACTTTACTTTTACAATGTTGTAGAATTGTCATGCCAGTAGTTCCTTACTTCGCCTTGTTTTTTTTAATTGCCATATTTAAACTATGCAGAGACCTTGTTTAAAATCATTAATGCTTCATAATTTATTTTCATTCGTACACTTTGCCTTGGGATTCTCACTTTCTCTTGCAGACCCTTGCTGACATACATTCGTTGTTTTTGGAATGTATGTCAGATCATCAACCAGGTTATAGGAGGACTTATTATGGATAGCTGTGTCAGAGGACCAGTTGTTGTCAAATCTGTGAACTATCATTGTAATCTTTTACTTTTGTTGTATGGGTCATAAGACCTACTCTTCCTTTTCTTCATTGTTGTAATTCAGTTTGAGATGTTGAGATTGTAATAATAAAAATATTTTTTTGCTTATCTGTGTTGTTTCTGAGTATGCATGCAAATATCTGCAAAGTTTTCACACAGACGCTAATTGTGTTAAGTCAAGGAGGAAAGAAAAGCAAAATTACCTCCTCCTTAGTTGCACATGTGGACCCGCTCGTGTCCTCGCTCCTAAGCATAATGGGAAGCGGGACGTGACAGGTTTTAGTGGTGGCCCATGCAGGTCAATGCTCGTGCAAAATACTTTAAAACAGCATGCATAATATTACAATCTTGATTCTCAAACAACACCTTTGCTTGAATTTCCTACCCCAATCTAATTGATCACAAAATCCTAGTCCTAATGTTCCTAATCCTTAGTCAACCAAATAAGTATATCCTTGATTTTTAATCTTCCTTAACATTACCCATAGAAATCCATCGTAGTGTATTCGTAAGTCATTTCCTATTCATACTCACATTTGATCATACTATTCTAATCCTTGCTCTCGATCCACATGATCCTTTTGACGGCCGTCATTATCCTTTCGAATCCTCCACATTACACTCCTGAATTTACTTTCGATATCCTTTTCATTGAATCCCTCGCCCAGTTTAATTTCTTTGAAACCGTTAGTATATACCTAGCTCTCATAGTTATCAGCTAGCTTAAATTCATCTTTGATTTTGAGATTTCCTTTGCCGTAATCTTTAGACACTATTTTATAATGATTTTCTAACCTATATCATCCATATTCATATATCTATCTTACTTTCTACATATGGAAATCTTCATTTTTGAACCCTACTTGTATTTCACAGATTCAATGTAGCATTTTCTTTTCCCACTACAACGTATTTCAAAACAACCGTTCAAATACAAATTTAAATACTTTTATGATAAATAGAACTCCAACTATTTCAGTGTTTCTGTTCCGTATTCATCGTATTGATACTTTAAAGATTTTTGTTTAAATCTATCCCCATTTACAAAACAATCACTATGTCCCTATTCTCATTACTCTTTCGTCTATTACTTATCTTCTGTTTCAACTCATACCATCTATTCATTATTCTTATATACGTTATAAAGATATTAGTATATTTTACACATGTCTTCCATTCTCCTACTTAATCATTCATAACTTTTTTATGTCACCTAATTAAGTTACCTCCCTCTCCATGTTTCAGTTGAAACCGTTCATCACAACACTGATTCGTTACACCATTCAACTCTGAACCCTACACTATTTCTTAGTTATCACATTAGTGTGTGTCTTTACTTATTACAACTTTAGCTAGATTAGTTTTAAATTTGCGTTATAGTTCATGTAGATGTCCTCTTCTATTTTTAATCCATCATCAGCAGTGTTATTTTTTTTGTTTTTGTTATTTCGTTATATTGTTAGAATGTTAGCTATGATGATTATTATTAGGAGAATATATTTACGGTTAAGTGTAGTTGAGATGATGTAAGGTCTAGTAGTATTAGTTGATTACGAACACAAAGAACTTAGATTAATCCATTTAGAAGGTGATAAATAGAATGATGTGTTCAAGATTTATTTTTTCATATATGGATAATACCCATACGTAAAATTCCTTTAAAGTTTCATTTTATGAGTGGTGCACATGAAGGGGAGTTCATTAAGGATTTGAAATTAAGATCAGTAGCATCTAAGAGTAGATATGAAAGTATAACATAATTTATAGTGACAATGAAGAGTGAGTTGTAAGCATGACAATTGTTGATTATAAATGGTGAAGTATGCTATGCGTATTTATACTTGTTGTCATATATTAGTAGTTGGAAGAGTATAAGTATAACGATTGCTTGATATAAGAATTAGATCGGAGTAGGATGATATCACAATTATAGTGCTACGAGTTAGGTTATACAATGAACAAGGGATGACATATTACGGATAAGACCACTTATTAGAATGAATAGTTTTTGCAGAACTTATTTATAGAGGGGATTGTACCTTAAAGATTTCTCAGGAAAATGTTACTGCCTTGATAGCATGATAAGCAAAGAAGTGAAGAAATTTGCAAAAGGTATTGATTGAGGATATTTAGTATTTTCTTCATGGGTTGCTTTGTATAAAGTATTGATTGTCTAAAGCCATAAGTATGAGTTAGGAATCAAAAAGGAAATGTTGGATCAATATTTAAGTTTAGGCTATGCTTATGGTTGAAGCATTATACAGTGACGAGGCGAGAAGTGATGATTTATCTTGGGTACACTTGTTTGAGGTTATTGGTTTAGCAACCAGTGTATTAGAATATGGAAGTTACAGTTATGAGTATATATTTATATTCATTAGTTTTTTTTCACTCACCCTTGTCCCTGCACAATGTGGGTAGCCGTCACTAGCTTTTTGCTTGCACATTGACGGTTAAGGCCATCGATGATACATAGTCTTCCGTAAAACCCCTTTCGAAATTCAATCTTAACCTTGTCACTTGCATCACTTCCTACATGTCTCATTTCTTCGACTGAAGCAATCTCAGATCACATCGAACTCAAGTCTTAAGAAATTTCGATGACAGAGTTTTTCTTAAGTTTGGCAGAATGTAACGACCGGAATTTTGATAAAACCCATTTTATTCTTATATTATCCTTGTCGTACTTTTCTGTATCCGTGGCTAATGCGTATATGTATTACGTACTCGAACTACGTGCACATATTAGCTATAATCTATTTTAAATCTATCATTATATTTTTCATTAAAATGTTTATTTCAAATCTGAAATTCAAAACTTCAAATTACTTCCATATTAACTAAGGAGACCTTTACTCCTCTTAATCACAATTGAATCTAACCCATTATTACAATTGCCTAAATTGCTCTTTCCAGGCTTCCCAATTTCAAAACCTTCCTTATTAAATCATATTAAAACCTATAATTAAATTGGCATTACTATCCCCCATGATTACAATTAACTAAAATTTTAACTTCCAAATTTTTTTCCCCATTTCAAAACATTTCCAGGATAAGCTAAACTCTTTCATAATAAAACTCTACCCTAGACTTGTAGCCGCACAAATTTGTAAACCCCTCTACACAAAACCCCAAACAAATATTCAGAGCTAGCTAACACCCTTTCACCTCTGAGCACAATGTACAAGGGAACCCACGCACTAATAACCCAGCCCTATATTTCAACCTCACACACAACTCTAGGGTTTTACATGCCGACAGACCCCCTGTCCTCAACCCGAAACCCTAGGCCATCATCAGGACAGCCAGCCTCTCCGCCACGCGTAAGGCCACCCTCTTCCCAGGTCGCATAGCCCCCTTCCACGTGCAAACCCAGTCCGTGGGTGCACCACCTTCTACACGGGCAAAAAAACAACCCCGGACTCCCGGCCGCCCCTATAGCCTGCCATCCACCAGTTCACTTCCTCCGCACCCTGTTCTCCCTTATCCAGCAACCTCCATGGCGGCGCAACCCATTCTCTCACTCTCTATCGTCGTCATTATCGCTGATTTGGAGTCGTACACGTCGTCCCTGCTCTCGCAACGTTTCGTTTACACCGCTGCAACAACGGTTAGTAGATTTATCCTGTAACATGCTATAACCCACACCCTAGGATAGAGAACTTAATAAAAATAGATTATTAGACGTCTTAGGGTTTATTTTAACATTTGGTATGTCGTAAAAGACCTAATTCTGTTGTACGTCTAATCAAACTAGAGATCCGATTACACCTTAGCGTAATGCTCGTTGAGACGAACCCAATGACACCAAGAACGCTGAAATCAGACAAGTGTACAATTTGTTATGTATTTTTGAAGTTTAATGTTAAATCGTCTTTTTCACTTAAAGCTGAATAACATGAATTTGACCCGTGAAATGACGCACACTAAAAATATCATCCACTTAATTTGTGACCCATTGACATAAAATATCGCATGTTTAATATTCAAGAATAAATAACGAAAAATAGTTGATTGCAGCATGTTTAATAAACAACCCTTTTAAATTCGTTGTTTAAATTGTTTTCGGATGTGGTAATTCAAGATAAATACCGAAATTGACATGAACAGATGCTCCAAGGTATATTTGCACACACATTCCTCATTATAACCACTTGGGCACCCGAAATCGTCAAATCAAGCTAGTGTGCGAACCTACATAAATTATTGGAGTATTAATGATTAAATGCATTTTCTGTGCATGCGTGTGTGTGGACCCTTAATAAGTGAATTGATAATGCATGTGTGCGTGTGTGGACACTCATTAATAGAAAATTGACGATGAAATGAAACTCTTGAACTGCTTTGAATACAAGTGATTGTATTGCACAACCGGCGGGTAATAGGGCATTCTCTAAGACAGAGAGAGTGATCCCTAGTACAGATACACAGCATGCGGGAAATGGGGCACTCACCTAGTAAAGTGAGTGATCCCTTGTACAGATACATAGCCTGCGGGCAATAGGTCACTCACCTAGCAGAGTGAGTGATCCCTTGTACGGACTTATCTTGTGCACTTGGGCTGGGGTAGGGTTGAGCATGCGCACGATTTAGAGGGTTTGATCCCCCTCAAACCGTAAGGCGTGAACCCTCTTGACACACACCGTCTTGTCTTGTCTTGTCTTGTCTTGTCTTGTAGCCAGTAGCACACGCTACGGCTATTGCCATGCCACGTTATTCTCTTGCACTATCTTTTCCTTTCCTGCCATGTTTATATAAATTGTCATGCTCATTACTTTACTTTTAAAAGTTGTATAATTGCCATGCTAGTAATTCCTTACTTCGTCCTGTTTTTTATTTGTCATGTTTAAACTATGCTGAGACCTTGTTTAAAATCATTAATGCTTCATAATTTATTTTCATTCGTACACTTTGCCTTGGGATTCTCACTTTCTCTTGCAGACCCTTGCTGACATACATTCGTTGTTTTTTGAATGTATGTCAGATCATCAGCCAGTTTACCAGGTGGACTTATTAGGGATAGCTGAGCCAGATGACTAGGAGTTGTCGAATCTGTGAACCATCATTGTAATCTTTTACTTTTGTTGTATGGGTCATAAGACCCACTCTTCCTTTCCTTCATTGTTGTAATTCAGTTTGAGATGTTGAGATTGTAATAATAAAAATATTTTTTTGCTTCTCTGTGCTGTTTCTAAGTATGCTTGCAAATACCTGCAAAGTTTTCACACAAACACTTATTGTGTTAAGTCAAGGGGGAAAGAAAAGTAAAAGTGCATCCTACTTACTTGCAAATGCAGACCCGCTCGCGTCCTCCCTCCTAAGCATAATGAGAAGCTGGGCGTGACAGGTTTTAGTGGTGGCCCATACAGGTCAATGCTCGTGCAAAATACTTTAAAACGGCATGGATAATATTACAATCTTTATTCTCAAACAACACCTTTCCTTGAATTTCCTACCCCAATCTAATTCATCAGAAAATCCTAGTCATAAGGTTCCTAATCCTTAGTCAACCAAATAAGTATATCCTTGGGTTTTAATCTTCCTTAACAGTACATTCCACGTTATGACCATAGAAATCCATCGTAGTATATTCACAAGTCATGTCCTATTCGTACTCACATTTGATCATCCTATTCTAATCCTTGCTCTCGATCCACGTGATCCTTCTGGTAGCCGTCATTATCCTTTCGAATCCTCCACATTACAATCCTGAATTTACTTTCGATATCCTTTTCAATGAATCCCTCGCCCAGTTTAATTTCTTTAAAACCGTTAGTATATACCTAGCTCTCATACTTATCAGCCAGCTTAAATTCAATCTTTGATTTTGATATTTCCTTCGCCGTAATCTTTAGTCACTATTTTATAATGATTTTCTAACCTATATCATCCATACTCATATATCTATCTTACTTTCTACATATGGAAATCTTTATTTTTGAACCATACTTCTATTTCACAGATTCAATGTAGCATTTTCTTTTCCTACTACAACATATTTCAAAACAACCGATCAAATACCAATTTAAATACTTTTATGCTAAATAGAACTTCGACTATTTCAGTGTATCAGTTCTGTATTCATCGTATTGATACTTTAAAGATTTTTGTTTAAATCTATCCCCATTTACAAAACAATCACTACGTCCCTATTCTCATTACTCTTTCGTCTATTACGTATCTTCTGTTTCAACTCATACCATCTGCTCACTATTCTTATATACGTTATAAAGATATTATTATATTTTGCGCATGTCTTCCATTATCCTACTTAATCATTCATAACCTTTTTATGCCACCTAATCAAGTTACCTCCATCTCATTGTTTCATTTGAAACCGTTCATCACAAGCTTGATTCGTTACATCATTCAACTCTGAACCCTACACTATTTCATAGTTATCACATTAGTGTGTGTCTTTACTCATTACAACTTTAGCTAGATTAGTTGTAAATCTGCGTTATAATCCTTGTAGATGGCCTCTTCTATTTTTAATCCATCATCAGCAGTGTTATTTTTTTTGTTTTTGTTATTTTGTTATATTGTTAGAATGTTAGATATGATGATTATTATTAGGAGATTATATTTACGGTTAAGTGTAGTTAAGATGATGTAAGGTGTAGTAGTATTAGTTGATTATGAACACAAAGAACTTAGATTAATCCATTTACAAGGTGATAAATAGCATGATGTGTTCAAGATTTATGTTTTCATATCTGCATAATACCCATACGTATGATTCCTTTAGAGTTTCATTTTATGAGTGATGCACAGGAAGGGGAGTTCATTAAGGGTTTGAAATTTAGATCAGTAGCAACTAAGAGTAGCTATGAAAGTATAACATAATTTATAGTGATGATGAAGAGTGAGTTGAGAGCATGACAATTGTTGATTGTAAATGGTGAAGTATGATAGGCGTATTTACACTTCTTGTCATATATTAGTAGTTGGTAGAGTATCAGTATATCGATTGCTTGATATAAGAATAAGATCGGAGTTGGTTGATATCACAATTATAGTGCTACTAGTTAGGTTATACAATGAACAAGGGATGAGATATTATGGATAAGACAACTTATGAGAATGAATAGTTTTTGGAGAACTTAGTTATAGAGGGGATTGTACCTTAAAGATTTCTCAGGAGAATGTACCTGCCTTGATAGCATGATAAGCAAAGAAGTGAAGAAATTCGCAAAAGGTAGTGATTGAGGATATTTTGTATTTTCTTCCAGGGTTGCTGTGTATAAAGTATTGATTGTCTAAAGCAAGAAGTATGAGTTAGGAATCAAAAAGGAAATGTTGGATCTATATATAAGTTTAGGATATGCTTATGGTTGAAGCATTATACTGTGACGAGACGAGAAGTGATGATTTATTTTAGGAACACATGTTTGAGGCTATGGGTTTAGCAACCAGTGTATTAGAATATAGGAGTTGCAGTTTTAAGTAGAGTGATCCCTTGTACGGACTTATCTTGTGCACTTGGGCTGGAGTAGGGTTGAGCGTGTGCACAGTTTAGAGGGTTTGATCCCCCTCAAACCGTAAGGCGTGAACCCTCTTGACACACACCATCTTGTCGTGTCTTGTCTTGTCTTGTAGCCAGTAGCACACGCTACGGCTATTGCCATGCCACATTATTCTCTTGCACTGTATTTTCCTTTCCTGCCATGTCTATATAAATTGTCATGCTCATTACTTTACTTTTAAAATGTTGTAGAATTGCCATTCTAGTAATTCCTTACTTCGCCCTGTTTTTTAGTTGCCATGTTTAAACTATGCTGAGACCTTGTTTAAAATCATTAATGCTTCATAATTTATTTTCATTCCTACACTTTGACTGGGGATTCTCATTTTCTCTTGCAGACCCTTGCTGACATACATTCGTTGTTTTTGAATGTATGTCAGATCATCAATTAGGGTACCAGGAGGACTTATTAGGGATAGCTGAGCCAGAGGACCAGGAGTTGTCGAATCTGTGAACCATCATTGTAATCTTTTACTTTTGTTGTATGGGTCATAAGACCCACTCTTCCTTTCCTTCATTGTTGTAATTTAGTTTGAGATGTTGAGATTGTAATAATAAAAATACTTTTTTTTGCTTACCTGTGCTGTTTCTGAATATGCATGCAAGTACCAGCAAAGTTTTTACACAGACACTTATTTTGTTAAGTCAAGGAGGAAAGAAAAGCAAAAGTACCTCCTCCTTACTTGCACATGCAGACCCGCTCGTGTCCTTGCTCCTAAGCATAATGGGAAGCTGCGCATGACAGGTTTTAGTGGTGGCCCATGCAGGTCAATGTTCGTGCAAAATACTTTAAAACGGCATGGATAATATTACAATCTTGATTCTCAAACAACACCTTTCCTTGAATTTCCTACCCCAATCTAATTCATCAGAAAATCCTAGTCCTAAGGTTCCTAATCCTTAGTCAACAAAATAAGTATATCCTTAATTTTTAATCTTCCTTAACATTACATTCCACGTTATGACCATAGGAATCCATCGTAGTATATTCACAAGTTATGTCCTATTCGTACTCACATTTGATCATCCTATTCTAATCCTTGCTCTCGATCCACGTGATCCTTCTGACGGCCGTCATTATCCTTTCGAATCCTCACATTACAATCCTGAATTTACTTTCGATATCCTTTTCAATGAATCCCATTACAATCCTGAATTTACTTTCGATATCCTTTTCAATGAATCCCTCGCCCATTTTAATTTCTTTAAAATTGTTAGTATATACCTAGCTCTCATACTTATCAGCCGGCTTAAATTCATTCTTTGATTTTGAGATTTCCTTCGCCGTAATCTTTAGTCACTATTTTATAATGATTTTCTAACCTATATCCTCCATACTCATATATCTATCTTACTTTCTACATATGGAAATCTTCATTTTGAACCCTACTTCTATTTCACAGATTCAATGTAGCATTTTCTTTTCCTACTACAACATATTTCAAAACAACCGATCAAATACAAATTTAAATACTTTTATGCTAAATTGAACTCCAACTATTTCAGTGTATCAGTTCTGTATTCATCGTATTGATACTTTAAAGATTTTTGTTTAAATCTATCCTCATTTACAAAACAATCACTACGTCCCTATTCTCATTACTCTTTCGTCTATTACTTATCTTCTGTTTCAACTCATACCATCTGCTCACTATTCTTATATACATTATAAAGATATTATTATATTTTACGCATGTCTTCCATTCTCCTACTTAATCATTCATAACTTTTTTATGCCACCTATACAAGTTACTTCCATCTCCATATTTCATTTGAAACCGTTCATCACAACATTGATTCGTTACATCATTCAACTCTCAACCCTACCCTATTTCTTAGTTATCACATTAGTTTTTGTCTTTACTTATTAAAACTTTAGCTAGATTAGTTGTAAATTTGCGTTTTAATCCTTGTAGATGTCCTCTTCTATTTTTATTCCATCATTAGCAGTGTTATTTTTTTTGTTTTTGTTATTTCATTATATTGTTAGAATGTTAAATATGATGATTATTATTAGGAGATTATAATACGATTAAGTGCAATTAAGATGATGTAAGGTGAAGTAGTATTACTTGATTATGAACACAAAGAACTTAGATTACTCCATTTACAAGGTGATAAATAGAATGATGTGTTCGAGATTTATTTTTTCATATCTGGATAATACCCATACGTACGATTCCTTTAGAGTTTCATTTTATGAGTGGTGAACAGGAAGGGGAGTTCATTAAGGATTTGAAATTCAGATCAGTAGCAACTAAGAGTAGCTATGAAAGTATAACATAATTTATAGCGACGATGAAGAGTGAGTTGTGAGCATGAAAATTGTTGATTGTAAATGGTGAAGTATGATAGGTGTATTTATACTTGTTTTCATATATTAGTAGTTGGTAGAGTTTCAGTATATTGATTGCTTGATATAAGAATAATATCGGAGTTGGATGATATCACTATTATAGTGCTATGAGTTAGGTTATACAATTAACAAGGGATGCCATATTACGGATAAGACAACTTATGAGAATGAATAGTTTTTGGAGAACATAGTTATAGAGGGGATTATACCTTAAGGATTTCTCAGGAAAATGCACCTGCCTTGATAGCATGATAAGCAAAGAAGCGAAGAAATTCGCAAAAGGTAGTGATTGAGGATATTTAGTATTTTCTTCAAGGTTTGATTTGTATAAAGTATTAATTGTCTAAAGCAAGAATTATGAGTTAGGAATCAAAAAGGAAATGTTGGATCTATATTTAAGTTTAGGATATGCTTATGGTTGAACCATTATACAGTGACGAGACGAGAAGTGATGATTAATTTTAGGAACACTTGTTTGAGGTTATGGGTTTAGAAACCAGCGTATTAGAATATGGGAGTTGCAATTTTGAGTATATATTTATATTCATTAGTATTTTTTTCACTCACCCTTGTCCCTGCACAATGTGGGTAGCCGTCACTAGCTTGTTGCTTGCACATTAATGGTTAAGGACATCTATGGTGCATAGTCATCCATAAACCCCCTTTCGAAATTCAATCTTAACCTCGTCACTTGCATCACTTCCTACTTGTCTCATTTCTTCGACTGAAGCAATCTCAGATCACATCAAATTTTAAGAAATTCCGAGGACGGAATTTTTCTTAAGGTGTGTAGAATGTAACGACCGGCATTTTGATAAAACCCATTTTATTCTTATCTTATCCTTGTCGTATTTTTTCGTATCCGTGGCTAATGCGTATACGTATTACGTAGTCGTACTACGTGCACGTATTAGCTATAATTCATTTTAAATCTATCATTATATTTTTTATTAAAATGTTTATTTCAAATCTGAAATTCAAAACTTCGAATTACTTCCATATTAACTAAGGAGACTTTTACTCCTCTTAATCACAATTGAATCTAACCCATTATTACAATTGCCCAAATTGCTCTTTCATTTCCCAATTTCAAAACCTTCCTTATTAAATCTTATTGAAACCTATAATTAAATTGGCATTATTAAGCCCAAGATTTCCTCCTCTATTAAAGTTTTCATATCAAAATCTTCCCTTATTTATTTTGGCTTTAATATCCCCCTTGATTCCAATTAACTAAAATTTTAACTTCCATATTTTTTTCCCATTTCAAAACATTTCCAGGTTAAACTAAACTCTTTCCTAATAAAACTCTACCCTAGACTTGCAGCAGCACAAACTTGTAAACCCCTATACACAAAACCCCAAACAAATATTAAGAGCTTACTAACACCCTATCACCTCTCAGCACAATGCACAAGGGAACCCATGCATTAATAAGCCAGCCCTATATTTCAACCTCAAACACAACTCTAGGGTTTCACATGCAAACCCCTTACCTTTTTTTAAAATGCAGCCAGTATATTTCCAAACTCAACAGCCATGCTAGGACCATTCTCACATAAGTAACCCAGCCATCCTTCTCCAAGCCCAACAACTAGACCCTACAATTTTCCTCCTATGCTACACGTGAGTGACCCTCAGCCTTTAAGTAAACCCTAAGCTAAACCTAGCCGCTACCCTACATCTCCCTTCCTCCTTTAACCTGATGGACGGCCGCCGCCTCAGATCACCGGCGACTCCAGCTCGCCGCCGCAAACCCTTCATCTGGCCAACCCCCAGTCACTTGCAGTCGTGGCCACCCCCTTCCCTTGCAAACTCGCGCCTATCATCACCCCACGCCAGCTACAACCCCAGGCTACAACCCACCTCCGACCATCATCAGGCAGTGCCGCCCTCTCCAGCATGCGCAACCCAGGCCGCACTACCCTGTCTGAGCAGCATCCCCTGTCCAAGCACCGCAAACCCCTCTTCTCGCCACACACCGTCGCATAGACCCATGCCTAAAGCTTCCCTCCTCCACGTCCACGGCAGTAGACCCCCTGTCCTCAACCCGAAATCCCTAGGCAATCATCAGGCCGGCCAGCCTCTCCTCCATGCGCAAGGCCACCCTCTTCCCAGGCCGCACAGCCCCCTTCCACGTGCAAACCCAGTCCATGCACGCACCACCTTCTACACACGCAAAAACACAACCCCTGACTGTCGGCCGCCCCTAAGGCCTGCCATCCACCTGTTCACTGACTCCACACCATGTTCTGCCAGATCCAGTGACCTCCATGGCGGCACAACCCATTCCCTCACTCTCCATCGTCATCATTATCGATGATTTGGCATCATACGTGTCGTCGCTGCTCTCGCTACGTTCCGTTACACCGATGAAACAACGGTTAGTAGATCTATCATGTAACTTGCTATAACCCACACCATAGGATAGAGAAATTAATAAAAACATATTATTAAACGTCATAGGGTTTATTTTAACATTTAGTATGTCGCAAAAGACCTAATTCTGTTGTACGTCTAATCAAAACAGAGAACCGATTACACCGTAGCATAGTACTCATCGAGACAAACCAACGACACCAAGAATGCCGAAATCAGACAAGCGTATAATTTGTTATGAATTTTTGAAGTTTAAATGTTAAATCGTCTTTTTCACTTAAAGCTGAATAACAAGAATTTGACCCGTGAAATGACGCTCACTAAAAATATCATGTCGACCCATACTTAATTTGTGACACATTGACATAAAATATCGCATGTTTAATATTCAAGAATAAATAACGAAAAATAGTTGATTGCAGCATGTTTTATAAACAACCCTTTTAAATTCGTTGTTTAAATTGTTTTAGGATGTGGTAATTCAGGATAAATGCCGAAATTGACATGACCAGATGTTTCACGGTATATTCGCACGCATGTTCCTCAATATAACCACCTGGGCACCCGAAATCGTCAAATCAGGTAAGTGTGTGAAACTACATAAATTATTGGAGTATTAATGTTTAAATGAATTTTCTGTGCGTGCGTGTGTGGACCCTTAATAAGTGAATTGATAATGCATGTGTGCGTGTGTGTGGACACTCATTAATGGAAAATTGACGATGACATGAAACTATTGAACTGCTTTGAACACATTTGATTGTATTGCACAACATGCGGGTAATAGGGCACTCTCCAAGGCAGAGAGAGTGATCCCTTGTACGGATACAGAGCCTGCAGGCAATAAGGCACTCACCTAGCAGAGTCAGTGATCCCTTGTACGGATGCATAGCCTGTGGGTTATAGGGCACTCACCTAGCAAGTGAGTGATCCCTTGTACGGACTGGTCTTGTGCACTTGGGCTAGGGTAGGGTTGAGCATGTGCACGGTTTAGAGGGTTTGATCCCCCTCAAACCGTAAGGCGTGAACCCTCTTGACACACACCGTCTTGTCTTGTCTTATCTTGTCTTGTTTTGTAGCTAGTAGCACATGCTACGGCTATTACCATGCCACGTTATTTTCTTGCACTGTCTTTTCCTTTCCTGCCATGTCTATATAAAATGTCTTGCTCATTACTTTAATTTTAAAATGTTGTAGAATTGCCATGCTAGTAGTTTCTTACTTCGCCCTGTTGTTTTAGTTGCCATGTTTAAACTATGCTGAGACGTTGTTTAAAATCATTAATGCATCATAATTTATTTTCATTCGTACACTTTGCCTTGGGATTTTCACTTTCTTTTACATACTCTTGCTGACATACATTCGTTGTTTTTTGAATGTATTTCAGATCATTAGCCAGGTTACCAGGAGGACTTATTAGGGATAGCTGAGCCAAAGGACCAGGAGTTGTCGAATCTGTGAGCTATCATTGTAATCTTTTACTTTTGTTGTATGGGTCATCAGACCCACTCTTCCTTTCCTTCATTGTTGTAATTCAGTTTGAGGTGTTGAGCTTGTAATAATAAAAATATTTTTTTGCTTGTCTGTGCTGTCTTGTCTGTGCTGTTTCTGAGTATGCATACAAGTACCTGCAAAGTTTTCACACAGACGCTTATTGTGTTAAGTCAAGGAGGAAAGAAAAGCAAAAGTACATCCTCCTTACTTGCACATGCGACCCGCTTGCATCCTCTCTCCTAAGCATAATGGGAAGCGGGGTGTGATAATAGATTTCTATTCTCTATCATGTCTAAATATATAAAATATAAATCCATTCCTCTGGCCACGTTCAGTCACAAGATCTTAATCTTGAAGGCTATATGAGGTTATGTTCTCAATTTCATTGCAAATTTGTAAGTTTCTCTCAAGGGCGTTTGAGAGAAAGGAAAGTATTTTCTATCAATGTTGTTTGAGAGAGGTTGGTTACTTAACACTGGTTTATGGTGTTAAAGGTTGTACTTTAGTCTTACATGTTAGTAAAGAGGATAGTGGTAATATTAAGTTAGGAGCTTGGAGACTAGAATAGGACATGGTGAGCAAACCAGAATAACTTCCTTGTGTATGTGCTTTATTGCTTCTCTGATTTGCATTTCTATAATTGAAATTACAATTTCTTATGTTATTTTCCGCTGCTAATTCAATTGTTTGCATGTATATATTGTTGAATAAGATTCTAATTGGTAACTCATTTAGAAACCTTAAGTAGAACTTTAAAACAATATTCACCCCACCTCACGTATTCTAGGTGTCATCCATAGGATCTGTTGATACATGGGTTTGGCCCACGAAGTGGGGATATATCAATGCAGCCAGAAAAGTGAAGCCCAATTGAAATGGTAAGCCTCGGCCCAATAACCCGAAAGTCCATCAACGAGGATGAGCTGGTCAAAGGAACAGCTTATCCGCTCATACTAATTATGTGGGATTGGTTAATAGGGCCGAATAATTGGGCTGATGTTATCAACATTCCCAGAGAAGATCTCACCATCATAAATGAGGAGCCGGTATGTATTAGTCAGGGAAATCATCGACTATAAGTAAGAGAAAGGACAACTGAGAAAGGGTTCAAACTCCAGAGGTACAGAATACTAGGTATTCTGACAAACTTAGCTCATTCTATTCGTACATCTCTTCCTGTAAACGACTGAGGTGACTGAATCAAGACAATCTCCCTTAGGTCAATCTTGACAGCCCCAAGCCTTTTTTAAGTCATTACTAACTTAAGCATCGGAGGGGATTTTGGTTAGAATCCAAATCTTACCCCTCTAACGATTGCCTGTGGCGCATCTCGTTCAAGGCATGACCCAGCAGAAAGGTCAAACAATCGCCACATTTGACCATAAGATGGTCGAGCTCCAGCCTGACGATCGAAGCTCAGCCTTCCTTAACCCTGGTTATACCAACCAAGGGTCTTACATTAACAACAGACGAGGTTCCACCTCATCAAAGGAGTCCAAGTCAGTCCTGATTATTGTTGACCGTAACCTAGTTATCAACAGTTTGCACCATCTATGGTAATAAGAAAGAGTCAACATCCTCGTCATCTACTCATTCTGATGATGTCGACTCGACCAACAAATCCTGATGAGAACATCTCGGTTCCTCCCAGTACAGGTGTCCTTGACATGATACTGGGAGGGCAACCACATCCAGAGTTGTCTACCACTCTTCAGAGTACATATGCCGAGAGGCTGATGACTATTGTGGTGGGAAGGAGTGCCTGAGGGACTCCATGCCCCTAATATCTTTTTCTGATGAAGATTTGAAAGGTGTGGAACTATCGCATGATGATACCATTGTATCAGTGCCATCATCGACACGGTTGCAGTAAAGAGATTACTCGTTGACACGGGGAGTTCGTGCGACGTCCTTTTCGTCACTACATTGGATTAGATGGGATTGGCTTCATCTTAGTTTAAGGAGTGTCCAGGCACACTTGTTGGTTTCACGAAATACTCTTCCTCGGTTGCTGGCATGATCACACTACCAGTGACCCTCGAAACATCTCCATGGAAAGTTACGCGCTTGATCAACTTCATCATGGTAAAGATCAATTCTGCTTATAATGGAATCATCGATAAACCACTTTTCAACTCAGTGGAGGCGGTGGTCTCAACTTTCCACCAGATGATCAAGTTTCAGACTCCTCAGTGAGTCGAAAAGGTGAGGGGGAACCAGATGCAATCTCGATCGTGTTACTTCTGATCCACTTCACTAATGAAGGCAGTGCAAGCAGTCCCAGATGGTCTTGGCAGTGATAATGGTAATCAAGAAGAACGACGACCCATAGCAGTCGAATAGACAGAGAGCATCCGAGTCTCTGAAGGAGAAGGAAGAATTGTTTCCATTGGGTCGATACTTCATTTAGAACTAAGGGAATAGATAATTACTCTCCGGAGGGAAAACACCGACGTGTTTACATGGTCCCCAGATGACATGCCTTGTATCGACCCGCAGGTGATCTCTCAATGGTTGAACGTCGATTCGACTTTCAAACACGTGAAACAAAAGAAGAGGAATATTGGCGGTGACAAGATGAAAGCTGCTATTGAAGAAGTTGATCGGCTTCTAGAAGCTGGTTTCATTCAGGAAGTTCACAATCCTGAGTGGCTATCCAACATGGTAATGGTGAAGAAAGCTAATGGCAAGTGGAGAATGTGTGTCGACTTCACTAACCTCTATTAGGTATTGGCTAATTAGACCACTTCCATCTTGTTTTGTTTTGATGATTATCACCTAATTATATAGATTACTAATGACTCTCATTGTTTTAGTCTTAGATTTATATTGATGTTTGTCTTGATGAAGAGACAAAGCAATAGGTATGGGATGATGGATCAAAGCTATGGAGTAAGGGGATTCGTGAAGATATTGGACTTCATTGTATTTTATGTTTCATCTTCATTTAATCTTATCTTTCTTTCATAGATTACTTGCATATGCATCATATTCCATCATAGGCTTCCTTAAAATAATGTTGAACCATCCCATTTGGTCCATTGCTCTAAACACATATGGGTGTGCATTTTAGAGTTGGACAGACGCCTGGTGATGGGCCACTAGATAACTAGCATGTCAGATTTATTAATCTGTTGACACTGCCATAGATTAGAAGCCTTATGGTCATTAACCAGGCACCTGATACAGTGGTCCAGATGCCTGGTATATGAACTCCAGATGTCTGATCAAGTAGAGCCAAAATTTTAGTCCTCTCTGATTTCTACAATCTGTTTTCTACAGTCTGTCTGTCTTCAAACTGCTGTCATTTTTTCTGTGGTTGGAATTTTTCATTCATTCCAAAGCCATTAGTTTTCCAACACATCTTGAATCACCTCATTCGGAATTCATAGAAGGGAGTTATGACTGTTTTGGTGATCCTATGTTTTTATGGACAGATTCTGTCAATCGTCTGAAACAATTTTGCCAGACATTTAAACAGTTAACCAGTCGTCTGATCTCTCTAATCCAGACATCTGGTCACTGAGAAATCTTCCCATTTATAACCATTGGGAGATATTTTCGTGGAGCCATTTTCTTATCTTTTGTGCAAGATTGAGGGCTTATTTAAGCTCGGTTGAGAGGCAGTCTTTGACACGAATGCTCATTGATTTAGAACTCTTTTAGATCCAAGAACTTAGAGCATTTTTCTCTCTCTCTCATTTCTCTTTCACTTTGGTTAAAAGTGTTCATGCATTAATATTGCATTAGAGACATTTTTTCCAAGTGCATCATCACTTGGTGTTTCAATCTTCAGGCCTTCATACACATTGGTAAGATCTATCAATGCATAGGTAAGATTGTTTCTTTTTTGTTTTTTTGGTTACAAAACCTAGTACTCGGGTTATGAGTACATAGTGGGGGTTTACTCCGCTTGGAGAGTTTCTCTCCATTTCTCGGTTTAGGGATTGATCCCGCTTTAGGTATTGTAGCTCGTAAAGAGTGTTCGTTTGTGTCCCGATGTAGTTAGCATTATTGGATAAGCCATCACTCTGGTGTAGGAGGATGGTACTGGAGTAGGATCACCGGTATAGGGATCCGAACCAAGATAAAATCATTGTGTTTGCGTTTGCATTGTCTCTTTGATTTATGATTATGTGCAATTATATTCTGCATTTCTCAATTAGTTTTAATTAGCATTTTAATTGGCAATATACTATTCACCCCTAGTGTTGCATTGCATCCATGAGATCTTACAGTTGGTATCAAAGCGGGTTGATTTTGCTTAAGTAACGACAATGTCTTTAGAGCTTCATCTCAATCTCATTAGGAGGAAATGTCAACCGTTCGATCACAGCTCTTCAATGGGACCAATTACCCATTTTGGAAGGTCAAGATGATGATTTAGCTTGAAGGTTAAGAGCTATGTGACATCACCGAAGTTCCATTTTAGAAGCCCACAAAGACCGCAGTGGAAAGGACTAAGGCGGAGAAGGACTCGATAAAGTTCAACATGAGAGCCATGAATGCATTTCATTGTCTGCTCGATGCAAATGAGTTCAACCACATCTCTATGTGCAAGACGGCACATCTCTTGGAGGTCACACATGAGGGGACCTCAAAGGTAAAGAAATTAAAACAAAGTGTTTTTATTTGTAAATATGAGATGTTTAAGATGCAGGTAGGAGAAAGAATCTCTGAGATGTTCACAAGGTTCATTGAGATCGTGAACTCTTTGGAACGACTTGGGAAGGAGATTTCTCAAGAGGATCTGTAACGACCACTTTTCGTGGTACGTTGTTCGTGCACGTGCTTTTGACCGTGCACGTGTTTGTTTTAGACTTTGTTTGTTCGTGAACACTTTCGTGTGATATGCCGTTGTGAACGTCTCTGAGAGTATTAAATAGTGGCACTATCTTGGAACGACACTTCTCGAGTCGTTTTTCCACAATTTAAACTTACTCGATGAGACGTGACGATTTTCACTTTTGACGGGAGACGTTTCTATTTTTAGTTTCGTCGTCCGACGTCAAATTTGAGATCCGTCTTCTTAGTTAGCTCACATTCGTTGTCACGATCACCACGATATTTATTTTATAATTTTTGGAGTTTATTTGACCACTTTTATATTTTTAACAAGTTTTATATTATTTTTAATAATTAATTTATAAATTATTTTCGGCCAAATAAAATTTATTTGAGTTTTAAACGTTTTAAAGAATTTTTGAGCCAATTTCCAGCACATTTGGACCAAGTCAAACCCTTGGGTGAGTTGGAGAAGTTGAATTTCAAATTTTAAATTCTTTTAAACTTCTAATCCTATTAGATTTAGCCCTAGACCAAGTCAACCCATCCACACTATATAAGCAACCCCTAAGAAGACCTATTTTCACAAGAAATTAGCCCTAGCCTCTTCCAAAACCCAAAATTGACGTTGCGACGATTCGTCGCAACGTTGCGACGAACTTCCCCCGCTCAGACCGAGAGAACGTGCCCAAAACTACCGCACCGACCGCTGCCATGGCCCGCTCCCCCGCTCCGCTCGCTTGAACGGTCATCGCCCGCTTCAGCTATGTCCGACCGAGGAGTTCTCTCGGTCAGACCGATGGCCGCCCCCGCTCACAGCCGCTCCCCGCATCGCTGCAAGCCCCCGCAGCTGTCGCCCGCATCGCTCCGCATCTGACCGAGGCGCCCGCCCGCCATCGCCGAAGCCCGCAACGTTGCAAGTCTTGCAATGTTGCAACGCTTTGTCGCCCGCAGCGACCGACCCGATCGCCCGCAGCGACCGACCAAACCCCCGCACCAAGGCCCCGCCGCACTGCTGCACACCCCAAGCGCTGCACCAAGCCCGTTCCCCCGCAGCGACCGATGGAGATCCCCGCATTTGGCTGAGTACGACCGAGAGCAAACGTCGCAACCCCGCACCCGTCGCACCACCTGCCTCCGTGGGCCCCCCAAGTTCTCCAGAGATATTGTGGGTCCCCCAAAGGTCCCTAGGACTACTGTGGGCCCCACCTAGGTGCGTTCTCTTTGGCGACTTGCCGCGTACGATGTCGTCGCACGTCGTAGCCCGTCGTCGCACGTGCTAGCTTTGGAATCTGGAACCGTCGCTCCGGTTGATGCTCTGAACTTTCCAGCGAGGAAACTATATTGGAATCAGGACTTGGAGAGCGTTCTATTATTCCAACCCCCGGTGTCGCTACCCGACGCCGGTGTAGCTTTCGCGTCGTGTTGAGGTAACGCTTTGCACCCCTAGGATCCCCAACCCAATTGCATGCTAATCAAGACTAAAATCAGTATTTTTAAAGTATTTTAAATGTTTTAAATTCACTAATCAAGATTAATAATATGGACTTTAGGCCGGTGGACTTGTGCACGTAGGATAATTGTGATTTTTGGACTCATTGGACAGTGTGCTCAGACGTCGTACTTACAGGCAAGTGAAACTTGCCAACTCTTGTGTAGGGCCATGTTTTTAGGCCACTTCCTTGTTTTTAGCGTAAAATAGACTAGTCAGTGAAATGATAGCTGGCTAGACGCCTACTTGATCTAGTTTGACAACGAAACTAGATCCGTCACCTAATTGATCTAGCTTGACAACGAAGCTAGATCCAACTCTTTAAACTTGTTGTTCATGCATACTAAACTGTCACGTTTACTTTCCTTAACTGTACGTACTTTTAACTGCCATTCATTGCATCTTACATGTCATCCAAATTGATTGTTGCATCGTAGCACACGCTACAAAATACTTGTACAAATCCGCGTTTCCGTGTTACCGGCTAGGTGCACCCCTATGCCATACTTGTTAAAAACACTTCCTGGCTCGTGATCCAGAAGCGAGCATTCCAAGTTCGGAGGTAAGGCCCTGGCTCGACACACGTGGAGGGGTAGGGATAAACGGTTACTTGAGCTTAGGAGTGGCCTGATCCGCCCTCTAGCCAAAAGACGGAATCCATGTGCACGAGGTGCTTACTTTTCTTGTCTTGTACTTGTCTTGTGAATGATTCATGCTATACTTGTCATCCATGACATGTTTAAATGCCATGCTCGTACTTTACTTTACTTTACCTTACCTGTTGCACTCATTACTTTAACTGCCATGTCATTGCATCATGCTAGAACTGCTAGGTTGTTTTACTTTTCCTACTTTCAGTTTCCTTGCACAAGTCTCTTGTAGACTTGCTGACATGTGCCCCTTGCTCTTTTGGGTGACACATGTTAGACCCTGAGCCAGAGACCGTTGTTGTGTACGTGATGTGTTGCTGACGCTGAGCCTGAGTCCATGATTGCCCAGGAGGATTTTGGTGGACACCGGTGACCATTCTTTGAGTCTTTGTTGAGCTTTATTTTGTTTTAGGCCTTTTGTTAGTTATTGGTGCGTAGCACCGTCGTTTGTACTTTGTACTTTTGTTGGCCATGTTAGGGCCTTTAGTCTCTTTTTCTTTTAGCCTGGTGGCTTTTTCTGTGATGTTGAAACTTATTTTATGGATATTCTGAGATATCTCTTTTGTCTCATTTAATTATTATTATCTTTGTTTCGCTCGCGTTGCAAGGACCTGCAGTTTTAAATTTGATTGGCGCTTATCGGACTTGCAGCTTTGCAGCTTCAAGTCTGAGCGGACCTTCTCACGCTTCACCTCCATATTTTTGGGGAGCGGGGCGTGACAGGTTTTGTTGGTGGCCCATGCAGGTCCAGTCTTGCAATTGCGAATTAACGGAACAACGATAATAACACAATGTCCATTAAATAAATCGCAACATCCGAGTCAGAAGCTCTGAGTCTAGTCGTTTTCTTAGGACACCAGGTGATAAGAAGACTTAGTTAGACATCCGTGCTTGCTATTTAGAGGCCCCTGATTGATAGTTAGACCCCCTTCTAGCAATTGACTTAATCGTCGTAGGAATTACCTTAGTGGTCCTTGTCTAACCCTGACCATATTAGACTTCTAGAATTTCCTTTAGTCGTTCGCTTGGGTTCATCGATTTCGGACCAAGCTGAACGCATTCATTTATCGTCTAACATTTAGAAGTCTTAGCGCTTAGTTTTTAATTTTTAGTTGGTCGACCGTAGGAGTTTCCGTAGACTTTCCTTATTCATATCCTAGGCGTATGTATGATTTGATCATCCGACCAATTTCCTTGCCACGATTCACGAGATCGCCTCATGACGATCGTCGACAATTTTCAAACATCTCCATTGCAAATCTTGAACCTTCTGAAAATATTTTTCAATCTTCCCTTCCACTAAGTTTAATTTTGGTCAAAATTTCAATATACTTATACTTCATACTCCTTCATTGATTTAAATTTTAAAACGCTTGTCGGAATTTTTGAATACTAGCTTATAGTATTTTCCCAACCTATGTTTTTCGTACTTATGCAAATGCATCGTCCCTTCATATATTAATTTTATTCTGAATCTTATTTTATTCAACTTGTAATTTTCCCTCCTGATCTATGCCATTCATATACTTTTCAAGACACATGGAATTTCAGCTTTCAGCAAGTTGGTCCTTGCTCGTCGCTCTCGCTATTTCAGATTTTTGCAAAATTACTATTTTCATAACCACTTCTTGACTTAGACCCCCGTGATTTGATTTTAAAGACTTTCTATTCGAACTTGATAATTCTTATACTAAGTCATTATTATTATTTTTCCGTGCACCATACATACTTTCAATCATTTTTATATTCATACCAGACTTGTTGTGCTCGTATATTAGGAACTTATGTAAATCAGTTTTTCATTTTTGGCAAACCCTGGTTCTCTAAAAGTAGTTTCAAATTGATCATTTTAAAATTTTCCATAGCCTAAAGTTTTGAAGCATTTAACATGAGTTTAAATTCTCCCGTTACTTGACTTCATTCTTTGACTTTCAAAATTTTTGACAACATTGTATTAAATTACTAACGTATAAGATTTCTAAAACCTCGTCCTTAATATTCGTGTAAATGATTTTACTTCCTTTTACAACAATTTTGTATAAGCCACTAAATCATTTTCTCCTATTATGAATATTCGACTCAACTTATTTTGAACAACTCGTTTTATCGATCTCCAAAATATTTCTTTACAGGTGAGGATTTTAATCTTTGAAGAACGACAGTTTTCAAACTCCACGTATTTTAGCTTATGCTATTTATCCTAATTTCTTTTCTGTATCCTATTCAAGCATCACTACATCTCCTTTTCCCTCAACCTAAACATCACCATTGAGCCAATGCTTTCCCTAACCAAGCCGTCTCCTTGTATTCGTTCTAGCTGAACTCGTGCTTATCGATCCTTCCCTCGTCACGCTCTCGACCTCTCTTTATTGCTTAGGCCTTAGGGTCCGTCAATGTCTGTGTCAACCCTTAATTGTTAGTAGGCCCTTGGACCTTGTGAGGTAGTCGTGGTGCACGTACCTAAGTTGTGTACGTGGGCTTGAATGAGTGTGCCCCCATAGTATATTGATGCTTGCCTATTGTGTGGTATATATATATATACTCGGAGTTATTCGTGATATTATGAAGTTGTCGTGGGTTAGGAGTTATAGATTTTTGTGTGGATAACTATACTATACTAGGGATGCCTGTGTATTAGAGTTAGCGTTGAAATATCTAAGTTGTGTATGTAGTTAGAGATACTTATAATGGTTGAAATAAATGATTGGTAAAGCTATGTGTATGTTAGTAGTGATAATAATAAGAGTACGTATGGTTAAGAGGGTAGGCCTATTATGTGATCTATATGTTAGCACGTATGAGTGTGTGCTCGTATGTGGGTATGTATTGTGTTTAGACGTAAGTAGTTATGTTTTGTTGCCTGAGTATATAGGTGATATACATATGGTAGTAGGAGTATAATTTTGATTGGTATTGCTTGCTTTTCGGGATGTTGCATGTGTGCATACCGTGAGGTATACACGACTATTGCACATCATAATTATATATGTGTGAATGTGTTAGTATACTAATTATAGGTAGTAGGCTATGGTGTGAATATATACATTATTTATGTGTGACTATACGGTGAATGTTTGTACTAGAGAGGGTATTATAAATATGTGGGTGCTGATGTCTGTAATGTTATTATTATGGTATATAATTAGATTGAACTATGTGGGTGTTATCTGACTAAATATTAAGTGTGATTGATTGATGGAATGTATATGGTTGTATTGGTAGATGTATATATATGGGAGTGGTATTGGTAGAGGTATGAATGTCGTGAATATTCTAATATGTATATTGAGTCTCACTCAAGCTTGAGTGGGTATACTCTAGGTATATTGAATGTATGTAGTTTGAATATAGCAATGGTTGATGTATGAATAGTGATAGGAGTGTTTGTGCCTGGTTGTGCTACGCACATGATTGTGGGCCGTTACGCCAGTATATAGTTATAGGTGTTGGTCTTGTGGTATAGCTAATTACTAAGGACTTGCTCGTGTGGACGTATGTGTACTAGCTAAAACTAGGTGTGTATGTGTGCTAGTTATATAATGGTATGATTGGTGTATGTAAATGAAATGTTAGCGTGTATGGGTGTGCACCATGCACGGGTAAGTATGTGCTTAGTTATAAGTATTGATGACTATGATATATGTGGCGTGTCGTAAATACAGTTATAGGACCGTACGTAATGTGAATGTATGGTGAAATATTTGAATGCATTGAATGGCTATATATCGTGAAACTATAGTAGTGGTGAATATATATTAGATATAGTAAAACTTGATTAATAATGATATGGCGTGACTATATGTGTTGAGATGTTTGGTATTGGATGACTATCAGAGGGTAGTATACCCTTGATGTCTGTGCATAGGTAGCTACATATAGGTAGATCAATGATTGTATTTGCTAGGTGTGAGACTATCCTTATATGAGTATCTGAAATATTGTTTGTGTTAGGTAAGTAGTAGTTATATAATGGATGTATGTTTATATAAATATGATTGAAATACATGTATAAATTTGACTGACTATAATAGGTATAAGTGTATACGTATGTGAATGTATATATATACGTGTTGATAGTGTTAATGTTTGACTACCTAGTGCGTATATGAGCACCTGTAATGACTAAACCTGGTTTGAAGTATAAAGTGACTTGATTTGGGTAGTTACTAGAGTGACTAGCTATATTAGAAAGTCCGAGGACGGACTTTATTCTAAGGTGGGGAGGATGTAACGACCACTTTTCGTGGTACGTTGTTCGTGCACGTGCTTTTGACCGTGCACGTGTTTGTTTTAGACTTTGTTTGTGCGTGAAGACTTTCGTGTGATATGCCGTTGTGAACGTCTCTGAGAGTATTAAATAGTGGCACTATCTTGGAACGACACTTCTCGAGTCGTTTTTCCACAATTTAAACTTACTCGATGAGACGTGACGATTTTCACTTTTGACGGGAGACGTTTCTATTTTTAGTTTCGTCGTCCGACATCGAATTTGAGATCCGTCTTCTTAGTTAGCTCACATTCGTCGTCACGATCACCACGATATTTATTTTATAATTTTTGGAGTTTATTTGACCACTTTTATATTTTTAACAAGTTTTATATTATTTTTAATAATTAATTTATAAATTATTTTCGGCCAAATAAAATTTATTTGAGTTTTAAACGTTTTAAAGAATTTTTGAGCCAATTTCCAGCTCATTTGGACCAAGTCAAACCCTTGGGTGAGTTGGAGAAGTTGAATTTCAAATTTTAAATTAATTTAAACTTCTAATCCTATTAGATTTAGCCCTAGACCAAGTCAACCCATCCACACTATATAAGCAACCCCTAAGAAGACCTATTTTCGCAAGAAATTAGCCCTAGCATCTTCCAAAACCCAAAATTGACGTTGCGACGATTCGTCGCAACGTTGCGACGAACTTCCCCCGCTCAGACCGAGAGAACGGGCCCAAAACTACCGCACCGACCGCTGCCAATGCCCGCTCCCCCGCTCCGCTCGCTTGCACGGCCATCGCCCGCTTCAGCTGCGTCCGACCGAGGAGTTCTCTCGGTCAGACCGATGGCCGCCCCCGCTCACAGCCTCTCCCCGCATCGCTGCAAGCCCCCGCAGCTGTCGCCCGCATCGCTCCGCATCTGACCGAGGCGCCCGCCCGCCATCACCGAAGCCCGCAACGTTGCAAGTCTTGCAACGTTGCAACGCTTTGTCGCCCGCAGCGACCGACCCGATCGCCCGCAGCGACCGACCAAACCCCCGCACCAAGGCCCCGCCGCACTGCTGCACACCCCAAGCGCTGCACCAAGCCCGTTCCCCCGCAGCGACCGATGGAGATCCCCGCATTTGGCTGAGTACGACCGAGAGCAAACGTCGCAACCCCGCACCCGTCGCACCACCTGCCTCTGTGGGCCCCCCAAGTTCTCCAGAGTTATTGTGGGTCCCCCAAAGGTCCCTAGGACTACTGTGGGCCCCACCTAGGTGTGTTCTCTTTGGCGACTTGCCGCGTACGACGTCGTCGCACGTCGTAGCCCGTCGTCGCACGTGCTAGCTTTGGAATCTGGAACCGTCGCTCCGGTTGATGCTCTGAACTTTCCAGCGAGGAAACTATATTGGAATCAGGACTTGGAGCGCGTTCTATTATTCCAACCCCGGTGTCGCTACCCGACGCCGGTGTAGCTTTCGCGTCGTGTTGAGGTAACGCTTTGCACCCCTAGGATCCCCAACCCAATTGCATGCTAATCAAGACTAAAATCAGTATTTTTAAAGTATTTTAAATGTTTTAAATTCACTAATCAAGATTAATAATATGGACTTTAGGTCGGTGGACTTGTGCACGTAGGATAATTGTGATTTTTGGACTCATTGGACGGTGTGCTCAGACGTCGTACTTGCAGGCAAGTGAAACTTGCCAACTCTTGTGTAGGGCCATGTTTTTAGGCCACTTCCTTTTTTTAGCGTAAAAGAGACTAGTCAGTGAAATGATAGCTGGCTAGACGCCTACTTGATCTAGTTTGACAACGAAACTAGATCCGTCACCTAATTGATCTAGCTTGACAACGAAGCTAGATCCAACTCTTTAAACTTGTTGTTCATGCATACTAAACTGTCACGTTTACTTTCCTTAACTGTACGTACTTTTAACTGCCATGCATTGCATCTTACATGTCATCCAAATTGATTGTTGCATCGTAGCACACGCTACAAAATACTTGTACAAATCCGTGTTTCCGTGTTACCGGCTAGGTGCACCCCTATGCCATACTTGTTAAAAACACTTCCTGGCTCGTGATCTAGAAGCGAGCATTCCAAGTTCGGGGGTAAGGCCCTGGCTCGACACACGTGGAGGGGTAGGGATAAACGGTTACTTGAGCTTAGGAGTGGCCTGATCCGCCCTCTAGCCAAAAGACGGAATCCATGTGCACGAGGTGCTTACTTTTCTTGTCTTGTACTTGTCTTGTGAATGATTCATGCTATACTTGTCATCCATGCCATGTTTAAATGCCATGCTCGTACTTTACTTTACTTTACCTTACCTGTTGCACTCATTACTTTAACTGCCATGTCATTGCATCATGCTAGAACTGCTAGGTTGTTTTACTTTTCCTACTTTCAGTTTCCTTGCACAAGTCTCTTGTAGACATACTGACATGTGCCCCTTGCTCTTTTGGGTGACACATGTTAGACCCTGAGCCAGAGACCGTTGTTGTGTACGTGATGTGTTGCTGACGCTGAGCCTGAGTCCATGATTGCCTAGGAGGATTTTGTTGGACACCGGTGACCATTCTTTGAGTCTTTGTTGAGCTTTATTTTGTTTTAGGCCTTTTGTTAGTTATTGGTGCGTAGCACCGTCGTTTGTACTTTGTACTATTGTTGGCCATGTTAGGGCCTTTAGTCTCTTTTTCTTTTAGCCTGGTGGCTTTTTCTGTGATGTTGAAACTTATTTTATGGATATTCTGAGATATCTCTTTTGTCTCATTTAATTATTATTATCTTTGTTTCGCTCGCGTTGCAAGGACCTGCAGTTTTAAATTTGATTGACGCTTATCGGACTTGCAGCTTTGCAGCTTCAAGTCTGAGCGGACCTTCTCACGCTTCGCCTCCATATTTTTGGGAAGCGGGGCGTGACAGGATCGCATGAAGAAGATCCCAAGCTCGCTTACACCTCAATGGTGGTCTAAAGCCAATGGAATTGAGAAATCCAATGACTTGAGCACAATCACCGTGGAGGAGTGCTTTGGAAACTTGATGGTTATGAGGTGAGGTTGCATCACAAGAAGGAAAGCCAACCTTCTATTATCGAAACGAAAAGGGAATTGCTTTCATAGCCGAGGAGGAGAAGATTGAATTGAGGAAGAAATGTACTCCTAATGATGTGAGGCTTAATAAGAACAAGAAGCCTAAGCACATCTCTAGCGAGAATGATGGCGATGAAGAAGAAAGTGAAGATGACGATGAAGGAGCAATGGAACTTGCCAACAAGCTCATGAGCATCATGAACCCATCTCAATGTTTGAAAGCTTTAAAGTTATGTTAGAATACAAACAAAGCTACCGTTGGGTGTTTTAAATGTGGCAAAATAGGCTATTTTGCTAATGCTTGCCCAAAGAATAAGGATGAGAAGTACAAAGGCAAAGGGAAGAAGCCTTGGAAGGGGAATGAAAGAAAGAATCAAACTTTCATTGGGACTTAGGATGAGTCCACGTCTGATGACTCAAGTGAAGATGAAGATGGTGATAAGGAACGAAAATTCACATCCATCGTTCATGATGATGTCATCTCGGACTTGCTTATTCTGTGTGGTGCAAAAGACTGAAGGCCCACGAAAATTTTTGCTCTTACGGCTTTTGGGGAAGATTCCTCAAGCGATGCGGAGAGTGATGAAGAAGAGGAGAAGGAGGAGACCTTTGAGGACCTTAGGGGGAACAACAAGGTTATGTTGGCAACTCTTCAAAAATTAGCTAGAGCTTTAACTTCGCTTAAGCTTAAGCATGATTTATTGTTAGCTAGTCAAGTGAAAATTCCCTCTATATCTTGTGATGTTTCACCTATGCATGGTACACACACAATAGGTGTTGATGAGAAAGAAACATGTCCTTCTCAAATCATGGAACTTGGCATTGAAAATGGCATATTGAAAGTTGAGAACCTTGATTTAGAATCTCGCATTCTACCCTTACCTTGAAATGTGATGAGGAATCCCGTAAACTTCAAAAGTTTGTGACATCAAGGGATAACTGTTGGATCTGGATCGTAGCCTAGAGGGGGGTGAATAGGCTAATAAAAATATTCGTGCAACCCACGAACAATCCCACGTAGTTATAGGCACAGACAAGGCAATAAAATAGCAATCACAGAATACGCACAGATATACCCTGGTTCGGTCGTCCCCACGACCTACTCCAGCCCCCGAAAGCAACTACTAGATAGATATGTAATCAAGTACCGCTACAATGAGACAAGATCCCAAATCTACTCTCACCTAGCTCATATGCACACCACGTGCTCTACACTATCAATCTAGTCAGATGCTCTCCCTCCGTGACGACTCCCAAAGTCGTCAGGTCTCCAAAAGTAACACAAAAGGTAAAGTTTCCCCTACGAGGATCTAACACAACAACTACACAAAAATGATAAATAGAGTTTATGAATCTCAGTTTGTGTAGCGGTGATGTCCTCGTCAATCAGCACGGGTCAGATCTCGTCTGACGTAGATGTAGTCTCTGATGTCCCCTCAATAGTTCGGCTCCCCTCTCGATGAAACTTGCGCACTCCACCAAAGATTGAAACCTCAGAAAACCGTGCGCAAGATGAAAGCTCCCCAAAATTTCTTACGGCTTCTGGTGCCTTTCAAAACAATCATCCAAAATTTTGATTGCCGCACAAACCCTTTGAATAACTCCTTGATTGCTTTGTTGATCTTGACCTGCACACAAAATAAACACCAATATCAGTAAGCTTTAATAAAAAAGAAGGATCTTACCTTTGGTTCCTTTTTGTTTGACTGGGAGCACAAATCTTTGGTCCCTGCCGCAACCACAGAATTGTGTAGCCGGCCCTGAACACTTTTTCTCTTGGATTTTGATAAAGTGTGGCTCTTGGATTATTAATAAAAGAGAAGGGTATTTTTGTTTGGTGCGGCTGCAAACAAAATACCAAAGAAATTTGGTCGGATGTTTTTAATATGCCCCTTAGGTTATGTGCAACTCTTAAAATAATTCGGCTGACCCTTGATGCTCTCAAAAATATTTGTGGGCTTGGGAATTCACACATGCATGAGAGAACCCACAAAAAAATACTGACAATCAACAACCACAGAGATACGCTAGGAGATTTGTGTGATGGGGGTTTTAGAATCAGAAGCTCTATGAATTTCTTTGGTCAAAGAATGCGGCACACCTAAAATCGGCTCAGTGTATTTTTCTCAAGCCCTAGACAATATTTAAAAGGGTGCGGTATCTTCTAGGTTTTTTCTTAGGAGATTTCAATGAGGGTTTTTTTCAGCTGGCACTAAGAGATTAGGCTGAGGCTCTTTTATAAAGGAGTTGTTTGGCCTTAGGGGTTTACAAAAGGGAGGCTTCGAATTTAACGCATGATCTTTTTTTTCTTTTGTATATAAGTATTCATTGTCATGTGCCCCCTTTTTTTTGTTCTTGTTTTTTTTATTTATGAGCTCACCTAAAAATTTCGGCCTGTCAAAAGAAACACCCCACCAAAAAAATATTAAGCCCGGCCTATGTGTTTTTTGTGTGTGATGCGTGAGTGCTCCTCTCGTGTTTGGGCCTTGGGAATTTATATATATGAAGGCCGGCTTGCATGACTAGGGTTTGGCTTGGTACGGAATAGGTTTAGGGGTTTGACTCCAATAAATATAAGTTAACACAAGTTAGGTTCTCCCCTTTCTCCATTGCACATTCCCCAAATCCTTTCAATGAATTAATCGCACGTTCGCCGTTCCTGAAACACTTAACACACATGTTAAAAATGTTCACACGCGTTTGTTATCATCAAACACGAATTTTATAGATCGTTGCTACCAACAATCTCCCCCTTTTGATGATAACAAACTAAGTATAAGATTTTCACACAAAGTAGTGTGTGTGAAAGTGTGAAGATAGAGGATAGCATGCAATGAGATATAATGATGTGCAAACACCGATATGCAAAGTTAGCAAAATGAATATGCATGCTCCCCCTATTTTTGTGCTTCCCAAATAGTCATTGAAGCTCCCTCTTAATCAAGCAATCATATTTTCCCCTTAATCAAGCAATCATATTTTCACGTGCATCAATATCAAATCTTTCCCAAATTTTCTCCCCCTTTGTTATCATCAAAAGTCATACCACGAAGTCAAAATCATATATCATGCAAAAAAGAGAGTATTATTAACCATTACCAACAATTGCATGCATACACTCATAGAATAATCAAGTCAAGATCAAATGAAATTAAACAACGAAGACTTCAACACCAACGTGTAAAGTGTGATGATTAAAATTGAAGCACATAGGGAGAATCATTTAAGAAAGTCATCCAAGACCAATCCACATTTTCCAAATAATTTTCTATCACCTAGGATTGATTTTTCCCACCTCATTAAAAATGAGTTCAAGGTACCACACCCCAAAACATAGCCTATAAGGACTTTTAGATGTGGGTGTGGCAGTGCTTGACGAGTAAATACACCAACGCTAAAATTTACCCATAAAGCTTATGTTGGATACTCGTGGGTAATACCGTTGCCAAGGATTGTATCCAGTTTTCATACGGAGCAATTAACTTTTGTTTTCACATTTTTTTAAAATACTTATAACAACCATTTCTTTTGCTCAATTTTTATCCATGGCAAGGTATATCATATCCCTTAGATTTTCAGTTAAGTTTTCCTCCTACATTCACTTTCCATACTTCATAAACGATATCTCCAAATGTGCAACAATAATAATACATGTTGGAAGTGAAATAGGTGGTGTAGAATTCAAGTTATTTTCATTCATTAAATATGCCATGTATATTTAGAGAGATGAGCATGCGCATGTGGCAAAAGAAATAATCTATATTATAAAACAGGGATGTTATCATGGGTTTTTGGATAAGAGAAATTGGATAAGAGATTTTGGTTATGTGTATTGTTGTATGTGGATATGTGTATTGTATAAGAGATAATGGATAAGAGATATTGGATAAGAGAATTTGAATTTGGTTTGGTTATGTGTAATTGGGTGTGATGTTTGTATATAGGGTATGAGAAATTGAGGTATGAGAAATTGATGTTTGTATATATGGTATGAGAAATTTGGAGGGAAATTTGGATATAAGAAATCACATCACAATTTCAAATCACAAATTTTGAAATCAAAATCACGTTTACACTCCTCTCCTCAGTATTTTGATCACAGCACAATTGGAGGGAAATTTTTTTTGATCGCATCACAAATGGAGGGAATTTTGCGCGGGAGCAAGGGAGAAGATCAGCTCATCTTCTACCTCATAGCTCACGTTTGATCACATCACAGCTCACGTTCCTCCTCGCTAGCAAGATCAGCTCATCTTCAACCTCCAGCAAGCAAAGCAAGGGAGAGCAAGGGAGAGCAAGAAGAGCAAGCACATCAAGAAGAGCACCTTCATCTTCTACGTCGGTGAGCTCTTCCTCTTCTACTCAATTTGTTTATTTCACCCTCACATTTTTTTCTTAATTTCAGTTCTGTGAGCTTCTTCACGTCCTCAAGCCTTCATCTTTCAATTTTTTTCCTCAAGCACATCAAGAATCTCGGTGAGCTCTTCCTATTCTCCTCAAGATCTTCCTCTTCTCCTCAATTTTTTTTCTTTTAATTTATTTCACCCTCACTTTGCAGTTCTGTCAGCTTCACGGCATCAACATCTCAACCCTTGGTGAGCTTTTATGTTTCTGTGTATTGAAATCTTTGATGAAATGATTTGCAATATAGATTTGAAATTTGGATTGAACTTGAAATAGAGATGTTTGCAATAGAGATTCCAATGAAGAAGAACTATTCTGAAAACGTATTGGAATCTGAAGATGTTTGCAATAGAGATTTGGATTGAACTTGAATAGAGATTGAACTTGAATAGAACTTAAATTTGGATGTTTGCAATAGTTCTTCATTCAAGTTCTTGAATTGAATTTAAATTTGTATTCTTTGAATTTGAATTTGCAATTGAACTATTGAACTTAAAGTTCATCAGAATAGTTCTTCATTCATCTATTCTATAGTTTTTGTTTGTAATAGTTTTTGATGTTTGGATGTTTGCAAAAACAATTTGAGTTTGATAGTTTTTGATGTTTGGATGTTTGGATTGATCATTCATCAATTTGATGTTTTGATGTTCTGCATATCCAAATTTTGAATTTAAAGTGATAGCTTCTCACCTCAGTTTTTGATGTTTGAACTATTGCAAACATCCAACTATTTTGAATTTAAAGTCAAAGCTATCTAATTCTGCATATGGATGTTTGGATGTTTGCAAAAACAATTGAACTATTGCAAACATCCAACTATTTTGAATTTAAAGTCAAAGCTATCAAATTCTGCATATGGATGATTGGATGTTTGCAAAAACAATTGAACTATTGCAAACATCCAACTATTTTGATTTGCAAATTTGCAAATTGAAATTTGGATTGATGAATGAAGAACTATTCAAATCTTTGATGAAATGATTTGCAATCAACATCTCACCCTCACTTTATAGTTTTTGATGTTTGGATGTTTGCAAAAACAATTTGAGTTTTTGTTTCTGTGTAATAGTTTTTGATGTTTGGATGTTTGCAATTGAACTATTTGAAATGTTTCCAAATTTAACTTCAAGTTCAAAAGCAATTTCAATTCAAATTCAAATTATCTCAATTCATTTTTGATAGCAAGTGAATTTGATAGCTTTCACTTTAAATTCAAATTCTCACCCATATGCAGAAAGTCAATTTGCTGGGTGAGAAGCTATCACTTGAGCAAAAATTCAATTTCTCACCCATATGCAGAAATTGATGGGTGAGAAATTTGTTAAATGAAGAACTATTCTGAAATTTGGATTAAATGAATGTTAGGAATGTACCCAATTGAATTTTGTTAATATGTTGTGAATGTTTTACTGTACCCAATTGAATGTGTTGCAACTGGTAATGTTATTGCATTCACAGGACACAAAATTCTCCTGAGAATATGTTGTGAATGTTATTGCATTGTCCTGTGAATGTTAGGATTTTGCAACATATTCTCAGGATTTTGTGTCCTGTGAATATTCTCAGGATATCAACTCCCAATTGAAATTAACAGGATCTCACAGCTCCAGGATATCCTGTGAATGTTATTGCATTGTCCTGTGAATGTTAGGAATGAAGCTTGAAGATTTAAATTATATCTCTAATTCTATTCTAATAGCATTGTCCTGTGAATTCTATTCTATTAGATATATAATTTAAACTGAAATTTCTATTAGAACAATTCTATTCTAATAGAGATATAACAATTCTACTAGAGATATAACAATTCTAATATTGAGAAATGAGTTTGAAAATGAAAGCTTAAGTATTGTTTTTTTCATATTCAGAAATTGGATGAGAGCTTGATATGACAGAATATTGGATGAATATTGAAAGAATATTGAGAAATGAGTATTGGATGAGAGCTTGAAATGAGTATTGTTTTTTTCATATTCAGCAATTGAAAGAATATTGGATGAAAGCTTCAATACACCCAATTCTCTATGCAATATTCACAAATTTTCATTTTGATAAGCACTTCATTTTTCCCTGAAAGTGTCCTGTGAAGAGCTTGATATGAGCTTGCTGATCCAAATCTTTATTCCAACTTCAACATGTAGAATACAATTTTTCAATTTTTCAATGCACACTTTTTCAATTTTTCAATGAGCTTGATATGGATGTAAAAAACACCAATGCACACTTTTTCAATTTCAAAACTTTTGATTGCCACCAATGCACACTGTAAATTGAGATAGGCCTGAAATTGGTGTTTTTTACATGGATGCAATTTCAAAAATTTTGATTGCCTGACAGGATTTTCATTGCACACTTTGTGTTCTTCATTTCTTTTCATAACACATATGATAATACATTGTCCTGTTAACACATATGATAACACATATGATAACACATATGATAATACAAACTTTTTTGATAAACATTGTCCTGTTAACTTGAATCAAATTTTATGTCTGCAATTTTTTGGTGAACATTGCATTGGGGGTAAACAGGATTGTCCTAAGCTTTCTTTGTTATAACTTGAATTTTTTGGTGAACATTGCAATGGGGGTAAACAGGATTGTCCTCAGCTTTCTTAGTTATAACTTAGTCATACATGTGATAACTTGAATTTCTTAGTTATATGATCAAAATTTCTGACTTTGAATCTCATTGAATCTCAAGTTGAGTATTAGTGTATGCTTGAGTAATCTTAAACATTCCAGGATTTTTCATGTTTTTTTCAACATTTTATTTTGGAATTTATCTCACGTTAGCCATTTTCTTTTGCAAGGTGGAGGGTATTTATTTCAATTCTATTTACAGGTAACTGATTCATATTCATATCACCTTTCAATTTTAAATTCAGAATTTAGAAAGTTAGATTTTTTATTGGTTATTTATCTCACATAGAAGGAGATTTGTGATAAACATTGATCTCAAGTAGCATATGTGATAACTGTCCTGATTTTTTATTGTCCTGATTTTTTATTGATCATATAAGAGATTTTTTATTGTCTTTTTTATCTAACATAGAAGGAGATTTGTGATAAACTTTGATCTCAAGGAGCATATAGATGTTTTATTGTCCTGATTTTTTGTTGATCTCAAGTAGCATATGTGATTTTTTATTGATCTCAAGTAGCATATTTTATCTCAAGTAGCATATGTGATAACTCAGATTTACATATGTGATCATATGCTGATGTGAGAAATTGATCATATAACATATATTGGATGTGAGTTCTTATGCTGATGTGAGAAATTTCAAGTAGCATATAGCATATATTATATGATCATATGCTGATGTGAGAAATTGATCATATAACATATATTGGATATAGCATAACAGATTTACATTATCTCAAGTAGCCTAAATTTCAAGTAGCATATATTGGATGTGATTTATTATATGATCATATAACAGCATATATTACAGCATATTTGATTCATATCACCTTTCAAATATGCTGGATCTCTTATTTGATCTTAGTTTAGTTTATGATAAACTTTGATCTCAGTTTAGATTTTTTATCTCAGTTTAGATATGTTGGATTTGATTCATATCTCAGTTTATTATTGATCATATAAGAGATTTTTTATTGTCCCGATAACTCAGATTTACATATGTGATTTTTTTATTGTCCTGATTTTTTATTGTCAGATTTACATATGCTGTTATATGGCCAAATTTACATAGAAGTGATGTTGATATCCTGTTAATTTAGATTGTCCTGTGAGTTGTGATGTTGAAGGATGTTGTGATTTACATAGAGTTAGATGTTGGATAAATTTATAAATGATCAACTCAGAGTTAGATCAACATCACAGCTCAAATTTCCTTCAAAAATGTTGATATCCTGTTAATTTCAACTCATATGTAAATCTGAGTTATCACATATGCTGAAAATGTCCTGTGAATAATGTCCTGTGAATTAGAGTGAATGTTGATAATATGTAAATCTGAGTGAATGTGATAATGTCAATGTGTGATATGTGATAGCATATGTGATAGCATATAGCATATGTGAATTAGAGTGAATGTGATAGCATATGTGATAATGTCAAGTAGCATATTAGAGTGAATGTCAAAAAAATTGGTTATCCTGTCAATTCAAACATTGGTTATCCTGAAATGTCTTGCAAAATTGGTGCAAAAATTGGTCATTTGGTTTGACATATGCAATAAAATTGGTTTATCAATTGGTGCATTTTTGACATATGTTTGACATATGCAATAAAATTTTCGTACCAAAAATTGCATATATCAATTGCACCAAAAATTTTGGTAAACAATTGACAGGTAAACATATTGCATATATCAATTGGTTTATCAATTGGTTTATCAATTCCTTTGGATAACATTACAAAAATTGGTGCATTTTGCAAAAATTTTTGACAGGATAACCTGGTTTATCAAAAATTGGTTTATCATTCTATGTCTTGCAAAATTGACATATGAGATATCCTGTCAATATGCTTGATGTTAATGTGAATTTCAGGATAGCCAATAACCAATTGACTATCCAATTCCTGATAAGCTTCATTCCTGATAACCTCTTATCAATAACCAATAACCAATTTAATATCCTGAAATGAATTTCATTCAATAAAATGATTTGGTGCAATTGGTTCAATATGTGTAATTTTGTGCAATTGGTTTTGGGTAAGAGTTTGAAATTTAGTCTCACATTATCATTTGGGTAAGAGTTTGAATCCATTTAGATAAAAATGCCAAATTTTCACAGGACAATAACAATGCATTCATTTCAAATTCACAGTGCAATGCATTCCTGGCAATGCATTGTCATGATTTCAAACAATGAATTTGCCCTTGCCAGGATTTCAAAAATTGAGAATTTTGCATTGCCATTGCCATGATTTCAAACAATATGATAGTTTGGCAAATTCATTTCAGAAATGCATTGCCACTGCCAGGATTTCAAACACAAACTTGAAACGTTGAGAGAATTGAATTTGTGAAGATTGCCAATGTCCTGTGAAGATTTGAAAGCACAATAAAGATTTGTGAAGATTTGTGAAGATTGCCACTTAAACACAATAAAACCTGAGTGTAAAGATTTGAGTGGCAATCTTTGAGTGGCAATCTTCACAGAATTTGAAAGCACAATAAAGATTTGAGTGGCAATCTTCACAGAATTTGAAACCAGGATTTCACACTCAGGTTTTATTGTGTTTTCAGTGGCAATCTTATTGTGTTTTCAGTGCCACTGTCCTGTGTTTGAAATCCTGAGTGTGAATGGCAATCTTCACATTTCACACTCAGGTTTGAATTGAATTTGTGCTTTCAAACATTTCAAACAATAAGATTGCCACTGTCCTGTGAAGATTTTTTTAATATGAATTTGTTAATTTGTTAATGATAAGAGCTTGCTGATAAGAGCTTGATCAGAGCTTGATGATTTTTTTAATTTGTTAATGAAAATTTTAATTTTGGATGAGAGCTTGCTGATTTGCTTCATTTTGGTATAAATTTTGAAATTTTTGAAAATGTCCTGTGAATTGCAACAGGATCAATTTTGTAATTTTTGGTATAAATTTTTTAATTGTCCTGTGAATATAACAGTTGAATATTCAAGTGAACTTTGTCCATGATTGCAGGATATTAGAATCCATGAAAATTTGATTGTTGATTGGAATTTGCATATTAGAATTGTTGATTGTTGATTGTTGATTGGAATCTGTGAAAATTTGCATATTAGAATTGCTATTAGAATCCATGATTGCAGGATATTTGATTGTTGATTGGATCACATTGTCCATGATTGTAATTCTATTAGAATTGCATATTAGAATTTGCATATTAGAATCCATGTCCTGTGATTGTTGATTGGAATCTGTGAAAATTTGCATATTAGAATTGCTATTAGAATCCATGATTGCAGGATATTTGATTGTTGATTGGATCACATTGTCCATGATTGTAATTCTAATATCAAATGCAAATGAACTCATGGATATTAGAATTGATATTAGAATCCATGATTTGAATATTTCTGAAGCATAAGTCAAAGTCCTGCAACTTTGAAATTTATAAACTTGGATTAAGTTTATGATATGGTTGTCTGCAAATTGAAACTTGGATAATCAAAAAAATTGAACCTTGCATTTTTTGATATGGATAATCAAAGGCAATTTTTATGTCTGTCTTCAATTTTTATGTTTCCTTAAGAGATTATAAATTTGGATTTGGAGTCTTGATATCAACAATTATAAATTTGGATTCCTGATTATCAAACTTGGATACTCAAATTTAAATGACCCTCACATTTTCTCATTTTCTTCTTTTAAGATCACGGGAGAGCTCAAGCACCCTCTTGGTGAGCTTTGTGGGTTTGAGGCCTTCATCACATCCTTTGTGAATTGGTGAGCTTTGTGAACTTTGCCTTTCAGCTGTTTGGTTATGTGCAATAAACATTTATATTATAGGAAAAAACAAATTTTTGCAATCTTATAGCCATGAAAAAATTGTAATATAAATGTTTCCTATTTGTTTTTATATTACAATTTTTTGCCTGTTGAGTTAAACTATACATAAAACAGGACATATAATCTTTCAGCTGTTTTCCTATATGAAGATCTCATGTATATGTCCTGTTTTAAAAAAAATTATATATGAAGATCTCAAGATTAACATTTATATTGTTTTTGTATATGTCATGTATATGTCCTGTTTTAAAAAAATTAAAATTATATATGCAGATCTCAAAATTATATATGAGTTAAATTATATATGAAGATCTCATGTATATGGCCTGCAATAAACATTTATATTGTTTTTTTCATATTCAGAAATTGGATGAGAGCTTGATATGAAAGAATATTGGATGAATATTGAAAGAATATTGAGAACTAAGTATTGGTATGAGATTTGTGAAAGAATATTGAAAGAATATTGAAAGAATATTGAGAGCTTAATTTGTGGATAAGAGATTTCAGCCAAACATTTCAGCCAATATGTTATGGGTGTATAATAAAAGAAAAAGTTTGCTTATGAGTGTATTTGAGTGTATTTGAACATTTCAGCCAATATTTTTAGTTCAGCCAATGTGAATACACCCATAAGCAGATTGGGTTAATTTTCATCACATACATATGGGTGAACTAAAAATTTCATTGGCTGAACAAAAATACACCCATACACATGTTCAGCCAATTTGAGTGTATTTGAACAAAAATTTCATTCAGCCAATGTTCAAATATGTTCAAAACCCTTGCCATCAAATACACTCAAATTTTTAGTTCAGCCAATATTTTTAGTTCTTTGAACATATGGGTGTATTTGAACATATGGGTGTATTTGAACATTTCAGCAAATATGTATTTGAGTGTATTGGCCAACAATTCAGCAAACATTTCAGCCAAACATTTCAGCCAATATGTTATGGGTGTATAACAAAAGAAAAAGTTTGCTTATGAGTGTATTTGAGTGTATTTGAACATTTCAGCCAATAGTTTTAGTTCAGCCAATGTGAATTCACCCATAAGCAATTTCATCAAATACACTCACATTGGCTGAACATTTTTAGTTATGGGTGTATTCACATTGGCTGAATGAAATTTTTGCTTGATCAAATTACCTTGATGAAAATTCATCAAGAAAAATTTAACTGGATGAAAATTTTTCACATCAAGTTAACACATGAATGTTGGTCTGCAGTTGGGTGTATTCACTGTGATTTTTGTATATGTTGAATGTATTCTAATATCTTGATTTTTAATATCATTCACTGTGATTCTTTTAATGTCATTGGGTGTATTTACTGTCATTTGGCTGAATGATATTACAAAAGTCTATGCTGAAATTTGAATGTATTCAAGTTAACATATAAAAATTTGATTAAAGTTGAATGTTACTCACCAATTTCATTTCTTATCCATTTCCTCATAACAAAAGCTTATTTCAAGTTTCAAACAAATTTCATTTTCTCATCAAGTTTCATCAAGTTTCATTTTCTCATCAAGTTTCATCAAATTTCATTTTCTCATTTTTTCATCCAGGTTCAAACAAGTTACAGTTGAAAGAGAAAATTTTCAAAGAGAAAAATTTCCACTCATATCCATTTTCTCATAACACAAGCTATTTCCCATAACAAAAGCTCATTTCAGATAACAAAAGCTCATTTCAGATATTCTCAAAATGAAATAGTGATGGTTCATTAAAATTTTTCAAAGCAATTTTGTATTAACAGGACATTTCTATTAGCAATATTGCCAAGACTGAAATATTGAATATTGAATATTGAATATTGAACCTTGCATGTGCTCAAATATTGAACTTAAAAATGAGCATAGCTAACATGAATAACTGAATTAAAACTCATATAATTCACTTTTTGTTATGGATTTCAAAATTTTGAGTTATTTATCCTCAATTCATAGCTAACATGAATATCTCTTTAAATAAATATTTTTGAACTTTGGTGTTTAATTAAAGCACGTTGCTTAAGTACTGTAGGTTTTCCATGATTGTGATGTTGGACCATCCATCTTTGTTATATGTTTTTATTAGCATGAAAGTTCTCATAGGCTCAGTATTTGTCAAATGTAAAATTTATTTGCTAAATAGCATCCCTATGTTTTGACGGATTTAATGGATTATATGTCTTAGAGTTTAAATTTATTTTCTAAATAGCATCCCTATGTAATTTTTGTGTAATCAAATTTGTCCTAGAGTTAAATTTATGATCAATTTTGGATATTAGCTCTTCTATAGAAAGCTTGGTTTATTAAATTATCTCTTTGTTGAAGATGAATTTCATTAAATCGTATAAGATTGTTGGCTCAAGTGTTTAACCATAAGATTGTTGAATTCCATATCATACATCTATTGTTTCTTATCAGACATGATCTATACGATTGTTTAATTGTATTTTACCATGTTTCTTGGTATCTTTTTTCAGATTACCCTCTTGGTTAATTAGTCTTGCTTATGAATAAGTGTAGAAAGGCTTTTGTAATAAGGTTGATCAAGTGGTGAGGCTCGATGCTTAGTAAGTTAGAAAGAGTTATGCAAGGGAAAATCTAATGGTGACCTTGGGATTCTTAACATTTAACATGTAACTCCATGTATCCATGTATCCATGTATCCATGTATCTTGGTTCTGGGAATTATTGTTGTGCCCATGTATCCATGTATGCTTCTCTTCTCCTCAGTCCCATCTCAACCCAATCTCTTCTTCTCAGTTCTGGAAGGGAATGCAACTCCATGTATGAAAGGTATATTTTCTGGCATGGTCATTCAGTCTTCTTTTCTTTTACATTAAGCAGAAGTGTGATAAAAGTGTGAACTAGGTTGTTGGAGTTTGTAGCAGTTGTAGCACTAGAGCTTTCAAACATGCAATGTCTAAAGACCCCCTTTTGAATGCATCAAGTTCTGGGCATGTTGGAATTTATTGGGGGAGCAATGTATCATAGCTGGATTGACAAGCTTTCCTCAAGAGATTGACAAGCATACCGTGTATTGTATCATAGTTGGAGCAATGTATCATAGTCAGTTTGAGCAATATATCAAATTCAGAGTCCACAGTTCAACCATTCCTCCAAAGATTGACAAGCTTGACAAGCATCAAGTTTTGGAATGTATCATAGTTATGCATGCAATGTATCATATTTCTGGGAATGTATCAAATGCATCAAGTTCTGGTAATGTATCAAATTTTGGAGCACACGTTCTTATCAAAACTGGATGTTATATGTATGTTAAAACTTTATAGCCCACAGATCAACCATTCCTAAGATTGAAATCCATGTATGTTATATGTTATATATGTATGTCAACTATAATGTATCAAAATTATAGGTTATATGTATTGCCAGAACAACCATAGTCAGAACTATAGTTCGACTCTATGGTTCCCAGCTTCTGAAAGACGAAAATACAACAAATTGAATATTGGACGTTCCTATTTCGAATGTATCAAATTGGACATTGCCAGAACTGTTAATCATTGTTGTTCTGAAATGTATATTATTCATGGAATTAAAGATCCAAACTGTTGTTCTGAAATTGGTCAATATTCATGGTTTGTTTCATGTTTTCTATGTTTTTGTTTTGTGTTCTGTTGGGTATCAACTTGCAGAGTTGTGTGTTCTTAATTAAACATGTACCCAAACACAAGGTGTGCCTTTACAAATGTTATAATTGTAGTAAGGTTTGAATGTGGTTTGCAAAATTATATACAACAAGGTCTAGGTTTCATTTTTGTATGATTTATGATTTCATTACAAAATCTGCAGAGTGTAACCAAATTATATAACTATAAAATTTATAGTTTGGTTACACACTCTGCAAAAATTTTGTATGATTTATGGTTATATAATTTGTATGCCCCTCTCTCTATATGATTTATAATTATAAAATTTGTTCGTAGCTCCGCAGATTACAAGGTTTGAATGTGGTTTTAATGTGGTTTGCAAAATGAACACCCTGCATGGTTATATAACGCAAGGTTCGAATGTGGTACGCAATCAGTCAAATTTACGTTATATGATTTGTTTTTTAGGTTATATGAGCTTCACTATTTCTGTCTCACACGAGTCATGTTCATTTTCACTAGGCTTCAACATTTTTGCCTCAATCGAGAGTCATGTTCAAATTCACTAGAAGGCTTGGCACAAATTTGTGAAAGATATTTAAACACTGAACCATGTAGTGTGGGACTGCCTCTTTTTGAATTGCTCGAAGATTCTGGTAGGCCTGGAGAGTTACAAATAACAATTATTGTGCTTTACTTTTGGTGTGAACTAAGATTTTGTGGCGGAATATCTTAAATGATCTGTGCCCTATGGGCATGGGTTATGACTATATTTATATCTATATTACATTTGACGACTATTTTTGAATTCTATGGCTGACTAGGACAAGCTGACTAGGACAAAAGGGTTGATAGAAAGACGATTTGGATTTAATCTTGAGGAATCAACGGTTGACATACGGTATTTTGGAAAGTTTTGGAGGAAAAACATTTCTGCGAAAATGAAAGTTTTTGGGTAAATAAAAAAGTTTGGGTAATGAAAATTTTTGGAGAATGAAAGTTTCTGGGGAATAGCAGAGTGCACCCAATTAATGCATTTGGGAAAATAAAAATTTAACTTGCACTAAATGCTGCAGATCGAAGGCTGCTGCAGATCGAATGATCTCTCTCCCTCAACGCAGGGCCCACCGTCTCTTCGACGCATGTGGAAACAAGATGAGAATAATTTCCCGTGCCGATGGCACCCGCTTAATTTGTTTACGCTAATTTGTTGTTCAGCGCCGAAGGCGTCTGCGTGAAATTTGTTGTTCTACGCCGAGTTTATTGTTCTACGTCGAATTTGTTGTTCCGGCCGAAGGCGCCCGTGCCATATTTGTTGTTCCGTGTCGAAGGCGCCTGCGCCGAATTTGTTGTTCCACGCCAAAGGTGCCCATGCTGCTAAATATTTTTACGCTAATTTGTTGTTCCGCATAATTTTGGTTGTGAAAATAATTTGTTGGGGAACAAAGATATCGCGGGGAAAAAAATCTTAAATGAACCGTGCCGCTTAATATTTCTATGCTAATTTGTTGTTCTTTTAAATTTTGGCTGCGGAAATAATTTTTTGGGATCAAAAATTTCGCGGGAAAAACTCTTAACTGAACCGTGCCCGCGGGCACGGGGTATGACTAGTACACCAATATCTACATACATATGAAATTCATTCGTGCATACTTTACTAATGAATCAAAGAGAAAAGATATACATTTAAGCACCAATTTTTTTCAGTTTTTCATTTTTTAATGCATGAAGTACTAAAGCAAACATGAGATGCAATCACACAAACAAAAAAAATCATGCACACATAGCAATGCAACTACTAGCACACAAACAAAGAAAAGTCATGCACACAAAAAAACTATGAAGATATTCATTAAGTTCAAAGAATGAGATATACCTTCGCGTCGCCGTTTGACTAAGGAGCTAAAAAGTAATGAGACATTCAATTTATCGCTCCTCGTTAAATTTCCATCCACCTACAAAAGAGGTGTCGTGTGTGACCTTGGAATCCAACAAGGTCCACTCACGTTAGTCATCAAAGATTTAGGAACCCATATTTGTTTGAACTTAATATTTTTGTTCCTATATTTGCAATGATATGAAGTATGACCAACGCATCCACATGTAAAGCACTTAGCATGAAAGTTTCCAACCTTTGTTGATTCAATGTGAACTTTTCTATATTTTGATTTTTCAACATTTTTAAGACCATATCCTAGTCCTCGCCTATTATTGCCATAAATTTGATTTCCAAGAAAAATGTCCAAATTTTGTTTTCCAATGGAAAATCTCTTTATTGACAATTCTAGGGTGGTGACTTTGGATTTCAAGACATCGTTTTTATTCATAAGCAAAGTGCATTTACTAATGAAAGCTTGCTTGTTTTCCTCTTCTTTCTTTTCAAAATCACTCATTTTTTCTTCAAGTTCAAGATTTAGCATGTTAATCTTTTCAGAGAGCAATTCATTTTCAACTTCAAGCTGTGTCTTATCTAGCTTATACATGCTAATATCCGTTAATAAAGAGGGACATGAAAGACAATCAATTTTTTTAGGCAAGCTAGTTTTCTCCTTATTTAACATGTCAATTGTAGCGTTACATGCAACAATTTCAGTTTTCAGTTTTTCAATTTCCTTAGTCATGTCATACTCAGATTGTTGCATATCAAAGTTATCATTCCTATAACTATCCACATCAGCTTCTAGCTCATTAATAGTATTTTGCATTCCTTTCAAGATTTCTAACAATTCATCTTTAGTGGGAGCTCCTACCTCATTGTGTTTGGACATTAATGCCATGCAGGAGTGGGCTTCATGTTCCTCATCCTCCTCCTCAGCTTCGCTATCCATGTCTCACGTCAGCACTTTCGTTTTTCCTTTTGCAACCTGAGCTGTGTGTTGTTGTGGGCAGTCTTTTATGTGGTGCCCTTTCTTCCTGCATTTAAAACATTCACTTCTATTAATAGCTTTCTGATCATAGGAATTTCTACCAAAATTAGAATTATTAGAACGAATGAACCTTTTTCCCATCTCAGCTCTTCCTTGATCAGTCTGAATGTATCTCCTGAAGTTTCTGACCATTAGGGCTTGCTCTTCATCAAGATCGTCGTCGTTAGCTTGAAGAGCTAATGGTGTGGAAGCTTTGGTCTTCTCTTCAGGTTTCTCTCTGGCTTCTATACTCTACAACTCAAGCTCGTGTGACATCAGGTTGCCTATCAAGTCCTCCACTTTCATTGTTGATAAGTCCTTAGCTTCTTGAATAGCAGTGACTTTAGGCTTGAACGAGCTTGGTAGCGCCCTTAAGATCTTTCGTACCTGTTCATGGCTAGAGTATGGCTTACCGAGGGAATTGTATTTGTAGACGATGTCCGTGAACCTCGCAAACTTGTCTTTAACTCATTCTGTTGGTAGCATGTGGAAGCTCTCATATTCAGTGCTCAGCAACGCAAGTCTGGATTCCTTTACTTGTGATGTTCCCTCGTGTGTCACCTCCAGTGTATGCCAGATTTCCTGCGCAGTTAGACAATGTGAGATACGATTAAACTCAGATTTATCAAGAGAGCATATAAGCGCATTCATAGCTTTACCATTAAGAGTATAAAGTTTCTTATCAGCTAAATCCCACTTGTCTTTAGGCTTAATCATAACAGTGTCTTCAATTTTAATAGTGGGTAGACTATAACCATTTTCAACAATATCCCACACATCATAATCAACAGACACTAAATAGATTTTCATCCTAGCCTTCCAATATGCAAAGTCTACATCGTTAAACTTAGGGGGACGGGCTATAGACCGACCTTCAGCAAAAGCACAATCAGATATATTCATGGTCATCTAAAAATCTAGACTAGATCCTCTAAACTGGCTCTGATACCACTTGTTGGATCTGGATCGTAGCCTAGAGGGGGGTGAATAGGCTAATAAAAATATTCGTGCAACCCACGAACAATCCCACGCAGTTATAGGCACAGACATGGCAACAAAATAGCAATCACAGAATACGCACAGATATACCCTGGTTCGGTCGTCCCCACGACCTACTCCAGCCCCCGAAAGCAACTACTAGATAGATATGTAATCAAGTACAGCTACAATGAGACAAGATCCCAAATCTACTCTCACTTAGCTCGTACGCACACCACGTGCTCCACACTATCAATCTAGTCAGATGCTCTCCCTCCGTGACGACTCCCAAAGTCGTCAAGTCCCCAAAAGTAACACAAAAGGTAAAGTTTCCCCTACGAGGATCTAACACAACAACTACACAAAAAAATGATAAATAGAGTTTAGGAATCTCAGTTTGTGTAGCGGTGATGTCCTCGTCAATCTGCACGGGTCAGATCTCGTCTGACGTAGATGTAGTCTCCGATGTCTCCTCAATAGTTCGGCTCCCCTCTCGATGAAACTTGCGCACTCCACCAAAGATTGAAACCTCAGAAAACCGTGCGCAAGATTAAAGTTTCCCCAAATTTCTTTCGGCTGCTTGTGCCTTTCAAAACAATCATCCAAAATTTTGATTGCCGCACAAACCCTTTGAATAACTCCTTGATTGCTTTGTTAATCTCGACCTGCACACAAAATAAACACCAATATCAGTAAGCTTTAATAAAAAAGAAGGATCTTACCTTTGGTTCCTTTTTGTTTGATTGGGAGCACAAATCTTTGGTCCCTGCCACAACCACAGAATTGTGTAGCCGGCCCTGCACACTTTTTCTCTTGGATTTTGAAAAAGTGTGGCTCTTGGATTATTAATAAAAGAGAAGGGTATTTTTGTTTGGTGTGGCTGCAAACAAAACACCAAAGAAATTTGGCCGGATGTTTTTAATATGCCCCTTAGGTTATGTGCATGCTCTTAAAATAATTCGGCTGACCCTTGATGCTCTCAAAAATATTTGTGGGCTTGGGAATTCACACATGCATGAGAGAACCCACAAAAAAAATACTGCCAATCAACAACCACAGAGATGCGCTAGGATATTTGTGTGATGGGGGTTTTAGAATCAGAAGCTCTATGAATTTCTTTGGTCAAAGAATGCGGCGCACCTAAAATCGGCTCAGTGTATTTTTCTCAAACCCTAGACAATATTTAAAAGGGTGTTGCACCTTCTAGGTTTTTTCTTAGGAGATTTAAATGAGGGTTTTTTTTCGGCTGGCACTAAGAGATTAGGCTGAGGCTCTTTTATGAAGGAGTTGTTTGGCCTTAGGGGTTTACAAAAGGGAGGCTTCGAATTTAACGCATGATCTTTTTTCTTTTGTATATAAGTATTCATTGTCCTGTGCCCCCTTTTTTTGTTCTTGTTTTTTTATTGATGAGCTCACCTAAAAATTTCGGCCTGTCAAAAGAAACACCCCACCAAAAAAATATTAAGCCCGGCCTATGTGTTTTTTTTGTGATGCATGAGTGCTCCTCTCGTGTTTGGGCCTTGGGAATTTATATATATGAAGGCCGGCTTTCATGACTAGGGTTTGGCTTGGTACGGAATAGGTTTAGGGGTTTGACTCCAATAAATATAAGTTAACACAAGTTAGGTTCTCCCCTTTCTCCATTACACATTCCCCAAATCCTTTCCATGAATTAATCACACGTTCGCCGTTCGTGAAACACTTAACACACACGTTAAAAATGTTCACACATGTTTGTTATCATCAAACCCGAATTTTATAGATCGTTGCTACCAACAATATGAGTGCCTTTTCTTTAATTTTTTGTGTTTCCTACGCACAGGGTTACAAAATGATGGCCAATAAAAAATCTTTAATGAAGGCCGGCCCTTTGAGATTAGCATGGGAATCAAATAAGAAAAGTCTATGCTTTTCTCAAGGGATAACCTCAAAAGTTTGTGACATCAAGGGATAACCTCAATGATTTTCTCAAACAACAACAATCGACAAATCATCGTGGCGGTGTGGGTTTTTACTCAAATGTTGGTTCCCAACTTACCATGTCTTCTCAAAGTGCTAAACAAAAATCCTATCAAGCACCCAAGAAAAATCACCATGCTTTCTTATATAATACACTAACCCCAAAAAAAAAGCATGTTAGTTACGTCTTTGTGAATGTGAATCAAAATGATTCATTTTACGCCAAGAGGCAAGCCATTCACAACAAACATGCGAAGAAATTTTTTTCTGCACTAAAACATGTTTATCCCTCTAATGCAGAGTTTCACCCCAAAATCACTTGTCAAAAATGCGGATCTTTAGGACATATGCAAATCGTTGTCCTAAGAGGAAGCTCGACAAAGATGACTGGGAATGCCATGAAACTTTGGATTCCTACAAATGTGGGGTTATTAGAGAGGGATGCATATGTTCAATCACTAGCCTACATTGTGATATGCTCTAGTGATTACATTAGAAAATCAAACTCATTTTGGATTTGGTTTCCTAATGTGTAGATCCACACACACTTTATTGTTTAGTTGGATGTGTTAGTATTGCATATTTATTTGCATCCAACTTGAATGTTTGTGTGTCCTATTATTTCGAAAATTATTTTCAAAAACTACTGCAGGAATGGATCTAGGGGATTTACTGTCATATATGCATTATTTAACCATGTATATGACATATGGGGAATTTATATGTTATGCAGTTACAAAAACATTTTTTTGCAGCATATGTTTACACCTTTGATGAGTTTGGGATTTTTCCAACCTGTATTGTTGGATATTGCTCAAATTTCATCATTTGACATTGAATTTTTGTGTATGATCTATTTTAAAATCAATGTCAATTCTATCAATGCCTAAGCTTAAATCCTTATGATTTTTCATTGATATGTCCCATGGCTCCATAATTTGTTTTGAGATCATTGAGTCAGCGTTTGACGTATTCAATTATCTAGGGGGAGCATGGTAGAGTGATTTAATACCCAGTTATATCTATTACATTTGGTATCAAACATTTTCTTTTCTCATTGTCATTTGTCATTTCTTTGGGACTTTTCATTTCCAAGGGGAGAGTTATTTGTCCAAGGGGAGATTTATTTGTCCACCTTTTTTATAATGACAAGTGGGAGAGTATTTTGATTACGTGAAATGTATGAATGTAAGCTTGTTTAAATGACATTTAATTCACTTTGCATCATTTTGCATATTGCCCCTTATATGCATATTTGAGTATTATTCCTTTCGTATGTGGTATGCATATAAGTAGGGGGAGTGTCACGCCCCGCTTCCCAAAATGGACGGAGGCGAAGCGTGACAAGGCCCGCTTAGGCCAGAGCTGAGAAGCTCGGACCCAATAAGCGTCTGTAGAGGTACCATTTTAAACGATTTTCAGGTTCTTGCATTAATATAGTTCGAAACAACAGAAAGTACGGAAAGGAAGTTGCATTCATTAAATTAGAGATATAATATCCAACAAGTACAAAGTCTAAAAAGAAGCCTAAGCGTGGCAACAAACTATCTAAAGAAAACTGAAAGTAGTAACCTCTGAAAGTGACGACTAAAAAGACCTCAAGGTCTGGTCCTTGTCAGGCACGTGCTCTGGGTCGACGTCCCGGCTCCTCGTACTCCAGCGAGTCTGCCTCGTCCACGAACTCTGGCTGAACACCTGACGTACAGCACCCAAGAAAAGGAACTGTACGTCAGGTAAAGTCTACAAGAAGGGTTAGACTTTACTGCAAGTGCACCGAACTTTAAACAACGGTTTACTGGTTGATTAGCATGCTGAGGTTCTTTTACACAACAGTTTACTGGTTGATTAGCATGCTGTGGTTATAACAGGGTAACACGACAGGAAGTAACGCAGCAGGAAAGTAAAACGGGACAGGTAGTAGTCGTAGCGTGTGCTACCAACTACGGGACTAACCTACAGGTGTCAAGACAAGACGGGACGTGACGGGACAAGACAAGACAGGACAAGTGAGACAAGAAAGGGTTCACGCCTTACGGTTCGAGGGGGATCAGACCCTCTTGCCGTGCGCACGCTCAACCCAACCCCAAACCCAGGAACTCAGGACAAGAAGTACAGGGATCATTTCCGCTAGGGAAACATCCGAAACGCCCGAAGGCTTTTTGTGTAACAGGGATCACTTCCGCAAGGAAAGCATCCGAAACGCCCAAAGGCTATTTGGGTAACAGGGATCGCTTCCGCGGGGGAAAGCATCCGAAACGCCCGAAGGCTTTTTGGGTACCAGGGATCACTTCCGCGGGGGAAAGCATCCGAAACGCCCGAAGGCTTTTTGGGTAACAGGGATCACTTCCGCGGGGGAAAGCATCCGAAACGCCCGAAGGCTTTTTGGGTAACAGGGATCACTTCCGCGGGGGAAAGCATCCGAAACGCCCGAAGGCTTTTTGTGTAACAGGGATCACTTCCGCGGGGGAAAGCATCCGAAACGCCCGAAGGCTTTTTGTGTAACAGGGATCACTTCCGCAGGGGAAAGCATCCGAAACGCCCGAAGGCTTTTTGTGTAACAGGGATCACTTCCGCAAGGAAAGCATCCGAAACGCCCGAAGGCTTTTTGTGTAACAGGGATCACTTCCGCGGGGGAAAGCATCCGAAACGCCCGAAGGCTTTTTGTGTAACAGGACACGACATGACAAGTGTAGGGAGTTGTTATTCTAGGGTGTCCACACACACGCACACACATGATAGCCCTACAGTATCAAAAGTTGTTGTTGTCAGGCTCAGACTTCGTCGTCAAGTCTGAGCCGTCAGGAGTCGTCCCGGACGCTATCATTTCACGTCCGGTTCTATTTGTTCACAGTTAACAATTCTAACCAACTAGGGCCTAAGCACGGCCAAAAGTGCAAGTGGGTACACTTGCCTGCGATGGCGAGTGTGTCGTCCTCCCGAAGCTTCTCGTCCAAGCGTCTCGTCCGCGGAAGTCCGTCTGAAATATCGCCACGGTGATGGTGTCAGGCCTCAAATTCATCACATCCTATTAGGGTTCATTTCTAGGTTATCGGGACTATCCTATTCGTCAAAAATCACATTTTGATGTTTCGTTCAACCTAGATCGACTACTATCCTATGTGCACAGAAAATTGTCCGATTGTCGATCTTTCTACAGTGAGCAGCGTTTTACAGATACCGAAAGTAAATTTAGTTCAAGTTGTCAAATTTTAGTTAGGGTTTGGTTGTTCTACGGTGTGGGTTCGCTATGAGTTAGGGGCACCAACCTGTTTCGACGATCACGTGTAATTCTGGCGTCAGGTCTGGAAACAGTTACGATCACATCGCGGCTTCAGCTACTTGGCTGCAGTGACGTGGATCTATCTGCGCCATCAGATTTACGGTATTAAATTAACAATTCCTAATCAATTTATTATGTCTTTCATATAGATACTGCCTCTGCATAATTAGATTATCCGAAGTGACTTTCGGTTCATTATAGGCCTTAATCAACCATATTCACACTGATATCACTAACCAATTTCACATCAATGTTATTGACATCAGCTAAAGATGAGATGACACTAATCACCTACTGGATATGTAGCATTTTAATTACATTAAGGCTTTACTGGTCACTTATCTTACTGAATGAGTAATAACTAAATAACATACCGAAATCATCAATTAATCTAACTTACAAACTATCCATCAAAACAGATGTACACAAGGTACAACATCACGCATGAACTATGTAAGATTTATGAGGGAAGTCTCCACCAAGCTCAACAGATGGAAAAATAGTTCTGTACATGCTCTTCCCACATCAAAATACTCCAAACCCCACACCAATATACTCCATGTATAACACAATCTATAGAAAGCACTCACGAGTTTTGGTTGGCAGGTGGCGGACGGGCGTCGCGGCCTCGGGGTGGTGGCGTTGGCTGGACAGGGCGGCGGCTCTGGCGTTGAGTGGTAGGGAATCGCAGCGGCGAGCGGTGGCCGGAGATCAGCCGCGGTGGCGTTCGGGGGTCGGGATCACGGCGGCGCCTCGCCGTGGGATGCGACGGAGGAGCCGGCGTCGGGGTCCGCTGCGGCGGAGGGAGCGCGCGCGGCGGCGCAGCGGGTTGCGCTGCACGGGGTCGGAGCCACGGGGTGAGGGGATCTGTGGCGGCGGCTCGACGAACGAAGTGGGGCCTCGCGGGGGATCCGGCGACGGGATCTCGCCGGAGGGGGCGGCGGCGCGACACGCTGAGCGAGGGGAGGTGGCGCTGATGCGAGGGCGGCGGCGCGATGCGCTGAGCGAGGGGAGGCGGCGCTGATGCGAGGGCGGCGGGGCGGCACGCCGTGAGGGGGAGAGAGAGATGAGGGAGAGGGAGAGGGAGAGATCGGAAATGGGGGGGTATTTTGGTGGCGGCTTGGCTGAGAGCCCTAGGGCTGCGGGTGAAATTATTTAGGGTTAGGGTTTATAATTTGGGGTTTAATATTATATAATATTTTGGGTTTGCTAAATAGCCATATGATAAGGGTTAAATGGGAGAGGGGTATAGGGATGGAGGGCGTACGGGTTGGGGTAAGTCTAGGGGAGATTAGCAGAACAGATTAGGGAATATTTTAAAACGATTTAAATGAAGGATTTAGCCAGATTTGGCTATCAAATTTCGAAATTTGAATCTGACTAGGCAAATCAACGGTCGAGATTTCTCCGAGCGATACCTTTCAATCCGGGCGTCAGAAAAATAATCCGAAAATACCGGGGCGATCGTGGAGACGAGACGCACAGATCTATGGAGCCCGATCGTGCGTAACATCTACCAAAATTTTACGTAAAATTGGGAACATCGTTTTGAGTCAAATGACTAAAACGCCCCTATCGTTCAAAGTCGTTTCGCGAGAAAACGAGCCGTGAAAAGACGTTCCCAAAAATTACTATAAAATTCAACACCCCAAAAATGATCGCAACGGCATATCACATCGCCTATGCCGGAGATCAGAAATAGCCAAATAGAATACGTGCACGATAAAGCACGTGCACGCAGAAAATACGAACGGTCGGAAAGCGGCCGTTACAGGGAGCCATTAGCATGTGCTTATTGATAATGTTTATCATTTTCACATAATGTGTGTCATCGTCAAAAAGGGGGAGATTGTTGGGTGTTGGCTAATTAGCCCACTTTCCTCTTGTTTTGTTTTGATGATGATCACCTAATTATGTTGATTACTAATGACTCTCATTGTTTTAGTCTCAGATTTATATTGATATTTATCTTGATGAGGAGACAAAGCAATAGGTATGTGATGATGGATCAATGCTATGGACCAAGGTGACTCATGAAGATATTGGACTTCGTTGTATTTTATGTTTCATCTTCATGTAATCTTATCTTTCTTTAATAGATTACTTGTAACCATGATTATATGCACATACACACTCACATATGCATCATATTCCATGCTTCATTAGAATCATGTTGAACCATCCCATTTGGTCTATTGCTCTAAACACACCTGGGTGCATATTTTAGAGTTGGGCAGACGCCAAGTGATGGGTCACCAGACAACTAGCGTGTAAGATTTATTAATCTGCTGACACTGCCATGGATCAGAAGCCTGATGGTCATTAACCAAGCACCTGGTATAGTGGTCTAGATGCCTGGTACATGAACTCCAGACGTCTGATCAAGTAGAGGCAAAATTTCAGTGCTCTCTAATCTCTGCAATCTGTTTTATATAGTCAGTCTGTCTTCAAACGGGTCTCATTTTTTCTGTAGTAGGAATTTTTCATTCATTCTAAAGCCTTTAAATTGAAAATTTTGTTAGCTTTTCAAATCAACTTGAAGAACCTCAATCGGAGTTCAAATATGAGAGAGTTATGACTGTTTTAGTGATCGTGTGTTTTCTTAACAGATTCTGTCAATCGACTGAAGCAATTTCGCCAAACGTCTGAACAGTGAACAAGATGTATGGTCACTCTACCCCAGACGTCTGGTCATTGATAAATCTTCTTGTTTATAACCATTGGGAGATATTTTCATGGATCCGTTTTCTTGTCTTTTGTGCAAGATTGAGGGCTTATTTAAGCTCGGTTGAGAGGCAGTTTTTGGCACGATTGCCAATTGATTTAGAACTCTTTTAAAGCCAAAAACTTAGGGCATTTTTCTCTCTATCATTTCTCTTTCACTTTGGTTTAAAGTGTTCCTGCATTGAGATTGCATTAGAGAGAGCTTTTCCAAGTGCATCATCATCTAAATCAAGCACTTGGTGTTTCAACCTTCATGCCTTCATATACATTAGTAAGATCTATCAAGGCATAGGTAAGATTGTTTCTTTTTTGTTTCTTTGGTTACGAAATCTAGTACTCAGGTTGTGAGTACATAGTGGGGGTTTAATCCACTTGGAGAGTTTCTCTCCATATCACGGTTTAGGGATTGATCATGCTTTACAGATTGTAGCTCGTAAAGAGTATGCTTTTGTGTCCTGGTGTAGGGATCATTAGTGGATAAGCCATCGCTCCGATGTAGGAGGATGGGACTGGAGTAGGATTGTCGGTGCAGGGATTTGAACCAGGATAAAATCCTTGTGTTTGTGTTTGCATTGTCTCTTTGATTTTTGATTGTGTTCAATTATATTTCACATTGCTTAATCAGTTTTAATTAGCATTTTAATTGGGAATACACTAATCACCCCCACCCCCCTCTAGTGTTCCTTAGCATACAGGAGATCCTACAACCTCAACAAGGCATGCCCGAAAGACAGTTATCCTTCACCTCGGATCGACCACCTCGTTGATAATGCCTCCGTATATAAGCTCCTGAGTTTCATGGATGCCTTCTCATGTTATAATCAGATCCAAATGGCACCTGAAGACAAAGAAAAGACTTCTTTCATTACGGATCGAGGGATTTTCTGTTATAGGAAGATGCCTTTCGGCTTGAAGAATGCAGGGGCGACTTATCAGCATATGATGAACAAGGTCATCAAAGCTCAGATTGGGCGAAACTTAGAGGTCTACATTGATGACATGTTGGTCAAATTGAGCAGCCCTACAGATCATATCACGGACCTCTGGGAAACTTTTATGGAGATTCGCTGGTATAATCTACGATTAAACCCCGCCAAATGTACTTTCAGGGTTCGATCTGGAAAATTCCTCGGATTCATGATGACAACCCAAGGAATTGAGGCCAATCCTACCAAGGTCGCAGCGATTATAAGCATGAAAGAGCCCACCACCATCAGAGAGTTCCATAGATTGAATGGAAGGATAGAGGCCCTTGGTCGTTTTCTGTCAAAATTGGTAGAGCGATCACTTCCTTTCTTCAAAATTTTGAGAAAAGCAATAGCATACTCCTCAAAGGGCAAAAAGGCCATCGATTGGAATGTAGGCTGCAAGAAGGCATTCTCTGAGCAAAAGGAATATCTTTGCAGTTCACCGCTTCTGACTAAGCATGATGAAGGTGACCAGCTGATCATTTACTTGGCCACCACCATAGAGGGTATAAGTTCAGCCCTTGTCAAGGAAGACTCAGTGTTGGATACAACGTGTACTTAGATTCAACAATCGATGACTTCATGTTTGATGATAACAAACATGTGTGAACGATTTGATGTGTGTGCTAAGTGTTTTCAGGAGTGGCAAGCTCGTAAATAATCAAAGGATGACTTAGTCAAAGTGATGGAGAAATTTCAATTCATTTGCAATTTGGACATGATCAAAGATGGAGAGATACAGAGAATCTCATGCAAATCAATTTGTGATTAAATGAGATCCAATTTAAATCCCATTACGAACCAAATTCAATTCATATTTTCATCCAAATTCAAACTCCATATCCTATTGTGATTAAAAGAGTTCTTCCATATGATTATTTCAAATCCTATTCAAGTTAGGATTCCTTCCAATATCCTTTAATTATGGGATTCTATTTGATTCTATTTGATCCCCTCCTCTCCTATATAAACCCATCATCCAAAGAGAGAAATTTAAGAAGAGGCAACCGAAAAAACAAGGGTTCGGCCATTGCATAGAAAGAGTCCAATTCTTCATCTTCTTCATTGCAAGCCACCAAGCCAAAAGCCTCTGCCTCTTTCCTTGTGCAAAGTTACAAGCCAATCTTCTCTATTGCACAAGTATCAAAGGAAGGACTTCCTCCCATTGTCGAACTCTCCATTGTGCAACATCAAGCAAGAGACTCCATTATGCAAGCAACTACACACTAGTTCTCCATTACAACCCTTCAAGGCCACAACTCCAAGCAAGGTTGCTTCATCTCCTTCTTCATTGTGCAAGACATAAAGAATCTCTTATCCATCTCCTTGCGCAACCTTGCAAGCATCTCCAACCCAAGCTTCATCATCTTTCTATTGTCGCAAGGATCTAAAGCCAAGGCCAAAGCATACCAAGCTCCATCCATTAGCCGCAATCCACAAGCACGCAAGTTCTCTCCTTGACATTGTGCAACATCCAAAGAGAAGGGCTCTCTTACATTGCGTAACATCCAAAGAGGGCTTCTCCACCATTGCCACAAGCAAAGAGCTTTATTTTCTCCCTTGGCTGCAAGTTTCAAGGGTCATAATCTCTACCTTGTCGCAAGTCACAAAGCTAAGGAGGACTTCTCACATCAAGGCCGTAAGTTCTAGGGTCTCTTCATCCATTGTCGCAAGCTTCGAAGCCAAATAAGGAGGCCATAACATCTTGGGAAAGCCACGATGTCAGATAGACGACTACATCTTGTCAGACTAGTCCTGACCGTGCGCTGATCGACAAAGACGACGACACAGACACTAATTGAGCTTTTCTAAACTCCATGCTTATTTATATTCTTATATTGGTGTGTTGATCTTTGTAGTTACTTATTTCATTCTTTCGGGGTCTTGTCTAGTTGGGGCTAGACAAGAGGGTCTTGACGAGTTGGTGTTTGTCAACGGAGAGCTTATACTAGGATTATTATTATTTAGCACTTTGGGAGTGCGGTACGGGAACCTGGTGAGTGTAAAGTAGGTGCTCTAGCTTTGGTTGTACCAGTAACATTATTAATCTAGTATTTGCTTTTGGGGCTGGAGTAGGTCATTGGGGCGACCGAACCAGTGTAAATCTGATGTGAACTCTGTGGTTGCTTTATATTTACTCTACATCTGATTATAACTGCCTGTGATTGCTTGTGTGTTTACGAGAATTTTTATTAGAATATTCACTGATTCGGAGTGAAAATTGGATATTTATACACCCCTAACTACCCCCATTTTGTCTAAGATTAGGCTTAAACTTGCTCTTTTTGGGTATATTTTCATTTCATATCATTTTAGGATCTTACTCTCATTCTTTGCACAAAATACGGTTTTTATCATTCTTGTTGGCTTCCTACTATTTTTCATATGCTCCTGGTATTATTGTGATCATATTGACAATTTTTGAGAATTATTTGAGTAATAGATTATTTATATGATTATTGGAAGTCAATATTGTGTATTACTAGTCATTATATTAATTTTCTTATCAAACGGACAAATTTCTCCTGCTCCTATTTTCCAGATACTCCTGGGAGTCTTGGAAAATTTCCAGAATTTTCTGGGATTTCTGGTATATTTGGTGAATTAAATGGAGGACAAAAGGGGATTTAAAAGATGGAAATGGGATTTAAAAGAGTTCGCCACGTGGCACGCTCTGAGAGCACCACGTGGCAATGATCCGCCTACTGGCACTAGGCCGCTTCCAAGCGGGCTGCTTCGTTCATTATAAAAAAATAAAATAAAGATTGCGGCCTGCGGCCCGCTCTTGGAGCGGTACGCTGCGACATTTAAAAAAAAGTTAAATAAAAAAGGATTACTTCGCAGGCCGGCCCATCGACCGGCCCGCTCCCGCTCGAGCGGGGGTTCGAGATAGCAGCCCACTACTTTGGAGCGGGCGGGGATGAGCAGGCCAGGTCTCTGACCCGGCCCTTTTCGCTGCAGCAGGCGCGCGCTAAGTTTGCTGCAGGCGGGAGCGAATTCCCTGACCCGCAGACCTGCAACGTGATTAATGGGGGTCCTGTGCGAAAATTAAGGCTAGATTCGGCTGTCTTCGTTTTCTTGCTGTTTTTAGGGTTTTGGGGTTTCTTCTTCCCCAAAGAGCTTGGGAGAGAGCTTGGAGGCCATGGGTGAATGGGGAAAGCTTGGAGGAGGAGCAAATGGGTGGAAGCAAGGGTTCATTTGGGAGAGTTCTTAGGTGAAATCCTTCCTCCCTCTTTTGTAATTTTGCATCTCTCTTTTGTATTGAATTTGGGGATAATTTTTGTATAAAATTTCCATCTTTTTCATGATGATTGAGTAGTGTTAAATGCTTGGGTTGTGATTCATGACGGTTGGTTGTTAATTGTAGTTCTAATTATCTCTTGCCCATTATCATGTTAATGTTGGATATTTTATTAGGGTTAATTTTATTGTCTAGGACCCAAGTGGGCACTCTTTGAGAAGAGACCATGCTCATATTTGATTAGTTCCATGATGATGCATCCCTCCTTTTAGCAAATTTTTGTGTTCATGAATGCTAAATATTCCGATTGAGTGTCTTTAGCCGGATAATCAATTGAGTTATATGCGGTAATTTGAGCTTGATTAACACTAATCTTAATGAACCCACAGCCCATGCTCTCTTGCCTAGCTATCCTACCTCTCACTTGGTTCTCTAACCCTACCCACTTAGGATAGATTTTGGTTTCACCACACTTTTTCCCACACTCATCCACCGTTAGCGAGGTGGTTGTAACACGCTTTATTTTTCTTTATCGATCAATTTTGTGAATATAGAACGACTTGTCCCTGTGATCCGACCCGGTACTCACCGATTATTTTTATTGCATTGACACTCATACGCTTTGGAGTGGAAGGCGTGCTCCTTGCGCATCCTCCGGTTCAACCAATTGGCGCCGTTGCCGGGGACACCGGTTTCTATTATTAGCATTTTTTGATTGATTTCAAAAGCTTTAGTGGGATACTTCTATCTCTATGTGTTGTGTCTTTCCGTTTATTTATTTTCCACTTATTGAGTTGTTTGGTTGTTTATTTTCATTTTCGTGAAAAAAAATTTTTACAACAAAATGGCATCATCTTCAGATTTTTCGGACATTGATTTGAAGGATATCCCACTTCCGTCATACTTTCATGGTTCGGAGTGGGAGAACCCATATTTACATATTAAAAAATTTGAAGAGTGGATGCATTCATGTCTTGGGGGGAAAAATTTTGATGATTGCATATACTTTAGATTTTTTCCCTCTACTTTGTAAGATGATGCTAGATTATGGTATGATTCATTGTCTCTCGACTCACATTTTACTTGGTTGTCATTTCAGGCTGAATTTCTCCGAGTATTTTTGCCTACTTTCTTGGAGCAAGTACAGGGGTGGCAGGCTATGGAGCAGCATATAGCGAGCTTTAGCCAAGCTGAATGGGAGGCATATCATCAGGCTTGGCAGAGGTTCACTGGTTTGGTGCTTGCGTGCCCACACTAGAGCTTTCATGAGGATCATCTCCTGTAGATCTTCTACACAAGATTATCGCCATCTGGGCAAGATTTCGTGCAGATGAGCTATAGTGGGGAGTTCTTTGATTATTCAACAGAGGATTCATGGTGTTACCTGAGGAACCTTGCAGAGCATGAGGAGACAGTCCAGCAGGTCCAGGACCAGCCTGAGGAGCCAGCTGAGGGCTCATTCCAATGCGACCCTATGGATTACCAAGAGAAACCTGTGAAAAGGGTGCATTGGGGCCAAGTAGAGGAATTTGAGCATATACATTTGGATGAGCCAGAGGAGATGGATGATGGAGTGTGTGTCAACCATGTTGATGACACGATGCATTTTTATGTTGGTGGTGATGTTGTGGTGGATGCATATGAAGGCACGAGCGATATTGATGATATTGGAGAGCCTGAGTGTTGTTTTCCTTCTACTTCATCCTCCCATTTTAAGATGTACGAGTGCATGGGATGGACTGCTGAGATGGCTTACTTTGATGATGATGAGGATGATTTGGGCAAGGGAGTGAGTTTACAGACCATGACGGAGCCCGAGCCAGATTTTCCTCCTACTTCAGTGCAGCAGGTCATATACCCGTCACCTCAGGATACGCACCAGGCCATCATTCATGGAGTTATTCAGGATACATTTCATAGTCTGGGGAGGTCTGTGGAGCCTACACTTTCTGATAGCGAGGACGATTGCGAGATGGTCTACATTGAGACTGAGCCGTCGTCTCCTCCAGATTCTCGCTGCAGCCGCTTCCCCCTTCTCCTAAGGCAGTGTATCATGTCACACCTAGCACCATTATTCAGGGAAGTTCCCACCATCTTATCCCTTGCATTTCTGAATCCCAATTTGCACTTCCACACATTTTTGATTCAGATTATCGTCGATTGCATTTACATTCTTTTATTTGTTTTGACAACACGTTTTGGAATGCTTTTGCAGGGCATGAGGACATGGCTTCTCACACATGACATATATTATCCAAAAGGGACATGTAACGGCTGGTACTCACTATTCGTAATACGGGTTTGCGTATAGCAATTTCGGGTACCTGATTGGTTCGTTGATGTATATGTGAGTCGTGTCGTTAAGTCGATAGGGCCGTATTACCTTGGTTGCATCCTTAGCAAGCCAACCCCCGACGTGTGCCCAACTTGGGATTACTGTCGCTTTTGGACCCCATATCCTTTGTACGCTTTTCATGCATGTAGTCTTGTTCGTGCACGTATTTATTTAGATCTTGTCTGTATCCGAACCCTATAGTGTGATATGCCGTTGTGACCCTCTTGAAGAATATTAAATTGTGGAATTAATTTGGAATGTCATTTCACGGGTCGTTCTCCCACGATTTGACTTTGTTTGTTGAGACGTCGCGATTTTCAATTTTGTCGTCTGGCCTTTCTATTTTTAATTTCGTTTCTCGTCGTCGAAATTGTGATCTGTCTTCTTAGTTGCGCTTCTCTTGTCCGTGCGGTCACCCTAGTATTTATATTACGTTTTAGAGCCTTGTTTGACCCACTTTCCCTATTTTTCCCAATCTATTATATTTTAACCCTAAGTATCATATGGTTTTATCCCCTAATATAATTTCTATTATAATATTCATCCAAATTTATGTTGACCCAGCCCACTTTTTACAATTGGCCGCATGCACCCATATGAGGAGAGAGAGGGTGTAACACCTTTGTTTTTGCTTATTTTTAATAACAATTTCCTATTCAAAACAAACCCTAGCTAAACTAGCCCCTAACCTAGCCCACGTTTCCAGCCCTAGCCCATGTTTTCAGCCCCCATCTCTATTAAAAAACCCTAGGCTACAAATTTTCACAGCACAACAATATTGCGCCGGCCCTAACACTTTTTCACGCAAAACAACCCTAGGCCGGCCTTCTTCTTCATTTCTCAGCTCCAAACCCATCGCCGGCCAACCCTCTCTCATCCCCGACCTTCCTCCGTCGTCCTTGCCGCCGTAGGCCACCATTAACCGCCCCGATCTGCCGTTGTTTTGCGCAAAATCCCGCAGCAGCAGCTTGCAGCAGCAGCAGGCCGCCGCCGCCGCCTCCCGCGGCCCCTGCCACCGTGGGTCGCCCCCTCTGACCCTCTGCGCCGTCGTGGGCCTGCCTCAGGCCACCTTCGCCTGGAAACAGCGAGCCCCCTCACTGTTTTGTGTTCTCACGACGTCGTAACGCGTCGTATCGTCTCTCGTCACTCACTCTCGTTGTTGGGATCTTCCGACAGCCCTCTACCTCTCCTAGGGGTATTTCCCAACATCACTATCATCCCCTACGACGCTCAACATCGTAGTCTCCGTGTACGTTGACCCGTTCTTCCAGGTTCATTGTTACAGCTTCCCGGAAGTCGTACAAACATCTACCGATCACTTGCTCGCTGTTTGGAATCTTGTTCATTGATCTCATCGATGTTCGAGAATTGGCGAGGGCGGAATCTAATTTTGGAATCTGGACTAGGAGCGCGTTCTATTATTCCAACCCCTGGCGTCGCTACCCGACGCCAGTGTAGCTCTCGTGTCGTGTAAGGGTAAATTTCTGAACTCTTAGGACCCCCAACCCATGCATGCTAATCAATATAAAAATCAGTAATTCAATTGGTTGATAAATCACTAATGAAGATAATTTAATTTGGGACTGTAGGCTAGTGGATCCGAGCACATAGGTAGATTGGACTGATTGGACGGTGTATTCAGAACAGTTGATTTCAGGCAAGTGAAACTTGCCAACTTGTGTTTAGGCCATGTTTTAGGACATTCCCCGTTTTTAGCGTAAAAGAGACTAGGCGACGAAATGATACTCGCATAGACGTAACTTTAAGGTCTAGCTTGACAACGAAGCTAGATCTGTCCCCCTGCCATGTTATTCATGCATTATTGCCTGTCACGTTTAATTTCCATACTGTATGCTCATTACTTTTGCTATGCCATGTCTGTCATGTTTAATTTCCTTATCTGTACGCACATTAACTGTACCCATGCCATGCCATGCATCCTGATGTCAATCCATGCTTGAATGTTGCATTCGTAGCACATGCTACTTGTACTTGCTTGTTGAGGCTAGGCACCTGCGTTGTAGGCACAACCCTAGGCCAAATACACTTCCTGGCTCGTGATCCAGAAGCAGGCTACATGTGTTGGTCAAAAGCCAATGCCCGATTACACGTGGTGGGGTAGGGTCAAGCGACCACTCAGCGTAGAAGTGTGCCCGTTCAGCCACTTCAGCTGTAAGGCGTAAACTCTGTGCATGATGTGTTTACTTGACGTGTTTACGTGACTTGTAAATCCATGTGAATGTTAGTAGCTTTGCTACCCTTGCCATGTCATACTTGTTGCCATGTCATACTTGTTGCACTCTCTTACTTGTTGCATCCATAACTTGAACTGCCATGTCATCGCATATTTTAGAACTGCTAGGGGTTTTCACTTTCTTTTAGTTTCCTTTCACAAGTCTCTTGTAGACTTGCTGACATGCGCCATCGTCTCTTTTGGGTGTCGCATGTTAGTTGTTGAGCCAGAGCCCGTTGCTGAGGACGAGTTGTTTGCTGACACTGAGCCTGAGTCCACTTTTGACGTGGAGTTCGAGGACACCGGTGATCAGTCGTAGAGAGTTGTCTTTTGGTGTTACTTTCTGCTTAGTTCTTGTTAGGTTGTTGGTGCGTAACACCCTTTCTTTCTGTACGTTGTTATTTTTGTTGGCCATGCTTGGGCCTTTTAGACTCTCTTTTAGCCTGGTGGCTTTTCTGTGATGTTGGACTTTGTTGGTGGACATTCTGAGATTGGAATAATAATATATGTCTCTTTTCTTTTATTATTTTTGTTCTGTATCGCATTTGCAAGGACCTATACTTGGTTATTCCAGACGCTTTACAGACTGGAGCCTCACAGCTCCACATCTGAGCGGACTTTTCACGCCTTACCTCCATTTTAGGGAAGCGGGTCGTGACAGGACGCTTGGAGTTGCATTGCTAGAATCCAAGGAGGCCGGTGGAGGCTTGCTTCGAAGCAGCTCGTGGAGGAGCGTAAGGATATGATCAAGCAGTTGCCACCACCGTTATACATTCGAGATCCGCCTTTTGCCACGGTGTGTTGTTTACAATAGTGAAAATAAATAAATGTTTTATTTTAGTGCTTTCGTGTGCTTTTCTTTTCTTTTCTAGGATCTTTTGCCAAGATCTAATACTCTTCCAACATTGAGGACAATATTTATTTTAAGTTGGGGGGAGAGTGTTAGAATCTTTAGGATTGTTAGGATTTTGATGTTAGCTCAAATTTTTTTTAGATACCTCCATTTTGCCCTCATCCCATGAACTTCATTGCATATCATTTTTAGCCTCCTCGTCCCAACGCCGTTAGCTTTATGAGTAGTCCCTACATTCTTTAATACCATGCAATTTTTTCGGATTATCATTTTGGTATCAAATTCTTCGATGTTTGATTGGCATGTTTTAATTTCTTTTCTAATTTGGAGTCAAATGCTAATATGCCATGTATGAAACTATTTTATACGTCGTGATACTCTCTTTGAGATAATTTGGGAAAAGCTTGGTGTAAGTAATTTCATGTTGGGATGAATAATGTAGTTTTTGATTGGATGGGGGATGGCCAATTTGTTATGCTTTGTTTTCCTCTTAAGGAGTGGGTGGATGAGTTGATAATTCATGTTGGAATGAGAAAGAGAGAGCTAATATAAGTGAATGGTTTTCTAATCAAATTGAGTAGCCAGTGCCCCACGAAACAATGGGGAGTACGCCAAAAATGAGATTTAGGGGATCATTCCATCCCTTTGCCTATATAGCGTTATCGCGTGTATGCAAAGGTGGCCGTGTTTGCATTTCATAGCGTTATCATCGTGAATGCAAAACAAAAACATTCAAAAACAAAAAAGAGAAAAAGAAAAGAAAAAGAAAAAATGAATGAATAAATGAGTGAATAAGCAACATGAATGATGAATTCTCAGCTCCCACAACTTAGAGGAAATTTCTTTTGTTTTGGCCATTTCCATGAAAATTAGAAACTTTCCCATTTGCGATATATCCTAATGAATGTGATACGGTGCTTATTTCCTTACTTTTCTTTGAATTAGATTGAGGGAAGTGTCATTTGTTATTTACTTTCATACATTGGGTATATTTGCTTTGAAATCATTTGGAAATATCATTTGGGGTATACCTTGAGGATATCTTGAGTTTGGTGCATGTTTTTCACTTTAATCCGAATTTATCGCAATTTTGCTAGGGACTAGCAAAAAGCTAGTTGGGGGGTGTGATTCAGAGTGAAAATTGGATATTTATACCCCCTAACTACCCCCATTTTGTGCTAAGATTAGGCTTAAACTTGCTCATTTTGGGTATATTTTCATTTCATATCATTTTAGGAGCTTACTCTCATTCTTTGCACAAAATACGGTTTTTATCGTCCTTATTGGCTTCCTACTATTTTTCATATGCTCCTGGTATTATTGTGATCATATTGACAATTTTTTAGAATTATTTGAGCAATAGATTATTTTATATGATTATTGGAAGTCAATATTGTGTTTACTAGTCATTATATTACTTTTCTTATCAACCGGACTAATTTCTCCTTCTCCTATTTTCAGGTACTCCTGGGAGTCTTGGAAAATTTTCAGAATTTTCTGGGATTTTTTGGGATTTCCGGGTATTTTGGCGAATTAAATGGAGGAGAAAATGTGATTTAAAAGATGGAAATGGAATTTAAAAGAGTTCGCCACGTGGCGCGCTCTGAGAGCGCCACGTGGCGCGCTCTGAGAGCGCCACGTGGAAATGATCCGCCCGCTGGCACAAGGCCGCTTCCAAGCGGGCCGCTTCGTTCATTATTAAAAAAATAAAAAAATATTGCGGACTGCGGCCCGCTCTTGGAGCGGGCCGCTGCGACATTTAAAACAAAGTTAAATAAAAAAAGGATTGCTTCGCGGGCCGGCCCATCGGCCGGCCTGCTCCCGCTCGAGCGAGGGTTCGAGATAGCAGCCCGCTCCTTTGGAGCGGGCGGGGCTGAGCAGGCCGGGTCTCTGACCCGGCCCATTTCCGCTGCAGCAGGCACGCGCTAAGTTTGATGCGGGTCGGGCGTGAATTCCCCGATCCGCAGACCTGCAACGTGATTAAGGGGGGTCCTGTGCGAAAATTATGGCTAGATTCGACTGTCTTCATTTTCTTGCTGTTTTTTAGGGTTTTGGGGTTTCTTCTTCCCCAAAGGGCTTGGGAGAGAGCTTGGAGGCCATGGGTGAATGGGGAAAGCTTGGAGGAGGAGCAAATGGGTGGAAGAAAGGGTTCATTTGGGAGAGTTCTTGGGTGAAATTCTTCCTCCCTCTTTTGTAATTTTGCATCTCTCTTTTGTATTGAATTTGGGGATAATTTTTGTATAAAATTTCCATCTTTTTCATGATGATTGAGTAGTGTTGAATGCTTGGGTTGTGATTCATGATGGTTGGTTGTTAATTGAAGTTCTAATTATCTCTTGCCCATTATCATGTTAATGTTGGATGTTTCATTAGGGTTGATTTTATTGGCTAAGACCCAAGTGGGCACTCTTTGAGAAGAGACGATGCTCATATTTGATAAGTGCCATGATGATGCATCGCTCCTTTTAGCAAATTTTTGTGTTCATGAATGCTAAATATTCCGATTGAGTGTCTTTAGCCGGATAATCAATTGAGTTATATGCGGTAATTTGAGCTTGATTAACACTAATCTTAATGAACCCACAACCCATGCTCTCTCGCCTAGCTATCCTGCCTCTCACTTAGTTCTCTAACCCTACCCACTTAGGATAGATTTTGGTTTCACCACACTCTTTCCCACACTCATCCACCGTTAGCGAGGTGGTTGTAACACGCTTTATTTTTCTTTATCGATCAATTTTGTGAATATAGAAAGACTTGTCCCTATGATCCGACCCGGTACTACCGGTTATTTTTATTGCATTGACACTCCTGCGCTTGGGAGTGAAAGGCGTGCTCCTTACGTGTCCTCCGGTTCAAGCATTCACCCCCCCAGGCTTAGATCCAGATCCAACAAGTGGTATCAGAGCAGTTTAGAGGATCTAGCCTAGAAATCATGAATACCCCAAAATTAGTTTTTGCTGAAAGCATGTCTATAGAATGACCTCCACTATTTAGTGGACATGATTTTATCTACTGGAAGGCTAGGATGAAATTTTATTTATTATCCCTAGATTTTGATACTTGGCAGATTATTGAAAACAGATATACTAAAATCTCTAAGCCTGAAAGTAATTTGTATGCTAGAAATGTGTGTGCTATAAATGCTAAAGCAATGAACATAGTATTGTGTGGTTTAGATTGAAAAATATTTGATCATATCTCACATTGCTCTTCTGCACATGATATATGGAGGACGTTGGAGACAACATATGGAAATGAGTAAACTTTTGGTGATCACATCTCAAGCAATGAAAAGAGGCCACAGAAGAAGAAGAAGAAGAGCCGAAAGGGAAGAAAAGCTCTTTTAAGTAAACATGATGCTTGTGTGACAAAGAATATTTGTGACAATACTAATGATGAAATTATTTGCCAAAATTGCAGGAAATCTGGTAATACCAAAGGGAATTGTCTATCGATGGAGAAAGAAAAAAGCAAATGAAAAGAAGAAGTCTTCAGTTATGTGGGATGACGATAGGGAGGATGAGATCAGAAGGAGACTGCTCATTCCTCCCTTTGCTTGATGGGAAAGCTTAATGAGGTAACCAAAGTTCAACTTCTGAATACTGTTAATGAAATGCAAGGTGAAATTGATAGCCTAGAATTAACTATAGAGAAACGTGAATCCACATTAGAAAAGTATAGAAATGCTAATGATGAACTGCAACAAGACAATTACTACATATCATTAGAAATTGACGAACTAAAAGAAAAAATTGTTGCATCTGAGTCTACCATTAATTTTTTGAAAAAAGAAAAATCTAGCTACGTTGAAAAAGTTGATTGTCTTTCTTGTCCTACTTTGTTAAAAGATATTAGCATGCATTAAAAAAGAGTTACTGATGTGTCCATATTTTACATGTTTTTACCGCATCATTTCATGTCATATTCGCCACCAAACTCCATATTTTCATATATTATCGCGCTTCTAACGCCATATTCGAGTTTTGTATAGATTTCGGATTTTCAGGAGTTTTGGATCGAATTGTAGATATTTTGGGACATGGACACATCCGTCACATTAGATACATCATTGGCAAGGCTCCATGAGAGTTCGTCGTGGAATGGAAGAATATTGGCGGAGAGGAGGAGAAGAGAAAGAGAAAATGGCAAAGTTGACATCAGTTTCCCAGGTGACTCGACCGAGTAGCATCAGCTACTCGGCCGAGCTGACACACTGGAATCGCACAAGAAACAGCTTAGACCTACTCGACCGATCAGATATCTGACTCGACCAGAGTCGCACCAAACAGATGAAGGTTTTGAGCTTCTCTCTAAGGCATCCCAGCTCGACCAAGCAACAAAGCTACTCGACCCGAGTCATAAAGAAACAGAGCGGCGTTTGGGAAGAAGTTTGGACCTACTGTAGCTCGACCGAGTAGGGGGCTACTTGACCGAGTAACCCGTATCCACTAGATGTAGAAGCAACAACTAGGGGAGCAGGTAGCTAACTCGACCGAGCAAGCTCCTCTACTCGGTCGAGTAGCCGACGCGACCAGCCTAGTTTGTGGGCCCAAGTGCCCAGATTTTCTGAGATTTTTTGGAATCTTCCCCCCTAAGTATTTAAGGATGTTTTTAGCTTTATTGTCAAGGAGAAACTTTAGAGAAACTCTTAGTTTAGTTTTAATTAGGTTTTTGAGAATTTGTGCCATCGCTATTTTGTATGAAGCAAAGCTTGGATTTTTATTATTGTTTCGTGCAAGGAATCTCATCTTCTAAATTCTCTTTGGATTGCTATTTCTCTACGACACGTTGGTAACAATTCTCTACACTTTTTATTGCTTTTTGATGTTTTCCATTGCAATGATGAATTCTATTGCATCTATTGAATATCTTGTTGTTATTTTTATGATGCGTGAGTAGTTACATCTAGGGCTAATGGATTAGCCCTAGGATTTTAGGATTGAGATGCAATGTTTGGATTTTTAGGTTGTGTTGGAATAAAAGGGAAGTATTTTGGTTGATCTTGCAAAGTTTATAGGAGAACTCGTACTGAGATCGTGCCCACAGTCGGTGGAATCGATTGGCTTAAGGGGTATCTTAGGCTTAATTAGGGAGTTAGTTGATTCAATTGGCACTCGTGACCATGCCTGGCTCGTGTCTTGAAGGGATCCACTGAAAAACTATATTACTAATTGATGGCTACCGATATTGCGTCAATGAGAGCCACCAAAATACATTGAAGCTCTAACCCACGAGAGGGGCGTGAGCTGAGATCATTCCATCCATGAGAGTAGCGTGAATATTGTCGATTCTTAATGCACGTGTCGTGTGCACCTACGGGTTAATGTGATACGTTAGATTCATGGTGCTTAGAACTATGGATTCCACATCTGGGATGCATAGCCAATATCCTTCATATGAAATCAGGTATAATGGAGATGCAATTGCACTAGAGCAATGATTCTAACAGTGAATCGGATGGGTTTAGCTTCTCTCCATACCAGGCATATGGCCTTCAAGACTCACGCATGGATGAAGCCATGGTCGAATGTGCAGTGAGAGAGCTACTGATGCAGTCTGATTCATCAGAGCAGGAACCTACGCGGCAGGTAATGAGAATCAACATATGGTTATGAATCATATATTGAACAATGTCTCTGATGCAGGTACCATTGAGGATGACATCCATATTAGCTTTGAAGGAGACATGATGCATCTTTGCGCTATTGAGACTCTACCAGTTGATGCATATGGGGGAGCAACTCGTTGATTTGAACCGCTGGACGGGTCCCATCTCTTAAGTATACTGGAGAGCGTAGTAAATGATTTATGGACCAATGGCCCGATAGAATCCCCTGCATAGGACCCAATTGTTCAAGTACTCTCGGTCTTCATTGCGAGCACATTCTGGGATGCTGAGTCCTTGGACGACGTCCACATCTCTGATGGAGTCTACGTACAGTATGAGGGAGACACTCTACGCTTCTATAGTGACAACACCCTTTAAACTGAGACCTACGAAGACCATGACCATGGGGAGCACGTAGACCCCGAACCACTGCAAGGCGATATCAATCAGGGAAGCCTTCTTGACTTTATACCTGACAACGTGTGCACATCTGAATACTCTATTCCTATTGACAAGTGCACCACGGAACCTCATCCCATTGAGATGGACTCCGTAGACATCTACCACGATGTGCCATCATCGCCTTACTCATCTTATGAATCTACCGACAAAGCATTCCCAGCATCTGAACCGACAGTTGAGGACGCATCTTTTTCACAGGCAAACAATGATGGGGGTACAACACCCCCTCAGGTAGAACTAAAACCCCTTCCTGTGAAAAAAAAATATGCTTTCTTAGAGAACTCCACCTACCATGTCATCGTTAGTGCCTTCCTGATCGAGCCACAATTAGAAAGCCTTCTCAAAACCCTCAGAGCACATAGGAAGGTGATAGGGTATAGCATTTCCGACCTGAAAGGCATTAGAGACACCATATGTACACATAGAATCCACCTCGAGGATAAGGACGCTACTTCCATTGATCCTCAAATGCGACTGAATCCTAATATGAAAGAAGTAGTGAAAAGGAGGTGCTAAAGCTGCTAGAGGGAGATATTATCTACCCCATTTCTGACAGTAGATGGGTTAGCCCCGTTTAGGTTGTTCCTAAGAAAGGGGGCATGACCGTTGTAAGGAACGATAAAAATGAATTGATATCTACTACGACTGTCACTGGTTGGTGCATGTGCATTGATTATAGAAAACTCAATAAAGCCACTAGAAAAGATCACTTCCCCCTCCCATTCATCGATCAAATGCTTGAGCGACTCGCCAGGTGTAACGACCACTTTTCGTCGTACGTTGTTCGTGCACGTGCTTTTGGCCGTGCACGTGTTTGTTTTAGACTTTGTTCGTTTGTGAACACTTTCGTGTGATATGCCGTTGTGAACGTCTCTGAGAATATTAAATAGTGGCACTATTTTGGAACGACGTTTCTCGAGTCGTTTTCCCACAATTCAAACTTATTCGATGAGACGTGGCGATTTTCACTTTTGACGGGAGACGTTTCTATTTTTAGTTTCGTCGTCCGACGTCAAAATTGAGATCCGTCTTCTTAGTTAGCTCACTCTCGTCATCACGATCACCCCGATATTTATTTTATAAATTTTGGAGTTTATTTGACCACTTTTATATTTTTAACAAGTTTTATAATATTTTTAATAATTAATTTTTAAATTAATTTCGGGCAAATAAAATTTATTTTAGTTTAAAACGTTTTAAAGAATTTTTGAGCCAATTTCCAGCTCATTTGGACCAAGTCAAATCCTTGGGTGCGTTGAAGAAGTTGAATTTCAAATTTTTAATTATTTTAAACTTCTAATCCTATTAGATTTAGCCCTAGACCAAGTCAACCCATCTACACTATATAAACTACCCCTAGGAAGACCTATTTTCGCAAGAAATTAGCCCTAGCCTCTTCCAAAACCCAAATTGGACGTTGCGACGATTCGTCGCAACGTTGCGACGTTCAGCCACCGCACCGACCGAAGAAAACTCCCCCGTTCTACCGCTCCGACCGAAGCCCCGCTCCGCACCAAGCTCCGCACAGCCGCTCCGCATCGACTCCGCTTGCACCCCGTGTCCGACCGAGAGAGTCTCTCGGTCAGACCGAGGGAAATCCCCGCTGTCCCCCCCATCCCTGCTCCGCACAGCGCCCGCCTTGTCGTCCGCCTTGTCGCCCCGCATCCGGTAGCGCCTGACCGAGGGGATCGCCCGCCCCCGCAACGTTGCAACGCTTGCAACGTTGCAGCGCCCGCTCCCCCGCATCCGCAGCGCACGACCGGTGTTGTCCCCCGATACGACCGAAGCACAGCCTCGCACCAAGCCCCCGCCCGCTGCAGCGACCGACCCCAACGCTGCAACCCTCGCATCCCATGTGTCTGACCGACGGAGCTCCCCGCACCGAGGTTGTACGACCGAGAGCCAAACGTCGCAACCCCGCACCCGTCGCACCACTTGCCACCGTGGGCCCCCCAAGTTCTCCAGAGTTATTGTGGGTCCCCCAAAGGCCCCAAGGACTGCTGTGGGCCCCACCTATGTGTTTTCTCTCTGACGATTCGCCGTGTACGACTTTGCGACACGTCGTAGCCGTCGTCGCACGTGCTAGCTTTGGAATCTGGAACCGTTGCTCCGGTTGATGCTCTGAACTTTCCAGCGAGGAAACTAAATTGGAATCTGGACTTGGAGCGCGTTCTCTTATTCCAACCCCCGGCGTCGCTACCCGACGCCGGTGTAGCTTTCGCGTCGTGTTGAGGTAACACTTTGCACCCTTAGGACCCCCAACCCAATGCATGCTAATCAAGACTAAAATCAGTATTTTTAAAGTATTTTAAATGTTTTAAATTCACTAATCAAGATTAATAATATGGACTTTAAGCCGGTGGACTTGTGCACGTAGGATAATTGTGATTTTTGGACTCATTGGACGGTGTGCTCAGACGTCGTACTTGCAGGCAAGTGAAACTTGCCAACTCTTGTGTAGGGCCATGTTTTTAGGCCACTTCCTTATTCCTAGCATAAAAGAGACTAGTCAGTGAAATGATAGCTGGCTAGACGCCAACTTGATCTGGTTTGACAACGAAACTAGTTTCGTCACATAATTGATCTAGCTTGACAACGAAGCTAGATCCAACCTTTTAAACTTGTTGTTCATGCATACTAAACTGTCACGTTTACTTTTCTTATCTGTACGCACTTTTAACTGCCATGCATTGCATTCTACAAGTTATCCAAGTTGATTGTTGCATTCGTAGCACACGCTACAATACTTGTACTCCTTGAATACTACTTCCGGGGGAAACGGGCCTCATGTGTTGGTCAAAAGCCAATGCCCGGGTTCCCTGGACCGGCTAGGTGCACCCCTATGCCATACTTGTTAAAAACACTTCCTGGCTCGTGATCCAGAAGCGAGCATTCCCGTTCGGGGGTAAGGCCCTGGCTCGACACACGTGGAGGGGTAGGGATAAATGGTTACTTGAGCTTAGGAGTGGCCTGATCAGCCCTCTAGCCAAAAGACGGAATCTCTGTGCACGAGGTGCTTACTTTTCTTGTCTTGTACTTATCTTGTAAATGATTCATGCAATACTTGTCATCCATGCCATGTTTAAATGCCATGCTCGTACTTTACTTTACTTTACCTTACCTGTTGCACTCATTACTTTAACTGCCATGTCATTACATCATGCTAGAACTGCTAGGTTGCTTTACTTTTACCTACTTTCAGTTTCCTTGCACAAGTCTCTTGTAGACTTGCTGACATGTGCCCCTTGCTCTTTTGGGTGTCACATGTTAGACCCTGAGCCAGAGACCGTTGCTGAGTACGTGGTGTGTTGCTGACGCTGAGCCTGAGTCCATGACTGCCTAGGAGGAGTTTTGTGGATGCCAGTGATCTTTCTTGGTGACTTTGCTGAGCTTTCTTTTGTTTTAGGTTTTCTGTTAGTTGTCGGTGCGTAGCACCGTTGTTTTGTACGTTGTACTTTTGTTGGCTATGTTTGGGCCTTTAGACTCTTTTTTCTTTTAGCCTGGTGGCTTTTTCTGTGATGTTGAAACTTATTTTATGGATATTCTGAGATTATTCTTTTGTCTCATTTCCTTATTATTATCTTTGTTTCGCTCGCGTTGCAAGGACCTGCAGTTTTAAATTTGATTGACGCTTATCGGACTTGCAGCTTGGTAGCTTCAAGTCTGAGCGGACCTTCTCACGCTTCGCCTCCATATTTTTGGGAAGCGGGGCGTGACAGGTTTTGTTGGTGGCCCATGCAGGTCCAGTCTTGCAATTGCGAATTAACAAAACAACGATAATAACGGAATGTCCATTAAATAAATTGCAACATCCGAGTCATAAGCCCGGAGTCTAGTCGTTTTCTTACTACACTAGGTGGTAAGAAGGCTTAGTTAGACGTCGGTGCTTGCTAATTAGATGCCCTGATTGTAGTTAGACCCCCTTTTAGCAATCGATTTAATTGTCGTAGAAGTTACCTTAGTGGTCCTTGTTTACCCCTGGCTATATTAGACTTCTAGGTTTTCCTTTGGTCGTTCGCTTGGGTTCATCGATTTCGGACCAAGCTGAACGCTTTCCTTTACCGTCTAACCTTTAGAAGTCTTAGCGCCTAGTTCCCAATCTTTAGTTGGTCGACCGTAGGAGTTTCCCCGTAGGCTCTTCTGATTCATATCCTAGGCGTATGTATGTTTGATCATCCGACCAATTTCCTTGCCTCGATTCACGAGATCGCCTCATGACGATCGCCGTCAATTTTCGAACCTCTCCATTACGAACCTTGAATCTCCTGAAAGTATTTTTCGACTTCCTCCTTTCCGAAGTTTTACCTTGTTCCAAATTTTAATGCATATATACTCATATTTCATCCTCCTTCGTTGATTTAAAATTTTTAAAAAAAACTTTTGCCGGAATTTTGATTTCTAGCTTATAATCTTTTTTCCAGCTTATGTTTTTCGTACTTATGTAAATGTGTTGTCCCCTCACATATTAATTTTATTCTGAACCGCACTTTTGCTTTGCCCAATTCGATTTATAATTTTCCTTCTATTGTGTTATACGAATGATACGTCGTGGTTACTTTAATATACTTTCAAGACACATGGAATTTCAGTTTTCAGCAAGTTGGCTTTGCTCGTCGTTTTTGCTACTTCAGATTTTTGCAAAAATTACTATTTCCATAACCACTTCCTGACTTAGACCCTCGTGGTTTGATTTTAAAGACTTGATATTCGACTTCGATAATTCTACTACTAAGTAATATTATTTTTTCCATGCACCATATATACTTTCAATTATTTTTATATTCGTACCAGACTGGTTGTGCTCGTATATTAAGAACCTTGTGTAAATCAGTTTCTCATTTTTGGCAAATCCTGATTCCTCTAAAAGAAGTTTCAATATTGATTTTCCATAGCCTAAAAGTTTTGAAAGCATTTAACATGAGTTTAAATTTTTCCGTTACTTGATTTCATTCTTCGACTTTCCAAAACTTTTTGACAAAATTAGATTAAATTACTGACGTATAAATTTTCTAAACCACGTCCTTAATATTCGTGTAAATGATTTTACCTCCTTTTTATAATTATTTTTAAAACCAATAGACCATTTTCTCTTATTATGAATGCTCGACTCAAACTTATTTCAACTCGCTTTATCGATCCTCAAATATTTTATACAGATGAGGAATTCCAACTTTTGAAGTACAACAGTTTCAGATTTCGCGTATTTTAGCTTGTGCTATTCACCCTATTTCCTTTTCTGTATCCTATTTAAGCATCACTACATCTCCTTTTCCTTCAACCTAAACATCACCATTGAGCCAATGTTTTCCCTAACCAAGCCGTCTCCTTGAATTTGTCCAATCTGAACTCGTGCTTATCGATCCTTCCTTCGTCACGCTCTCGACCTCCCTTTATTGCTTAGGCCTTAGGGTCCGTCAATGTCTGTGTCAACCCTTAATTGTTAGTAGGCCCTTGGACCTTGTGAGGTAGTCGTAGTGCACGTACCTAAGCTGTGTACATGGGCTTGAATGAGTGTACCCCCATAGTATATTGATGCTTTCCTATTGTGTGATATATATATATACTCAGAGTTATTCGTGATAGTATGAAGTTGTTGTGTGTTAGTAGTTATAGATTTTTGTGTGGATAGCTATACTATACTAGGGATGCCTGTGTATATAAGAGTTAGCGTTGAAATATCTAAGTTGTGTTTGTAGTTAGAGATACTTGTAATGGTTGAAATAAATGATTGGTAAAGCTATGTGTATGATAGGTGTGATAATAATAAGCGTACGTATAGTTACGTAAGTAGGCCTATTAAGTGACCCATATGTTAGTACGTGTGAGTATGTGCTCGTGGGTAGATATGTAAGTAGTTACGTTTCAGGAGTATATAGGTGATATACATATGGTAGTAGGGTTATAATTTTGATTGGTATTGTTTGCTTTCGTGGGATGTTGCATGCGTGCATACCGTGAGGTATACATGACTATTGCACATCTTAATTATGTATGTGTGGATGTGTTAGTATACTAATTATAGGTAGTAGGCTATGGTGTGGATATATACATTACTTATGTGTGACTATACGGTGAATGTTTGTACTAGGGAGGGCATTATAAATATGTGGGTGCTGATGTCTGTAATGTTATTAGTATGGTATATATAAATTGATTTAACTATGTGAGTATTGCCTGACTAAATATTAAGTGTGATTGACTTATGGTATGCATATGGTTGTATTGGTAGACATATATATAAATATTGGAGTGATAATGGTATAGGTATGAATGTCGTGTTACGTATATAGAATATCCTGATATGTGTACTGAGTCTCACTCAAGCTTGAGTGGGTATACTCTAAGTATATTGAATGTATGCCTGAAGTTTGAATATAGCGATGTTTGATGTATGTATAGTGATAGGAGTGTTTGTGCCTGGTTGTGTTACGCACATGATTGTGGGTCGCTACACTAGTATATAGTTATAGGTGTTGGTCTTGTGGTATAGCTAATTACTAAGGACTTGCTCGTGTGAACGTATGTGTACTAGCTAAAACTAGGTGTGTATGTGTGCTAGTTATATAGTGGTATGATTGGTGTATGTAAATGAAATGTTAGCGTGTATGGGTGTGCACCATGCACGGGTAAGTATGTGCTTAGTTATAGGAATTGATGACTATGATATATGTGGCGTGTCGTAAATGCAGTTATAGGACCGTACGTAATGTGAATGTATGGTGAAATATTTGAATGCATTGAATGACTATATACATATTGTGAAACTATAGTGAATATATATATATATATATAGTGAAACTTGATTAATAATGGTATGGTGTGACTATATGTGTTGAGATGTTTGGTATTGGATGAATATTAGAGGGTAGTATACCCTTGATGTTTGTGCATAGGTAGCTACATATAGGTAGAGCAATGATTGTATTGGCTAAGTGTGAGACTATCCTTATATGAGTATCTGAAATATTGTTTTGTGATTAGGTAGGTAGTAGTTATATAAGGGGTGTATGTTTATATATATATGATTGAAATACATGTATAAATCTGACTGACTATAATAGGTATAAGTGTATACGTATGTGAATGTGTATATATATACGTGTTGGTAGTGTTAATGTTTGACTACCTAGTGCATATATAAGCACTTGTAATGACTATAACTGGTTGAATTATAATGTGACTTGTTTTGGGGTAGTTATTAAAGCGACTAGATATATTAGAAAGTCCGAGGACGGACTTTATTCTAAGGTGGGGAGGATGTAACGACCACTTTTCGTCGTACGTTGTTCGTGCACGTGCTTTTGGCCGTGCACGTGTTTGTTTTAGACTTTGTTCGTTTGTGAACACTTTCATGTGATATGCCGTTGTGAACGTCTCTGAGAATATTAAATAGTGCCACTATTTTGGAACGACGTCTCTCGAGTCGTTTTCCCACAATTCAAACTTATTCGATGAGACGTGGCGATTTTCACTTTTGACGGGAGACGTTTCTATTTTTAGTTTCGTCGTCCGACGTCAAAATTGAGATCCGTCTTCTTAGTTAGCTCACTCTCATCATCACGATCACCTCGATATTTATTTTATAATTTTTGGAGTTTATTTGACCACTTTTATATTTTTAACAAGTTTTATAATATTTTTAATAATTAATTTTTAAATTAATTTCGGCCAAATAAAATTTATTTGAGTTTAAAACGTTTTAAAGAATTTTTGAGCCAATTTCCAGCTCATTTGGACCAAGTCAAATCCTTGGGTGAGTTGGAGAAGTTGAATTTCAAATTTTAAATTATTTTAAACTTTCTAATCCTATTAGATTTAGCCCTAGACCAAGTCAACCCATCTACACTATATAAACAACCCCTAGGAAGACCTATTTTCGCAAGAAATTAGCCCTAGCCTCTTCCAAAACCCAAATTGGACGTTGCGACGATTCGTCGCAACGTTGCGACGTTCAGCCACCGCACCGACCGAAGAAAACTCCCACGTTCTACCGCTCCGACCGAAGCCCCGCTTCGCACCAAGCTCCGCACAGCCGCTCCGCATCGCCTCCGCTTGCACCCCGTGTCCGACCGAGAGAGTCTCTCGGTCAGACCGAGTGAAATCCCCGCTGTCCCCCGCATCCCCGCTCCGCACAGCGCCCGCCTTGTCACCCGCCTTGTCGCCATGCATCCGGTAGCGCCTGACCGAGCGGATCGCCCGCTCCCCCGCATCCGCAGCGCACGACCGGTGCTGTCCCCCGCTACGACCGAAGCACAGCCCCGCACCAAGCCCCCACCCGCTGCAGCGACCGACCCCAACGCTGCAACCCTCGCATCCCATGTGTCTGACCGACGGAGCTCCCCGCACCGAGGCTGTACGACCGAGAGCCAAACGTTGCAACCCCGCACCCGTCGCACCACTTACCACCGTGGGCCCCCCAAGTTCTCCAGAGTTATTTAGGGTCCCCCAAAGGCCCCTAGGACTGCTGTGGGCCCCACCTATGTGTTTTCTCTCCGACGATTCGCCGTGTACGACATTGCGACACGTCGTAGCCGTCGTCGCACGTGCTAGCTTTGGAATCTGGAACCGTTGCTCCGGTTGATGCTCTGAACTTTCCAGCGAGGAAACTAAATTGGAATCTGGACTTGGAGCGCGTTCTCTTATTCCAACCCCCGGCGTCGCTACCCGACGCCGGTGTAGCTTTTGCGTCGTGTTGAGGTAACACTTTGCACCCTTAGGACCCCCAACCCAATGCATGCTAATCAAGACTAAAATCAGTATTTTTAAAGTATTTTAAATGTTTTAAATTCACTAATCAAGATTAATAATATGGACTTTAGGCCGGTGGACTTGTGCACGTAGGATAATTGTGATTTTTGGACTCATTGGACGGTGTGCTCAGACGTCGTACTTGCAGGCAAGTGAAACTTGCCAACTCTTGTGTAGGGCCATGTTTTTAGGCCACTTCCTTATTCCTAGCGTAAAAGAGACTAGTCAGTGAAATGATAGCTGGCTAGACGCCAACTTGATCTGGTTTGACAACGAAACTAGATCCGTCACCTAATTGATCTAGCTTGACAACGAAGCTAGATCCAACCCTTTAAACTTGTTGTTCATGCATACTAAACTGTCACGTTTACTTTTCTTATCTGTACGCACTTTTAACTGCCATGCATTGCATTCTACATGTCATCCAAGTTGATTGTTGCATTCGTAGCACACGCTACAATACTTGTACTCCTTGAATACTACTTCCGGGGGAAACGGGCCTCATGTGTTGGTCAAAAGCCAATGCCCGGGTTCCCTGGACCGGCTAGGTGCACCCCTATGCCATACTTGTTAAAAACACTTCCTGGCTCGTGATCCAGAAGCGATCATTCCCGTTCGGGGGTAAGGCCCTGGCTCGACACACGTGGAGGGGTAGGGATAAACGGTTACTTGAGCTTAGGAGTGGCCTGATCAGCCCTCAAGCCAAAAGACGGAATATCTGTGCACGAGGTGCTTACTTTTCTTGTCTTGTACTTATCTTGTAAATGATTCATGCAATACTTGTCATCCATGCCATGTTTAAATGCCATGCTCGTACTTTACTTTACTTTACCTTACCTGTTGCACTCATTACTTTAACTGCCATGTCATTGCATCATGCTAGAACTGCTAGGTTGCTTTACTTTTACCTACTTTCAGTTTCCTTGCACAAGTCTCTTGTAGACTTGCTGACATGTGCCCCTTGCTCTTTTGGGTGTCACATGTTAGACCCTGAGCCAGAGACCGTTGCTGAGTACGTGGTGTGTTGCTGACGCTGAGCCTGAGTCCATGACTGCCTAGGAGGAGTTTTGTGGATGCCAGTGATCTTTCTTGGTGACTTTGCTGAGCTTTCTTTTGTTTTAGGTTTTCTGTTAGTTGTCGGTGCGTAGCACCGTTGTTTTGTACGTTGTACTTTTGTTGGCCATGTTTGGGCCTTTAGACTCTTTTTTCATTTAGCCTGGTGGCTTTTTCTGAGATGTTGAAACTTATTTTATGGATATTCTGATATTATTCTTTTGTCTCATTTCCTTATTATTATCTTTGATTTGCTCTCGTTGCAAGGACCTGCAGTTTTAAATTTGATTGACGCTTATCGGACTTGCAGCTTGGTAGCTTCAAGTCTGAGCGGACCTTCTCACGCTTCGCCTCCATATTTTTGGGAAGCGGGGCGTGACAGGTTTTGTTGGTGGCCCATGCAGGTCCAGTCTTGCAATTGCGAATTAACGAAACAACGATAATAACGGAATGTCCATTAAATAAATTGCAACATCCGAGTCATAAGCCCGGAGTCTAGTCGTTTTCTTACGACACTAGGTGGTAAGAAGGCTTAGTTAGACGTCGGTGCTTGCTAGTTAGAGGCCCTGATTGTAGTTAGACCCCCTTTTAGCAATCGATTTAATTGTCGTAGAAGTTACCTTAGTGGTCCTTGTTTACCCCTGGCTATATTAGACTTCTAGGTTTTCCTTTGGTCGTTCGCTTGGGTTCATCGATTTCGGACCAAGCTGAATGCTTTCCTTTACCGTCTAACCTTTAGAAGTCTTAGCGCCTAGTTCCCAATCTTTAGTTGGTCGACCGTAGGAGTTTCCCCGTAGGCTCTTCTGATTCATATCCTAGGCATATGTATGTTTGATCATCCGACCAATTTCCTTGCCTCGATTCACGAGATCGCCTCATGACGATCGCCGTCAATTTTCGAACCTCTCCATTACGAACCTTGAATCTCCTGAAAGTATTTTTCGACTTCCTCCTTTCCGAAGTTTAACCTTGTTCCAAATTTTAATGCATATATACTCATATTTCATCCTCCTTCGTTGATTTAAAATTTTTTAAAAAAACTTTTGCCGGAATTTTGATTACTAGCTTATAATCTTTTTTCCAGCTTATGTTTTTCGTACTTATGTAAATGTGTTGTCCCCTCACATATTAATTTTATTCTGAACCGCACTTTTGCTTTGCCCAATTCGATTTATAATTTTCCTTCTTATTGTGTTATACGAATGATACGTCGTGGTTACTTTAATATACTTTCAAGACACATGGAATTTCAGTTTTCAGCAAGTTGTCTTTGCTCGTCGTTTTCGCTACTTCAGATTTTTGCAAAAATTACTATTTCCATAACCACTTCCTGACTTAGACCCCCGTGGTTTGATTTTAAAGACTTGCTATTCAACTTCGATAATTCTACTACTAAGTAATATTATTTTTTCCATGCACCATATATACTTTCAATTATTTTTATATTCGTTCCAGACTGGTTGTGCTCGTATATTAAGAACCTTGTGTAAATCAGTTTCTCATTTTTGGCAAATCCTGATTCCTCTAAAAGAAGTTTCAATATTGATTTTCCATAGCCTAAAAGTTTTGAAAGCATTTAACATGAGTTTAAATTTTTCCGTTACTTGATTTCATTCTTCGACTTTCCAAAACTTTTTGACAAAATTATATTAAATTACTGACGTATAAATTTTCTAAACCACGTCCTTAATATTCGTGTAAATGATTTTACCACCTTTTTATAATGATTTTTAAAACCAATAGACCATTTTCTCTTATTATGAATGCTCGACTCAAACTTATTTCAACTCGCTTTATCGATCCTCAAATATTTTATACAGATGAGGAATTCCAACTTTTGAAGTACAACAGTTTCAGATTTCGCGTATTTTAGCTTGTGCTATTCACCCTATTTCCTTTTCTGTATCCTATTTAAGCATCACTACATCTCCTTTTCCTTCAACCTAAACATCACCATTGAGCCAATGTTTTCCCTAACCAAGCCGTCTCCTTGAATTTGTCCTATCTGAACTCGTGCTTATCGATCCTTCCTTCGTCACGCTCTCGACCTCCCTTTATTGCTTAGGCCTTAGGGTCCGTCAATGTCTGTGTCAACCCTTAATTGTTAGTAGGCCCTTGGACCTTGTGGGGTAGTCGTAGTGCACGTACCTAAGCTGTGTACGTGGGCTTGAATGAGTGTACCCCCATAGTATATTGATGCTTGCATATTGTGTGATATATATATACTCCGAGTTATTCGTGATAGTATGAAGTTGTTGTGTGTTAGTAGTTATAGATTTTTGTGTGGATAGCTATACTATACTAGGGATGCCTGTGTATATAAGAGTTAGCGTTGAAATATCTAAGTTGTGTACGTAGTTAGAGATACTTGTAATGGTTGAAATAAATGATTGGTAAAGCTATGTGTATGATAGGTGTGATAATAATAAGCGTACGTATAGTTACGTAAGTAGGCCTATTGAGTGACCCATATGTTAGTACGTGTGAGTATGTGCTCGTGGGTAGATATGTAAGTAGTTACGTTTCAGGAGTATATAGGTGATATACATATGGTAGTAGGGTTATAATTTTGATTGGTATTGTTTGCTTTCGCGGGATGTTGCATGCGTGCATACCGTGAGGTATACACGACTATTGCACATCTTAATTATGTATGTGTGGATGTGTTAGTATACTAATTATAGGTAGTAGGCTATTGTGTGGATATATACATTACTTATGTGTGACTATACGGTGAATGTTTGTACTAGGGATGGCATTATAAATATGTGGGTGCTGATGTCTGTAATGTTATTAGTATGGTATATATAAATTGAGTTAACTATTTGAGTATTGCCTGACTAAATATTAAGTGTGATTGACTTATGGTATGCATATGGTTGTATTGGTAGACATATATATAAATATTGGAGTGATAATGGTATAGGTATGAATGCCGTGTTACGTATATAGAATATCCTGATATGTGTACTGAGTCTCACTCAAGCTTGAGTGGGTATACTCTAAGTATATTGAATGTATGCCTGAAGTTTGAATATAGCGATGTTTGATGTATGTATAGTGATAGGAGTGTTTGTGCCTGGTTGTGTTACGCACATGATTGTGGGTCGCTACACCAGTATATAGTTATAGGTGTTGGTCTTGTGGTATAGCTAATTACTAAGGACTTGCTCGTGTGAACGTATGTGTACTAGCTAAAACTAGGTGTGTATGTGTGCTAGTTATATAATGGTATGCTTGGTGTATGTAAATGAAATGTTAGCGTGTATGGGTGTGCACCATGCACAGGTAAGTATGTGCTTAGTTATAGGAATTGATGACTGTGATATATGTGGCGTGTCGTAAATGCAGTTATAGGACCGTACGTAATGTGAATGTATGGTGAGATATTTGAATGCATTGAATGACTATATACATATTGTGAAACTATAGTGAATATATCTATTCTATAAAACATGACCTTTTTTAAATTTTGTCCCAGTCATATGTCCAGTCATATTGCTTTGTCCCAGTCTCCAAGAATGGCTAGGATACACTCTGATGAAGGGCCAGGATGAAGCCACGTATGCATGGGTCCCGCAGCCGCAGGCAAGAGAGAGAGAAACAAATTGTACCGCAGCCACACTCTTTCCAACGCACTGATCTCCTTCGAGGCAACTCGAAATTTTGGGGGGGAACACGAAATTTTGGGGGGGAAAGACCTTACAGCACGGTAAAAATTGGTCTTCTTCGTAGCAACTGAAGAACTTCAAGCCTTGCACCACTGTAAAAATTTCTCTCTCCATCTCTCTCCCCAAAAATGGAACCATAGAGATCGGCTAAGGTGCTCGATGGAGGAAGACGGTGCTCGCTCGAAGTCTGGAAGTGGTGGCGACTGCGGCTAAGCTCTCAGCCCCATCTTTGTTCTTCTTTGTTCTTCTTTGTTCTATATTCGAAACATTTAATTCACTGTGTTTAATTTCATAGCCTTTGGATTTGATGGATTTCCAGGGTTTGTTAATTTCATTGAGATCTCAACGAGAGGGATGCCGATGGACGGGGATTGCTAGCAACTGAAGAACTTCAAGCCTTGCAGCACGGTAAAAATTTCTCTCTCCATCTCTCTCCCCAAAAACGGAACCATAGAGATCGCCTAAGGTGCTCGATGGAGGAAGACGGTGCTCGCTCAAAGTCTGGAAGTGGTGGCGACTATGGCTAAGCTCTCAGCCCCATCTTTGTTCTTCTTTGTTCTATATTCGAAACATTTAATTCACTGTTTTTAATTTCATAGCCTTTGGATTTGATTGGATTTCCAGGGTTTGTTAATTTCATTGAGATCTCAACGAGAGGGATGCCGATGGACGGGGATTGGTTGATGACATCATCAGATGAAGCATGTGAATTTACAGTGGGTACGAGCCTGTTTAGCTGATTAATTTCATTAATCAAAGCTTGATATCTTCTACTTTTAATCTTATTTTTATTTTCTTTATTCGTTACATTACAAACAGATTTCCTCACCTGCACAAAAAAAAGCATTTACATATTACATTAATAAGCAATAAGGAGGCAAAAAGTTGTAATCGCTTTCATTCATGCAATGATAACCTGGGAATTACTGTAGTCTTTAAATTTTATTACTAATTTTGTGATAACCTGGGAATTACTACAGTCCTTAAATTTTATTACTAATTTTGTGATAACCTGGGAATTACTGCAGTCTTTAAACAAATACAAGAAGATGAGAAAAGCAAATTGGTCGGTAATGTCTTCAACAGTGTTGCTTATTATGAGTGTTGGATTGCACTGACTGTGGAACGACAAGTATTTTAAACTATTTTATACTGAAATTTACTTTTACATATGTTGAATTTATTTCGTGGGCTAATGTTTGGTCTTACAAATCTTGCTTGGTTATAGATTGGTTTCAAAGTTGCATCCTTTTCCTGGAATGAAGCATCTTGATGTAGCTGGGGGGATAGGTAGACTTTTTCTCATATTTTTACCAGGCCTATTTTTCAAGTGTTTAGCTCCCTTGCAATATTTATGTTTCATATGTATGTGTTCAATCCCCTCGCAACATCTATGCTTGACCTTTATGTGGTAGCTATGAAATATTTAGTTGTCATGTTGAAGCCAATTGATTTTCAATTAGGAGGTGGGAAAGAGACAAACAAAATGAAATAAAAAAAGAAACTTTCATTAATTCTTTGCATTCTATCATTTTACGTTTTAACTCGCAACTTGCATTTGGCATGCACATATGATTTTGTATTTTGAGAAAAATCTTGGTTGGTAAAGAAAAATTACTGTATGTAGATCACATATCCCATATTTTTTTGGGTTGTGTTATTTAATTTGAAATAGAAACAGACATTAAAGCATTAGTTCATGCCACCTATAATTAACGTTAATTTTATAAGCATCTATGACATACTAACAATGCTTGTGAGATTTTCTCTTGGTCAGCGATTATCTTATTACAAGTTGGACACAACTTTTAATGTGTCTATTTGAATATTACATTGGGTTTGAATTATTGGCACCGTGTAATTAATGACCGTAAAGTGAATAATTTGTTCTATCTATGAGATTTCGGATTGCCTCCATAAAGTGAATGTTTATGCTAATACAATATTGGATGATTTGTTATCTGATGACTGATGATTGGATAATTTGTTCTATCTATGAGATTTCGGATATATTTGTTCATTGTTCTACTGATATGCTAGAATTTTGGAAAAGGATGTGGGCAAAAGTGCAAAGGCAATATATAAAATTTTTATGTTACACATATTTGAATGTTAGAAGCAAGTTTTTTCAAATTGAAATATTATCAGTCTCCTTCGAATAGCATCTTTGTTAGAAAATAAAAATGTCACGCCCCGCTTCCCAAAAATATGGAGGCGAAGCGTGAGAAGGTCCGCTCAGACTTGAAGCTACAAAGCCGCAAGTCCGATAAGCGTCAATTACTTTAAAACTGCAGGTCCTTGCAACGCGAAACGAAACAAAGATAATAATAACGAAAGAGACAAAAGAAACATCTCAGAATATCCATAATAATAAATCTCAACAACGCAGAAAAAGCCACCAGGCTACAAATAAAAGAGTCTAAAGGCCCAAACATGGCCAACAAAAGTACAAAGTACAAACGACGGTGCTACGCACCAAAAACTAACAAAAGGCTTAAAACAAAATAAAGCTCAACAAAGACTCAAAGCATGGTCACCGGTGTCCACCAAAATCCTCCTGGGCAATCATGGATTCAGACTCAGCGTCAGCAACACATCACGTACTCAGCAACGGTCTCTGGCTCAGGTCTAACATGTGACACCCAAAAGAGCAAGGGGCACATGTCAGCAAGTCTGGAAGACTTGTGCAAGTGAAACTGAAAGTACAAGTAAGAGCAACCTAGCAGTTCTAGTATGAATGCGATGACATGGCAGTTTAAAGTATGAGTGCAACAGGTAAAGTAAAGTACAGTACAGTACGAGTATGGCATGGCATTCACAAGACAAGTACAAGACAAGAAAAGTAAGCACCTCGTGCACAGAGATTCCGTCTTTTGGCTAGAGTGGCTGTACGGGCCAACTCCTAAGCTCAAGTAACCGTTTATCCCTACCCCTCCACGTGTATCGGGCATTGGTTTCTGGCCAACACATGAGGCCCGCTTCTGGACCACGAGCCAGGAAGTGTGTAAACAAGTATGGCGTAGGGGTGCACCTAGCCGGACAAGTAGTACAAGGACAAGTATTGTAGCGTGTGCTACGATGCAACAATCAATGCATGGATGACATGGCATGGCAAGTAGTAAAGCGTACAAGTAAGAAAAGTAAACGTGACAGTTTAGTATGCATGAATGACAAGTTTAATGTTTGGATCTAGCTTCGTTGTCAAGCTAGATCATTTAGGTGACGGATCTAGTTTCGTTGTCAAACTAGATCAAATAGGCGTCTAGCCAGCTATCATTTCACTGACTAGTCTCTTTTACGCTAAAAGCAAGTAAGTGGCCTAAAAACATGGCCCTACACAAGAGTTGGCAAGTTTCACTTGCCTGCAATTATCACGTCAAGAAAACACCGTTCAACGAGTCCAAAGTCACGATCCCTACGTGCACAAGTCCACCGGCCTACATCCGTTTTATTAATCTTGATTAGTGAATTCTAAAACATTTAAAATACTTTAAAAATACTGATTTTAGTCTTGATTAGCATGCAATTGGGTTTGGGGTCCTAGGGGTGCAAAACGTTACCTCAACACGACGCGAAAGCTACACCGGCGTCGGGTAGCGACGCCGGGGGTTGGAATAATAGATCGCGCTCCAAGTCCAGATTCCAAAATATATTCCTCGCTGGAAAATTCAGAGCTTCAACCGGGGCGACGGTTCCAGATTCCAAAGCTCGCACGTGCGACGACGGGCTACGACGTGCGACGACATCGTACGCGACGAATCCTCGAAGAGCAAGCACCTTGGTGGGGCCCACAGTACTCCTAGGGGCCTTTGGGGGACCCACAATAACTCTGAAGAACTTGGGGGGCCCACGGAGGCAAGTGGTGCGACGGATGCGGGGTTGCGACGAGTGGCCGTCGGTCAGACACAGCCAATGCGGAAGAATTTCTCGATCGTGCGCTCAAAATGCGGGGGCTGCGACGTTGGGGTGCACAGCGGCTGCGGGCGATGCTTGGGTGCGGGGTTTCTCCTCGGTCTGGTCGATGGAGAGCTTCGGTCGTGCGCTTGGATGCGGGTGGGACAGCGTTGCAACGTTGCAACGCTTGCAACGTCGGTCGCTGCGGGCGTTTCCTTCGGTCGGGCACGGAGCAGAGCGGGGGAACGAAGCGGAGCGCTGTGCGGGGGTCGGTGCGGAGCGGGGCCTCGGTCAGACCGAGAGCTCCTCTCGGTCAAGAGGGGAATGGGCGGGGGTTGGCTGCAGCAGTGCGGAGCGGCGAGAATGCGGGCAAGGCGGCCGGTCAGAGCGGGCGGATGCGGGGGTTTTCTTCGGTCGTACGGGGTGCTGAACGTCGCAACGTTGCGACGATTCGTCGCAACGTCCAAAATGAGTTTGGAAGAGGCTAGGGCTAATTTCTTTGGAAAATAGGACTTGCTAGGGGTTGCTTATATAGTATAGGTGGGTTGACTTGGTCTAGGGCTAAATCTAATAGGATTAGAATTCAAAAAGATTTAAAATTTGAATTTAAACTTCTCCAACCCAATCTAGGATTTGACCTGGTCCAAATGATCTGGAAATTGGCTCAAAAATTCTTTAAAACGTTCAAAACTCAAATAAATTTTATTTGGCCGAAATTAATTTAAAAATAAATTATTAAAAATAATATAAAATTTGTAAAAATTATAAAAGTGGTCAAATAAACTCCAAAAATTATAAAATAAATATTGTGATGATCGTGGCGACGAATGTGAGCTAACTAAGAAGACGGATCTCAAATTCGACGTCGGACGACGAAACTAAAAAAATAGAAACGTCTCCCGTCAAGAGTGAGAATCGTCACGTCTCATCGAGTAAGTTTAAATTGTGGGAAAACGACTCGAGAAACGTCGTTCCAAAATAGGGCCACTATTTAATACTCTCAGAGACGTTCACAACGGCATAACACACGAGAGTGTTCACAAACACGTGCACGGCCAAAAGCACGTGCACGAACAACGTACAACGAAAAGTGGTCGTTACAAAAAATATATCAAAGTAGCAACATGGCCATAGTTCATGACATCTGACAATATTTGAATGCAACCAAACACAGTCTCATTTCAATATACAACATTTGGCTTCTCAATTATTGAAAGGCTCAACTCATTCTAATTTCCTTTTACAATTTAATATCACAAGTATGTACCACGCTTAAGATTATGGACAAAGAAATATTATCGCATTGTTTTATATATCTGACATGCAATGTGATCCTCACCGTTACCAGATTAACTTCCATCAATAGTTGCTCAATTGGAGAGGCCTTACAATTGAGAAGATTGTATAATTTTCTATTTTGTTTGGTTTCATTATTACAAACTGAATCATGTACTTGAATCAACAATGAAAAATGGAGAAATGGACTACTTTACACTACCATAGAACACTATAATTAGTTTTGTTGAATTTGTTCTCTAATTCTTTTGGCCACGTTGTTTTAGTAGAAACAATCAGTTATTGTACACAAGGGGAGAACATACTTGCAGATTGATTCTATAGGTAACGACTGAGATTTTTGCTTTAACTTGATCTTGATCCTTGCTTTGATTTTGACTTTGTTTGCTTCATTCTGCCATCTGGGTTTTCAGGAATGTGTGCTCCTTCAAACACCTTGGTGAAATTTGGGTGTTTTAGCCTTAGGGAAATCTGGGTATCCATTTAACACGTTGGGGCCTTGGGTAAGTTTGCTCCACTACGATTTCAACACTTTGGAAGAAAGTTGAGTAATTTGTGAATGTGGTACTGTCAATGTGTTATTTTGTTCACCTTGATTCCATATGGATTCTTGGACATGTGGTACTTACAATATCTCAATGTATTATTCTGTTCACTTGAGATTTTTATAGCATTCTTAGACATATGAAGTTGATTCAGTATGGCTATTTTCGTCACCAAAGCCAAGCTTTTGATGTTGGGACATGTTCTTTGCTATCTCATTAATTTTATTGCTTTTAAATGTTTAGAATTAAGTAGTGATTTTTGTTCTAGGTATTATTTTGACTGCTCGGAAATGCTCTGAAAACATGTATTACCAATCCAATTAATTGCTACCGGTTTTAGGGCCACTTTGTACTATTATTGTATAAACACAAAGTCTGTATTATTGTGATTATTTGTGAAATAATCTTATGGATCTGGCATCCTTTAATCTTATGTATAGATCATGCCAAAATATTTTCTTTCCTGTATAATGACATGATATTACATTTCGCTTATATTCTGTGTATGTGTCTATGCACATGCGTGCATGCTGAGGACAAGTTATTTTATGTGGGTACTTAGGGTTGTCTCTACACTCTCTGCATTGGATAAATGGGGTTTTAAGTAAAGATATGAACTTTAGATCACTTCAGATAAGGCTGTGGAAATTCTTGACAAATTGAGTTTTATTTATTTATTTATTCTACTTTTTCTAGGCTTTAAATGTAATAAACACTATATTTTTGTTGAGACCTGATTAGATTATAGAACATAGCTGTTAAATTAATAAGGATTGGGAAAGGGATTGAAGATCTTCTAGATGCTGAAGATGGCGGAATCTACAATCTTCTGGATGCTGGAGCATATGCTTTGGCCCACTAAATTCTAATTCTTATTTTCTAAACCATAGAAATATCTTCAATTCAAATAAAGTCCTCAACTTTCAGATGTCGATGATTGAAGAAAAAGAGAGATAGCGAAAGAGAATGGCAATAATGGAGAAATCCCTGAGAATTCCAAGTCTGCGGTTCTTCTAAATTCTAATTCTTAGTTTCAATAAACTCTTTTTCCTCCTAAAATTTAATGTTGTGTGTTGTTTGATTGATTGTCCAGGGCCAGAATCAAAGTTGATCGGTAAATCTGATGTGTATGAATGTTGTCCTAATCAACATATTTGTTCTTCTGATCCTAAAAGCCACAATCCTGTTATTTTTATTTCAGTTTTATTTATTTAAAAGCTTAATTTCAACTTTACCATTAGATTTGTTCTTCATGTTGTTCAAAATTCGAATTGATAAATTATGGAGTAAGCTCTGTTGTGTTTTCATATAATATTTGATGGTGGAGCCCATTACTTTGTTATATTAGATTAAAGATTATAGATTAGTAGATATAAACTTTATAATTCAGTTGTTGCTAATGATCTTTTTCAACTCTCCCCTTTAGTAGTTAAAATTACAACTAATAATCAGATGCTTAGATATTATTTTTGCAGTGGTTGAAATTTTGTTCACAGTTTGCTCATTTGTTTATGAGACAATCAATTGTACAAAATTAAAAGAAGTGATACGACATGTTAAACGTGAAGTTATCTTTTGTTTAGCAGGACTATGTGATCCATTTAGAATTGCATTTCTAATACTAGATGCCAAATTAACATGATAGTGATACACTTGATAATTATGGATTCAGTTTTTATATTAATCGAGTGGAATTTAATTTCAATAGTAGTCACCGGGTCTTCTCTGGGTCTTCTCGCCAAAATAGGAAGAGAGCAGCCAGGCGCAAGGCTAATTTTCTGATCATGAGCCTTGCTTTCGGAGTTGTTCTTGCAACTTAAAAAAAGGTAAATGAACCCCAAAATCGCATTATGTGAGCAACCATAGGTTTTTGCATTATGTGAACCCCCAAATCACAAGGCTGTGATGTCAACAACCATAGATTTTTTTATTGCCGAAACATTCTGAACATGCATTATGTGATTTTTCGTTTGGAGAGGTAAATGAACCCTTATGTGATTTGTTCTTGTGGATTTGTTTCACGGATTTTTGGTTTGGAGAAGTAAATGAACCCAAAATAGTTATGCTTGCCGAAACATTCTGTTAATTTAGTATTGATGACATGTAGTTATAGTGTTTCATTTTAATTCAGTATTTTAAATTGGGAGAGTTTATCAAATTATTAATTAATCTTTAGCACTAATACATGCCAATTATTATCATTTTATTATTGTTTACTGGATTCTTTGTTTCAATTTCTTGCGACTGAATGGATCGTTGGCATTCTCTATAACGTCTATTTCCGGGAATGTGTTTCTGATTGGTATATTTTGATGAAAACTGGAACTAAAATGCTTTTTGGTTGTATTGCATCTTGAAGATGGATTCATAGTTATACTTGAAGAGAGAACATATTCAAATGTGACTATTATAGGGAAATGAAGTCATGTAACTAGCACTTTAATCTTGGAGTGTGACAATGAATTATAATTTACTCTATTACTAGGAAAAAAGGAAGAAAATAGGGAAAAAGACATGTTTTTATTAGCATAGGCTAAAGTTCAATCGTTTGTAGGTACATGATCCCTTCTATGTGTATGATGCCTGTGCAAGTTTATTTCTACTAAATTGAAAACTCACATGCACTCTCATTCAAGTGCCATGTTTGTCATGCGTGTCCTGATGCATATAGACAAGTTTGCTTTGTGTTGATTCATCTTCGGGCTGTATCTGATGTTTGCAACTGAAGTGAATTTCTTGATCTCCCGAGGGCTATTCTATAGTTACTAAAATCCTTTCACGTTTAATGCCACAATTCTATAATTATTATTAAGATTGATAAAGTAATTAGCGATTGTCTATGGCGATTATTTTTACACTACTATTCTTGCTTAGGATCGAGGGCTCATGAAGCATTTGAAGAGGCTGAATGCCAAAGCATTGGCTATTGTATAACCTTGGGGTGCTTTTGTAAGTTTGACTTTTTATAAGCTCTATCTATATGTTTTTTCATCCAATCTATCATTATACATTCTAACCATACATCTTTAAAATTCTTTAGGCTCTCAAGCCATCATCTAGCTCTCACAAAGCATGTGAATGTCTGTATCTCATCCTTATTTTAAGGAATAAGCTGAAATATGCTCTTACTTTGTGAAGTCATTGCTATTTTGATGCAACGTAATGTCATGGTTGGCAACAAACTTAGAACTGATAAAACTTATCCCGTTGGCATCATGTGTATGCTATTTCCTCTATTTCATTGTTTATTTCAGTTAACCTCTTGCCATTTTCTTTTCAAGCATATCCTTTTTCTCATCACCTTTTGATTATTCATGCATGTTATTTTGTAGATGTTGTTTCTATCCCAAAGACAAATGCGAACTTCTGTCTATTGTACGACGCCAATGGACTGTTCCGTCTCTATTTTGCTATTTTTGATCCTTATCCATTTAGTTTCTTGGAAGTGCCCAAACTTTCTTATCTCTTTGTATTGATATGCCTTGGTAGTGCCTAATTTGTGTTGATATGCCTAATTTTTCTTGGAAGTGCCAAATTTCCACGAAAAGTGTTGTTTCGTGATGACATTGTAGTAGTTAATGTATATTAAAATGTGGGAAATGTTTAGAGTTAAAAGGTGCAGAAAGCATTGGACACCAATAGGATATATGATTGAAAAATGACGATACATGACCATGAGTCAGAAAGGATTCACATGTGTCTATTCACAATTTTTGGTAAGAATTTTTATCCTGTACATGTGATACTCATTACCCCTCATTTCTGACCATGAGTCTGAAAATCATTACTCTATTGCAGTAGTTGGTGACCTTCGCGTGTGGCAGGATGAGGTGTCTCTGATTGTCTCTTTTCATGTTTTTCCCGTTGCATGTGTGGGTGTTGGGGGGCTGGATTTACATGAATCCCTTTTTCTTTTTTCCCAGTTATTTTTTCAAATCTTCAAAGACCCAACTCATTTGTTAATTATAGTGACACATTCATAAGTATTTGTTTCATAGAGATTCAAGAAATGGTTGGAAATTCGTTATGCATTTATGTTTTTAAGGACCAAACTAACCTCAAAAGTTTTTTTAAGGACTGAACCCAACCAACCTCAAAATTGTTTTAAGGTTGGTTCTCGTTGTTGACTTCGCCCAATGCTAATCGTGTGGCGAATTCGAAGATAATGAGTAACCTACTTATCAGCAATCGCTTCGATTCGCTTGCTGCAGTTGTCGATTCCTCGGATCCTCTGGTTGAAAAACATGAGTACCAAGCAGATGTATAGATGATTGAAAAAACATAACTTTTGTTAAATTCATGTTTGTTTTTCATTTTTCAGAGATAAATTATCATACTTATATGTTTTTACTGGATGAATAGGTTAGTTGCTCTATTACAAAAAGATTCATCAATCTCTTAGAAATCCTAATTCATCCTTCATTAACTGGTTTCTTTGAAAAAATTGATTTTTTTGTAGAGAAGGGCTTACGTCGCTGCAGACAAGGAGTTAAGATGAAATCTAATTACAAATTGATCCATACATGCAGATTTAGACAATCAAATTACCGGTCTCCATCAAAAGATTCGGATGCTCAAAAGGGTTAGTGTTTTTTCTCTTTTGTTTTTTAGTTTCTGTAACCATATCCTCAAGAATCTACATGCAAACATAGTTATGCAAGCCCCATTAGATGTTAACACAGTGAGGCTATCAAAGGGAAAGTAACATCATAATGTAGTTTACCTTATCTTAATTTTCATTTTTAAATACATATATATCTTCATTAAAGTAACATACTGTAGAAGTAAGGGTAATCGATAAATTAATTAAGATATATGTAAACTGAAAATTATATATGATCTTACTTTTATATTTAATTTAAAACTTGAAAAAGGGTTAGTGGTTTTCTCTTTTGTTTTTTAGTTTATGTAACCATTTCCTCAAGAATCTACATGCAAACATATTTATGCAAGCCTCAGTAGATGTAACACAGTGAGGCTCTCAAAGGGAAACAGCCGTTGAAAGTAATATCGTATTGTAGTTACCTTATCTTAGTTTTAAGTTTTAAATACATATATCTTAATTAAAGTAACATAATGTAGCTATTGAAACTGTTAATTTTTCGTTTAAAATTATATAAGAAATCACAACCAACATCCTCATTATGTGCATCATGAAATATATGTTTAGCACTTGGCTGAACAATAATGCGATCGACTCGGTTATTCCCCTTCTCACTGAGGAGAAGACGTGCACAATGAGCAGGGGTTAATGGTGCTCTTCTTTCCCATACATTTGTAGATTTAAATAGGATACCAACAACTCCATTTCCCAAATATTGTCTCTGTCATGTTGCTAAAAACATTTAAAGCATGACTTCACCGAAGATTTTATATTTATGGAAATCTAGGGGGGGGTCCTAAATAGAAGTAAGGGTAATTATATAAAGAAATGCTAAGATTACTTTGATCATAAATCCTAAATTGATGTGTTCTCCCATGAGACACATTTGGAATGGGAACCTGGAAGAAATGATGTGTTCCCCATGAGACACATTTGGAATATCAGGATAAACCATTTGTAATCTTAATGGAAAAACTGTTTATGTTTTGGACACTTTAGAAACATGCATAACATACATTCGAGACCATAATAACTTCCAAGGACCTAAATTTATTTAACTTGCATATATATGTTCTATATTATTTGCAAATATAAATGAGTTTATAAGAGAATTTGGTGGGGAAACTGACTCATCTATTGTTGATCCATCTGTAGGATTCATTTATAGTGAATATTTTTATGATTTTAAGGAGAGATTCTGCAGGTAAAGTTGCTTTGTGTATATACATGTGCAAATTTTATTTTGTATGTAATATATTTCAATAGAAATCCTTGAAACTCTCATATTTATAAGTTCAGTCCAATGAAATCCAAGGGAATAGTTGTTTTGGCGATCAATGTATGGATTGGACCACCAAAGGCATTGGCATTATATTTGACCTTTTTTCATGCAACCAGCAAACATTTTTAGTAACTTTTCATAAAAGAGAGTTAGAGACTATTGAAGCTTGGAATGGGTAGTTTCAGTGAAGAGTCTTCATGATGCTCTCTTTTGGGGTCAAATTATCAAAATAATGATAATTGATCAATTAAATGAGGTTATGTGTCTAATTGTGATGTACATTATTGTATTATGGCTAGGTTAAGTGTACCATAGAAGTTTTACATGAAAAATATAGGATATTGAACTTGAAGAATGAATTACACATTGAAAATATTTGAATTTAACCTTGATAGATCTGTTAAGTACCAATTTAGCTACCCATCTGCAAAAAATATCATTGTATTGTTGCTGGATTAATCTAATATGCATGCATTGTACACCTTTGTGAATTTACTTTGGATGTTGTCATATGCTTACACAATATATACTCACATTAATGATGAAAATGAATGCATAAACACTTGAAGTGTTTTATATATTGCACCAAATTCTTATCAATTGCAATAGGGTTCTCAGAGAAAGAACAGTGCACATTGTCATCCAAGCCAGAGGTTAAGCAGGCTCTAGATGGAACAAACTGGTATTTTTGTATCTCAAAATTGCATGCTCTATTTTTTTAAATAAAGAGACAATGCAAAAGAATATCACACACTCTGGTATTTCAGTGAATTTTTCAACGAATTTATTGTATGGCCTTCTGAAGATTGAGCCATCTGAGCGCCTCAAGGTCAAGGAAGCCCTTAACCATCCTTTCTTCAGAAGTCCATTATGAGAAACAGAAGCTGTCATGATGGAAAGGGGGGTAAATTTTAGAGTAAATTTTAGATCTAATGTTTGGGCATTCCACTCTGTATCATAAATTTTTTCTTCTTTTTCTGTTGTCACTTTTCTCAGCAATTTTAGCCGGAGGTCTTTGGATATTGTCTTTGTGATCCCTTGCTAATGTAATTATTCTAGGAAAGAAAGTGATTCCCTTGGTTGCATGGGTTTCCTTTGTGTATCAATCTTTTGGGAAAATCAGGTTAAGTCAACAATATTTGCCATCTTAATGCTAAAGAAAAGCTCTCATGCAATTTCTATATGCTGGAACTGGTTTGCCATTGTAAACAACTTGCATTTTTCCATGAGGGTCAAGTTCTTGCTAGCAAGGGATTTCGTCAATCTGAATGCATGCATGAATTTGAGTATCAGTGTTCAAATTGTATCATCTTTTTATATCTTTTGCATGAGTTACGGTCAATTACAGTTGATGGGTTCGATAGTCTTTTTTGTGGATTTGTTGGATCTCTATGGTCTGTTTTTATTTGTCAAATATTCGTATAATAATTGGTTTATAAACTTTATATGTTTTTAGCAGCAATCAAATGTTTCCGTAACATGAGTATATAATCAATTTGACAGAAACAATAGCAAATGTAGAAACTTGAAACTGATGGGTTAGCAACTTGGTTGACCAATATAAATAAATGTAAATAAAATAAGTTCTGTCCAATAGAGAAAGGTTTTAAGAACTTTATGGCCATAAACAGTATTACCTGAAGAAAATGAGTGCAACATACCCACAAGAGAATATCTCCAAAAAGTTATTATGTATCTATTGTTTTCCTGTAAACTGCCAAGCTGTACATTATACATCAACAATACAAGAACTCTGCCTGCGCCTATTGTTTAAGAAGCGAGAAAATAAAAAGATAAATATAGTCAAGGGTTTGGAGATTGTAGTTCATCTTCTGGGTCTTCTCCAGATTCATCACCCACCCTTTGACTTACTTTCAAACAAAGAGGTCTACCCATCAATTCCTGGTAGAAAAATATAAAATTGCTAAGATTTTTAAACAAAAACACACTATTGTTACTGAGTTCAGAATTGATTGACATAGTCAAGAAAACCCCACAATGGAAGGGTTATCAAGAGATGAGGTAAATGATATGCAAATTAACCAGAAAAATAATAATCAAGTGTGGACCATCATAGACTTTTTTAAACATTTTGGCATTTGCATGGGTTTATTTGCTAACTGTTTCATAGAAACTAAGCAAAACAAACATATTAATCATGACTGCATTCCCAACTCCGTAACCATTACGAAAATGCAGGTAAAGTTGGCGGTAAAGAAGAGAAATTCCACAAATAAGTCAATCTGATGTTGATGCATCTCCAAATTGGATCATATAATTTGTAACAAGTGTCTGATGTTGATGCTCTATTGGATCATATGGATTATTAGTTTAATTATCTATATTTCATTTGACAACTGTCTTTGAATCCTACGGCTGACTAGGACATGCTGACTAGGGCAAAATGGTTGAAAGAAGAACGGCGAGATTTAATCTTGAGGAATGAATGGTTGAGATGAGATTTTGTGGAAAGTATTGGAGGGAAAAACATTTCTGGGGAAATGAAAGTTTCTGGGGAAATGAAAATTTTTGGGGAATGAAAGTTTCTGGTAAATAGCAGAGTGCAAGCAATAAATGCATTTGAAAAAAAAACCTTTAACTTGCATTTAATGCTGCAGATCGAATATCTCTCACTCAACACAGGGCCCACTGTCTCTTCAACGCATGGGACCAAGATGATAATAATTTCCGATGCATTGGCCCAAGATGACAACAAGATGTGTCTCTTCGACGCATGGGCCCACAAATGCGCGGGCGCGCCGAAAGTGCATACTAAATTTTTTTACGCTAATTTGTTGTGCCGCATCGAAGGCGTCTGCTAAATTTTTTTACGCTAATTTATTGTTCTACGCCGAATTTGTTGTTCCGCGCCGAAGGCACCTGCACCGAATTTGTTGTTCTGTGTCAAAGGCACCTGCGCCGAATTTGTTGCTCTGCGCCGAAGGTGCCCGTGCCACTAAATAAGTTTACGCTAATTTGCTGTTTCGTGTAATTTTGGCTGTGGAAATAATTTTTTGCTGAACAAAGCTTTCACGGGGAAAAATCTTAAATGAACCGTGCCCGCGGGCACGGGTTATGACTAGTATATATATATAGTGAAACTTGATTAATAATGGTATGGTGTGACTATATGTGTTGAGATGTTTGGTATTGGATGAATATTAGAGGGTAGTATACCCTTGATGTTTGTGCATAGGTAGCTACATATAGGTAGAGCAATGATTGTATTGGCTAAGTGTGAGACTATCCTTATATGAGTATCTGAAATATTGTTTTGTGATTAGGTAGGTAGTAGTTATATACGGGGTGTATGTTTATATATATATGATTGAAATACATGTATAAATCTGACTGACTATAATAGGTATAAGTGTATACGTATGTGAATGTGTATATATATACGTGTTGGTAGTGTTAATGTTTGACTACCTAGTGCATATATAAGCACTTGTAATGACTATAACTGGTTGAATTATAATGTGACTTGTTTTGGGGTAGTTATTAAAGCGACTAGATATATTAGAAAGTCCGAGGACGGACTTTATTCTAAGGTGGGGAGGATGTAACGACCACTTTTCGTCGTACGTTGTTCGTGCACGTGCTTTTGGCCGTGCACGTGTTTGTTTTAGACTTTGTTCGTTTGTGAACACTTTCATGTGATATGCCGTTGTGAACGTCTCTGAGAATATTAAATGGTGGCACTATTTTGGAACGACGTCTCTCGAGTCGTTTTCCCACAATTCAAACTTATTCGATGAGACGTGGCGATTTTCACTTTTGACGGGAGACGTTTCTATTTTTAGTTTCGTCGTCCGACGTCAAAATTGAGATCTGTCTTCTTAGTTAGCTCACTCTCATCATCACGATCACCCCGATATTTATTTTATAATTTTTGGAGTTTATTTGACCACTTTTATATTTTTAACAAGTTTTATAATATTTTTAATAATTAATTTTTAAATTAATTTCGGCCAAATAAAATTTATTTGAGTTTAAAACGTTTTAAAGAATTTTTGAGCCAATTTCCAGCTCATTTGGACCAAGTCAAATCCTTGGGTGAGTTGGAGAAGTTGAATTTCAAATTTTAAATTATTTTAAACTTCTAATCCTATTAGATTTAGCCCTAGACCAAGTCAACCCATCTACACTATATAAACAACCCCTAGAAAGACCTATTTTCGCAAGAAATTAGCCCTAGCCTCTTCCAAAACCCAAATTGGACGTTGCGACGATTCGTCGCAACGTTGCGACGTTCAGCCACCGCACCGACCGAAGAAAACTCCCCCGTTCTACCGTTCCGACCGAAGCCCCGCTCCGCACCAAGCTCCACACAGCCGCTCCGCATCGCCTCCGCTTGCACCCCGTGTCCGACCGAGAGAGTCTCTCGGTCAGACCGAGGGAAATCCCCGCTGTCCCCCGCATCCCCGCTCCGCACAACACCCGCCTTGTCGCCCGCCTTGTCACCCCGCATCCGGTAGCGCCTGACCGAGCGGATCGCCCGCCCCCGCAACGTTGCAACGCTTGCAACGTTGCCGCGCCCGCTCCCCCGCATCCGCAGCGCATGACCGGTGCTGTCCCCCGCTACGACCGAAGCACAGCCCCGCACCAAGCCCCCGCTCGCTGCAGCGACCGACCCCAACGCTGCAACCCTCGCATCCCATGTGTCTGACCGACGGAGCTCCCCGCACCGAGGCTGTACGACCGAGAGCCAAACGTCGCAACCCCGCACCCGTCGCACCACTTGCCACCATGGGCCCCCCAAGTTCTCCAGAGTTATTTTGGGTCCCCCAAAGGCCCCTAGGAATGCTATGGGCCCCACCTAGGTGTTTTCTCTCCGACGATTCGCCGTGTACGACGTTGCGACACGTCGTAGCCGTCGTCGCACATGCTAGCTTTGGAATCTGGAACCGTTGCTCCGGTTGATGCTCTGAACTTTCCAGCGAGGAAACTAAATTGGAATCTGGACTTGGAGCGCGTTCTCTTATTCCAACCCCCGGCGTCGCTACCCGACGCCGGTGTAGCTTTCACGTCGTGTTGAGGTAACACTTTGCACCCTTAGGACCCCCAACCCAATGCATGCTAATCAAGACTAAAATCAGTATTTTTAAAGTATTTTACATGTTTTAAATTCACTAATCAAGATTAATAATATGGACTTTAGGCCGGTGGACTTGTGCACGTAGGATAATTGTGATTTTTGGACTCATTGGACGGTGTGCTCAGACGTCGTACTTGCAGGCAAGTGAAACTTGCCAACTCTTGTGTAGGGCCATGTTTTTAGGCCACTTCCTTATTCCTAGCGTAAAAGAGACTAGTCAGTGAAATGATAGCTGGCTAGACGCCAACTTGATCTGGTTTGACAACGAAACTAGATCCGTCACCTAATTGATCTAGCTTGACAACGAAGCTAGATCCAACCCTTTAAACTTGTTGTTCATGCATACTAAACTGTCACGTTTACTTTTCTTATCTGTACGCACTTTTAACTGCCATGCATTGCATTCTACATGTCATCCAAGTTGATTGTTGCATTCGTAGCACACGCTACAATACTTGTACTCCTTGAATACTACTTCCGAGGGAAACGGGCCTCATGTGTTGGTCAAAAGCCAATGCCCGGGTTCCCTGGACCGGCTAGGTGCACCCCTATGCCATACTTGTTAAAAACACTTCCTGGCTCGTGATCCAGAAGCAAGCATTCCCGTTCGGGGGTAAGGCCCTGGCTCGACACACGTGGAGGGGTAGGGATAAACGGTTACTTGAGCTTAGGAGTGGCCTGATCAGCCCTCTAGCCAAAAGACGGAATATCTGTGCACGAGGTGCTTACTTTTCTTGTCTTGTACTTATCTTGTAAATGATTCATGCAATACTTGTCATCCATGCCATGTTTAAATGCCATGCTCGTACTTTACTTTACTTTACCTTACCCGTTGCACTCATTACTTTAACTGCCATGTCATTGCATCATGCTAGAACTGCTAGGTTGCTTTACTTTTACCTACTTTCAGTTTCCTTGCACAAGTCTCTTGTAGACTTGTTGACATGTGCCCCTTGCTCTTTTGGGTGTCACATGTTAGACCCTGAGCCAGAGACCGTTGCTGAGTACGTGGTGTGTTGCTGACGCTGAGCCTGAGTCCATGACTGCCTAGGAGGAGTTTTGTGGATGCCAGTGATCTTTCTTGGTGACTTTGCTGAGCTTTCTTTTGTTTTAGGTTTTCTGTTAGTTGTCGGTGCGTAGCACCGTTGTTTTGTACGTTGTACTTTTGTTGGCCATGTTTGGGCCTTTAGACTATTTTTTCTTTTAGCCTGGTGGCTTTTTCTGTGATGTTGAAACTTATTTTATGGATATTCTGAGATTATTCTTTTGTCTCATTTCCTTATTATTATCTTTGTTTCGCTCGCGTTGCAAGGACCTGCAGTTTTAAATTTGATTGACGCTTATCGGACTTGCAGCTTGGTAGCTTCAAGTCGGACCTTCTCACGCTTCGCCTCCATATTTTTGGGAAGCGGGGCGTGACACCAGGCATAAATATTTTTGTTACCTTGATGGTTATTCTGGATTCTTCCAAATCCCTTTGCTTCGTGAGGACCAAGAAAAAACGATGTTTACCTGTCCCTATGGCACCTTCACATACCAAAGAATGCCATTTGGATTATGTAATGCACCTGCGATATTCCAAAGGTGCATGACGTCCATTTTCTCGGACTTCATTGAAAATATAATGGAAGTTTTTATGGATGACTTTTTCGTCTTTGGCACCGATTTTGATGCTTGTTTAGCCAATTTGTCTAAAGTCTTTGAACAATGCCGAGATAATAATTTGACTTTAAATTGGGAAAATTGCCATTTCATGGTAACAGAGGGAGTAGTTCTTGGCCATGTCATCTCCTCTAAGGGGATCAAAGTTAACAAGGCCAAGGTTGAGGTCATTAAAGACTTGTTGCATCCCACTAATCTTAAGGGTATCCGTGGTTTTCTAAGCCATGCAAGATTTTACCGTCCCTTTATCAAGGATTTCTCTAGCATTGCTCGCCCCCTCACGGAGCTCCTTGTGAAGGATGCTCCTTTTGTGTTTTCTGACGCTTATTAGCTAGCTTTTAACAGGTTGAAAGAAGCTCTCATTTCTGCGCCTATCATACAACTGCCAGACTGGAACATACCTTTTGAGTTAATGTGTGATGCTAGTGATCAAGCGATGGGAGTTGTTCTAGGCCAAAGGAAAGAGGGAAAGCTTCACGTAATATACTATGCTAGTAAGACCTTGGATGATGCTCAGAAGAAATACACCACTATAGAGAAGGAATTACTAGCTGTGGTGTACTCCATTAAAAAGTTCAGATCTTACCTTCTTCAATCCAAGGTAATAATCCATACGGATCATGCAGCACTGAAATACTTGTTGAGCAAGAAGGATGCAAATCCGCACTTAATACAATGGATTCTCCTTATCCAAGAGTTTGACATAGAGATCAAGGACAAGAAGGGGGCCGAAAATGTGGTGGCAGACCATCTATCACAACTAATTCATAGGCTTGGAGACAACAGCATACTGATTGATGATTCTTTCACCGGCAAGCAATTATTCGTTGCATCCCCCTCTGAAGCACCTTGGTACACCGACATAGTCAACTATTTGGTGAGCAGCATAATACCTCATCGGATGGCAAGCTATCAGAGAAGGAAGTTCTTACATGATGCCAGAAACTCCTTTTGGGATGATCCATACTTATTCAAAACATGTGTCGATGGGATCATCAGTCGATGCATTCCTAAAGAGGAGGCCACCTCCATTATGTCACATTGCCATGACCAACCTTGCGGAGGACATGGACAGTCACTAAAACCACTGCAAAAATTCTCCAAAGTGCCTTCTATTGGCCCACCATCTTCAGAGACGCAAACAAATACATTAGAGCATGCGACAGGTGCCAAAGAACGGATAATATCACGAAGAAAAATGAGATTCACTTACAAGGCATTTTGGAGATAGAATTATTCGACTGTTGGGGTGTTGATTTCATGGGACCCTTCCCAACCAGTAACGGCTACAAGTACATCCTAGTTGTAGTTGATTACGTCTCGAAATGAGTGGAGGCTATAGCCACCCCCAATGAATGACGCAAGGGTATGGCCAAGTTCTTCAAGCATATGACTTTTCCCTGCTTTGGAGTCCCGAGAACGGTTATAAGCGACGGGGGGAGTCACTTCATCGAAAAGAAGTTTGAGACAATACTTAAGAAATACAGAGTGCACCACAAGGTCGAACTTGCATATCATCCACAAACGAGTAGCCAAGTTAAAATTTCCAATAGAGAGATCAAGAACATCCTAGAGAAGACAGTAAGCGCATCAAGGAAGGATTGGTCCCAAAAGTTGGATGACGCTCTTTGGGCATACTGTACCGCTTTTAAGACCCCTATCGAAACAACCCCCTACAGGTTAGTATACGAAAAAGCATGTCACCTACTGGTGGAATTTGAACATAGAGCATATTTGGCGATAAAGAAGTTGACTTTGATTACAAAAGCGTCGCCATGCGATGATTCTTGAGCGTCAACAAGTTTGACGAAATCCGGCGACACGGCTATGAGAACACAAGGATGTACAAGGAAAAGACCAAGGTATATCATGACAAGAATATCACAGCAAGGCGCTACAAAGTAGGCGACCAAGTAATCCTCTACAACTCAAGACTACGACTCTTCCCGGGAAGCTAAAATCAAGGTGGTCAGGCCCCCTACAAGATAATAAGTATGTCCCCGGGGGGTGCCGTAGAACTTGAGGGGAAGAACAACAAATTCAGGGTAAATGGCCAAAGAATAAAGCCATACATATCGAGAGAAGCGATTGCACAAGAGGAAACCTACTTTCTCGAGGAATGCACCATCATTCGTTGAAAATCTTGAAGGATTCGAGCTTACGACTTAAAACAAGCGCTTATCGGGAGGCAATCCAACTCTCTTTCCCTTAGCTTTCATTTTCTATTTTTCTTTTCTTATTCAAAAAAAAAATAAGTACGTTTTTAATTCCAAGAAAATACGAAAACACAAAAATTTGATGAGTTCCCCTTTCTACAGGTTGAACAATTAGGAGAGCGCGACAAACGATGAAAAGAAGGAGAAGGAACCAAGAAAATAGCACCTTAGAGAAATACAAGCATGTGGGGAAAGTTACAGGCAACTCGACCGAGTAGCTGTCATGCTCGACCGAGCAGTAGAGAATTGGAGAAAACAGGTAAAAACAGGCTCTGGAAGTTAATTTTGACTGGGTCGAGTAACCCCCTACTCGGTCGATCTACAGTACGAGCTGCAGAAAGCTGGAGATGATGGCAAAAAGTGGCTCTGGAAATTAATTGTGACTCGACCGAGTAGACCCCTAATCGGTCGAGCTACAGGCAGAGCCCAAAAAGGTTGAATAAGAGCACTCTGTTTCTAATTCGACACGACTGAGTAGCTACCCTACTCAGTCGAGCTGCAATGAGAGTCCTAAAAGTGCTAAACGGGTGCTCTGGAAAGCTTAAAGGACTCAACCGAGTAGCTACCCTACTCGGCCGAGATGTAGGGAAAGCAAAAGATAGCTAAAAACAACACTCTATTTTAATTCAGCTTGACCGAGCTGAGTAATCAGCTCAGTCAAGTACTAGGGCACAATTTCTGAGCTTAATTTCAAAAAATTTATATTCTTTTATTACTCTACCGAGCAGCAACTAAATCGGTTGGGGCCCACATTCAGACCGAACTCGACTCAATTTATATAAAATCGAAATTGACTCGGGCCGAACCTAATCCCACTCAAAATTTATCTTCCCAATCTCCCCGATCTCCCCTCTAAATAATGCCCTAACCCTACTCGACCTCCCCTCTACCGTCGTCACCGCCCCGCTCCAATCGAGCGCCACCACCGTCGCTGCACTCGGTCCGACCCAAAGTACTCTCTCTCTCTCTCTCTCTCTCTCTCTCTCTCTCTCTCTCTCTCTCTCTCTCTCTCTCTCTCTCTCTCTCTCTCTCTCTCTCTCTCTCTCTCTCTCCCCCCCGCCCCAAACCCCCACGCCCCCATTGCTTCAGCCATCGACCAGAGCAGCACCACCGACGCTGCCCAGCACCGGGGACACCACCATTCCCCCTTCATCCCCCCCTCTATTCATATCTCCCTCCCTACCCATCCCCCTCTCTTATCACCCGACCCGCCCCTTGCTCCGGCCACCCACCAAAGTTGAGCGCCCGCACAGCCGCCCGAGCGCCTCGCCCGAGCACCCTTGTTCTCGGGCCGAGCATCCCCCAAACCCCCCCAATCTTCTTCATCTCTCTCCACCCCCATCTCCCCCCATTTCCGAATCACCCCCCGCCCTAATTCTTCCAATTTTTTATCTTCAAACCGGATTATCTTTGCAAATGCCTAATCTTATTTTCATATATTATTGCAGGTATGCTTGGAGCGTCGACGAGGATCCGAGGAGCTTGGTTTGGATCAGCCTGGGAGATGTCTTGTATTCGAGGTGACTCATGTACACACCACACATCTTCTTTCGCAGCTACGCTAGGATATCGGTATACTCCTTACATTTTTATTTTATATATCGTAGCTAGCCAGCTGCACCATTTGCAGATGCCTCATCGCCTTAGGCCGAGGACGCCCCAGCCAGTGAAGAGGAAGGACACCACTGTTCCCTCCTCTTCCCGGCCTATACGACGCCCATGGCGTTCACCTTCACCCTCACCCGAGCCATACTTGGACGATGCATCATCCTCGTCCGACTCATCACGATCCACCATACCCATGCCTCTAGCCATAGAGGCACCACACACCACCCACCCTACCACTCCTCCCATCCCTACCACCGCTCCTCCACCCCATCCTATTCCACCACCGGCCACCCTGAGGACGTATGATATCATTTTCAGGGACGATGCTCATCGTGAGCATTTCCTGGCCATGTCCCACCGCACCATCGTCCTCACCCGCTTCGCTCACATCCCCACCCTCCATCACCTTGTACTCCAGCAGCGTGTCCATAGGCTCTATCAAGTCATTGGTTTTGACTGCCTCCTCGCCATCCATGCTCGCACCTACACACGCCTCACAGTTGAGGCGTTGAGCTCTATTGTCATCATCCTAACGGGTGATGGCAATATCTTCCGACTGCTTGACCACAACGTAGTGGTCATGCATACCATGATCCATGCCCACTTCCACTTTCCTGCCGTCCCCGACCGCACACTCACTTTCTCCCCAGACTTCAAGCCCACCTTGTTTGATGCCGAAAAGTTTTGGCATTGCATCACAGGTCTGCGAGGATATCGCCCTAGCAGGGCAAAATCATTGTGTATCGTCCACCCTTGTCTCCGCTACGCCCAGCGCCACCTCACCACCATTCTCTTTTCCAAGCTAAAGGTCGGGACACTCTCCCTTCCTGAGCTTTCCCATCTTATGGGAATGACTCGACCTCTGCGCTTCCACCCAGACGATGCCCTCCATCTCTTCCTACTCTCCGACACAGCACACTGGCTGTGTCATCGCCTCCTTCAAACTGCCCATGCCACCATCGAAATCTACTGCATCAGATTTTTCACCATTTTCACCCAGATGCTCGGCCTAGTGCCCCATGCATGTCTAGTGACTCCCACCGGGCCTACACGCTTGACGATGGATGTGCTCACCCGCATGTCCATCATCAGGTCGCACAGGGAGCATCACTGGATTTACCTTCTAGGTACCCACCTCGAGCAGTACCTCTACCTGCCTCTCCATGCCCTCACCCATATCACCCCATTCATGCTTGACTGGATCACTCCCCGCATTTTTCACATCCCCCATCCATGTCATGGAGCCACCGGGACCACCAGTCGTCGAATACATCGATGACTAGGTGCTCAGTTCTGATAAGGATGAGCTTGACATTGCTGCCCTTGTGGCAGCCCAGCCAGCCCACCTTGCACACCCACCTCCACCTGGGAGAAATTCTGTTCCCACTTCTGTCAGTGCTCCCGCCGCCGCCACCACCACCACCACCATAGAGACCAGGAGACTGTCCACACCTCTGCCCCAGAGGACACTACCTCTGTCTCTGCTGTGCCCGGACCTGAGGGCATGATTGTTTCAACCGCTTCCGATTTCACTTCTTCCACCCTTTCAGAGCCAGCCAATTCTTTCGCTCTTGAGCCTACCGATTCACCTATCTCGGAGACCGTCTCTGCCAGCACTCTTCCCCCACCTGTGGACCTCCTCACTTTCCATCCAACCACTTTAGGGTCCACAGTCTATCCTCCTGGCACCACTTCTGTACTAGCATCAGCAGTTTTCTTTGAGAGTGTCGCGGTCTCTGTCACCACTTCTGTTGCCACAACATCTCCCATTTCTGATGTTGCTGCTGCGTCTGTCTCTGCATCGGATCTCAGATCCATCCCACACACTTCCTCTTCCTTCGAGATCCCTGGTAGACCACCCTCCTATGACTTACAGTTCAGACCCTGGGTATCACCTGCCCATGGGCACACTACAAGGGTGGTCTCTAGCAGTTCATGCCCACCCCTTAGCACCCGCACCACGGACACACGTCTTTATGCAATGGAGACCGAGGTTGTCACCCAAGGCGTGTCTTTGACACCCTATCAACCTCGCTCTCCACTTTTCAACCGTCCGTGGAGCAGGACCTCACAGCCATGTTAGTTCTTGGGTTCAAGACTAACGTTGTTTTGATGATGATCAATACATTATGTTAGTGTGCTAATCAATCTTATGTTTTAGTCTCAGTTTATCTTAAAGATTATATGTTGATGAGACAAAGCATAATGCTTGGAGGATATTACAAGGGACATCTTAAAGACCTCCAAGAATGATGGTGTGCTCAAGCTTGGATGAAGTCATGAAGATCGGCTAATGAAGCCAAAGCTTGGAGCATGATGATGGATGGACATGTAGAGGAGCATTGCCAAAGCTTAGATCTTGATGAAGGAAAGCTCATCAAGGAGTGCCAAAGCTTGGAGATGATGGGGAGCATCAAGGTATCGTGAGCTTGAAGACATAGACTCTAGGAGATGAAATTTGTAATCCATGTAATTTATATTACTTGCATTTCTCTTTTTGAGTCTAGGATTATTGTAATGCCTTGATAAATGGTCTTACTTTCACGCACATGCATTTAACTATCTTAGTGAGCCTTCGGATTATCATAGAATCAAACCGAATAGGTTCATCTAGCCCAAAGACTCAATCGGAGTCTCTAGCTCTCCTGCAGTCGCCTGCTGAAGGGTTTACAGTCGACTGGGTGATTCCAGTCGCATGTCGAGCCTTCTACAGTCGACTGTGATGCATAGCTCAAGTCAACATTTCTATTGACTCTTCTTGAGCTTTTTGCATCAGTCGACAGATGTTCAATTTACAGTCGCATGTGTTTCTATAGACGCATGTGAATTGGTGGACAGTCGACTGTGTGCTTCTTGCATTTTTTGGGCTTCATCTCAATTTGCAAGACAGTCGCCTGATGACGTTTTTACAGTCGCATGTATATTTACAGTCGCCTATAAAAATGGCCATCAGTCATCTGAAAGGTGTAAGTGCGAAAAATGCATCTCTCTCTGTTTTTCTTCCATCCCTGCAGCAGTCGCCTGATGTAGGATATACAGTCGACTGTCTGTTTTTCAGTCGTCTGTGTAGTCTTCTACAGTCGACTGTCCCGGCTGAGATTATAGCCGTAAGGATTTTTCTAGCCGTTGAACAGTCGACTGCCATTTGTTCATCAGTCGACTGTCTGTGCCGTAAACTGCCAAAATCTAGTTGTTGCATATTTCTTTCCTTTGGGGTTTTGGCTGGTTTTATGGGGTCCTTTAGGCTTCCAATATATAGGAGTTGGCTTAGTTCATTTAGAACTCTTGAAAGGGTTAGGAAATCATAGAAGATCATTTAATCTTTTCTCTAAGCCACTCCTCCCCAATTCCCTAATTAGAGCTTCATATTAATGCTATAGCATCGAAGCTCTAGGGAATTTCTCCAAAGAATTTCAATCTCATTCCTTTCTTGGAGATCATCTTTCTTCTCTTCATTTTCATACATTCAAGTGAGAAGTGTTAGGATTCATTCTTAGAAGAGAGAAAGATCATCAATTGCAATCAAAGCTAATCTCAAGCACTTGGTCATTCACTTGCATGCCTTCTTCTTCACATTGGTAAGATCATATCAAGGCATAGGTAAGTGTTGTTTCGTTTTGTTTTTTGTTCGAAATCCTAATTCTCTATGTGGGAATTAGTTACTCACTTTGTGGGAGTTACTCTCTTTGTGAGAGTTTGGTTCTTTCTGTGTGAAAGAACAAATCCTCTGTATGAGGTCTCTCTGTGTGAGAGTAAGGATATCTCTTTGTGGGAATCCTAAATCCTCTGTGTGAGGTATCCCCTTGTGGGATTTTGTATTCACTTCTCTGTATTGGAATATAGTGAATACTGGTGTGGCTGGACGTACCCAAGTTTTGGAGAACCAGTGTAAATTCCTTGTGTTTGCGATTTTTGTTGTGGAGCGCTCTGTTTAATTTTCGCTGCTTATTGTGCTTTAATTTCAGTAGTTTTTAATTAAGCACTTTGCTTGTCATTACACTATTCACCCCCCTCCTAGTGTGTGTGTGTAGCTCCGCAGGGTCTCTTACAGTTGGTATCAGAGCCTTGGTTTGGTGGCTTTTGCAAGCATGACTTCTAAGTCTCAACAACCTCTCTCCCTTCATCCCGTTTTCAAAGGCAAACACTTCTCAAAATAGAGGAAGAACATGTTCCACTGGCTTGATGTGCATGTGGAGTCAGAGTTTATTACCTCGGTGCTCAAGTGTGGAATGCATTGCCCAATGCCATCTCTCCGAAAATTGCAAAGAAAATATGTGATTTAGAGACGGTAGATGAGATATGGGATTATCTTGATGAAAAGTATGGAGGAGAGGAATCTTGCGATGATGAGAGCATCGTTGGTAATGAGGTATCTCATAACTCTCTCGTTCAACGCGCTAATTTTATTGAAAATGATAATGCGTTGTTTATGAACTCTCTCAGTGAGAATAATAACAAGCTTGAGAGAGATGCTTGCACACACACTTCTTTATCATACAAACATCGTGATGATACACAAACCATTGCATTGAATCAAGAAAAGATTGCTCTTGATTCTCATGTGTGCATGTTGAACAAAGAGAATGACTCTCTTAAAGAATGTATTGAGTTTGATCGTGATTTTCACAAATCTGTGAAAGAGAGTCTGTATGCATCGCATAATGTTGAACTTAATTCTTTGCATACCGAGAAAGATACTCTTCTTTCTCAATTGAGTGCCTTGAGAGATGAGAATGCTTCTCTCAAACTCTAAATGGAGAAGATGCACTCGGAGTGTGATTACAACATTTTGAGAGATGAGACATTAGCTCTCAAGTCAAAATGTTGTGAGCTTAGCTCATGTCTATCCAAGAGGGATGACAACATTTCTTCACTTTTGAAGAAATATGAGCTATTGTCTACTCAAATTGAAATTTTCAAATTGAGTAAGGACACGGTTTTGGGATCCTCTTCATTGAAGGTGAACAAACCAAGCTCTTCTCTTAGAAGCACCCAAATAAATTTTATGGGGGAGCATTCTAATGATAAAGTCACATCCAACTCTTTTGGCCTAAAATCCACTAATATTTCTAAGCCAAAAAGAAATCATGCATTTTTGTATTCCGATCTTGCATATATTAAGAAGCCTATTCAAAAACATGTTGATATGAATGCTTCTTCTTTGAATGATATCCATGATGATTCTACTCATAGGAAATCTTATTATTGCTTGCATGCTAGAATTAATGATAAAGTTTTGCATGCTTCACATGTTCCTATGAATGGTAGAAATGCTTGTGTGAATGTTCCTAATGCTAAATTGCATGTTTCGCACACGGGGCACGCCAATGTTTATGTTCCACCTTATAAGTGTGTACCCTCACCTCCTACTCATGCCTTAACCAAACCTCTTCTTAAGAATCCCAAATCACTTTCTTTGTGGATTCCTAAGAATGTTTTTAGGCTTGATAGGAATGCGTATATAGATTCATATGTGTGTAATGTTTTATTTTCATTTGACTATATATGGAAACCAAACTCCACTTTTGTTTCGTTTCCAACTTGCTAGCTCACTCACATTGTTATTCATTGTTTGGGTACCATGCTTGTATGTTTACATTTTGTACCCACATTTTTTTGAGTGTGTCCATTACTACCATGTTTGCATGTTTTGTATGATTATGGGGGAGTATGGAATCTTTGCTTGCTAGCATTATTTTTCCATTCATATGTCACATTGAATGTCATTAACATTATGTTTGTGCATATGGGATGGTTATTTCTCTTGCCTTTGGTTTTCATATTTGGATATTACCCATCTTTTTGATATGCCAATGGGGGAGAGAAATAAGTTATGTAAAAATATACATATTATGCTTTTGTTGCATTATTATCAATTGGTATGTTTTTGCATAACAACCATCAATATGATTTGTGCTTTATATGTTTATATTTTGTGCACATTTGTATATTGAGTGGGGGAGTTTGTTAGCACACATTGTTTATTTCAATGTTTATTATATTTTTGACATAATGGATTGTCATCATCAAAAAGGGGGAGATTGTTAGTTCTTGGGTTTAATACTAATGTTGTTTTGATGATGATCAATACATTATGTTATTGTGCTAATCAATCTTATGTTTTAGTCTCAGTTTATCTTAATGATTATATGTTGATGAGACAAAGCATAATGCTTGGAGGATATTACAAGGGACATCTTAAAGACCTCCAAGAGCAATGATGTGCTCAAGCTTGGATGAAGTCATGAAGATCAGCTAATAAAGCCAAAGCTTGGAGCATTATGATGGATGGACATCTAGAGGAGCATTGCCAAAGCTTGGAGCTTGATGAAAGGAAGCTCATCAAGGAGTGCCAAAGCTTGGAGATGATGGGGAGCATCAAGGTATCGTGAGCTTGAAGACTTAGACTCTAGGAGATCCATGTAATTTCTATTACCTGCATTTCTCTTTTTGAGCCTAGGAATATTGTAATGCCTTGATAAATGGTCTTACTTTCATGCACATGCATTTAACTATCTTAGTGAGCCTTAGGATTATCATACAATCCAACCCAATAGGTTCATCTAGCCCAAAGACTCAATTAGAGTCTATGGCTCTCCTGCAGTCGCCTGCTGAAGGGTTTACAGTCGACTGGGTGATTCCAGTCGCCTGTCGAGCCTTCTACAGTCGACTGTGATGCATAGCTCACGTCAACATTTCTATTGACTCTTCTTGAGTTTTAGCATCAGTCGACTGATGTTTAATTTACAGTCTCCTGTGTTTCTATAGTCGCCTGTGAATTGGTCAATAGTCGACTGTGCGCTTCTTGCATTTTTTTGGGCTTCATCTCAATTTGCAAGACAGTCGCCTGATGACGTTTTTACAGTCGCATATATATTTACAGTCGCTTGTGAAATGGCCATCAGTCGTCTGAAAGGCGTAAGTGCGAAAAATGCATCTCTCTCTGTTTTTCTTCCATCCCTGCAGCAGTCGCCTGATGAAGGATATACAGTCGACTGTCTGTTTTTCAGTCGCCTGTGTAATCTTCTACAGTCGACTGTCCCGGCTGAGATTATAGCCGTAAGTATTTTTCTAGCCGTTGAACAGTCGACTGTCATTTATTCATCAGTCGACTGTTTGTGCCGTAAACTGCCAAAATGTAACGGCCGCTTTTCGACCGTTCGTATTTTGCGTGTATTTTCCTCTTTTGTACGTGTATTTTCTTCGTCCTTTCTTCTATCCGGAATATGTGATGTTATATGTCGTTGTGACCGTATCGAAGAGTAGTTATTTGTGGGATTTTTAGTGAACATCATTTCACGGGTCGTTCTCCCACAAATCAGCTTTGAATGAAGGGGTGTTTTTCAATGCTTAGTTTTTATTTTTTATTTTCGTTCTAGATAGGCTTAGCTCATGACCGGACCCCGTATCCTCGATCCTCTCATCGTCACGGTCGTCCTGATATTATTTTTATAATTTTCGGACACCGTTAGCCCAACCTATCACACTAATTACATTCAAGCCCGCTTAGCCCTAATCCATTTTGAAATTCAAATTAAACCTAGATCTAATAGGATTTCATACGCAACCTCATGAGATTCTTATGACTACCCTCAACTTAGTTTCCCCCTCTTTGCACACCCCCTCTCTCACTCTCTCTTTCCCCCATCATTTAACTATACCCCCCTTTTATACCCCATATAGCAATTTTCCCATCTTAAAGCAACATCTCCCAAAAACCCTAGGAAGATATCATGCAAGCCAGCCGCCCCCATTACTACCCATGCCTTCATCTTTCCCATCGTCTCCAGCCTCCCTTCAGCCACCTCCGGCCACCACACGTCTCTCCTCTCTCTTCTCTCCCTCCTCTCCCCTCTCTCTCCCCTTAAAGCACCAAGAGACACCACTACCGCACAGTTTTTGACAGCCTGCCCCATAACCGGTGCTCCGGCTACCATAGCTATCGCCGGACACCCTCCGGCCCTCCCCCTTCTTCCTCAACAACCACACAACCCTCCTCTCTCTTCTCTCTACCAAAAAACCCCTTGAAACCCCTCGAAAACCCTCAAAAACTGATGTTGCTCCAAACTGCCATTTGTCGCCTTGTAACTCGAGCCCGTCGGTAACCCACCCAGCCACCGTCGACTTTCCCCAACGACCCCCTCTACCTACTGCCACGCCCTTTGCTTCTCCCTTGGCCGTATCATCTCGCTACGGATCCAAACACCCAGATTTCCTAAATCTGTCCTCTTCTCCGCAAAACAGCCGGCCACCTCGCCACCGGCAGTTGCTCCAGCCACCCCTTAGGCCTCGTGACCCCCTTCGACCTCCTCCATTCCCTGGCAGCCTCCGTACATCGAGGAGTTCACGTACGTCGCTGATCTCATGCGTTTTCCCCCGACGTCGTAGCTGCCGCCATGACGTTTCGTTGCGCTACTCGCAATCGAAGCAATCTCGACACCGTACCCATTGCTGTGACATCTTGCTGTGCTACCCGCAGCCGAGAAGATCCTGATACGACCCCGAGACGACCCTTACTGCGCTACATGCAGTCGAGGACACGAGCACCGCTTCCGTTTCCAGACCCGTCGTCAGACTCGTGCGCATTCATCGCACCAGGTTAGCCCTCTTACTCGTAGCAACCCAAACTTTAAGTCATCAAAACCTAACTAAAAATTGTCAACTAAAGTAACTAAATTTACTTTCTGCTCCTTTAAAACAATGTGGACCCGTAGATCAATGATCGGACTTTTGACTGTGCACATATGATAGAATCGTCGGATAGGCTGAATGGACATCTGGACATGTGACTGTTAAGTTAGCCACGTTTAACCTAGAAATTAACTCTAATAGGATTAATGATGAGCGTGACCTGACACCGTCACTTGACTCGTTTCAGATGACCCCTTACCGACGCTCCGACTCGACGAGACGCTCCCGACGGACGTACCGCTCACCACCGCAGGCAAGCGTGTTCACTTGCGTAGTTTCGGCCACGTTTAGGCCATTGTCTCCTTTAAACTATAAAAAGTATAAACAAGAGAACCAGACGTGAAATGATAGCGTCTGGGACACCCCACGACAGCCTGGACTTGACGACGAACTCTAGGCACAACGACAACAACAACAACTGACACCATAGGGTTTATCTGTGTGTGCGTGCATGTGGACCCCCTAGAATGAACAACTTCCATCCACTTTCATCTTGTCTTGGCATGTCATGTGTTGCATAAGCCTGCGGGCGAAAAGGGCACTCTTTAAGTTAGAGAGAGTGATCCCTTGTCATGATTGGTAATGGATAAATCTGCAGGCAAATAGGGCACTCTCCATGTTAGAGAGAGTGATTCCTTGTCATGATTGGTAATGGATAAGCCGGCGGGCGAATAGGGCACTCTCTAAGTTAGAGAGAGTAATACCTTGTCATGATAGTTGATAGATAAACCTACGGGCGAAGAGGGCACTCTCCAAGCAGAGAGAGTAAACCATTGTCATGATACACAAGCCTGCGGGCGAATAGGGCACTCACCAAGTGAGTGAGTGATCCCTTGTCTTGTCTTGTCTTGTACACATTGGGTGGGGTAGGATTGAGCGTGCCCTCGGTTTAGTGGGTTTGATCCCCCACTATCCGAAAGGCATGAACCCTCTTGGTGTCACACGGTATTTCTTGTCTTGTCTTGTCTAGTCTAGTCTTGTAGCCAGTAGCATATGCTACGGCAATTTCCTGTCATGTTTACTTTTCAGTGTTGTCTTTACTTTCTTGCACATATACATATTTTCCATGCTGTTGCATCATCATCATGTAAACAACCTTTAAATGTCATCCTTAAAATGTTATACACCTTGCAGTGGAGTCTTCTCACATTTACTTGCAGACTTCGCCTGACGTAAAACCACTTTCTATTGGTGTTTGTACGTCAGGTACCGAGACAGAGTTAGTAGACCGGGAGCCAGTACCAGAAGACTTGAAGCAGGAGTACGTTGCTGACCAGGAGTACGACCTGAGTGAGGACCAATCTTAGAGGTTCCTCAATTACGGACTTTGGAGTTTTAGTCGCTTTCTAGTTTAGGTGTGTAGCACCTTTTCTCTTTCTATTTTAGGTTGGGTGAGTAGCACCATTAGTTCCTTTTCTGCAGTTGTAGCCATGCTGGGCATTGTTTCCTTTTTAGACCCTTGTACTTCTGGATAACTTGGTGGAATAAAATGAATGTATTTTCGTTCAGTACTTTCTGTTGTTCCGAATTTTAAAAATGCAAGAACATGTAATCTTTAAATGGTATCCATACAGACGCTTATTGGGTCCGAGCCTCACAGCTCCGGCCCATGCGGAGCTTAGTCACGTCTGGCTTCTTTCGTTTTGGGAAGTGGGGCGTGGCAGGTTTTAGTGGTGGCCCATGCAGGTCATGCAAAATTTTGGAATAATAAGAGTACCGCATTCATTCAATATCCGGTACAAGTCTAAATTGGGTTCCTTGTCAATAAGATGGTAGTAAGACTTAGATAGACATCCAGGTTTGGTAGTAAGGCACCTTGGTTAAAATTTAGTCATACTCTCTTAGGATACCCTAGTAGCCCCTCACCTGGCTCTGACCATGTTAGATTTCTAGAGTCCTTCTTTTAGTCGTTCGCTCGGGTCCATCAACTTCGGGCCCAGCAAAACGTAATCTTTATTCTCCTAGGACCCTTCCCTGAGATCTCTATTATAGTATAGTTCATTAGGAAGTCGTAGTGCTGAGTTCTCCTGATCTTTAGACTGTCTGATGTTAGAACCCCTGATTTCTAGCATCTTTCTAATCATTACACTTCTGTGTTATCCGCCGTAGAATTTCATCGTAGCTTTTCATGAATCATATCCTAGGCGTATTCATCATGCGATCATATTCTTTGCCCTCGATTCACGTGATCGCTTCATGACGATTATCATTAATTCTTCGAATATTCCCCATTGCAAATCCTGATTCCATTAAAAGTATTATCGAAATTCCTTATTAAATTCGTCGCTCAGTTTAACTTCTTTGAAAACCCCTTATTATATATTTAAATTTCTTGTTTTTCGGTTGAGTTAAAATTCTTTCTTGGATTTTGAAACCTTTTTGGTCGTAATTTTTAGTTGCTATCTCGTAACCATTTTCTAACCTGTATCTCTTGTATTTTAGTTTTAAAACCTTGTTACTATTTTTATAATTCAATATATCATTCTTTTTCTAAACTACGAAATTTATTTTAACCACTTACCGTACGTACTTTTAGAATATTTTTCTATGCTAAATAGAACTTCATTTTTTATATATCAGTTCTTTTTACCATCTGCTCGTTTTTTCTATATATATTTTTTAGAATATATATATATATATACACACACACACACACATATATATCTATTCTATATTTCATGCATAATTTGAATTTTGTCCCATTCAGCAGTCCAGTCATATTGCTTTGTCCCAGTCAGCCTGTAATTTGAGCTCTTATGAATTTGTCTTGCATTTGAATGAAATTTGAATGAAATTGAACTAAGTGAATGAAATTTGAATGAAATTTGAATGAAATTGAACTAAGTGAATGAAATTTGAATGAAATTTGAATGAAATTGAACTTTGAAGAACCCTTCACCCGTTGGCAGCATGGGTTGAAATTGGAGGGAAACTTAGTGTATGGAGGGAAAATTGGTGATGTGATCAAATTATTTGATCACATCAGAGCCATCTCCCTCACGTTTCTTGGAGGGAATTAATTTGATCTCCCTCAAGGTGATCTTCCTCATCTTCAACATCCTCACGTTTCCATCCAACGTTAACATCTTCAAGCATCCAACCCCATAATCATCAGCCTCCACGCAAAGAAAACCGAGCTTCCTCACGTTTCCATCCAACGTTGCCATCTCCCTCATCTTCAACATCATCTTCAAGGATCCATCCCCATAATCATCAGCCTCCACGCAACAGTTAACTGGGATATTCAACAGGTGAGAGATATTATATCAATGGAATAATATCTCATTTTTGATCATGACAGAGATTAACAGGTTAGAGATTTAATTGCATAGTCATTTTTGTGTTAACACATATCCTGAGATAAGGAACAGGTGAGAGATTTCTAAAGGATATTCCCCATAGTCATGTTATTTAACAGGTGAGAGATTTAATCATGACAGAGGATATCTCATTTTTGTGTAACTCATTTTAAATTTTGAGATAAGGAACACATATCCTGATTTTTGTGTTCATTTTTGTGTTAACACATATCCTGATGAATTGAATGATAACACTGTTGTTAACACTGTTGTTAAAATTTCATATCCTGTGAGTGTTAACACTGTTGTTATATCCTGATGAATTGAACTCATTGATTTTTGTGAGTGTTAACACAAAAATGAACGTGATTGAACTCATTGAATGAAATTGAGGCAGGAAGGCAGGGATATCTCAAAACTCATTTTTGTGTTAACACATATCCTGAGATTATATCAATGGAATAATATCAGGACATATTTTGGATTGAATAATTGAGATATCGAAATTTGTGTTAACTCAGAATAATTGAATCAACTCAAGTAACATTCTGAATATGAAATTAACTCAGGATATGAATTAACTCAGTTAATTCATATCCTGAGTTAACACATATCCTGAGTTAATTCAGAATGTTAAACTCAATTTTTAGATATCCCTACATTTGTGTTAACACATATCCACTCAATTATCAGGACATATTTTTGTGTTAACACATATCCTGGGATTGGACATATTTTGGATTGAATAATTGAGATATCGAAATTTGTGTTAACTCAGAATAATTGAATCAACTCAAGTAACATTCTGAATATGAAATTAACTCAGGATATGAATTAACTCAGTTAATTCATATCCTGAGTTAACACATATCCTGAGTTAATTCAGAATGTTAAACTCAATTTTTAGATATCCCTACATTTGTGTTAACACATATCCACTCAATTATCAGGACATATTTTTGTGTTAACACATATCCTGGGATTGGACATATTTTGGATTGAATAATTGAGATATCTAAATTTGTGTTAACTCAGAATAATTGAATCAACTCAAGTAACATTCTGAATATGAAATTAACTCAGGATATGAATTAACTCAGTTAATTCATATCCTGAGTTAACACATATCCTGAGTTAATTCAGAATGTTAAACTCAATTTTTAGATATCCCTACATTTGTGTTAACACATATCCACTCAATTATCAGGACATATTTTTGTGTTAACACATATCCTGAGATTATATCCAGAAATTATGAAATTGTTTCATAATTTCAGAAATTATGAAATTGCTCCATAATATGGGGATATTCTGAAATTAACTCAGTTTAACATCCTGAGTTATTCTGAGTTAATTCCATATTTTGGATTGAATAATTGAGATATCTAAAAATTGAGTTTAACATCTTTAACATTCTGAATTATCTCAAAACTCATTTTTGTGTTAACACATATCCTGAGATTATATCAATGGAATAATATCAGGACATAATTGAGTTGATTCCATTTATTGTTGCAGGTTATCCTGAGATTTCAGAAATTATGAAATTGTTCCATAATATGGGGATATTCTGAAATTAACTCAGTTTAACATCCTGAGTTATTCTGAGTTAATTCCATATTTTGGATTGAATAATTGAGATATCTAAAAATTGAGTTTAACATCTTTAACATTCTGAATTATGTCAAAACTCATTTGATCTGTTCCTTATCAAGTTACACAAAAATACTTGGTTGATATGTTGTTTCCATTTATTGTTGCTGTTATCAAGTTATTGTTATGTTGAAATGTTATTGTTATGTTGATATCAAGTTTCCATTTATTGTTATCAATCAAGTTATTGTTATGTTGATATGATATTGTTGCTGTTATCAAAACTCATTTATTGTTGCTGTTATCAAATTTTTAGATTGAACTTGATATGTGTTATTTGATATGTGTTATTAGATAAAGCAAGTTTGATATGTGTTATTAGATTGAACTCAATTCAAAACTTGGCATGAATTTGATAAAGCAAGGATATCACTCATGAATTTGATAAAGCAAGAATACTTGGCATTCAGATTTTGCTTTAGATGAATGAGATAAAGCAAGGATATCACTCATTTATGTTCCAAACTTTTGAATTGAGTTCCAAATTTGAACTCATTCATGAACTGAGATATCCTGGCATGAATTTGATATGTGTTATTAGATAAAGCAAGGATATCTCATTCAAGTTCCAAATTTTGAGATAAGGAACACATTTATGTGTATCTCATGACAGAGGATATCTCATTTTTAACACTTTTGCCATGATATGTGTTATTGTTGAATGATGAATGTTAAATTTTTGAACATGAATGTTAAATATTTGAATGATGAACTGAATTTTGCATCTCATTCATCTAATCCTGTAAATCATGAATGTTAAATTTTGAATGATGAACTTGAGAATTGAGATACATGATATGTGTTATTGTTGCAGGATATCCTATGTGAACTCAATCTTGCATAATTTAGCTAATGTGTTAAATTTGATTCCATATATGTGTATCTCAAGTATGAGATACAAATCAAATTATTGCAGATATACAAATCAAGATTATTGAGATACACATAAATTTGATTCAATATGTGTTAAATTCCTTCACAGAATTCATTCAAGTAAGGATACTTGAGATACACATTGTTAAATTGTCAATGTAAGTATCTCAAGTATCTCAATTCCATGTGTTAAATGGAAAATTGAGTGTTATTACAGTATTGAGTGAAATTATGCAACATATGTCCTGATAACCTGAAACAATATATGGAATCAAATGGAAATTGAGTGGAACATAAGTCCTGATAATTTAATGGAATTATATTGTTAATTGAGTGGAAATTGAGTGGAAATTGTCCTGATAATGGAAATTGAGTGGAACTTAAGTCCTGATAATTTAATGGAATATATTGTTAATTGAGTGGAAATTGTCCTGATAATGGAAATTGAGTGGAACATAAGTCCTGATATTACAGATGAATGATATATAAGTTAAAGGAAATTGAATATATATGTTATAGACTTTTAACATAGCATAGTAGGTGTTTAGAATTGACTGTATAAGTTAATGTTAAAGACAGAAGTCCTGATATGGGTGGAATATATAAGTCCTGCTAATGGAAAAATTTATAAGGGTTGAATTTATAAGGGTGGAATTTATATGGATAAATGTTAATGGATGGAAATTGAGTGGAACATAAGTATTGATATTACAGATGAATTGATATATAAGTTAATGGAAATTGAATATATATGTTAAAGACTTTAAACATAGCATAGCATGTGTTTAGAATTGAATATATAAGTTAATTAAAGACAGAAGTCCTGATATGGGTGGAATATATAAGTCCTGATAATGGAAATTTATGTTAATGGATGGGTGGAATTTATATGGATAAATGTTAATGGATGGGTGGGTTGATGTTAACATTAACATAAATTCCACCCATATCATTATCAGGTGTTATATCAGGACTTATGTTAATGGAATATATAAGTTAATGGAAAATCCACCCAAAATAACACCTGCTATGTTATTGGAAATTGTCCTGATAAATTGATAACCTGCAACATTTAACATAGCATACAGTAGAATGGAACATAAGTCCTGATAAAATGGAACTATCCAGGACTTAACATAGCATACAGTAGAATGGAACAAATGTTTAGAATTCTATAAGTCCTGTTCCAAATGTTTTATCAAAATATAAATTTTTTGAAAGGGTCCTATGTTCCATTCGACAGTATGCTTCAATTCCAAATGTTTTATCATTCAGTAGAATGTTTTATCAATTCAAATGTTTTATCAAAAGTCCAAGATTGATAAAACATAAGTCCTGGATATTCTATATTTGGGTATCCTGGATGTACTCAATTTTCAGATTTCGAACTCATGTGTGGATCAGGACCCTTTCATTTTGAACAAAGTGGTCAAGTAAATGTACTCAAGTTTTGGAACTTGAACTCAATTCAAAAGTTTCAATTTTTAGATAAAGCAAGTTTCAAATATCATGGCATTCAGATTTTCAATTTTCAAAAGTTTCAATTTTCAACTTTGAATATGTGAATTGAATTGTGATATTGTATATGAATTGGAATTTTGAATATCAATTTGATTTGTTATATAATATCCGGTCAAGTAACTAAAATTCTCAATTTGAATTTTGAACTTGAATTTAGTTACTTGGGATGATATTTCTCAACAGATGAATTGGGATGCTATTTTTACTTGACAGGATATGCACTCAATTTGCATTTGAACATGTCAAGTACAGATCACCATAGGAAATTTTGAATATGCACTCAATTTTGAAATGGGATATAGGATATGCTCAAATTTTTGAATATGTGAACATTGAAATGAATTTGATATCCACACTAATTGTATCAACACGTCCTGTCATTTGCATATTTTGCTATTTGGATTAGGGTCCTGATGCCGAGAAACTGAGCAAATGAATACGTCACAGTTTGACATATGGAATTTAAATTTGTCAAATTTATTCACATGAGTGATAAACTTCAAATGAATATGTCATATTCACTTCAAATTTTATAAACTGTGATAAAATTTGAATATGTCAACCTTCAAACTCATTTGAATATGTCAAATTCACTCATTCGCTCAGAATAAATATTCATCTGTGATAAAATTATGTTAACACTAAGTTTAAATGATTCAGTTATACGTTGGCATTCTTTGACCAGCCTACGGATTTTCGCATTCCCATTTGCTTCACACCAACATGCGAACGGTATGGAATTTGTTAGTATAAACTACTATATTCATGCGTGATTGATCATCATTAATCAAGGTTATGCTATGCACTCAATTTAGGCATCTGTTGATAGTGACGTATCAGCCTCACGGAAAGGACAAGAACAACATAGCTCTCTCACTGAGCCTACGATTAGTTCTTCACTACCAAGTGTTCGTCGCATTTCACCCTTGCGACAATGGCAACATAAAAGGAATCATAATGACACAATTTTTGAACACGACGCAGAACCATCTGCCAGGTTATTTCCATTTGAATGTGCCAAAAATCAAATATACTCTACTGTATTTTAATTGTAATTAGTTTGGGTGTAATTTGGATAGGTCTTTAGCTCAACGCAGAAGGCGAGATCGAGAGCGTGAACAAGAACACCGAAACATATCTCACGCTCTGACGTCTGACAGTGTCCTTGATATGCCTCATATAACACCAGCACTCACAACTTCCCCGGTTGAACAAGAAGATGCTGTCTCAGCCTCGCGGAACACTATGAATTCTGGACAAGTACCTGGACCATCTGTTAGGTTATTATCACCTGACTAAACATAAAATCTATACTACTATCATGTATTTTAATTGTAATTAGTTTGGGTGTTATTTGGATAGGTCTTTAGCTCAACGCAGAAGGCAAGCTCGAGAGCGTGAACAAGAACACCGAAACATATCTCACGCTTTGACATCTAATAGTGTCTTTGATATGCCTCATATACCACCAGCAATGACAATTTCCCCAGTTGAACAAGAAGATGCTGTCGCAGCCTCACGTAACGTTATGAATTCCGGACAAGTACCTGGACCATCTGTCAGGTTATTATCACCTGATTAAACATAAAATCTTTACTACTATCATGTATTTTAACTGTAATTAGTTTGGGTGTAATTTGGATAGGTCTTTAGCTCAACGCAGAAGGCGAGATCGAGAGCGTGAACAAGAACACTGAAACATATCTCATGCTTTGACTTTTGACAGTGTCCTTGATATGCCTCATTTAACACCAGCGATGACAACTTCCCCGTTTGAACAAGAAGATGCTGTCTCAGCCTTGCATAACGATATGATTTCTGGACAAGTACCTGGACCATCTGTCAGGTTATTATCCACCTGACTGTACATAAAATCAATTCTACTCATGTATTGTATTTGTATTTAGTTTTGGGTTTATTTTTGATAGGTCTTTAGCTCAACACAAAAGGAGAGATCGAGAACAAAAACAAGGAAACATATCTCGATATATGACTCCTAACAGTGTACTTGATGTACCTCAAAGCACACATGCATTACCAACTTCTACTGTTGAACATGAAGATGAGGTCTCAGCCCAAGTTGCTGAACCATCTTCCAGGTTATTATCTACGGAATCTATCTACTTTAATGTAATGTAAATTTATTTAATGTTGGTTTTATATTGGATAGGTGTTTAGCTACAGCATCACTTAATACACCTCACATAATACCTCCAGTCGCAACTTTTCAAGCTGAACATGAAGATGATGGCATAGCTTCGATGTTAGTTTATAGGTCAACTCATCATGGCTCTGGTCCACCAACTCAGGTTGATTTTGGTCGGCACCATCTTGGATTAATGAACATTCCATGCCCTCATTGTTCAGCCTTACACTGGTTGGATGAACGGTTGTCGAGGTCAACTTTGACAACACGTCTTTTTGGCACATGTTGTTTGCAAGGAAAAGTAAGATTGCCGAAACTTAATGAACCCCCTCCAGCACTTAGAGAATTATATGATGGTGACAGTGAAGCATCAAAATCATTTCGAAAGTATACTCGGGAGTATAATGCAGCTAATGCATTTACCAGCCTTGGTGTGACAATGGATCAAAGATTGATTGCTGGCAGAGGCTCGAACATATTTACAATTCATGGAGAATTACGCCATCGAACAGGATCACTTCTGCCCCAACCAGATCAAACAGCCAGTTATTGTCAACTTTACATATATGATCCGGATTCTGCTATGGAGTTACGAAGTAATAGAAATCCACATTTGAGCAAGGATGTCTTACAAATTATTCAAAATTGTCTATCGGGCATAAATCCATTCATCAAACTATATTATCAGGCGTATTTTGTTTTATCTCAAGCAGATTTAGGTGGTCATGATCTTCCTGTATATCTGCATTACAATTCAAACAAGGATCGTCGCCGTTATAACCTCCCAACCGTAGATGAGATTGAGGTTATTTTACCTGGCGATGGCTATCGACCTTCCGGGATGCGAGATATAGTTTTACATCTTCGAGGAAATCATCAATTAATGCAAATCAATGAGACTCATCCTGCATACTTACCATTACACTACGTCTTATTATTTCCTGATGGTCAGCTTGGATGGGAACCTGAGTTGAAGCAGTGGGATCCAGTTCAAAACATAGCATCAAGTAGACGCCTGACCATGTGTGAGTTTTATAGCTACCGTCTGTTTGAAAGACAGAACGAGTATTCTTCAATTTTGAGAGCGGGAAAGTTATTCCAGGAGTTCATAGTTGATGCTTGGGCAGCAATTGAGCAACATCGTTTGACATTCATCAAACTTAATCAACGAAAACTCCGCTCAGAGCTCTATCAGGGTCTTGCAGATATCGATGCATATGCCAGATGCGACCAAATTGGACAGCGCATGATACTTCCTTCATCTTTCACTGGCAGTGCATGTCACATGTTTGAAATATTTCAAGACTCGATGGCTATCACACGTTATAACCAGCACCCGGATATTTTTCTTACAATGACCGCAAATCCAAAGTGGCCAGAAATTACTTCGGCTCTACTGCCCAATCAAAAGGCTACCGACCGTCCAGATTTAGTTGCACGTGTATTTGAGTTAAAAAGAAAGGCTTTGATGAAGGAGATTGATGGCAATAATGTATTTGGAAAGAAAGTAGCACATGTATTTACAATTGAATTTCAGAAACGGGGTCTTCCACATATGCATGCTCTTTTCTTTCTTCGTGGACCCGATAAGATTCATACATGTGATCAAGTGGATAGAATTGTATGTGCTGAATTTCCTGATCCTGCTCAAGATCCTGCATTATTCGATATTGTGTCAAAATGTATGGTACATGGACCATGTGGTGCTCGAAATCCAAATGCTTCATGCATGGAAAATGGTAAGTGTACTAAGAAATACCCTCGAAATTATGCAGATGCAACAACCTTGGATCGTGATGGATATCCTATTTACCGTCGTCGTAGTAATGGGCATCTATATACTGTAAGGGGGCATCAGGTTGATAACCGCGATGTTGTGCCACACAACAGGTATCTCTCAAGGCGATTTAACTGCCACATTAATGTCGAAGTTTGTGCTGGGGTAAGATGTGTGAAGTACATTCATAAGTATATTTATAAAGGTCATGATCGGACCACAATGGTATTGGGCGCAGTAAATGAGATCCAACAATACCTTGATGTAAGATATATTGGACCACCTGAGGCAGCTTGGCGAATATTCGAGCATCCTTTGCATCAAGAGATTTCGTCAGTTCAAAGATTGATACTTCATTTACGAGGGCAACACCGTGTTATTTTTGATCAAGATGAAGATGTAGATGCAATAAGGTCTAGGGCTGAAAATGATAAGACAACTTTGACTGAATTTTTTACATGTTGCGCCTTACATGAGTCTGCACATGATCTCACATATCAAGAATTTCCTCAAAAGTTTGTGTGGCATTCGTCAACAAAGGTCTGGACTCCAAGACAATCTGGATATGCAATTGGCCGAATGTATTTTGCCTCCCCTAATTATGGTGAGAGATTTTATCTACGGTTGCTACTAACAGTTGTTAAAGGGCCAACATCGTGGGAAAATTTACGCACATTCAATTCTATCGAGTACCCTACATTCAAAGCAACATGTATTGCAAGAGGTCTTCTTGAAGATGATTCCGAGTGGAGACAATGTCTTTCCGAGGCTTCAATTATGAAAACAGGATATCAATTACGAAGACTGTTTTGTATTATTCTTATCGAATGTTTGCCGATCGACCCCCTTGCATTATGGAATGAATTTTCAATGCACATTTGCGATGATCTTCCACATAAATTGCAAACTTTATTTGCAATTTCTACCCCAACTCAAGGCCAACTTGAAGATTATAGATTATTCCTTATCAATGAATTGCTTCAGGAGTACGGTAAGTGTCTATCCGACTTTCCACCAATGCCACTTCCTGCTGGAGATTGGAACGAAATTGTTGGCAATAGATTGTTGCATGAACATCAGGAACTTATAAATAAGGCGAAACAATTAGATGCTCAAAAAGACATTGATTGCCTCAATGATGCACAACGCCATGCTTACTCGGCAATTACTTCATCTGTATTTGAAAATAAAGGTACTACATTCTTCTTGAGCGGTGGTGCTGGAACTGGAAAGACTTTTTTGTACAATGCACTTGCAACAATGTTGCGTAGTCTTGGACATATAGTTATCACCGTCGCGTCTTCCGGTATTGCATCATTGCTACTTAGCGGAGGTCGGACTGCACATTCCACATTTCGTATCCCGTTAGATGTGCATGATACTTCAATTTGTAATTTTAGCAAGCAATCCATGCAAGCTCAATTATTCCGACAAGCAAAACTTATAATATGGGATGAAGTACCTATGCAACATCGGCACTGTGTTGAGGCAGTGGATCGATCGTTACAAGATATTTGTGATAACCCCAGAGCATTTGGTGGTATTACTGTTGTTCTTGGTGGGGATTTCCGACAAATCTTGCCCGTCATACCAAAGGGGGTTCGAGAAGAAATTGTTGGTGCCTCATTGAGACGATCTGTATTATGGTGCTCTGTACAAGTTTTGATCTTGGATCAAAATATGCGGTTAAATAACTCATCGGTTGAGAATGCAAATTTTGCAAAATTCATTTTGGAGGTATTTTATTTCATGCCTAATTTAATTTTACTTACTATTTTTATCTTAGCCATTCCTTCACTAAAATTATATCTATATGTATTAGGTTGGGACAAATCCTACAGAAGTGGTAGAACTTCCTTCTAACATATTCAGGTGCAAGGATTTAAACGAGTTAATACTTCGAATTTATCCGCAGCTTGATATTGAGGGTGCCGTGACTTCGGCATACCTTACTGAACGAATAATTCTTTCTGCACGGAATGATGATGTTACTTTTATAAATGCTGTTGCATTAAACATTTTTCCGGGACAGAAGATTACGTATCAAGCTGCAGACAGTTTATCTGAAAATGATGAAACCGATCCAACCATTATGAGTAGATATCCAACTGAGTACATAAACTCTTTGGATCCTCCTGGGTTGCCACAATTTACACTTGAGCTTAAGGTTGGTTGTCGTATTATTTTATTACGAAATATTGCACCAAAAGACGGGCTCTGCAATGGCACTCGATTGATGGTTGTCAGATGTGCATCACGTGTCATTGAAGCTCAAATTTTAAATGGGGATAAAGCGGGTTGTTTTGTGTTTATTCCAAGAATATCTTTGTCACCATCGGCTACAGAATTACCTTTTCATATGACAAGAAGGCAGTTTCCTGTCCGTGTGACATCTGCTATGACGATTAAAAAAGCCCAAGGACAATCTGTAAAATTCGTTGGAGTTGATTTGCGGACCCCAGTTTTCAGTCATGGACATCTTTATGTTGCACTTTCAAGGTGCACATCTTTTGATCGTGTATGTGTCCTTCTTCAGCCCAACATAAATAACACAGTAAACATCGTTTACCCAGAAGTTCTGCTATGATTTCCAATGAATGATAAAAATTGTATGTAAGTTTTTTAACTTTCTTTCTTTACATTGTTTTATTTATATTATTTGTTTAAATGATCTTTTAAAAAATTATTATCGATTGTTGTCTAACATGCAGGTATAGCATTATCATACGTTACCAAGCTTTAAAATATGGACCCACATTACCATATATGGCAGGGTAAGAAATTTTTTCCTTTACTACATTTCATTGCATGACTTAATAGTTTTCGGTATGCATTGTTTGATAAAATATGGTTTGTATTTTTATATAGATAGATGATGATGCAGATTTGGCAAAAACTGTAAGTTTCTTATCATAATTCTACATTATATTTTTAATATACTATGTTTGCATTAACATTTTTCTTCTCACAGGTTCTGTTACTTCAAAACAATCACATAAATGTCAGGCTACGGGGTTATATCGGATTTTGTTTTGATAAGGTATGCATACCGTTACAAACATTCCCATTTTGAAATTAAAAATTAATGACTGTTTATTATTATTATTATTGTTATCAGCAAATTGCTAAAAGAACTTTACAAGCAACGGCGACGAGTCACATTGAAGACAAAGCAATCTTCTTTTCCGAGGTAATATAAAAATGTTAGATTTTGTTTTTCAAAATATCCTCTTCATTGACCATCCAAATACCTTTTTTGTTGTAGAAGTGGAAGATGGTTCTTGCCGAGCTTGCTTGGTTCCAGAAAGCACGACATCCACCACTCCAACGAAAAAAGGTAAATAAATGTATAAATTTAAAATTTTCCATATTTTCAAATATATATTAATTTTTCTAGGAAATTTATGTTCTTAATTTATCTAGGTTATTGCTCATCCTATTAACTCTCCACTTTGGATTGAGCTTGACACGTCATCTTTTTATAATGTGATGAGTAAAAGGTTTTCTGCTTAAACATGATGAAGGTAATAATAGTGAGTTGTACAAAGTAATTAGATATATCTTCGATTCTAATTTTCCTATTCTAATCTATGATTTTATTTTTAATTTTCAGGACACACGGCCCTAGCGTCATATGTAAATTTTGTTGGTTTTAAATGCCGGTGTGAGCGATGGTGTTTTTGAAATTGGACTGCATGGTTGTTCAATCCAGAATGTATTTTTGTGTATATTTGTTCATAGTTAAGGGTTTTTTCTTTTAGCATATAGTTTAGGTTGTGTGATATTATCACTCGATGTAAAAAAATGTTGTCTTAAGTCCTGAAATAGTTCTCTTTCAATTTTATGACGTTTTAGGTTTTGGATTTGCAAGTAGTATTCTTGATACGAAGGTTTGGGCTGTGTATATTCTGAAACTCTATGAAGTTAGAATCCACTTGGTTTACATGTCTAAAAAATCCCGTTGTTGAATGCTTCTACCATAATTTTATAATGTTGAGATTTTTTAAATATCATTGGCAACCCCAACTTTCCTCTGCATCTCTCTTATCCTATGTCATAGCATGTGTTTTGGGATGTGTATATTCTGATGTTATTATAATTTTAGGCACATGTTATTGATGGTGTAGTAATTTTAATATTTCCACAAAAGCATGTTTCATGATCCTCAGTTGGATCACCTGCATGAATACAACCCAATGTATGAGGTGTTGGTTCCAGATCAGCAACCCTTGCTTATGAATGTGTCGCTTAGGTAGGTTCCTCCGGCTATTAGCGCCCCCGATCATATTCTTGGGAACCTGGAAATGCCTATTCCAGGTATAATTTTTTTTCCTGATTTGAGATTGAACATATTGCTTGAATAGAATTGATATCTGATATCTGATATCTTCTGCTGTGAGCTAAGGTATGCATTACTCACATATGAATGAGCAAGTTCCAAGTCCTATGCCAATGCCTATGCCTATGCCTATGGTTGGAATAGCACCAGACTCTGGTAACTGGTTTGTTCATTTCATCATGAATGTTGGTAGAAGAACTAACACAACACTATTTTAAATATGTCAGATCATATATAAAGTAGGTGGATGTTTTTGAAGAATCTACCATACACAAAAAACTGGCATACACAAAAATATTCAACACACAACAATATTCCATTAAAAAATCATGTCTTATGAAGAAGGGGGATGTTTTTGAAGAAGCAAAAATTCTGGCATACACAACAACTGCCATATACAAAAATTCTGGCGTACAAAAAAATTTTCCATACACACAAAAATCTGCCATAAAAAATCCTGTCATATGAAGAAGGGGGATGTTTTTGAAATTGAATTGATGTGATGACTTCGCTCCTGCCCCTTCCCGATTGCTCTTGCTCCATTTCCACTGCTCATGAGAGCATTTCCTTTGCTACTAGCTGTATCTTTTCGTTTTTTGAGGATATTGTTTCTTTTGGGTAATGGGTGTTTTGATTTTTTTGCAGGTTTATCAAGCCAAAGTTTGTTCCAGTTCAATATGGAAGGCTAAGTAGGCTATGGGACTTGAAGAATGGACCTCCAAAGCCTGCATCAGAGCTCACCATCAAAGGAGGAGAGACAGTGAACCTCAAGATTGATGGCATTGAGGTTTTAATCAAATTTTTCCTCTCTAATTCCATGTTGTTTAAGATTCAATGTACTCTACTTAATTTTGTTTTATTGTCGTTTTGGTTGATTGCAGTTGGGATCTATGTCCAATCATTTACATATGTATTAGTGAGCTTAAATTCTTTCAAATCATCTGAAGATCCCAAGCGAGCAAAAGAAGGTGAGAGCAAAAGAAACCCTATTTATAGAGTTTGTTCTTGCAACTTAAATTCTTTAAAATCCATATTGACAGTGAACACATGTAAATCCATATTGAAAAGTTCACTGTTAACATATGTAAATCCATTTACAATCATTTTCTGTGGGAAATTAACAATATATGTTCATAGATTCATATGTTGTAACAGTTCATTATATGTTCATATATGTAAAAAAATCCACATATGTAACAGTTCACTATATGTTCATTTGTTCATATATTAATCCACATATGTAATAGTTCACTATATGTGCGATTGAAAGAATCAGTTGGAGGAACTGGCATAGTGGATTTCATCTTGATTTGTGTCAGGATCCCGGTGGCCTTAATGTCATCTCCAGGATCTTCGGTTGGTCTTAGTTAAAAGGGGGCAAAATTTCTTCAACTTTGTGACCATTGATTAAGGGTGGAGAGAGAGGGAGAGAAAATGGAGGCGTTGAGGCGGCAAGCGAGTAAGCTTAGAGATCAAGTTGCTAAGCAGCAGGTACTAAAGATCACCTTTTTCCATTTATCTGAATCTCATAGAACAATACCCATGTTTTTTTCCTGGGATCATGTGGATCTCAGCTTGATTTGTGTCGGGATTTCTGCCTGTTAGATCGTGGTTCAGACTCCATTTTTTCAGTTTCGTGATTTATTTTTATCTTAAGGAAACCCCATTTCTGTTATTTTTCAGGTTTTTATTATGTCCAAAATGAAAGTGGAAATTTCATTCCGGTTGTAGAAATGAGAGGATAAAGAACCAATTTTTTTCTTTTTTGTTTATTTTATTATGTTGGTGTATAGTAGTTATTGGAGCTGCAATAATTTTTAGGTATCGATCTGCATGTTTGTTCTAAAATAATGTATTACTTTTTTTGTCTAATTTTTGGATGCAGTCTGTCATGAACATTATAAATTTCTAAATCTTTAAATCATATTATTTCTCCCTGAGGAGTTTATGCTGTTTATTCTATTAGTTAATTTGCATCATCCCACTCCATCACTCATTTGATATATCCAATAATTTCAGAGCCCTTGGTACTAAGCGTCCATTTTAGCGTGTGTTTCAGGAAAATTGAGGATAGTAGTATATGATCGACGAAACTGAGAACTCTGGGATCCTATAGTTTCCCTGTCCTTAAATGGCTTCTGACGGAGCATGCTTTAGAATTTACCATTAGTCATCCCTGAAAAACACCTTCTATGGTTATTTTTTATGTTTATATGAATTTTTACATACCAGAGGCCATCCTATCATACATTTAATATGGGACTGTTCCCTCTTAACTTCAGGTGTTACTATAATATCTAGAGTTGGAAGAATGTTCATTATGTAGACTCTTTTGCCACGGTGAGAGAGTATCCTTCAACATATAGAAAACATTACATGAAGCCAACGCCTCCTTTTATGATCATGGCTTGAGACAAAGCCTCCTTTTATGGTCATGGCTTGAGACAAAGCTCCTTCACCATATATGCTGGATACCATAGTACTTTATTATTTATGAAATTACAATTTTTAAAATGATGCATCTTATGGGACCTCATAGCACTCTGCATCCTTGCCCCTTTTGCCTTTTTTAGGGAGAGGAAATTAAAAAACTATTCATGGGTTCTCCTTAATTTTGCTCAATTTTTTAATTTTCACGATTTGTGTGTTTAAAATCTTGATTTGTTGCATAATATTATAGTAGAGTTGTTGCCTAATGTTCAACATGTCTAAGCCATATCCGGTGTGAGTAAATGCCTCTATGATGCTTCGCCTATACTTTATTGATATATTCATTGCCTCTGCACTGCTTGCAACAGCAGGTTACTGAAAATTATATATTTCATGATTCCAGGCTCCCAGAATTGTTGTAGAAGCCTCGCGTACTTTAGAGAATCTCACTTTGAATTGGGAATTTGCTCTCTTTGAACTGGATGGTTCTCACTATGCTGCGGTTTGCGTGGAGAGCGACAAGAATGCCACAGTTGGGGATATTCTACTCTTTCAACTTTAGCAAACAGACTCATGCGGTTATTGCCTCAGTTTTATTATAGTCATTAATTGCTTTCTTGATACTGCAGGCGGAAAAAGTAACCCACTGAAGCTGAAATTATGGAAGACGCTGTCATTGGTTAAAGACATGTGATTTCTGGAGAAGAATGAGGCGGTAAATATCTGTGGATTGTCTTGAGCTTTCTTTGAACTCTCTGCTTATCAGAAAACTGAAACAACCATGGACAAAAGTTGTGCTTCATCGACTTCACTTCAGGTTAGTCATCATACATCAAAGGTTGCAAGTTTATTCTGTTTTCTCTTTGAAGCATGTAAAAGATAACATCTTATTGTATGACTATTCACTAATCCCAGGATAAATGCGATTGTGTTACTATTCATACTCTTTCAAATCTGAATTGCATTATGTTTGATGTCTACAAACCGTATACTAACTTATGACACCTTTCTCCTTAGCATGAGCCACTGCATTTACAATCTTATACTAATCTTATACTCCATTTACAATGTCACATCCCATCAAGCTTACATGCATATATTGTTGAATGGAAACTTGCAGTTCCCAGTGTATAGTTGAGTAACTCAGATGGCCATGTTTCTTTGTGTAGTAGTGACTGTTACACTGATGTTGTTGGCTTCCTATGGCTTACATGTCAAGAAAGAATTCACAGGGTTGCACCGATAAGCCTTGGGCAAGCATAAAATCTTATGAGCTGCATTTAGAGTCCCATTTTGTACCTGGAACTCATGAGTCATTTTCGGAAACGATATTCCATCATTCTAGCATGGTGTCAAGTTCCCAGTATACATGAACAAAATAACATAGGTTTGTGCACAAACATTACATACTGAAACAGGTTCCAGAAATGTTGATCATTATTTGACCAGCCTACAAATTTTATGAACATGAACTCAAAATTTGAGAAGGATAATCTGACATGAAGCTTCATTGAGAATTCAGATGGAAATGAAGCTCTCAGGTATTCATCACAAACCAGTAACTTGAGTTCAAATTTATTGGAAATTATTTAGCTTTGTTTATAGCTTTGTTTATAGCTTACAACATAATTCGGTTATGGAAAATGTGAATGAAGTTGTTGGTTGTAAGCTATAAATTTGTAAGCTATCAAATTTAAACCCAAGATAGTGGTTGTAAGTTATCAAATTTAAACTCACGTTGCTGGTTGTAAGCTATAAATTTGTAAGCTATCAAATGGGAATGAAGCTCTCAGGTTAATAATTCTGCACACACCCCATAATAATTCGGTTTCAACAAAATCGTTCCCAGGTTTGACAAATTTGTATAATTCAGATTTGACAAAATGTGATTTTTCTTCTATAGTGGAAAATATGAATAATTCAGCCTACAGGATGTGCCTTTATGCATCAATAAAAGCACTTCCTACAAGTTAATCTATTATACATTTGAATCTGTTAATGTATGAATCTGTTAGTTTCATATATTTTTTCTCTTCATCATTTCTTGATATTCTATCTGTTAATGTTTTCTCCCCTTCTTTATTGTACCCAATACATCTCTTCATCATTTCTTGATATTCTACAGGTTAACCTACATGTTAACTTTTATTATTTAGAACCAGGCATGCATTTTTGTTCCTCAATTTTCTTTCTTTTATGCATATTTTCTTGCTTCTGCGAGGAACCATATTCTTTTTTTCTTCCAGTTTTCTTTTGATGTAGAAATGATTTGATCTGAAATTGTTGGCAGCATATGATCATTGGCGGAATACCTCTATTGGCAATTTCATTTCTCATCAATGACCCTGCAACAAGTGGGAGAATCAAGGATCTCACATATAGCGATATTTTGGCACTTCTGTACACCTCTATATTTGGCAGTGCCATCAGCTATGGAGTATATTTCTACAATGAAACTAGATGTTACATTATTTCTCTCATACTTTATTAAGAAATACAATGCTCTAATTTTCAACCACCATCTCTCACCCCTCCTGATCATGTTTGACTGTTAAGTTGGAAGATGCAGGAAGCTTAACAAAGCTTAGCTCCCTCACATTTTTAACTCCGATGTTTGCGTCCATATTTGGGTGAGGCTCCAAGGACCCTCTAATTCATCGGAAAATTCTTTGTTTTTCCAGTATATATCATTCAAATTATGCATGCTTAATTTTTGAACTGGAGATAACCGCCACTGTTTGCATTCCAATACATTCCATCAAAGCTGTAATCATGTCAACCTTAGTAAACATGATTAGAGACATCAGACGAACCATAAGACCACCCTATGTAATTCATACCTGATAAAAAATAGTGACAATTAGCAGATTTCCATATTACTCCTTGCTGACATATATAAACTTTTAAGTGTGTTGCATCATGTTGATATCAAGTCCAACCAATCGGACAGCTCAAAAACCTAACACAGAGACACCTGGCTGTTTACTTCTCACTTCATTCATCAAGTAGCCCCTTATCTTCAAACAAGTTGAAGGATTTAGAAGTTAGAACCCCACAGAAAGTAAGTTGTATTATCCTGTCAGAAAATGCCATTTTGAAATATCTAATACATCAAAAAATTTATAATATCCTGTCAGAAATGTGAAGCCTAAAAGGATTTGCTAAAATCCTGTCAAAAATTTGCTAATGCTAATATCCTGTCAGAAATGTGAATGCAAAATATCCTGTCAAAAATGCAAATGCAAAGCCTAAGCATTAGCAAAATATCCGGTCATAAATGCAAATGCAAATCCTAAGCAAATGTATTAGCAAAATATCATGTCAAAAATTTTCACCATCTAGGCTACTTGGATAACTAAATTTTATTTAGATTTATCAATGAATACGTAAAACGATATCTTTAATGTCAGTTACGTATGGTAACACCCGTATCAATTTCAATGTATATATACTTTTGGTCATTTCTTTAATTTGGGCATTGTTATGTTTCTTTCTCAAGTTCTATGATACAAAGGCAACCCATTTAATCTTCTACAACTGGACATATGTAGCATTGTTATGCACTTTTTTTCTTCTAAATTTCACATATTAGATTGTTATGCTTTATGTTGATTGTTATGTGTTTGCATTGTGCAGCTATTGACTATTTCCATTTATGAATTTTCACTTTCCTAATGATGCATTTCTTAAATATTCAGAAGCAACATCAAGCTGAAAGCGGTGCTCCTGATGAAGCATCAGAGCCTTTCATGGGATCTGGACATTTTGGTATTGACTCTGCATCAGCACCTGCACATGCGTCTGCATCCGATTCAACCTTGGAATGCATGTTTGAGCAATGAAGTTGGCAACCATATCAGCTGTCATTACATATGTTTTGGAATTGATACTATTGTAGTTGATTGTCAACTGATGTCAAATTGATTATATACATGTATGAATACAAGAAATACGACAAAATGGATTATATTATTTGCATACATTGTTACATATCTTGAAAAAAGTAAATAGTTCAGTTTGATTGACTTGGATTAACTTAATTTATATCTTGAGTTTGGGTACGTGTCAATGCTGAAACCTTGCAGCTCGGTTGATTTCATACTTAACTTATAAATTAAGTTTGGGTGCTTATCAATGCTGATACCTTGCTTCTTAATTTATGGCATTGTGTTGAGATCATTGAATCGGTCGCATTGTCTACCTCCTGAGCAGCAAACTCATGTGCATTGTACACAGAACCGATCGCAATGAATAGTGCAAGCCCAAGAATGAGATATATTCATTTCAGGCATTGTGTTGGCATGTATCAAACTCATGTGCATTGTACACAGAATCGATTGTATTATGAGGCCTCAAGGTTTCACAACCTTTCTGTTCTGAGTACACTGGATGGAAGATGGTGTATATGTCATTAATGTGTGAATTAGGATTTCCCAATGATTGTTTTTATTCGGCTTATTACAAAAAATTGCCACAATCTCTATTTCTGATGAGTAAATTGCATCTAAAACATACAAAAATATGGTTTAAAATTGGGGGGTGGGGAATGGGTGTCTACAACACTTAAACATTGAGAAACACATGACTATAAGATGTAGAGCTTATGTGAACCACATGAGATATTGAGTTGTTGGGAAATTGAATTTTGTGTTAGATCCATATGAAATTTGATGCAACATTCGTTGTTTCAGAATAGGTGAAATTGAGTTTTTTTGTTTTGCTCCAGTTTTGCTGCTGGTATTAGGGTTCGTTCTGTTGTAATCAATGTGTTTCTTCTTTAATTCTTAAACGGATAATTTTCATGCTTTAAGTAGGAAATAAACTAATATTCTTTGCCGAAGGCGTCCGTGACCGTTAAATTTTTTTTGGCAAATTTGTTGTTCCGCGTCGAAGGAGCTTGCGTCGAATTTGTTGTTCCCCGCCGAGGGCGGCCATGAAAAATTACACATCAACCCTCACTATAATTAAGATAATGTAACTCTGCACTGTATATGTGCATTTATAAAAGCAAAAAAGGTCAGAAGGTTGATATGCTTCCCAAATCAAATCAATATCGCATAGTTTGGCAGCATATCAGAATTATTCATATAATAAACTAATCATCACAAGTAATAAGCCTTTTGTTTTCAAAAGCAATTTCAACCAATTTGTTCCATTTGAGAAGCCAACGCCAACCAACTTCCAAGCAGACAAGCAATGACAGGTCCTGAAAAACAAACCAGGTCAAACTAGGTGGGTTGCTATGATCGATCAGTTACTGGAAACTCAAGCCAAGCCAGCCTAACAAGCTCGTGCCAACGACACTATGATCGATCAGTTATAGGTGGGTTGGGTTGTTCTGCGGATTGATGAGTTATAGGTGGGTTGGGTTGTTTCGGCGCGGGCAACGAAGTCGCCCCAATTTTTTACTCTAATTTGTTGTTCTGCACCGAAGGCGCTCACGCGAAATTGTTGTTCTGCACTAAAGGCGTCCACGCCGAATTTGTTATTCAGTGTCGAAGGCGCATGCACTGCATTTGTTGTTCCGCACCGAAGGCGCCCATGCCGCTAGATACTTTTACGCTAATTTGTTCTTTTAAATTTTCGCTGTGAAAATAATTTTTTGTGGAACAAAGATTTCATGAGAGAATATTTTAAACGAACAGCGTCGAAGGTGCACGTTAAATTTTTTTACGCTAATTTGTTATTCCGCGCAAAAGTCGTGGGTGCCAAATTTGTTGTTCGACGCCAAATTTGTTGTTCCACGTCGAAGGCGCCTGCACCGAATTTGTTGTTTCACGCCGAAGGTGCCCGTACCGCTAAATTTTTTTACGCTAATTTATTGTTCTGTATTATTTTGGCTGTGAAAATAATTTTTCGGGGAACAAAGATTTTGCCGGGGAAATCTTAAATGAACCGTGCCCGCGGGCACGGGTTATGACTAGTATATATATATATGATACCATATTTTACACGTATCCTTCTTTCATCTATTTAATTGTTTAGAGCAATATTTTTGTCCTACCCAACTAACTATCTCCTTATCCTCGCCTTATCTGAACTCGTTCTTTCCGATCTTGTTTCGTTTCGCTTTTGGTTTCGGTTTCCTTTCTATTGGTTAGATATTAGTTCTTGTCGTTGCATGTGTAAAATCTAGTTTAGTAGTGGGCCCATTGGTTTTTGTGATGTCGTCGTGGTGCATGTATATAGGTAGAGTGTGTGGACCTGTATGAGTGTGCTACCCTTAGGATATTAATGATTGTCTCTTGTGTCATGTATGTATAATCAGTGTTATTCGTGGTATATGTATGAAGTTGTATGAATGATGGTATTTATATATGTGTGGATAGCTATACCACTTTAGGGATGCCTGTTTATATTAGATTTAGTGTTGGAATATCTACTAGTGGAGTATGTGGTATGAAGATACTTGTAAATGCTTGAAATAATATACTAGTAAGTCATGTGCATGTTAAGTGTAATGATAATAGGTGTGCTTATAGTTAAGTGTGTAGGTCCATTATACGATATATATGTTAGTACGTGTGAGCGTGTGCTTTTATATAAATATGTATGTGCTTAGCCTTGAGTAGATATGTGCTTACTATATGAATATGTGTGATATACGTACGGAAATAGGATTATAATTTTGTTTGGTATTGCTTGCCTTTACGGGATGTTGTGCGTGTGCGCGTATACCATGAGGTATACACGATCATTGTACGTCTTAACTATGTATGGATAAGTATATGTATTAGTATACTAATTGTATGTAAATTGCTATGGTGTGAATATATAGTTATAAGTGTTGGTCCTGTAGTATAGTTACTTACTAAGGTTTTACAGGTTGAATTTATATCTGTTAGCTAAATTAGGTGTGTAGAATGTGCTAAGTATATAGTGGTATGAGTGGTATCTATGAATGGTATATTAGCGTGTGTGGGCGTGCACCATGCACGGGTAAGTATGTGCTTAGCTATAGGTGTTTGCGACTATGGTATGTGTGTCACGTCTTGAATATAGTTATAGGATTGTATGTGATGTGTATATAAGATGAAGTATCTGTGTGTATTTGAATAAATATATATTGGTGTATTATAGTAGTGATAGATGTATATTAGATATAGCTTACATGATTTAATATTGTATGGTGTGACCACATGCATTGATATGTTGGTATTGAATGTACACTCGGAGATATTAGGGAGTAGTATATACATGTTGTTTTGTGCATAGTTAATTATCTATATGTGAAGAACTACGATCGTGTTTGCTAGAGTGAAACTATTTTTTGTGTGTAAGTATGTGTAACTTGGTTATGTGATAGTGAGTGATAGTTATATAAGGATCTACATGACTATATGAAATGATTGAAGTACATGTATGAAATTGACTGTCTATGATAGGTATAAGTATAGAATGTGCATATATATATATATATATATATATATATACATATATATGGCGATGTTCGGCTGCGAAGGGCTTTCGCACGAAGCCTGTGCGAATGTGTCCAGCTGCCGTCTGATTTCATCATACGGCCATCTCGCAAATCAATTTGCGGGTTAATTGTCCTCCATTCGATCAGATCCCACGGCCCTCTCAGCAGCTCTCTCTCTCTCTCTCTCTCTCTCTCTCTCTCTCTCTCTCTCTCTCTCTCTCTCTCTCTCTCAGCAACCGCGAGTCCCGTGACCCTCTCCATCTCTCTCTTTCTCACGACCTCCCTAGCCCCTCTGTTCATCTTCCGCCTCCGTTGATCTTCAATCAGATCCCATGGCCATCGCCCCCCTCCCCCCCTCTCGTAGCAGCAGCTAGGCCCTCGAGTGGGTCCCTCTCTCTATCTCCCTCTCTCGCACCTCGCGTCCGACCTTCGATTTTGTTTCGTCAAAACCCATCATTCCCTAAAATCCGACCTCGTCGAGTGTTCCAATGGCGAATAGCATACTGCCCTTCCTTGTCCTCACTCTCTGGTACTCTCTCATCACCATCGGGGGTAAGTCCTCGACTCAAATCCAGGGGCGTAACTAAGTAGCAGTTGCCCTGGTCAGCTGCCCAGGGCAAGAAAACGAAATTACATGTTTTCTTACATGTAAACACCATGCGTTTGTATCCCAATGGGTTGGCACTTTGGTCTGAGTTACTGAAGATCCTTGGTTTCGATTCCTACTATAGCGATCTTTAACTATTTTTTTTACTTATTTGACATTATATCACCAAATTTTTTATTTTTACTAATTTGACATTATATCACTGATTTTTTTATTAGATTGTTTAAATTAACATCTTAGTTTCTTAATTAGCACCCAATTCATCGATGAGCCTAGTGACCTTGTTGTTTTCTTTAATCACTTTTTAGCTAATAACAACCATATGTTAATTAATATTCTATGTATTCGGTGTATTTGTTTACAACATAAAGCAAATTTGTGCGAGCGCACGCAAGATAGCTAGAATATGGTACGACTAAATAAAGAAGTGTTGGAATTAGCATATATTAACATGTCATGGTATATGATAAATAAATTTAATATGCATATATCATAATAATTTAATTATTTTTGTTAAATATTACCTTTTAATTTTATATCTTTGAACATCTTCTACTCATCGCCCAATGGATTAAGCACTAGTCTATTGTAACAGAGCTTTTGGGTTCAATCCTCAATGCAGTTGTTTAACGTTTAAGTTTTTTGTTATGATTTTTTGTAAGCCTGAAATATTTTTTTTCTTGTTGGGTATCATGTATATGTATTAGGCCCTACAAAAAAAAATATTCATGTATAACGTTTAATTTTTTGCTGCATGTTACTTACTACCTCTTATTTTTTTTGTTTTGGTATTATTAAAAAATATTCTTTAAATCATCTTTATTTTTGCCCAGTGCAAAAAAAATCCTGGTTACGCCACTGCTCAAATCGATTCGAGTTGTATAATTTCTCTGATTTTTGTTATGTTTTCTCAATTGGGAACATAGGAAGGATGTTTACTCACGAAAATTGTAACCTACTTGATTCAAGGATCACCAGTAAAACCAGTGATGTATTTTGTGAGCTTAAGCTTGTTCATTTAAAACCAGTGACGTAAAACCAGTAAAACCAGTGCTGCACAAGGAGGCACACGCCAAGAAATAGGTTATCGCAGTGTTCCAAATTGCACTTGCATGCACGGAGTCTGACCCTGAGGTCAGGCACAGGATGAAGACTGTTTCAGATAACCTTGATAGAGTCGGGTCATGAGAGAGAGGGGTTAATAAATCATGGCATTGATCAGTTTTTTGTCACATTATTTTTTTTAATCTTTGGTTCCAATAGGGAACCTCATTAAAGAGTATGGTCCTGCTTTGTTGCTTAATTAGTAAGATTGATACTGTTGTCTATAATTTATATGATATATATGTTATCATTTTAAATGATTCTTTTTTTATTGGTGTCTATGTAAGTTGAGTGGGATATCAAATGTGAGACTATTATTTTTTAAATAAAAGATGTTTATTAGCAATAAATACATTGAAGTGTTGGAGAGCGCTCGCATGGAAGTCCCCTTGCCCCTCTCCTTAGTACGTATGTATTTTGAACCTGAATTCTAGTGTGGCTTTCTAATCTGTGATCATGTTTGAAATGGTTAACAAACATGGTATTTTGGAAAAAATGCATGCAGCTACTCATGGACTTCCAATGGCTTGTCACTTGACGTGTTAGTGCAAGAATGAAAGTTTATTCTTGTCACGCCCCTCGGACGTCAGGGCAAGAATGAAAGGTTATACCTGTCACGCCCCTCGGCAACAGCTCAAGAACCCTAAGCTGAAGATACCACTTCTAGTACATATGAAATAGACAATCCAGATACCAAGAAAGGAGAGGAGCACATTGTATATCCTTTGTACAGAATTTTTCATGAAGAAATAAAATATCAGGTGTTCAATTATTAAATTAAGAGTTAAAGGCAATGTATTCCTGGGAAAACTTTTGTAAAGAATTTTCATGAAGAAATAAGGTATCTTGTGAACCTTCATTTGTTATTGCCCTGCTATGTTGGAATCATGTCTCTCTGTTTTCTTGCAACTTTTCAAATATGTTACATGTGTTTCTTGCAACTTAATCCAGTCAGTTCAGTAGATGATACAAGTTATCCCAAAATTCGAGAATGATATAATACAGCAAAATGATATAAGATAGACAAACAGAATTTGCATTCCAAAATGATATTCCTGATAACAAGTGTTTGATACAACCATACAGATTTGTATTCCAAAATGATACAATACTTCTTCATTTTACATCTTCCGTTTACAGGACATCTTCAGTTTACATCTTCATTTTATATCTTCAGTTTACAAGACATCAGGTTGTTCACATAGCATCTTGCCAATTCCAAAGCAGTTTTCTTCTTCATTTGCCAATTCCAAATCAGTTTACTTCTCCAAGTTCTAGCTTGCACAGGTTCCAGGTTCCAGGGTTTCGGCTTCCAGCTTCCTGCATTGTATTTGTATACTTCCAATGTTCGAGATTCCCGTGCATCTCAAGAGTGCATCTTGTGTTTGGTGTGTATCAGATTGATACATATAAGTCGCACAACAAAAAACACAACAAAAAGAATATCTCAGTAATGTTCCTACATATGGAAATGAGAGTTCACCCAAATCTGGAAATGAGAGTTCACATGTCAAACCCGGTGATCCCCAAAGGATTCAATATAAACCTCAAAACTCCATGCTTCAGCTGCACAAGCAATGCGGCGTACTCTCTTTGACAACAGTGATTTTTATCTAGACTGTAGCAAACATTGAACACCATTAAAAACATACCCATTGTAACTGTGGCATGAACAAGATTCCCAAGAACGACGATGATTATAACACATAGGCTCTGACATTCCCTTGAATCCAGTGGCTGCAACGGTTGCAAGCAAAAGATTGCTTACCCTCCAAGTTGCCTTGCCATCACCTTTGACCTATTATGAAGGGAAACTCGTCATCGCGTAAGTATTTATATGGGCACTATTCAGCTGTAAAGGGCTTTTGCACGATGCCCGTGCGAATGGGTCCAGCTGCCGTCTGATGAGATCAGACGTTCGCATCCCAAATCAAAACCCGGAGCCACCATCCTGATAATCATATAAATGAAAATTAAGAATGTCATTGATTGTTCATTTGGCATGTATGTCAGCAAATTGAAACGTATGATAGTTTGGCAACATAAAATTAATTCATGTAATGAGGGCATAAACAAATTGTATGAGCATATCTGTAATATAGGAGCATGTAAATACTTATGAGCCTTGTCAGTTCAATATTGCATGCATAATTTATTCACCAAGTTAGCATAGAATACACAGAAAGAAGTTAATCTAATCGTGAATCCATAGGTTAGCAGAAACCAACAACCCAAGTAAATGAGCTGAACTGCTCTGATAAGCAACAAGAATATAAAACATGCAACAAGCTAATACATCAAAGGATCCCAACTCGTTTAAAATATGTGCAAAGGAAAGAGGCAGACATTGCCACTTATGGAAGACACATTGCCACTTATGGAAGAGGCAGACATTGCCAAATAAGGAAGAGGCAGACAGATCATCTAAAAAGGCACACCAAGAGAGATGCCCAAGCATTTTGCAGAAGGATATAGGAGCATACATGTAAAACCATATTAAGTAATAGACTTAGACATTCCTGTATATGTAAATGTACGTATGCAATTGGCATCTATGAATCCAAAATGTTCCCGTGGCTACAACGGTTGCAAGCAAATGGTTGCTTACCCTCCTAGTTGCCTTGCCAACACATAGGAACTGTGATCAAGGGAAAATCATCATCGCCAATTAATCTGCATATAAACACAAAGATAACTGAGGAACATCTTCAAATAATTGCAGCATCACAATATCATAGTCACTAGCCTCCTCTCAATATCTCTTATCCTAACAAGGTATCAGATCCATTTGATTCCTGAGCAATCATTTCATAATGACTCACTCTCTCCCTCGTATCATATGTTTCATTCCATCATGTCTTATAATCATACAAAAAGAGTTCAATATTGCCTGTAATAACCGATTCCAAATTCAGATCAATATGAATGATTTTGTCATTCTTATCTTTAAAAGTGGATCAAGTTTGAACAGTTAAAAATTCTTATCAAACTCTGGATCCGCAGTCTGATATAGAGATCTTTGTTTGGTGAAGAACTAAGAAAGGATTATAGAATTGAAGATATTGTAAAGAATCATGGTGCTCCGAGTTCTTTGTAACTGAGAGCTTGAAAATAGATTATTCAAATAAATGAAATTAAATTTGCTACTCTTTTTATTAATTTTTTAGAAACAGAAATTCAAACCAAATAAGATGAACCAAGGAACAAAACAAAACAAACAAAAGAAAGAGAAACAAATAAAAACAGAATATACATATAAATCAAGTAATTGCATTTGGAGGATCCATCTATGATAGACTGCCCAACGAGACATCATCTGAGAGCAAAATAATCAAAATAAGGGAGAACTCGGTGTGTTTGGACAGTTCTCAGTGAAGACTCGAGATGTGAAGTCAACTCATTGCAAGATTTTTAATTAAAGGCCCTTAACATTTCTGAAATGCAAACCATAAAATTGAAGCTAGAGCGAGACTTACACCGATTACCTGCGGAAAATAGCTAGGGATCACGATCAGTTGGAGGAAAGAAATATCCGCAACCCCAAAGCCCCAAATTAAACGAGCCGCGGTGAGATGGCGGTGCTGAGAGAGGGCGGCCCCTGATGGTGCCGAGAGAGTACCAGAGAGTGAGGACAAGGAAGGGCAGTAGGCTATTCGCCATTGGAACACTCCGTGAGATCGAATTTTAAGGAATGATGGGGTTTGACGAAACAAAATCGAAGGTCGGACGCGAGGTGTGAGAGAGGGAGATAGAGAGAGGGACCCACTCGAGGGCCTCGATGCTGCTGCGAGAGGGGGGAGGGGGGCGATGGCCGTGGGATCTGATCGAAGATCAACGGAGGCGGAAGATGAACAGAGGCGCCAGGGAGGTCGTGAGGAAGAGAGAGATGGAGAGGGTCACAGGACTCGCGGTTACTGAGAGAGAGAGAGAGAGAGAGAGAGAGATGCTGAGAGGGCCGTGGGTTCTGATCGAATGGAGGACAATTAACCCACAAATTGATTTGCGAGATGGCCGTATGATGAAATCAGACGGCAGAGAGATGCTGAGAGGGCCGTGGGTTCTGATCGAATGGAGGACAATTAACCCACAAATTGATTTGCGAGATGGCCGTATGATGAAATCAGACGGCAGCTGGACACATTCGCACGGGCTTCGTGCGAAAGCCCTTCGCAGCCGAACAACGCTATATATATACTATTCATAACCCGTGCCCGCGGGCATGGTTCATTTAACATTTCCCCCGCGAAATCTTTGTTCACCGAAAAATTATTTACACAGCCAAAATTTAATAGAACAATATATTAGCGTAAAAATATTTAGCGGCACGGGCACCTTCGGCGCAGGCGTCTTCGGCGTGAAACAATAAATTCGGCGTCGAACAACAAATTTGGCGTCCGCGCCTTTGGCGCAGAACAACAAATCTTTGTAAAAAAATTTAGCGCGGCACGGGCACCTTCGGCGCAGGCGCCTTCGGCGCGGGCGCATGTTTTTCCCCCCGCGAAATCGTTGTTCCCCGAAAATTATTTCCGCAGCCAAAATTTAACAGAACAATAAATTAGCGTAAAAAATATTTAGCGGCACGGGCACCTTCGATGCGGAACAACAAATTCGGAGCAGGCGCTTTCGGCGCGGAACAACAAATTTGACATCGAATAACAAATTTGGCGCCCGCGACTTCGGTGCGGGATAACAAATTAGCGTAAAAAAATTTAGCGCGGGTGCCGGAACAACAAACATCAGGGTATTTTTACGCTAATTTATTGTACTGCTAAATTGTTTTACGCTAAATTTTTTATTTTGTTTAATTTAATGGATTATGATTCTCCACAATCTTTCCCAAGGCACTTTTTATTTCAAAGTTTATGTTTCCAAGGCACTTTTTCCCCCAAATTTAATTTCCACACTCTTTCCCTAGGCACTTCTAATTTCAAAGTTTATGTTTCCAAGGCATTTTCCCTCAAAAAATTTCACAAAAATCAAATCTCAACCATTGATTTACCAAGATCAAATCTCAGCCATTCACAAAAATCAAATCATAACCCGTGCCCGCGGGCACGGTTCATTTAAGATTTTCCCCGCGAAATCTTTGTTCCCCGAAAAATTATTTCCACAGCCAAAAATTAACAGAACAATAAGTTAGCGTAACAATATTTAGCGGCACGGTCACCTTCGACGCAGGCGTATTCGGCGTGGAATAACAAATTCGGCGCAGTCGCCTTCAGCTCGGAACAACAAATTCGGCGTCGAACAACAAATTTGGCGCACGCGCCTTTGGCGCGGAACATCAAATTAGGGTAAAAAAATTTGCCGGCGCGCGTTTTTGGCACGGGCGCGGAACAACAACCTTAGGGTATTTTTACGCTAATTTGTTTTGTTTAATTTATTGGATCATTCTTCTCCGCAATCTTTCCCAAATCACTTTTAATTTCAAAGTTTATGTACCCAAGACACTTTTCCCCCTAAATTTAATCTCCGCCATCTTTCCCAAGACACTTCTAACTTCAAAGTTTAGGTTTTTAAGGCACTTTTCCCTAATTTAATCTCCACAATCTTTTCCAAGCCACTTCTAATTTCAAAGCTTTGGTTCCCAAGACACTTTTCCCACCAAAATTTAAGTTTTCCCACTAAAATTATCACAAAATCCAATCTCAACCATTGATTTACCAAGATCAAATCCCAGCCACTCTTTATCTTGTCCCAGTCAGCCCTAGAATTCAAAAAACGTTGTCAAATGTATAATAGATATATATATACTAGTCATAACCCGTGCCCGCGGGCACGGTTCATTTAAGATTTTCCCCCGCGAAATTTTTGTTCCCCAAAAAATTATTTACATAGACAAAATTGCTCGGAACAACAAATTAGCGTAAAAATATTTAGCGACACGGGCACATTCGGTGCGGAACAACAAATTCGATGTAGGCGCCTTCGACACAGAACAACAAATTAGCGTAAAAAATCGGTGCGGTTGCCTTCTGTACAGAACAACGAATTAGCGCTAAAAAAATTTAGCCGGCGCCTTCGGCGCGGTTCATTTAAGATTTTCAATCGCCAAACACATTGAAACCGAAAAAAAAAATCCATAGTAAAATAGAAGCAAAGTTTCTGAACTTGGGTTTTGGGGATTGGATCCCCAATGAGAACCCATCAGCAACATAGATAATTTACACACATACTGATCCAAAAAAATAGAGAAAGAGAAAGAGACAAACCAATTTACAAACAGTAGATGAAATCATCAGCATGGTCATTTCTTCCCATTTCCATGGGCTTAGGGGAACCCAATCTCTTATCACTCAATCTCCTCCCAATCTCCTTCTTCTTAACACCCCTCTCATTCATGCTAGGCACCATGTACCACCAAATGGAAGTGCAACATATTGCAAACACTCTTCCAAACATCACCAGGCACAACAATATCAAAACCACAACCAGTGGCCAATAATATGATTCCATCCACCTCCCCAAGCTCAAACAACCAAACCTCACCTCCCCCTTCTTCTTCTTGATCTCTTCATGCTTCGTGCTCCGCTTCTCGACTTCCCGCTTCTTCTCCTCGGCCTACACCGCCGCCCCTGCAGGCAGCTTCCTGACGACATTCGTCGCTTTTGCCACCTCCTTGGGCCGGACGATAATGGGCACCCAGTCCCGAGAGTTGTCGCACATGAAGCGGACCCATTGGGCCATCGTCTTCGCCATGATATGCTCTCACATTGATTCGAGCTCTGTCAGGACCATCGAGAACTTGTTCAGGCCCCTTGTTGCATAGGGGTTCTTGTTGTGCTTCTTCTTTGATGACGACAACATATGTGAAACACCTTTAGTTGCAAGTTGAACAGATGGATTTACAGAACAAAACACATTTAAACACATGGATTTGCAAGAACAAAATCCAGAAAATCTGTGAAATTGGCACGGGTTATGAGCAATATGTACCCTTTTTTTGCTCGGGAAAATAGGGGATCTATGGGATCTTCAGAACAATATCTTCAAAAAATATTGTGAAACAAATATGGGAAATACTGTGAAACACATACGGGGTATGAGCAGTATTTTCAAGAAATTGGCAAGGTCTTCATAACAATATCTTCAAGAAATTGGCACAGGTTATGAGCAAAAAACACTGTGAAACACTGTGAAACAATATCTTCAGAACAGTGACATCTTTTGCTCGCACAAAAACACTGTGAAACACACATGGGAAATAGGGGATCTTCAGAACAAAAACACAATTAAACACATGTATTAGTAAGAACAAACTCCAGAAATTGGGGAATGCTGGGGAAGCTTCTTTTGCTCGAACCTTCCTTAATGATCAGAATGATCAGCACAATACACCACATTACATGATCCTTTTTTTACACATAACATCCGTTGAAATAGAAACGAAGGAAGATACAACATTCAATGGAAGATAAACAGAAAATAAGTTCAATCAATAAACACAACCCTCAAACTTATATACCGATAACCTCCAATGAAAATATCATGTTCCATGTATATATGGAAGGCGTCTCCATAAGCTCAACCTGAATCAACCAAATTTGACAAACTTTACATGCACAACTTGAAATACAGAGCAAGCGGACTTGCTGGTTGTTACCAAAATTATTGCACCATAAGAAAGAACGCAACGATGACTGTTGTCCTTCGACGGGCTCATCTTCGATGATTTAATCCCCAGAAATAAATGGAACAATAAAGAGCATATAATTAAAGTGTAAACTGAAGCAAGACTTTTATTACAGGATCAATTCATTGACAATGCAACTTAAAACTACCCAAAAATGAAAGCAAATTAAGAACTGAGGACAATCCATATTCAGATAGATCTCAGAAAATAGAATGAAGCCAAGACAGGGCATTTTGTTGAAAAAATATAAAGGAAGATCTTTTTAGTGTGCTCAAATAATAAGTGTCACTCTGTCCTGACTGTCCAGCATTAAAGAACACAACAAACAAAACCCTTCATCTCGCCGGAGCTAACGTGCATCGACGCTGGCGGGGGCCTCCATTACCCTGAGCAACATCCGTACATCTGATCGTCGAGGTAGGGTACCTGGAAGACGCAATAGCCGTTCTGCACCGCCATGGAGGTCAACGATAGTCCTTGCTCAAAAAACTCATGGATTTTGGCATGCGAAAACAATAATGAAAGTGGTCAAAAAAAACGATGCATATCGCAAAAAAAGATTGAGAAGATGATGATGAGAAAAAAACGAAAGCATAAAAAGTTGTCAAAAAAGAAATATTGAGAAGTACCCTACCTCGAGGCAATACTGTCAAAAAAGAAAATGCCCACTTTTTATGCTTGCCCGTCACCATCGCCCCACGCGATTGCCATGTTCATCGTCTCTAACGACTAAATACCAAAACATCCTCCTAAATTGACCTACTCCCTTGGCCCACTTTCATCAATTAACCAAGACAGGAAAAAAACAAACATGAAATGATTAAGATGTGCAAACAAAATCAAAGAAAACCATAACCAAATGATTGCAGAGTGCAAGGCGGAGGGGAAGAGTGCGATGCGAGAGAAGAAAGGCCTGGAGATAACGGAGCTCGCGTGTGCTTGTGGCCCTCGCCTTTTGTCGTATAATCAACAGCTATGAGTTGATCGCATTCTTCCCCTCAATTACTGATCGCAAACCAAGAATAGGCCGAATTTTGTAGCCTCTGAAACCTGCAGCAGTGAAGATTTTCTTCCATTCGCTCTTTGATCGATGTTTCCCAGTGGTGTGAACCATCATGTAAATATAGAAATTAAACAGCAGTAAACATTTTTTGTGTCAACCACCATGTCGATGATGATCACTTTGCCCCCTGCTTCCTTGAAAGGGATGGCATCCTTGCATCTCTTCAATTTTTTTACGCACTCCTGGTCACTCCAATCATGCAAAACCCAGTGCAAAGGGATAAAAAGCCTGAATTAAGTTTTCTTCTCTACTTTCAAAAGTGAGGTAAATTCGGGGACACACATAATGGAACGTACCTTGAGCAGGGTCGCATCTGCGGGAGGAACACAATCGAACATATTTCCCCCTATCTCGCTCCCTTCCAGACCCTCAACCACTTGCGGCAGTTCAAGCACGGTGCATTTCACAGGCGGGAATGGAGCATAATTTTAACAGAGCTGGCAAACGGAAACCGTCAGAACAAATGAAATCAGCACGGAAAAGATCGAAAACATAACCGATCATTAGTTAACTCACTTGGTGCTATGATCGGCAGGCTTCGCTGCAGGCGGCGATTCCATCGACGGCGAGCAATGCGGACCACTGATCGTTCACGATGCTCCCCAACAACAGCCACCGGAGCACTCTGGGATTCCTATTTGATTTGAATTGGGGGAAATTTCGAGTGAGGTGAAACGGGGAGAAGAACACACAAAGAAAGACCTCATGTTTCTTTGTTTAATTGCTGCTCTCCTCATGTTTTGGGGAAGAGCAAGAGCCAATTTTGTTCTCTCCAAAAACCTGTTGCTCTTCCCAAAAACCGGTTTTTGGGGAAGGAAAAAGGGATCGGGTTTCAATGCTTGCTATCCCCAGGTCACCCATGCAGCATTTGAAACGTTTTTCCTTTAAAAACAAAGTTTTAGATTGCCAACGTGGTCCCCCCTCACGTTTTCTTACCAAAAACAAAGTTTCCCTCCCAAATTTTTCACAAACTCTAATCTTAACCGTTCATTCTCCAGGATTAAATCTCAGCCACTTTTTATCCCCCTCACTTGTCCTAGTCAGCCCTAGGATTCAAAAAACACTGTCAAATGTATAATAGATGTGTGTGTGGGGAAATCTTCGGGTGCGAAAAAATCCGTGCGAAAGCTGTGCGAAAACTTTTTTCTATTTTTATGAATTTTTTTTCAAAAATTCTTTTTTCGATGTTTAATCCATACAATTATATACACATGGAAAATAATGGGCGAACCCGTTGGGGATTAGAGCACTCATCCACCTGTTACAAATTTAACGATCTCAAAACGTGCGAATTTGATGAAATGCCTTGCTCGAAGGCCAAATGACATTATTTCTCAACCATTATTTTTTGAGGGGGGTATAACAACATATAATGAGGGTGGAAAAAAGAAGATTTGAAAAAAAAATTTCAAAAAAAGATAAAAACATTTTCGCACCGTGCGAAATGTTCTCACGTGAAGATTTACATATATATATATATACACACACACAAACAAACAAACATACATACATACATACATACATACATACATACATGTTTGTAGTGTTAATGTATGACTATCTAGTGCATATATAAGCACTTGTAGTAACTATACCTGGTTTGAATTATAGTGTGATGTGATTGTGGTAGTTACTAGAGTGGCTAGGTATATTCATAGTTAGAAAGTCCGAGGAAGGACTTTATTCTAAGGTGGGTAGAATGTAACGGCCGCTTTCCAACCGTTTGTATTTTGCGTGTACTTTCCTCTTTTGTACGCGTACTTTTCTTCGTCCTTTCTTCTATCCGAAATACGCGATGTTATATGTCGTTGTGACTGTATGTAAGAGTAGTTATTTGTGGGATTTTTAGTGAACATCATTTCATGGGTCGCTCTCCCACAAATCAGCTTTGAATGAAGGGGTGTTTTTCAAGGCTTAGTTATTATATTTTATTTTCGTTCTCGGTAGGATTAGCTCCTGACCGGACCCCTATCCTCGATACTCTCGTTGTCACGGTCGTCCTGATATTCTTTTCATAATTTTCAGACACCGTTAGCCCAACCTATCACCCTAATTACATTCAAGCCCGCTTAGCCCTAATCCATTTTGAAATTCAAATTAAACCTAGATCTAATAGGATTTCATACGCAACCTCATGAGATTCTTATGACTACCCTCACCTTAGTTTCCCCCCTCTTTGCACACCCCCTCTCTCACTCACACACTCTCTCCCCCATCACTTAACTATACCCCCCTTTTATACCCCATATAGCAATTTTCCCATCTTAAAACAACATCTCCCAAAAACCCTAGGAAGATATCACGCAGGCCAGCCGCTCCCATTGAAACCCGCACCTTCATCTTTCCCATCGCCGCCAGCCTCCCTCCGGCCACTTCCGGCCACCACACCTCTGTCCTCTCTCTTCTCTCCCTCCCCTCTCCTCTCTCTCCCCCTTAAAGCACCAAGAAACACCATTGCCGCACAGTTTTTGACAGCCTGCCCCATAACTGGCGCTCCAGCCACCACAGCTGCCTCCGGCCCTCCCCCTTCCTCCTCAACAACACCTCCACCCTCCTCTCTCTTATCTCTATCTCAGAACCCCTTGAAACCCCTCAAAAACTGCTGTTGCTCCAAACTGCCATTTGCCGCCTTGTAACTCACACCCGCCAGATTTCGGCCGCCTTCGATGACCTATCGTGCCACCGTCGACATCCCCCACGACCCCCTTTGCCCACTGCCATCACCCTTTGCTTCTCCCTTGGCTGTATCATCTCGCTACAGATCCAAACACCCAGATTTCCCAAATTTGTCCTCTTCTCCGCAAAACGGCTGGCCACCTCGCCATCGGCAGTTGCTCCAGCCACCCGTCAGGCTTCTTGACCCCCTTCGACCTCCTCCAATCCCTGGCAGCCCCCGTACGTTGAGGGGTTCACGTAAGTCACTGATCTCGCGTGTTTTCCCTGACGTCATAGCCACCGCCGTGACGTTTCGTTGCGCTACTCACAATCGAAGCGATCTCGACGTCGTACCCGTTGCTGTGATATATTGCTGCACTACCTGTAGCTGAGACGATCCCGAGATGACCCCGAGACGACCCTTCTACGCTACCCGCAGTCGAGGACATGAGCACCGCTACCGTTTCCAGACCCGACGTCAGACTCGTGCGCGTTCGTCGCACTAGGTTAGCCCTCTTACTCGTAGCTACCCAAACTTTAAGTCATCAAAAACTAACTAAAAATCGTAAACTAAAGTAACTAAATTTACTTTCTGCTCCTTTAAAACGATGTGGAACCGTAGATCGACGATCGGACTTTTGACTGCACATAGGATAGAATCGTCGGATAGGCTGAATGGACATCTGGACATGTGACTGTTAGGGTAGCCACGTTTAACCTAGAAATGAACTCTAATAGGATTAATGATGAGCGTGACCTGACACCGTCACTTGACTCGTTCCAGAAGACCCCTTACCGATGCTCCGACTCAACGAGACGCTCCCGACGGACGTACCGCTCACCACCGCATGCAAGTGTGTTCACTTGCGCAGTTTCGGCCACGTTTAGGCCATTGTCTCCTTTAAACTGTAAACAAATATAAACAAGAGAACCAGAAGTGAAATGATAGCGTTTGGGACACCCCACGATAGCTTGGACTTTACGACGAAGTCTAGGCACAATGACAACAACAACAACTGACACCATACGCTTTATCTGTGTGTGTGCATGCGTGTGGACCCCCTAGAATGAGCAACTTCCATCCACTTTCATCTTGTCATGTCATTTCATGTATTGCATAAGCCTGCAGGCGAAAAGAGCACTCTCCAAGTTAGAGACAATGATCCCTTGTCATGATTGGTAATGGATAAATCAGCGGGCGAATTGGGCACTCTCCAAGTTAGAGAGTGTGTTCCCTTGTCATGATTGGTAATGGATAAGCCTGCGGGCCAATAGGGAACTCTCCAAGTTAGAGAGAGTGATCCCTTGTCATGATTGGTAATGGATAAGCCTGCGGGCAAATAGGGCACTCTCCAAGCTAGAGAGTGTGAACCCTTGTCATGATACACACGCCTGCGGGTGAATAGGGCACTCACCGAGTGAGTGAGTGATCCCTTGTCTTGTCTTGTCTTGTACACATTGGGTGGGGTAGGGTTGAGCGTGCCCTTGGTTTAGTGGGTTTGATCCCCCACTATCCGAAAGGCGTGAACCCTCTTGGTGTCACATGGTATTTCTTGTCTTGTCTCGTCTTGTCTAGTCTAGTCTTGTAGCCAGTAGCTCACGCTACGGCAATTGCATGTCACGTTTACTTTTCGGTTTTGTCTTTACTTTCTTGCACATATACATACCTGCCATGCTGTTGCACCATCATCATGTAAACAACCTTTAAAATGTCATCCTTAAAATGTTATACACCTTGTAGTTGAGTCTTCTCACGTTTACTTGCAGACTTCACCTGACGTACAACCACTTTCTCTTGGTGTTTGTACGTCAGGTACCGAGACAGAGTTAGTAGACCAAGAACCAGTACCAGAGGACTTGAAGCAGGAGCACGTTGCTGACCATGAGTACGACCCGAGTGAGGACCAGTCTTAGAGGTTCCTCAGTTGTGGACTTTGGAGTTTTAGCCGCTTTCTAGTTTAGGTGTGTAGCACCTTTTCGCTTTCTATTTTAGGTTGGGTGCGTAGCACCATTAGTTCCTCTTCTGCATTTGTAGCCATGCTGGGCATTGTTTCCTTTATAGACTCTTGTACTTCTGGATACCTTTGTGGAATAAAATGAATGCATTTACTTTCAGTATTTTCTATTGTTCTGAATTTTAAAAATGCAAGAACATGTAATCTTTAAATGGTATCCCTACAGCCACTTATTGGGTCCGAGCCTCACAGCTCCGGCCCATACAGACCTTAGTCATGTCTGGCTTCCGTCGTTTTGGGAAGCGGGGCGTGACACAAAATCTAGCTGTTGCAGATTTCTTCCCTTTGGGGTTTTGGCTAGGTTTATTGGTTACTTTGGGCTTCATATATAGGAGTTGGCTTAGTTCATGTATAACTCTTGAAATGGTTAGGAAATCATAGAAGATCATTTAATCTCTTCTCTAAGTCACTCCTCCCACATTCCCTAATTAGAGCTTCATACTTATGCTATAGCATCTACGCTCTAGGGAATTTCTGCAAGGGATTTCAATCTCATTCCTTTCTTTGAGATCATCTTTCTTCTCTTCATTTTCATACACTCAAGTGAGAAGTGTTAGGAGTCATTCCTAGAAAAGAGATAGATCATCAAGTGCAATCAAAGCTAATCTCAAGCACTTGGTCATTCACTTACATGCCTTCTTCTTCGCATTGGTAAGATCATATCAAGGCATAGGTAAGTGTTGTTTCTTTTTGTTTTTGTGTTCGAAACCCTAATTCTCTGTGTGGGAATTAGTTACTCTCTTTATGGGAGTTACTCTCTTTGTGAGAGTTTGGTTCTTTCTGTGTGAAAGAACAAATCCTCTGTGTGAGGTCTCTCTGTGTGAGAGTAAGGATATCTCTTTGTGAGAATCCTAAATCCTCTGCGTGAGGTATCCCTTTGTGGGATTTTGTATTCATTTCTCTGTGTGGGAATATAGCGAATACTAGTGTGGTTGGACGTACCCAAGTTTTGGGGAACCATGGTAAATTCCTTGTGTTTGCGATTGTTGTTGTTGATCACTCTGTTAAATTTCTGCTGCTTATTGTGCTTTAATTTCAGTAACTTTTAATTAAGCACTTTGCTTGCCATTACATTATTCACCCCCCTCTAGTGTGTGTGTAGCCTCGCAGGGTCCCTTACAAGCTATTTTTGACATTCTTAGGCATCAGCGTGCACATACTGTCACACTTGCACCAGCCCCTCCTCCCAGGCCAGACCCTATCCCTTCAGCCCCTCCTGCACTGCTCACTGTGCCTCACTCTCAATCTTCTGTAAGGCCTGTCACTTCGACCCTTGAGCCGGTTGCACCTCAATTGGAGACTTCCGTTGTTGACACACACGTTCTCACACATGTCGACACTCCAGCTGTTGTATCTTTGTCTGAGCCTAATGTCTCTTCTGTCGCTTCACCGGCCGACACACCTGTTGAGCATTGACCTTCAGTGGCCGATGTTCCAACTTCTGGTCCCCAGCAGTCAGACCCATCATCACCTCCTAAGGGTGATGCCGCTGCATGATCTTTTCCCTATTTTTGCTCCAGTTAACCCTATCATTTTTGTGCCCATCTGTCTCTTCGGGGCCCTGACCTCGCACAGCTTGGGGGATGACACTTTTTGCACCATCATATACATTCCATCATTTTGGCATTTACACATGCATCATGACATCATTTGCATCATCTGCCTACCAGCTCATAACTTTGCATATTCGGCATTAGGACATGCATTTTTTTCTTTTATTCTTTTCATGGTTTCATTTTTTTATTTTTATTTTCTTTTATTTACCACCCGCACACCCTAGCCTTATTTTTCCTACTTACTAGCATGTTCTCAGCAGTGAGGACACTGCTGTGTTTAGCTTGGGGGATGAGCGTTATCGCCTTTATTTTCATTTTTTTCATTTTCTTAAATTTTACACCTTATTATTATTATTTTTATTTTCCACCACTTTTCCACCGTTTCATTTTTTTAGCATCATGTTTTTCATGTTTGGTATGCTTGCATGCATGCTTTTTTTTATTTTTTCGCCCTTTCTTTTTTCCTTTTGCTAGATATATTCCATATGATGATATCTCTTTTAGCTTTAGTAGCTATCATGATGCTTATTACCTTTGCCATTCTACTTAGAGTATTTCAGTTCTTATTATTCATATGCTTGCATATATATTCTGTTGATGCTCTCTATATATATGAATGCATGAAATGAATTCAAACTGAATGTGTGCAGTTGTATTTGGTATGCTCATATTGGATATGCACCGTGATTCACGCGCCTTTAGAATATTTGAAGCATCTGCTTTGTTATCTTTTCACCTTCTGTTGCATGTCTGCTATTATTGTGTACCTTACTGCATGACTTCGTTGTTCGTTGAAATGAATGAAAATATTTGTGCTTGCTTATAAGTTTAGTTGGAGTATTATCTTATTGAACCATTGTGCACATCGTATGAGCGACCCGAGTGATTATATTATTTCTTTCTCCACATATCTTATTATTCTCTACATGTCATTTGGGTTCACCCCCTTTGTAGCTACATATACTGCATCATATTCCCAAAAATCCTAAAAGAAAAAGTTAGCTTCAAAAGGCCCAAAAAGCCAAAAAGGAGCCAAAGTAAATGTACATACTATTGGTCCTTCAAAAAAATAAAGAGAAAAAAAATATTTCCTATATCTTACTACTTGAAGCTACACAAATACTTGGGAAAAGCCACAAAATTCCTTTATTATTCATTTGATGTGATGCCTCAAGCTAAGCTTGGGGAGGTGAATCCATTTGACTATACAAGTGAGTATACCATTAGAGTGGAGTTGTGCACATTTGGGGATATTTGATAATGCTCAGACTTTGTGAAATAAATTAGCCACGGAGACTTTTCATGATTCAAGATGAATTTATGAATACCATGATCTTTATTCTATTCTCTATTGCATACTTGGTGTGACTCTTATAAGCTTCATTTATTTCTGTTGATTGAAAAGTGCATCGCCAACATGTTTATACTAGACTCTATGAATTGCATGATGTGGATATGAATAGATTGCATAAGTTTAGAGAATCCCTTCCTTTGGTCTTAAATGCTTGCAAGCAATATGTTTAGTTAAGATATGAAATTCTTATTAGCATGTGATCTATTTTCGAAGCATTGTGATATGTCGCTATGTCTTGAGATCTGACTGAATATCCTAGCACTCCCTGCCATCTTCCATTCTTTTTCTATTTTTCATTTTTTATGGCCTGGTGAGCCTCGTATTCATCTTCCTCGAGGACGAGTAAGAGGTAAGTTTGGGGGATTTTGATGTGTCCATATTTTACATGTTTTTACCGCATCATTTCAAGTCATATTCGCCTCCAAACTCCATATTCTCATATATTATCGTGCTTCTAACGCCATATTCGAGTTTTGTATAGCTTTTTATATTTTAAGTAGTTTTGGAGCGAATTTGAGTTATTTTGGGACATGGACACATCCGGAACGTCAGAGACGTCATTGGCAAGGCTCCATGAGAGTTCACCATGGAATGGAAGAAGATTGGAGGAGAGGAGGTGTCACGTCCCGCTTCCCAAAATATGGAGGCGAAGCGTGAGAAGGTCCGCTCAGACTTGAAGCTGCAAAGCTGCAAGTCCGATAAGCGTCAATCAAATTTAAAACTGCAGGTCCTTGCAACGCAAACGAAACAAAAATAATAATGAGATAAGACAAAAGAGATACCTCAGAATATCCATAAAATAAGTTTCAACACCACAGAAAAGCCACCAGGCTAGAAAGGAAAAGAGTCTAAAGGCCCAAATATGGCCAACAAAAGTACAGTGTACAAAACAAAGGTGCTACGCACCGACAACTAACAACAAAACCTAAAATAAAAGAAGCTCAGCAAAATCACCAAGAAAGGTCTCCGGTGTCCACAAAACTCCTCCTAGGCAGACATGGACTCAGGCTCAGCGTAAGCAACACATCACATACTCAGCAACGGTCTCTGGCTCAGGTCTAACATGTGACACCCAAAAGAGCAAGGGGCACATGTCAGCAAGTCTACAAGAGAGTTGTGCAAGGAAACTGAAAGTAGGTAAAAGTAAAGCAACCTAGCAGTTCTAGCATGATGCAATGACATGACAGTTAAAGTAATGAGTGCAACAGGTAAGGTAAAGTAAAGTACGAGCATGTCATTTAAACATGGCATGGATGACAAGTATTACATGAATCATTCACAGGACAAGTACATGACAAGTAAAGTAAGCACCTCGTGCACAGAGATTCCGTCTTTTGGCTAGAGGGCTGATCAGGCCACTCCTAAGCTCAAGTGACCGTTTATCCCTACCCCTCCACGTGTATCGGGCATTGGTTTTCAGCCAACACATGAGGCCCGCTTCTGGACCACGAGCCAGGAAGTGTTTTAAACAAGTATGGCCTAGGGGTGCACCTAGCCAGGAACACGGAAACACGGATTATACAAGTATTTTGTAGCGTGTGCTACGATGCAACAATCAATTTAGATGACATGTAAGATGCAATGCATGGCAGTTAAAAGTGCGTACAGATAAGGAAAGTAAACGTGACCGTTTAGTATGCATGATTAACAAGTTTAAAGAGTTGGATCTAGCTTCGTTGTCAAGCTAGATCAATTTAGGTGACGGATCTAGTTTCGTGGTCAAACTAGATCAAGTAGGCGTCTAGCCAGCTATCATTTCACTGACTAGTCTCTTTTACGCTGAAAACAAGGAAGTGGCCTAAAACATGGCCCTACACAAGAGTTGGCAAGTTTCACTTGCCTGAAATGAGTCGTGCTGCAAGTCACAGATCCCTGAGTCCAGATACTCCTAATGTGTTCAATCAACGCCCAGCCTACAGTCCCGTATTCATTATCTTCAATTAGTGAGTTAACCAACACAACCAAATTACAATTTTTATCTTGTTAACATGCGATGTGGGTTCCTACGGAGGGAGACTTACCTTAACACGACGCGAGAGCTACACTGACATCGGGTAGTGACGTCAGGGGTTGGATTCTGATAGGGCGAAAGGTACGGCGTGAGCCCGGGAAAGATAACGGGTCGCGAAGAATACACATATATCTGCGACAAAAACTAAACATCAACTTACCAATTAGAAATAATAATTAGTCTAGCATCTATTACTGTTATACATATACTGTTTATACGACATACGGTATCAACTTAACTAACCTACAAGCCATACATTTATATACTAATTTATAATAATAAACAACAAGTTACCATCTAATAAGTAACATTAACAAATGATATACTGTTGGAATCAAAATGCTAGTATACGCCTATACAATACCATAGCACTGGATCCTAGCAAGTTGTATTCTTAATAAGAGGGTCCACTGGTCCTACATATAATTTAACCTACCAGTACGTTGTATCGTCCTATGGTATCATGTACTGATATAGACTAGTGCACTTATATATAATACTGAGTAGCCAATGCACAACATATAAGGTACACCCCCTTAACATGGAATGTCAACTTACAGATTTACTCCTCATTCAATGGTTCATGATATACCCAGTGCACAAACCCTATACCTATACTCATGTACTTAGCATTAAGTAATAGTATCATTAAAAACTAGGGACTTACAGCTTGATGGTTGCAGATGGGAAATCGAGGAGGGAGGTCGGAGTGATGGAGGAAGCCCTGATGATGGAGAAAGAGCTCGGATCATCGATGAAGGCTGCTGTTCGTGTGAGGTGGAGATGCGCAAGGAGGAGGGAGAGCGTGTCGAGAGGAGCCGTGGCTGGCGTTTGCAAGGGAGATCTGCTTGTGCTTGCGGGGTGTTCGTCGGAAGATGGGGAAGGAGAGTGGCCGACGGCCATGAGGGATGGCCGGAGATGCGTAGGGGTCAGCGCGACGCGGACAGCACCTAGAGCAGCGACCGTCGATGAGCAGCGGCTGCAAGATGGTCAGGTTGACGCGGGGTGGGCCGCCGTGGCCTGATCGGTGCTGCCCGGCGCCATGGCCGGCGTCGCTGGGCGCAGCTTACCGTGCTGCGGAGAATGGCAACGAGGCGAGATCACGGCGGGGTACTGGCCGGTGCAGCCGCCGGAGGGGAAGCTGACGGCGCGGGGAAGGCCGTCGGGGTCTGTGCTGCCGCCGTGACAACGCCGGAAGCCGCTGCTGCACGCGCTATGGTGGAGCACAGGGGGAGCGGCAGGGATTCATTGATGTGCACCGGCAGAGAACGGGGTCGAGGGGAGGAGGAGGTCGGGGGCGCGGGTCGTCGGCGGATCCGAGAGGCTTGTGACGTGGGTGGTCGGAGCACGGGCGGCGGGCACAGCTCTTGGTCGGAGGGGAAGGTCGGAGATCGGGATACGGCGCGAAGTTACGCTGCAGCGTGAGAAAATATGTTGATGGCGGCGGCTCTCTTGCGTTGCCTGGGAGATAAGGTTTAGCCCTAGGTTGCTTTAATAGATAGGTGTTTAATAGATAGGTGAGGGGTAGGCAACATCACGTGGGGAGAGGGTGTGTCCCATGTCTAGGTGGCTAAGGTTAGGTTTATTTTTTATTTTATTTATTTATTTTTTGATTTGAAAAAAACAATGGATGTGCTGTGTTGTGCTGTGTGCACACAATTCGGCCATGCTCTCAACAAGTGGCTAGGCTTAAAGAATAATGTTAATTAATATTAAAATTGTGTTTAGAAACGAACAGGTTTGCTTGATTTAAAATATAATAAATATAATAATGAAACTCAGATAAGCATCTACGCCCTCCGACATCCGAAAATTATAAAGTAGATACCGGTGTGATCACGCCTCCGAGAGGATCGTGAATACGGGGTTCGATCGCGCGTCAGAACTACGGAATTACAAAAATAAACAAAACATGAAAATACGCACACGGATCAACCCACGTACAGACATATGTACGACCAGAAGTGGCCTTTACAGGAGGAGAAGAGAACGAGAAAATAGCAAAGTTGAGATCAGTTTCCCAGGTGACTCGATCGAGTAGCATCAGCTATTCAGCCGAGCTGACACGCTGAAATCGCACAAGAAATGGCTCAGACCTACTCGACCGAGCAGACATCCGACTTGACCCGAGTCGCACCAAACAGATGAAAATTTCGAGCTTCTCTCCAAGGCATCCTTGCTCGACCGAGCAGCTCAGCTACTCGACCGAGCAGCTCACCTACTCGACCCGAGTCATAAAGAAATAGAGCTGTGTTTTGGAGGAAGTTTGGATCTACTTTAGCTCGACCGAGTAGGGGAGGTTACTCGACCGAGTAGCCCGTAGCCACTAGACGCAGAAGCAGCAACAGGGGGAGCCTGTAGCTGACTCAACCGAGCAGGATCCTCTACTCGGTCGAGTAGCTGACGCGAGCAGCCTAGTTTGTGGGCCCAAGTGCCCAGATTTCCTGAGATTTTTTGGGATCTTCCCCTATGTATTTAAGGACGTTTTTAAGCTTTATTTTCAAGGAGGAACTTTAGAGAAACTCTAAGTTTAGTTTTAATTAGGTTTTTGAGAATTTATGACGTCACTATTTTGTATGAAGCAAAGGTTAGATTTTTATTATTGTTTCATGTAAGGAATCTCGTCTTTTTAATTCTCGTTGGATTGCTATTGCTCTAGGACGTGTTGGTAACAATTTTCTACACTCTCTATTGCTTTTGATGTTTTCCATTGCAATGATGAATTCTATTGCATCTATTGAATATCTTGTTGGTATTTCTATGATGTGTGAGTAGTTCCATCTAGGGCTAATGGATTAGCCCTAGGATTTTAGGATTGAGATACAAAGTTAGGATTTTTAGGTTATGTTGGAATAAAAGGGAAGTATTTTGGTTGACTTGCAAAGTTTGTAGGAGAACTCGTACAGAGATCGTGCCCATGGTCGGTGGAATCGATTGGCTTAAGGCGTATCCTATAGGCTTAATTAAGGAGTTAGTGGATTCAATTGGGACTCGTGACCATGCCTGGCACGTGTCTTGAAGGGATCCACCGACGAACTATAATACTAATTGACGGCTACCGCCATTGCGTCAATGAGAGCCACCAAAATACATCGAAGCTCTAACCCACGAGAGTGGCGTAAGCTGAGATCATTCTGTCCACGAGAGTGGCATGAATATTGTCGATTCTTAATGCACGTGTTGTGTGCTACCTACAGGTTAATGCGATACGTTAGATTCATGGTGCTTAGAACTATGGATTCCACATCTTGGATGCGACAATCCCTATAAAACCAATGCAACATAAGAGTCTTAATCAAGCATCGACGTCCGACGATCCTAGTGGTGAGTCCTAAAGCCCCAGTCTTTATTAATTGTTCACAATCCTAAACAAACAATCTTTCGAAACTGATTGCTACCTATATTCTGAGATTTAAAAATAACCCAAGACAATAACATTCCTATCTTCCTGTGGGATCGATATCTTTTATACTATTACTTGACATCGTACACTCGCATAAAGAGCCGGGATTCGCATTTGGGATACATTTAGCACTTGGTATTCGTTGCATTGTTAGGTGAGTTTTAGGTGTTAGTTCACGGGCGATTAGTTACTATGCTAGAAACTGAAAATAAAGAGCTTATTGAAAAAATGTGCATGCTAAATAATGAGCTTACAGAAAAAATAATGGATTTTGAAAAGAAAGCTGAAAACATGAAAAAGAATGAAGAGGACAATAAAAAAGCATTCATTAGTAAATGCACTTTGCTTGTGAACGAAAAATGCTTATTTGAAATCTAAAGTCACGAACCTAGAATTGACCATTAAGAAATTTAGTGTGGGTAAACAGTCTTTGGATATAATTCTTAGAACCCAAATATATGGCAATAATATGCATGGACTTGGATATGATTTGAAACGTGTTGAAAAGTCAAAATATAGAAAAGTTCACATTGACACAACAAAAGCTAGAAATATTCATGCAAAGTGTGTTTACATGTGGTTGTGTTGGTCATACTTCTCATTATTGCAAATATAGGAACAAGAACATTACATTCAAGCAAATGTGGGTTCCTAAAAATTTGATGACTAACGTGAGTGGATCTTGTTGGATTACAAGGTCACACATAACATCTTCCGTGTAGGTAAGATGGAGTGGCAAGGAAATATGGATTGGATGGCGCATTTCATTAAAAAGTTCCATAGCCAAACGACATCGTGAAGGTATGTTTTCTTTATTGGGCGTAATGAATACCTTCATAGCATGTTGTGTGCTTGATTTGTTTTCGTTTGTGTGCTAGTTCATTTATTTGTGTGCTAGTTCATCTGCTAGGATGATTTTGTTCTTGATAAACACAAAACAAAAAATGAAAAATACAAAAAGATATAAAGGTGGTGCTTAATGCATATCTTTCTTTTGAATCATTAAATTGGTATTAATGAATGATTTTCATATCCATGTAGAAATTGTTGTATTTTTTATGGCTACATATGCATGTTTGACTTTCTAAATAACCATGACATATTCAATGATTAGAATAATTCGATTTCTACACCTACACTTTCACTTCCACAAGTATTAAATATTGTTGTACATTTGGAGATATATTTTATGAAATATTGGAAAGTAAATGTAGGATGAAAAATTACTGAAAATCTAAGGGTGATGAGTCTTACCTTGGATAAAAAAATAGAGCTCAAAAGAATTGAATTGAAAAAAATATGCACATATGAAAAAGAAAGAAAAGAGCTCCATATGAAAAATGTATACGATCCATGGCAACGACACTACCCACGAGTATCCAACATAAGCTCTAAGAGTAAACTTTAGCATTGGTGTTATACTCGTCAAGCAATTCCACCCCACATCTAAGAGTCATCATAAGCTATGTTTCTAGGTGTGGTAAATTGAACTTATTTTTAATGAGATGTGGAACATCAATCCTAGATGATATCATGTTACATGGAAAAGTGGATTGGTTTTGGTTGAATTTCTTAAAAGTTCTCCTTATGTGCTTCAATTTTTAATCATCACACTTAAACTTTCGTGTAGAAGTCGTTGCATAATTTTCATTGGATTTAACTTGTTTATCCAAGAATGACTACATGCAAATGTTTGCTATAGTTTATAGTACTCTCTTTTTGCATGTAATATGACATTGACTTCTTTGTACACTTTTGATGATAACAGAAGTGGGAGAATATTAAGAAAATATTTGGTTGAATGATGTGCTTAATACTTAATGTGCCTAATGAATAAAGTGCATGTCCTAATGTAAAAAGTGAATATGTGAATATTGTGCTTCATAAATATGTGTTCAAGGGGAAGCATGAATATAGGGGGAGCATGCATACATGTTGAACATCATTGCATATCATTGTGATTGTATTATTTGCTCTATCATCACACTTCGCACGCGCGCATACACACACACACACATGTCAAGATGATATTCTTTGAATCGTTATTGCTCAAATCTTATACTGGTTTTTCATCATCAAAATAGGGAGATTGTTGGGTACAACGTGTACTTGGATACAACGATCGATGACTTCGTGTTTGATGATAACAAACGTGTGTGAACGATTTGATGTTTGTGCTAAGTCCTTTCAGGAGTGGCAAGCTCGTAAATAATCAAAGGATGACTTAGTCAAAGTGATGGAGAAATTGCAATTCAGTTGTAATTTGGACTTGATCAAAAGATGGAGAGATATGGAGAATCTCATGCAAATCAGTTTGTGATTAAATGAGATCCAATTCAAATCACATTTCCATTAAAATTTAAATCATATTGCCATCCAAATTCAAACTCCATATCCTATTGTGCTTAGAAGAGATCTTCCATATGATTATTTCAAATCCTATTCAAGTTAGGATTCCATCCAATCTCCTTCAATTATGGGATTCTATTTGATTTTATTTGATTCTATTTGATTTCCTCCTGATTTCGAATGAAAAGTGTCATTTCCACCCCCTATTTCCTTAGGTTTTAGCATATATATTTCACATATAGGCTCTATCTAGCTCGTAATTGTGGAAAGTCCGTAGCTTAGATCTTATCACTTTTTATGCTTAAAACCCACTTCTTGTCACTAATTATTGCATTTCCTATTTTTTAGGATTTTTCTGGAATTTATAGAGATTTATCGGAAGCAAGAAGAAGAGAAGAAGAATTCTGCAATGCCTTCTCTTGTGCAGAATTCTGCTGTCATTCCAGTACATATTCTGGCCTCGTGATATTTTTCAATTGAAGTTCATGAAGTCCCGATTCCAACGTATATTTTTCTAGAATTTTTGGAGTTCGGAGCAATTTACTACATTTTTGGAAGACAGTGTGACTGTGCTGGAAATTTCTGCTGATTTGTACTTTAGTTGCGGGTTTTGGGTGCAGATCCGACCCGTTAGTGTTGTTTCCAGACCCAGTTCGGCTGAGGACTTTTGGGGCTGCTATTTAGGCCCTTGGGGCAACCCTCATTATCCCCAAGCCCCATTGCACACCTCTCTCAACTTAGGGCTATGTTTTGGGGGAGATCACCGGAGCAAGTAGGAGCTCAAGGCGGAGATGATCGTGGTTGCTCGGGAGTGACACCTCGGTGATTTCGATCCCTCTCTCTTGTACTTAGATCTAGGTTTTATCCATGTAATATATAATTGATGCATTTTCATGTTTTAATCTTGATCTTTGGTTTCTGTGCTTTCGATTCAATGCTTGGATGTTTTCATTGCTTTCTTCGTGCTTGGGCGGTTTAGTTTGTGTTGGGTTGTGAGTTCATACGAGTGATTTGAACCCAAACCCGGGTCATCACTTGTTGGTAGGCCTAACAAGCCACCTGTGGTGGGCAAGTAGCTTAGTCACCCACTACTCTCCGCATTGACCTCACTCCGTAGTGAGGAATAACTTGAGAGAGCTCCTCCTACACCCTTCACCATTCCACACGCCAAGTGTTTGGTTGTATGCCAAGCTCGCCTCTTCGCTAGATTGAGCTCCCGAACCCTTGTCCATAGCATGTAGGGTTGGTAGGTGGCCCCTACACATCATTCCCACACTCTCTCCCATACTCGAACACCCATAAATATAGCGGGCAATTTCTCGCCATCCCGCATCCATTTTTGACCAAACGTTCGTTTTCAAACGACTCTTCCCTGTGATCCGATCCGATACTCACCGGTTATAAATTTTATATTGCATTGATGCTCCTACACATGGGAGTGGCAGGCATGCTTCCCTTGTGCGTTTTCCAATTCAATCAATTGGTGCCATTGTCGGGAAAGACGGTTTAGAAACTTTTCGCATTTTTGATCGAACTTGGATGTTTTGACGAGGAATTTATTTCTATTAGTGTGAGTCTTTTTCGATTCTTAAATTTTCACTTATTATTTCACATTTCTTCATTTTTCGATTTTTGAGTTTACGTTCGTATTTTTTGTTTTCTTTGCAAATATGGATGAGAATGCTATATATTCGGATTTCATATCTTGGTTGACCTAATCCCTACCTACTTTCCATGGTACGGGGAGGAGAACCCATTTTTACATGTCCGGAAGTTCGAAAATATTCTGCCCCTCTTTTACCACATTTGCAAGGGCTCGATGGGGACGAGCAACTTCATTGTTTATATGTTAAATATTTTCCTTATTCTTTGCATGACGATGCTTTCGCTTGGTTTGATTCGTTGCCTCACGGCTCATATCCTACTTGGGTATCTTTTCAGGCTGAGTTTGTTAGAATTTTCTTTCCTAATTACAGGATTCAGGCAGATCGACAGCGAGCACTTCAGTTGTGGATTTCGAGCTTCACCCATGCCGAGGGAAATTACTTCTACCATGCTTGGGATAAGTTCAATGATATTTGGCTCGACTGTACAGAGCACGGATATGCGGTGCACGAGCTTATTGGTTTCTTCTATGGAGGACTGCAACGGTAGGTGCAGGAGTACATAGAGACAACGAGCGAGGGCACTTTCTTTGACAGGACTCCTAAGGACGCGTGAATATTCTTGATGGACCTAGCAGAGTTCAAGCGGCCATGCGGAGACTTTTTAGCCTTACTTCTAGATGCCGGCCCTAGTTTTTGTCTATTGGAGGATGCATGCCTGGACGTCCAGCAGCAGCCTAAGGAGCCATCTGGAGGCTATTTCCATTACGACCTCATTGAGGATCACACTTTACATAGTTCGGATGTGCAGTGGAGCCGAGTAGGAGAAGCGGAGATGCCATATTTTTATGAGCACGAGGAGCACGATGGCAGAGTACGTGTCGACCATGACGGTGACACGATGCATTTTCAGTTTGAGCTTAAGGATGAAGCGGATGTGCATGATGGCCAATAGCAGATTGAGGACACCATGGAGCCTGAGCCACAATCCACTTCAGAGTTAGTTTCACAGGTTGATGCGGTTGAGTATTTAGGGAGGACGACTGAGATGCGATATTTCTGGGATGACGAGGATGATGTGTTCTTGGATTTGACTGAGACAAGTCTACCTCCAGTCCCGTCTTAGATGTCACTTTCCTCGCCTCAGGATGCGCACTTGCCAGTCATCGAGGAGATTTGACAGGAGCAGTTACCAACTCTGGGGAGTGTCGCAGAGATCATTGATGTTGATGTTGACGTCGAGGAAGAGGATATTGATGGGAATTGCGACATGGTATATGTTGAGCCCGAGCTCCCTCCTACTCCAGTTTTCTCTCTGCATCCACTTCCACCTCCTCCGGATGACGTGCATCATCCCGAGCCTAGCATCATATCTCAGGGAAGTTCCCATCTTTCTTTTCCCTCCACCTCCGAATCAAATTATTTAATTCCATATCAAATTGATTCGGATTGTCGTAATTTGATCGTAAATTCATTTATTCATTTCGACGACCCATTTTGGCAAGCTTTTCACTTGGATGGGCGCTCTCGCCCGATTATTTTTGACACGACCTATCTCCCCCATTTGGCAGGAACACATCATAAGGAGATGCCCAGGGCTATGTTGCTTGCCACTAATGCTCGCAATGGAGATAGGGCATTGGACGTGGCGACGCTCGCGGAGGAGCGTAAGGATATGATCGAGCAGTTGCCACACCCTATGTACGTACGAGATCCACCGTTTGCCACGGTGTGTTCTTTCCTTAATTAGTGTAAATAGTGTTTTAAATTTCATTTGCTTTCGCATTTTCTTTTCTTTATGCATGTTTTTCATTTCTTAGGACTTTTGCAGCGTCATCATCTCATTTTTGTCATCACCCTTACATGCACATCCTTCATATGCCCTCCTTGCTTTTGGTTTTCTGCTAGTTATTTGCCGGTTCCTAGCAATGCTTCATTCTTTCGTGTAATTTCAGATTTATTTCTTTTGTCAAACTCTTTGTTGTGATTGGCTGAAATTTATTGATTTTCCTTCATTAGTTCACTTTTAATATGCTGTCTATGACACGTTCCATATTCTTCATGAACTTAGTTTTTGAGATGATTTAAATAAAGATTTCCGCAATTATAGTGATGCATGGGTTAAAATTGAGCCAACTAGTTGAGTAACTTTCACATTGAGATGGGTTTTAGCTAGGACATATTCTTGGTTGTGCTTAGGTATGTCGGTGATGTGTGACACAAAAAAAAATAAAAAAATAAGAGAAAAGAAAAGAAAAGAAAAGAGATAAAAAAGAAAAAAAAACCACAAAAGAAAAAACAAAATATTAAACAAAAACAGTAAAATAGGATAGGTAGTTCACTAAATAAATAACCCGGTGATTCGAGTAGTACGGTCCGCGGGGTCCTTTTTGACCCGGTGCCCGATGGTCCTCTGGACTAGGAGTCATCGACCGAAAACTCACTTATTTGATAGGGTCACTCGAGTTATATCACTTTATGCAAATGTTGCTTTATGCGCGTTATGTGAAATTAATTAATAAAAAGAAAGCGACAAAAATATATATGTATATTATTCAGAGAATAAGTTTCACACATCATCGCAATGCCTATGAAACTTAGTCTTGTTTGTGCCAAAGTCTTGATATCCTTGGAAATTATGATTCGATGTTGTGTCTTTGGTCTTAACTATGCAAAACGATATTTGTTATCTGAGTGTAAATCAAATCAAAACTATTCGTGTTTTTCGAATCATCATCGATGCGTATATTGGATTTGAAGTGATGCTTGGAAATTCTTTTCTACCAAAAACAACTCAGATTTTTGATTTGTGCTCTTTATTTCATCCGAATTTTTCGCTTATGTTGCTAGGGATTAGCAAAAAACTAGTTCGGGGGTGTGATTCCGAATGAAAAGTGTCATTTTCACCCCCTATTTCCTTGGGTTTTAGCGTATATATTTCACATATAGGCTCTATCTAGCTCGTAATTGTGCAAAGTTTGTAGTTTAGATCTTATCACTTTTTATGCTTAAAACCCACTTTTTGTCACTAATAATTGCATTTCCTATTTTTCAGGATTTTTCTGGAATTTATGGAGATTTATCGGAAGCAAGAAGATGAGTAGCGTATATATTTCACATATAGGCTCTATCTAGCTCGTAATTGTGCAAAGTCCGTAGTTTAGATCTTATCACTTTTTATGCTTAAAACCCACTTCTTGTCGCTAATTATTGCATTTCCTATTTTTCAGGTTTTTTCTGGAATTTATGGAGATTTATCGGAAGCAAGAAGAAAAGAAGAAGAATTCTGCAATGCCTTCTCTTGTGCAGAATTCTGCTGTCATTCCAATTCATATTCTGGCCTCGTGATATTTTTCAGTTCATGCTCGTAAAGTCCCGATTCCAACGCATATTTTTCTAGATTTTTGGAGGTCGATGCAATTTACTATATTTTTTGGAAGACAGTGTGACGGTGCTGGAAATTTCTGCTGATTTGTGCTTTAGTTGCGGTTTTGGACGCGGATCCGATCCGCTAGTGCTGTTTCCAGACCCAGTTCAGTTGAGGACTTTTGGGCTGCTATCTAGGCCCTTGGGGAAGCCCTCATTAACTTTAAGCCCTATTGCACACCTCTCTCAACTTAGGGCCAAGTTTTGGGGGAGATCATCATAGCAAGGAGGAGCTCAAGGCGGAGATGATCGTGGTTGCTCGGGAGTGACACCTCGGTGATTTCGATCCCTCTCTCTTGTACTTAGATCTACGGTTTATTCATGTAATGGATGATTTTAGATATAATTGACTCATTTTCATGTTTTACTTTTGATCTTTGGTGTTTGTGCTTCAATGCTTGGATGTTTTCATTGCTTTCTTCATGATTGGGCGGTTTAGTTTGTGTTGCGTTGTGAGTTCATGCGGGTGATTCGAACCCAAACCCAGGTCAACACTCGTTGGTAGGCCTAACAATCCACCCGTGGTGGGCAAACAATCCACCTGTGGTGGGCAAGTAGCTTAGTCGCCCACTACTCACCGCGTTGACCTCACTCTGTAGTGAGGAATAACTCGAGAGAGCTCCTCCTACACCCTTCACGATTCTGCACGCAAGTGTTTGGTTGAATGCTAAGCTCTCCTATGCGCTTGATTGAGCTCCCGAACCCTTGTCCATAGCATGTAGGGTTGGTAGGTAGCCCCACACATCATTCCCACACTCTCTCCCATACTCGAACACCCATAAACATAGCGGGCAATTTCTCGCCATCCCACATCCATTTTTGACCAAACGTGCATTTTCAAACGACTCTTCCCTATGATCCGACCCAGTACTCACCAGTTATAAGTTTCATATTGCATTGATTCTCCTACACTTAGGAGTGGAAGGCGCGCTTCCCTTATGCATTTTCTGGTTCAATCACCTCATCTCCTATATAAACCCATCATCCAAAGAGAGAAATGTAAGAAGAGGCAACCAAAAAAAGAAGGGTGATGCCATTGCATAGAAAGAGTCCAATTCTTCATCTTCTCCATTGCAGGACACCAAGACAAAAGCCTCTCCCTCTTTCCTTGTGCAAAGCTACACGCCCATCTTCTCTATTATGCAAGTTTTAAAGGAAGGACATCCTCCCATTGCCGAACTCTCATATCTCCATTGTGCAACATAAAGCAAGAGCCTCCATTGTGCAAGCAACTACAAACTAGTTCTCCATTGCAAAGCTTCAATGCCACAACTCCAAACAAGGTTACTTCATCTCCTTATTCATTCCGCAAGACACAAAGAAGCGCTTATCCATCTCCTTGCGCAACCTTGCAAGCATCTCCAAGCCAAGCTTCATTATCTTCCTATTGCCTCAAGGATCCAAAGCCAAGGCCAAAGCATACCAAGCTCCATCCTTTAGCCGTAAGCCACAAGTAAGCAAGTTCTCTCCTTGACATTGCGCAACATCCAAAGAGAAGGGCTCTCTCACATTGCGCAATATCCAAAGGGGGCTTATCCACCATTGCCGCAAGCCAAGAGCTCTATTTCATCCCTTGTCTGCAAGTTTCAAGGGTCATCATCCACCTTGCCGCAAGTCACAACGCTAAAGAGGACTTCTCACATCAAGGCCGCAAGTTCTAGGGTCTCTTCATCCATTACCGTAAGCTTCGAAGCCAAAGAAGGAGGCCACAATATCATGGGACAGCCACGACGTGAGATAGACAACTACATGTTATCGGACTAGTCCTGACCATGCGCTAATCGACAGAGACGACGACACAGACAAGAATTGAGCTTTTTCTCAACTCCATACATATTTATATTCATGTATTGGTGTGTTGATCTTTGTAGTTACTTATTTCATTCTTTTGTGGTCTTGTCTAGTAGGGGCTAGACAAGAGGGTCTTGACGAGTTGGTGCTTGTCAAGAGAGAGATTATACTAGGATTATTATTGTTTAGCACTTTGGGAGTGCGGTACGGGAACCTGGTGAGTGTAGAGTAAGTGTTCTAGCTTCGGTAGTACCAGTAATATTATTAATCTAGTATTTGTTTTTGGAGCTGGAGTAGCTCGTTAGGGAGACCAAACCAGGGTAAATCTGTTGTGCACTCTGTGGTTGCTTTATATTTACTCTACATCTGATTATAACTGCATGTGATTGCTTGTGTGTTCACGAGAATTTTTATTAGCCTATTCACCCACCCCCTCCCCTTCTAGGCTTAGAACTAGATCCAACACTCGGGAGTACAACGGCCAATCTACTATGTAAGTCAGGTTCTCCAAGATGCTGAAGTTAACTACTCCAGAATTGATAAGCTGGTGGTCCAGTCAGCGAGGAAGCTACGACCTTATTTTCAAGCCCACACCATTCTGGTCCTCACCGACTCCCCTTTGGAGCAGACCCTGAAGAGGTTCAATCGATCAGGAAGAATGACGAAGTGGGGGTCAAACTGAGTGAATTCAACATTCAATACAAGCCAATGACTATAAGGAAATGAAAAACCTTAGCTGATTCCATCGTCGAACTCACCTATGATGACAACCCACCAGCAAAGGTACAACTTGTTAACTTAAATCTCAACCCTCATAATTCCTCGGCAGGTATCGGATCCTCGACATCCACTTAGGGAGAGGAGTGAACCTGGATCATGCATGTAGATGTGTCAGCTACCAGGGTCGGGAGCAGAGTGGGTATAATAGTCCAAACACTGAAGGGAAATATACTCGAGTACGCTCTTCGGTTTAACTTCCAAACCACGAACAATGGGTAGAATGTGAAGCTGCCATCAACAGACTCAGGATGACTCGAGCATTGGGGGCATAAGTAGTTCACCTCCACAAGGACTCTAACTTGGCCGTATGCCAATGAACAGAAGTAATGAGGCCCGAGAGGAAACGATACAGAACTACTTGCCGATCGTGAAAGCTGAGTTGTCCAAGTTCAAACAAGTGAAAATAAATTATGTTTCAAGATCAAAGAATATCAGAGATGATGCCTTATCAAAGCTTGTGTTTTCTTCACCGGCAGGGTTAGGACGAGCTGTTTTCATGCAACATCTCCAACACCCAAGTGTGGCAGAAGAGGAACTGCTATGTTTCGACCAAGAAACTACTTGGATGGATCTCATAATCAAGTATCTTAATACTGGAGAGAAGTCGACCGATCCGACAGAGGCATGCAAGTTAGAACAGATGGCATACCACTTTGTCTTGCATGAAGGCTCGATGTAAAAAGGTGATGGACCAGGTATGATGCACTTCCCTACCTCAAATGCTTGACTCAACGGAAAGTAGATTGTGTGATCCGAGAGGTCCATGAAGGCGACTGCGAAAATCACTGTGGAGGGAAAGCACTAGCCTTGAAAGCCCTAAAATAAGACTATTACTGGCCAACTATGTTTGAAGAGGCGACCGAGTATGTGCAAAAGTACCCCACATTCCAGAAGTTCACAAAGCACAACTTAGCCCTTCCGACGGATTTGATTCTCATTATCAGCCCAATTCCTTTTGCAAAATAGGGATTAGATATCCTTGGCCCATTCACACTGACAAGTAGACATCAGAAATTCTTGATTATAGAGGTAGACTATTTCACCAAGTGGGTCGAAGCAGAGCATTTAGCTCACATCACTTGTAAGGTGATTAAACTTTTTGTGAGGAAGTCAATTGTCTGTCGATTTGGCATACCTCCTTCCATCGTAACAGGAAATGGAATGCAATTCGACAGTGTCATGTTCAAATAATTTTGTTCTGAGGTGAAGATTAAGTTACACATTGCTTCCGTGTCTCATCATCAGTATAATGGGCTAGTAGAGGCAGCTAAGTGTATACTGGAGCCATTGCGAAATAAGGTTAGAGAAGCTAAGGGTGCATGGCTAGATAAGCTATCCGGCATACTATGGTCGTACAATACAACTCGCAAAGGATCGACAGGAGAGACACCTTTTATGCTTGCCTATGGGTGTGAGGCGGTTGTTCCTATTGAAGTACGCAAGGAACCTCTTCGTCTGAGATACTTCGATAAAGAAAGAAACTCAGAAGGACTCGAACTCAACTTACAGTTGATTGATAAAGTTAGAGATCAGGTGGTTACCTCCATCATCAGGCAGAATGGTCATTTGGCTCGCTACTACAACTCCAAAGTCCGAGGGCGAAGCTGCCACATAGGCGATCTCGTGTTACGAAAGGCTGTTTTTCCCGAGAGATTGCTCGACAGGGAAAGCTTTCTGCAAAATGGGATTGCCCCTACAAGGTGACCGATGTCCTTGGCCCAGCAACCTGTCAACTCTCTACAATGGAGGATACTCATACCTGGAATGCAAAACGTTTGCAAAAGTACTATTAATAAGCATGCAGACGAAGAGAGTGAGTTGTATCAATTATTATTTTCCTTGTATTTTGTTGAGTTAATGGAAGCGTCACAAGTATGAGATTGGCTTTGTCTTGCCTAAATAATTGGTAATAAATAGGGTCTATGAGCCAGACCATATTGGTCCGTCGAATAAAACGATTCCGGGTGAATGACGCATGTCATCGGATGTAAGTCGAAGGGGCCACCCCCTTGCTACTAAATGACCCACGTCATCGACAGTAAGTCAAAGGAGCCACTCCCCTTCCCACTGAACGACGCGCTCGTCGGCAGTAATTCGAAGGGGCCACTCCCCTCGCCACTGAACGACCCATGTCATCAGCCAAAAGTCGAAGAGACCATGCCCCTCACCATCGAACGACCCTCCTCATCGATCGTAAGTCGAAGGGGCCACTCCCCTCACCACCGAACGACCCTCATCGTCGGTCGTAAGTCGAAGGGACCACTCCCCTCGCCATCGAACGACCCTCATTGTCGGTCGTAAGTTGAAGGGGCCACTCCCCTTGCCACCGAACGACCCTCATAGTCCAACGAAAGTTTAGATGTTAGGCTCTCGAATTTTTCACCCCTATAAGAAAATCCTGAGCAATGCTATTAGGGATCATTACAGAAAAACCGAATAAATCATGACATGCGTGATGTTCAACACTTCAATCTTAACCATTCTTCCACGCTAAGTCTCGAATCGCTGAGGGGACATATGCACGAGAAATAACAGAAGCTCATGGGAAATAACAGAAGCTCGAATCTAACACAATTTTCCAGATCAATTTTGGTGAAAGGAAATAGCTATCTTAAGCATGGGCGATTTATACAAAACATTGTATCAAAACTTTATTAGATACTAAAGATTTACAACTTGATTATGAGGAACCGTCGCCCCTTGGAGTGAGGAAATCATTCAAAGCATGGGAGAGTTTAGCGGCAAGCTCAGTCCTTAGGGCCTCAGTTGAAACTGCTGAGTGTTCGAAGTCCACAATATGAGTTTGTAACTCAGACTTTTCTTTCACCCATTGAGCCTCAGCGGCTTCACATCGAGTCTCAGCGGCATTCTTTGCATCAGATAAGGAGGTAACATTGTCTCTAGACTTAGACAGATCCCACTCAACTTTGGCTTTGGCTTCCTGTGCTTTATTCACGTCTTCCTACAGCTTCTTATTTCGAGCTTCAAGTTCTGAAGTTCTTTCCTCAGCTGAATCCACTCTTTGACATTCGTAATTGAGTCGAGCCTTCACACCAGTTATCTCCATAGCCCGACGACGAAGCTCTGTCCCAAAATGTAGACAGTTGAGCAAAACCTGAGTTATGAACGACATGAAGAAGAAACGAAAGAATTGATGACTAACAGGATAGCTACAACCCACCATGAAGTTGGCTAATCTCTAACAATCCATCCTGTGAAGGACCTCATGATCAGGAGGAAGGATGGAGTTCTCCACAAGATGAGCGGTCATCCCATAATCTAAAAAGTTCAATTCGTCTTTCCATACAATGAATGGAGGTTTGTGGCGATCTCCTCTAATTACTTCTTGTGAAGAGGAAAAATGCTGATTCAGTAGTAAAGCTCCCTCATACTCCGAGGGTTTTGGACCCACCAAAGGAGTCGGAAGGTTGACTCCACCCCATGGCCACCTATCCTTGGGATGGCTTGGAAGGGGTATGTTCACCGTTTGAGAGCCTTCATGAATAGTCGAATGTGTATGAACAACAGAGGATAAGGTGTATTACCCTTGTTCAAAGCGGTTGTCGGAGAGGTTACACCCTCGACCATGCTCTTCTTTTCAACATTCTCCTTGTTAGCTAAGGAGATACTCCTCTTCTTAAGTAAAGATGATGCATTCTTAGGGTTCATGGCTAGTGGAGGAATGTTCAGAATAGGAATGTCCGAGGCATGGGCCGGAGAGGAGGACCGACCAACGCAAATAACGTTTAGGCTGCTAAGCAATGGCAGGGAAGTTTGGGATGGCGACCCTGAGGCAATCCCACTTTCCCTTCCTTCGTCAGAGAGCTCTGGCTAGGGATGGATGTAGGTCGAGCAGAGGTGCTACCTGCCTGCGTCTTCCTTCGTTGTTCTTGGCGAAGCTTATGCATCTCAAAGGGCAAACTCTCATGTTTCTTCCAGCCATCTCTGCAAATGAGAAATGCAATTAATGTAAGTGGTCGTAAGGGAAGCATTGAAGCAGTATATATTATCTGGATTCCACAGGAAGATCTTCCTCCTATTATTGTCTAACAAAAATGTGATCGAACTCTCCTCCAACGGCTGCCTCAATAAAACTTTGGCTGGTTTGATATCACCAGGAGATAATCCCAATTCTTTGAAAATATGAAGATTATGGGTACTCCAATGAGTGAGGAACGAATCCACACTCGGAAGGAAAATGAATACAAATCTATCTTCTGTAATGCCCTGATAGCTACTGCACAAGTACTAAGGGGGGTGAATAGTACTTTAAAATAATCAAGAGTATAATTCCTAATTATCGTGCAAACTCAACCAACAATGCGGAATGTAAATTGACAAACAAGAATTAAGCAATGCAAACAAACGATGTAACGGGTTCGGATCCACCCAAGTCTCCCCGACTTGTTCCCGATGATCCTACGTCCCAAACACCCGGATCTCCTCCGGTTACTTGAGTTAGAATCCTCTAACCCAAGTTTTACACTATGAAATTCTTATAGAAAACCTCTACAAGATCAAATCATACACAAATCGAAATGTGACTCCCACAAACCGGGATCACAAACTTCTCTCACAATTGAGAGAAAAACTAAATAGGAATTAAATTAAACAATGAAAAACTTACCAACAAAATCCTATGCCTTGAGTAAACTTACTGATTTTAGGGCAAGGAAGATTTTGAAGGAGAGAATGTCACCAAACCCGAGCTCCACCAAGATGAACTGCGATTTGAAGGCTAGGATGGAGGTGGTGACTTTGAATCAAGCTCTTGGCTTGAGTGGCTCACAATGAAGAGAATCTCTCTTGAGGAAATTAGGGCTCAAGGAGTTTGGAGAGATTCTTGTGAGAAAGAGGAAGCTTTAGAAATGGAGTTGAATGCTTCTCTTTGATTCTCTAAAGCACAATAAATGTCAGCCTTGAATGCTATGAAGAAGCATCACAAGATTATATAGGAGTTAGAGAAGAGGGAGGGAAAATTCGTGCATTTAATGCTCCAACGGATCTATTTCTGAAACAGTCTAATCGGTCTAAGAAGGATCACTGACCGATTAGTTTTGCAACTAGTCGGTCGTTGATTCTTCTTGGACCGACTAAAAGGTTCACAGCCAAGAAAGATAGTTCAGGAGATATAGAACTAGTCGGTCTAAGAAGACTTGCCAACCCACTAGTTTGACAACTAGTCGGTCGGTGAGTGTTCTTTAACCGACTAAGCAGTTGAAATACAATAGGCTGAATTCAAGGAGAACTAGTCGGTCTAAGAACAAATTCCAACGGACTAGTTTCACAACTAGTCGGTCGATGAATGTTCTTGGACCGACTAACTAGTCAACAGTAGATAGGCTGAAAAATGAAGGCATAACTAGTAGTCTAAGAAGGATTCCAAACCGACTAGTTTGACAACTAGTCGGTCGGTGAACCTTCTTGGACCGACTAATTGGTCAACAGTGAAGATGCTGAATTGAGCAAGGAGATCTAGTCGGTTCAAGAAGGCTTCTTAACTGACTAGATGACAATCTAGTCGGTTGGTTCTTCTTCTTGAACCAACTAAGATGCACCAGAAGCCGCGAAATGAAGCGTGAAGCTTCGGAAAAGTTTCTATGGGCTTCTAAGATAATCCTAGCTCTAAGATATGAGCGTTATGAAGATAATAATGTAAGTCCCACTCAAGGCTTAACATTCTACGAAAATAAGCTAGAAGACTATAAAATAAACTAGACGAACCGTCTTCAAAGCTTTAATCCGAATCTCTTGACTTCAATAATGCTCCTAGAGCTTCAACGAAGCTTCAGGCACATGATCACGCGCTTTGAGAAGTCTTGAGACGTCGCTTTTGATGTATATAGAATTTTGGCGACGATCTCCATAACTGCGCTCACAAAGAGTTAGTTCACGATATTTATGTTTGTTCATCATCAAAACCAAATCCGGGGAATCAATACTCAACATTCTCCCCCTTTTTGGTGATGACAAACCAACATAAATAATAATCAATAATAATGAGTCAAAAGAAATTTACTTACTCCCCCTGCATTGATGACACGTTAATTCCATATTAAATAATAATCAAACGCATCAAGCAGACGAGGAAGGTATAAAATACGAACCCAATTATTGAAATTTAGGATCTAAATCCATTTTTATATCTTAACTCCTCCTGAATCTAACATATCAAATTAGATTCACGGTAAATTACTTTAAATTATCATTTAGCACATCGTCATTATTAATTCCCTCCCCCTTTGGCATCAGCAAAAATAGCGGGAGGAGATCAACGACAACAACAATGGCTAAAAATAAAAGCACGAGAGTCGAAGAATACGAACATGGTTCAAATGACACCAATGTAAAATAACGAAGAAAATCAAAGCACGCCAACGAGACCATAGTCGAAAATCGAAAAATGAAATCATCAAAAATTAAATCAATTTCACGTATTGAGTTATGGAACATACTCTCCAATATCAACATTCTTAGTGAATTTAGTGCATGGAAAACAATTCTATGTTTTCATAGAAACAATTCTATTTAATCAATATAATCGTCGAGCGACGAAATCAACATCAGAGACAAAAAGAATATAATGTGCACACAGAAGTAAATGGCAACACGATGTATATATAGATATAACATGATATAACAAAAGGTATACATCCGCCAACATAAATATAAACGATCATCAGATCAGTGCACAACATACAACACATGTCTCAACAGACATCAAAACGAACACACATCAAAATGTATCACCAAAACATACAAAAGTACATCAAAAATACATAACCACCCAACTATCCTACCCCACTCTCTCATGACAAAATAGATCATCCAAGTGCACATGGGAGAGTCCTCCAACGCAAGCTCAGGAGGCGGAGGCAGGATCAGGAGCAGCAGCAGGCTATGCAGAAGAGGTGGTGGTCTCTAGAACGACTAGAGTGTCAACCGAAGGGAGAGTGCGACAGGAGTGGTCTCGGGAGCACCAGCAGAAGTATCCACCGAAGGAATGGTGGCAGCAGGTGTGCTCTCGGGAGCACTAGCAGAAGTAGCAGCAACAGACGTACCCTCGGGGGGCACGAATAGGAGAACCAATAAGCTCCTCAAGATCAGCATCATCCAAGTCCTCCTCGTCAGAAACTATAGGAGGAACCTCAATGCCCAAGTGAGAACAGATGCGAGCAAGCATCTCCTCACATCGAGCAATGCGAGCCTCCTGACGGCTCTGAGAAGCTGAAGAGTCAGGTCGTGAAGGTGGAGGAGGAGCTGAAGGGGTAGTCCTCTGAACGTGACGCAAGGCCGCAAGAGATTTCTTGACGTCAGTCGCGTTCAGGGGAGGACCCAACGAACGCTGATCATCGGGAGGGAGAGGAACGCCAAAGTGACGAATGATAAGAGTTAGCAGGCAGGGATAAGGAATATGAGCTGATTTTGTGGACTTTCGGATGCATTCAAAGGATTCCATCTTATATAAGATAATGCGGGCCCAATTTATCTCGCTACCCATAAAAAGAGCGTAGATAAGCTTGAGGAAAGGCTGGGAGGGCAAGCTGGAAGAGCCGTACTTCGGTAGAAGACACGACTTCAGAATTAAGTTTAGGACCCACGCATTAGGCTTGAAATATTTCGATGGAACGCCAACCATGGTGGGAGGAATGACATGGAACATCTCAACAAGCATGGTCTAGTCAAGATCGTGGATATTATCCACGGAGATATCAGAAGGAAGCAGGCCAGAGGATGAGACACCAATTAACTGCCCTAAGATTTCTGCCGTGAGGACAATAGGTGTCCCTAAGACAGTGGTCTCAATGCAGTGGGTGTCATCATACTCACCCCGTATTCGATTGGCATAGAACAATTTGACGAGTCTAGGGTATGGATGAGGGTTCGCCTTGGGATCATGGCGAAGATAATCGAGTAGGCCGCTATAGGAGAGGAGATCTGCGAGATGTGGAAAGTCAGAAAACTGAACGAAGTGCTCCAGAATTAACGGACAGTGCTCGATACGGTTGTAAGCCGCGAGACACAACGGGTCATCACGACACAACGAGATATCGACACCACCCAAAGGCATGGGAGCCTTCCGCTTAGACGGACGAGACGAAGTACGAGGAGGAGGAGTAGGAGCCTTCTCGGTAGGCTCAGTCTCCGGGATATACTCTTCGTCAGAGTCAGAGGGTGGAGTGGGAGCACGGAATGGTCCAAGGGTTAAAATCTTTTCTTTGCCCTTGGTCCGGGGCTTGGGTTGAGATTGGGGTTTAGGCTTGGTAACGGTAGTCCTCTTCTTCTTAAGGGGAGGCGAGGAAGAGGAGGGAGAGGTAGGTGTACGAGTGGATTTGGCACGACGTTTGGGTTGAGGAGGGTCGGTAGGAGGAGACTCGACGGTCATGGGAGATGGAGTGGTAGGATGGATAGGGATTCGTGTTCTCACCATGATATCGAGACGAGACAACACATAAACGACGCACGAGATCAAACGAGAAATCGAACGAAAATGAAACCATAATACGAACCATAAAGCAAACGATCGAAACAAAAGAAATCGAGCCCTAAACGCTGAGAGAGAGAGAGAGAGAGAGAGAGGATATATACCAAGCGAGGCCCTAGGAGGAGGGGAGATGGTCGTCGACGGCAGACGGTGGCCGGAAACGACGACACACGATGGAGAGAAGCAGAACGGGTCGCGAGGTTAGGGTTTAGGATAGTTTTCGCACCGATTAGAATGAAAACTAATCGGTGCGGAGAGGCTATAAAACGATTCAAAGAGACAAAGACAGAAATGCCCCTGCGCAACTAGTCGGTCTAAGTTCAAGTGCTGACCGACTAGAATGCAATCTAGTCGGTCGGCCAATGAGCTTGGACCGACTAAATGCAAACAGTAACAGATAGTCAAAACTAGGGCAAGATTTAGTCGGTCTAAGTTCAATCACTGACCGACTAAAACTGAAACTAGTCGATCGGCTATTGAACTTGGACCGACTAAGAGAGTCCAAAAATTTTAGAATTTGAAATATTGAGTTCTCTCCTAAGAACACTTGGACGAAACATCTAAATACTCTCATACACTCTCAAACATTATTATTCTACCCCATAAAACGTACGACGCGCAAATCAAAAAACCAATCACAAATCCCGAATATTACAACAAATCTTAGCATGAACATATAAGAATAACATTATCATGCGGGATTATTGAAAATATGAATCCTAAATCTCGGATTCACCCATAATCCCCAATTCTCGACGTAACCGCACAAAGGAGTCTTCCTTGAGTGGTTTCGTGAAAATATCGGCGATTTGCTTCTGGGTTTCAACGTACACTAAAATGATGTCCTTTTTGGCAACATGATCATCTAGGAAATGGTGACGGACATCTATGTGTTTGGAACGGGAATGGTGTACCAGATTCTTAGAGAGACATTTGGCACTTTGGTTGTCCACCATGATAGGGCAAGTATCACAGTTTATACCGAAGTCTTTAAGAGTGTGTCTCATCCAAAGAACCTGAGCACACGCAGCACCGGCGGTAATATATTCCGCCTCGGTGGTTGAAAGTGATACGGAATTCTGCTTCTTGGAAAACCAAGAGACAAGAGAATTTCCTATAAAATGGCAAGTGCCACTAGTACTTTTCCTGTTGGATTTGCATCCAGCATAATCTACGTCACTATATGAGATTAACTCATATGTGTTAGACTTTGGATAAAATAATCCGTAGACGAGTGTGTAACTTCAATAACGGAAAATACGTTTAACCGCCATTAAGTGAGATTCCTTAGGTTGAGACTGATAACGAGCACATACACATATAGCAAACATAATATCAGGTCGACTGGCAGTAAGATATAATAAACTACCTATCATACCTCGATATAGACGAATGTCTACATCTTTGCCGCCCGAATCTTTATCAAGATGTGTAGTAGTGCTCATTGGAGTCTTCTTGCCAGAAGCATTCTCCATTCCAAATCGCTTTAGCAACTCCACCGTGTACTTGGTTTGGTGGATGAAGATTGCATCGTTCATTTGGCGAATTTGGAGACCTAAGAAATATTTGAGCTCACCCATGTGGCTCATCTCAAATTGGTCCTTCATGACATTAGAAAACTCTTCGCAAAGAGTGAAGTTAGTAGCACCGAAAATGATATCATTAACCTAAATTTGAACTAAACTAATATCATGATTGGCATACTTAACAAAAAGTGTAGTATCAACTTCACCCATTTTAAAACCGAAATCCAAAAGAAAGTTCTTTAGGTGATCATACCAAGCTCTTGGAGCTTGTCTCAAACCATAAAGTGCTTTCTTAAGTTTGAAAACGTGATTTGGAAATTTTTCATTTATAAAACCCGGAGGTTGAGAAACATAAACTTCCTCAACGACATCTCCGTTTAAAAACACACTTTTTACATCCATTTGAAAGAGTTTAAAATCTTTGTGGCATGCAAAAGATAACACCAACCTAATTGATTCTAATCTAGCTACAGGAGCAAAGGATTCTTAGAAGTATATACCTTCCTCTTGCCTGTTGCTTTGAGCTACTAACCGAGCTTTGTTCCGGACGATGTTTTGGTTCTCGTCGGTCCTGTTCTTGAAAATCCACTTCGTTCCTATAACGGTGTGGTTCTTCGAAGGCAATGGAACTAGCTCCCAAACCACATTCCTCTCAAACTGAATGAGTTCCTCCTCCATGGCAAGGATCCAAGAACTATTTTCGCACGCTTCCTTAATATTCTTTGGCTCTACTGAAGAGGCAAAGGCACAATGAGCGAAGTAGTTGACTTGAGATCTCGTCTTGACACTATCAAGTATGTTGCCAATGACTTGCTCATGGGGATGGTCACGAACTGTATGAAGCCGTTTGGGAACTCCCTGATCACTAGGAACATTCTCAAAAGAATCATCAGTAGGGTTAGTATCAATAGAATCAATGGAATTAGAATTACCAATAGAATCACATATAACTTCCATTGAGTCATCATCATTGATAATTCTAGGAGGGACAAAATTTTCATTAAATGAAACATGAAGTGATTCCTCGATCGTTGAAATTCTTTTGTTGTATATCCGGTAGGCTTTTCTACGGGAGGAATATCCAACAAATATCCCCTCATCGGATCTTGGATCAAATTTGTCCAAACTCCCATACGTGTTTTTAATAAAACATTTTGCACCAAAAACTCGAAAATGTTTAACTGGAGGCAATCTACCAAACAACAATTCATAACAAGTTTGTTTGGTGCCGGGCCTCAAGAGTATTCTACTAAACACATAGCAAGCGGTATGTACCGCTTCCGCCCAAAATTGATGGCCAAGTTGGCTATCATTAAGCATAGTGCGAGCACATTCCACTAGCGTCCTATTCTTTTTCTTAACAACACCAATTTGAGGGGGTGCGCGAGGGAAGGAAAAGGTGTGAGTAATACCAACTTCATCACAAAAATTTGAGAAAGACTCATTCTCAAATTCCCCTCCATGATCACTACGAATAGTGATAATGGTGGTTCCAATGAGATTTTGTACTTTCTTAACAAATATTGTGAAGTTTTCAAAAGCATCATTTTTATTAGTTAAAGAAAATACCCAAGTAAATCTAGAAAAGTCATCAACGATGACAAGTCCATATCGAGCATTCCCTAATGAAGCAACTCTAGTTGGCCCAAAAAGATCTAGATGTAAAAGCTCTAGAGGCCGTTTAGAGGAAATGCTTTTCTTAGGTTTAAATGACGATTTTGGAAGTTTGCCTCGTTGACACGAGTCACAAAGGCTTTTCTTTTGAAAAGAAAGCTTAGGAAATCCTTTAACAGAATTTAACTTGGATAGCTTAAAAAGTGTTCCAAAGTTCACATGACCAAAACGTCGATGCCATAAGTGGTGTTCACTTGTGTTGGCAATGAGACATTGTTCATGTGACTTGGGGAGGTCTAGGATATATATATATGTATATATATATATATATATATATATATATATATATATATATATATATATATATATATATATATATATATATATATATATATATATATGGATTAATGGGTATCATACGCCATATGAGAGCTTCTCTCATACGCCCTCTCACATAGAGCATCCAAGTACAAGCCCACATGGGCTTGTACTTGATTGTACTTGGGTGCTTTATGTGAGAGGGCGTATGAGAGATGCTCTCATATGGCGTATGATAGCCATTATTCTCATATATATATATATATATATATATATATATATATATATATAAGTAATAGCCAAATAAATAAATAAATATATATATCCTTATGGCGTGTGCCAGAAAATAACAAATTATTATTATCTTTACTAAAAATATGACACATTTCTTTCGCAAAGCTAACTTTGTAACCTTTGTCACAAAGTTGGCTTATTGAAATAAGATTGTGATTTAGGCCCTTTAACAAGGTAAACATAACTTATTAGAGGTTTAGACGGTGTTACGCCTATTTGGCCGAGACCCGTAAAGCACGAGCCCAGGAGCCCGACTACTGGTCAAAAGCCCATCTGCGTCCTCAAAGCCCATTCGACAAAGGCCCTACCAGAGGCCTCCTCGAACGTCGATCCGACCCAGCCCCAATAACCCGTTAGTCGATCGCCCACTCCTGCGAAAACCACTCCCCCAGAACGCGCGACCACTAAAGAGCGATAATGGGAAGGTGCTGGCATGGCAGAGGGAGCGTCGGTGAGGGGGGACTGATGGGGCACGATCAATGGCGGATGTGGGACGTGGGTCAGAGGCGATCACGCCGGGGCTCTACAAAAGGGCAAGGAAGACGACGAAGAGAGGGACCGCATCTCAGGTAATAAAACCTAAGGTACTCCATCAACGACCTCGTTCCCCCAATTCATCTCCTTCCTCCCCCGCTCGCGCCGAGAGACGCCGTTACGATCTCCTCACGAGTCGGACCGTCTCCGCCGGGCCCCCTTTCTCAAATCTCTATCTGACTTAGACATCGGAGGGGATTTGGCCGGAACCAAGGTCCGGCCCCCTGACGAGTGTTCTCGTCTGCGCAGGTGGATAGCAGATCAACGGGCCAAGGCTACCCCTCGCCCCTCTCTGACCACTCGATCAACCGGACAGTGAGGCTTCCCCTCACCGTCAGCCTGCCGTGGCCGAGCACGTCCTGCCGAGGCCGAGCGTCCTAATCGGGTCCGAGACTTTCCCTCGCCACCCGTCGGCCGTACATCTACCCGGGCGACTGAGGCTACCCCTCGTCCCCCTACCAGCCGAGGCCGAGCACACCTGTCCGAGGCCGAGCGTCTCAACCAGGGCCGAGGCTTCCCCTCGCCCCTTCTACACCGATTCGAAGCCCCCGAGGGACCCAAAGCGGGCCCCTTGACCACGTTGACCGGGTTCTCCGCGGTCAACGCTTTGTAGTGAGAAAACACTCTGAAACATCTGGCGCCGTCTGTGGGAACCGAAGATCATCCCACGAAGCAAACCACACCTACAATGGCGCGAGCCAGCAATGGAAGGAAGCGCATGACCCCCATCCCGGAGGAGGGGAATGGCGCATCTAATGGCAACCCCGAGGACACGCACGTCGACGGCCACCCCGCCCACTCAACCGAAGAGACCGGCGGCTCAGGACTAGCCACACAGGGATAGCTCCGTGCCCTGGCTCAGGAGACCAACGCGAGCCTCCAGACGTTGGTCGCGACAGTACATCAGCTTGTCGGCCCCGCGCCGCCCGACGGGGGCGCGCTGAACGATAGCCACCGATGGGCGGGGGGTCCCCCGCACTTACGGTCCGCGGTGGTCGACGACCACGGGACCCGGAAACCGAACACAGAGCGTCGGTTCACGCGGTCCGGCTCCCGTCAGGCGAGGTCACGTGCCTCCTCGCCCTATCGTGAAAGGAGCCGGAGAGAGACTGAAGGGACGAACGGCGAATCGATGACGGCATCATCTCGTCGATCACGGTCGTCCCACCGCAGGAGAAGCGAACGACACCACTCAAGAGACCGATCACGGTGGAGCAGGAGCTCCCGCAGGAGGAGTCGGGAGCGTCGGGTCAGCCCGACCCCCAGCGTGACGAAGGCTGCGGAGCCAGCCCCACCGGCGCCGGTACTACCTCCACCCCCGCTCGAGCCGGAAACAGGCGAATACCGCATCCCTGGAGGCATCCACGGGGATCGGTGTCCCTTATCGCGGAGAATAACCGACGCCCGGGTCCCCTCTCGATTCAGGATCCCGGTGCTGGGAAAGTACGACGGAATAGGAGACCCGGCACACCACGTGATGGATTACGAGGGGGACATGGCCTTCCAGGGAGCTGACGATGACCTGCTCTGCCGAGGCTTCTATTCAACTCTCAGGGGAGCGGCGAGGATCTGGTACCACAGCCTGCCCGGCCGCTCCATCGACAGTTTCGAGCAACTCGCCCAGTTGTTCTGCAAACAGTTCATGGCGGGGAGGCTGATCAAACCTGGTCCTGAACATCTGTTCAACATAGTGCAAGGCCCGGCCGAGCCACTCTGACAGTTCATGCGCCGCTTCAATGCGGAAAGGCTGAACGTGAACAACCCACCCGACCTGGTGGTCCAGACGGCTCTTAAGAAAGGGCTTCGCCACAGGGGCCTCAAGAAGTCCCTACACACCGACCCCCCAAAGGACCTCCCCGGGATCATGGCGAGGGCCGAACGCTTCATGCTGACCGAGGAGGCCTTGGCCGAGGATGCGGGAAAAACCGCTCGAGGGACCAAGCGTGGCGACGGCAGACGAGCTAGCCCCGAAGGGTACCGGACCGAGAAGAGGCAGAGGAACATGCAGCGGGGAGAAAGCGCGAGGGACACCACCCCAGACGCCATTCTCGCCCAAGTACAGAAGGAAGAGCGAGCTGATCGCCCCCCACCGAAGACTAAAAGAGGCGGGAAGAACCGGGAGAAGTACTGTAAGTACCATAAGGACGATGGTCATGACACGGAAGATTGCTGGCATTTGAAGAAGGACATTGAGAAGCTGATGAGCCGAGGGCACGCCAGGAATCAGGCCGACGAGCCGGCCCACGGAGAAGGGACCTCCACGCAGCCAGACAGGGGGAAGAAGATCAACGCCATCCAAGGCCCCCTCCGCATCATAGAGTGAGCAGGCAACGTCTCTCCCCCCGTCGGCAGCCTAGTATGAGGTGGTTATCTAGTTTTACGTCCCTCTGTCTAGCTTCATTTCCTTTTTTCCGTTTCCTCCAAATGTACCGGTCCGACAGGACTCATGAGAGTACAAACGAAATCTTTTTATCGTCTTTACTTAAAATCCCGACGGAGTTGACGTGTCGCCAATAACGCAAAAGGCCGGGGATCGCCGCCTCACTAGAGGAGGAAGCGGAGCTTTGCCCTCGCCGGCCGTCTCCCATAAGTCTGGGGGCAATTCCCCCAGCAGGCACGGGCGCTGACCGGTCCTAAGCCGAGGAGCTTTGCCCTCGCCGACCGACTCCAGAGCTCATAAGTCTGGGGGCAATTCCCCCAGCAGACGCGGACGCTGACCGGTCCTAAGCCGAGGAGCTTTGCCCTCGCCGACCGACTCCAGAGCTCATAAGTCTGGGGGAAATTCCCCCAGCAGACGTGGATGCTGACCGGTCCTAAGCCGAGGAGCTTTGCCCTCGCCGACCAACTCCAGTGCTCATAAGTCTGGGGGCAATTCCCCCAGCAGGCACGGGCGCTGACCGGTCCTAAGCCGAGGAGCTTTACCCTCGCCGACCAACTCCAGAGCTCATAAGTCTGGGGGCAATTCCCCCAGCAGACACGGATGCTTACCGGTCCTAAGCCGAGGAGCTTTGCCCTCACCGACCAACTCCAGTGCTCATAAGTCTGGGGGCAATTCCCCCAGCAGGCACGGGCGCTGACCGGTCCTAAGCCGAGGAGCTTTACCCTCACCGACCGACTCCAGAGCTCATAAGTCTGGGGGCAATCCCCCCAGCGGACGCGGATGCTGACCGGTCCTAAGCTGAGGAGCTTTGCCCTCGCCGACCGACTCTAGTGCTCATAAGTCTGGGGGCAATTCCCCCAGCCAGCACGGGCGCTAACCGGTCCTAAGCCGAGGAGCATTGCCCTCGCCGACCGACTCCAGAGCTCATAAGTCTGGGAGCAATTCCCCCAGCAGGCGCGGACGCCGACCGGTCCTAAGCCGAGGAGCTTTGCCCTCGCCGACCGACTCCAGAGCTCATGAGTCAGGGGGCAATTCCCCCAGCAGGCGCGGACGCCGGCCTATCCTAAGCCGAGGAGCTCTGCCCTCGCCGACCGACCCTTGCGCCCATAAGTCTGGGGAGAATCCCCAATGCCAGTTTCGTCCATTCCCAAGCCAAGAACAAGGCGACAACGCAAAGTACACAAGAATTCCAAGTAAGTCGATTTCATTTACAATAGTTAACCCAAGTACAAAATTGCGTCTTATTTACAGGGGATCAAGGCGAAAGGAACACCCTACAAACAATCTACTCACGACAAATGATAGAGTTCACCGACGAAGCAGAATTGGTTGACAAAAGACCCAGAGTAGGCGACCCAAGCCAACGGCCATGCAACCAGCAATTGTTGGCCGCGGGGCTGAAGGAGATGGCGGGGGCCAGGGATCCGTGTCAAGTAGACTGGCCCAAAGCGAAGCGGATGCTTAAAAATTTTGAGGATAAGGCCAGGAGGGACGGCTTATGGGGCCCGGGCTCGAGAGGACACATCCTCGGGCACTTCGCCCTGCTCGGAGCGAGGGGACTCGACTGGCGGAGGGGCTTCCCGAACGCGCTCCACACATTCCCGGAAGGAAGACTGGACGACATCGACGATCCGGGGGGCGATGATGTCTACGTACTTACCGAAGGCCTCCCTGAGAACCTCGAAGATCTTCTTCCCCAGGGTCTCGACGACGCCTTTCTCCACCTCCTCCACGAGCCGCGCCACCTGGCGCCGATCAGACAAATCCCTCTGAAGCTCCTCCCTCTCCAGACGGAACGATTCCACCGCTTCCTCAGCCGACTGATGAGCATCCCCTAGCTTTCACTCAAGGTCACCCACTTGCCCCTCCAACGCAGCCACACGGAGGGCGAGGCGCCGAGACTCCATCTGGGCCTCCATCATGGCCACCTCGGCCGCCCCGGCCCGCTCCTGAGCCCTCATGGAAGACTCCTCCATCTCCCTCAGGCGGACGGCTCGACACTGCAACTCCACAGCGAGCGTTGAACCCTGAAAAGACGAGACATGTGCTAAGAAGAGGATAAAGAGAAAGAGAGGATAGCAAGATGACCGAACCTGTGGGAGGATCCAGACCAAGGAATCCGACATCTTGTCGGCCGGGATCTTCTTGAGGAGGCTGCGGTCCCGAGGAGGGACGGAGACCTCGGCAACCTACTGGGCCACTGCTCGGTCAGCAAACATCGAACTCCCAGGGACGACAATCGAAGCCAAGTCGCTTTCCAACAAGGCCCCGACCCCTGGTGATACGGGCGAAGACGTTACGAGGGGGGTGGCTGGCAGAGCTATCGAAGGATCCCCGGCAGTCACCACGGGAGGCGCGGAACCTGCCGGGCCGGAGGGATCCACGTCCTCCTTCCTCTTCTTTCCACCGAGGAGCTCCGAAGGCGCCGGAGGAGAACGCTTCCGCCTCGCACCATCCTCACCCCCCGGAAGGGGATCGCCAGAAGAAGAGGCGGGAGGCGCGGCCACCACCTTACCCACGGCATGCTCGGCACGGCGCACCTCCTCCTCAACGGTCCTCCGAGGCACCCTTCCAGAGGTACTACCTCGGCTCTGAGCGGCTCCACGATGGATCAGCTCGTCAACGTCACAGACGAATTCGTGGCCAGCCATCCCTGCAAAGGAGACCGAAATCAGGATGAGTCATAGGGCGATCCGGGGATGAAAAAGCGACCTACCCGGAGACCACAAGACGGCCTTCAGGAGTAGGTCGTCCAGCAAAGACCAAATGGACTTCGTTTCCAAAGGAAGAGCCAACAGAAGCGCAGCGGCTGCCCGGTCGGCGTCTGAGAGAACCAACGACGGGCGAGAATGGACAGAACTGCCCCAGCTTGTCAGAATCTGGGCCTCGCCCAAGAAGACCACGAAGACATAATCCAAGTTCCAATCCCCTGACCAGCGGGGTAACCCGATCAGGCATTCCCTCCTCGAACGAGCTCAGAGTAGCAGCCATGACCCCGGACCGACCGTCTGGGCCTGGTAAAAGTAGAAGAGAAGGGGGAGAGTCGGCTCCAGACCACGGGTACAGCAGAGCGTTACGAAGCCCGTCATTACCGCGATCGAACACGGGGTGAACTGACACAGGGACACTGTGAAATGTTCCATGACCTGGATGAAGAAGGGATGGAGCGGGAAGCGAAGACCCAGGCGGAACATCTCGACGTAGACACCGACCTCATTGCTCCTCGGAAGGCAAATCCGCTCGTCGACAAATGGAACCCGAACCTCGTATGGAAAGCAGAGATATCTTTCCCGGATCTCCGCGGCCACTGAAGGAGGGGTCCTCGACGGCGTACGGAGGACAACCGGGGGCACATTAAGCCGTACGGCAGCCAACGCCACATCATCACGGGCGTAGTCTGGAAAAAGTTTCTCCTTCCCCTTATCTTGAAGAGAACGACTCCCGGCGGGGGAACCAGACTCCCTTAGCCGGGGTTCGCCCCGCCCGGACTCCGGAGGGCCCCTCGTCCTCCGGCCAGAACCGCCTATCCTAAGAGCAGCCATAAGATGAAAGCAAGAGAGGAATTACCTATTTTCAACTATTTTTGGAGAGGACAAAGAAGCGAAGGCGACGGGGAACTCCGGGTTGCTGAAGGCTCTGAATATCGGGAGGAGCGAAGAAGAAGTGGAGATCAACACAACTGGGGATCTTATATGCCAGGGGAGAATTCGAAGCGCCTGACAAGAATGCGTGGCGAGGCTCGAAGAGTCGGCGGCGTTCCGAAACTGGCGCCAGGTGAAGACCAATCGATCCGCCTCATCATGACCTGCATTTATGGCCTCGCCTCGATTGAAGCGCCGCTCGGAATCCCATGAGACATAACGGGTGATCTGAGCGAGCCGAGGCTGATCGACCCCACCAATGGCGGCTCACAAACCCTTCGGCTTCTCGAGCTCAAGGCGACTACGCGAGCGGCGGGGATAAGCTTGCCGCTACACGTGGCAGCATCTGAAGGCCGACGGCGCTTCGGAACCCGCGCCTTAAAAACATCGAACGGGCCAACTCATGATGACGACTAATAAATGAGTCGGCATCGACTGGCGAGCTCGTCAAAATCGGCAGAGGTCACATCGGCCGAGCCGAACCGGCCGAGGCCGATCAACCCGACCGATGGGGGCAATTGTTACGCCTATTTGGCCGAGACCCGTAAAGCACGAGCCCAGGAGCCCGACTACTAGTCAAAAGCCCATCTGCGTCCTCAAAGCCCATTCGACAAAGGCCCTACCAGAGGCCTCCTCGAACGTCGATCCGACCCAGCCCCAATAACCCGTTAGTCGCTCGCCCACTCCTGCGAAAACCACTCCCCCAGAACGCGCGACCACTAAAGAGCGATAATGGGAAGGTGCTGGCATGGCGGAGGGAGCGGCGGCGAGGGGGGACTGATGGGGCACGATCAATGGCGGACGTGGGACGTGGGTCAGAGGCGATCACGCCGGGGCTCTACAAAAGGGCAAGGAAGACGACGAAGAGAGGGACCGCATCTCAGGTAATAAAACCTAAGGTACTCCATCAACGACCTCGTTCCCCCAATTCATCTCCTTCCTCCCCCGCTCGCGCCGAGAGACGCCGTTACGATCTCCTCACGAGTCGGACCGTCTCCGCCGGGCCCCCTTTCTCAGATCTCTATCTGACTTAGGCATCGGAGGGGATTTGGCCGGAACCAAGGTCCGGCCCCCTGACAAGTGTTCTCGTCTGCGCAGGTGGACAGCAGATCAACGGGCCGAGGCTACCCCTCGCCCCTCTCCGACCACTCGATCAACCAGACAGTGAGGCTTCCCCTCACCGTCAGCCTGCCGTGGCCGAGCACGTCCTGCCGAGGCCGAGCGTCCTAATCGGGTCCGAGACTTTCCCTCGCCACCCGTCGGCCGTACATCTACCCAGGCGACTGAGGCTACCCCTCGTCCCCCTACCAGCCGAGGCCGAGCACACCTGTCCGAGGCCGAGCGTCTCAACCAGGGCCGAGGCTTCCCCTCGCCCCTTCTACACCGATTCGAAGCCCCCGAGGGACCCAAAGCGGGCCCCTTGACCACGTTGACCGGGTTCTCCGCGGTCAACGCTTTGTAGTGAGAAAACACTCTGAAACAGACGGGTTACCAACTTTACCAACACCAATGATGGTTCCGCTCTCGTTGCCTCCAAAGACTACTCGATTCACATTCTCATGGGCACCACTCCGGAGAGCAATTGAGCTTCACACGTCATGTGTTTTGAACACCCGCTATCGAGTATCCACCCATTCTTGGAGCTAAATTTGGATTTGTTGCTCCGTTTCTTTTTCTTGAGTACCTAAAGATGAAAATATCATTCCATGGTACCCAAGGTCATTAGGTCCTAATAGATTAGACCTTTGGAAGCCAAGTCCAATTGGACTTAGACTTCCCAACATAATCATCATTGTGCACTACATTCATGAAATAAGAATTTATGTAAGCTTGTTTTTCATGCATGCTAGTGTCCTTCGGGCCCCAAATAGTGAATGTCTTGGGAGCCCTATTCCTATTGGGAGCATGCATACGTTGTTGATGTCTACGTGATGCATGTCGTGGATAAGCATATGGCACATGATGAAATGGTGGTGGCATCATATAATAGGGTGTATGATGGTAATTATTCATATGATAGTGATGTGGATGAATATATGCATGTGGAGGAACACGTGCATGAGTGCGTCTCACTTGGTGTGCACGTGCTCGTGGACGTGTAGTATAGAAATCATCATACGTGTGAACATGTGGAGTAGGAGGTATATTCCTACATGGCATGGTATTGGTGTACATAAATGCATGACCCTTCTTTGGAGGTCCACCCAAAGTGGGTTTCTTTCCAAACGGGGGTGTGTACCTAGTGGAAGCACCATTGGTAGATGAACTACCCATGGGGTGTTTACTCCCACTTGTTGAAGCATCGGAAGTTGGCCTTACAAAGGTGGTGGGAGATTTGGATGAATTTCCCATTTTATACCCCAAGCGAATACGATGATTGGTCGGAAGTAAGTCATTTAGGATATTATCCAAATGGTCCTTACCTTTATTGAATTTATTAATTCGGCCTAATGTGGACTCATACTTCTCGGTGAGAGAAAGTATTGAAGTATCCAAAGTGGACACTTGTGTTGTGAGTACACAAACACGAGACTTGAGATTCTCATTCTCAATACTCAAAGTTGACTTTCGAGAAATCAAATCCGTTATCTCACGTTCATCCGATTCCTCAATATGAACATGCTCAAGTTGAGATTTGAGATTTACAATCTCATTTCTCAAACCTTCAACAACGGTGTCGTTGATGATGATGATAGGCTTAGGTGAGGTTTGGTGACTAGTTAACTCATCTTTAGTCTTAGTATATCTATTTACTAGTTTAGAATACTTAGACCAAATTTGCTAGTTAGCTAATCTAAGGTCATCCATTGTTACCTCATCGCCTTCATCCTCGCTTTCATTGGAAGATGTCTCTTGATCATATTCCTCTTTAGCCATGAAGCACATGTGTGCTTGCTCCACTTGTTCATCAACCGACTCTCCACTTGAGGAGTCCTCGTCGGAGTCGGTGAATGTGCCGACTTTCTTGTACCCTTTCTTGTACTTTCGAGACTTGTCGAACTTTGGCGCCTTCCATTTCTCCTTTTGTTTGTTTTGAGGACAATCCGCTTTGATGTGTCCTGGCTTGTTGCATTTAAAACACAAAGGGGCAGAGGCGTTAGTAGAACTAAATTTAGATTTGTTCTTGAAGTTACCTTTCTGGAAGAATTGGTTGAACTTCTTTGCCATGAGGGTAAGGGATTCTATGTCCAACTCGTCTTTCGATCCTTCATCATCGATAGATGTAGATGGAGCGGCCTTGAACGCAATCGCCTTTTTCTTTGGCTCGTCTTGCTTCAAGTACGACTTCATCTTGTCCTGCATCTTTATTTTACTGTCCTTGCGTACCTCATAGGACATCAAGGTACCCATTAGTTGAATGACAATATATTTATTCATATCGTTACCTTCCTCAATGGCGAATGTACGCTGTTCCTAACAAGAAGGAAGTCTGTCAATAATCTTTGAGACTTTCTCCTTTTGGGTGTAAGTCTTTTCAAGAGCCTCCAACTCGTTGGTAATGTCAACGAAGCGAGCATAGTACTCCTTCATCTTCTCACCCTGTTGCATATGAAATCATTCGAATTCTTTATTTACAACAGTGAGTTTGGAGTCTCTTACCCTACTCGTTTCTTCATGCAAGATGAGGAGTGAGTCCCAGATTTGATATGCACTCTTACATGTGCATATCTTGTTGAAGTCTTTGGGCTCCAACGCACATTGCAAGGCATTCATTACCTTGGCATTGTTTACCTCCGCGGCGACCTCCACAGTAGTCCACTTCGCGAAGTCTTCTTCATCGGGCTCGACATACTCCGTCAACGTGGCTCTCCATAGTGAAGTGCTCCGGAGAAAGGTTTCCATCCGGCATTTTCAGTACCCATAATTGGTACCGTTGAAGTGAGGAGGCCTAGTTGAGGAGTTTCCTTCCATCACCGAAGAAGCTCCTTCACGGTTCTAGAAGGTGCTATAGTCTGAAGGTGGACGAACGTTCTTGTTATCGTTGGTAGACATATCTATGAACTTGGCTCTGATACCAAATGTAATGCCCTGATAGCTACTGCACAAGTACTATAGGGGGTTGAATAGTACTTTAAAATAATCAAGAGTATAATTCCTAATTATCATGCAAACTCAACCAACAATGCGGAATGTAAATTGACAAACAAGAATTAAGCAATGCAAACAAACGATGTAACAGGTTCGGATCCACCCAAGTCTCCCCGACATGTTCCCGGTGATCCTACGTCCCAAACACCAGGATCCCTCCGGGTACTTGAGTTAGAATCCTCTAACCCAAGTTTTGCACTATGAAATTCTTGTAGAAAACCTCTACAAGATCAAATCATACACAAATCGATATGTGACTCCCACAAACCTGGATCAAAAAATTCTCTCACAACCGAGAGAAAAAATTAATAGCAATGTAAATTAAACAATGAAAAACTTACCAACAAAATCTTATGCCTTGAGTAAACTTACTGATTTTAGGGCAAGGAAGATTTTGAAGGAGAGAATGTCACCAAACCCTAGCTCCACCAAGATGAACAGCGATTTGAAGGCTAGGATGGAGTTGGTGACTTTGAATCAAGCTCTTGGCTTGAGTGGCTCACAATGAAGAGAATCTCTCTTGAGGAAATTAGGGCTCAAGGAGTTTGGAGAGATTCTTGTGAGAAAGAGGAAGCTTTAGAAATGGAGTTGAATGCTTCTCTTTGATTCTCTAAAGCACAATAAATGTCAGCCTTGAATGCTATGAAGAAGCATCACAAGATTATATAGGAGTTAGAGAAGAGGGAGGGAAAATTCGTGCATTTAATGCTCCAACGGATCTATTTCTGAAACAGTCTAATCGGTCTAAGAAGGATCACTGACCGATTAGTTTTGCAACTAGTCGGTCGGTGATTCTTCTTGGACCGACTAAAAGGTTCACAGCCAAGAAAGATAGTTCAGGAGATATAGAACTAGTCGGTCTAAGAAGACTTGCCAACCCACTAGTTTGACAACTAGTCGGTCGGTGAGTGTTCTTTAACCGACTAAGCAGTTGAAATACAATAGGCTGAATTCAAGGAGAACTAGTCGGTCTATGAACAAATTCCAACAGACTAGTTTCACAACTAGTCGGTCGATGAATTTTCTTGGACCGACTAACTAGTCAACAATAGATAGGCTGAAAAATGAAGGCATAACTAGTCAGTCTAAGAAGAATTCCAAACCGACTAGTTTGACAACTAGTCGGTCGGTGAACGTTCTTGGACCGACTAATTGGTCAACAGTGAAGATGCTGAATTGAGCAAGGAGATCTAGTCGGTTCAAGAAGGATTCTTAACCGACTAGATGACAATCTAGTCGGTTGGTTCTTCTTCTTGAACCAACTAAGATGCACCAGAAGCCGCGAATTGAAGCGCGAAGCTTCGGGAAAGTTTCTATGTGCTTCTAAGATAATCCTAGCTCTAAGATATGAGCGTTATGAAGATTATAATGTAAGTCCTACTCAAGACTTAACATTCCACGAAAAGAAACTAGAAGACTATAAAATAAACTAGACGAACCGTCTTCTAAGCTTCAATCCGAATCTCTTGACTTCAATAATGCTCCTAGAGCTTCAACGAAGCTTCAGGCACACGATCACGCGCTTTGAGAAGTCTTGAGACGTCGCTTTTGATGTACATAGAATTTTGGCGACGATCTCCATAACTGTGCTCACAAAGAGTTAGTTTACGATATTTATGTTTGTTCATCATCAAAACCAAATCCGGGGAATCAATACTCAACATCTTCCTAATTACAGTCGGAGATGGGGAGGTCGCAAATTAGTTTTCTGTTCTTACGAGCGACGATGTGATACCATATCGCACGGGAGTCAATCTTTACTTGAAAAAAGTGCCTAAAAAGTCAAATGGATGGTTTTATTCCACAAATCTCACAAAGCATGGTAAAACAGACCATATGGGAAATAGCAGAGGTGAAAGCCGGCGGAGAGGAAGGTCTAAAAACTCAAAATCTCTAAGATAAAGAGATGGATATGAAAATGAAGACCAAAGAGAAAACATCTCAAATATACTCCAACTTCATGTCTCCGAGAAAAGAAAATTCTTTCGTTTAATTTTGGAATCCTAAGTTTATAAGGAGGAGAAAGATAATCTGAGTGGATCTTGGTGGACATATCGAAAGATAACTCTGGCACCTTATCCAAAATCTCTCGAGGCGCGATGGACGAATCATCAACCCAAAGAATACGAAGTCGGGGTTCCCTGAGGAGTCCATTCCCCTTCCCTGGAACTAAGATATACTGCGAGGGTCGAAGACGTTGCAAAATTTCAGACGGAGATGGTTCTCTGATCTTCAAAGGCGGCCACATGATTGAAAGAACTAAAAAGAGCACAAATGAAAAGGGGAGACTACCTTAGCAATGGTTGATGAGTGTCAAAGGAAGCAAAAGCAAGAGCAGGATTTCCAAAATATGGGAACGAAATAGGTTTGCTTCTTTGTTTCCTTCTATCCATTTATATCAGAAAGCCGAAGCCCGAGCCGTTCGATAAAAGGCACGTGTCCAAATCTGATGCTACTGCTATTTCAAATTTCAAAACAAGGCAATGACCGAAGCAAAAGGTAAAGGGTTTTGGCGGTAGAAATCAAATATGTCCGCTTCGATTGTCGTGCTCATTTAATGTGATTTCACATCATTCAGTCTCAATCAACGCCTTTCTTAAGCATGAGTGATGGGGCCATTGTTGATACATGGGTTCGGCCTACAAAGAGGGGATATATCAATGCAACCAGAAAAGTGAAGCCTACTTGAAATAGTAAGCCTCAGCCCAATAACCCGAAAGCCCATTAACGAGGATAAGCTATTACCTAGTCAAAGGAACAGCTCATCCGCCTGTTCGGTCCCACTAATTGCATGGGATTGGTTAATGAGGGCCGAATAAATGGGCTGCCGTTATCAACATTCCTGGAGAAGATATCGCCATCATAAATGAGGAGTCGGTATGTATTAGCCAGGGAAATCATCGACTATAAATAAAAGAGAGGACAATTGAGAAAGGGTTCAGACTCTAGAGGTACAGAATACTAGGTACTCTGACAAACTCATCTCCTTCCACTCTTACATCTCTTCCTCCAAACGCTTGAGGTGACTGAATCAGGATGATCTCCCTTGGGTCGATCTTGACAGCCACAAGCCTTTCTTAAGTCATTACTAAGTTAAGTATATGAGGGGACTTCGGTCGGAACCCAGATCCGACACCCCTAACGATTGTTTGTGGTGCAAGTCGTTCGAGGCACGACCCAGCAGAAAGGTCGAATGGTCGTCAAATTCGACCGTGAGATTGGTCGAGCTCCAACCTGGCGCTCGAAGTCAGCCTTCCTCGACCATGGTTATACCAACAAATGGTCCACATCAACAGCTGACGAGGCTCCACCTCATCGAAGGAGTCCAAGTCAGTCCCGATTACTGTCGACTGGAACCCAGTTGTCAATAGGATCCAACTTCTTTGGCTGTTCTTGGCTTCCAAATCACATGATAACCATACTTGGAGCTATATTTCAATTATTTAGGGTTTTACACATTTCAAATGCTTTCTTCTACGTTGAATGTCTAAATTGATTATCCTTAATTCAAAAGATTTTAAATCATGGTAATTACTTTCTTAGTTCATAAAAAATTCCAATAATCATGTAACTGTTTCAAAGTGTGCGTTAAAATATTTTGTTTGGTTCAGCCAGAAAAGCTCTAAGGTCAGCCCAAATGCACCATAGTTAGGATCAGGGCATCTCTATGAAGCCGAGTGTATTTGATTGATACCTTCGAGATTATTGAATTTATAGTTGAAGTGTAGGATTTGAAGCGGGCCTTCAAAGTGCACGGTAATGGGCCTGTCCTACCTTCAGGCCCTTAACCACTGCTCACTTCTTAATCGGGCATAAGCCAGGCTTTTTCAGACTGGGGTATTCAAGTAAATAATTCAGGTAGAGGTCATGACGCGTTTTCCTAATAGTTACCTCACAGTTGCATTTTTTGAACAATGATGACAAAACTATAAAAGTGCCTAAAATCTTCCAGCCGTTTTTGTTTATTTCTTGCTTCCTACCAAAGTCAGCTCCAGATCAATAGGGATACATATGTTACTGCTCGTCCATATTGTTGGGTTGCAACAACGTCGGCTAAGCTTAGGTATTCTTAGGGCTTACATATGGCCATTTTGGAAAATCCAAGAGCAAAATCAATTGGGCCCCTTGTTTAAAAAAACGCGAATTTTTATGTTTTTTACGTTTAAAACCCGTCTAAAATGGTTCTCGTATTAAACGACCGTCCATTTGAATTATTCAGAAAAATACGCGCTTTTTTAGAAGTTGACAAACAAAACGCGTTTTATTCCCGTATTACGCATTTTATGCGTTTTAAACTCATTTTTAGGGGCACTTTTAAATCATTTTTGTTAAAACCAAAAATGACCTTAACAATGAAGCAGTTGACATGGAACCTGCCGCGGAGGTGGAGCCTCGTCAGTTAGATGAGTGGGACCTGAGGTTAGTAGAGCCTGGGTCATTGATGGATTGTTGATGATTCAGGGTAGTCCAATCGACCCTCGAATAGGTCGATCCTCGCTCGATCGATGACGAGGGATAGCCGAACGTCCTTGGTGCTGAAGTAATCGAGCCTCAATCGATCAGCTTTAGAGTACGATCGGGTGAACGTCCTGCTGGTCGTGCTTCGCCGATCCTGCAACACAGAGCAGCATCGGGGGGGTTGGATCTGGGTTCCAATCCAAATCCCCTCCGATGCTTAAGTTAGAATGAGAACTTAAAACTGAACTTGGAGCTGTCAAGATCGAGCCACGGAGATTCGTCTTGAATCAAGCTTCACAAGTATATATGGAGGAAGAAGTAAAAGTGAGAAGCAGGAAGTCAAAGTGTATGATAGCTCGTACCTTTTTCCTCTTCATCCTCCATCTATTTATAGATGTCGAGGAAAACCGAGTGACGTTGGGTGTCCAACAGTCACCAATTAAGGCGCCACGATATTCCCCCTTTTGTAGAGGCAACCATCGCGCACGTTTGCCTATTTAATAGCTGCCTTCATTTCCACGTTCATTTAGTGGAAAGACAATGGGCAGAAGGCTAATGGGCTTTGACTTAGTCAATTTGGGGCTTCCGTATTGGGCTTGGCGGACTTCGTCTGTCAGATGGGCGATAATTGATCGAGGGTCGGCCCATAGGTGCAACAATTTTGAACTATGATTTAATGGTCATACTTTGGTTTAGTGCATGCTACATGGAATATAATAGTATGATCATGTCATTTTGGTTAAAACTATGAATACAATTTAAATCATGAATATAGAACTTATTTTACTCTTATTTCATATTGATATTATTGATTGTAAGTTCATTTGGATGAATGATATCTTGACAGTATTCGTATTTTTAGTCGCGTTTTTTATCCGGGTTAACGAATTAAATACGAATTAACCCGTTTACGTATTATTCCCGTATTACGCATATTTGACCGAATTTTTGACCAAACGTATTTTGAAATTGATCGAATTAAACATGTTTTATTCTCGTCCCAAATATTTCATGTATTACGTATTGCTAACAAGTATTGGCCCACTAGGGTCAAGTGAAAAATATCATACCAATGTAAAGATTTAGTGTGCCATATTTAAGAAAAAACAACAAATATATTATGTACATATTTATCCATCGAGTCTCTTTTTCATTTTCAAAAGGTATTTAATGAGATATTTGGGAACATCCCCCAATATTGGGTGTGCGGGTGTGAGTTCATGGTTTTTTTGTGTTGCCCAAACAAAAGCTCCTCTTCATCCCTTATTGCATGATTGACATATCTTTTTCATGAAATCAAAGAAGCTCCTTCTTTTCTCTATTATTTACATGGTTGCCACCTCCCTTTTGCACTTTGCCCCCGTATTTTTTTGCTCTTCGGCCCCTGCTTTTCACATTTTAACCCCCACCCATCCACACTTTTTTCACTTTGCGACCCCTCTCTTGGGCCATTGCTTTTCTCAATTTTACCCCCGGATGATACTCACACACACCTCACTTTTTTCACTTTGACTCCTGCTTCTCTCCGTGGTTTATTCTGGTCTCCGTGCACAAGGAGCACATAGTTTCTAGTATTCGATATAAGTAGCCTATCTCCCACCCGTTGTAAAAACGAAACATGTTGTTGTTGTGAATGGATAATACCGAATTGGTTAGGATCACGGCTTATCTTATAGATAAGACGTATCTATTGTATCTTATCTATGTACGCTCCTCTAATTTTATAAATAAAGAGCTGTGGTTCCTCTCCACATGATGATTCATAACACGTTATCAGCACGAGACTCTAAATAAAATTTCCACACAAAATCTATCGTTTCAAAAGCGAAGGAAGGCGGGAGATCCACGCGCACGACGTCCTCTACATCAAACGAGCATCGTCATCCGCGTAGGCTTCATTCAACCGTCGTTATATCTGGAGGACGGATATAAAGTTATTTCTCACTAAAAATGTCATTTTTATCATACGTATGATAGTTTTATCCATAGATCTCGCAAGATCGAAGTGAAAATCGCCTAAATAGACGATTTTTATCTTCTAAAAATCATGTTTTTAACATGTTTTTAATCTGAAATAAAATAGAAATTATTGTTGCCCCACGGCAACGCTAGCGACCTAACTGCCGACCGACGTCGATCTTCCACCTCAAAGGTGGAATTGACCCCCCTCTCACGCACGCAGCAAGAGAGGGGGCACCGCTCAGACCGACCCTCGCCTAAACAGTGGGGATGTCCGTACCCCCCGCCAGATCGGCAGGGTTGTCCACAACCCCCAACTGAACAGCGGGGTTGGAGCCACTCAGCCCGACCCCTGCTTGATCGACGGGGCTGTCCACAACCCCCGCCTGAACGACGGGGTTGTTGATGTCCCCGACGCCTGCCTGAATAGTGGAATTGTCGCCATCCCGCCTCACTTGTGAACATGCCGCCTCACGGCGGCGCAAGCACGCTCTGCCCCTCCCTGCCACCGCTCGACGGTGGCATAATCACTTAGGGGCGGTGCGGATAAAACCTAGCTGTCGCCCCTCTCCATTAGAACATTGGGCCTGAAGCCATACTAAAAAAAAGAAAGAAAACATAAGCTCTGTGGGCCGCAGCTTGCATGCAGGCAAGCTGCGGCCCACAGGCCCGCAGGCCCGCAGGCAAAATGTTTCTCTAAAAAAAGAGAAAGTGGAATAAATAGGACTGCGGGCCTGAAGCCAGTAGCCACACTGCAGGCTTTAGGCCTGTATGCCGAAATATTCTGAAAAAAGAGCAGAATAGAAATAAAGGGGTTTTGGGGGCTAAAAATAACATTAAAAAGTCTTATGGGAACCTAAAAATTACTGAAAAATCAAGATAAATAAGGGACTGAAATGAGATTTTAAGGGGACATTTGGGGATTTTTAGGGATCATTTGGGGGATAAATTAAAAGGAAAACTCCTTCCTTTTTCATGAAGAACATGTCAATTTGGGCTCTTTTCAAACTTTTTTGAATAATCCCAACTAGCACAACTTTTTGCATTATATGATGCCTTTTTATGATCATATTTATATGCTCTGCATCACTTTTAATTAATTGCTTATTCTGTAGATAAACTGATATTCTGTTGTGCAATATTAAACTTAATATTTAGGAAGATCCTACGACTGCTCTGTCGTTAGTCACTTAACCTAACGGTGTATGACGTTTCCCAGTGGTCCAATAATTATTAAGTAATTAAACTTTTTATCCTTCTGTGAATATAAATGCATGTGATGCCTATGATGAAAATGTCTACTGAAAATGTTTAATGAGCACAAATTTTTGCATGGATGGCTAATTCGCATAGGCTGTTTAAGTCCCACAATTTTCTTTTCCTGCACTTTTCTTTTCCTTTTTGAGAGAAATTGTAGCAAGGAAATTATGTAATGTCCAAGACTGACAAATACTTTCCATAGAGACGGAGGCCACACTTGAAGCTGACGATTTTATATGGGACCCACGGGGTTTCCAAAGTTGTAATTTCTTTTTAAGCTTTCATCTGTGTAATATGGATTGTAATGGGACTATAGACTTTTTATTTATGTGGGACTGGCAAATCCACGCAATTAGCTCTTCATTTAAAAATTGACTCCGCATGAAAATGTTTATTGTTTAAATTATTAATTCATGCAAATTTGTGCTCTGCTAGATAAAATGGCTAAAATTACAAGTGTCGATCTCGTAGTGCCGGATTTATCAGGAAGAAACTATATGAGCTGGCAGCTCGATGTGAAGTTTCATATGCGGGCTAAGTCCCTCATTTCTGCTGTGACTAAAAATGAAAATATAAGCGATATAGAAAAGGCGCACGCCATCATCTATATTTGTCACCATGTGGACAACACCTAAATGCTGAATGCCTTATGGTCAAAGATCCAGTTGAGTTGTGGACTGCCCTTGAGGATAGATATAAACATCAGAAAGATATTATACTACCAAGGGCACGATATGAGTGGGAGAACCCGAGACTGCAGGACTTAAAGTCCATAGCTGAGTTCACCTCAGCTCTCTTTAGCATCATCTCACTCATGAATTTGTGTGGTGAAAAAGTCTTAAAAGACCGCATGCTGGAAAAGATGTACATGTCTTTCCATGAGAAAGATGCGATACTAATGCAGCAATATCATGAACGAAAGTTCACCAAGTATTCTGAGCCGCTGTCATGTTTACTCATGGCTGAACAAAACAGAGAGCTTCTTCTCGCCACTCACAACACGCGCCCATGGCACTGCCCCCTCCCAGAAGCTCACAATGCATCTTCTTCTAGAAAGAAGAGAGACAATAAAAGAAAAGAAAGACCACAAAAAAGGGGGATAGAACAAAGGGCCGGGGGTCAAGTTCAGCAGCGAAGAAATGAAGGGAAGCGTAAGTTCACCTGGCACAGAAATGATAACAAGAAGAATGATGCACCCCCACCCAAGAGTGATTGGGAAGACCAGTGCCATAGCTGTGGCATGAAAGGTCACTGGTCCAGAGTGTGCTGAACTCTGTAGCATCTCCAGGAGATGTATAAAGAAAACAAGAAAAAGAAAGATGAAACAAACCTGGTGACATTTGATGCTCCAGTCAAGTTTACAGCTAACGACTTCGAAACTGATGACCTTCTTGATTAGCCTTCTATTTTTATCTTAGCAACTTATTTTAAGAACATTTCATATTATGAGAGCTTTTGAATTATGTAATTTAATTTTGAATAAAAAATTTTATGTTTCTGAATGCAAATGTTTATTCATCTTTATAGATGGATCGCTCTCATGACTGCTTAGTAGACAGTGCTTCAACACATACGATCCTTCAGTATAAATGCTATTTTCGTAGCATTATACCATATAAAAGCCTTGTAAATACAATTTCAGGGCCATCGAAATAATTGAAGGTTCTGGGAATGCAACTTTGTTGCTCCATAATAGAACAGAAATTAAAATAAAAGATGCATTATTCTCTCCGAATTCACCGAAACTTAATAAGTTTCAAGGATATCCGTTTAAATGGATTCCATTTGGAAACAGCAAATGTAAATGAAAAAGAATCACTGTATATAACATCTCCAGAAAAAGGAGTAGAATACATACTTGAAATTTTTGCGAGCATTTCATCAAGCCTCTATCATATAAAGATTCGGAGAGAGGAAGCTAACTTGACGGAGCACCTGAAGTGCCCGACATCAGCCAGGTTTTTACTTTGACACGATAGACTTGACCACCTTGGCTCTGTGATGATGCACCGCATCTTATCCCAACCTCATGGGCATAAGCTGAAGAACCAGAAGATTCTTCAGAAGGAAGAATTCCCTTGCATCCACTGCTTCAAGGGGAAATTAATAACAAGGACATCACTACTAAAGTGGATATCGAGTGTCCAAGCTTCCTCGAAAGAATACATGGAGACATGTGTAGACCTATCCACCCCTAGTGGGCCATTTCGGTACTTTATGGTATTGATTGATGCATCTTCAAAATATTCGTATGTGTGTCTACCATCGACCTGCAACTTAGCATTTCCAAAGCTACTGGCACAAATTATAAAGTTGCTGGCGCATTTTCAAGACAACCAAATAAAGGAAATACGTCTGGATAATGCTGATAATTTACCTCCCGGTCATTTCAAGAGTACTGCCAAGCAACATGAATAGAAATTGAACATCTAGTGCCGCATGTTCATACCCAGAACTGGTTGGCAGAGTCACAAATAAAAATACTCTGATGGATTGCACGTCCATTGTTAATGAAATCCCAATTGCCGGTGGATACATGGAAACATGCAATTCTGCATGTTACATCGTTAATAAAAATAAGACCCTCTGGAGGTCAGAGTCTCTCTCCAATGCAGCTTGCATATGGAGTGCCACTGAACATTTCTCATTTGAGAATATTTGGTTGCACAGTTTACATCCCCATTACACCACTACAGAGGACAAAAATAGGACCTCAACGTCGCCTAGGTATTTATGTAGGGTTTGACTCACCCTCAGTTATAAGCTACCTAAAACCCAAATGGGGGATGCGCTCAAGGCACAGCTTGAAGACTGTGAATTTGATGAAACAATTTTTCCCAAAATGGGCCCAGACACTGAGAAATCTGGTGCGAAGCACATCATAACGTGGGATACAAAAAGCTTGAGCCACTATGATCAGGTAAAAAATGTGAAGATGAGATCTTGAAGATCCTCCACATACAAAACATTGTTCACAGATTACCGGATTCATTTACTGACAACCAGAAGATTGTCAAATCACACATTCATGCTGCAAATACTCCATGTCACGGTCGGTTTTCGATCGTACTTTCTTCGTGCACGTGCTTTTGACCGTGCACGTCTTTATTTTTGACCTTGTTTGTTTTTGAATACTTTGGTGTGATATGTCGTTCTGATCGTCTCTGAGAGTATTAAATTGTGGAAGTAATTTGGGACAACATTTCTCAAGTCGTTCTCCCACGATTTGAATTTTGTTTCAAGAGACGTCACGATTTTCACTTTTGACGTGAGACATTTCTATTTTTAGTTTCGTCCCTCGACGTCAAAATTGTGATCTGTCTTCTTAGTTTTCCTTCTCTCATCGTCCCGGTCACCCCAGTATTTATTTCACGATTTTTGGACTTCGTTTGACCTACGTTCACTTTTACCCAACCTATTATTTGTTACGCCTAAGTTTCACCTAGTTTAAGTTCTCCAATATTCTTATTATTAATAATACCCTCCTTAGTGTAACCTAGCCTCATTTTAACTCAGGTTGCACCCTTGCCTGGCCGCACACATGAGAGGAGAGAGTTAGCCTTTATCTTTATTTTATAATTTTCAAACTAAATACTTTTAAAACCTTATACCTAGTCTACCATAGCCCTAGCACGTTTCAGCCCCTCTACCCTATTAAATAGCACCTAGGTTAACCATTTTCCTCAAGCAAAATACCCCAGCCATCAATTTTTCCCTCCTCAAATTTTCGCACAGCCCGCACCCTCGCATCCGCTCAGCCAGACCGAGGGTTTCCCCCGCATCCGCTCGGTCTGACCGAGAGCCGCCCCCGCATCCCGCACCGCTCCGCACCAAGCCGCTCCGCTGCAACCCAGCATCCACTCACCCCGACCGACCCGCTCTCCCGCATTGGCCGCTACGACCGAGAGCCCCTGCTCCGCTACGACCGAGAGCCCCTGCTCCGCTGCAACCCCGCATCCGCTCGCCCCGACCGACCTGCTCTCCCGCATTGGCCCGCTACGACCGAGAGCCCCCGCTCTGCTGCAACCCCGCTCTGCTGCAAGCCCGCACCCGCAGCGCCTGACCGACACCCCCGCTCGGTCTGACCGAGGGAATCCCCCGCTCCGCACCAAGCCCCGCCCGTTGCAGCCCTCTGCTTCGCAAGCGCCCGCATCTGCAGCGCCCGACCGACCCAGCGGCCCGCATTCTCTCGGTCTGACCGAGAGAATCCCCCGCAGCGGCTCGCTGCGACCGATAATTTTCGTTGTAACGCCGCATCTGTCGCACTGCAGTGCAGCCGTGGGTCCCCCAAGCCCTCCAGAGCTGTTGTGGGTCCCCCATTGACCCCTAGCACTGCTGTGGGTCCCCTCCAGTGATCCCCTTCGCTGTTTTGCCTATTACGACGTTGCGACACGTCGTATCTCCTTCGTCGCACGTTCTAGCTTTGAAATCTTGGTTCGTTGATCTGGTTACTGCCCAGACTTGGCGGGCAAGGAATCTAATTTGGAATCTAGATTAGGAGCGCGATCTTTTATTTCAATCCCTGGCGTCGCTAGCCGACGCCAGTGTAGCTTTCGCGTCGTGTTGAGGTAACGTTCTGCACTCTTAGGATCCCCAACCCTTGCCGGTTAAACAATATAAAATTTGGTGTTTTTAATTGTTTAGATTCACTAATCAAGATAACTTAAATTGGGTCTGTAGGCTGGTGGACTTGTGCACATAGGTAGTTTGGACTTTTGGATGGTGTTTTCGGACGTCAGGTTGCAGGCAAGTGAAACTTGATCGTTCCTTGTTTAGGCCACGCTTTAGGCCACTTTTTGTACCGTAGCGTAAAAGAGACTAGGCAGTGAAATGATAGCTGCCTGGACACAAGTTTGATCTAGCTTGACAACGAAGCTAGGTCCGACACTTACTTGCTTTCGTCATGCTGCCATGACATCCATGTATCTCTGCCTGCCATGTTTAAATACCTTAGCTGTACGCTTTTTAAATACAATTTGACATGCCATGTCATCCATACATGAATGTTGCATTCGTAGCACACGCTACCATACTTGTACTCCCTTGTTCAGGCTAGGCACCTGCTTTTGCGGGCACAACCCTAAGCCTATAACACTTCCTGGCTCGTGGTCCAGAAGATGGACGCCAGTCTATATACACGTGGTGGGGTATGGTGAAGCAACCACTCAGCGTAGAATTGTGCCCGTACATTCACTTCAGCTGTAAGGCGTAAACTCTAGGTTTGGGGTAGGGTTAAGCGACCACTCAGCGTAGAAGTGAGCCCGTACAGCCACTTCATATGTAAGGCATAAACTCTGTGCACGACATGAAAACGTGACTTGTAAATCCATGTAAATGTTAGTAGTCTTGCTACACCTGCCATGCTAGTTGTCTTATTATACTTGTTGTTTCCCTTACCTGTTGCACTCATACAATAACTGCCATGTCATTGAATAAATTTTAGAACTGCTAGGTTGTTTACTTTTCTTTTAGTTTCCTTGCACAAGTATTTTGTAGACTTGCTGACATGTGCCCCTCTCTTTTTTGGGTGTCACATGTTAGACCCTAAGCCAGAGACCGTTGCTGAGGACGAGGTGTTTACTGACGCCGAGCTTGGGCCTACGTTTGACGAGGAGTTTGTGGACACCGATGATCAGTCTTAGAAACTGTTCTGAGTTACTTCTGTTTTAGGTTGCTGTTAGTTGTCGGTGCGTAGCACCTTTACTTTCTCTACATTGTACTATTGTTGGCCATGCTTGGGCCTTTTTGACTCTTTTCTTTCCAGCCTAGTGGCTTTTCTGTGTTGTTGGAACTTATTTATATCGGACATTCTGAGATTGAATAATTTTTCATCTGTCTCTCTTTCCTTATTATTATTGTTGTTCTGCTTCGCACTTGCAAGGACCTGAACTCCGTTAAATCCAGACACTTTATAGACCGGAGCCTCACAGCTCCAAGTCTGAGCGGACCTTCTTACATCTCGCCTCCATTTTAGGGAAGCGGGGTGTAACAGGTTTTGTTGGTGGCCCATGCAGGTCCCTTTTGCAACTGCAAATTATCGGAACAACGATAATAATTATAGGATGTCCAATAAATAAATTTCGACATCCGAGTCATAAGCTTTGAGTCTAATTTATATCGTTTTCCTATGTCATTAGATGGCAGGAAGACGACAGACCCGAGCTGGTAGTGGGCCCAATCGTGCTGAGGTGCCGGATAGAGAGCCCACCAATGCTGAGATCATAAGGATGATGCATCAGATGATGCAGGTGCAGCAGGGTATGCTTCAGAATACCCAGAATGCCCCTCACTTTGAGCCGGGAGCGAAGCAGTTTCGGGAGCTGGGCCCGACTTACTTTGAAGGATCTGAAGGACCGTTGGCTGCTGAGGAGTGGATCAGGAATACTGAGGATAATCTGAAGATGTCAAAGAACAACCCGGCTGGATGGGTTGATTTGGTGAAGAAGCAGCTCAGGGATAATGCCCGCAACTGGTGGGATGAAGAAGAGGAGCTGTTGGTGAAGCCGATACCTTGGGCTACTTTCAAGTCCAGGTTCGATGAGGAGTACTTTTCGAAGGCTGCCAGGAGGGAGATGTTGCAGCGATTCATTGAACTGAAGCAGGGAAACCTGACGGTGGACCAGTACCATCAGGAGTTCACCAGACTGAGTCGCTTCGCACCGAAGATGGTGGAGGATGCTGAGGAGAAAGCTCAGAGGTTTCTACAGGGTCTTTCCTTAGACTTGCAGAGCCTGATGTCTTCGTCAGATCTGGAGTCTTATCAGAAGTTGTTAGTAGCTGCTAGGAGGCAGGAGCGGATTGCGAGCCAGAAGAGAGGATAGACTTCTGGAGCTGGAAAGAGGTCTATGGATCAGGCCAGGGCAGTGGTTAGGCCTGTGTTCAAGCCTAACCAACCAATGCAGTTCAAGAGGCCAGGTGGGCCTACTCTGAAGACTTGCCATTTCTGCGGCAAGACTGGTCACATCAAGGAGCAGTGTAGGAGAATTCTGGACTAGTGCCTAATTTGTGGAGACGCTACTCATGCAACGAAGGATTGTCAGCATGCAAACCAGATGCGGAGAGCATCGGATGGAGTTCAGCAACAGAGAGGACCAATTGCTGCTCAGTCGTTGCAGCAGAGATCCCCTGTACCTGCTAGACGTGGAGCGCCTCTCATTCCACAGAAGCAGGCTTTTCAGCAGGCCATGCAGCCGAGGAGGCAGGCTTTCCTAATGACGGCAGTGGAGAGCGAGGCTGTGGATGAAGTTATTGCAGGTAACCCTCAGTATAGTTGTTTCCTTCCTTTGTTAGTTTGGGCTTGTTAGATTATGTTTGGTTTCTTGCATATGATTGTTTGCTAGAATAGGGTTTGATTGTTAGATTGTCTGTTAGGTGTGATTTTGGTTTGCACATTTCCTGCATGAGTCCTCTTTGACTCTGGTGCATCGATGTGCATTATATCTCGGAGCTTTGTGGACGAGTATTCCTTGACAACATCCCCTCTTCCCAATAGTTGGAACATTGTTACAGGAAATGGCGTGATCTTGGTGCATCGTGGTTGCAAATCTTGCCCTTTGGTGGTCTGTGGACATGAGCTTTACACTGATTTTATTGTCCACGACATCATCAACTATGATGCCATCCTCGGGATGGATTGGATTGCGAGTTTTTATGCTACGATCGATTACCGGAGGAAGAAGGTGGTGTTCGAGATCCCAGGACATCCAGTGTTTGAGTTCAGCCGCGGCAGCAGTTCGCTTGGCCCTGTCAGATTTCGGGCCAGACCAGTGGATATTTTTGCTATGCAGATGGATCAGAGTAGACCAGCTGTGGTGTTAGAATTCGACGACGTCTTTCCCGAGGAGATGTCTGCATTGCCGTCCGATCGGGCTCTTGAAATTTCGATTGATCTTATTCCGGGAGCGCAGCCTATTTCGAAGGCACCGTATCGTATGGCTCCAGCTGAGTTGGAGGAGTTGCGTAGGCAGCTGGATGAGCTTTTGCAGTAGGGTTACATTAGCGAGTGTTTGTACTCTTTTTCCTTAACTATAGTTCTTTCCACATGGTTTTCCATAGCTAAATGTTTTAACGAGGCAAACCTCACCAACTCATGATCCTGAAGTATCCACCCCATGTGAGACTCCTACAACACTCAGAATCCTGAAGTATTCATGAGCAGAGTCCACATCTATGGCTGGATAAGTGGGAGTGTTGTGAATGGCTAATGCAGAGTTGGTTAGGATTACAGTTATCTTATAGATAAGACCGTATCTATTGTATCTTATCTATGTACGCTCCTCTAATGCTATAAATAAAGGACTGGGTACCTCCCCAAATGATGATTCATACCGTTGTTATTTTTTTCAATCTTTATTATCTTTACAAACTTACAAAAGCACCTTGACGAATAAGTTTTTCCCCAACTTATTTTATTTGATAATATTAATAGGTGGGGTAAGCTTTGGATAATTAATAGATGGACATGGGATGTGCATGAAGGCATTAATGGATTTTGGGTTGGGGCAGCACATGGCCCCATGTGGGGGGCAGGCAGCAGTCTAACTAATGTATATTATGGGGTAAGCCGATGCCTTCGCTTTGGCTCAGCAGCCGGACACAGGAGGCTTGGCTTAATTATAATAACTTAAATGACATTTATAATTGATATTATGAATCGCCTTTTAATTTTCTTTATTGTTTTATTCCTCCTCCATGCAAATCCAACTGTTTTTAGAACAATAAAACATTTTGTAAATGGACGGATCGAAGGTTAAATACTTCTAGGGGTTACCCATTTATGGGATTTTGTGATTTTAGATTGTGTACTAAAATTCTATAAAAAAATTTTCAAAAAAAATAAGGAAAACTAGGTTTTTTTACAAGTGCACAGCTAACAACTACATAATGCCCAGAGCAAAAATAGTAGGGGCATTAGCTCCCATTATTGTAGATTAGAACAAAAATATTAAAAGCATTTAAAACATTTAAAAAAAAATATGGATAACATGAAATTGAACCGAACCTTGTAGTAGGCAGACCAAGTCAGCAGCAACATCTTCTACCAAACATTCAGCATTCTTAAATGTGTAGGTTGAGCTGTCCGCCTGTCTCTCGTAGAGCCCTAAATCCCTACCATTGCATGCACATGGGTTTAGCATCATTAACCAACTTCTTCTGCATGCATTCATCGAAGCTAACACCTATTACCCAATCAATTGTTTAACTACAAGCCGGAACCGACCTTGTTTGTTTTGCATTTGATTAACGTGACGTTTTTGTATATTACTCCATCAAAGTAGTTTTATATTTATAGTTTATGCTAAGAGAACAATGGGGGTATCAAATGAGATATGAGAGATTTTCCAATATTAAATGCTATATATTCTTCCTCATATAATACAAGGAGTTCTATGAAGTGTACTTTTTTGCTTCACGTTCTTTTTGTGGAGAGATGATCGTATATGAGAGAGATGTCACATATACCATATGATACTTATTATTCTCTTATACAAATTCACCAAAATTGTATTATTGTTCTTTTCAAACTTGGGATATTTTCTCCATCACTACCAGCATGTGACTATGTCGCAAATTACAAGCTAAACACCATGACAACCTAAGATACATGCCTAGCTGACGAAGCAAATGGTGCTTGACACTACACTAAGCAGACCATCAATGATTATTCAGCTGATTATTTGAAAGGACAAGACTAGTAAAACCCCACGACTTCGGCCTACCAGCCCAAAAACCCTCACGCGAGGCCAACATGCACTTCATTAAAGGCGACAACAGAGCTGACCGTTGGGTTCTCCCATCAATACCGACCGTTCAGCTCGTCATTAATGCAGGCATTCAATGATTGATCGTTCAGCTCGTCATCAATGGCACGACTCAAATCCAAATGTAGTAAAGCTCCATAAAGGCTCTGACATTACCTTCTTACTTCTGATGCCTATAAGTAGTCATTCAGACCACGAGAAAAGGGATTTTTCGGTGAGTCGACGTTCTCAGACATTCTCATTCTCTTACAACCACCAAAGTCAGGTAATCCAATCTCGGTATATGCTCCACCTTATACATTTCCTTCTTAGCTTGACATGATAACTAGTGACGTATCTCCCAATAGATCAGCCACAGTTACCCCAAGCCTCCTTGAGTCATCTACTAACTTAAGCATCGAAGGAGATTAGGTCGGACCTTAGATCTGACCACCCTGACGAGCTCCTTGTGTTGTAGGTAGCCCATGTCCCAACTTCCATAGCTTGGATCAGATCCTACTCAGCTCGTGGTCAGCTCGTACAGTGACCAATCAGCTGACCATGTCATCCCAGACAGCTGCTGCAACCGAATCATCTTCCAACAACTTCAGCGGTTAGAAAACACCTGTAAACATCTAGCACCGTTTGTGCGAATTGATTCGGTATCCACGTCTTTAACCTCACCGACAATGACTCGACCCACCAATGAATGGCCTGAGAGGCCCGCAACCACATGGATGACAAATGGTGCGCCTCCCTCTGTGGACCCTAGTTTCTCCATTCGTGGGATGCCCGAATCAAAATTGGTGACTTTGGAACAATTCCATGTGTTCTCATGAGAGGTGAGCGTCAACATCCGAGCGTTGACCTTCGTGATCAAACGACTGAAGGGTGTAAAGTCACATCCAGCTGTGAACCTGCCAGTCATCCCAATTGTTCATCAACAGCACCCAGTGATGCTGCCTGCCACGATGACCGGCCAAGGAACCATGCCTCCTAACACAGAGCAACGGTTCATCATGCCTTCTTTCTCACATCCATAGCAGCAAACCCCCATCTCACCCTGTCCTGAAGTAGCTTAGGACGATGAGATTGAGGGCCATGTATCAACTATAGATGATCCCAAGGGCACATGACCCTCATTTGGTGGAGCTGAGAACCACCGCCTTGCTCTGGCCAGCAAACAATGTGAGGAGAGCTACCGTGAGTGAAGTTGGAGCCCTCATCATGGTGCTCATACTGGCCTCAAGAGGAAGGCCCGGAGGGATGCCCTCTACTGTTCGAGCTCCTTCAACAGCTCGGATGAGGATCGAGGAGACTACACAAGTGATTCCAACAATTAACCGAGGAGATCCAGGCGTCGAGTGATGTACAAAGATTATTGCTCTTCTTCGTCTCAGATGAGGAGCAGAACTTATTGAAGAAGAGAATAACTTCGGCCCCATTATTGCACAGATTCAAAATTCCTGATTTAGACAAATACGATGGCTCGGGAAACCCATGCGAGCACATCCAAGGCTACAAATGGGTTATAGAGTTACAAGGGGCTGACGATGCTCCTTTGCAGAGATTTCCAGACTACTGTAAGAAAGGCCACAAATGAGTGGTACAATAGACTTCCAAATCTATTCTGTTGTTTAAATGCGTAGCCCAAGCTTTCTATCAATAATTCATGGCGGGATGGAGGAGGAAGTGGAGCTCAGACTACCTCTTCACCCTGGTGCGCAGGGGGGAGGAGGATGAGACATTCCAATGCTTCCTGAAACGCTTCAATTTAGAGAGGCTGAACATAGAGTGTTGTAGACCATCGCGACACTTAAGAAGGGGATCTGATGTGAAGAACTGATGAAGTCTCTGCATTATAAATTGCCTTATAGCCTAGATCAGTTCCTTGCCAAAGCAGAGTGGTACATGATGGCAGAGGAGGCACTGGCTACCCATGATGGAGGCACCACCAGAGCCCCGACTGAAGCGAAGCAAGAAGCTTGTCCCAAAGACGGGGCCTGCCACCGAAGAAGATGAGATATGAGCCAAAGAAGACGAGATATGAGCTCGAGTGACTGGTCGGACATGGCCGACATGACCTTTACAAAGCTTAATGCTCCTAAAGCCATGATGCTGGTATATGTCCCAGGTGAGTGCTACTTCAACCGACCTCCTCAAAAAATAAAGGAAAAGTTTGACAAGAGAGATGAGCACAGATGTAACCCTCTGTAGTCGATTCTATGACGTAGGGCTATAACCTATGGGCACGTATGGTGAAGTGGGGATGAGAATATAGAAATTATGGAGCGATGGACTCGATTGAGGATTCATGAGCACATTAGGTTTCCCGTGCATTGGGAAGCGTGCCTAGAGAATGTGTGCATCTAGCAACGGCCGTAGTGTGTATAGTGATGTTTAGATGGTAGCAGGAGAGGTGGTGTGGAGAATAGGGTGAAGTATGGGAAAATGGTGTAAACTAGTCGGACCGAGTACGTTGATTGACCGACAAGTCATTTTTTCATGCACACTTGTGCTCAGTCACGTGTACACTTTATGCATAGACACGTGTATACATCACCACGAGCATGATAAGTGAACTCACCATGAGTATTTAGAAGATGGAATTTAACTTTGAACACACTCGTCCTTTAAATCATGCCGTAGGTATCAAAATTGACCCCCACACATTGGGATGCATGCTTGGAAAGGTGTCCCGTGGCTATCATGACCATCTTGAGACGTAAATGGGACCCTAGTGACACCTATGCAAGGTGGCCATTGGGGGTTGGAGAGTTTTTTAATAATACTCCTCACTTTTTAATTTATCCAATTTTGGGTATATTCGTAAAAAGGCAAAAGAGGGGGTTTCATGTAAAAATGCCAAGAGGGGGTACATGGGTCTTTTGGAGGATGTAAGTGGGGATTAGTTGAGTGTGTGGCAGCCATTGGTTGGCCCATACCCTAAGTGGGGTGGGTGAAATGGCAAAAATTCCCTTAAGAGGTTTCCACACACTAAAACCTTTATTTAAGCACCCTCCCTTCATTTTTCTCACCTTTTTCCTCTATTTTCCAAGCCATTTTCGTGGCTACAACATGAGAGGGGAAGAGAGGGTCATTTGGAGGAGAGAAGAGGTGGATAAGGAGGAGATATGGAGGCTTTTACTTGCATACTAGAGGATTGAACCTTAAAGGTGCCAAGAAGCTTGAACCTAGAATGAGGAGGCTTGTAGCTTCAAGCAAGGAGGTTCCAACATCATCAAGAGCCCTAAGGTAGAGTCTCTCAGCACTCTAGGGGTTAGGATAGAGGCATGCTAGGTTTCTATTGCCCTCATTTTGATAATTGAGTTGTATGTTGCCTGTAGTGCTTGAAAAGTTCTCTAAATTGCAATGCATGTTGAATATGTGGTGCAAGATGCTATCTTTTTTATTATCTTTCCATGCATGCTTAAAATTAGGAACTTTATGATGCTATGTGCCTCTGGAATGATGAATGATGAATTTTATTAAGGATTGTTCATGTGGATGCCTCTAAACATGTTGATTTGTTCATGTTTTCCAAAATTTAATAGCAAGATGCAATCCTTTCCAAAGATAAGTGTTTGGATATGAATTTCAGTAGGGATTTTTGTTATATGGACTTAAGATGCTGTCTTTTTTATCTCTGGAGTATTTCGTGTTCAAAAATTTTCAAGATTTGATTTTTAAATCATTTTGAAAAGCAGGGAAGAACTCTCCCATGCAGGGGAGACTCTGTCTAATTTTTCAATGGGGTTTTTCTCCTAATTGGCTAAACGAAACCCTTTGAAAATTTTTCAGGGCTTTCCCCTATGTGTCTACTCCAATTTTTATGCTTTATCAAGGAACTAATTCTTTGAAAAATATTTATAAAAATTCCAATTTTGAAGTTGGTCTGTTTTTAGTCTACCAAGACACACCTGAAAGAAACGGCTGTATCTTTCAAACCACTTGGTCATTTTAAGTATTCTTGCTATCATTTTAAAGTTAATAATCCCATATAAGTTTTATTCTCTTCAAGATTCCCCGATTTTGCCTCCAAATATTTATAAAAGGGTAATCTTTGAGCCTCAGTTTTGCTGTTTGAAACCAGCAATAACACATGTTGCTATTTAATTCACTGAAAATTCATCTGTTGGAATTCTAGGGTGAGGTTTGAAATTCTGGAATTTAGACACATAGGGATACAGCCCATAATGAAAAAGTTTTTCATGTGCAGTAGAAATATTTTGAGTGAGTTGTGCCGTTAGATGGTGGTTTGCTGAAATGCAGAATCTTCTATGGAATCATGTTGTTGTTCCTTTGATCTATTTTGCAGTAATTTATTGTTAATGACGATTAGAGATGTAGATTACCCTCTGATGTTCATGTTAACGATAATTTCCACCCAATGGGTTAGTTGCTCTCTTTTTATTATGAAGCAATTGTTGATTATATGGTAGTTGTTGTGAGTATTGGCAAATTGAATGTGATGGAAGTAATGTAGTAAACAGAAATTGATGGAGAAACTAAATCCTAGGGTGGTTAAATGATGATGCTAGAGGTGTTTCGACCACACAGAGTGGGTACGGCACCCTGGGCGAGTTTGGGGGAAATACCATGTAGGGGTGACAGTACGAGGACATGACCTATTACTTAGGAGTCACGGCCGTTGCTACACGGGCCGTGCGTTGAGCTTCAGTAGAGTTGTTGAGACCACGTCCTGTCGAATGGAGTGGGAAGGCCCCGTTAAACTTCACACATTGCGCAGTACTACTGGTGAGTGCCTTTGTCGTCCCCACTTCGGGACGAGTCTAGTCCTCGTATTCGAGTCTCGTACACGATATTTTCAAACTTCACATAATTATTAAGTAAGAAGATAATAATGAAATCAATTATTTCTATGATATGTGGTGTGTGGTAGTTTCGTAGTGTGTTTTGAGTTTCTCCACTGGTCACGCTATGTCGTGTCCCCTCCCCGTGGTTTTGGGAGCAGGTACCCAGGAGCAGCGTCTGGAGCCGGACCCTGCCAGGTGCCCATAGTCTTTCTAGTTTGTTTGAGAGTGTTCCTCGAAATAAGAATATGTGTGTACGTGGGTTTAGTGAGAGATGAGGTTGTAGTTGTAGTTGCCACTCCTGTGGCCTGTGTTGTAGTTCTGTTTTGTTGTGCTTCCGGTCAGGTGCAATTGAACATATGTCAGTCAGTGGACTCTGTGGGCTTGCAGTAGTGACTGTATCTGTGATGTGGTTGTGACTTCCCTTTTCTGCAGTAGTAGTTGAAGTAATTTTGTTTTGTGCTGATGTCGTTGTTGAGCTGTACCTTTACTTTACTGTTGTACTGTTCTGTGTTGTTCCAGTGTGAGTAGTGGCCTGCTGTTTATTTATTCTTTACGCTTGGTGCAATACCGCGGTCTGTCAGGCGGTAGTCCCCTCTGTCTCAGTATATGGAAAAACAATCCCTCCATTGAGTAGTAGTGTGACCGTGGTGTGACTGGTTTTGTGGTGGCCTATGCAGGTCCACTAACACTGCGACACACGTAAAAATGACACAGAGTATGCTCTGATTTATCAGCACAAAGTACTAATCTGTACTTCATTATCTTATACTGCAGGATGGATAGCGGCAACAGACCCTCGAATGGAGGCTCTGGAGGCCCTCGAGTGATTGAGAGTCCCCAGTCTCGGGCAATGCATATCGATCCAGAACTTACGACTAAGGTTTTGACTGGGATGTTGGAGTGTATTACTGAGCTAAAGCAATGTGACCCGATGATACTGCCGACTGCTACATATCGATTGTTCAAGGATTTACACCCCAAGCCTTTCATGGGACGTGAATAGGGTCGTGAGGTGGATGAATGGTTGAGCCAGATGGAAGACTGCTTGACCTTAGTGGATGCCCCTCGTAAGGAGTGGGTTGATGCAGACAGGCGATGCCTTACTTTTGCAGCCCGTGATTGGTGGAATGCTCAGGAGTGTTGCCTAAAGGGAGCAACAATTACTTGGGAAGAGTTCAGAAAACTCTTCGAAGCGACGTATCTTCCAGATACAGCTAAGGAAGAGTTGAGGTTGCGTTTTGAGAATTTAAAGTATGGGAAAATACCGTCAATCAGTATGATGCGGAATTTTTGCAGCTTAGCAAATATGTCCCAGAGTTGGTGAATACCGAGGCCAGCAGGGCTAGACGCTTCAGAACGGGTCTTCATCCTGACTATAGAGGAGCTATGTCTACCTCTGATCTGCCTACTCAGGAGGCAGTACTGGCAGTAGCTAGGCGACATGAGTTACATCTCCGTAGTATTGGGAAGTTGCCAATAGTTAGAAGTCGACCTCAGATGGCTCAAAAGACTGCTGCGAGACCAGTGCAGAGTGCACAGTTTCCAAGGCCTGCTCAGAGTGCTCAGTTTAAGAGGCTAGAAGTTCCACCTCATGTTCAGAGGCAGCCAGCTTGCTTCCACTATGGTAAGCCTGGACACTTGGCAATAGATTGTAAGGCATGGCTACAGAGGCGATGTTTTGGTTGTGGAGGCCAGAGACATGTTCAAAGAGAGTGTCTGCGTGGTCGACAGATGGTGCCTAGAGGACTTGGTGTGGTAAGGCCAGCATAGCAGCAGCAGCGACCAGCACTTCTATCGACCCCTCATCGTCTTCCACTCCCAGCTTATCCGAGACCAATGTAGCCAGGACCGAGGGGACCACTTAGAGGACAATAGCGTCAGGTGGCGGTAAGAGCAGCTCCCACTCCTCAGAAGCATCAGACATTCCGCTTGGCTGCAGTAGCCGAGGAGGGCACCAGTGGAGTTATTACTGGTGAGTTTTTGGACCCTTCGGTTATTTATGCCAGTTGTTTTAGCCTTATATGAGTAGCTGTTTAGTCATTCTTTCCCGTCAATAGGTGTTGTTAGAATTGCGTCTTTTCCTGCCGTAGTGTTGTTCGATACTGAAGCGTCCCATTGTTTCCTTTCCCGTGAATTTGTGAGTAAGAATCAGATAACAGTGGATGCTTTCACTTTAATTGGAATGTCCATACGGGAAATGTGATAGTTTGTAGTTCCTCCGGTATGAGGAATTGTCCGATAGAGATCGCTGGGTTAGAATTGTATGCCAATTTCTTGATAATAGATCTACTCAACTATGAGGCAGTAATGTACATGGATTGGTTGGAGAAATTTTATGCCAGGATCGATTGTAGGCAGAGGAGGATAGTCTTCAGAGTTTCGGGTCAGGCTGAGTTTCTGTTTCATAGTGGGACTAATAAGTGTGAACCTTTGAGGTTCAGAGCTACACCGATGGATGCTTAGGCGATGGTTATGGAGACAAGTGGGTACTTCTAGAAGTTGTTAGAGATATTCCTGATGTGTTTCCTGATGACATATATGGACTTCCTCCAGACAGATCATTGGAGTTCACCATTGATTTGATACCAGGGACTCAACTGATATCGAAACCTCCTTATCGTATGGCTCCGCCAGAGTTGGATAAGCTTAGAAATTAGTTGACTGATTTATCGGGTCGTGGGATGATACGACCCTATGTGTCTCCCTGGGGAGCGCCTGTTTTGCTGGTAAACAAAAAGGATGGTTCCCGAAGGTTGTATATTGATTATCTGGAACTAAATAAGGCGACTGTAAAGGATAAGTATCCTCTCCCTTACATCCATGACATTTTCGATCAGTTAGATGGGAGCAGAGTTTATTCTAAGCTGGATTTATGAAGTGGGTACCATCAAGTCAAGGTTCATGAATCTGATATTCCCAAGACTGTATTTCAGACCCGATATGGGCAATATAAGTTTCCGATGATGCCTTTTGGAGTTAGAATGCTCCAGCTACTTTTATGAGGTTGATGAATTGGGGTTTCTTTGATTATTTGGACCAATTTGTGGTGGTATTCATTGATGATATTTTGGTGTATTACAGAGATGAGACAGAACATGCTGAGCATTTGAGAACCGTGTTAGAAACATTGAGAAAGCACCAGCTTTATGCTAAGTCTAGAAAGTGTCATTTCTGGTTGACTAAGGTTAAATTCCTTGGACATATCATATCGGGTGAGGGAATATCAGTTGACCCTGAGAAGATCGCTGTTGTGGAAGAGTGGCCTGTTCTGAGATCGGTCACTGAGATTAGAAGTTTTCTGGGTTTTTCCGGATATTACTGGAAGTTTATCAAGAATTTCTCGAAGATCGCAGCGCCTTTGACAAACCTTACGAAGAAAGATGAACCTTATATTTTGTCTGATGAGTGCCAGCATGTACTGGAAGAGTTCAAATGGCGTTTGACGACCTCTCCGGTGTTCACAATTCCTGATCGATCGGGTGGATTCGAAATTTTCTGTGTTGTGTCCGGTAGAGGATTGGGATGTGTTCTACACCAGCATGGGCATGTGGTGTCATATCCTTTCTAGGTTGTTAAAAGTCCATAAGCAAAATTATCCCACCCATGATTTATAATTGGCGACAGTCATTTTTGCACTGAAACTTTGGTGACATTTCTTGTTGGGTGAACGAGTGAAGATTTATACTGATCACAAGAGCCTGAAGTATGTTTTCACTCAGCAAGAACTCAACATGAGACAGCACAGATGGCTCAAGTTGATGGCGGAATACGATATTGATCTTCTATATCATCTAAGCAAGGTCAATGTGGTTTCAGATGCTCTTAGCCGGTTGCCAGCAGTATTGAGATTGATTTCTCAGCCGCAGCTTTGCTGGGATTTGAGACAGATAGAGATCGAGATTGTGCTTCCAGGAAGTCAGGCAGTTGATATGGATTTACAAATTCGATCAGATTTGGTGGATCGAATTAAATCAGCTCAATTTGAGGGGGAGAAACTGAAGAAGCTTCGTGAGCAAGTAGAAGCTGGTCTTCGAACAGACTTCTACATTCACAAGGATGGTTCTTTGAGGTTTGGCAGTTGAATTTGTGTACCCGTTGGAATTATCCAGGAAGAACTGTTGAAAGAGGCACACAGTTCCCCGTATTCTATTCATCAATGAGGTACGAAGATGTATCGCGATTTAAGGCAGTATTTTTGGTGGCATGGCATGAAGCGTGAAGTGGCTAAGAGTGTGGTGGCATGTACTGTATGTCAGCTAGTGAAGGCCGAACATCAGAGAGCTGCATGTTTGCTTCAGCCTCTTCCTATTCCTGAGTGGAAGTGGGAGCATGTGACAACAGATTTTGTGACTGGTTTGCCTCGCACGCCGAAGGGTCATGATGCTATTTGGGTGATAGTTGACCGATAAATGAAATCAGCGCATTTCGTTCCTTTTCGAGTTGGTCAGTCCACAGGGATTTTGGCCAAGAGGTATATGGAGGAGGTAGTAAGACTTCATGTGGTTCCCGTATGCATAGTATCAAATCGAGACTCGAGATTCACGTCTCATTTTTGGAAAAGTCTGCAAGCCAGCTTGGAAACCAATCTCAGCTTTATTACTACTTATCACCCTCAGACAGATGGTCAGTCTGAGCGCGTGATTCAGATTCTGGAGGATATGTTGAGGACATGTATGCTGGAATTTCAGGGGTCTTGGGGCGATTATTTGCATCTTGTCGAGTTTCCTTAGAATAACAGTTATCAGGCAAGTATTGGTATGGCACCGGTTGTAGCCCTCTATGGAAGGAAATGTCGATCACCACTTAGTTGGGATTATGTAGGATACCATGAGTTATTGGGACCAGATATGGTGGTTGAGACTGTTGACGTGGTACAGACGATTCGTGAGAATCTCAGGATTGCTCAGGATCACTATAAGTATTGGGCAGACACTAAGAGACGACCACTTGAATTCCAACCTGGTGGTTATGTATTTTTGAAAGTTTCACCCACCCGAGGTACTATTCGATTTGGTCGTCAAGGGAAGTTGAGCCCCAGATATATTGGTCCTTCAAGATCTCAGCTCGTATGGGTGAGGTGGCTTATAGAGTAGTGCCCATCTCTTCAAGGAATTCAAGATGTATTTCACGTATCCCAACTTCAAGGCTTTGTGGGAGATCCCATTCTGATTGTGGACCATGCTGATATAGAGGTACGTCCAGATATGACATATGTGCAGCAGCATGTGGCGATCCTTGATCGAAAGCAGAAGACACTACGAAACAAGGCTGTGGATCTAGTGCGAGTGATGTGGCCTTACCATGAGTATACTTGTGCTCAGTCACGTGCACACTTTGTGCATGGACACGTGTATACATCACCACCACGAGCATGATAAGTGGACTCACCATGAGTATTTAGAAGATGGAATTTAACCTTGAACACACTCGTCCTTTAAATCGTGCACGCGGGCATCGAAATTAACACCCATGCATTGGGATGCATGCTTGGAAAGGTGTCCCGTGGCTATCATGACTGTCTTAAAACGTAAATGGGACCCTAGTGAAACCTATCCAAGGTGGCCATTGGGGGTTGGAGAGTTTTGTAATAATACCCCTCACATTTTAATTTTAATCAATTTTGGGAGTATTCGCAAAAAGGCAAAAAGGAGGGGGTTTCATGTAAAAATGCCAAGAGGGGGTACATGGGTCTTTTGGAGGATGTAAGTGGGGATTAGTGGAGTGTGTGGCAGCCATTGGTTGGCCCATACCCTAAGTGGGGTGGGTGAAATGGCAAAAATGCCCTTGAGAGGTTTCCACACACTAAAACCTTTATTTAAGCACCATCCACTTCATTTTTCTCAACTTTTTCCTCTATTTTCCAAGCCATTTTCATGGCTAGAACCGAAGAGGGTGAGAGTGGGTCATGTAGAGGAGAGGAGAGGTGGATGAGGAGGAGAAAGGGAGGCTTTTGCTTGCATACTAGAGGATTGAACCCTAAAGGTGCTAAGAAGCTTGAACCTAGAAGGAGGAGGCTTGTAGCTTCAAGCAAGGAGGTTCCAACATCATCAAGAGCCCTAAGGTAGAGTCTCTCAGCACTCTAGGGGTTAGGATAGAGGCATGCTAGGTTTCTATTGCCCTCATTTTGATAATTGAGTTGTATGTTTCCTGTAGTGCTTGAAAAGTTTTCTAAATTGCAATGCATGTTGAATATGTGGTGCAAGATGCTATCTTCTTGATTATCAATCCATGCATGCTTAAAATTAGGACCTTTATGATGCTATATGCCTTTGGAATTACGAAGGATGAATCTTGTTAAGGATTGTTCATGTGGATGCCTCTAAACATGTTGATTTGTTCATGTTTTACAAAATTTAATAGCAAGATGCAGTATTTTCCAAAGATAAGTGTTTGGATATGAATTTCAGTAGGGATTTTTGTTATATGGACTTACGATGTTGTCTTTTTTATCTCTGGAGTATTTCTTGTATTGCATCTTCACCTCATTGGCCATTAGGTTTCCAATGAACTCATCCACGATGTACTTACTCATGTCATTAGATTCTTCGATGCCATTGGCCTTGGATTCCCATTGAGGTGTGAGTGAGCCAAGGATCTTTGTCACCCTACCCTCTTGTGAGATATTCTTCTTTAGACCTTCCAAAGCATTCAAAGTTCTCGGCGAACCTAATAAACATCTCGGAGATGCTCTCTCCTTCCTGCATCTTAAACACCTCATATTTAGAAATAAAAACACTAAGTTTCGATTTCTTTACCTTTGAGGTTTTCGCATGTGTAACCTCCAAGAGATGCCAAATCTCATATGCCGATTTGCACATCGATATGCGGTTGAACTCGTTCGCATCAAGAACATAATAAAGTGCCACCATTGCCTTAGCATTGTACTTTATCGAGTCTTTATCTGCCTTTGTTCTTTCTGTCGTGGTCTTTTCGGGCTTATCAAATGGAGACTGGGATGATGTCCCAAAGCTCTTCATCTTCCACCCAAATAATCATCTTCACCTTCCAAGATGGATAATTTGTCCCATTGAAGAGCGGGGGTCGAACAATAGATAACCCTTCCTTATGGGATAGTGATAAAGTTCTAAATGCCATAATGGTTGCTTGAGTGCAATCAACCCGCTCTGATACCAATTGTAGGATCCCTGAACACGAAGCAATACACTAGAGGGGGGTGAATAATGTATTGGTAATTAAAAATGCTAATTAAAATAATTAAGCAAGTGCAGAATAATAATTGCAACACAAAGCAACAAAGTGAGAAAACAATCGCAAACAAGGTATGTATCCTGATTCAGATCCCTACATTGGCGATTCTACTCCAGTCACACCCTCGTAAACCTGATCTATGAATTTCCACTAATTCTCCCTAAACTGGGGGCACAGAACTCAGACAAAATACAATCCCTAAACTGGGATACCGAGGAGTAGACCCTCCAACGTTACACAGGAGTAAACCCTCCTAAGTGTGGAGTAAACCCTCTAAGTGGAGTAAACCCTCCATAATGCTCTCACAACCTGAGAGCTAGGTTAAAATTAAATTATAAACACAATAACACACTTAAATATGCCTTGAATATATTTACATATATAAAGAATAAAGGCATGAAGTGTGAAGAACCAAAGTGCTTAAGGTAGAGCTTGAATGCACTTGGAAGTTTTCTCCTAAAGAAAGAGTTTCAACATATAAATGGAAGCTCAAAAATGGAAAAAAGAAAGAGAGGGAAGATGAGATTCACTATTTGATTTTGGCCCACAAATTATATTTCTTTCTATATATATTGGTGGCAAAATCTCCCTCATAATTGGGCTTAAATAGCCTATCACAACGGCACAAAACCCGAGAAAACAACCACTAAAAATCACAGCCAGACGGCTATAGACGGGAAAATATGCTGAGTCATTAGACATTTGGTGTAGTGTTCCCAGATGGCTGATCAACTATTCAGACATTCCGGAACATAACATCAAATGACTAACATTGGAGGTGGACAGAAGAAAAATGGTGTCTAATCTCCGAGTAACCAGATGTTTGAAGAAGGATTATCAGACGGCTAGAACATTATTCACTCGTATGATCATCGTTCATCTGACTCCTAAGAATGTGGGTGAGAAAAACAGAGTGTTGGCCTAGTTAGCCCACTAACTAAGTCACACTTTTAATTGTGATGATGACAAACAAGTCATGTGGTACCGAAAATTTCATTAAGTGATTTCTGGTACAATTATGTAAAAGAAATTGTTTGTGCAAAAGAAAAATAATGTGTGGGTAATTGTGCAAGAGAATTTCAAAAAGAGTTTTACTTCATCCACAATTATCTATGAACCATGAAGATAAAGATTTGGAAGATTTGACTAAGTCAAGATTGATGATTTGATTGGATTCAAAAGGAGCTTTATCTAATAAGGTGTCCTAACTTTAATAGGATTTGACTATGTCAAAGATTGAAGATTTGATTGGATTCAAAAAGGAGACCGTACAAGTTAGAAGTTTAAATTCAAAGGAGTTCTACTTCCTCAAATATTTATCCAAGTTCAATGCACCATGAAGATTTGTTTGAAGATTTGACTGACGATTTGAAGACCAAATGTTCTAATTGAAGAAAAACTTATATCTCTATAAAAGGAGAAGACTCCTCCCTTGGAGAAGGATCCCATTGCATCCCATTAATTCAAAATATTCAGAGATTAGTCATCCTCCTCCCAAGGCCGAATTTCTCTCTTCCAAGTTTCATAGAGATCATCAAATTCGCAGGAAGAAGAAGAAGCTCGACGGATGACGCTGAAAAAGCATAACTTTCGCCCCAGAGCTCGGATTGACGAACCGTTTGCACCTGGATGACCACACCTTCATACTCTACACAACAGTGATAGTCATCCTCTAGTCAATCTACAAGAAAAGTTCTAGTTTTGGCATTCCTATAGACCAGTCCCTACAGATTCCAGATTTGCACAGTCAAATTCAAATGCATATATCCTTTGATCAAGACATTGGATCGACAGACCGTTTGTACCTACATGACCACACCTTTATACTCTATGCAACGATGATAGTCTTCCTCTGATTAGCCTATAATAATAGATCCAGATTTGGTAGTTTATGCAGAACAGTCCCTTCGGAGTTCAGAATTACACAATGAACTTCAGAGGAGCATAACTTTTGATTTAAACGTTAGATTGACGAGCTGTTTACACCTACGTGATTAAGATTTCATAGACTACATCATGGTGATATCTTTATGGGTTTTTACTTCAATATTAAATTAGTTTCATTATATTTTTATGAGGTCGCATTGAGAGAATAGCTTCATCCGGAAGCTACTTTTGAGCGTAATATTTGTGAACACTATTATATACAATTCGATCACCACCTACAAGGTGATCAGGGTGTTTACCTTTTAGGGTATAAAAATGGTGAAATCCTCATAGGTTTTGGGGTCGGAGTAGAGGCGGAGAGCCTAGGCGGGGAGCCAATCCGTTAAACACACTTATGCTTGCATCTTTGATATGTGATTGTGTGGTTTGCATTATTCCGTTGTGCTTAAAATTTTAATTTGTGACATACACCATATTCACCCCATCTAGGGTGTTTTTCACAGAGAGCTCATGCAAACTCATACCCACTAAAGAGACGTCTGGAGTTCACTAGTTAGACGTCTGATCTAATATGCAGATGTCTGGCCAGTGAGCTTCAAACGGCTTAGACGGCTGACAGATGGCTGACAGATGGCTGTGTTTGAAGAAGAATGTGTTAGACATGCTAGACGTTTGGTGACTATATACCAGATGTCTGATCCTGGTCTAAAGACACTATAAAGAGTGTTTTGGCCATGTGATCAAATGTGGTAGGTTCTAGACTAAATCTATGATACCCTAAGATGGAAATGATGCATATGAGTCTGTGCATGGATCTATTAAATGCTTAACAAATATTATATAAATAAAATAAAAATATATGAAGAATAAATATAAAATACACTCGAATTCTTAAATCTTCTATTTTTCTCCATAGCCTTGAAATGATTATCTCATCACCTAATTCTTTGTCTCCTCATTAATATAATCAATTATTATTCCGAGACTAAAGCATATAGGGTCATTAGCAACTACATAATATTGTGATCATCATCAAGACAGTATTGGGCTTAATGACCAATATCCAACTTAAACTTGGTCATAACACTTGTGATCAGTCCCATAAATCATACATGAAACTCATTCCTTCTTTTCTTGTGAGAGGTCGTCACCTTTGTGTGACTCTAATAGCCTGATTCCAAGGAGCATGATCATATCACGTGCAAGGTACATTAGAGCACTAGCCCTGTATACCAATCCTCGTTAAAGAACCGTTTGTTTGGTTAAACTAGATTCTCTTCGAACCAAATCCTGGGGCTTACAACGAAAAATTATGTGTAGTCTGTTTCCTCCGTCAAGACTATTTCGCTAAAGTGTCTAGGATATAGCTCCCTGTCAAAGCCAATTAAACCTTATACCCTGAGTGAAATGTGTCCCATAGTTTGAAGTTAGATACAACTTCTTACATTAATAAATTTATTTGTCTATCTTGGCCAAGGACTTAACTAAAGATCACAATTAAGTCTGTGTAACACTAACCTACCATATCAGAGGATAAGAGTCCTACTTGATGGCCACTCCCTTTACATGCTTCCAACTATACCTAGCAACTGCCTACAAATCGGGTGTAATATCGATGTTTGGTAAAAGCCTAAGTATAGACTTTCATGTGCAGTTTAGCACTTCTCCGGTCCTAAGGACTATGTCGCACCTACTTTCAACTGAGAGATTTCTGAAGACAATCAAAGTATGAGTACTATGCAGAAGCATCTCAACAAGTCATTCCGATGAACTTTTTTCCCCAACAACCACATGGTGTTACCTCACGATGTCTCCACATCAAGCAGTTATGATGCCATCCATTACCATCCAATGGTTGAGCACAACGCATAGTGGTCGATTAGGAGTCATGCTTATCAGAAACCATTGGTCCTCATTATTATGATCTCATTAGGATCCCAATGTTGTTAAATGTATCTCCAAGAACTTTACCATGTAATCATACTGTAACCTCATATGTGCACGCTCAAATGCATTAAAGATTACATAGATAAAGATTACTAAATAGCTATAATTTTGAATGGCATGTGTCAATTCAACTAAATGAGGTAAGGGCATACATTCCCCAACATCTCCTACTTGCACTTACGACCAATTATAGTATCTCATTGTTGAGTGTATTTAAGCATGTTTTCCACCCTCTCCCCCAATATTTTCCATCTTTTTTGTGCCACCGTCACTCTTTTGGTATTTTAATCATATTTTATCCACTTTGATGCTCTGGGGATGTTTTCTCAATGTTTCAGGTATTTGTGCCTAAAACGATGCATTTTTGATGAAATAGAGACCGAAGGAGGAAGACGACGAAGAGGGATGACATTTTGATAGAGCATGGAGGCTTAGAGGAGGAAAAGAATACTCAATACAATCATGTTGGTGCACGCATGGCCGTGTCAAGATATCAGCTGGAAGGAAGGATATGAAGCTCAGTGGCACGGCCGTGCTGGAATTAATACATGTGAAGAATGAATACACACCAGTGTCGCAAACCCGTGTTCCTGGAGCTGTTGAAACTGCTGAAGGCACGAGGGACTGACTGACATGGTCGTGCTGATCGTCAAGCATGGATGTGCGCAACAATGGTGGTGCTTTGTTAACCTAGGTGTTAGAGATGACACGACTGTCCTGCTTTTTGGAACGGTCGTGCGCTAGGAATTCTATATAAAGAAATGTGTATAAATATCTAAATAAGCTTTATTCGACTTTTGACCTTTTGGGCGATTTCTGGAGCTTTTTCTGTTCTTCCTTTCTGCAGTTATTAGCTGAATCATTGTAAGACTTTTTAATATTTATTTAATTGGTTACTTTAGCTTTAATCTCTCTTGCTATTATGATTGCTATTGTTGTTATTTCCAGCTCATTTCCTTATCGTCTTATTATGATTGCTTATATGTTGATTTCATTTATTAATCTCATGATTTGTGAGTAGTCCTCTAAGCTAGGGCCACGTAGAGCACTATTGTATGGATTGAGCATGATGGATCGTCCCAAATATCGATCCAAGTAGATTATAGTCTAAGAATGGGTTTGGATGAGATCCTAATTCAACTCACTACATTATTGTGCTACACAATCTCAATTACAGATGACCCATCGGGATTTTGATTTGGTGCCTGATGGGTGATTTTTATATATACTTCTTACGCTCATCTCATATGCATTTTGCCTCGCTTTACCCATCATTTCAGTCTATTTTCCACGATTTTGTTTCCATTTTACTTTTTGGTCCCAAATTATGTGTTTCAGGAAAAAGGGAATGAATTTGAAGACATTTAGCAGAATAAAGGGTGAATAAGGGTGGTTTCATGCCAAAGGAGCTATAATGAAGTCAATATGTGAGAGGGCGACGCAAGGCAAAGCAACGAAGCTCCAATAACGGAGATATGACATATTTTATGATCCACACTGGCGTGTGGGCCATCCCACATGGTCGTGTGTGATGACATAATAGAGGAGCCAAAAGAGTTACCCACATGACTGCATTGCAACCCCCACGCGGCTGTGTGGGAAGCTAAAGAGAAGAGCCAAAGAATGCAATCGACCGACCGTTTTGGAAATCCCAAATGTCCATGTCATAATGAGGCTGAAGAAGAACAGATCTATGCAACTTTGAAGAAGCTACTTGGCCGTGTCGTTCCCTCGAAACGGTCGCATCGCTGAAGTTATTGGAGGCCAAATCCAGAATTACACGGATGTGTGGCTACCCCATATGACAGTGTCGTCCCAATCTTGAAGAGGGCCAGCAGCAACAAGCAACGGCGACGCAACTGTTTGAAATTTCAAACTACTGTGTGGATAAGAGGCCATAAGAAGCGCACAAGCCTCGCAAAGACTGAAGATCTGCTCACAACTCCATGGTCATCTTCACTCCATCTTATTTTTCCTTCGAAGAGTGTTTCATCTCGATTCCAATGCATATTTATTTGTATTTTTTAGATCATGATCTAAGCATAGAGGGGTTAAATAGGCTTATAAAACGTTTTTGAGAATACAAAAACAACAGCCTACTCAATCAAGCAATTACAGAGCAAATATGGTACAATAATAAATCAGTAGCAGACACAGAGTGCATACGATATTTACTCTGGTTCGATCGCCCCGACCAAATCCAGCTCTAAAGTAATCTCTAGAATAATATTGTTAAGATACAAACCGTAAAGAACTTCGTGCCCCAACACTCAGCTAACCAAGTCTTGTACCTTACTCCCCAAATGTCGAATTATATTATCCTAGCGAAAACTTTCCTTGACTAGCCCCTGTAATGATCGCCTTATCCTTGCAATACTAACAACAACACACTAAGGGGGAGGGTGTGAGTGAATTGTGTAATGACAATAAATTGTGCAATTAAAATTAAAAACTTGCAAATACAGAGTAATAAATGCAAGATGGATTAATCACCACAATAAAATCAAACGCAAACACTAGATATTACACTGGTTCCCCAAAACTTGGGTATGTCCAGGCACATCAATATTCACTATATTTTCCACAAAGAGAAGTGAATACAACCCCACAAATAGATACCTCACCAAGAGGATTTTGTCCTACACAAGAACCCAACCAACCCTACACAAGGGTCAAACTTCCACTTAGAGAATTACTAACTCCCACTAAAAAAATTAGTGTTAGCCCTACACTAGGACATCAAACTCCCAAAAAGAGAGTTATTCCCACAAAGAGAATATCATATTCACACCAAGAGAAATACTCTCACAAAGAGAGAGTCTAATTCCCACAGAGAGAATTAGAGTTACAAAGAAACACCAAGTAAAAAATACTCTTACCTATGCCTTGAGATGTAAATACTTATAAATGAATGCAATGCATGGAAGAGGATCTCCAAGTAATGAAATTAGCTTGAAAGCACTTGGATGATTTCCCTTGAGCTTGACTTCAATGCATGAAGGAGATTTAGAGCTCTAAGAGGAAAATAAGAGAGTTTGAGAGTGGTTTATTTAATCTCAAAAGATTTTCAATAGCATCAAGAAGTTCGAAAGAACTCAGACCTTTCATATATATATAGGAACACTATAGGAACTCTTAAAAGCCAAAAAAAGCCAAAAACAAAAGGCTGCAACGGCTAGATTTTGATCTGAAACGTCACTGACAGTTGACTGAAGAACAAATGACAGTCGACTGTCCAACGACAAAAATAATTCCCAACGGATATAATCTGAGCCATGACAGTCGACTGTAAAAAAGTACACAGTCGACTGTAAAACAGATAGTCGACTGTATATTCTTCATCAGGCGATTGCTGCAGGGGATGGAATAAAACACAGAGATGCACTCTTACTCCTAGAAAGCATACAGGCGACTGATGACCAGAACACAGTCGACTGTAAAATATACAGTCGACTGCTTATCGTTCAGCAGTCGACTGCTACAATGAATGTAAATAAACAGGGACATGCAACTTTCGCAGGCGACTGTTGATACTTCATCAGTCGACTGATGCGAAAAGCTCAAATAGAGTCAATAATAAGTTGACTTGAGCAGTGTACCACAGTCGACTGTAGAAGGCTTGACAGGCGACTAGAATCACCCAGTTGACTGTAAAACCTTCAGTAGGCGAATGTAGGAGAGCCGGAGACTCCAATTGAGTCTTTGGGCAAGATGAACCTATTGGGTTGGATTCTACGATAATCCTAAGGCTCACTAAGACGGTTAAATGCATATGCATGAATGAGTAGACCATCTATCATGGCATTACATTAATCCTAGACTCAAAAAGGAAAAAGCAATAAATGAAATAATATATGGATTACATTGATTTTCTTAGAGTCTATGTCTTCAATCTTGATGCCTTGATGCTTCCCATCATCTCCAAGCTTTGGCACCCCTTGAGTCCAAGCTTTGGCCCTTCTCCACTTGATGTCCATTGTAACGACCACTTTTCATTGTACTTTGTTCGTGCACGTGCTTTTGACCGTGCACGTGTTTATTTTAGACTTTGTTTGTTTGTGAACACTTTAGTGTGTTATGTCGTTGTGAACGTCTCTGAGAGTAGTAAATTGTGGCACTAATTTGGAACGACATTTCTCGGGTCGTTTTCCCACGATTTGATCTTATTTGAAGAGACGTTGTGATTTTCACTTTTGACTGGAGACGTTTCTATTTTTAGTTTCGTCGTCCGAAGTCGAAATTAAGATCCGTCTATTAGTTAGCTTTCTTTCGTCATCACGATCACCCCGATATTTATTTTATAATTTTTGGAGTTTATTTGACCACTTTTATATTTTTAGCAACGTTTAAAATATTTTTAATAGCTACGTTTTAAATTATTTTAGGCCAAACAAAATTTTATTACGTTTTAAATACTTCAAAATATTTTTGACCCAAATCTCAGCTCATTTGGGCCGCACCCAAGCCTTGTGCGAGTTGGAGAGGGTGAGATTCGAATTTTAAATTATTTTAAACTCCTAATCCCATTAAGATTAGCCCTAGACCAAGTCAACCCCTCAACACTATATAAACAATGTCACGACCCGCTTCCCTAAAATGGAGGCGAGACGTGAAAAGGTCCGCACGGGAGTGGAGCTGTGAAGCCCCAAATCCGATAAGCGTCAATAAAACATAAGCAGGTCCCTGTAACCACAACGGAACAACAATAATAACACAAGGAGAGACTGAAACGAAATCTCATATCTCATAAATTGTCCAACAAGAAAAATAAGTCCAACATCCAGAAAAGCCACCAGGCTAAAAGAAAGAGTCTAAAGGCCCAGAACAAGGCCAACAAAAGTACAACGACATAACAAAGTATGGGTGCTACGCACCGATAACAAAACAACTGTCTAACAAAAGTAAAACACAACGGAGACACTAGGACTGGTCCCCAGTGTCCACGTACTCCCCGTCAAACACAGGCTCGGGCTCGGCGTCAGCAAACACCTCGTCCTCAACAAGGTACTCAGGCTCAGGATCTAACATGTGTCACCCAAAAGAGTAAAGGGGCACATGTCAGCAAGTCTAAAAGACTTGGGCAAGGAAACTGAGAGTAAGACAACTAGCAACCTAGCAGTTATAGTATGCATGACATGGCAGTTATAACATGAGTGCACAATCAAGACATGGCAAGACAATTTGTACAAGAGAACAATTATCGGGACAAGACAAGACAAGACAAGAGTAGCCAAGCTACTAACAATCTCAATCAATTCACTATTCACGTTTCACGTTGTTTTGTAGATGTTTACGCCTTACGGCTGAATGGTATAACATTCACGCCGATTGGCCGCTTAACAACTACCCCACCCCAGAGTTTACGCCTTACCACTGCAGTTGCTGATCGGGCAGACTCCCAGTTGATTGGCCGCTTAACTCTTACCCCCAATACCCACATGTAATCGAGCAAGGGTCCCCGCACATGAGCTCAGCAAGTGAGCCAGGGTTGCCCCGCACGGGAGCTCGTATTCTATATCACGATTCATAAACAATTGGCGTAGGGGTGCACCTAGCCGGAAAAAGCAATTCGGGCATTGGCTATCAACCAACACATGGCCCACTTCTGGAACACGAGCCAGGAACACAAGCAATGTAGCGAAGCTACGCAATCACTGAAATACATAAAGGATGCAATGACATGACAATTAATTTGCGTACCGATAATGGAAAGTAAACGTGACATGGTAGTTGTGCAACAAGATATATGTCAGAACTAGCTTCGTTGTCAAGCTAATTCCCCAATTTGCGCCTAGGCGAGTATCATTTCGTCGCCTAGCCTCTTTTACGCCTACAACAAGTAAAATGGCCTAAACATGACCTAAACCCTAAGTGGCAAGTTTCTCTTGCCTAGCACCGGGGATGACGATCAACGAAGGTTCGCCTCACGGACGCTAATCTACGAGGAAATCGCTGTTATAGGGAGACAACCATCAAACAACATGAAATTCCATTAGGGTTTCATAAAAATACACATAGGTTATAAAAACATCAAGAGATCGATTTCTTACCGAGAGGAGGCGGGAGAAACACTCCGGAGAACCCTAGGACCAGATCTGGAAAGATTGGAGAAGTTTGGAGAATTAGGGTTTTTGGGGGATTTTGGGGATTTGATGAGATTTTGGGGAAGATGAGAGGTTGGATGAGTTGAGGGAGGGTTTAGATGATGGATTTAGGGCTTGGAATGAAGGGATGAAGCTTGGAGGAAGATGGGGGCTCAATGGGGGAGATTTTAGGGTTTAGGGTCGAGTGGAGGAAGATGAAATCGTTTGGGAGGGGTATAAATAGGCTGGGCAGGCGGCTGCCCAAAAATTAAGGTTTTAATACAGATTAGTCGGTCAAAGAGCAACCACTGACCGACTAGTTTGGCAACTAGTCGGTCGGTCGACCAACGCAGAAGAGTTAGTCGGTTAAAGAAGCATTGCTGACCGACTAGTTTGCAACCTAGTCGGTCAACCAACGTTCTTAGACCGACTAACGATAAACAGTAACTTCTAGGAAATTTAGAAAGCCAACTAGTCGGTCCAAGAAGGACGGCCGACCGACTGGATCGTCATCTAGTCGGTCGGGTGCCCCTTCTTACACCGGCTAATGAGCACCAAAAGTTCCGATACGGAGCGCGGGGCCCCGGGATCGATTCCTAAGACTCCTAGGCTTGATCTATTAGTAAGATACGACCGTTATGAAGCCCGTCACGAATGACGTACTTAGAAATCGACGATCCTAAGGAAGAAACGAGAAAACACGACGAAACGATCGAAAACGAAAGTCACGGAGACGAAAACCACACATGAGGAGAAAATCCACCAAAACATATATTATATTATAATAAATCCAGATACATGAAAAGCAGTCGTTACATCCTCCCCAACTTAAGAAAAATTCCGTCCTCGGAATTTCCAAATACTCACGAGTCCGGAAACAAAAGTGGGAAACGCTCTCGCATCTCATCCTCATTCTCCAAAGTAGACTCTCCATGTGAGCCGTGTCGCCACATCACCCTCACAAGATTGACAACCTTGTTCCGAAGCGATTTCTGACGCCTGTCCAGAATCTGTTCTGGATGCTGGTCATACGTCATATCGGGGGCGAAACGGTAATCTCCGAAAAATCCACATCATGAGATGGATCGCTAATGTACCGACGAAGCTGCGACACATGGAAAATATTGTGAACTCCTTCCAAAGATGGCGGCAAGGCCAAGCGATAAGCTACCTCGCCAACCCTCTCCAAAATGTCAAACGGTCCAATGTATCGCGGGCTCAACTTCCCTCGCTTCCCGAAACGGATCACACCACGATTCAGGGGAAATCTTCAAGAACACATGGTCTCCCGGCTGAAACTCCAAAGGACGACGTTTAGCATCCGCCCAATGCTTAAAACGGTCCTGATCAATCCTCAACCTCTCCCGAATATTCCTGACGATATCCACGGCCTCCACGATCATCTCAGGTCCCAACAGCTCCGCATCACCAACGTCATCCCAACTCAATGGCGATCGACATTTCCTCCCATAAAGAGCGGCGAAAGGCGCCATGCCAATACTCGCCTGGAAGCTGTTGTTGTAAGAGAACTCCACCAAATGTAGATGGTCCTCCCCACGAACCCTTGAAATCCAACATGCACGCCCTCAGCATGTCTTCCAAAATCTGAATCGTCCTCTCGGACTGGCCATCCATCTGCGGATGGTATGCCATGCTGAAACTCAGACGCGTATCCAAGCTCTTCTACAAACTCTGCCAGAACTGAGATGTGAACCTCGTGTCTCTGTCCGACACGATACTCACGGGGACTCCATGAAGTCGCACGACTTCCTCCATATACCTCCTTGCCAGCGCCTCAGTGGACTGTCCCACTCGGAACGGAATAAAGTGCGCAGATTTGGTCAATCGATCTACGATCACCCAAATCGCATCATTCTGCTTCGGACTCCGAGGTAGTCCAGTCATGAAATCCATAGTGATGTGCTGCCACTTCCACTCCGGAATCGGAAGCGGTTGTAGCAACCCGGCCGTACGCTGATGCTCCGCCTTCACTTGCTGGCAAACCAAGCACTATGGCTACACTCCGAGCCACGCTTCTCTTCATACCATTCCACCAATAATTCAGACGAAGATCCTGGTACATCTTGGTGCCACCAGGATGCACAGAATACGGCGAACTGTGTGCCTCCACCATCAGCTCCTCTCTAATATCCCCAGCTGGCACACACAACCTGGCTCCAAACCTCAGCGAGCCATCCTCATGAATCAAAAAGTCAGTCCGCAGACCGGCTTCCACCTGCTTCCGAATCTTCATCAGCTTCAGATCCTCAGCTCTGGCCAGCCTTAATCCGATCCACGATCGTCGACTGTACCTGCATGTACATCAACGAAGAAGCCTCCCCAGGAAGAACAATCTCCACACCAAACTCGCAAAAATCCTGCTGCAATCTCCACTGCGAGGTCAACATCATCACCGCTGGAAGCCTACTCAGCGCATCCGGAACCACATTCACCTTGCCAGGGTGAAACTGCAAATCAATCTCATAATCCGCCATCAGCTCCAACCATCGACGCTGTCGCATGTTGAGCTCCTTCTGAGTAAAGATATACTTCAAGCTCTTGTGATCGGTGAAAATCTTCACTTTCTCACTCAGCAAGAAGTGCCTCCAAATCTTAAGAGCAAACACAACGGCAGCCAACTCCCAAATCATGCGTCGGGTAATTCTTCTCATGAACCTTAAGCTGACGAGATGCATACGCCACAACATGTCCATGTTGATGCAACACGCAACCGAGACCCTTGCCAGAAGCATCACAAAAGATCTCAAATCCACCGCTGCGATCAGGCACAACCAGAATAGGGGCAGTCGTCAACCCTCTCCTTCAGAACACCAAAAGCATCCTCGCAATCACCCGACCAAACAAAAACAACATCCTTCCGCGTCAACCTGGTCATCGGCTTAGCAATACGGGAAAAGTCCTTAATGAATCGCCGATAATAACCAGCAAGTCCAAGGAAACTCTGAATCTCAGACGCAGACGACGGAACAGGCCACTCTCTGATGGCCCTAATCTTCTCGGGATCCACTGAAATTCCATCTCCAGTCACCATATGCCCCAGAAAAGCAACTCGATCCAGCCAAAACTCGCACTTCCGAAACTTAGCATACAAATAATGCTTCCTCAAAATCTCCAACACCGCCCTTAAGTGCGAGGCATGCTCTTCCTCCGACTTCGAATAGATCAGAATGTCGTCAATAAAGATAACAACAAACTTATCCAAAAAGTCGTAGAAAATCAGGTTCATCAGATTTATGAAAACTGCGGGCGCGTTAGGTACGTTGAAAGGCATAACCACGAACTCATAGTGTCCATACTTCGTCCTGAACGCTGTTTTCGGAACATCATCCTTCTTCACCTTCAACTGATGGTAACCACTCCTCAAATCCAATTTAGAAAACACCCTCGAACCTCCAAGCTGATCAAAAATAGCATCGATGCGAGGCAACGGGTATTTATTCTTAATGGTCACCGCATTCAACTCCCGATAGTCCACGCACATGCGACGCGGAGCATCATTCTTCTTCACCAGCAGCACCGGTGCTCCCCCACGGAGACACACTAGGATTGATGTAACCCTTCTGCAAGAGCTCATCCAACTGCTTCCGCAACTCTTCCAATTCTGCAGGTGCCATACGATACGACGCCTTCGAAATCGGCTGCGCACCTGGAACAAGATCTATAGAAAATTCTAAAGCTCGATCAGGCGGCAAACCAGACATCTCCTCGGGAAAGACGTCGCCAAAATCACGCACCACAGCTGGCCACTCCAGCTTCATCTGTATAGCCACAACCTCCACCGGCCTGGCCCGAAATCTGACAGGACCAAGCGAACTGCTACCACGACTGAACTTAAACACTGGATGTCCGGGAATCTTGAACACCACCTTCTTCCTCCGACAGTCGATCGTAGCATAGAAGCTCGCAAGCCAATCCATCCCAAGAACTGCATCATAGTTGATGATGTCGTGGACAATGAAATCAGCGAAAAGCTCATGTCCACAGACCACCAACGAGCAAGAATTGCAACCACGATGCACCGAGACCACGCCATTCCCTGTAACGATATTCCAACTCTTGGGAAGAGGGGACGTCGACAAGGAATGCCTCTCCACGAAGCTCCGAGAAATAATGCACATCGATGCACCAGAGTCAAAGAGGACCCGTGCAGGAAATGTGCACACCAAAATCACACCTAACAAGCAATTTACAATCAAACTCTTAGTATAGCAAACAACCATGTTCAAGCAAACAACACAATCTAACATTCAAAACCAGCAAGGAAAGTAATAGATAGATTGAGGATTACCTGCAATAACCTCATCCACAGCCTCGCTCTCCACAGCGGTCATCAGAAAAGCCTGCCTCCTCGACGGAACAGCCTACCGGAAAGCCTGTCCCTGTGGAACAAGAGCTGCTCTCACGTCTAGCAGGAACAGACGCTCGCTGCTGCCAACGGCTGTGCTGCAACAGGTGCCCTCCGCAGCTGATTCGCATGCCGACAATCCTTCGCGGCATGGGAAGCATCACCACAAACCAGACACTGGCCCAAAAACTTCCGACACTGATCCTTGATGTGGCCAGGCTTGCCGCAGAAATGGCAAGTCTTCAGAATAGGCCCTCCTGGCCTCTTAAACTGAGCTGGCTGGTTAGGCCTGAATCCAGGTCTAACCACAGCTCTCGCCTGTTCCACAGGCCTCTTCCCAGCACCAACAATAGACCCCTTCCTCTGGTTCATGAGCAACTCCTGCCTCTTGGCTGCTACCTAAAACCCTCTGATAAGATTCCCCGGTCAGAAGAGGTCACAAAGCTCTGGAGCTCCGAAGCAAGTCCCTGCAGGAACCTCTGAGCTCTCTCCTCAGCGTCCTGCACCATCTTTGGTGCAAACCGACTCAGCCTCATGAACTCCTGGTGGTACCTGGTCCACCGACGAGCTTCCTTGCTTCAAATCGATAAAACGCTGCAGCATCTCTTCCCTGGCAGCTTTCGGGAAGAACTCGCCATCAAATCTGGCCTTAAAGGTAGCCCAGACGATCGGCTCCCACCAACATCTTCTCTTCCGCATCCCACCAATTCCGAGCATTATCCTTAAGTTGCCTCTTCGCCAAATCAACCCATCCAGCCGGGGTGATCTTGGCCATCTTCAGATTGTCCCTCGATGTTCCGAATCCACTCATCGGTAGCCAGAGGACCCTCAGAACCATCAAAATACGCGGGACCCAGCTCCCGAAATTGCTTTGCTCCCCGGCTCAGAGCGAGGGGCATCCGGAAGAGCCCGGGCAGCTTGAGCAAGTGGATCATTCTGGACTTGCAGAAGCACGCCCCTGCTGCATTTGCATCATCTGGAGCATCATCCACATTATCTCACCACTGGTGGGTTCCCGCTCAGGCTCCTCATCATGAGGGAGCGCACCGCTACCTCCACCACGGGTGAATCGTCTTCCTGCCATCTAGTGACACAGAAAACGAATCAGATTAGACTCATAGCTTATGACTCGGACGTCGAACTTAGTTTATTGGACATCTAATATTATTATCGCTATTCCGATAATCGCAGTTACAGAAGTACCTGCATGGGCCACCAACAAAACCTGTCACGACCCGCTTCCCTAAAATGGAGGTGAGACGTGAAAAGGTCCGCACGGGAGTGGAGCTGTGAAGCCCCCAAACCCGATAAGCGTCAATAAAACATAAGCAGGTCCCTGTAACCACAACGGAACAACAATAATAACACAAGGAGAGACCGAAACGAAATCTCATATCTCATAAATTGTCCAACAAGAAAAATAAGTCCAACATCCAGAAAAGCCACCAGGCTAAAAGAAAGAGTCTAAAGGCCCAGAACAAGGCCAACAAAAGTACAACGACATAACAAAGTATGGGTGCTACGCACCGATAACAAAACAACTGTCTAACAAAAGTAAAACACAACGGAGACACTAGGACTGGTCCCCAGTGTCCACGTACTCCCCGTCAAACACAGGCTCGGGCTCGGCGTCAGCAAACACCTCGTCCTCAACAAGGTACTCAGGCTCAGGATCTAACATGTGTCACCCAAAAGAGTAAAGGGGCACATGTCAGCAAGTCTAAAAGACTTGGGCAAGGAAACTGAGAGTAAGACAACTAGCAACCTAGCAGTTATAGTATGCATGACATGGCAGTTATAACATGAGTGCACAATCAAGACATGGCAAGACAATTTGTACAAGAGAACAATTATCGGGATAAGACAAGACAAGACAAGAATAGCCAAGCTACTAACAATCTCAATCAATTCACTATTCACGTTTCACGTTGTTTTGTAGATGTTTACGCCTTGCGGCTGAATGGTATAACATTCACGCCGATTGGCCGCTTAACAACTACCCCACCCCAGAGTTTACGCCTTACCACTGCAGTTGCTGATCGGGCAGACTCCCAGTTGATTGGCCGCTTAACTCTTACCCCCAATACCCACATGTAATCGAGCCAGGGTCCCCACACATGAGCTCAGCAAGTGAGCCGGGGTTGCCCCGCACGGGAGCTCGTATTCTATATCACGATTCATAAACAATTGGCGTAGGGGTGCACCTAGCAGGAAACAAGCAATTCGAGCATTGGCTATCAACCAACACATGGCCCGCTTCTAGAACACGAGCCAGGAACACAAGCAATGTAGCGAAGCTACGCAATCACTGAAATACATAAAGGATGCAATGACATGACAATTAATTTGCGTACCGATAATGGAAAGTAAACGTGACATGGTAGTTGTGCAACAAGATATATGTCGGAACTAGCTTCGTTGTCAAGCTAATTCCCCAATTTGCGCCTAGGCGAGTATCATTTCGTCGCCTAGCCTCTTTTACGCCTACAACAAGTAAAATGGCCCTAAACATGGCCTAAACCCTAAGTGGCAAGTTTCACTTGCCTAGCACCGGGGATGACGATCAACGAAGGTTCGCCTCACGGACGCTAATCTACGGGGAAATCGCTGTTATAGGGAGACAACCATCAAACAACATGAAATTCCATTAGGGTTTCATAAAAATACACATAGGTTATTAAAACATCAAGAGATCGATTTCTTACCGAGAGGAGGCGGGAAAAACACTCCGGAGAACCCTAGGACCAGATCTGGAAAGATTGGAGAAGTTTGGAGAATTAGGGTTTTTGGGGGATTTTGGGGATTTGATGAGATTTTGGGGAAGATGAGAGGTTGGATGAGTTGAGGGAGGGTTTAGATGATGGATTTAGGGCTTGGAATGAAGGAATGAAGCTTGGAGGAAGATGGGGGCTCAATGGGGGAGATTTTAGGGTTTAGGGTCGAGTGGAGGAAGATGAAATCGTTTGGGAGGGGTATAAATAGGCTGGGGCTGGCGGCTGCCCAGAAATTAGGGTTTTAATACAGATTAGTCGGTCAAAGAGCAACCACTGACCGACTAGTTTGGCAACTAGTCGGTCGGCTCGACCAACGCAGACCGACTAAGTGTAAACAGTAACTTCTGAACGAAAATAGGATTTAGAATTAGTCGGTCCATGAACAAATACTGACCGACTAGTTTAGCAACCAACGTTCTTAGACCGACTAACGATAAACAGTAACTTCTAGGAAATTTAGAAAGCCAACTAGTCGGTCCAAGAAGGACGGCCGACCGACTGGATCGTCATCTAGTCGGTCGGTGCCCCTTCTTACACCGGCTAATGAGCACCAAAAGTTCCGATACGGAGCGCGGGGCCCCGGGATCGATTCCTAAGACTCCTAGGCTTGATCTATTAGTAAGATACGACCGTTATGAAGCCCGTCACGAATGACGTACTTAGAAATCGACGATCCTAAGGAAGAAACGAGAAAACACGACGAAACGATCGAAAACGAAAGTCACGGAGACGAAAACCACACATGAGGAGAAAATCCACCAAAACATATATTATATTATAATAAATCCAGATACATGAAAAGCAGTCGTTACATCCTCCCCAACTTAAGAAAAATTCCGTCCTCGGAATTTCCAAATACTCACGAGTCCGGAAACAAAAGTGGGAAACGCTCTCGCATCTCATCCTCATTCTCCAAAGTAGACTCTCCATGTGAGCCGTGTCGCCACATCACCCTCACAAGATTGACAACCTTGTTCCGAAGCGATTTCTGACGCCTGTCCAGAATCTGTTCTGGATGCTGGTCATACGTCATATCGGGGCGAACGGTAATCTCCGAAAAATCCACATCATGAGATGGATCGCTAATGTACCGACGAAGCTGCGACACATGGAAAATATTGTGAACTCCTTCCAAAGATGGCGGCAAGGCCAAGCGATAAGCTACCTCGCCAACCCTCTCCAAAATGTCAAACGGTCCAATGTATCGCGGGCTCAACTTCCCTCGCTTCCCGAAACGGATCACACCACGATTCAGGGAAATCTTCAAGAACACATGGTCTCCCGGCTGAAACTCCAAAGGACGACGTTTAGCATCCGCCCAATGCTTAAAACGGTCCTGATCAATCCTCAACCTCTCCCGAATATTCCTGACGATATCCACGGCCTCCACGATCATCTCAGGTCCCAACAGCTCCCGATCACCAACGTCATCCCAACTCAATGGCGATCGACATTTCCTCCCATAAAGAGCGGCGAAAGGCGCCATGCCAATACTCGCCTGGAAGCTGTTGTTGTAAGAGAACTCCACCAAATGTAGATGGTCCTCCCACGAACCCTTGAAATCCAACATGCACGCCCTCAGCATGTCTTCCAAAATCTGAATCGTCCTCTCGGACTGGCCATCCATCTGCGGATGGTATGCCATGCTGAAACTCAGACGCGTATCCAAGCTCTTCTACAAACTCTGCCAGAACTGAGATGTGAACCTCGTGTCTCTGTCCGACACGATACTCACGGGGACTCCATGAAGTCGCACGACTTCCTCCATATACCTCCTTGCCAGCGCCTCAGTGGACTGTCCCACTCGGAACGGAATAAAGTGCGCAGATTTGGTCAATCGATCTACGATCACCCAAATCGCATCATTCTGCTTCGGACTCCGAGGTAGTCCAGTCATGAAATCCATAGTGATGTGCTGCCACTTCCACTCCGGAATCGGAAGCGGTTGTAGCAACCCGGCCGTACGCTGATGCTCCGCCTTCACTTGCTGGCAAACCAAGCACTTGGCTACACTCCCGAGCCACGCTTCTCTTCATACCATTCACCAATAATTCAGACGAAGATCCTGGTACATCTTGGTGCCACCAGGATGCACAGAATACGGCGAACTGTGTGCCTCCACCATCAGCTCCTCTCTAATATCCCCAGCTGGCACACACAACCTGGCTCCAAACCTCAGCGAGCCATCCTCATGAATCAAAAAGTCAGTCCGCAGACCGGCTTCCACCTGCTTCCGAATCTTCATCAGCTTCAGATCCTCAGCCTGGCCAGCCTTAATCCGATCCACGATCGTCGACTGTACCTGCATGTACATCAACGAAGAAGCCTCCCCAGGAAGAACAATCTCCACACCAAACTCGCAAAAATCCTGCTGCAATCTCCACTGCGAGGTCAACATCATCACCGCTGGAAGCCTACTCAGCGCATCCGGAACCACATTCACCTTGCCAGGGTGAAACTGCAAATCAATCTCATAATCCGCCATCAGCTCCAACCATCGACGCTGTCGCATGTTGAGCTCCTTCTGAGTAAAGATATACTTCAAGCTCTTGTGATCGGTGAAAATCTTCACTTTCTCACTCAGCAAGAAGTGCCTCCAAATCTTAAGAGCAAACACAACGGCAGCCAACTCCAAATCATGCGTCGGGTAATTCTTCTCATGAACCTTAAGCTGACGAGATGCATACGCCACAACATGTCCATGTTGATGCAACACGCAACCGAGACCCTTGCCAGAAGCATCACAAAAGATCTCAAATCCACCGCTGCGATCAGGCACAACCAGAATAGGGGCAGTCGTCAACCTCTCCTTCAGAACACCAAAAGCATCCTCGCAATCACCCGACCAAACAAAAACAACATCCTTCCGCGTCAACCTGGTCATCGGCTTAGCAATACGGGAAAAGTCCTTAATGAATCGCCGATAATAACCAGCAAGTCCAAGGAAACTCTGAATCTCAGACGCAGACGACGGAACAGGCCACTCTCTGATGGCCCTAATCTTCTCGGGATCCACTGAAATTCCATCTCCAGTCACCATATGCCCCAGAAAAGCAACTCGATCCAGCCAAAACTCGCACTTCGAAAACTTAGCATACAAATAATGCTTCCTCAAAATCTCCAACACCGCCCTTAAGTGCGAGGCATGCTCTTCCTCCGACTTCGAATAGATCAGAATGTCGTCAATAAAGATAACAACAAACTTATCCAAAAAGTCGTAGAAAATCAGGTTCATCAGATTTATGAAAACTGCGGGCGCGTTAGTTACGTTGAAAGGCATAACCACGAACTCATAGTGTCCATACTTCGTCCTGAACGCTGTTTTCGGAACATCATCCTTCTTCACCTTCAACTGATGGTAACCACTCCTCAAATCCAATTTAGAAAACACCCTCGAACCTCCAAGCTGATCAAAAATAGCATCGATGCGAGGCAACGGGTATTTATTCTTAATGGTCACCGCATTCAACTCCCGATAGTCCACGCACATGCGACGCGGAGCATCATTCTTCTTCACCAGCAGCACCGGTGCTCCCCACGGAGACACACTAGGATTGATGTAACCCTTCTGCAAGAGCTCATCCAACTGCTTCCGCAACTCTTCCAATTCTGCAGGTGCCATACGATACGACGCCTTCGAAATCGGCTGCGCACCTGGAACAAGATCTATAGAAAATTCTAAAGCTCGATCAGGCGGCAAACCAGACATCTCCTCGGGAAAGACGTCGCCAAAATCACGCACCACAGCTGGCCACTCCAGCTTCATCTGTATAGCCACAACTCTCCACCGGCCTGGCCCGAAATCTGACAGGACCAAGCGAACTGCTACCACGACTGAACTTAAACACTGGATGTCCGGGAATCTTGAACACCACCTTCTTCCTCCGACAGTCGATCGTAGCATAGAAGCTCGCAAGCCAATCCATCCCAAGAACTGCATCATAGTTGATGATGTCGTGGACAATGAAATCAGCGAAAAGCTCATGTCCACAGACCACCAACGAGCAAGAATTGCAACCACGATGCACCGAGACCACGCCATTCCCTGTAACGATATTCCAACTCTTGGGAAGAGGGGACGTCGACAAGGAATGCCTCTCCACGAAGCTCCGAGAAATAATGCACATCGATGCACCAGAGTCAAAGAGGACCCGTGCAGGAAATGTGCACACCAAAATCACACCTAACAAGCAATTTACAATCAAACTCTAGTATAGCAAACAACCATGTTCAAGCAAACAACACAATCTAACATTCAAAACCAGCAAGGAAAGTAATAGATAGATTGAGGATTACCTGCAATAACCTCATCCACAGCCTCGCTCTCCACAGCGGTCATCAGAAAAGCCTGCCTCCTCGACGGAACAGCCTACCGGAAAGCCTGTCCCTGTGGAACAAGAGCTGCTCCACGTCTAGCAGGAACAGACGCTCGCTGCTGCAACGGCTGTGCTGCAACAGGTGCCCTCCGCAGCTGATTCGCATGCCGACAATCCTTCGCGGCATGGGAAGCATCACCACAAACCAGACACTGGCCCAAAAAACTTCCGACACTGATCCTTGATGTGGCCAGGCTTGCCGCAGAAATGGCAAGTCTTCAGAATAGGCCCTCCTGGCCTCTTAAACTGAGCTGGCTGGTTAGGCCTGAATCCAGGTCTAACCACAGCTCTCGCCTGTTCCACAGGCCTCTTCCCAGCACCAACAATAGACCCCTTCCTCTGGTTCATGAGCAACTCCTGCCTCTTGGCTGCTACTAAAACCCTCTGATAAGATTCCCGGTCAGAAGAGGTCACAAAGCTCTGGAGCTCCGAAGCAAGTCCCTGCAGGAACCTCTGAGCTCTCTCCTCAGCGTCCTGCACCATCTTTGGTGCAAACCGACTCAGCCTCATGAACTCCTGGTGGTACTGGTCCACCGACGAGCTTCCTTGCTTCAAATCGATAAAACGCTGCAGCATCTCTTCCCTGGCAGCTTTCGGGAAGAACTCGCCATCAAATCTGGCCTTAAAGGTAGCCCAGACGATCGGCTCCACCAACATCTTCTCTTCCGCATCCCACCAATTCCGAGCATTATCCTTAAGTTGCCTCTTCGCCAAATCAACCCATCCAGCCGGGGTGATCTTGGCCATCTTCAGATTGTCCTCGATGTTCCGAATCCACTCATCGGTAGCCAGAGGACCCTCAGAACCATCAAAATACGCGGGACCCAGCTCCCGAAATTGCTTTGCTCCCGGCTCAGAGCGAGGGGCATCCGGAAGAGCCCGGGCAGCTTGAGCAAGTGGATCATTCTGGACTTGCAGAAGCACGCCCTGCTGCATTTGCATCATCTGGAGCATCATCCACATTATCTCACCACTGGTGGGTTCCCGCTCAGGCTCCTCATCATGAGGGAGCGCACCGCTACCTCCACCACGGGTGAATCGTCTTCCTGCCATCTAGTGACACAGAAAACGAATCAGATTAGACTCATAGCTTATGACTCGGACGTCGAACTTAGTTTATTGGACATCTAATATTATTATCGCTATTCCGATAATCGCAGTTACAGAAGTACCTGCATGGGCCACCAACAAAACCTGTCACGACCCGCTTCCCTAAAATGGAGGTGAGACGTGAAAAGGTCCGCACGGGAGTGGAGCTGTGAAGCCCCAAACCCGATAAGCGTCAATAAAACATAAGCAGGTCCCTGTAACCACAACGGAACAACAATAATAACACAAGGAGAGACCGAAACGAAATCTCATATCTCATAAATTGTCCAACAAGAAAAATAAGTCCAACATCCAGAAAAGCCACCAGGCTAAAAGAAAGAGTCTAAAGGCCCAGAACAAGGCCAACAAAAGTACAACGACATAACAAAGTATGGGTGCTACGCACCGATAACAAAACAACTGTCTAACAAAAGTAAAACACAACGGAGACACTAGGACTGGTCCCCAGTGTCCACGTACTCCCCGTCAAACACAGGCTCGGGCTCGGCGTCAGCAAACACCTCGTCCTCAACAAGGTACTCAGGCTCAGGATCTAACATGTGTCACCCAAAAGAGTAAAGGGGCACATGTCAGCAAGTCTAAAAGACTTGGGCAAGGAAACTGAGAGTAAGACAACTAGCAACCTAGCAGTTATAGTATGCATGACATGGCAGTTATAACATGAGTGCACAATCAAGACATGGCAAGACAATTTGTACAAGAGAACAATTATCGGGATAAGACAAGACAAGACAAGAATAGCCAAGCTACTAACAATCTCAATCAATTCACTATTCACGTTTCACGTTGTTTTGTAGATGTTTACGCCTTGCGGCTGAATGGTATAACATTCACGCCGATTGGCCGCTTAACAACTACCCCACCCCAGAGTTTACGCCTTACCACTGCAGTTGCTGATCGGGCAGACTCCCAGTTGATTGGCCGCTTAACTCTTACCCCCAATACCCACATGTAATCGAGCCAGGGTCCCCACACATGAGCTCAGCAAGTGAGCCGGGGTTGCCCCGCACGGGAGCTCGTATTCTATATCACGATTCATAAACAATTGGCGTAGGGGTGCACCTAGCAGGAAACAAGCAATTCGAGCATTGGCTATCAACCAACACATGGCCCGCTTCTAGAACACGAGCCAGGAACACAAGCAATGTAGCGAAGCTACGCAATCACTGAAATACATAAAGGATGCAATGACATGACAATTAATTTGCGTACCGATAATGGAAAGTAAACGTGACATGGTAGTTGTGCAACAAGATATATGTCGGAACTAGCTTCGTTGTCAAGCTAATTCCCCAATTTGCGCCTAGGCGAGTATCATTTCGTCGCCTAGCCTCTTTTACGCCTACAACAAGTAAAATGGCCTAAACATGGCCTAAACCCTAAGTGGCAAGTTTCACTTGCCTAGCACCGGGGATGACGATCAACGAAGGTTCGCCTCACGGACGCTAATCTACGGGGAAATCGCTGTTATAGGGAGACAACCATCAAACAACATGAAATTCCATTAGGGTTTCATAAAAATACACATAGGTTATAAAAACATCAAGAGATCGATTTCTTACCGAGAGGAGGCGGGAAAAACACTCCGGAGAACCCTAGGACCAGATCTGGAAAGATTGGAGAAGTTTGGAGAATTAGGGTTTTTGGGGGATTTTGGGGATTTGATGAGATTTTGGGGAAGATGAGAGGTTGGATGAGTTGAGGGAGGGTTTAGATGATGGATTTAGGGCTTGGAATGAAGGAATGAAGCTTGGAGGAAGATGGGGGCTCAATGGGGGAGATTTTAGGGTTTAGGGTCGAGTGGAGGAAGATGAAATCGTTTGGGAGGGGTATAAATAGGCTGGGCTGGCGGCTGCCCAGAAATTAGGGTTTTAATACAGATTAGTCGGTCAAAGAGCAACCACTGACCGACTAGTTTGGCAACTAGTCGGTCGGTCGACCAACGCAGACCGACTAAGTGTAAACAGTAACTTCTGAACGAAAATAGGATTTAGAATTAGTCGGTCCATGAACAAATACTGACCGACTAGTTTAGCATCTAGTCGGTCGATGAACGTTCTTAGACCGACTAAGAGTGAACAGTATTGATACCAAAAATAAGTTGAAGAGTTAGTCGGTTAAAGAAGCATTGCTGACAGACTAGTTTGCAACCTAGTCGGTCAACCAACGTTCTTAGACCGACTAACGATAAACAGTAACTTCTAGGAAATTTAGAAAGCCAACTAGTCGGTCCAAGAAGGACGGCCGACCGACTGGATCGTCATCTAGTCGGTCGGTGCCCCTTCTTACACCGGCTAATGAGCACCAAAAGTTCCGATACGGAGCGCGGGGCCCTGGGATCGATTCCTAAGACTCCTAGGCTTGATCTATTAGTAAGATACGACCGTTATGAAGCCCGTCACGAATGACGTACTTAGAAATCGACGATCCTAAGGAAGAAACGAGAAAACACGACGAAACGATCGAAAACGAAAGTCACGGAGACGAAAACCACACATGAGGAGAAAATCCACCAAAACATATATTATATTATAATAAATCCAGATACCTGAAAAGCAGTCTCCTTCCAAAGATGGCGGCAAGGCCAAGCGATAAGCTACCTCGCCAACCCTCTCCAAAATGTCAAACGGTCCAATGTATCGCGGGCTCAACTTCCCTCGCTTCCCGAAACGGATCACACCACGATTCAGGGAAATCTTCAAGAACACATGGTCTCCCGGCTGAAACTCCAAAGGACGACGTTTAGCATCCGCCCAATGCTTAAAACGGTCCTGATCAATCCTCAACCTCTCCCGAATATTCCTGACGATATCCACGGCCTCCACGATCATCTCAGGTCCCAACAGCTCCCGATCACCAACGTCATCCCAACTCAATGGCGATCGACATTTCCTCCCATAAAGAGCGGCGAAAGGCGCCATGCCAATACTCGCCTGGAAGCTGTTGTTGTAAGAGAACTCCACCAAATGTAGATGGTCCTCCCACGAACCCTTGAAATCCAACATGCACGCCCTCAGCATGTCTTCCAAAATCTGAATCGTCCTCTCGGACTGGCCATCCATCTGCGGATGGTATGCCATGCTGAAACTCAGACGCGTATCCAAGCTCTTCTACAAACTCTGCCAGAACTGAGATGTGAACCTCGTGTCTCTGTCCGACACGATACTCACGGGGACTCCATGAAGTCGCACGACTTCCTCCATATACCTCCTTGCCAGCGCCTCAGTGGACTGTCCCACTCGGAACGGAATAAAGTGCGCAGATTTGGTCAATCGATCTACGATCACCCAAATCGCATCATTCTGCTTCGGACTCCGAGGTAGTCCAGTCATGAAATCCATAGTGATGTGCTGCCACTTCCACTCCGGAATCGGAAGCGGTTGTAGCAACCCGGCCGTACGCTGATGCTCCGCCTTCACTTGCTGGCAAACCAAGCACTTGGCTACACTCCGAGCCACGCTTCTCTTCATACCATTCCACCAATAATTCAGACGAAGATCCTGGTACATCTTGGTGCCACCAGGATGCACAGAATACGGCGAACTGTGTGCCTCCACCATCAGCTCCTCTCTAATATCCCCAGCTGGCACACACAACCTGGCTCCAAACCTCAGCGAGCCATCCTCATGAATCAAAAAGTCAGTCCGCAGACCGGCTTCCACCTGCTTCCGAATCTTCATCAGCTTCAGATCCTCAGCCTGGCCAGCCTTAATCCGATCCACGATCGTCGACTGTACCTGCATGTACATCAACGAAGAAGCCTCCCCAGGAAGAACAATCTCCACACCAAACTCGCAAAAATCCTGCTGCAATCTCCACTGCGAGGTCAACATCATCACCGCTGGAAGCCTACTCAGCGCATCCGGAACCACATTCACCTTGCCAGGGTGAAACTGCAAATCAATCTCATAATCCGCCATCAGCTCCAACCATCGACGCTGTCGCATGTTGAGCTCCTTCTGAGTAAAGATATACTTCAAGCTCTTGTGATCGGTGAAAATCTTCACTTTCTCACTCAGCAAGAAGTGCCTCCAAATCTTAAGAGCAAACACAACGGCAGCCAACTCCAAATCATGCGTCGGGTAATTCTTCTCATGAACCTTAAGCTGACGAGATGCATACGCCACAACATGTCCATGTTGATGCAACACGCAACCGAGACCCTTGCCAGAAGCATCACAAAAGATCTCAAATCCACCGCTGCGATCAGGCACAACCAGAATAGGGGCAGTCGTCAACCTCTCCTTCAGAACACCAAAAGCATCCTCGCAATCACCCGACCAAACAAAAACAACATCCTTCCGCGTCAACCTGGTCATCGGCTTAGCAATACGGGAAAAGTCCTTAATGAATCGCCGATAATAACCAGCAAGTCCAAGGAAACTCTGAATCTCAGACGCAGACGACGGAACAGGCCACTCTCTGATGGCCCTAATCTTCTCGGGGATCCACTGAAATTCCATCTCCAGTCACCATATGCCCCAGAAAAGCAACTCGATCCAGCCAAAACTCGCACTTCGAAAACTTAGCATACAAATAATGCTTCCTCAAAATCTCCAACACCGCCCTTAAGTGCGAGGCATGCTCTTCCTCCGACTTCGAATAGATCAGAATGTCGTCAATAAAGATAACAACAAACTTATCCAAAAAGTCGTAGAAAATCAGGTTCATCAGATTTATGAAAACTGCGGGGCGCGTTAGTTACGTTGAAAGGCATAACCACGAACTCATAGTGTCCATACTTCGTCCTGAACGCTGTTTTCGGAACATCATCCTTCTTCACCTTCAACTGATGGTAACCACTCCTCAAATCCAATTTAGAAAACACCCTCGAACCTCCAAGCTGATCAAAAATAGCATCGATGCGAGGCAACGGGTATTTATTCTTAATGGTCACCGCATTCAACTCCCGATAGTCCACGCACATGCGACGCGGAGCATCATTCTTCTTCACCCAGCAGCACCGGTGCTCCCCACGGAGACACACTAGGATTGATGTAACCCTTCTGCAAGAGCTCATCCAACTGCTTTCCGCAACTCTTCCAATTCTGCAGGTGCCATACGATACGACGCCTTCGAAATCGGCTGCGCACCTGGAACAAGATCTATAGAAAATTCTAAAGCTCGATCAGGCGGCAAACCAGACATCTCCTCGGGAAAGACGTCGCCAAAATCACGCACCACAGCTGGCCACTCCAGCTTCATCTGTATAGCCACAACCTCCACCGGCCTGGCCCGAAATCTGACAGGACCAAGCGAACTGCTACCACGACTGAACTTAAACACTGGATGTCCGGGAATCTTGAACACCACCTTCTTCCTCCGACAGTCGATCGTAGCATAGAAGCTCGCAAGCCAATCCATCCCAAGAACTGCATCATAGTTGATGATGTCGTGGACAATGAAATCAGCGAAAAGCTCATGTCCACAGACCACCAACGAGCAAGAATTGCAACCACGATGCACCGAGACCACGCCATTCCCTGTAACGATATTCCAACTCTTGGGAAGAGGGGACGTCGACAAGGAATGCCTCTCCACGAAGCTCCGAGAAATAATGCACATCGATGCACCAGAGTCAAAGAGGACCCGTGCAGGAAATGTGCACACCAAAATCACACCTAACAAGCAATTTACAATCAAACTCTAGTATAGCAAACAACCATGTTCAAGCAAACAACACAATCTAACATTCAAAACCAGCAAGGAAAGTAATAGATAGATTGAGGATTACCTGCAATAACCTCATCCACAGCCTCGCTCTCCACAGCGGTCATCAGAAAAGCCTGCCTCCTCGACGGAACAGCCTACCGGAAAGCCTGTCCCTGTGGAACAAGAGCTGCTCCACGTCTAGCAGGAACAGACGCTCGCTGCTGCAACGGCTGTGCTGCAACAGGTGCCCTCCGCAGCTGATTCGCATGCCGACAATCCTTCGCGGCATGGGAAGCATCACCACAAACCAGACACTGGCCCAAAAACTTCCGACACTGATCCTTGATGTGGCCAGGCTTGCCGCAGAAATGGCAAGTCTTCAGAATAGGCCCTCCTGGCCTCTTAAACTGAGCTGGCTGGTTAGGCCTGAATCCAGGTCTAACCACAGCTCTCGCCTGTTCCACAGGCCTCTTCCCAGCACCAACAATAGACCCCTTCCTCTGGTTCATGAGCAACTCCTGCCTCTTGGCTGCTACTAAAACCCTCTGATAAGATTCCCGGTCAGAAGAGGTCACAAAGCTCTGGAGCTCCGAAGCAAGTCCCTGCAGGAACCTCTGAGCTCTCTCCTCAGCGTCCTGCACCATCTTTGGTGCAAACCGACTCAGCCTCATGAACTCCTGGTGGTACTGGTCCACCGACGAGCTTCCTTGCTTCAAATCGATAAAACGCTGCAGCATCTCTTCCCTGGCAGCTTTTCGGGAAGAACTCGCCATCAAAATCTGGCCTTAAAGGTAGCCCAGACGATCGGCTCCACCAACATCTTCTCTTCCGCATCCCACCAATTCCGAGCATTATCCTTAAGTTGCCTCTTCGCCAAATCAACCCATCCAGCCGGGGGTGATCTTGGCCATCTTCAGATTGTCCTCGATGTTCCGAATCCACTCATCGGTAGCCAGAGGACCCTCAGAACCATCAAAATACGCGGGACCCAGCTCCCGAAATTGCTTTGCTCCCGGCTCAGAGCGAGGGGCATCCGGAAGAGCCCGGGCAGCTTGAGCAAGTGGATCATTCTGGACTTGCAGAAGCACGCCCTGCTGCATTTGCATCATCTGGAGCATCATCCACATTATCTCACCACTGGTGGGTTCCCGCTCAGGCTCCTCATCATGAGGGAGCGCACCGCTACCTCCACCACGGGTGAATCGTCTTCCTGCCATCTAGTGACACAGAAAACGAATCAGATTAGACTCATAGCTTATGACTCGGACGTCGAACTTAGTTTATTGGACATCTAATATTATTATCGCTATTCCGATAATCGCAGTTACAGAAGTACCTGCATGGGCCACCAACAAAACCTGTCACGACCCGCTTCCCTAAAATGGAGGTGAGACGTGAAAAGGTCCGCACGGGAGTGGAGCTGTGAAGCCCCAAACCCGATAAGCGTCAATAAAACATAAGCAGGTCCCTGTAACCACAACGGGAACAACAATAATAACACAAGGAGAGACCGAAACGAAATCTCATATCTCATAAATTGTCCAACAAGAAAAATAAGTCCAACATCCAGAAAAGCCACCAGGCTAAAAGAAAGAGTCTAAAGGCCCAGAACAAGGCCAACAAAAGTACAACGACATAACAAAGTATGGGTGCTACGCACCGATAACAAAACAACTGTCTAACAAAAGTAAAACACAACGGAGACACTAGGACTGGTCCCCAGTGTCCACGTACTCCCCGTCAAACACAGGCTCGGGCTCGGCGTCAGCAAACACCTCGTCCTCAACAAGGTACTCAGGCTCAGGATCTAACATGTGTCACCCAAAAGAGTAAAGGGGCACATGTCAGCAAGTCTAAAAGACTTGGGCAAGGAAACTGAGAGTAAGACAACTAGCAACCTAGCAGTTATAGTATGCATGACATGGCAGTTATAACATGAGTGCACAATCAAGACATGGCAAGACAATTTGTACAAGAGAACAATTATCGGGATAAGACAAGACAAGACAAGAATAGCCAAGCTACTAACAATCTCAATCAATTCACTATTCACGTTTCACGTTGTTTTGTAGATGTTTACGCCTTGCGGCTGAATGGTATAACATTCACGCCGATTGGCCGCTTAACAACTACCCCACCCCAGAGTTTACGCCTTACCACTGCAGTTGCTGATCGGGCAGACTCCCAGTTGATTGGCCGCTTAACTCTTACCCCCAATACCCACATGTAATCGAGCCAGGGTCCCCACACATGAGCTCAGCAAGTGAGCCGGGGTTGCCCCGCACGGGAGCTCGTATTCTATATCACGATTCATAAACAATTGGCGTAGGGGTGCACCTAGCAGGAAACAAGCAATTCGAGCATTGGCTATCAACCAACACATGGCCCGCTTCTAGAACACGAGCCAGGAACACAAGCAATGTAGCGAAGCTACGCAATCACTGAAATACATAAAGGATGCAATGACATGACAATTAATTTGCGTACCGATAATGGAAAGTAAACGTGACATGGTAGTTGTGCAACAAGATATATGTCGGAACTAGCTTCGTTGTCAAGCTAATTCCCCAATTTGCGCCTAGGCGAGTATCATTTCGTCGCCTAGCCTCTTTTACGCCTACAACAAGTAAAATGGCCTAAACATGGCCTAAACCCTAAGTGGCAAGTTTCACTTGCCTAGCACCGGGGATGACGATCAACGAAGGTTCGCCTCACGGACGCTAATCTACGGGGAAATCGCTGTTATAGGGAGACAACCATCAAACAACATGAAATTCCATTAGGGTTTCATAAAAATACACATAGGTTATAAAAACATCAAGAGATCGATTTCTTACCGAGAGGAGGCGGGAAAAACACTCCGGAGAACCCCTAGGACCAGATCTGGAAAGATTGGAGAAGTTTGGAGAATTAGGGTTTTTGGGGGATTTTGGGGATTTGATGAGATTTTGGGGAAGATGAGAGGTTGGATGAGTTGAGGGAGGGTTTAGATGATGGATTTAGGGCTTGGAATGAAGGAATGAAGCTTGGAGGAAGATGGGGGCTCAATGGGGGGAGATTTTAGGGTTTAGGGTCGAGTGGAGGAAGATGAAATCGTTTGGGAGGGGTATAAATAGGCTGGGCTGGCGGCTGCCCAGAAATTAGGGTTTTAATACAGATTAGTCGGTCAAAGAGCAACCCACTGACCGACTAGTTTGGCAACTAGTCGGTCGGTCGACCAACGCAGACCGACTAAGTGTAAACAGTAACTTCTGAACGAAAATAGGATTTAGAATTAGTCGGTCCATGAACAAATACTGACCGACTAGTTTAGCATCTAGTCGGTCGATGAACGTTCTTAGACCGACTAAGAGTGAACAGTATTGATACCAAAAATAAGTTGAAGAGTTAGTCGGTTAAAGAAGCATTGCTGACAGACTAGTTTGCAACCTAGTCGGTCAACCAACGTTCTTAGACCGACTAACGATAAACAATAACTTCTAGGAAATTTAGAAAGCCAACTAGTCGGTCCAAGAAGGACGGCTCCGACCGACTGGATCGTCATCTAGTCGGTCGGTGCCCCTTCTTACACCGGCTAATGAGCACCAAAAGTTCCGATACGGAGCGCGGGGCCCTGGGATCGATTCCTAAGACTCCTAGGCTTGATCTTTTAGTAAGATACGACCGTTATGAAGCCCGTCACGAATGACGTACTTCGAAATCGACGATCCTAAGGAAGAAACTAGAAAACACGACGAAACGATCGAAAACGAAAGTCACGGAGACGAAAACCACACATGAGGAGAAAATCCACCAAAACATATATTATATTATAATAAATCCAGATACCTGAAAAGCAGTCGTTACAAACAACCTCTAGGAAGACTCATTTTTGCAAGAAAATAACCCTAGCCGCTTCCAAAACCCAAATTCACGCTTGCGACGAATCGTCGCAACGTTGCTGCACCAAGCCCCGCACCGACCGGAGGAAACACCCCAAAATCCACGCACCGACCGACAGCCGCCCCCGCTCACGCCCGCTCCGCACCCCGCTGCATCGTCCGCTCCGTTCTCCCGCTCCGACCGAGAGGAGCTCTCGGTCTGACCGAGAGCTTGGCCCGCTTCGTACACCCCACTCCGCACCGCACAGCCCCGCTTCACAGACCCTGCATCGCACCGTGTCCGACCGAGGCACCCGCCCGCTCACGCCCGCTCCCCGCTCTGTTGTAACGTTGCAACGTTGCAACGCCCCGCCCAAGCGCCCGACCGGCCCGCTCTCCCGCACCGACCGAAGGAAGCCCCCGCACACGCTGCTGTGACCGACCCGCAGCGCTGCACAGCCCCGTTCCCCCGCACCGACCGGGCCAAGTCCCCGGACCAAGCGTGTCTGACCAAGAGGCAATTGTCGCAACCCCGCACCCATCGCACCACTTGCCACCGTGGGCCCCCCAAGTTCTCCAAAGGTATTGTGGGTCCCCTATTGGTCCCTAGGACTACTGTGGGCCCCACCTAGGCGCGTTCTCTCCGACGATTCGTCGTTTACGACGTTGCGCTACGTCGTAGCCCGTCGTCGCACGTGCTAGCTTTGGAATCTAGATTCGTTACTCCGGTTGCTGCTCTGAACTTCCAGCGAGGAATCTATTTTGGAATCAGGACTTGGAGCGCGTTCTTTTATTCCAACCCCTGGCGTCGCTACCCGATGCCAGTGTAGCTTTCGCGTCGTGTTGAGGTAACACTTTGCACCCCTAGGACCCCCAACCCATTGCATGTTAATCAAGACTAAAATCAACGTTTTTAGTATTTTAAATGTTTTAGAATTCACTAATCAGGATTAATAAAACGGATGTAGGCCGGTGGACTTGTGCACGTAGGATATTGTGACTTTGGACTCGTTGGACGGTGTTTCTCTGACGTGACACTTGCAGGCAAGTGAAACTTGCCAATTCTTGCTTAGGGCCATGTTTTTAGGCCACTTCCTTGTTTTTAGCGTAAAAGAGACTAGACAGTGAAATGATAGCTATCTAGACACAACTTTAGGATCTAGCTTGACAACGAAGCAAGATCCGTCACCCTGCCATGTCATGCATGCATTAATATCTGTCACGTTTAAATTTCTTATCTGTACACACTTTTAACTAACATGCATTGCATTCTACATGTCATCCAAGTTGATTGTTGCATTCGTAGCACACGCTACACTACTTGTACTTCCTTGACCGGCTAGGTGCACCCCAATGCCATCATGATAAAACACTTCCTGGCTCGTGATCCAGAAGAGGGCCTCATGTGTTGGTCAAAAGCCAATACCCGATACACGTAGAGGGGTAGGGATAAGCGATCACTTGAGCTTAGGAGTTGGCCCGCGCAGCCACTCTAGCCAAAAGGCGTAATCTCTGTGCACGAGGTGCTTACTTGACTTGTACTTATCTTTGTGAATGATTCATGTAAAACTTGGCATCCAAGCCATGTTTAAATGCCATGCTCGTACTTTACCTTACTTGTTGCACTCATTACTTTAACTTCCATGTCATTGCATCATGCTAGAACTGCTAGGCTGCTTTACTTTTACCTACTTTCAGTTTCCTTGCACAAGTCTCTTGTTGACTTGCTGACATGTGCCCCTTGCTCTTTTGGGTGTCACATGTTAGACCCTGAGCTAAAGACCATAGCTGAGGACGAGGTGTTTGCTGACGCTGAGCCAGAGCCTACTTTTGACGAGGAGTTGGTGGACACAGGTGACCAGTCTTAGAGACTGCTTGAGTTGCTTTTGCTTAGGTTGCTGTTAGTTGTCGATGCTTAGCACCATTACTTTGCTTTTGTACTTTGTACCTTTGTTGGTCATGCTGGGGCCTCTTTTAGACTCTTTTCTTTTAGCCTGGTGGCTTTTCTGCGATGTTGAAATTTATTATTATGGATATTCTGAGATTATCTTTTGTCTCATTTCCTTATTATTATCTTTGTTTCATTTCACATTGCAAGGACCTGCAGTTTAAAGTGAATGACGCTTATCGGACTTGCAGCTTTGTAGCTTCAAGTCTGAGCGGACCTTCTTACGCTTCGACACCACGTTTTTGGGAAGCGGGGCGTGACAGGTTTTGTTGGTGGCCCATGCAGGTCACATCTTGCAATTGCAAACTAACGGAACAATGATAATAACGGAATGTCCATTAAATAAATTGCAACATCCAAGTCAGTAAGCTTTGAGTTTAATTTGTTTGTTCGTTTTCTATGTCATTAGATGGCTGGACGACGACAGACCCGATCTGGTAGTGGGCCCAATCGTGCTGAGGTACCGGATAGAGAGCCCACCAATGCTGAGATCATGAGGATGATGCATCAGATGATGCAGGTGCAGCATGACATGCTCCAGAATACCCAGAGTACCTCTCGCTTCGAGCCGGGAGCAAAGCAGTTTCGGGAGCTGGGCCCGACTTATTTTGATGGATCTGAAGGACCGTTGGCTGCAGAAGAGTGGATCAGAAATACTGAGGATAATCTAAAGATGTCGAAGGTCAACCCGGCTGGATGGGTTGATCTGGTGAAGAAGCAGCTCAAGGATAATGCCCGTAACTGGTGGGATGTAGAGGAGGAGCTGTTGGTGAGCCCTATACCTTGGGCTACTTTCAAGTCTAGGTTCGATGAGGAGTACTTTCCGAAGGCTGCCAGGAGGGAGATGTTGCAGCGCTTCATTGAGCTGAAGCAGAGAAATCTAACGGTGGACCAGTACCACCAGGAGTTTACTAGGCTGAGTCACTTCGCGCCGAATATGGTGGAGGATGCTGAGGAGAAGGCTCAGAGGTTTCTGCAAGGTATTTCCCTAGACTTGCTGAGCCTGATGTCTACGACGGATATGAAGTCATAACAGAAATTACTGGTAGCTAGTCGAAGATAAGAGCTGATTGCGAGGCAGAAGAGAGGACATATTTCTGGAGCTGGGAAGAGGCCTATGGAGCAGGTCAGAGGAGTGGTTAGGCCTGGGTCCAGACCTAATCAGCCAGTGCAGTTCAAGAGGCCAGGTGTGCCTACTTAGAAGACTTGCTATTTCTGTGGCAAGACCGGGCATGTTAAGGAACAGTGTAGGAAGATGTTGGGACAGTGCTTGGTTTGTGGAGATCCTACTCATGCTATGAAGGAGTGCCCGAAGTCTAAGCTGCCTTGGAAGGAACCAGTCGCAGCACAGCCGTTGCAGCATAGAGCACCTGTACATGCAGGACGTGGAGCAGCCCTCGCTCCACAGAGGCAGGCTTTTCAGCAGGCCATGCAGCCGAGGAGGCATGCTTATCTGATGACGGCAGTGGAGAGCGAGGCTGTGGATGAGATTATCGCAGGTAACTCTCAATCTAGTTGTTTCCTTCCTTAATTAGTTTTGGCATGATTAGATTATGTTTGATTGCTTGTATATGATTGGTTGCTAGAATAGGGTTTGATTGCTAGACTGTTTGTTAGGTTTGATTTTGGTTTGCACATTTTCCGCACGAGTCCTCTTTGACTCTGGTGCATCGATGTGCATTATTTCTCGGAGCTTCGTGGAGAAACATTCCTTGACGACCTCCCCTCTTCCCAAGAGTTGGAACATCGTTACAGGAAATGGCGTGATCTCGGTGCATCTTGGGTGCAATTCTTTCCCTTTGGTGGTCTGTGGACATGAGCTTTACGCTGATTTTAGTGTCCACGACATCATCAAATACGATGCAGTGCTTGGGATGGATTAGCTTGTGAGTTTCTATGCTACGATCGATTGTCGGAGGAAGAAGGTGGTGTTCGAGATCCCTGGACATCCGGTGTTTGAGTTCAGTCGAGGTAGCAGTTTGCTTGGCCCTGTCAGGTTTCGGGCCAGACCGGTGGAGATTGTTGCTATGCAGATGGAGCAGAGTAGACCAGCTGTGGTATGTGAATTCGACGACGTCTTCTCCGAGGAGATGTCTGGACTGCCGCCCGATCGAGCTCTCGAGTTTTCGATCGATCTTATTCCGGGAGCGCAGCCTATTTCGAAGGCGTCGTATCGGATGGCTCCAGCAGAGTTGGAAGAGTTGCGTAGGCAGCTGGATAAGCTTCTACAGAAGGGTTACATCAATCCTAGTGTATCTCCGTGGGGAGCACCGGTGTTACTGGTGAAGAAGAAGGATGGTTCGCATCGCATGTGTGTGGATTACTGGGAGCTGAATGCTGTGACTATCAAGAATAAATATCCCTTGCCTTGTATAGATGACATCTTTGATCAGCTCGGAGGATCGAGAGTGTTTTCTAAGTTGGATTTGAGGAGTGGTTACCATCAGCTTAAGGTGAAGAAGGAGGACATCCCGAAGACAGCGTTCAGGACGAAGTATGGTCACTACGAGTTCGTGGTTATGCCTTTTGGTGTAACCAATGCACCCGCAGTTTTTATGAACCTGATGAATCTGATCTTCTACGACTTTCTAGACAAGTTTGTCGTTATCTTTATTGATGACATTCTGATCTATTCAAAGTCGGAGGAAGAGCATGCATCGCATTTGAGGACAGTGTTGGAGATTTTGAGGAAGCATCGTTTGTATGCTAAGTATTCCAAGTGCGAGTTTTGGCTGGATAGAGTTGCTTTTCTCGGGCATGTGGTGTCAGGTGATGGAATTTTTGTGGATCCTGAGAAGATTATGGCTATCAGAGAGTGGCCTGTTCCGCAGTCAGCGTCTGAGATCCGGAGTTTCCTTGGGCCTGCAGGTTATTATCGGCGTTTCATTAAGGACTTTTCCCGGATTACTGAGCCGATGACCAGACTGACACGGAAGGATGTACCATATGTTTGGTCTGATGATTGCGAGAAGGCTTTTGATGTTCTGAAGGAGAGATTGACGACTGCCCCTGTACTTGCTGTGCCTGATCGGAGTTGAGGATTCGAGATCTTTTGCGATGCTTCTGGCAAAGGTCTTGGATGTGTGTTGCATTAGCATAGGCATGTGGTTGCGTATGCTTCTCGTCAGCTTAAGGCTCATGAGAAGAATTACCCGACACATGATTTAGAGTTGGCTGCAGTCGTGTTTACGCTGATGATTTGGAGGCACTTTCTACTACGTGAGAAGGTGAAGATCTTCACTGATCACAAAAGCTTGAAGTATATCTTTACGCAGAAGGAGCTCAACATGCCACAGCGTCGATGGTTGGAGCTCATGGCAGACTATGAGATCGATTTGCAGTATCACCCTGGCAAGGTGAATGTGGTTTCGGATGCGCTGAGCAGACTTCCAGCGGTGATGATTTTGACCTCGCAGTGGAGACTGCAGCAGGATTTTTGCGAGACTGGTATCGAGATTGTTCTTCCTGGAGAGAACTCTTCGTTGATGAGTATGCAGATACAGTCGACGATCGTGGATAGGATCAAGGCTGGACAGGCTGGAGATGCTAAGCTGGTAAAGATTCAGGAGCAGGTGGAAGCCGGTCTGCGGACTGACTTTTTGATACACGAGGATGGTTCATTGAGATTTGGAGCCAGGTTATGTGTGCCAGCTGGAGATATCAGAGAGGAATTATTGGTGGAGGCACATAGTTCGCCTTATTCTGTACATCCTGGTGGTACCAAGATGTACAAGGATCTTCGCCTGAACTTTTGGTGGCATGGTATGAAGAGGAGTGTGGCTCGGAGTGTAGCCAAGTGTTTGGTTTGCCAACAAGTAAAGGCGGAGCATCAGCGTACGGCAGGGTTGCTACAACCGCTTCCGATTCCGGAGTGGAAGTGGCAACACATCACTATGGATTTTGTGACTGTACTACCTCGGAGTCCGAAGCAGAATGACGCGATTTGGGTGATCGTAGATCGATTGACCAAATCCGCGCACTTTATTCCCTTCCGAGTAGGACAGTCCACTGAGACGCAAGCGAGGAGATACATGGAGGTAAATTAGTTTACTCTCCGTTTCTATTTCCTTTTTCTAGCTTAGATAGTGATGCAACGTGAATCGTGCAGGAGATCGTACAACTTCACGGAGTCCCCGTGAGTATCGTGTCGGACAGAGACATGAGATTCACATCTCAGTTTTGGCAGAGTCGGCAGAAGAGCTTGGGTACGAGTCTGAGTTTCAGCACGGCGTACCACCCGCAGACGGATGGCCAGTCCGAGAGGACGATTCAGATTTTGGAGGACATGCTGAGAGTGTGCATGTTGGACTTTAAGGGATCTTGGGAGGATCATCTCCATCACGTTGAGTTTGCCTACAATAACAGCTACCAGGCGAGTATTATAATGGCGCCTTTCGTCGCGCTATATGGAAAGAAATGTCGATCACCACTAAGCGGGGATGACATTGGAGATCAGGAGATGTTAGGACCGGAGATGATTGTGGAGGCCATGGATGTTGTGAGGAACATCCGGGAGAAGCTGAGGATTGCGCAGGACCGTTTCAAGCATTGGGCTGATGCTAAACAGAGGCCTTTGGAGTTTCAGCCTGGAGATCATGTCTTTCTGAAGATTTCTCTGAACCGCGGAGTTATTCGATTTGGGAAGAGAGGCAAGCTGAGTCCGAGGTACATTGGGCCGTTTGATGTCCTGGAGAGAGTTGGAGCCGTGGCTTATCGCTTGGCATTGCCGCCGTCGGTGGAGGGAGTTCACGACGTATTTCACGTATCTCAGTTACGTCGATACGTTAGTGATCTGTCCCATGCTATGGATTTCTCGGAGATTACGGTACGCCCGGATCTGTCTTATGATCAGCAGCCAGTTGAGATTCTGGATCGTCGACAGAAGCAGCTGAGGAATAAGACCGTCGACTTGGTTCGAGTGCAGTGGCGTCACGGTTCCCCTGGTGAGTCCACCTGGGAGCGTGAGGATGAGATGAGAGAGCGCTTCCCGCACCTTTTCCCGAGTAGTGCTTGATGTTGATTCCGAGGACGGAATCATTTCTAACGTGGGGAGGATGTAACGACCACTTTTCGTTGTACTTTGTTCGTGCACGTGCTTTTGACTGTGCACGTGTTTATTTTAGACTTTGTTTGTTTGTGAACACTTTAGTGTGTTATGTCGTTGTGAACATCTCTGGGAGTAGTAAATTGTGGCACTAATTTGGAACGACATTTCTCGGGTCGTTTTCCCACGATTTGATCTTATTCAAAGAGACGTTGTGATTTTCACTTTTGACGGGAGACGTTTCTATTTTTAGTTTCATCGTCCGACGTCGAAATTGAGATCTATCTTCTTAGTTAGCTTCCTTTCGTCATCACGATCACCCCGATATTTATTTTATAATTTTTGGAGTTTATTTGACCACTTTTATATTTTTAGCAAGATTTAAAATATTTTTAATAGCTACGTTTTAAATTATTTTCGGCCAAACAAAATTTTATTATGTTTTAAATACTTCAAAATATTTTTGAGCCAAATCTCAGCTCATTTGGGCCGCACCCAAGCCTTGTGCGAGTTGGAGAGGGTGAGATTCGAATTTTAAATTATTTTAAACTCCTAATCCCATTAGGATTAGCCCTAGACCAAGTCACCCCTCTACACTATATAAACAACCCCTAGGAAGACTCATTTTCGTAAGAAAATAACCCTAACCGCTTCCAAAACCCAAATTCACGCTTGCGACGAATCGTCGCAACGTTGCTGCACCAAGCCCCGCACCGACCGAAGGAAACACCCCAAAATCCCCGCACCGACCGACAGCCGCCCCCGCTCATGCCCGCTCCGCACCCCGCTGCATCGCCCGCTCCATTCTCCCGCTCCGACCGAGAGGAGCTCTCGGTCTGACCGAGAGCTCGGTCCGCTCCGCACACCCCGCTCCGCACCGCACAACCCCGCTTCACAGACCCCGCACCGCACCGTGTCCGACCGAGGTGCCGGCCCGCTCACGCCCGCTCCCCGCTCCATTGCAACGTTGCAACGTTGGAACGCCCCACCCAAGCACCCGACCGGCCCGCTCTCCCGCACCGACCGAAGGAAGCCCCCCGCACCCGCTACTGTGACTGACCCGCAGCGCTGCACAGCCCCGTTCCCCCGGACCGACCGAGCCAAGTCCACGCACCAAGCATGTCTGACCGAGAGGCAATCGTCGCAACCCCGCACCCATCGCACCACTTGCCACCGTGGGCCCCTCAAGTTCTCCAGAGGTATTGTGGGTCCCCTATTGGTCCCTAAGACTACTGTGGGCCCCACCTAGACACGTTCTCTCCGACGATTCGCCATTTACGACATTGCGATACGTCGTAGCCCGTCGTCGCACGTGCTAGCTTTGGAATCTGGATTCGTTACTCCGGTTGCTGCTTTGAACTTCCAGCGAGGAATCTATTTTGGAATCAGGACTTGGAGCACGTTCTTTTATTCCAACCCCAGGCGTCGCTACCCGACGCCAGTGTAGCTTTCGCGTCGTGTTGAGGTAACACTTTGCACCCCTAGGACCCCCAACCCATTTCCTGTTAATCAAGACTAAAATCAACGTTTTTTTTAGTATTTTAAATGTTTTAGAATTCACTAATCAAGATTAATAAAACGGATGTAGGCCGGTGGACTTGTGCACGTAGGATATTGTGACTTTGGACTCGTTGGACGGTGTTTCTCTGACGTGATACTTGCAGGCAAGTGAAACTTGCCAATTCTTGCTTAGGGCCATGTTTTTAGGCCACTTCCTTGTTTTTAGCGTAAAAGAGACTAGACAGTGAAATGATAGCTGTCTAGACGCAACTTTAGGATCTAGCTTGACAACGAAGCTAGATCCATCACCCTGCCATGTCATGCATGCATTGATATCTGTCACGTTTAAATTCCTTATCTGTATGTACTTTTAACTGCCATGCATTGCATTCTACATGTCATCCAAGTTGATTGTTGCATTCGTAGCACACGATACACTACTTGTACTTCCTTGACCGGCTAGGTGCACCCCTATGCCATCATGATAAAACACTTCCTGGCTCGTGATCCAGAAGCGGGCCTTATGTGTTGGTCAAAAGACAATGCCCGATACACGTGGAGGGGTAGGAATAAGCGATCACTTGAGCTTAGGAGTTGGCCTGCGCAGCCACTCTAGCCAAAAGGCGTAATCTCTATGCATGAGGTGCTTACTTGACTTGTACTTGTCTTTGTGAATGATTCATGTAAAACTTGTCATCCATGCCATGTTTAAATGCCATGCTCGTACTTTACCTTACTTGTTGCACTCATTACTTTAACTGCCATGTCATTGCATCATGCTAGAACTGCTAGGCTGCTTTACTTTTACCTACTTTCAGTTTCCTTGCACAAGTCTCTTGTAGACTTGATGACATGTGCCCTTTGCTCTTTTGGGTGTCACATGTTAGACCCTGAGCCAGAGACCGTAGCTGAGGACGAGGTGTTTGCTGACGCTGAGCCAGAGCCTACTTTTGACGAGGAGTTGGTGGACACCGGTGACCACTCTTAGAGACTGCTTTAGTTGCTTTTGCTTAGGTTGCTGTTAGTTGTCGGTGCTTAGCACCATTACTTTGCTTTTGTACTTTGTACTTTTGTTTGCCATGCTGGGGCCTCTTTTAGACTCTTTTCTTTTAGCCTGGTGGCTTTTCTGTGATGTTGAAATTTATTATTATGGATATTCTGAGATTATCTTTTGTCTCATTTCCTTATTATTATCTTTGTTTCGTTTCGCATTGCAAGGACCTGCAGTTTAAAGTGATTGACGCTTATCGGACTTGCAGCTTTGTAGCTTCAAGTCTGAGCGGACCTTCTCACGCTTCGCCTCCACGTTTTTGGGAAGCGGGGCGTGACATCCATCCTTACACCAAGTTTTAGTCTCCAAAAATGATATTCATGAAATGTTAACTATGAGACTAAAATAAGAGAGTCATTAGCAACAACACAATGTTGTGATCATCATCAAAATAACATTGGTATGAAACACCAATTCTCAACAATCTCCCCCTTTTTGACGATGACATACATTGTATAAAACATAAAGAAATAAAGCACAATGCTAATGAGCTCGTCCTACTTATATGCACCAATTGTAAAATGAGATACACAAATGAAAATACTCATTATACCAAAAGAAATAGAGAGAAAGCATGTTGACATATAATAGGTATGGATTATATAAACCAATTGCAATAAGAATATAACATGCACACAAGAATGGTTTATATAATCCCATATATCTCTTCCCATAGATATATCTCTCCCTAAACACATATGTATGAAATACTAGAATTACATTTACATAATGCATATATCTCTCCCCCTTGACATCGTCAAAAAGGTGGACATCAAAAATATCCCACATTGTCATCTTAATCAAAGATGTGACAATATGCAAGATATAAGGAGATGTATGATACCAAATTTGTAAAATTTCGTGGGTATCAATCATTATCCCATGCTCGCCCTAGATCATAGAAATTGTCAAATTTTTGACTTCTAGGATCTAATACCAATTGTAAAGAAGAAGATAAACAATCTCTAATAAATAAGATAATACCAATTGTAGAAAATGAATCTTGAAAGATAATCATCTTCACCAATTGAAAACATTAATTGGAGCCATGGGCCTAAAGTGTATCTAAGCAATAGATATGGAAAAATCAAGCTTCAATGATACACAATGATATTGCCAAAACTACGTATAACATGAAACATGTTGGCAATATCCAAGGGGTTGAGTTTGAGACCAAACTAATTAATTGAACGACACCAATTGTGAAGCATTGATCCCAAAGACACCCCAAAATAAGAGTCAAAATATGTTTTAAAATGATTTTAAACATACAACATATTAACTCCCCAATTGTCATACATATGGATAAAATAATGCATGCATGGCAATGTATTCCCCAAGGTCCCATTTTCATGAACAAAAATTTGAAAATATTTTCAAAATCACTAAACACACTCAAACAATGGGTATGCAAAAAAAACATTTAAGCATAATACCCATGCAATATGCATATGTGTGAGGAACCTAAACATTAGGGAACCAAACCGAAGAGGAGTTTGATTTCCTAATGTAATCACATGCGATGATCACATTCCTAACTAGAGAGTTGATGTAACTATCTCTCTCTTGCACACTAACCTTAGTGCAGATCCTTAAACTCAAGGTTGCCCTAGGCAAGGGTTTTGCCTTCGCAAGAGGAGTGGATGTGGCATGCTTAGGTGGGAAAATATTTTCTTAGCATGCATGAAGTGAGGATTTTGCTTCTTAGCAAAAAATGAAGATTTTTCATTTTTCCTCACCACCTTGTGATTTACATGCTTCTTGTTGGTGTTATTGTTATACAAGAAAGCATGGTGATTCTTCTTAGGTGCATTAGCAATATTTCTTGTATTTGTACCTTAAGAGGAATTAGAGGAGGGTTTGGGTACCACATTTTGAATATACCCCAAACATCCTCTATGGTTTGTCGGATGTTATTTTTAAGCAAACCGTGGAGTGAATACCTAGAATAAACAAAGCTTTTGAGCTTATGGGATTCCTCTTCGCATTTCAACGTAAGTTGTTGAATGCGAGTTTCTAAGCTAAGGTTTTGCGTAACTAAATTATCATTAGACATGCTCAATTCCTTAACTTGAGAGAGAAGTGAGTCTCTCTCACTAGTGTCACAAATATGCATATCATTATTGTTTACACTAGTAAATTCTAGTTCATACAATCTACTCTTAGCAATCTTATATTTTGATTTTAATTTATTGTAAGAGTTGATGCACTTACTAGCTTCTTCAAAAATCATACCGAAGCGATATTCGAGCTCCTCGTATGAGATCTTTTCCTCAATCTTATTATCGTCTTCTTCCTCGCTAAAGCTTGATGATGACTCTTCCCCGATTTCCATGAGGCACAATTCCTCATAGGAGTTGAGCCGAGCTTCTAACTCTTCTTCATTTGAGCTAGATGAGATGGGTGATGAAACATCAATTGCCACAAAGCACGCATGAGCTTTCTCCTTGTCATCCTCTTCTTTGTCACTTGATGTATCCTCACTTAAGTCATCAAATGTCTCGACAAGCCCTTTCTTGTGGTTCGTGGACTTGGACTTTCCTTTCCAATGCGTCTTCTCTTTACCCTTGTAAGTCTCTTTCTTGAGTTTGGAATGAAATTCGGTGGATAGATAACCTTTTCCACTGCAAGTGTAACAAGTAAGAACCTTGTTAGAATTGGAGGCAAACTTTGACAAAGATTTACCTTGCTTGCACTTGAGGAATGCCTTGAATTGTTCGGTAAGATCCTCAAATTCTTCTCCACTAGCCTCTTCTTATTCATCTTCTTCACTAGGAACTTCTTAATGAAATTTCTTCCTCCATTTGATTGGCTCCTCCTTGGCACGGAATGCAACTCCCTTTTGCTTCTCCGGCTTCTTGGGCTTGGATGGTTGAATCTCCTTCTTATGTTGAAGTTTTACTTCATACGCCATTAGATTTCCAATGCACTACTCAAAGGTGTATGTGGACATGTCATATGACTCCAAAATTTCGTTGGCCTTTGACTCCCAGTGAGATGTGAGAGAGTCAAGGATCTTCTCTACGAGATCCTCTTGGGAAATCATCTTCCCAAGTCCCCCCAAAGCGTTCACGATGTCTGTGAACCTTGTGAACATCTCTGAGATGCTTTCTCCTTCCTGCATCTTAAACATTTCATATTTATATCTAAACATAGTTTGTTTAGATTTCTTTATCTTTGAATTCCCTTCATGAAATATCTCCAGGTATGCCAAATTTTGTTGGCCGTTTTGCACCTGAAGATGCGGTTGAACTCATTTGCAGTGAGTGTGCAATGGAATGCATTCATAGCCCTTGCATTGAATTTGATCGAGTCCTTCTCTGCCTTTAGTGGGCTTCTCAAATGGCACCTCCGCGATGTCCCATAGGTCTTGACCCTCCATGTAGATCATCATCCTGATCTTCCAACTTGGATAGTTGGTTCCATTGAAGAGCGGGGGTCGAACGGTAGAATGAACTTCTTCATGAGAGGCAGATGTAACGTTGAATGTTATCGTTGTAGTATGCAATAACCTCGCTCTGATACCAATTGTAAAGATCGCCTAACCCTTTCAATACTAACAACAACACACTAGAGGGGGTGAATAGTGTAATGACAATAAATTGTGCAATTAAAATTAAACTTGCAAATGCGGAATAATAAATGCAAGAGGAATTAATAACCACAATAAAATCAAACACAAACACAAGATATTTCCCTGGTTCCTGAAAAATTGGGTACGTCTAGCCACACCAATATTCACTATATTTCCCACAAAGAGAAGTGTATACAATCCCACAAAGAGATACCTCACCAAGAGGATATTATCCTACACAAGAACACAACCAACCCTACACAAGGGTCAAACTCCCACTTAGAGAATTACTAACTCCCACTCAGAGAATTAGGGTTAGCCCTATACTAGGACATCAAAGTCCCACAAAGGGAGTTACTCCCACAAAGAGAGTTATTTCCACAAAGAGAATATCCTATTCCCACTAAGAGAAATACTCTCACAAAGAGAGTGTCTAATTTCCACAAAGAGAATTAGAGTTACAAAGAAATACCAAGTAAAACAAATACTCTTACCTATGCCATGAGATGTACCTACTCATAAATGAATGCAAGGCATGGAAGAGGATCTCCAAGTGATGAGATTAGCTTGAAAGCACTTGGATGATTTCCCTTGAGCTTGACTTCAATGCATGAAGGAGATTTAGAGCTCTAAGAGGAAAATGAGACAGTTTAAAAGTGGCTTATTTAATCTCAAAAGATTTTCAATAGCATCAAGAAGTTCTAAAGAACTCAGACCTCTCATATATATATAGGAACCCTATAGGAACTCTCAAAAGCCAAGAAAACAGCCAAAAATAAAAAGATGCTTTGGCTAGATTTTGGGCTGAAACGTCACTGACAGTCGACTGAAGAACAAATGACAATCGACTGTCTAACGTCTAAAATAATTCCCAATGGCTATAATCTGAGCCATGACAGTCGACTGTAGAAGACTATACAGTCGACTATAAAACAGACAGTCGACTGTGTAAGGACCCTGGCAATGGGAAAAACACTAGAAGGGGGGGGGGTTGAATAGTGTTTATGCAATTTAAAAAGATAGTTACACCAAATTAAATTCGTAACCAACAATTAATGCGGAATAAAAGAGAACCCCAAAATAAAACAATGCAATCGCAAGGATGTTTCACGGGTTCAGATTACCCAAGTCACTTCCCGACTTGTTCTCGGTAATCCTACGTCCTTTCCACCCAGATACCACCGGATACTCAAGTTAGAACCCTAACTTGAGGTTTCCTTATAAACCCACTTGTAGCAACCCTACAAGTGAAATCGAAATACACGTGATGTCCTTGACTCCACAACTTGGGAGTAAGAAAACCACTCTTACAATCCGAGAGTAAATCAAATAACTAAAGTTATGAAATATGAAATAAAATAACACTTACAATCATCTATGCCTTGAAGTAGAACTTGAAGGAGAAGTGTGTTGCGTGTTGAAAGACTCTCTTGGAAGAGAGGAAATCCATTTCTCTTGACTGCACCAAATGCCTAGAAGATTTCTCTTTGGTTCTAGGTTGGAGAGCAAGATGTTGAAGATTGGAATTCTAGGGCTTTAGGATTAGAGAGCTTTGATCTTGGAAGAATGAAAGCTTGAATGTTTTAGCAAATGAAACTAGAGTGAGTAAGTTAGTAACCTCTCAATGGAATAGTAGAGGCTTCTTTTATAGGTTTCTCAAACCCTTCAAAACCGAATTCCCAAAAGCCCGTTGAAATCCGTGAATAAAAACTCAAGGGATAGAATCTGCGCCCGTGACAGTCGATTATTGAACAACACACAGTCGACTGCTGCACAGTGACAGAGGGTAGGTGAGAATTCATAACGGTAACTTACCACGTGGACAATCGACTAGTAAGGAGTAGACAGTCGACTGTTAAACCAACAAGCGATTGGAAATCCTTAAACAGGCGACTGACCGAAGCAGGGGTAAGTCAAGCAAGTCATAGAAAAATCAGGGGTCCACAACAGGTGACTGATGAAGAGAAGACAATCGACTGTAAACTTAACATGCGACAGTAATTCCTTTTACAGACGACTTGCAAAAACCCTGACATTTTTCAGAGAGTTGAGTCTACAGAGAGGCTCAAAGACAGACGACTGTTGAAGCATTGATAGTCGACTGTGCCTTTGGACAGTCGACTGTAAGTACAACAATAGTCGACTGGCCAGATCAAAATAGAGAAAACGATTTGGGCTTAAGATAGACAGGCGACTGATTAACAAAACACAATCGACTGTCACATGGACAGGCGCATGTGAAATGTACAGCAGTCGCCTGAAGGAGTAAAATCTAAAAAGCCCAAAACTAGACTGATAAAGATTGTGCATAACAGGCGACTGTAAAACAAAACACAGTTGACTGCTTTGAGACACTCGACTGTAAATCGTCCAACGGTCGAATGTAGAGATCATGACATGCACAGTCTAGATAGAAATGAATTGGTGTCTTAGAAAAGTTGATCTAATGATTTCCTAAGACTGAAATGAAGATGTGTGTGTGCTCCAATAAAGTTCTACTTCTAAGCTGCATACTAGATGAGAAACAAGAAAATTACATTTGAAGAACTTTCTCTTCTATCCAACGCATGAGCTTGAAGTCTTCTAGGAGCTTCAATCACCATCTATAATCATCCAATCCACTTCCTTTGCTTTCAATGATTTTTGAGTGTCATCTATTGCTAATTGATCTTCTGATATGCTTAGTCAATGGATTAACTGCAAATAGGGGATTAGTCACAAGTATTTCTGTTTGCTCATCATTAACACCAAGTATAGAGAAGTCCAATACTCAATATTCTCCCCCTTTTTGAGTATGACAACAAAAATAAACAAAAAGATAAATAATTGTGCTTAAAGAAAACTTACTCCCCCAACATATAAATATAAGGGCAACCATTGATCAAATGAAGCAAATTACTAGGATCTGCATGAATGAAATGACTCTATGAAATTTAGGATTATATAATCCATATTCACTATATCTTACTCCCTCTGAATCTAATGCAACTTCAAACTTAGATTTAAGAGTAATTAGTATTTACTTAGCACATACTTATGAGTCTGTTTATTTCTCTCCCCCTATGGCATTACCTAAAAGGTGGGAGTAAAATAACAACAACAATCGTGTTAAATAAGAACTAATAACAATTACAAGAGTCTAAAGATATGCAAATAAAAAAATCATAAACCACATTATAAACTTAGCTGATTAGAGGAATGAGAATCTAATATCAACATTGAGAGACACAAGGAAACAAAATTGTCTCAAATCACATCACATACCAATAGACAATTTCACATAATGTACACATACAAGATAGACAAATATACAATGACTGAAATTTCATATATATATATATATATATATGGATGAGATGGATACAAGGACACAAAACTACATTCACATCACCATATACATCGCACAAAATGATCAAAATACGGCATGATCCATACATCATCATCATAAAACAACATCATAAGTCATAAAAACAACATGCAGACAACAACAACATCAGTCGATATGGATGACAGTGGGATCGGAGGGGCAACCAGACGGACGGAACATCAGCCTGGCAGATCGACGAGTAGGGTAAGCAGTCGCCTTCCTCTTGGATGTTGAGGCACCCACAACAGAGGTTTCCGCATGAGCATGCACGGGAGTCAGGACCTCAGAAGGCAAAGGCATATGGCCTGGAGGAGTGGGGATAGCAACATGGTCAGTATCCTCAGAAGGAGGAAATAAGGCCTGAAGTTCAGCCGGAATGGGGAAACCATGAAGCACGAAAGATTTGTACTGAAGCTCTAGAAGAAGAGAGAGATTTTGACCATTGAAGAAGCAAGCTTTTCGATGGAAGAGATTGTATGGATTTTCAAGGTCCCTTAGGGCTAATTTAAACATCTCGTCCTAAGTCAGACGATCTTAATTTAAATAAGAAGTGGAAAAAACCAATTATTAAACTATTTAATAAATACTGCCCCGAAGAAAAAATCCCTAAGCCAGTATTATTTACTGACTCGAGTTGGGTTTGACCAACTCGAGAAAGTTCTATCTACTACAGAATATGAAATGCATAAATAAATGTGACTCACCCGGAATCTTGCCTTGGAACAGGCAAAATATTCCGCACCATCTTGCGCTCCAAAATCTGAGCCGCATCCCGAACCGCATCGCGTCGCTCTTCGTCGCGAACTGGATCACCTCCCAAGTCGCACATTGCCTCCGAGCCCATCACTAGCGGTAGAAGGTTTCACTTGAGTAAACCCGCGTCGTAGACTTCCGAATCAGATTCGGACCTCCCTGTTGCCTTGCTAGGACTCGGTTGGAGGACAGGAAAATTTAATAGAGGAAAAGAATAATTTTAAGTCTTGATCAAGTTTGCTCAAATAATTAGGAGCTCCTTAATTAGAGACTTGCTACAAAAAACAATGAAGAGAGGGCACCCTTATTTATATAGGATGCCGGCCCCTCCTCATTTGCCACGAGCAATGTGGGACAATAATATGGCGTAATGGGGTTGATTTCATAAGAAGTCCAAACTTATGAAATCCACTATAAATCCATTTCAGAGTTTCGACTTTTAAATAAAATGTCAAATCGAAGATCTCGAGACAATGATCGCATTGGAAAAAACAGAATCCAATTCTGATTTCATTTGACCCCTCAATTGTCAAAAATAGACTCCAAATCTCGTTTTCGCAAAAACAGCACAACCCAGCTATTCCCTGGCGGGTCTGACCTGCCAGGTGGGAGTCAGACCCGCAAGCCTAATAAGGGCATTGCCTCAGCTGTTTTTGCATTTCTGGGCTCATAAGAGCTCCGATTTGGGCGTGGTTTCTTCCTGTGGATTTCTTAGGAAGTCCCCTTCATTCTCATGCATCAAAGTCAATATAATACAAAGTATTAATATGTCCCAAATGGTAAACTCTTTAGATTTTCATCTCACAACTGACTTGTGAGTTTAATCATTCCATTGCATCGAATGCATTCCTCTATAATGATCTTCCTATTACTAAGACATGAATATTACTCGGTGTGAGACCCTACAGCCTGACCCTACTACAGTTTGATACTCGAAGTCTCTAGATGACAGTAACCACTAGCAGCATGTGTCATCCCTGTTTCAGAATCATCGATTACGTGATTGACTCGTTTGGTAAGAGTGCCGACGGGATCACTCTAACTGTGATCGTGATGATTTCCGCAGTTTTAGTCCCTTCATCTCAACTATGTCACTTGCGTAGCCTAGGGTATGGAACTCTGTCAACCCCACTAGCTAGCTGTAGTCAGTATACGTCGGTCTCTAGTACATTCATGTTGTACATCTTACAACATACCTTGGCCAAGGTTTTACCTAGAGCCGTACTGACCTGCGACACTAACTTCCCATTAATGGAAGAGACGAATCCTCTATTGATCACTACTCAGCTCGTACACTTCTAGTGTCACACAGCCTAAGATCTTTCAGCAGGCCTTGCCTCGAAGCTATATCTTAGACCTAAGTGATACCGTTCACGCACAGCTTCGTATAATAATCTCAAGTCCTAAGGACCAACTTACTTATCATCACTTAGTGTTATTAATGACATTTAGTTAATGTTTAACCATTTAATAACCCTTGTTTGGGTCGTTCAGTGGACTCATTCTCTAATGAGCACCTGCGCCTTGTGTCTGACTTGGCCAAGTCGTATGGTTATGAGACCAACTAGACTAAGACACAATGGTCAGTCCGATGTGCCGATATCCCTATCTCGACACATCTATGACCACGAACGCTTTTTAGATTCAAGCTGATATCGGTCAGACATTTCTCATAATCGCAATCTACATCGTGAAACATGTGTGACCTAACTTTGAATCCAAGAAAATAATCTCAGCAATTAATAAATTGAAATTACTCAGACAATATTTTACCAGAAAGCATACTTTCACTTATTGAACAAGATGTTTACAAAGATAAATTGCCATGAGGGCATATATCTCTCTACATCTCCCACTTGCACTCAGGCCTATTTATTTTGGTATCTCATACCATATTTACACGCTAGTCTCTCTAGACGATCTCCTCTGCTCGATCTCCCATATCAGGTGATACTTGCGAAGAATGTGTTTAGATCTCTTGTGGAATCTCGGTTCTTGAACCAAGCTGATGGTTGCATTGTTGTCGCAATACAGCGGTATTGGACTTTCTATAGCAGGCACCATTCGGAGCTGGTTGATGAACTTCCTAACCAGACCACTTTCTTTGTTGCATCATTGGCCGCTCTGTTTCGGCTTCCATCATGGAGTCTACAACAGTGACTTGTTTGGAACTCCTCCAACTGACTGCTCCTCCGTTGAGTGTGAAAACATATCCAGAGATCGATTTGCTATCATCCACATCACTCTGAAAATTGGAATCTGTGAAACCTTCAACTTTCAAGTCTTCACTTCCATAAACCAAGATCAAGTCTTTAGTCATTCTCAAGTACTTAAGAATTGTCTTAACCGCTTTCCAGTGCTCCTCTCGAGGGTTAGACTGATATCGACTTACTACACCTAGTGCATAAGCGATATCGGGTCTGGTACAGATCATGGAATACATGATATATCCCACTGCTCAAGCATATGGGATCTTGGTCATTAGTTCCTTTTCCAAGTCAGTCTGTGGAGACATCTTCTTGGAAAGGGTTATTCCATGATTGGCTGGTATTAAACCACCCTTACTGTTTTCCATGCCAAAACATTTTAGCATGGTGTCAATGTATCTGGTTTGGGAGAGTCCTAGCATCCGTTTAGATCTATCTCTATAGATCTTCACACCTAGTATATAGGATGCTTCTCCCAAGTCTTTCATGGAGAAGTTGGTTAACACACTTCAACATCTCTTTGTTGTTACATATTATTAGAATCTCATCACGTATAGAACGAGGATAACTAAAGAATTATTATTACTGGTCCTTTTATAGATGCATGGATCATCCTCGTTTCTGACAAAACCAAACTCTTTGACTGTTTTGTCGAAGCAGATGTTCCAACTCCTTGAAACTTGCTTAAGCCTATAGATGGACCTATGCAGCCTACACGCTTTTCATTTACTCCCACTGACTTCGAAACCTTCTGGCTGAGTCATGTAAATTTTCTCTTCTAAATCACCGTTTAAAAAAGTAGTCTTTAAATTCATTTGCCAGATTTCGTAGTCGTAGTGGGTAGTAATAGCGAGTACGATCCGAATAGACTTGTGCATGGCTACTGGTGAGCAGGTCTCGTCATAATCTATTCCTAGAATCTGACGATATCCTTTTGCAGCCAGTCTAGCCATGTACGTTTCTATTTTTCCATCTGCACCAATCTTCTTCTCGAAGATCCATTTGCAGCCTATGGGAACATTTCCCTTGGTTACGTTTTCTAAGGTCCATACCTTATTCACGTGCATGGAATCTATTTCGGACTTCATTGCATCTAGCCATTTGTTAGAGTATATACTCTTATGGCATCCTGGAAACTAACAAGGTCATCATCTAATATGATGCTATCCTTAATCCCATCGTCTACGAGAAAATCGTAGTACCTTTCGGGGACTCGAGGAACCCTATTGGACTTCCTAATGGCTGGTTGGGAGATGTCAAGTTCTGACTCTCCTACTAGTTCCGACACTTGTTCCCGTGTGAGTACTTCCTCCGAACATTCGTCCAGATCAATTACCATCCTAGTTGATTTCTTTACAAGGAAATCCTTTTCCAGAAAAGTGGCATGTCTAGATACAACAATTTTTTGTTGCTCTGGATGGTAAAAGACATAACCTAATGAATGTCTCAGGTACCCTATGAACTTACACAGGATAGATCTGTCTTCCAGTTTGTCTGGATTCTGCCTTTTGACATATGCAGGACAACCCCATACCCTTAAGTGATTAAGGCTGGGTTTCTTGCCGGTCTATCGAATATGGTGTCATATCCACAGATCTTGACAGATCTTTATTTAGAATGTATATCGCAGTTTCCAGGGCATAGCCCCAGAGGGAAGTAGTTAACTCAGCTTCACTTACCATGGACCGCACCATGTCTAACACGATGCAGTTCCTCCTCTTTGACACACCGTTATGTTGAGGTGTGTAAGGAGGTGTGACCTGAGAGAGAATCACATTCTATTTTAATTAAATAAGGAATTCATGGCTTCAGTATTCCTCCTCGATCTGATTGACGGATCTTAATACTTTTCCTAGTCTGGTTTTCAACTTTGACACGGTACTCTTTGAATCGCTCAAAGGTTTCGGATTTATGTTTCATCAAGAACACATGTCAAACCTTGAGTGATCGTCAGTTAATGTGACGAAATATGAAAATCCACCTTTGGCTAATGTAGACATGGGTCCACATACATCAATGTACTAGACCCAAGAGTTCGATAACTCTCTCCCCTTGACTTGCAGAAGGAGTTTTTGCCATCTTACCTTTGAGGCAAGACTCGCAAGTGTCAAATGACTCATAATTTGAGAGGCCTAAGAGCACCTCTTTATGTAACTTGCTGAGTCTCTTCTCTTCGATATGGCCTAGTCTACAATGCCAAAGATAGGTTTCATTAAAACTAGACTCCTTACGTTTTCTTGCATTAACGTTTAATACAACCTTATTGCTTAAAGTGTATACACCATTATTAAGTGTCCAAATACCTAGCAACTTACCATCAAAAGAAATGTTCATGACATTTCCGTTAATAGTAAAATTATAACCATTTTTAGCCAAAGCCGAGACAGATATAATATTGCACAGGAAGTTTGGGATGTAGTAAAATTTCTTCAAAAGCAAGTTAGCTCCACCAGGTAATGTGTGTTTAAGGTCTCCCACGGCTACGACATCAACATTTGCTGCGTTGCTGACTTGGAGAATGATTTCATTCTTTTCGAGTTTTCTAATGATTCTCATTCCCTGTAATTGATTACAGATACGAGAATCTCCACCGGTGTCTAACACCCTTGCATTAGAATTAACCGAAAGAAATACACTTTGCATTTTAGAAGTTTAGGCATAAACTCGCCCTTCCTTCATTTGTTCCCTTTCTGCTATAGATTTCTTTGACCAGTCATTATTTTTATTATAACCAGTTAATAAGTTCTTATCACGGATATAATTTATCTTACTCGTCATGCTGCAAAGATTAGAACTCCTATAATTAGCATGTGTGCAAAATATTTAAATATAATTAGAGTGGTTTTTATCCAATTATACTCTCCCATTAATTTAAAGATCGTTTAAGCGAAAACATAATTAATATTAAATTAGAGCAGGAATCCAACAACTTTGAGTCGCCCGCCCTTGAGTGTAGCTCAAAAGTTGTTCGACTTGGCTGTCGGTAGACGAACTCTCTGTCAATCATATCGAATATGACTCCCTATTTGATTTTTATCCTAGTCATTTGTGATCATGAGTGGGCTCATTCAAATCACAATAAATAGTCTAGTCAGACCCTTGTTTTCGTGTCTAGCTTGACTTGCCCTGGCACTCGTCGGTTTGGGTCAAGTCTTAGACTACATTGTTGGCCTAACTTACGCCGGTGCTCGGTGTATTCATGACACGACGGTTTGGGTTAAGACACATGTATGAAGAAATTAGTTTCTGTAAGGTTGCCATGTCACAGCTTGAGTGTAGCTTAACAACTGTAACACAGATCCTACAGATTCCATCGTCTAAAACAAAGAGGGCTACAAATTATCTTGTAAAAGATTTATTAACGTTTTGGACTAGATATAGTTGACAGCATTGCATAATAATGATTCGCGTCCTTGTGGTCCAGTGAACATGGCCAGGGAATTGACTAAGCCAGGATCACTTAACCCCTAGTCGAGTTAGGGTGATCCAGCAAACCTAGCCAAGTACATTGACCGGTATCATGGTCAATTGAAGGTTGCTTGTCATTTATATGCGTACTATCAACTAAAAGCTTTTATTAATTCTAGTTAATCCTTATCAACTAGTGGATCCTTAAAATTCGAAATTTTATGGATTTGTTTGACGATTTTTATTAGGTCCTTATCAACTATAAGGATTTAATAAATGTGCTGCTACCCTAATCGTCTAATAGGTATTTTTAAACAATTTAAAAACATAGCAGAGTCTAAAAAATTATCTCATAAAAATTTGAGGAATTTTTAATGGCTATCCTAATCGTCCATTAGGCAATTTTAAACAATTTAAAATTATAGCATGGTCTCAAAAATTATCTCATAAAAATTTGAGGAATTTTTAATGGCTATTCTAATCGTCCATTAGGAAATTTTAAACAATTTAAAATTATAGCATGATGTCAAAATTTATCTTATAAAATTTGAGGATTCATTAATGGCTAACCTAACAAGTTCCTCTTGTGTTATCATATAAATAACTTGCCATTAAACTAATTATCACATAATTAAACATGCAGTTCATATAGAAGCAATATAAGAACAGAGTAGATCTGGCTCTGATACCACTGTAGGGATTTTCAAGGTCCCTTAGGGATAATTTAAACATCTCGTCCTAAGTCGGACGATCTTAATTTAAATAAGCAGTGGAAAAAACGAAATATTAAACTATTTAATAATTACTGCCCTAAGAAGAAATCCCTAAGCAAGTATTATCTACGGACTCAAGTTGGGTCTGACCAACTCGAGAAAGTTCTAACTACTACAGAATATGAAATGAATAAATAAATATGACTCACCCGGAAGCTTGCCATGGAACAAGCAAGTTGTTCTGCACTGTCATGCGCTTCAAAATCTGAGCCGCATCCCGAACCGCATCGCGTCGCTCCTCGTCGCGAACTGGATCACCTCCCGAACCGCACCTTGCCTTCGAGCCCATCACTAGCCGTAGAAGGTTTCACTTGAGTAAACCCGCGTCGTAGACTTCCGAATCAGAATTGGACCTCCTCGTTGCCTTGCTAGGACTCGGTTGGAGGACAGTAAAAATTAATAGAGGAAAAGAATAATTTAAAGTCTTGATCAAGTTTGCTCAAATAATTAGGAGCTCCTTAATCAGAGACTTGGTGCAAAAAACAATGAAGAGAGGGCACCCCTATTTATATAGGAGGCCGGCCCCTCCCCATTTTCCACGAGCAATGTGGGACAATAATATGGCGTAATGGGGTTGATTTCATAAGAAGTCCAAACTTCTAAATTCCACCATAAATCCATTTCTGAGTCTGACCCCCGCAAGCCTAATAAGGGCCTTGCTTCAGCTGTTTTTGCATTTGTGGGCTCGTTAGAGCTCCGATTTGGACGCGGTTTCTTCCTGTGGATTTCTCAGGAAGTCCCCTTCATTCCCATGCATCTAATTCAATATAATACCAAGTATTAATATGTCCCAAATGCTAAATTCTTTTGATTTTCAGCTCACAACTGACTTGTGAGTTTAATCATTCCATTGCATCGAATGTATTCCTCTATAACGATCTTCCGATTACTAAGACGTGAATAATACTCTGTGTGAGACCCTTCAGCCTGACCTTACTACAGGTTGAGACTCGAAGTCTCTAGACGACAGTAACCAGTAGCAGCAGGTGTCGTCCCTATTTCAGAATCATCGATTACGTAATTGACTCGTTGGTAAGAGTGCCGACGGGATCACTCTGACTGTGACCGTGATGATTTCCGCAGTTTTAGTCACTTCATCTCAACTATGTCACTTGCCTAGCCTAGGGTATGGAACTCTGTCAACCCCACTAGCTAGCAGTGGTCAGTATACGTCAGTCTCTGGTACATTCATGTTGTATATCTTACAACATACCATGGCCAAGGTTTTTCCGAGAGTCGTACTAACCTGCGACACTAACTTCCTATTAACGAAAGAGACGAATCCTCTATTGATCACTACTCAGCTCGTACGCTTCGAGTGTCACCCAGCCTAAGATCTTTCAGCAGGCCTTGCCTCGAAGCTAGATCTTAGACATAAGTGATACCGTTCACGCAGAGCTTCGTATGATGATCTTAAGTCCTAAGGACCAACTTACCTATGATCACTTCGGGTTATTAATGACAGTTAGTTAATGTTTAACCATTTAATAACTCTTGTTTGGGTCGTTCAGTGGACTCATTCTCTAATGAGCACCTGCGCCTTGTCTCCGAATTCGTCAAGTCGTATGGTTTTGAGACCAACTAGACTAAGACACAATGGTCTATCCGATGTGCTGATATCCCTATCTCAACACATCTATGACCACGAACACTTTATAGATTCAAGCTGCTATCGGTCAGACATTTCTCATAATCACAATCTACATCGCAAAACATATGTGACCTAACTTTGAATCCAAGGAAATAATCTAAGCAATTAATAAATTGAAATTACTCAGACAATATTTTACCAGAAAGCATACTTTCACTTATTGAACAAGATGTTTACAAATAAAAATTTCCACGAGGATATACATCTCTCTATAGAGACACAGTCAACTAGTTAACCAAGAAGGAAGTCCTCTAGTGGAACTGGAACTGACGGAGGAGTATGAGTAGGTTGATCAGCTGGTGGAGAGGAGGATTCAGCGACATTCCACGAGGGGTCACCAACCGATACGTTCAAGAACTCCCCAGAAGATGGTGGCGAAGAGACATGCTGGTCCACGGGTGGAGGAGAACCAGCAGGTTCCGTGAAGTACGAAAGGAAGAAACTAGGTTACGAAAGCGTCGTCAAACGAAAGAGGATGATATAAGAAAACAAACCTAATCTGAGACGGAGAAGGAGACAATCGACCAAGTAATCGAGAGAAGCAATCGAAAGATCAAAAGATCGAAGAATGGAGCTTCGAAACGGATAGCAATCGACGGCAGAGAGATCGACTGGGAAGTTCGAAAGGGGAGAGACGAGGGAGATTTCATTCAGATGAGATAGAAAGTGTTGGATCGAATCGACAGTTCTCGAAGTTATAACGAGGGGTCAAACGAATTGGGCTGTTGGATCGAAAAATCGACGGCTCGGATCAAATTATCGAACCACCACAACAGGAGACAGTCGACTGATGTACAATCGTCATTCGACTGGTTGAAAGGATCAGAGATGAGCTAAGGTTGATCGACAGTCGACTGTTGGGTAACTTACAATCGCCTGTCTGTGAGACAGTCGACTATATTCTACTCATCAGTCAATTGACTAAGAATCAATAAAATTGATGATAGAAACAGAGACTACAGAAGAAATGGACAGGCCTCTGATGACCACAATGCAGTCGCCTATTGAACCAACTGTCGACTGTAAAGTCGTCATCAGTCTCCTGGGCGAAAGATACAGTCTGCAGTATGAGATAGTAGAGTAGGGCAGTCGACTGTCGAAGGAGTGACAGTCGTCTGTCCTGGTCCAAACATGCACAGAGGATAGATACAACTCACCCTAGGACCTATACTCTAACAGAAATCTCATCATGATATCAATATAAAAATAATCGACTAACACACAAATCTCTTAAAACAATTCGAAAACTAACGAAATCAACACAATCTAAAATAAACTTCTCTTATAACAAATGTATGAGAAACATATGATCTATCAAGAGAAGTTATGAGTTCATAAGATGATATAACATGAAAGTTGAACTTCTAAATCTCAGATTCACCCATAATCCCTAATTCTTCACGCAACCTCACAAAAGAATCTTCTTTAAGAGATTTAGTAAAGATGTCGGCGATTTGTTTTTTTTGGGTTTCAATGTACTCTAAGATGTACTCCTTCTTAGCTACATGATCATTTATAAAATGGTGTCTCACATCTATGTGTTTGGTACGGGTGTGATGTACCGGATTCTTGAAAATACATATAGCACTTTGGTTATCAACCATGATAGGGAAAGTATCACAATTGACACCATAGTCCTTTAGAGTGTGTCTCATGCAAAGAACTTCTGCACATACAAGACCCGCATCAATATATTCAGCTTCAGTCGTGGACAATGATACCGAGTTCTGTTTCTTGGAGAACCAAGAAACCTGGGAATTTCCTAGAAAATGGCAAGTGCTACTAGTACTCTTCCTATCGAATTTGCATCCGATACAGTCGGCATCACTATATGAGATTAACTCATATGTGCTAGATTTAGGGTAAAGTAACCCATAATCTAGAGAGTGATTGAGTTAACGAAAAATTCGTTTAACCGCAATCATGTGTGACTCCTTAGGTCTAGCTTGATATCTGGCACATAAGCATACGAAAAACATGATATCGGGCCTACTAGCAGTTAAATAGAGTAAGCTGCCGATCATACCTCATTATAGACGAACGTCTACATCTTTTCCGTTCTCATCCTTGTATAGATGGGTTGTCGTACTCATGGGAGTCCTTTTGTTTGAAGAAGATTCCATCCCGAATCGCTTTATAAGACTTGGTTTGATGTTTGAAAGTCACATCCTTCATTTGTCGAATTTGTAGTCCAAGGAAAAGTTGAGCTCACCCATATGGCTCATCTCTAATTCATCCTTCATAGACTTAGAAAATTCTTGACAAAGATTAAAGTTAGTAGAACCAAATATGGTATCGTCTTCATAAACTTGAATTAATAGGATGTCATTTTCATAATCCTTAATAAAAAGTGTAGAATCAACTTCACCCATTTTAAAACCTAAATCCAAAAGAAAGGTTTTGAGTCGATCATACCAAGCTCTAGGAGCTTGTCTCAACCCATACAACTCTTTCTTAAGTTTGAAGACATGGTTTGGAATTTTTCATGAACGAAACTGGGTGGTTGAGAAACATAAACTTTTTCATTGACAATACCATCTAGAAATGCACTTTTAACATCCATATGAAACAATTAGAAATTCTTATGAGATGCAAAAGATAAAAGCAATCTAATAGCTTCTAATCTAGCTACGGGGCAAAGGATTCTTTAAAATCGATATCTTTCTCTTGTCGGTAGCCTTGAGCTACTAACCTTGCTTTGTTCCTTGTAATGATCTCATTCTCATCGGTCTTGTTCTTGAAGAGCCACTTGGTACCAATCACTTGGAGACCACTTAGAAGAGGAACGAGCTCCCAAACTTCATGTCTCTTGAATTGCATGAGTTCTTCTTCCATTGCCATTATCCAAGAGCTATCCTCACATGATTCTTGGATGTTCTTTGGCTCAATGGTAGAGACGAATGTGCAATGAGAGAATTCTTCAATTTTATACCTCGTTCCAACACCCACACCGATATCTCCAATAATTTTTTCATGAGGGTAGTTGCAAACGGTTGGGTAAGCTTTGGGAATCTCTGCATCACTTGGAAAATCTTCAACAATCTCATTAGTAGTGTTATTCTCAATAATGGAATCATTAATCTTGGCATTACTAAGAGAATCACATATAGCATCTACACTATCATCAATAACATGAGAAAAATCAAAATCTTCATAAAATGATACGTGTCGTGATTCCTCGATCGTTGAAGAGGTTTTGTTGTATATCCGGTAGGCTTTGCTACGTGTGGAATATCCAAAAAAACTTTCTTCATCGGATCTTGGCTCAAATTTATCTAAGTTACCAAAGGTGTTCTTCATAAAACATTTTCAACCAAAAACTCAAAAATATTTAACTTGAGGCTTTTTGTCATAAAATAATTCAAAACAATTTTTGTTCGTTCGGGGTCTCACTAGGATCCTATTGAGCACATAACATGCCGTGTGCACCGCTTCTGCCCAAAATTGTAGTCCAAGATGACTATCATGGAGCATGGTACAAGCACACTCAATAAGAGTCCTATTCTTTCTCTCTACAACACCATTTTGTGATGGTGCTCGAGGAAAAGAAAAATTGTGAGTTATCCCGGTGTTATCACAAAACTTTGTAAATGATTCATTCTCAAATTCTCCTTCATGATCACTATGAATAGTGATAATGGTGGATCCTGAGAAATTTTGAATCTTCTTTGCAAATATGGTAAACTCTTCAAAGGCTTTATTTTTATTAGTTAAAAATGAACCCAAGTAAATCTAGAGAAGTCGTCAATGACAACTAATCCATAATGAGCATTACATAAAGAAGCGGTTCTAGTTGGCCCAAACAAAACTAGATGAAGTAATTCTAGGGGCCTCTTAGAAGTTATCCATTCTTTAATTTTAAAAGAAGATTTATCGGGTTACCTTTTTGACAAGAATCACAAAGTTTTTCTTACTAAAAGCAATTTTTGGAAAACCTTTGACAAGATCATTCTTAGCTAACTTATATAAGTGCTTAAAATGAACATGACCAAAACGGCGATGCCATAATAGTTGTTCATTTGTGTTAGTAACTAAGCAATGTTCTAAGGTTTTATGCAAGCTCAAATAATAAATATTCTTATGCCTGATACCTGTAAATAAAACATGAGAATCAAAATCAATAATTTCACACATACACTCTCCAAAATTAACCTTGTAACCTTTGTCACAAAGTTGGCTAATGAAGATAAGGTTATGACATAAACCACTAACTAAATATACATTAGTAATTAGTGGTTTGGAAGGATTACCGACTTTACCTACTCCAATGATGGTTCCCTTTTGATTGCCTCCAAAAGTGACCGTTGCACCATCCTTGATGCTAATCACTTCGGAGAGTAGTAAGGGATCTCTCGTCATGTGTTTGGAGCAACCACTGTCAAGTATCCATCCTTTCTTTTTAGATCCAATATGACATTTATTGCTCTCTTTCTTTTTTCTTGGGTGCCTAAATGATATACCATAAGCTTATGGTACACAATTTTTATTGGGTCCAAGGGAATTAGCCCTTTGGAAACCAAGTCCAAGAGGACTTCCGCTTCCCAACATAATTACCAATATTAATAATATCATGAAAATATGAATCAACATAAGCATTCCTATCATTTAAGCTAGTGTTTTTAGGACCCCAAATAGTGTATGTTTTGGGAGTCCTTTTTCTAGTTGCATGCACAATAGGTTGATTTCTATGGTGTGTGCATCCTAGAAACATGAGTTCTAGCATAAAAATGAGGAGGAGGATATGCATTAGACATATGAGGATTGTATGCATGCTTAGGAACATGCATGTTATTTGAAACATATGGAGCATGCATGACATGTGGAGGATGTGCATACATGTAGGAATGATGCGTATGAGCATATGAGTATATAGGAGCATGTACATGAGTATTTCTCATGTGTGGATTTGCACGTGCCCTAGGTGTGGAGCATAAAAAGTGTCATGTGTATCCATTTCTGAAGTAGGAGATTTCCTACGTGTATGAAGGTTGGTGTACATGAAAGTATTACTTATCTTTTGGTTTCCACCCGTAATGGGTTTTTTACCAAAAGGAATAGATTGTGATGTGGTGAATTTCTTGGTAGGTTTTCTTCCTATAGTGTCTTTGACACCACTTGTGGATGCACCGGAGGATGGTCTCACAAACTCTATAGTGACATCACTATAGGAGGTGCAAGCATTGGATGCATTTGCTTTCACAAAACCAAGACCAACACGATGTAAGGCCGGAAATTGGTTTTCTAGCAATCGTCCAATTGTCCTTTCCCCTTATTAAATCTCATAATACGGGTGGACATGAGCTCATATTTATCCTTAAGAGAAGAAATGTTGGTATCCAAAGTGGACACCCGTGCTTTGATCTCGTGTACTTGGGTTTTAAGAGAATCATTCTCTAACCCAATTGTGTGTTTTGTGAAGCTAGATCACTATTATCCTTAGGATGTGTTTGATCTAGTTGAGATTTGAGGGTATTCACCTCATTTCTCAAAGTGACATTTTGAGAAACCAAATTTGTTTTCTCAAGAGTTAGTGTATCAACAATGGTGTCATTGTTGATGATGCATGGTATGGCGATTGCTAACAGATTGTTTCTTTATGCTGGTATATCTAAGCATTAAATATTGATACTTAGCAAATAGTTCTTCATTAGCAATTCGCAATTCATCCATAGTTACCTCGGGTTCATCCATGTCGAAGTCACTCTAATCGGAGAGTGGATCTTCCCGGGCCATGAAACACATGTTGGCGCTTTCACCCTTCTCATCATCGGAATCGCTTGATGAGTCTCCACTTGAGTCATCTAATGCACCGACTAATCCTTTCTTCTTATCTTTCTTATTCTTGTCAGACTTGTGGTACTTCGGAGCCTTCCACTTTTCTTTGTTTCGGAGCATTGGGCAATCCTTCTTGATGTGCCCTGGCTTATTACACTTAAAGAAAAGAGAGGAAGAGTTATTAGTAGAATAAAATCTATTCTTAGATGGAAATTTACCTTTGTGAAAGAAGCGTTGGAATTCTTCGCCATTTGAACCATTTCCTCTAAGTACATGTCATTTCGGATTCTTCACTATCGGAGAATGAAGAATTAGCCTTGAATGCTAAAGCTTTCTTCTTGGCATCCGAAGGGTTCATCATAGCTTGAATCTTCAGTCGGTTCTCCTGTCTTACTTTGTAAGACAAGAGAGTGCCGATGAGATTCACGACGATGTAGTTCGTCAAGTCGTTGACCTCCTCAAATGGCGATAGCTCTTCGTTCCCATTTGGAGGTCATTCCAATTATGATCTTTCTCACATTCTCTGGTTGGGTGTAGGTTTGCCCAAGCGCTTCTAGTTCATTGGTGATATCGGTAAAACGTCCGTACATCGATGATATGCTATCATTTCCCTGCATGTGAAACATATCGAAATTTTGCACGGTAACATATAGTTTAGAGGGTTTTACCTTGTTCGTTCCTTCATGGGTAACGACAAGATGGTTCCAAATTTGATATGCACTCTTACATGTGCATATCTTGTTGAACTCATTCGGGTCCAATGCACAATGAAGAGCGTTCACTGCATTTATGTTGTTGACTTCGGTGGACTTCTCGGAGGATGTCCATTTTTCGAAATCCTCTTCGGTGGGCTCGACGTATTCCTTATGGAGGGTTCTCCAAAGGGAAGCACTCCTTAGGAACGTCTCCATCCGACATTTTCAATAGCCGAAGTTCGTGCCATTGAAACGCGGAGGACACACCGTGGATTGATCTTCGAATAGTATGGACGCTCCATCACGATTATGATTGTTGTACGAAGTCGGTGGAGGAACGTTGTTGTTGTTGGATGCCATAGCTTGAAACTTGAGCTCTGATACCAATTGTACGGACCCTGGCTATGGGGAAAACACTAGAAGGGAGGTTGAATAGTGTTTATGCAATTTAAAAAGATAGTTACACCAAATTAAATTCCTAACCAACAAATAATGTGGAATAAAAGAGAACCATAAAATGACACAAGGCAAACACAAGGATGTTTAAAGGGTTCGGATTTCCCAAGTTACTTCCCGACTTGTTTCCGGTAATCCTACGTCCCTTCCACCCGGATACCACCGGATACTCAAGTTAGAACCCTAACTTGAGGTTTCCTTAAAACCCCACTTGTAGCAACCCTACAATTGAAATCAAAATATGCTCGATGTCCTTGACTCCCACAACTTGGAGCAAGCAAACCACTCTCACAACCCGAGAGTAAATTGATCGGCCCTGGATATACACTCGGGAAACGATTGCAGTTTTACCGCAAGTGCACGGTGAAGTGGTGAGCGGGTATCGAACACGAGGAGGTGGTGTTGGCTCCAATCTATCCTAGGTTGGTTCGACTACGAAGGTTTTATTGGTGGATGTGGTTATGATGTGATGTAATGGAAATGGTGATGGATGTCGGTGTCGGTGATAAAGATGTTGGATAAAATATCAATTCAAATTCAATATAATAAAAGCGTCTAGGGATAGGGAATTCCCATTACGGATCGTCACTTATTCTTGTGGATCATGAATCTCAATGTTGCAAGGCTTGAATATAGGTGAACTAGTCGCAACTTAATTTAAAAACATGTGTATGCTCTTGCGCTATTGTTGGTCTATAGCCTCCTAGATTAGTGCCCACTCTCGTGCAAAACCTAAGCTAAGTCACTAGCGTGAAGATCGACATCATCGTCCAATCGCATCTCAAGTCCACTCTAGTACAAACTCGAGCTACGACCTAGGTTATGATAGTTCGTATTCGTCCAATCTCTTGCAAACGAATATTAGTATAGATTTATAATAAAAATCCTAGCTTTGGTCCAATTTATTGCAAACCAAATCTAACGAATTTCGATTATAAACCTAAATCGAATATCTAGGCCTTCCTATCGATTTGGATCCAATCTCTTGCAAATCCCAATCGATGGAAATTCCTAGCTACTCGCAATAGATCAATCAAAATCTAACCTTTCTTTAATCCTAGCAACAATTAAATTCATTCATCACAATTCAAACATCGGGTCCATAGGGTTCATCCCCATGCCCTAGAACGAATAAACTACTCACAAATCATCATGAAAATCTCAGAAATAAAGCAATAGTTCATAGCACAATTCATTGTAGAGAAGAGATAATTCATAAAAATAAGAGTTTTAGCAAGGAAGAACAAACCAAAATTGTCGCCTATGATCTCCAGCTGAGATTTACAAAAGGAATACCCGTCAAAAAATAATAGAAGTCTCTTCTAAAACTAGGGATAAAACTAAGTTAAAGTACGAGCCAAAATCATCCAAAAAATCCTGATAGATTTGCCCATGCTCAGCCCAGAAATCCCAATTTGAGAAACAATCGGACTGCGTCACTTGGCCGAGTAACAATGTCACTTGGCCGAGTGACAGACCCAATAATAAAACAGAGAATCTGAGGGTTTTGGGGTCTGTCGCTCTGACTGACTCGGGCGAGTAGGCTTCTTTACTCGGTCGAGTAAGCAATCTTGCTCGGCCGAGTAGGTTTCTCAAAATTTCCAGTAACTTAGCCTCTTCTCGGAAGAAAATCCTTGTTCTACTCAGGCGAGTGAGCTTTCTCACTCGGCCGAGTAGACTTTCTTGCTCTGCCGAGGGAACTTTAAAAAATGGATGTGCGTATCCGTTTCACTCGGCCGAACGCAGCCCGTTACTCGGCCGAGTGAACTCTCTGTTCGGCCGAGTAAGCTGCTTCTGGGCTCTTTTCTTCTCCTCATCGTCTCCTCGTCAATTCTATTGAATTTATTCCTCTTCCGCTCATCGTCTAGGGCTGCTAACTCCATAAATAAGCGGTGGGCGACGCTCCAGTGTTGATCACTCCTTATTTTACACTTTTTTCCCCGCATGTTTGCATGCCATTTAGATCGCCCAAATCATGTTTTTCACGATATATCGATGATATTGCGATGCTTTTCACGATTTGTTGTTTTTGTCGCATTTCAGGTGATTTGGCACGATTTGGAGTGATCTCGAGATGCGCTTACTCTAGACGGTCACCGACGACCTCCCCGAGGGGTATTTTGCTGTTGGAGAGGAGCGGAAGAAGAATGGACGTCGCAGGAGCGACGAGGAGGCCAAAATAAGCAATCTGGGCATTTTTAGTGTCCCACTCGGCCGAGTGGAGGAGCCACTCGGCCGACCAGCGAGACACCGCTCGGCCGACCAGATCAGACACGATTCCTATGTGCACTCGGCCGAGCGACGGAGACCACATCGGCCGAGTGACGACATCACGTCCGCCCGAGTGGTGCCCAGACGAAGCCCTTCAAAAATCTCCAAGTTACTGTTTTTCGGCTGCCTGAGCTTCAGAAGACCCACTCGGCCGAGTGGATTATCCCGTCTGCCCGAGTACCATGAAGCCATCGGCCGAGTGACGACAACTCACTCGGCCGAGCAGCCCTCGAAGTAGAGACCCCTGAAGATCGAGACTTACTGGAAAATTACAGGGTTTCTCACTCGGCCGAGCGACTTTGGTCACTCGGTCGAGTTCGACGCGCTGCCTGTAGCGAAATTTGCGGAAAACAGGCTGCGCAGGGGTATTTTGGTCACAGTTTTTGGACGATTTTGGGGGGTATTTAACCCCTGTTTTTACCCTAGTTTAAGGGAGCTTCTTCTTAGATTTTTTGCAGCTTTTTAGATCTACTTTTTAGCTTTATTCTTGAGATTGGAGAAGAGACAAATTTGTGATTTTTGTTGGATTAATTAAAGAACTCCATTGGTTTGCTTTTCTCTTCTCTAAAAATTCTATTTTTATTGCATATCTCAATATTGTGATGAATTCTATTGCTTATTTCATTGTTTATTTTTGTGATCTTGCTATGAATTATGAGTAGTCGCCACGTCTTGGGGCGTGGGGATGAACCCTACAAGCCCTACTTCATATTTGTGATGAATTAGTAGAAATATGCTAGAATTGATATCTAGGGATTAGATTGGGATCAATTCACTACGGATAGCTAGGAGTTCATACCGATTGGGATTTGCAAGAGATTGGATCCCAATTCGATAGGAAATCCTAGAAATCCGAATTGGGTTGGAATCAAATTTCCGTAGTATCGGTTTGCAAGAGATTGGACCGATACTAGGGTTTCCGGTTGCAATTCCGTGCCAATACCCGTTTGCAAGAGATTGGACGGGTAGGAACTATCCCAATCTAGATCGCGAGCCGAGTTTGTAAGAGATTGGGCTCGGTGCGCGATTGGACGATGATGCTGATCCTAATGCTAGCTTCATAGGCTAGGGTTTGCAAGAGATTGGACCCAAACCTAGGATAGCTATAGACCAGCAACAGCGCGAGAGCGTGAGCTTGGTTCTACATTCAGTTGCAACTAGTTCATCCAAAATCTTAATCTAGCAATTTTGATACCGATGAACCACATTTATGAGATACGGTGAGTAGCGGGAATTCCCCATTCCCTAGACGTTCCTTATTTGATTTGATATTTCCACACTTTGTCTGACGATTGTGACAGGATTGCCAAAGGCAAATCTCTCTTCTTGAATAGCCAGGTTGATTGGAACAAGCACGGTCATTCATCCTCCCTTTGTTCGATATCCCGCTCGCCGCTACACCGTGCGCTTGCGGTAAAACTACAACCGTCGCCTCGGGCGTGTATCCGGGGCGCGATCAAGTTTTTGGCGTCGTTGCCGGGGACGGCATTTTGACGGTGTTCGTCATCGACCACCCGGTTACTTCTTCTTTCTCTCTTTCTTTACTTTCTTCTGTTCGCACATTCTCCCTGTATTTTGCATAAGGCCTTTGCAGGAAGAATGGAGGATGCAATGTCAACAATAGAACTCAGTCAGGAAGACTATGACTCCTTCACAGACCTCCTTAAGGAGCTTGTCGATGAGGTCCATGCTACCGGAGCTTTTTCTATCGACGCCAAGGACCCCGACTGTAGGATCCTACCAAAACAGAGTTAGGATCGATAATTAAAGTGGAGAATTACGCTTGCGTATGCGGAACGGTAGTCTCGGAACTTTGCCTTCAGATTCGCCACGACGGATCGAGTCTTCTCACGAACGGAGTAAGGCTACTAATCCACAATCTAAATCTCTATTTTAGATTAAGAACTTGGAAAGAGGAAGAGAAAGGATTTCTGCAGAGCTTCGCTAGGATGAAGTTGCATGCATGAATTTCATGCAAAAGGTGTGAGAAATGGCTTACCCTTGGGTCTTATTTATAGCCCCCAAGGTAGTTATTTTAGGGTAAGTTGTTCCTTTGGAACAACTTAATTAAGGTGTACCATGATACATGGCACATTATAAGCTTAAGTTGTACCATATGCATGGTACAACATAAGCTTAAGATATTCCCCCTTTATTAGCCATATGTCGCATGCACTTATGCATATATAATGCGACTTTCCCACTCATTCAGAGATCCTCTCCGCAAGGGAACAGATTCCCTTTGTACACGACTTCGTGTACGCGACGTTCGAGGTCCGTATTCCCTCGTACATCCCCCACAAGGGTGTACAAACGTCTTCCATATCCAACATCTCCCACTCACACTTGAGGGGACTGTAAGAGAACGTCTTTCCCTTAGTTCTTTCATCTATCATACCGAGAAATAGACCGTGCGACCGCCATGCGCGTAGAGTCTATTGTTGTGCACTTGTTAGAGATACACAACGACCTCGAAGGTGCAAAGTTGAGTAGTTCAACGCATGCTTTACCCTAGATTATTTCTTCATATTTTCTTGTACTTTATATTCAACAATTGAATCCCATCTGGATTACAATTGGCTGGCCAGCTTTGAATCATTAAAGTCCAAATGCGAATATGAAATCAATCTTCCTCTTCTTGCGAACCTTCTGATCTTGACTTGATTCGCTTTTCTAACGTGCCCCGCCGAGCCGAATTATCATAGCCCATTAGTAACACGCTAAGATATCGATCATCTCGTCAAATCTAAAGGAACCAATTGGAGTCCTTGAGGGTAAGAGTTAAGACCCGTATGGCCTTTGAGTCTCACATAATAGCAAACACTATTGCTACTAACTCAGTGGTCGAAATGCATACGTGGTATGAACACGTACTACAACATCACTCCTTTCCCAGGGAGAGTATGTCTTAATGATGTTGTACGGATGAAAGATCAGACACCACAGTGCCTATCTTTTTGAGTCCCCTTACTACTCGTGAAATATTCACGGACTCTCATCCTGCATAAGACAGATAGGATTTAAAAAATCCAATGAGATCTTTATATCCTTGTGATACAGATCTCAGATCTTTTGTAAGCATCCGTATGATGCAGATCTTTTATTCGACTATCTTGTTTAAGTCACGACTCTAAATCATTTGTCTAATGATTTTGACTTTAAACTAGTCGCATCTCTATCTTATCCATCTGATAAGATAAGGCGGTTGCTCATATGAGAGAGCCAACCATAATCTGTCCGACATACACACAATAAAATAGCTGAGACTCAAACACAAATGTTTAAAATTATTTGTAAGAAACTTGTATGCAATATATAAAAGAAATTCTTTCTTTTATTAAACTTTGATCTTCTATAGACATGGGAAATATTACAAGATACAGCTCAGCACCTACGCATTCCCATAGATGATAAGTGTTTGTAGAACACATCTCTGGGGATCGCCTTGGTAAGGGGATCCGCTATCATCTCATGCGTGGATATGTATCCTATGTCTACTTCCTTCCGTTTGTCATAGTCCTTCGCAAACTTGAATCGAATGTCAATGTGTTTGGTCTTACAATGAAATTTAGGATCTTTGACGTAGGCAATCGAAGCTTGACTATCACTGTATATAGGAACAGTGCTTGTGTCAGTGGCATTCGTCAGCTTGTCTAAGAATTTCCTAAGCCAAACAGCTTCTTGGACCGCCATGCTGAATGCTACGAATTCGGCTTCCATGGTTGATAGAGCGATGCAGGTTTGTTTCTTGCTGCTCCAGGATATTGCACCATTCCCGAGCAAGAAAACAAAGCCTGAGGTAGATCTTCGCTCGTCGAGATCACCTGCCCAATCAGCATCGGTATAGCCTTCGAGTCTCAAGGTATTGCCTTGATAGCATAACGCATAGTCCGCAGTCCCTTTGAGGTACCTTAATATCCTCTTCACCGCTTTCCAGTGTGCTTGTCCTGGGTTGGATTGGTAACGGCTTACCATACCAACACCATAGCAAATGTTCGGTCTGGTACACATCATAGCGTACATCAGACTCCCGACAGCACTGGAGTATGGAACCTTTTCCATAGCTTTCTTTTCTTTTGGATCTTTGGGACACATTTCCAAACATAGACCCTCGCCTTTGCTTATTGGAGTATCAATTGGCTTGCATTCCTGCATATTAAATCGTTCTAAAACTTTCTTTATATATGTCTCTTGAGAGAGAGAAAGAAGTTTCTTGGAACGGTTCCTTGAGATCTTAACCCCAAGGATATATGCAGCTTCACCCATATCTTTCATCTCAAAGACGGATGAAAGCCAAGCTTTGATATCCAATATAAGACGCTTATCATTTCCGGCTATAAGTATGTCATCTACATAAAGAGACATAATTACATACTTGTTTTTAATCCTCTTAATATATACGCAGTTGTCTTCGTCGAGCATGGAGAAACCATACGACAAAACGACTTCTTGAAAGCGCATATACCACTGCCTTGAGGATTGTTTAAGACCATATATGGATTTACGAAGTTTACAAACCTTATGTTTGTTTTCTTCTTGTACAAAACCGTTTGGTTGTTCCATGTAGATCTCCTCATCTAGTTCTCCGTTAAGAAAAGCAGTCTTTACATCCATCTGATGTAACTCGAGGTCCAAACAAGCCACCATTGCCAGAATTAAGCGAATGGAGGTAAAACGCACGACAGGAGAGAAAGTCTCTTCGTAGTCTATTCTTTCCTGTTGCGTGAAACCTTTCGCAACAAGGCGAGCTTTATATTTCTCGATGGAGCCATCAGCCTTATGCTTGATTTTGAGAACCCACTTGTTCCCAATGGCTCTACGTCCCTTAGGTAAATCAACCAAGTCACAGACTTGGTTTGTTTTCATGGATTGAAGTTCTTCTTCCATTGCCGCTATCCATTTATCTTTAGCAGGGTATGTAACGGCCTGTTTGAAATTTGCAGGTTCGTCATCATCTTGTAGTAATGTCATTAATGTTTGAGGAAATTCATCCTCAAATCTCAGAGGTGTTAGCCTCGTTCGATTACTACGTCTTGTTTGAGTTCGATCACTCCCACTTGGAATGACATCACTCCCAATTGGAATAACATCACTCCCACTCAAAATAGGATTGGTATCGTTCGTATCATCCATTGGTGAAGTTTGAAACGTATTTTCTTCTTCACCAAGAATTCTCCCACTCGAACGTTCCGATCCTTCTTGATCCCAAGTCTCAAACAAGGATAAGTCTTGACTTATCTCACCCTGTCTTGGAAACTCGTTTTCCAAGAAGACAACATCCCTCGATTCGAATTCTATTAGACCTCCATTGTCCTCTTGACCGACGAAAGCATATCCTTTGGAGTTTTCAGCGTATCGGATGAAGATACACTTCCTCCCACGTGGCCCAAGTTTGCCATATTTGTGAGAGGATAAATGTACGTAAGATGCACAACCCCAAGGTTTTAGAATGCTTAAGTCTGGAGTTCTATTGTTCCACAACTCATAAGGAGTAGAACTTACCGACTTCGAGGGTACACGGTTTAAGATGAATGCTGCCGTCAATAATGCGTCACCCCAAAAGGTGATAGGCAAATTTGCCTGAGACATCATTGAACAGACCATTTCCATCAATGTCCGATTTCTTCTTTCCGCAACACCGTTTTGTTGTGGAGTATAAGGCATAGTTATTTGATGAACTATGCCTTTTTCATCACAGAGTTCCTTAAAACTCGTTGATTGATATTCCCCACCCCGATCGGTTCGCAAGACCTTTATCTTGCGATCTAGTTGATTTTCCACTAAACTCATATAGTTTTTGAAGCAAGTTAAAGCTTCATGTTTGTGGGAAATCAAATAAATATGACCGAAACGGGTGAAGTCATCAATGAAAGTGATGAAATAGGACTTCCCGCGTCTTGTCTTAACATTCATTGGACCGTAAATGTCCGAATGGATAAGCTGTAATGGAACTTCGGCCCTTGTGCCAGTTCCAAACGGCTTGCGACAAGTTTTCCCTACAAGACAATGTTCGCAAGTTGACATTTCAACTTTTGAAACATTAGATAGCAAGCCACTTTTGGCAAGTCTATCCATTCTAGTTGGTCCAATATGACCAAGTCTTGCATGCCAACAAATGATCTCAGATTCAGAGTTAGAAGCATTTGTTAAATGGAAACTTTCATTAATGGAAGAAGAATCATCATACATTGTATTTAAAACAATTAATCCATTACAAACATTACCAGAACCAATCAAAGAATTATTACAAACAAGGTCAACATATTGTTTATAGAACCTCCACTCATAATCTAAAGACATTAACATGACCACGGATACGATATTTCTTCTAATATCTGGAGCAAAGAGGACGTCGTGCAATAATAAAGTCCGGCCGTTGTCGAGAACTAGCTTGCATGTTCCGACGCCTTTGACTTCAACACGTGTGTTGTTGCCGACGTATATCCACTTTGTTCCTTGAGTTATCTTTCGATACTCTACGAAGAACCTTCTGTCCTTCGCTACGTGGTCTGTGGCCCCTGAATCAATCAACCAAAAATAGTTAGATTCAGCAAGAAACTTGGAACTAGAAACACATATGTAACTAGCCCTACAAGTTACCTTATCACTTCCATCCGTACATGTACGGACGAAGTGACCGTACTTGTTGCACTTAAAGCACTTGATCTTCTTCAAGTTTTTCTTCTTTGAGTGCACATTCTTTTGCCACTTTTTGTTCTTTGTCTTCTTTGAGGTTTCCGGTTCTTGCTTTCGTTCGTTCACAAACCTTAAGCGTTTATTCTTCCACTTATTTCCTCCATGTAAGGAACTAGCGGCCACGTGCACTTCTGCACTTGGTTTTGCGGCTTGAATCCGCTCTTCCTCGAGTTCGAGGTGTTTCGATACATCGCTTAAGGTTTTAATGCACTCATTATGAGTGAGATGCATTTTCATGTTAATCCAGCTATCTGGGAGTGAACGAATGACTGCTTGGATCTGCTGTTCGTCAGACAGCGTAACACCCGCATCCTTTAATTCAGATATAAGATTCGCCATGTGGCGGAGATGCTTTTTCATAGAATGATCTCGCCGCATCTTGTACGAATCAAATTGAATGTTTAAGGAGCGGAGTTTGGTAACCGAAGTTCCACCAAACTTTATCTCTAGCTCAGACCATATGTCTTTGGCTAGGTTGAATTCCCAAAATAGATGCATTATGTCATTGTCCATTGCGGACAGTAACGTAATACGTGCTATTTTGTTCTTTCGAGTCCAAGTATCATAAGCTTCCCGGTCCCTCTTGTGTTGGGCCGTATTGCCCAACTCAGGTTCTTCCATTATGTTTTGGAGTGTTTCGAGCACATCTTGCTCCTCCAAAACATATTGGATTTTAATTGACCAAAGTTTATAATTGTCGCCGTTGAGCTTTTCACCTTTGTTAAGCTCTGCGACAATGTTCTTAGAAGCGGTAGACATATTCGATTCAAAAAACTGCAAAGAGAATGAAAAACACGATCAAAATTCTATGCATAAAGTTTCGATTCTTTAACCACTTGATAAGTTCCTTGGATGCGTTGAAATGTTACTCTAGAATCGAGAAGTTCACTACGTTCCCAACTACCATCTAGAAGTAACTTTCAAAGTATCCCTCTTACTTATCTCAAGTAAAAAGAAATCAGAAATAATACCCGTATGGTATTAGCAGCGGAAAAATATTTTGAAAAACATATCTTTCAAAATGGAATAGGAGAGAATTTGCGCAAAGAATTTTAGCGCAACAATTGCCAAGCCACGAGACCTGTTCTACACACCCATGGGTTAGATAACCATGGCCGGATCGTGGTAGGACTTGGAATTCTAAATTGCGCTATCCCGATTAAGGACGGGACATAACCTATTTGAAAACATCTTTTCCAAAAAATTTGAAAGCACGTTGGCTAATCTCCGTAGAGTAGAGCACAACGTCACAAGTACATTGGCTAATCTCCGTAGAGTAGAGCACAATGACTTGGCTAATCTCGCATGAAGTAGAGCACTATGGCTAATCTTCAAGGAGTAGAGCCCAATGAAAAACTTTAAAACGTTAGTCCCATATGAACTAGTCGGCACTGTGGTTAGCCCCGTATCGGCTAATCAACACATTTGAGTTTGACCAATGCCTTTTGTCACCCCGTATGGGTCAGTTGGCAAGTTTGCAGTCGACCCAGACCTTCTGCCAGATTGGTCGACCAAAAACACAAAATTGGTCGACCAATTTTCCGGAGGCCCTGGCCGGGGCTTGGCCAAGGGCCGGCCAGGGCCTCTGCCCTGGCCGGCCAGGGGCCTTGGCCCCCTCGGCCAAGGCCTCTGCCCTGGCCGAGGCCGGCCAAGGCCGGCTAGGCCCTGGCCGAGGCCAGGGCATTGGCCCTGGCCTCTGCCAGGTCAGGCCAGCCGGCCCTGGCCCCTGCCAGGGCTAGCCAGGCCCTGGCCGAGGCCAGGGCGCCGGCCCTGGCCTCTGCCAGGGCCGGCCAGGCCGGCAGGCCTTGGCCAAGGCCGGCCATTGCCGGCCTGGCCTTGGCCGGCCACTGCCGGCCTGGCCTTGGCCGGCCATGGCTTGGCCATGGCCGGTCATGGCCAAGGCCATTTGGCATTGGCCGGCCATGGCCCCTTTGGCCATGGCCGGCCACCCCCTTTGAATGGGGTTGCCGCACACACTCCTCCCCCTTGATGGGGTGGTCGCCGGTGGTTATTGGCCGTAGCCAACCCCCTCCGCTTGGGGAGGGGGGATGCATGGCATTCATAGCCCATTTGGCCATGGTGCACATGCACCAAATTTCCTCTTACCCGATGGAAATAACTACCATCATCTTCCTCGATGAAGCACCCGTTCGTCGATGAAGCACCCGTTCGTCGAGAAATTAGTTATTTCCTAATGGCCGTGTGCCAAAAAATGAATAACATACTACGTGAACGGTCGGTTCTTCCCGTCACGGAGAGTTACTACCATATCCGTAATGATAGGAGACCCTAACGTGAAAAGAACAACCGCTGCGTTCTCTCCGTCACGAAGCGTTCCTACCATATTCGTAATGGTAGGAGACCCATTCGTGAAAAAGACAACGACTCGTTCGTAGTTTCGACAGGGCGGTGGTTTGACCGGGGCGAACCCATATGGCTCTGATACCAATGTAGGATCCTACCAAAACAGAGTTAGGATCGATAATTAAAGTGGAGACTTACGCTTGCGTATGCGGAACGGTAGTCTCGGAACTTTGCCTTCGGATTCGTCACGACGGATCGAGTCTTCTCACGAACGGAGTAAGGCTACTAATCCACAATCTAAATCTCTATTTTAGATTAAGAACTTGGAAAGAGGAAGAGAAAGGATTTCTGCAGAGCTTCGCTAGGATGAAGTTGCATGCATGAATTTCATGCAAAAGGTGTGAGAAATGGCTTACCCTTGGGTCTTATTTATAGCCCCCAAGGTAGTTATTTTAGGGTAAGTTGTTCCTTTGGAACAACTTAATTAAGGTGTACCATGATACATGGCACATTATAAGCTTAAGTTGTACCATATGCATGGTACAACATAAGCTTAAGATATTCCCCCTTTATTAGCCATATGTCGCATGCACTTATGCATATATAATGCGACTTTCCCACTCATTCAGAGATCCTCTCCGCAAGGGAACAGATTCCCTTTGTACACGACTTCGTGTACGCGACGTTCGAGGTCAGTATTCCCTCGTACATCCCCCACATGGGTGTACAAACGTCTTCCATATCCAACACCGACAAACAACTGTTTGCTAGTTTCGTGATGGACCAGATCTCCCCGGAGTGGACTATCGGGGGCAATGTCAGAGTTGACGTGATCGACGACAAATTATATTTCGAAAACGGTGGAACAAGTGTCGAGGATCACTATACTCCGGGAGGATCTTCAGAGCAAACCAACGTTCAGGGAGTTACACCTCATGACACTTACTCTTGCTTCTATGAATCGTCTGATGTGTTTCTTGATTCCAGGGACGAACCGGAGCCGAGTGAAAGCTCTGACGAAGCTAGCGCAGAATCAGAGAGCGCTTATTTCGATGCATCATCCTCACTAAGTAGTGAGTCTGACTCTTCACAAGAGAGCGCGCCACCTGAGCACGAGCTAGACCCGGATGGCAAGGAAGGAGCGAAACTCATGCGAGCCGATGAAGTAGAAGGAGAGGCGCCTCTTCAGGTAGAACTTAAACAATTACCTCCGAATCTAAGGTACGTCTTTTTGGGTAACAAATTAACTTTCCCGGTGATAGTAAACTCCCACCTCGCGCCAGACCAACTTGAAAAACTCCTAGACGTTCTTAGGAGCCATAAAGATGTCCTGGGATACACTATCTCCGATCTAAAAGGGATAATCCCTAGGCTTTGCACGCATAGGATCCATTTGGAGGATACCGACGCCACCTCCATAGAGCCTCAAAGGCAGTTAAACCCGAACATGAAGGAGGTGGTTAAAAAGGAAATCCTAAAATTTCTAGAAGCAGGTATAATTTATCCTATCTCAGACAGTAGATGGGTTAGCCCCGTTCACGTCGTCCCCAAGAAAGGGGGGATGACTGTCATAAAAAATGAAAAAGGTGAGCCCATATCTACGCGCACCGTCACGGGATGGCGAATGTGCATTGACTATAGGAAACTCAATAAAGCCACCCGAAAGGACCATTACCCATTGCCCTTCATTGATCAAATGCTTGAACGCCTTGCAAAACATAAATACTTTTGCTATCTAGATGGGTATTCGGGATTCTTCCAAATCCCTTTGCATGAAGATGACCAAGAGAAGACAACTTTCACTTGTCCCTATGGCACCTATGCCTACCGTAGGATGCCGTTTGGCCTTTGTAATGCTCCAGCCACCTTTCAGAGGTGTATGACGTCCATATTTTCCGATTACATTGAAAATATTATGGAAGTTTTTATGGATGATTTCTCGGTCTATGTAAGTGAGTTTGACTCATGCTTGGAAAATCTTACTAAAGTCCTAAAGAGGTGCCAACAAAACAATCTCACTCTGAATTGGGAGAAGTGTCACTTCATGGTCACGGAAGGTATAGTTCTCGGAAACCTTGTCTCCTCAAGAGGAATCGAGTTAGATAAAGCAAAGATTGTGGTAATCGAGAAACTCCCTCCTCCTATTAATGTCAAGGGCATTAGAGGCTTCCTTGGTCACGCGGGGTTCTACCGTCGCTTCATCAAGGATTTCGCCTCGATTGCCCGACCACTTACTTCTTTGCTCGCTAAAGATATTCCTTTTGTTTTTTCTGGTGAATGCTTACAAGCCTTCAACGCCTTGAAGGAAGCACTAGTCTCCGCGCCCATCATACAACCACCGGATTGGGGCCTCCCTTTTGAGCTAATGTGTGATGCTAGCGACCATGCCATTGGGGCGGTATTGGGACAAAGAAAAGATAGGAAGCTTCATGCGATATACTATGCGAGCAAGACATTGGATGACGCGCAGAAAAACTACACAACTTCCGAGAAAGAGCTTCTAGCGGTCGTCTATTCCATAGAGAAGTTTCGCTCTTACCTCCTTGGTTCCAAGGTGATTGTCCACACCGACCATGCGGCATTGAAGTATCTTTTAAACAAGAAGGAGGCCAAACCTAGGTTGATTAGGTGGATACTCTTGTTGCAAGAATTCGACTTAGAGATCAGAGACAAGAAGGGTACGGACAATGTCGTGGCGGATCATTTATCTAGGCTCATTCGCGACCGGGAGGATGAGAGTTTGCCTATCGACGACACATTCGTGGATGAGAGGCTATATTCCATAAGGACCGGAGAGGTCCCTTGGTACGCGGACTTCGTCAACTACTTGGCTTGTGGAATTAAACCGCATGGGATGCCCACGCATCAAAAGAGGAGATTTCTTCATGAAGTCCGTAGCTATTTCTGGGAAGATCCATACCTCTTCAAGATATGCAAGGATAGCGTCATTCGGAGGTGTGTTTCTAAAGAGGAGGCGACATCCATCATTTTGCATTGCCACGGTCTACCATGCGGAGGACATCATGCCGCCTCTAAAACCACCGCTAAGATTTTACAGAGCGGGTTCTTCTGGCCGACAATGTTTAAAGACACCCACGACTTTGTAAAGGGGTGCGATAGATGCCAACGGACCGGAAATATCTCCAAGCGCAATGAGATGCCAATGAGGCCCATACAAGAGATTGAGCTTTTTGATTGTTGGGGAGTAGACTTCATGGGCCCATTTCCGTCGAGCAATGGCAACAAATACATCCTATTGGCCGTCGACTATGTCTCCAAATGGGTGGAAGCAATCGCCACCCCTACTAATGATGCAAGGGTCGTCTCCAAGTTCTTCAAGCAAAATATCTTCCCGCGCTTCGGAGTGCCTCGTACCTTGATAAGCGACGGGGGAAGCCACTTCATAGAGAACAAGTTTGAAGCCATGCTAAAGAAGTACGGAGTAAACCATAGAGTTGGCATGGCATATCACCCCCAGACAAGCGGCCAAGTGGAAGTCTCAAATAGAGAGATCAAGCAAATTCTCGAGAAGACCTTGGATCGATCTAGAAAGGATTGGTCAATGAAGCTAAACGATGCTCTATGGGCATATCGCACGGCCTTTCGCACTCCCATCGGTACCACACCGTTCCGACTTGTTTATGGGAAGGCTTGCCACCTGCCGGTAGAATTGGAACACCGTGCTTATTGGGCCATCAAGACCTTTAACTACGACTACAAGAGTGCGGAGGTGAGGCGACTCTTGGACATCAACGAGCTTGATGAAATAAGGAGAGACGCCTACGAGAGCTCGAGAATTTACAAAGAAAGGACCAAGATTCTCCACGATGCCCGCATAACCGTCACAGACTTCAAGGTAGGAGACAAGGTCTTACTCTATAATTCCCGACTCCGACTATTTCCCGGAAAGTTAAGGTCACGTTGGTCCGGACCTTTCACCATTAAGAACATACAACCGGGAGGGGCCTTCGAGTTGGAAAGCAAAGACGGGGCCTCGTTCAAGGTAAATGGTCAGAGACTCAAGCATTATTCCGAGGGGGTCCCAATGGGAGAAATCAATAGAATATATCTACTTAAGGGACGGCCGGATGATCTTTCGTACCTCCTTGATGAGGTAATAGAGGAGGCGATCCCCCACTCAATTGGCGCTCTTTTCGATGAAGATTTAGAGGAAGGCCCGGATTTAGGCCAAGATGAGAAGAAAGATGATTCCCCCGACCTCTCCGCTGAAGATGATGAAGGCGACGCTGACGTCGCAAGGATTCGAGAGCTCTGCAAGCTCTCGAAATTGGAGCCTCCAAAGAAAGCTCCGCCGGTACGGAAATCGGCATCACCGGTAAAACCGTTGACCGGAGCAAACGCTAGCTTGGGGGAGCCTCCCCCCAACACTATTCGAGACGGGAGACCACCGAGTGAGAACGCGCCGCAACTTCCAAATCCAAGCGCTCTCCCTGGAAAGTTTGATGGGTGCATCTCATATGCACCAAACATCCCGCATTAATTGAAAATCATAGGGGGTCGAGCTCACGACCTTAAACGAGCGCTTGTCGGGAGGCAACCCGACGGTTTTTGCTTTATTTTCACTTTTCTTTTATTTTTGTTTTAAAAAATTTTAGTGTTTTGAGTCGTTCGCCCAAAAATTTTGTGATAACGGGTCCTATTTTTCTTGACAGGAGAGGAGATAGGTAAATCCATCATGAGGAGGATGAACGGGACGACGAGGAGCGCCCCAAGAAGGTGCTCGATGCTTAGGAGGAAGATGAAATCGACTGGAGGAAGAAAGACGGAGTTTAGAGCCCAAACGAAGCCAAACAGCAGAACACAAGGCTCACTCGGCCGAGTATACTAGTCACTCGGCCGAGTACACAAGTTCGTCCGGCCGAGCCGCTCACGAACGAGGGAAGTCTGCTGTACCCAACTCTCTGTTTATTTTCTTGATTTCAATATAACTGCTACTCGGCCGAGTATATATTTTCACTCGGCCGAGTAAAACGGATACCCTCCTAGGGCGAGTCATGCCGAGTAGCTTGAGCCACTCGGCCGAATGGACTTACTCCACTCGGTCGAGGCTGGTACGGCCACTCGGCCGAAGCGTAAGCGAGGAAGGAAATTTCCATTGTTCTCGCTCGGCCGAGTGACCTCGTCACTCGGCCGAGTCGTAACTTTTATTATATAAGGGCCGAGGGGGGGGCGCGATTTTCGAAACGCAAAAACCCAATCGCGCCCCGACTCTTCAGTTCCTCGCCCGACTCGCCTCGCTCTCGTCCCCACTCGCCCGACCAGCTTCCTCGTGCCACCGCTCGGCCCGCCACCTCCGGCCGAGCACACGCCGGCGCCTCGCCCGAGTCGCCGCCGGCGGCCGCCGCTCCGATCGCCTCCGGTACCCCCTATTTCGCCTCTTTTTGTGTATTTCTCGAGGATCCATGTGTTAAACGACCTCTAAACCCAAATTAATTTCTATATCTATCTATTATACCCCTAATGCTCCATACGTTTTGAATATTACCCGTTGATATCTCCATTTCATGCGCAGGTTGTTTTTGGGAGCTTAGGGGAGCCCAAGGGAGCTTCTTGGGACTGATTCGGGCTTCGCGGAGGCGCTGTCTTCGCACGCTTCCACTGCTTAGCACTCGCGGCGTGTCGGGGTATACTCTTTCCTTTATTTTATACACGCCGCACTTTTCACGTTTTTCGTCGCGCGCTCGGGGCCGATATGCCGCCCCGGACACGGCCGCGGACGAGGAGACCTTCCGCCAAGCGGAAGCGGTCGGATGATGCCGGCCCCTCCCACGAGGTGGAGGGCTCTCCTCCTCCTTCCCCCACACACCCCGTCCACCCCGCACAGCCTGCAGGCCCCGCACACCCCGCACAACCTGCAGCGCCCGCACAGCCCGCACAGCCACTCCCTGCCGCTCCACAGCCACCACCTCCGGCTCCACTGATCGGGCCGTTGGGGATCACGTTCCGAAACGACGCACACCGCTTCGCTTTCGAGCGTATCTTCCAGCGCTCGATCGTACCCTCCAGGTTTGCACACCTTGCCGACCTAGGACGCCTGGGGGTACTAGAGGGGATGCTCACGTTGTACGACAACGTGGGCTGGCGAGATTTCTTTCAGGTGTCGGCAGATACGTTTACCCGCCCGACACTTGAGGTTCTTAGTTCGATCGCCCGGACCGACGAGGGATGCTCGTTTCGGTTCATGGACCGGGAGTGCCAGGTCACTCTCGATATGATGAGAGCATTTTTCTCGTGGCCCGATGTCCCCGGAGCCGATCGCGGTTACGGCCCCACCCATATCCCCCCACCTTCCTTCGACGCCGGTGCCTTCTGGGCCCGGATTACGGTTCTCCACGCTGCCTTTGACCCTAGTAGGGCCAAGGCCTCGGCCATTGTCCATCCCTGCCTACGTATTGCTCAGCGCCTTATGGCGACGACCTTTTTGGCCAGATATGAGACGGGCACGATGTCTACGCCAGAGCTCTACATGCTCTACGCGATGACACGTCCCAGAGCTCTATCTAGGGATGGCGATGAGCTTGTCCCTGCCGTCGTGATCGATATCACGGCATGGTTTTTAGACCGCATCATTGTATCGGTGGGCGCTCGCTCACCGATATGCTGCTGCGGCCTGATCACCTTGCTTGCTCTTATGACCGGCGAGGATTTCCCTGACGACCTGCGACGAGTATCGGGCCCCACTTCTTTGTCGATCGATGTTATTGCCCGGATGAAGATGCTTCGTCCGCACGGTGAGCGTCACTGGGTCTGGTTGCACGGCCCTTACGGTGCCGATTACATGATTCTCCCGAGCCCAGCTCGGACCCAGATTGCACCTGCCCACGTTGACTGGCTCCCTGCGATGGATGTTCTCATCCCAGCTGCTTACGTGCTCAAGGCCGAGGAGGCCGAGCAGGCCCACGCTGCCCCTGTAGACCCTGTTGCCCCTGCCGAGCCTGCTGCCGTGCCTGTTGACCCAGTAGCCCCTCAGCCTACCCCCGATGTTTCCGCCGCTCCTGACACCTCTGTCGGTGTCGGGAGTACCTTAGCTGAGCCCACTTCCACCACTCCCACGGCTGTCACCACCACCACCGGCCCTCTGTCCGTCGAGCATCTTTGCTCCGCTCTCCCCGAGCGCCCGCCGACCTTTGTTGAGAGTTGAGAGCCCTTGTTTGCCGCGGTCGTGGAGACCATGGCTAGCATGATCTCCGCTGGGGTTGCAGCTTTTGGACCACACACTTCCACCCCAGCTGTAGTCACCTCTGTCTCCACCTCTACTGTATTTTTCGAGAGTGTTGTGGCGTCTGTCCACACTTCTGTGCCACTGACCTCTCTGGCCGCCTCGCTGCCACTTTTGCACTCTTCTTTCGTTGCTGCAGCCTCCACTTCTCACCGCCCTGCCCAGCCTCGCACTGAGGCTAGGCCCACATTTGCGGGCGCAACACCTTTCGTTCCCTTCCCCGCTGAGCCCGTCACATACACGACCCGAGTACGCCAGCCCAGACCTGTACAGCCCCGACAGGTGCGTCCCTCTGTACCACCTCCCCCTGACACAGTACTTCAGAGCATTCGTGCTCTAGAGGGGGCGGTGAGTGGTCTCAGAGGCGACCTTCAGACCCTGTCCGCCACCGTCACTGCGATGGCTGGCCGCTTCGAGCTGCTCCCGCAGATTCACTACTGTCTTACCCAGGTTCTGGAGCGTCTCCCGCGCGTACCCCCACCCACCCAGCAGGTTCCCACCCACACTTCCACTCGCACTCAGCCTGCTACCACTTCCACACCCACCCCCGCTCAGCAGCCTGTCCAGCCACCACCACGACCTCCGCCTCAGGACGGAGACGGTGCAGCACCACCTTCTTAGGCACCCTTGATGCCATCGATTAGTCTTGCCGTTGTACTGCCCGTTTCTGCTGGGTCCTGATGCATTTTTGTCCACCCCCCCTCCCCTCACTTATTTTGGGATTCTCATTTTGCCGTATCTTTATACATCTTTTCTGGGAGAGAGGGAGAGTTTTTGGTGCCACATATATATCTGTATCACTCCTATCTTTGCATGCATCATGTCCGCATCATATTTTTTCATTTCTTTATTTTTATCTTTTTATTTTCTTTTTTTCATGCATGCATCCTCACTTGCCCCTCACATTTCTTGTCTCTCGGTGTGCCACACTTTGCACATTGAGGACACTGTGCCATTTAGCTTGGGTGAGTGAGTTCTCACGTTCTTTTTCGATTTGCCACCTTTATTTTTAGTTTTTCACACCATTTTTCGCTTTTGCACTCATTTTCTTCATTTTTCTTTTATTTTACCATGCATCACGTTTTTCTTATTTTTCTGTGTGCCGCATTGTAAATAGTTCTATTTTCCCTTTATCTTTATTTCTTTTTCATCTCATGCTAGAGACGACTTTTCTATGATGATGTTGACGTTGGATTTAGCTTACTCTATATGCATGCTATATTTGTCATGTCTTAGATTTTTATTTTTTGATATCATATGCTATGACTTGCCTTGCATCTAGAGATAGTAACCCACACTTCTGCCACGTGAAAATGGATGAAATTTTATTAATAGCTGAGTCTGAATATTCATATGTATGCTATCACAGAAAACACACCAAGATTCACGCATTGAATGCTTATATCTGGAGTACGGATTTCTTTTTCCTATATCACTTCTATATGCATGAATTGTACACTTCACTTCAGGATGATTGGATGATGTTAGCTATGATAAATCTGGATTAGTTAGCTTTTTTGTGATCGAAACTGAGTAAATTAGATTACCCTGCTGAAGTTGTCGCGCATGTCTTATAGAGTGAACCGAGAGTTATATCTATTTCTTTCTCCACAAATCTTGAACATCATTTCTCTACTTTTAAAATCGTTGGTGAATCTCCCCTTAGCGATTCTATTTTATGGCATTTCCCCCACTACTAATTCCTAGCTCCAAATCCCTTATTCTCTAAAAAAATAAAAGATAGAAAAATATTCTTGTATATCATTATCTCTCTTTGAGTTGGGATCGTTTGTGTATATATGCTATATCAAAAGAAAAAAAAACAACAAAAGAAAAAAAAAGACAAGAGGAAAAATCCTCAATAAAAGATCCCATCTCACTTTCTTTCTTCTTTCTTTTCATTGCTTTTGGAGCTATATAAAAATGGGGATGTAAATATTTTTTATGCCACCTCGCTTATAGATAAGCTTGGGGGAGGGGATCCATTGATGTGTGAGAGAGTGACTACTTGACGTTGCACGACAACCTAGGCTAAGTAATATTCTATACTCGGTGAGATTATTTTTAGCTTTACGAAATCCAGAAATCCAAGCCTAGTATTCATATCATGAAATCCATACTTTTCTATTCTCTCTATTCTATTGTGTGATACTCTTATACTCCTCATAGAAAGCATTCAATTGAAAAGTGTGTGATCTGTGATTCGTATACCGCTTTAAATGTTTCAGACGATGCTAGTCCTAAAATTATTACGTTTTTCATGATTATATCGTTGTTCGTGGGTTTTCTATTTCTATTTGCACTATTATACTATGATATCAAAATAAAACTCTTTGACATGTGTTTTTCTTTCAGTGCATGCTATATGAGTAAGCGGATCCCACGTCCTGAGAAAATGATCTAGCAGCTTACCTCTTCGCTTCTTTCTCTCTACTTAATTTTTATTTCGTTTTCATTCTTCTCCGTTTTCATTTTTCACTTTTTGCCGTTTTCGTTTTCCGAATCCACCGGGTTCGCCTTCTACTTATCTTCCTCGAGGACGAGTAAGAGGCAAGCTTGGGGGATTTTGATCACTCCTTATTTTACACTTTTTTCCCCGCATGTTTGCATGCCATTTAGATCGCCCAAATCATGTTTTTCACGATATATCGACGATATTGCGATGCTTTTCACGATTTGTTGTTTTTGTCGCATTTCAGGTGATTTGGCGTGATTTGGAGTGATCTCGAGATGCGCTTACTCTAGACGGTCACCGACGACCTCCCCGAGGGGTATTTTGCTGTTGGAGAGGAGCGGAAGAAGAATGGACGTCGCAGGAGAGACGAGGAGGCCAAAATAAGCAATCTGGGTATTTTTAGTGTCCCACTCGGCCGAGTGGAGGAGCCACTCGGCCGACCAGCGAGACACCGCTCAGCCGACCAGATCAGACACGATTCCTATGTGCACTCGGCCGAGCGACGGAGACCACATCGGCCGAGTGACGACATCACGTCCGCCCGAGTGGCGCCCAGACGAAGCCCTTCAAAAATCTCCAAGTTACTGTTTTTCGGCTGCCTGAGCTTCAGAAGACCCACTCGACCGAGTGGATTATCCCGTTTGCCCGAGTACCATGAAGCCATCGGCCGAGTGACGACAACTCACTCGGCCGAGCAGCCCCCGAAGTAGAGACCCCTGAAGATCGAGACTTACTGGAAAATTACAGGGTTTCTCACTCGGCCGAGCGACTTTGGTCACTCGGCCGAGTGCGACACGCTGCCTGTAGCGAAATTTGCGGAAAACAGGCTGCGCAGGGGTATTTTGGTCACAGTTTTTGGACGATTTTGGGGGGTATTTAACCCCTGTTTTTACCCTAGTTTAAGGGAGCTTCTTCTTAGATTTTTTGCAGCTTTTTAGATCTACTTTTTAGCTTTATTCTTGAGATTGGAGAAGAGACAAATTTGTGATTTTTGTTGGATTAATTAAAGAACTCCATTGGTTTGCTTTTCTCTTCTCTTAAAATTCTATTTTTATTGCATATCTCAATATTGTGATGAATTCTATTGCTTATTTCATTGTTTATTTTTGTGATCTTGCTATGAATTGTGAGTAGTCGCCACGTCTTGGGGCGTGGGGATGAACCCTACAAGCCCTACTTCATATTTGTGATGAATTAGTAGAAATATGCTAGAATTGATATCTAGGGATTAGATTGGGATCAATTCACTACGGATAGCTAGGAGTTCATACCGATTGGGATTTGCAAGAGAGTGGATCCCAATTCGATAGGAAATCCTAGAAATCCGAATTGGGTTGGAATCGAATTTCCGTAGTATCGGTTTGCAAGAGATTGGACCGATACTAGGGTTTCCGGTTGCAATTCCGTGCCAATACCCGTTTGCAAGAGATTGGACGGGTAGGAACTATCCCAATCTAGATCGCGAGCCGAGTTTGCAAGAGATTAGGCTCGGTGCGCGATTGGACGATGATGCTGATCCTAATGCTAGCTTCATAGGCTAGGGTTTGCAAGAGATTGGACCCAAACCTAGGATAGCTATAGACTGGCAACAGCGCGAGAGCATGAGCTTGGTTCTACATTCAGTTGCAACTAGTTCATCCAAAATCTTAATCTAGCAATTTTGATACCGATGAACCACATTTATGAGATACGGTGAGTAGCGAGAATTCCCCATTCCCTAGACGTTCCTTATTTGATTTGATATTTCCACACTTTGTCTGACGATTGTGACAGGATCACCAAAGGCAAATCTCTCTTCTTGAATAGCCAGGTTGATTGGAACAAGCACGGTCATTCGTCCTCCCTGTGTTCGATATCCCGCTCGCCGCTACACCGTGCGCTTGCGGTAAAACTACAACTGTCGCCTCGGGCGTGTATCCGGGGCGCGATCAAGTGTCCACGAAAGTCCCTTGATCTCATTTTTTCTCCAGATCGCTCCATATCTCCTGAAATACGACAAAAACAAGAAATAGTGAAAAGCCACGCGATATCGTCGAGTAATCGGGAAAATGCAATATAGGCGATCGGAATGACATGAAAACATGTAGAAAAAAGGTGTAAAATAAGGATCGATCAAAATCCCCCAAGCTTACCTCTTTCTCGACCTCGAGTAAGATGAGTAAAAGGCGAACCCGGCGGGTAAAAAAAGGAAAAAGGCAAAAGAAGATAGAAAAGAAAAACGAAGAGGGAGGTGCTAGATCATTTCCTCAGGACGTGGACTTGCTTACTCATATAGCATACGACGAATAAAAACATGCCAAAGATTTTTATCTCGATATCATGATCATAAAAGGATGCATTCAATATAGAAACCCAAGAATATCAAAACAATATGAAATATGAAATCATGCTAGAATTAACATCGTCTGAAGCATCTAAAGAAATATACATAATCATATACCACACACTTTTCAATTGATCGCTTTCTATTTGGAGTATAAGATGTATCACACAATATGAAGCAATAAGAATAGAAAGGAGTGGTTTTCATGAAATGCATGCTAAATTTCAATTCCTGGACTTTGTAATACTTTTAGTAATCTCACCAAGTATAGAAAATTACCTAGCTTAGGTTGTCATGCACAGACAAGTAGCCACTCTCTCACACATCATTGGATCCTCTCCCCTAAGCTTATCTATAAGCGGGATGGCATCAAATTTAACAATAAGACTTTCCTCATTTTTGAAGCTCCAAAAGAAAAAGAGGGAAGAAAGAAAAGAAAAGAAATGGGATCATATATGTACACTTTTTTTCTCTTTTTTTTCTCTTTTTTCAATCAATATATACAATAAGGATCCCAAATCAAAAGATAGAGATATATACATGTATTTTTTTTATTTTAGGAGGTTGGATCATGGATATTCGCAGAAAGGGGGATATGCCAATGTAAGATTCGCTAAAGGAAAATTTACCAATGATTTTAAGTATAGAAATAATGCTCAAGATATGTGGAGAAAGAAAAAATATGTAACACTCGGTTCACTCTATAGAATGTGCACGACAACTTTCAGTAGAGTAATGTAATCTACTCAGTTTGATCTCAGAAAGTAAACTAATCCAGTTATATCAACATAGCATACATTCAATCAACCTGAAAGTGAAGCATACAATTTTCATGCAATAAGAAGTGATATCAGAAAACAAAACAGTGCTCCAAATATAGGCAATCAATACATGAAGCTTGGTTTGTTTTCTATGAAGAGTATATAATATAAATCATCAGGCCCAGCTAATAGAAGAATTTCATTCACATTCATATAATGGAAGTGCTGGTTACTATCTCGAATGCACAATAAAGCATAGCATGTGATATCTGAAATAAAAACGATGGCATGACAAGATAATATGCATATAGAGATAAGCCAATACCATGTCATCATCATCACAGAAAATTCATCTCTAGAAAAAAGAGCTAAAGGAATTAAGGATAGACGAAAAGTCAGAACTACTATACATATGCGACACATATAAAAGTTAAGAAAATGTGATGCATGAGAAAAAAAAATGAAAAAGTGGGTGAAAATAAGTGTAAAATAAAGAGAGGTGGGAAAATTAAAAGAAAAAAATGAAGAAAGTGAAAAGTGCGTGAGACACTCACTCCCCCAAGCTAAACGGTGCAGTGTCCTCAATGTGCAAAGTGTGACACACCGAGAGATATGATATGGATGGGGATGGGTGAGGATGCATGCATGATAAGAATAAAAGAAAATGAGATGGGTATGCAAATGGTGTATGCAGAGATGCAAGTGGTGCATGCAGAGATCAAGATGGCGCAATATAAGTGTCCCCAAAAATGCATCCTCTCTCCCAAAATAATATTGATAAGTATAAGCAAAATGTGACCAAAACGTGTGTGGAGGAGGGGTGCAAAATCAGCAGACAGAAAATATCCAGAATAGCAGTAGCAAAAGTATGAGAGGCATCCAGTGTGTGCCTAAGTGGGTGGTGGAGCACCAGCACCTTCCTGTGGGGGAGGTGGTGGCAGCGGTGGCGGCTGTGACAGAGGAGCAAGAATCTGGTTCAGGCTAGCCTGAATACCAGGAAGTAAGGCGACGTGTCTCTATACAGCAGTGACGGTAGCGGAGAGGGCTCAGAAATCTCCTCTGAGCCCACCAACTGCCCCCTCTAGAGCACGGACGTGCTGAACTAGGGTGTCGGGGGGAGGTGTAGTAGAGGGTCGAACAGGTGAGGACCGGGGCTGCCTCGCACGGCTACCGTAATAACTGGTGCGACTACCTGGTGGGGCTGTGGTGATGTGCTCACAAAAAGATGCTCAGCCTCTGTGGGAGGCTGAGACGCAGGAATGGTCGAAGAAGAAGGAGCAGTAGCAGAGGCTGAGACGGTGGCAGAGGGAGAGTAGGACAGAGAGGTCGATGACACAGAAATGGGGACAGACGTCACAACACTCTCGGTGAAGACAGCTGCAGTGGAGACAGAAGGGGAGACAGCTGGGGAGGCAATGAAGTGCACAGAAAATGACTCCCCAGTGGGTCGAAAATAAGAAAGTCGAAAGGCTCTCCACTGCGGAGGCAAAAGAGGGCTCACCGCTCTCAATAATGGTGGTGGGACGCTCAGGACTCACAGCAGAAATGGGGTCAATGGATATCGGCATAAAGGTGGTGGTGGTGGTGGTGGACTCAGCAAATGTACTCCCGACACTGACAGAAGAGTGGACAGAGGTGTCGGGATGTGCAGACAAATCGGGTGCAGGCTGATGTATCACTGGGTCCAGAGGTGGAAGGAGGGGCTCCTGCTTAGCATCCTCAGGCTCAAGCATGTACGCAGCTGTGATGAGAAGATCCATCGCTGGAATCCACTCCCCACCTGCGGGTCCAATATGGGTCTGAGCGGGGCTCGGGAGAACCATGTATTCAGCGTCAAAAGGACCGTGCAGCACACCCAGTGGTGCTGACCATGAGGGCGTAGCATCCTCATCCGTGCCATAACATCTATGGAAAGAGAAGTGGGGCCTGGGGGTCTAAGCAAACCAGCTGGAAGGTCCACTCCGCACATGGGAGACAGAAGAGTAATCGGTCCGTCGCAACAGATAGGCGTCCTAGCACCGACAGAAATAACGATGCGGTCCAAGTACCAACTAGCTATATCGATATCAATGGCAAGGATTAAGACGTCTCCACCCCTCTCGAAGGCCCATGATCGAGTCATCGCTAGAGCATGTAGAGCTCCGACGTCGACATCGTCCCGGGCTCATACCTCGCTAGGAAAGTGGTCGCCTTGAGGTGCTGTGCAATGCGAAGGCATGGGTGGAGGATAGCGGAGTCCTTGGCTTGGCTAGGGTCAAAGGGGAGAGGCGATCTAGTGATACATGTCCAGAAAGCGTGTGTGTCGAATGACGTCGGTGGGATGTGCGTGGGGCTATAGGCTCGGTCTAGGTCCGGGACTGGGGGCCACTGAAAGTAGGCTCGGAGCATGTCGAGAGTGCCCTCGCACTCACGATCCATCAGTTGGAAAGAGCAACCCCCAGGAGTCCTAGCTATAGAACTCAGAACCTCTAGTGTCAGACGGATATAGGTGTCTGCCGACACGGACAAAAAGTCATGCCACCCCACGTTGTCATACAACTGGAGCAGCCCCTCAAATACCCCTAGGCGCTCAAAGTCTGCTACATGCACGAACCTAGAGGGTACGATCGAGCGATGGGAGATACGCTCAAATCTTACGTGGTGTGCGTCATCTCTAAACGTAATCCCCATCGTGTCGAAAGCGGGGGCGGGTTGTGCCGGTGGTGGTGGGATAGGTGTGGTAGGAGGCGGAAGTGTGGGTAGTGGCATCCTTGGTGGCGAGGAGTCCGATCTAGCAGAAGAGGAGCCAGGCTCGCTGGTCCTCTTCTGCTTCGAGGCGGGCGCCTGCGAACGTGCTCTGGTGCATGGCGGCATGTGAGCCGAGTGTCGTGCCTACCGGATATGCGCAGTGCTGAAAATAAGGAACGAGTGTACCTGGGCACAACGTGAGAGCAAGCAGTGGATGTGTGCGAAGACTCGCCTCGTCCTAGAAGCTCTAATATCCGCCCTGAATTTCCCCTAAGCTAGCCTGAAACAAAAAATTCTTAAATCAACAATGAATATCAATACGTATGGGGTAAGATCAGGTATAATAGATATATATAAAGATTAATTTAGATTTGGGGCGGGGTTGGTCTTACGGAATGGAGATTGGGAGAAAAAAAGGCGAAATAGGATTCAATGGAGGAGGAACGATGGCATGGAATGCAGCGCAGGCGGCGGCGGCAGGCATAGGTTGGCGATAGGGGGCGACGACTCTGCCGACGGGTCAGGGTGGCTCGGGTGAGGTCGGGGTTAGCTCGAGCAACTGAGGGGGGAGGTCGAAGAGGCTCGAGGAAATTTGGGAGATTTTGGGTTTTTGGGATTTGAGCTCGCGTCGTTTCGATTATAAATCTTAAGTCACTCGGCCGAGTGACGCGTTCACTCGGCCGAATGGCGCAGTTAAAATTTTTTTCGAAATTATTCCACAGAGGTTGCAACTCGGGCGAGTACTTCTTACTACTCGGCCGAGTAGGAAAAATGTCATTCGGTCGAGTATCAAAGCTACTCAGAGCTTTTGAGTGCTAAAAAGTGTCTGATTCACTCGGGCGAGTGACTAAGTCACTCGGCTGAGTGTTATATAAATTACAGATATTAGTTTTTAGGATCTTCCCTGATCAGTACCATACTCGACCGAGTGGGGTCTTTGCTCGGCCGAACGACTAAGTCACTCAGCCGATTGGCCTGCTGCTTTCATCTCCAACTCTCTGTTTTTGCTACACTTTCTGTTTTTCGTCTCTCCGTCAGTTTCTTCATCCTCATGAGGCCTGAGCGCATACCTAGAGCGCTCTCCTTTGCCATGGTCATCCTCCATTCAAATGATTCCTTGTTCTCCATCTATGTCATGAAAAATAGAGCCCGTTTTCAGGATTTTCATCGACTCTTGACTCTAAACACTAACAAAGGTCTAAAACAAAAATAAAATGAAAAATTTAACTTAAAATAAGATAAAACCGTCGGGTGCCTTCCGATAAGCGCTCGTTTAAGGTCTTGAAGTCGACCCCTTGAGATACTCGTTTTGTGGTCGATGTTCGGCGCATGGGAGATGCGCGCGTCAAATTTGCCGGGAAGCCCACTTGGATTTAATTGTTGTTGTTCATGGGCATTCCTCGGCTCCCCCTAATCATGTGTAGTAGTGGGGGACGAGTCCCCCAAGCTTGAGCTTTTCTCGTTCTTTTTCTTTGCCGGCGACGACAATTTCTTGTCCGGCGGAGCTTTCTTTGCATTTTTCGCTGTGGAGAGCTTGCATAGCTCTCTAATTCTTGCGACATCAGCGTCATCTTTGTCATCAACCATAGAATGATCTGGCGGGTCTCCCAACATTTTTCCATCTCTAGAAGATTGGCCTACTTCGAAGCCATCATCATGCAAGGCACCGATATCATATGACATAGCATCATCAATGACCTCTTCGAAGAGGTAAGAAAGATCATGGGACCACCCTTTGAGTAGATATATGCTATTAACCTCCCCGGGGGACTCCCTCAGAGTAATGTTTGAGCCTTTGTCCATTCACCTTAAAAGTGGCTCCGTCCTTTCCTTCTAGCTCGAAGGTCCCTCCTGGTTGCATGTGCCGGATGGTAAAAGGTCCTGACCATCGTGACCTTAGCTTTCCGGTGAAGATTCAGAGTCTAGAATTGAATAATAGGACCTTATCTCCGACCTTGAAGTCCGTAACGGTGATGCGTGCATCATGTAGAATTCTCGTTCTTTCCTTGTAGATCCTAGAGCTCTCGTAGGCATCCCATCTAATCTCGTCAAGCTCATTGATGTCTAGAAGTCGGCACAATGCCGTGCTCTTGTAGTCATAATTTAAGGTCTTGATTGTCCAATACGCATGATGTTCCAACTCTATCAGCAAATGACAAGCTTTTCCATAAATTAGTCGGTATGGGGTGGTGCCAATGGGAGTGCGAAAGGCCGTGCGATATGCCCATAGTGCATCATTCAATTTCATGGACCAGTCCTTTCTAGATCTATCGACGGTCTTCTCTAGAATTTGTTTGATTTTTCGGTTTGACACTTCCACTTCTCCACTCGTTTGAGGGTGGTATGCCATACCGATTCTATGGTTCACTCCATACTTCTTTAGCATGGCCTCGAATTTCTTTCTATAAAATGGCTCCCTCCATCGCTTATCAAGGTACGTGGCACTCCAAAGCGCATGAATATGTTTTGTTTGAAGAATATGGACACCAACCTCACATCATTGGTTGGGGTTGCAACGGCCTCCACCCACTTCGAGACGTAGTCAACGGGCAATAGAATATACTTGTTTACTTTGCTTGATGGGAAAGGTCCCATGAAATCCACTCCCCAACAATCGAATAGCTCAATTTCTAAAATGGGTTTCATTGGCATCTCATTCCGTCTCGAAATATTTCCCGTCTGTTGGCATCTATCGCAATACTTGACGAAGTCATGTTTGTCTTGAAACATTGTTGGCCAAAAGAACCCGCACTGCAATATCTTTGCAGTGGTTTTGGAGGTGGTGTGATGTCCCCCATAAGGCATATCATGGCAATGCAAAATGATAGATGTGGCCTCCTCCTTTGAAACACACCTCCGTATGATCCCATCCTTGCATATCTTGAAGATGTACGGGTCTTCCCAAAAATAGTTGCAGACTTCGTGCATGAACCTCCTTTTTTGTTGCATGGCCATACCGCATGCCAAATAGTTCACATAATCCGCATACTAAGGCACCTCTCCGGGTCAATGGCGAATAACCTCTTGTCGACAAAAGTGTCATCAATTGGTAGGCTTTCATCCTTCTCGTCACGAACAAGCCTAGACAAGTGGTCCGTCACAACGTTGTCCGTGCCTTTCTTATCTCTAATTTCCAAGTCAAATTCTTGCAATAATAATATCCATCTTATTAGTCTTGGCTTGACTTTCTTTTTGCTTAGTAGATACTTTAATGCCGCATGATCGGTGTGCACAATCACCTTGGATCTAAGGTGGTAGGAGACAAACTTCTCAATAGAGTAGACGACCGCCAAGAGTTCTTTTTCAGTGGTAGTGTAATTCTTCTGTGCCTCGTCCAAGGTTTTGCTTGCATAGAAGATTGCATGGAGCTTTTTGTCTTTCATTTGTCCTAGCGCTGCTCCAATAGCTTGGTCATTTGCATCACACATAAGCTAGAAAGGAAGATTCCAGTCTGGCGGTGGTAATATGGGGGCAAAGATGAGGGCTTCATTCAATGTATTAAATGCCTACAAGCACTCTCTTGAAAAGACAAATGGAGCATCTTTAGCAAGTAAGGCGGTAAGGGGTCGGGCAATTAGGGAAAAATCTTGGATGAAGCGGCGGTAAAATCCCGCATGTCCAAGAAATCCCCTAATGCCCTTGACATTAATAGGATGAGGGAGTTTTTCGCTTACCTCAATTTTCGCCTTATCAACCTCAATCCCTCTGGATGAGATAAGGTGTCACGCCCTGCTTTCCAAAACTACGGAGGTGAAGCGTGACTTAGGCCCGCTTGGGCCGGAGCTGTGAAGCTCGGACCCAATAAGCGTCTGTATGGGTACCATTTTAAAAGATTCCAGGTTCTTGCATTTATAAAATTCGTAACAACAGAAAGTACTGAAAGGAAATACATTCATTTTTATTCCATCAAGATATCCAGAAGTACAAGAGTCTAATAAAGTAAGTAATGCCCAGCATGGCAACAACGCAGAAAGTAAACTACTGGTGCAAGCACCCAACCTAGGCAGAAAAGTAAACGGTGCTACGCACCCAAACTAGAAAGCAGGAAAAACTCTGAACTGCAACGGTGAGGGACCTCTAAGACTGGTCCTCGTCAGGCACGTACTCTGGGTCGACGTCCTCGGGCTCCACGTACTCCGGTAAGCCTGCCTCGTCCACGAACTCCGGCTCGACACCTGACGAACAGCACCCAAGAGAAAAGGAACTGTACGTCAGGTAAAGTCTACAAAAGAGGGTTAGACTCTACTGCAAGTGTACTATAATTTAAAACAACGATTTACTGGTTGATTAACATGCTGGGGTTATAACATGGCAGTTAAAGAGAGTAAAACGGTGCAGAAAATGTAAACACGACACGCTGTAGCCGTAGTGTGTGCTACCGACTACGGGACTAACCTAAACGGGACAAGACAAGACAAGACAAGATAAGAAGTGTGTCACTAAGGTTCACACCTTTTGGCCTGTACCGAGGGAACGCTCAACCTTGTGCATGGGACAAGACAAGACACGAAGTGTGTCACTAAGGTTCACGCCTTTCGGTTAGAAGGCGGCCAGCACCTTCACAACCGAGGGAACACTCAACCTTGTGCACGGGACCAGAAAAAACTGAGGAGTGTGTCACTAAGGTTCACGCCTTTCGGTTAGAAGGCGGCCAGCGCCTTCTCAGCCGAGGGAACGCTCAACCTTATGCATGGGAACAAAAAAAGACTAAGGATGACAAGAGAAATTCACGCCTTTCGGTTTGTGGGTGGCCAAACCCGCCAAGCCGAGGGAATGCCCAACCTTCCTCCACCCAAAGTGCTCAAGATAAGACAACCAGAGATCACCCTCACATGGAGGGCACCTGAAACACTCATAAGCTTTCATGACATGACATGGCCGAGTTGAGGGAAGGTTCATTCTAGGGTGTCCACACGCACGCATATACTGAAATAACCCTAAGGTGTCAGTTGTTATGCTTAGACTTCGTCGTCAAGTCTAAGCTGTCAAGGGGGGTCCCGGACGCTATCATTTCACGTCCAATTCTCTTTGTTTACGTTTTAACAGTTCTAAGAGTCTATGGCCTAAACACGGCCAAAAGTACAAGTGAGTACACTTGCCTGCAGTGGCGAGTGTGTCGTCTGTCCGGAGCGTCCCGTCGAAACGTCGCGTCGGTGATGGTCTGTCTGAAACAGGATCATGACAATGTCAGATCATGCTTTTTGGTCAAATCTATTACGGTTTGTTTCTAAATTTGGCATGGCTAACCTATCAGTCAAAAAGTCATGTTTTTGATGTTTTGTTCAGGCTAGATTGACGTCTACCCTATGTGCAGAGAAAATTTGTCCGTTCCGTTCGTCGATCTTTCCTACGGTGGGCAACATTTTACAGATGCTAAAATAAATTTTAGTTCAGGTTGAAAAATTTTATTTTAGGTTTTCATGGGTTATAGTGTGGGTTTTACTAATCGTTAGGAAAAACAACCTCGTGACGTCGTCCAACAAGCGGAAGTCGAGTCTGAACGATGAAGTGTCGGAGTTGTCTGGAACTCCTCTGCTGTGGGTAGCACAGCAAGGTACCTCTGGACAGCGGTGTAGTGGCCCAAAATCAACGAGCTAACAGCGATCCTCCTCCCGTTGCGAGTAGCGCAACAGATCTTCACGATAACGGCGACGTCGGCTAAAAGTACGTGCGTGCGGCAATGCACGTAAACTCCGAGAGTCCAAGGGGTCTGTTGATAGATGAAGTAGGATCAGTGGAGGATGCCCAGCCTGGTGGGTGGCTGACGGCATGAGCATACGGCGGTGGGTGGCCGTGAGAAGCCGGAGAGGACAGATTCGCGCAACGTTTGTTGTCGTGCGTCTCAGCGAAATTCCAGCAATGAAAAGCGACAACGGAAAATTGCAGAAGTGAAAGGACTTAAGACAAAGCCAACGGCAGTGGAGTTGACGTCGGGGGTGGTCGGAGGTGTTCGTGACCCGGCGTTGAAGTTCAGCTTCCAGATCTGTCAAAAACAGCCGATACGGCGTGTTCCGACAAGGATTCACGGAGCTACAGGTGGGCTATGAGCGTGAGGGAAGTTTCAGAGTGGAGAGGGGACAAAGGGGAACAAAGTGTAGGTGGTGGTCGTCATCGGCGGTGGCGGCCGGTGGCTGGCCATGAGCAAGAAGGCCGGCGGGTCAAAAACTGGGGTTCTTGCGGCTATGGGGTTTTAGAGAGAGGAAATAGAGGAGAGAGAAAGGGGGCCGGAGGGGAGAGGTGGCCGATGGATAGGGGAGGTTGATGGTATGTCAGGTGGCTGGAGAAGAGAAGAGTGGTAGCGCAGAAAGGGGTTTGCGTGAGCTCTCTTGCGGCTGGGTTTGTTTCCTTAAAATGAAGAAGGGTTTTGCTATATAGGTTTGGGTTTTTGGCTAAATGTGAGAGAGAGAGAGAGAGAGAGAGATAGAGATAGGAGGAGTGGAGATAGGGGAAAGGGGAGGTGTGAATAGTGGCTACAAGTTATTGCCATGAAACGTGGGAGAATAATTAGGGATTTGATTAGGTTTGAATTTCAAATTGATTAGAGGCTAATCCAAGGTTGCAAATTGATTAGGGGATATCTTCCACTACGGGCATCGGAAAAAAAAATCCAAAAATACCAAAACGATCGTGGAGACGAGAAGTACGGGGCTACGGGGGCCGATCACGTGCTACACCTGCCAGAATTTATCGTAAAATCGGGATCTGAGTATTGGTGCTAAAAGACCAAAACGCCCTTCCATTCAAAGCTGTTTTGCGAGAAAACGAGCCATGAAATGACATTCCCAAAAATTACCATAAAATTCTATACTTCCATACGGTCACAACGGCATATCACATCGTTTATACTGAAACCAAGAAAGAGCCAAATAAAATACGTGCACGAAAAAGTACGTGCACGTAGAAAATACGAACGGTCGAAAAGCGACCGTTACATTCTACCCACCTTAGAAATGATTCCGCACTCGGAATCACTTATACTAATAATAATACTATCTATCTAATCTTATACCCGAAACTCTCATATCTACACATAAAAATCGCTAATTCTATAACTTCAAACGACGTTCCTCAATAATCCATCATAACGTGTCTCTCCACTGGATAATGCTACAACTTGAATCACACCCTAGCACCTGATTATAGATCCACGCCATCGCCTACCAGTCTTCAATTATATTGTCCTCGATATATAGTTCCCATCATATCGGCTCATAAACCTATTCTCCTTAATCAATGAACCATCGAACCACATCTATCCTTACCTCTATCATCTAATCTCCTAATCAAACTAAATCCGTCTACCTAACCATCCATTTATCTCAACATGTCGTGTTATCTCCAAGGTCTTCTCACGTCAACTTAATAACCCAGTCTTGACGCGCTAAATGTTCTACTCCTTCTCACGATCACCCTAACTCATATCATCCCATCCTAGCTACTCCCATCTACCACTCGTCTAAGTTTCAGATCCGATAAGCACTCATCTCCATGCATATAATTTCATCCAACTAGCATTTCCATTAAGTCCTTCACGCATTTGTATTATAAATAAGTCTTGAACACCTCGTTCTGTTTATCCGAAAGAAATCTAACCTATATCCTTGTGTTCAAAATCAATTAATCAACGTCACATCCTATTTCCTCACGCACTATACCTACCCGCACACATAATACTATAACAAGAATAGCTAGTCCTGATAATATAACAACAATAATAACACTTCGAAGAGAGAAAGAAGAGAATAGAAAGTTTAAGTCCAATGACATATTTTAAAAATGTTGGAAGGAAAAAAAGTGTGGGGTTAGGGTATTGTATGCGGGAAGATAGGTGGGTTGTGATCTTTGTGGGCTAATCCCAAAACGTTAAAGGTTTGATTTGAAAGAAAACAAAAAGTTTTGAAACATACATAAGCTTCCAAAAAAATAAGCTAAACTATAATATGAAAGACTAAAACTATGGAGTTACCTGCAATGATGCCATCCACTGCTGTCATGACATATGCTTCACGGACAACAGCTCCTCTCTTGGTAGGGGCTGGTGCTCTACTCTGCAGTGGGGCCGGTGCTCCGCCCTCCACATGGCGATACCTCGGGCAATCTCTAGTGACATGTGTGGCGACTCCACACGCCAGACACAAACCCAGCCTCTTCCTGCAATTGTTCTAACGATGTCCCAGCTTGCCACAGAAAAGACGTCGCTCTCTGGTCTGACTCTGAGCAGGTGCTCCTGGCCTCTTGAAAGGCACTGACTGAACTGGTCCCACTATAGACCTAGAAGAAGGCCTATGGTTCTCCATCGGTCGTTTTCCTCCATCACCAGAAGGATCAGGTAGACATGCCATGATCTCATGATTCCTGACGGCATTCAGCACAGCTCCCATGGTCGAAAAATCTGCCGAGGACATAGAAGCTTGAATCTTCGGACGCAGACACTGACGAAACCGATCAGCTCGGTTCTCCTCCTTCTTCACCATATGAAGGGTAAAGCGACTCAGCATCTCGAACTCCGCCTCATACTCATCGACCGTCATGCCCCCCTGCTTCAGATCCACGAACATGCTCAACAGCTCCCCCTTAGCACCCTTGGGGAAATACTTCTCCTTGAACATCGACCTAAAGGTCTTCCACTCCACTGGCTTCTGCATGTGCCACTCCTCAATGCACCACCAGTTCCTAGCATTCTCGATCAGCTGCATCTTCGCTATCTCAACTCTGGTATCCTCAGGGATCTTAACAGCTACCAGCTTCTCCTCAGTGCTTTGGATCCACTCATCAGCACCTAAGGGTCCTTCCTTCCCAAATAAAGTCTTCGTGCTGAAGCTCATTGAACTGCTTCACTCCTGGAGCGGCTCTCGGGACAGGTGGCGGCGGGGGAGCCTGGACGGCTCGGGTAGCCTGATGGGACTGCTGAACCAATTGATGCTGAACGTCCAGCATCTCCCTCATGAGGCCCAGAAACTGACGGAATTCTCCGCCCTGGTCTCCCGGAACTCCATCAGTTGAGCTCCCGGCTCAGGTATTGCGTCTCCCTGCCATCCTATTGACAAGGAAGATCCAAATTAGACTCATACACGATAAATGGATAAATAAAAAAAATGAATGCGAGTAATATTATTGCTATGAAATTTTATAATTACAAGACTTGCATGGGCCACCACTAAAACCTGTCACGCCCCGCTTCCCAAAACTACGGAGGTGAAGCATGACTAAGGCCCGCTTGGGCCGGAGCTGTGAAGCTCGGACCCAATAAGCGTCTGTGTGGGTACCATTTTAAAAGATTCCAGGTTCTTGCATTTATAAAATTTGTAACAATAGAAAGTACTGAAAGGAAATGCATTCATTTTTATTCCATCAAGATATCCAGAAGTACAAGAGTCTAATAAAGGAAGTAATGCCCAGCATGGCAACAACGCAGAAAGTAAACTACTGGTGCAAGCACCCAACCTAGGCAGAAAGTAAATGGTGCTACGCACCCGAACTAGAAAGCAGGAAAAACTCTGAACTGCAACGGTGAGGGACCTCTAAGACTGGTCCTCGTCAGGCACGTACTCTGGGTCGACATCCTCGGGCTCCACGTACTCTGGTAAGCCTGCCTCATCCACGAACTCTGACTCGACACCTGACGTACAGCACCCAAGAGAAAAGGAACTGTACGTCAGGTAAAGTCTACAAAAGAGGGTTAGACTCTACAACAAGTGCACTGTAATTTAAAACAACGATTTACTGGTTGATTAACATGCTGGGGTTATAACATGGCAGTTAAAGAAATTAAAACGGTACAGGAAAAGTAAACACGACACGCTGTAGCTGTATTGTGTGCTACCGACTGCGGGACTAACCTAAATGGGACAAGACAAGACAAGACAAGAAGTGTGTCACTAAGGTTCACGCCTTTCAGTCTGTACCGAGGGAATGCTCAACCTTGTGCACGGGACAAGACAAGACAAGAAGTGTGTCACTAAGGTTCACACCTTTCGGTTAGAAGGCGGCCAACACCTTCTCAACCGAGGGAACACTCAACCTTATGCACGGGACAAGACAAGACTAAGGAGGGTGTCACTAAGGTTCACGCCTTTCGGTTAGAAGGCGGCCAGCACCTTCTCAACCGAGGGAACACTCAACCTTGTGCACGGGAACAAGACAAGATTGAGGATGACAAGAGAGATTCACGCCTTTCAGTTTGTGGGTGGCCAAACCCGCCAAGCAGAGGGAACGCTCAACCTTCCTCTACCCAAAGTGCTCAAGAAAAGACTACCAAAGATCACCCTCGCATGGAGGGCACCTGAAACACCCGTAAGCTTTCATGACATGACATGACCGTGTTGAGGGAAGGTTCATTCTAGGGTGTCCACACGCACGCACACACAGAATAACCCTAAGGTGTCAGTTGTTGTGCTTAGACTTCGTCGTCAAGTCTAAGCTGTCAAGGGGGTCTCGGACGCTATCATTTCATGTCCAGTTCTATTTGTTTACGTTTTAACAGTTCTAAGAATTATGGCCTAAACACGGCCAAAAGTACAAGTGAGTACACTTGCCTGCGGTGGCGCGTGCGTCGTCTGTCCGGAGTGTCCCATCGAAACATCGCGTCGGCGATGGTCTGTCTGAAACAGGATCACGGCGATGTCAGATCGTGCTTTTTGGTCAAACCTATTATGGTTTGTTTCTAAATTTGGCGGGGATAACGTATCAGTCAAAAAGTCACGTTTTTGATGTTTTGTTCAGTCTAGATCGACATCTACCCTATGTGCACAGAAAATTTGTCCGTTCGTCGAACTTTCCTACGGTGGGCAACGTTTTACAGATGCTGAAATAAATTTTAGTTCACGTTGACAAATTTTGTTTAGGTTTTGATGAGTTATAGTGTGGGTTTTACTACTCGTTAGGGAAACCAACCTCGTGACGTCGTCCAACAAGCGGAAGTCGGGTCATAACGGCGAAGCGTCGGTGTTGTCTGGAACTCCTCGGCCATGGGTAGCACAGCAAGGTACCTCTGGACAGCGGGGTAGTGACACGAAATCAGCGAGCTAACAGCGATCCTCCTCACGTTGCGAGTAGCGCAACGGATCTTCACGATAACGACGACGTGAGCTAAAAGTACATGCGTGCGGCAACGCATGTGAACTCCGAGAGTCCAAGGGGGCTGTCTATAGATGAAGTAGGATCAGTGCAGGATGCCCGGCCCGGTGGGTGGCAGACGACGTGAGCATACGAAGGTGGGTGGCCGTGAAAAGCCGGAGAGGACAGATTCGTGCAACGTTCGTTGTCGTGCGTCCCAGCGGAATTCCAGCAATGAACAGCGACAACGGGAAATTGCAGAAGGTAAAGTACTTCAAGACAAAGCCAACGGCAGTGGAGTTGACACCGGGGGTGGTCGGAGGTGATCGTGAGCCAGCGTTGAAGTTCAGCTTCCAGATTTGTCAAAAACAGCCGATACGACGTGTTCCGACGAGGATTCACGGAGCTACAGGTGGACTATGAGTGTGAGGGAAGTTACAGAGCGGAGAGGGGTCAAAGGGGAACAAAGTGGAGGTGGTGGTCGCCGGCGGCGGCGGCAGTGGCGGCCGGCTGCCGGCCATGAGCAAGAAGGCCGGCGGGTCAAAAACTGGGGTTCTTGCGGCTATGAGGTTTTAGAGAGAGGAAATGGAGGAGAGAGAAAGGGGGCCGGAGGGGAGAGGTGGCCTACGGCCAGGGGAGATCGACGGTGATGTCAGTTGGCTGGAGAAGAGAAGGGTGGCAGCTCAGAAATGGGTTTGCGTGAGCTCTCTTGCGGCTGGGTTTGTTTCCTTAAAATTAAGAAGGGTTTTGCTATATAGGTTTGGGTTTTTGGCTAAATGTGAAAGAGAGAGATAGAGATAGGGAGAGTGGAGATAGGGGAAAGGGAGGTATGAATAGTGGCTGCAAGTTATTGCCATGATACATGGGAGAATAATTAGGGATTTGATTAGGTTTGAATTTCAAATTGATTATAGGCTAATCAACGGTTGCAAATTAATTAGGGGATATCATCCACTACGGGCATCAGAAAAATAATCCGAAAGTACCGAAACGATCGTGGAGACGAGAAGTACGGGGCTACGGGGTCCGATCACGTGCTACACCTACCAGAATTTATCGTAAAATCGGGAACTGAGTATTGGTGCCAAAAAACCAAAACGCCCTTCCATTCAAAGCTATTTTGCGAGAAAACGAGCCGTGAAATGACGTTTTCAAAAATTACCATAAAATTCTACACTTCCATACGGTCACAACAGCATATCACATCGTATATACCGAAACCAAGAAAGAGCCAAATAAAATACGTGCACGAAAAAGTACGTGCACGTAGAAAATACGTACGGTCGGAAAGCGACCGTTACATAAGGTGCCCAAGAACTATCCCCTCTGTGACAATAAAATGGCATTTCTCCCAGTTAAGAGTAAGATTATTTTGTTGGCATCTTTTAAGCACCTTAGTGAGATTGGCCAAACAAGAGTCAAACTCGCTACTGTAGACAGAAAATTTATCCATGAACACTTCCATAATGTTTCCAATATAATCAGAAAAAATGGACGTCATGCACCTTTGGAAGGTTGCGGGGGCATTACAAAGTCCGAATGGCATTCTACGGTAGGCATATGTTCCATAAGGACACGTGAAAGTGCTCTTTTCTTGGTCATCTTCATGTAGAGGAATCTGAAAGAATCCCGAATACCCATCCAAATAGCAAAAGTATTTATGTTTGGCAAGGCGCTCTAACATTTGGTCAATGAAGGGCAATATGTAATGATCTTTACGGGTGCCTTTATTCAATTTCCTATAGTCAATACACGTTTGCCATCTCGTGACGGTGTGTGTGGAAATGGGTTCTCTCTTATCGTTTTTTATGACGGTCATCCCCCCTTTTTAGGGACGACATGAACAGGGCTAACCCACCTACTATCAGAGATAGGATAGATAATGTCGGCTTCAAGCAATTTGATTATTTCCTTCTTAACCGCCTCCTTCATGTTAGGGTTTAACCGCCTTTGAGGCTCTATGGAGGTGGCTTCAGTGTTTTCTAGGTGGGTTCTATGCGTACAAAGCCTAAGGCTTATTCCTTTTACATCAGAAATGGTGTATGCAAGGACATCCTTATGACTCCTGAGGACATCCAAAAGTCTTTCAAGCTGGTCATGGTTGAGGTTGGAATTAACGATCACCGGATAAGTCAGTTTTTCTCCCAAGAAGGCGTACCTTAAATTAGGGGGTAATTGTTTCAGTATTACCTCAGGGGGTGCTATACCTCATGCCTCCTCCTCCTGTGAAAGCATGGCGTCTTCTGTCATGCCTGAGTTTAGTTCCTGCTCTGGGAGTAAGCTCTCGTACACTAGCTCAGATTCTCTTCTTGGTGAGGAGGGTGCATCGGAGTGGACACTGCATAACTCTGCGTTGACGTCGATGGGACTTCCATTTTCCTCCAGTCCACACTTGAAATCAAGAGATAGGTCAGTGCATTCATAAATGTCAGAGAGAGGATCGTAAGGTGTACTTCCCTGAATCTCGGCATGCCAAATCGACTCCTCGGGAGTATAGAACTCCCGAATGCATGCGTTACTGTCTCCAAAGTATAACTTGCCATCCCTCACGTCAACTTTAATATTGACCTCGATAGTACCTTCCGGAGAGATTTGATCCATCATGAAGCTTGCAAATAGTTGCTCGCTGGGGTCCTCAATGTCGATGGCCAAGGCCCCTGTGGTTTGGACCACATCAATTAGTTCTTTCAGAAGAGTTGCAAAGGAATCGTCATCTCCCATGCTAGACTCCATTCTCATCTTCGCGTCTCCCATGTTAACTGCTTAAGATTCTATTGGAAAATCTGGGGAAGCACGTCAATTTAAGCTCAAAAGAAATAAAAGAAAGACAGAAGTTGAGGTATAACCGGGTGAGCAAAATCGAATACCGTTGCCCTCCCCGGCAACGGCGCCAAAAACTTGATCAGCCCCAGATATACACCCAGGAAACGATTGTAGTTTTACCGCAAGTACACGGTGAAGTGGCGAGCGGGTATCGAACACGAGGAGGTGGTGTTGGCTCCAATCTATCCTAGGTTGGTTCGACTACGAAGGTTTTATTGGTGGATGTGGCTATGATGTGATGTAATAGAAATGGTGATGGATCTCAGTGTCGGAGATAAAGATGTGGGATAAAATATCGATTCAAATTCAATATAATAAAAGCGTCTAGGGCTAGGAAATTCCCATTACGGATCGTCACTTATTCTTATGGATCATGAATATCAATATTGCAAGGCTTGAATATAGGTGAACTAGTCGTAACTTAATGTAGAACGAAGCTCACGCTCTCGTGCTATTGCCGGTCTATAGCCACCTAGATTAGGGCCCACTCTCGTGCAAACCCTAACCTAAGTCACTAGCGTGAAGATCGACATCATCGTCTAATCGCATCTCGAGTACACTCTCGTGCAAACTCGAGCTATGGCCTAGGTTATAATAGTTTGTATTCGTCCAATCTCTTGCAAACGAATATTAGTATAGATTTATAATAAAAATCCTAGCTTTGGTCCAATCTCTTACAAACCAAATCTAAAGAATTTCGATTATAAACCTAAGTCGAATATCTAGGCCTTCCCATCGATTTGGATCCAATCTCTTGCAAATCCCAATTGATGGAAATTCCTAGCTACTCGCAATAGATCAATCAAAACCTAACCTTTCTTCAATCCTAGCGGCAATTATATTCATTCATCACAATTCAAAGATCGGGTCCATAGGGTTCATCCCCATGCCCTAGAACGAATAAACTACTCACAAATCATCATGGAAATCTCAGAAATAAAGCAATAGATCATAGCACACTTCATTGTAGAGAAGTGACAATTCATAAAAATAACAGTTTTAGCAAGAAAGAACAAACCAAAATTGTCGCCTATGATCTCCAGCTGAGATTTACAAAAGGAATAGCCGTCAAAAAAATAATAGAAGTCTCTCCTAAAACTATGGATAAAACTAGGTTAAAATACAAGCCAAAATCATCCAAAAAATCCTGACAAATTTGCCCCTGCGCAGACCAGAAATCCCAATTTGCGTAACAGTCGGACTGCGTCACTCGGCCGAGTAACCATGTCACTTGGCCGAGTGACAGACCCAATAATAAAACAGAGAATCAGTGGGTTTTGGGGGTCTGTCGCTCTGGATGACTAGGGCGAGTAGGCTTCTTTACTCGACCGAGTAAGCAATTTTGCTCAGCCGGGTAGGCTTCTCAAAATTTCCAGTAACTTGGCCTCTTCTCGGAAGAAAATCCATGTTCTACTCGGGCGAGTGAGCTTTCTCACTCGGTCGAGAGACTTTCTTGCTCTGCCGAGAGAACTTTGAAAATTGGCTGTGTGTATCAGTTTCACTCGGCCGAACCTAGCCCGTTACTCGACCGAGTGAACTCTCTGTTCGACCGAGTAAGCTGCTTCTGGGCTCTTTTCTTCTCCTCCTCGCCCCCTCGTCGATTCTATTGAAATTCTTCCTCTTCCGCTCATCCTCTAGGGCTTTTAACTCCTCAAATACACTGTGGACGACGCTCCAGTGTACGCGAAAGTCCCTTGATCTCATTTTTGCTCCAGATCGATCCTTATCTCCTAAAATACGACACAAACAAGAAATAGTGAAAAGCAACGCGATATCGTCGAATAATCGTGGAAAATGCAATATGGGCGATCGGAATGACATGAAAACATGCAGAAAAAAGGTGTAAAAATAAGGAGCGATTATAAATCAAATAACTAAAGTTATGAAATATGAAATAAACCAACACTTACAATCACATATGTCTTGAAGTAGAACTTGAAGGAGAAGTGTGTTGTGTGTTGAAAGACTCTCTTGGAAGAGAGGAAAGCCCTTTCTCTTGACTGCACCAAATGCCTAGAAGATTTCTCTTTGGTTCTAGGTTAGAGAGCAAGAGAAATAAGATTGGAATTCTAGGGCTTTAGGATTAGAGAGCTTTGATCATGGAAGAATGAAAGCTTGAATATTTTAGCAAATGAAACTTGAGTGAGTAAGTTAGTAACCTCTCAAAAGAACAATAGAGGCTTCTTTTATAGGTTTCTCAAATCCTTCAAAACCGAATTTCCAAAAGCCCATTGAAATCCATGAAGATAAACTAAACAGATAGAATTTGCGCCCGTGACAGTCGACTGTTGAACAACACATAGTCGACTGCTGCACAGTGACATAGGGTAGGTGAGAATTCATAACGGTAACTTACACGTGGACAGTCGACCGGTAAGGAGTAGACAGTTGACTGTTAAACCAACATGCGATTGAAAATCCTTAAACAGGTGACTGACCGAAGCAGGGGTAAGTCAAGCAAGTCATAAAAAAGCCTGAGGTCCAGGACAGGCGACTAATGAAGAGAAGACAGTCGACTGTAAACTTAACAGGCGACTGTAATTCCTTCTATAGACGACTGTCAAAAAACCCTGACATTTTCTAGAGAGTTGAGTCTACAAAGAGGCTCAAAGACAGACGACTGTTGAAGCATTGACAGTTGACTGTGCCTGTGGACAGTCGACTGTAAATACAACAATAGTCGACTGACAGATCAAAACAGAGAAAACGATTTGGGCTTAAGATAGACAGGCAACTGATTTACAAAACACAGTCGACTGTCACTTGGACAGGCGCCTGTGAAAGGTACATCAGTCACCTAAAGGAGTTAAAGCTAAGAAGCCCAAAACTAGACTGATAAAGATTGTGTATAACAGGCGACTGTAGAACAAAACACAGTTGACTGTTTTGAGACAGTCGACTGTAAATCATTCAACAGTCGACTGTAGATATCATGATATGCACAGTTTAGATAGAAATGAATTGGTGTCTTAGGAAAGTTGATCTAATGATTTCCTAAGACTGAAATGAAGATGTGTGTGCACTCCAACAAGGTTCTACTTCTAAGATACATACTAGATGAGAAACAAGAAAATTACATTTGAAGAATTTTGTCTTCTATCCAACACATGAGCTTGAAGTCTTCTAGGAGCTTCAATCACCATCTATGATCATCCAATCAACTTCCTTTGCTTTCAATGATCTTTGAGTGTCATCCATTGCTAATTGATCTTCATGATATGCTTAGGCAATGGATTAACTACAAATAGGGGATTAGTCACAAGTATTTATGTTTGCTCATCATTAACACCAAGTAGGCAGAATTCTAATACTCAACAGACTGTATATCCTTCATCAAGCGACTGCTGCAGGAGATGGAATAAAACAGAGAGATGCACTCTTATTCCCAGAAAACATACAGGCGACTGATGACCAGAACACAGTCGACTGTAAAATATACATGCGACTTCTTATCCTTCATCAGTCGACTGCTACAATGATTGTAAGTAAATAGAGAGATGTAACTTTTGCACTTACACCTTTCAGACGACTATTGACCATTTCATATGCGACTGTGAATATACAGGCGACTGTAAATACTTCATCAGTTGACTGATGAGAAATGCTCAAGTAGAGTCAATAATAAGTTGACTTGAGCAGTGTACCATAGTCGACTGTAGAAGGCGCGATAGGCGACTAGAATCACCCATTCGACTATAAAACCTTCAGCAGACAACTGTAGGAGAGCCAGAGACTCCAATTAAGTCTTTGGGCAAGATGAACCTATTGGGTTGGATTCTATGATAATCCTAGGGCTCACTAAGATGGTTAAATGCATATGCATGAATGCATAGACCATTTATCAAGGTATTACATTAATCCTAGACTCAAAAAGGGAAAAGCAATAAATGAAATAATACATTGATTACATTGCTTTCCTTAGAGTCTATGGCTTCAATCTTGATGCCTTGATGCTCCCTATCATCTCCAAGCTTTAGCATCCCTTGAGTCCAAGCTTTGGCCCTTCTCCACTTGATGTCTATCCTTACACCAAGTGTTTAGTCTCCAAAAATGATATTCTTGAAATGTTAACTATGTGACTAAATCAGGGGAGTCATTAGCAACAACATAATGTTGTGATCATCATCAAAATAACATTGGTATGAAACACCAATACTCAACAGCCCCAACCAGTCAAGAGCCCAAAATACCCCAAAAACAAAAAGCAAATATAAATACAAAGATATACCAAACAATATCACCAATATAAATGAGATAGAGAGTTTAGAGTGACCCGTTTTGACTTTTGAGTTGTCCTTATCAATCAGCACATCCTCAGCTACACTCTAACGCAAACGGTTTCCCAATCTGATGTCTGGATCAAAAGATATAGCCCTCTAAAGTTTGCTACGCAAATCTGCCTGAATCTGGTCTATGCGTAAATCAATTCTTTGTTCTGTAGAATCGACAACAGCCTATGCGTAAAGTAACCGAATACCCCATCTTCCAGAAAATACAGAGCTCAGAAAAATCCAAATAAATACTCGTTAGAATCGTGAGCTCGTACTCTTCGATAAAAAATAAGAAACAATAGATTTAGATGCTATTATAGGTAAAAATTTTAGGACCTTTGAAGCTTGTACACGAAGTGATGATTCTTCAAGATACTTGAACTTTGTGTCTTTGAGATGGGTTGATGCTTGTATGTGCCTCGTTACAAAAGTTTTTTGGCCTCTACGATAGATGGTTCCTTATGCTTGCGGCATGGCTTGAATATGATGGAGAACTTTGGCCTATGAGATGATGAAGACTATGAAGCTATTTAAAATACAACTGATGCTAAAATAAAAAGCACTGATTTAATTCCGAGATTAATATCGAAACAATATCATAATAGCATAGAGCATTGATTTTTGATCATCTCAACACAAACGGTTCGTCGATCTGAGCTCTGTGGAGAGAGTTATGCATTTTTCAGCGTCATCCATCGAGCCACTTATTCCTGCAAATTTGATGGTCTCTTTGAAGCTTGGAGGAGTGGAATTCAGCCAAGGATGAGGAGGATTGATCTTTGAAGCTTTTTGGCTCAATGGTATGTGACGTCCACTTGTTTTTGATCATGCAAGTGTGCAATAGGATTGGGGATACCAAATTTAAATATTTATACCGCAAGCGCATGGTGTTGTAGTGTGGCTTAGGGGTCGAACACAGGGATGTGTTGTTGTGCTTGTGTCAAAGAGGAACCGGTTCACCCTATGGGTGAACTAGCCCGAACGATCGATGGTTTGTCACGGAATGTAAATACGGAGGATAAACAATATAAAAGAAAACCTATGACTTCGATTTCCACCATATCATGTGTTCTCACTATTACGACCTACGGATAGGAATACGATCGGATTTAGGGTTTAGTGGTGAGACGTTGCCTCTAAGAGTGATACCAGCGTCCCATGGGCCTGATATTCCGATCGATGCCCAGGATGATACGTCGGACTACCAGGGTTTGGTCGGTGGGCATTCCCATGTCCATTAACACCGATCAACTCCGGGAGCACTAAGCTCGCAACGATAACTCCCAACATCTCATCCTGACGTTCCCACGCGCTAGGATTCAATGTCTATGCTAAGGGCGTGAGCTGCGGCTAAGGAGTCAACCGCCAAGTTTATTCCCCCTTGGCCCGACGGTCAAAGGCGGTCTTTTTCTCACCGATGACAATGAAACACCTCGTGTAACCACCTAAATTCCTAATCCATATCGAAATCCTAGTCCTATGGACACATTAGGGAGAACCAACGAAGGGGTTTCCTCTAAAATCCCAGATTTGGGAACTACTCACAAATTATAGCTAAAAAGCAATCTAAATAAAAATCAACCGTAGAAATCATGATCAAGCAATTGAAATAAAGTAGTAACAGTGCTATAAAGATAGCATTAAAGTTTGAAAGCGATCAGAAGACTTACAAAAAACATTAAAATTCCAGCCGTCACTGTACAAGAAAAAGACAGAAAAAATAACAACTCCCATTTTCAGAAACCTAGGGCAACTATATATACAAATTGAATTCACCCGATCGGTTGAAGCATCAATCGATCGGGTGAGCTGCTTGACGTTTCGCCCGTCGACATCAAGGGCTTCAACCAGGCGCTGAGGAGAGCGAGTGAAGTAAGCGGGTCGTCGTTTGAAGAGATGCAGCATCAGGTCATCCGATCGGTTGAGTATTCAACTAATCGGTTGGAAATATCCCCAAAAATGGCTGAGAGTTCTGTCGACTTGGCACGGTCAGCGAACCGTCGGTTGAGCTCTCCGGGTCGTCGTTTGGAAAATCAGCTACAGATGAACCGATCGGGTGAGATATCACCCAATCGGTTGGAATTCTGCGCCAAATGGCCGAGAGCACTGCTGTGTTAAACCGATCGACGAACCGATTGGTTGAGATGATCCTCACTCCAGCCTCTGTCTGAGTCGGACACGCGTGCATCACCCGATCGGTTGGCTGTGTCCAACCGATCGGGTGAGGGCTGAAAAATAGCGATCTTCGTCGTTTGAACCCCTGGATCATGCGTGACTCCTCCCGTTGCTTCGGGGACTCATGATATCTTCATTATATGTCCCCTATACTGGGAATCTCCTACAAATACACAAAAACACAAAGAAGTGAAAGAAAACTAAAATTCCCAAGAAAATGGGCACGGGACGACGGAAAATAACGAAAAAACACAAAGAAGATGTGCGTGAATATATAAAATATAAACACACGTTAGTATGCAATATGGATGTTTCTTTAAAGAAGGAGTTTATATATAGGTAGGATCCAAGAGTTTGAGTCTAGTAGGAACTTCCCCTTTGTTCTTATCTTATAAACAGAATTCCCATCAATTAAAACTCCTTGAGATTGATTTGATATGATTTGTTTTCATCCCATCTTCTTGGTAAATAAACTTGGTCAATCTCATATGGGAAGTAGAATTCCTTTGCATCCAAATTAAATCTAATAAGAATCCAAATTGAACCAAATTTTGACCAAGTCAAATTCTCTTAAGCCAAATTGATTTGAACTTGATTTGATTGTGTATTTGAATTTTGATCCTTATCCCTCCATGTCAAGTTGACCAAGTCCGATTCTATTAATCAGAAATTGCCATCTTCCCATCTCTTACATATAATTTCAACATTGCCATTGTGCACAATTTGCAAGATTTCCATTGATCAATATTTACAAGTTTGCCACTATTTGATACTTGTTTATTTCCACCTAAAAACAATTAACAAACACATCAAAATAATTCATGAAGATTTGTTATCATTAAATAAGAAATCATAGATTGGTGTACCAACTATGTTATATCCAACAATCTCTCCCTTTTGGTGATGACAAACCGCAATAAGATTTGATCAATAAGCTCTATGTGATGCCATAGTGATATGTGCTTGTGAAGTGTGGTGATGCAAGTCAATGCGATATAAATCATGCGCAAGTTGCTCCCCCTATTGACATTCACTCTACCAAATTGCTCCTCCTATCAATGTGCTTATCATGATCAAATCTATCCTGTTTTCTCCCCCTTTTGTAATCATCAAAAGAGCACTTATGAACTCCATATCATATACAACGCAAATATAAAATATTATTAGTGAAGACATATGATCACATTAAGACATTTTAAAACAACCATTTGATATTCAATTAATCTCATAACAATGATTAATACACCTTTGTGCCCGTGTGATGATTAAAAGTTACAACATGTATGGAGAAGTTTCATGAAAATCAACCAAAACAAACCAACTTTCAATATAACATATACTCTTTTAAGATTGATTTTTCCCACATCGTGAAGCATGGTTCAAGTTACCAACACCCATACATGGCCTATAAGGACTCTTAGATGAGAGGTGGCATTTCTTGATGGATATAACGCCAACGCTAAAGATTAATCTTAACGCATAAGTTGGATATCCGTGGATTGTCTCATGGCCATAGACCGTATCCATTTTTCATACAGAGCTCTTTTCTTCACTTTTTCAGTATTTGCAAAAAAATCTGTTTTTCTTTTTTTTCATGAGCTCTAATTTTTATCCATCTCAAGATACTTCATATCCCATTGTATAATATGTTTTTAAATATTTTTAATTCATCCACCGACAAAACACTTTCCCAGATTTCATGAAAACAATTTCATATGTGCGATAACAATTAATCTCGTGAAAGTGTAGGGTGAAAGTGTAGAAATCAAGTCATTCGTTTTATCAAACATGTCATGATCATTTAGAAAGTCTAATATGCAATTATAGTCATGATATTAATACATGATTTCTACTTGGAGATGAATATCATTTAAAAGTGCAATTTTGATAATCAAAAGAGAGATATACAATAAGCTCAATCTATATAAATTTTGCACTTTTAGTTGTTTTGTTTTTTAATTTTTATGGGGTTTTCAAAGGCTTTCTATCACACAACCAAAAATCAAAAAAAAAAGAAAACACTCCAAAAATAAACACTCCAAGAAAAACAAAAATCACACTAAAAAGATGAACCAAAAATCCTATGAAGGTATACAATGAGCTCAAACTAGAAATCATACTTCGCATTGTTGTTTGGCTAAGGAACTTCAATGAAATGCGATGTCCAATTCATAGTTCCTCGCCCCTCCATCTTACCCACATGGAAGATGTTATGTGTGACCATGGAATCCATCAAGCTGTACTCATGTTAGTCAACAAACTTTTAGGAACCCATATTTGTTTAAACTTTATGTTTTTGTTCCTATATATGCAATGAGGAGAAATACGACCAACACATCCACATGTAAAGCACTTTGCATGAGTATTTCTAACTTTAGTTGGCTTATTTTGAAGTTTCTTATTTTTTGGCTTTTCAACATATTTCAGACCATATCAAAGTCCTATTATTACCATATAGTTGATTTCCAAGAATAATATTCAAGGATTGTTTTCCAACACCGAATTTCTTTATGATCAATTCTAGGTCTGTGACTTTGGATTCCAAATAGAGATTTTTGTTCACAAGAAAGGTGGATTTACTAATAAAAGCCTTTTTATTTTCATCTTTATTCTTCTTCACATTTTCAGCTTTCTTTTCAAACTCGATCATATTTCCTTTAAGCTCTTTTGTTTCAATTTCAGTATTGGTCCCTTTTTCTTTAAGATCTTCCTTTTCATTTTTCAACACTCCCACCTTTTCATTAAGTTCTCTGTTTTTAGTTTTCAGCTTAATCAATTTTTCACTGAGCTTCTTATTCTCATTTTCCATCGGGGTCATTTTTTCTTGGCAAGCTTTAATTTCTGTCTCTAGCTTAGGGCATGTGTTACACTTTAAGGTTGCTTGCACATCATCGTTTCTTTTCTAATCTATACAAGTGAGGCGTTAAGTGTTTTCATTTCAGTTTTCAGTTTTCAGTTTTTCCTCATCAAGATACATATGATAGTTATCTTGTTGTAGTTCAAAGTTTGCTTCAGAAGTGTTTTAACATCAGATTTTAACCAATCAACTTCAGCATGCATATTTTCACAAATAGTTACGAGCTCGTGTTTAGAAAAAAATTGTACCTCATTAAGATCTCCCATTAAACATAGAGAAGTATGTGCAGTCTAATTTTGTGGTTCGTCCTCGCTATCTTCATCCCATGTTGTCACAAGAGATTTCTCATTCTTCTCCAAATAATTGCTTTTCATCACAGTGCAATCTTTCATAAAATGGACTTATTTCCTGCAATATGCACAAAATTAGCAGTATTCTACTCAGAAAAATTATTTGCAGGATTAAATTTATTGGAATGACTGAACCTTTTTGTCATTTCAGCTCTTCTCTGCTGAGTCTTGATGTATTTTCTAAATCCTCTCACCATTAATGCTTCCTCCTCATCAAGTTCTTCATCGCTTTCTTTAATTGCTTTAAATGTTAAAGTCTTCAAGCTCTTAGCCTCAGATTTCACCTCCTTTTCTCTAGATTCTATTGTTTTCAATTGAAGCTCATGCGACATCACATTTCCAATGAGTTCTTCCAGGCTCAACTACGACAATTCTTTGGCTTCTTGGATAGCAGTAACTTTATAATGAAAAGTGCTAGCAGCGCTCTCAGAATTTTCCTAACTTGCTCCAAGTTTGAGTATGGCTTTCCAAGGGCCTTTGAGTTGTAGACGATATTTGTAAATCTGGCGTATATCTCCTTGATAGATTCTGAGGATCTCATGCGAAAAATTTCATATTCTGTGCTTAGAAGGGCCAATCTGGACGCCTTGACTTGTGAAGTTCCCTCATGGGTCGCCTATAGTTTATGCCAAGTTTCCTGTGCATTCATACATTGGGAAATACGATTAAATTATGTTTTATATAAATCATAAATAATAGCATTCGTAGATCTACCATTCAAAGAATATAATTTCTTATCATTGTCATCCCACTTATTTTCAAGTTTAGGAATTTCAACATTTTCTATTTTCATCACAGGAGGAGTATAGCCTTTTTCAACAATTTTCTAGACATAATAATCAATTGACATATGATATATTTTCACCCTAGCTTTTCAATAAGCAAAATCTTTGCCATTAACCTTAGGGGGTCTAACTGTAGACTGACCTTTAGCAAAAGCTGAATCAAAGATATTCATGGTTCTCTAGCCAAGATCCTCTAACCTGCTCTGATATCACTTGTTGGATCGTGATCTAAGCCTAAAGGGAGGGGGTGAGTAGGCTTATAAAACTTTTTCGAGAATACAAAAACAATAGCCTACTCAATCAAGCAATCACTGAGCAAATATGGTGTAGAAATAATAAAGGAGCAGCAGACACAGACTGCACGTGATTTTTACACTGGTTCGGTCGCCCCTGACCTACTCCAGCCCCAAAGTAATCACTAGAATAATACAGTGAAGATACAAACTATAAAGAACTTTGTCCCCTAACACTCAACTCACCAAGTCTTGTACCTCACTTCACAAAGTGTCGAACAATACTATCCTAGCGAAAACTTTCCTTTGACTAGCCCAACCCGTCAAGAGCCCAAAATACCCCAAAAATGAAAAGTAAAAATAAATACAAAGATCTGTTAAATGATTTCACAAATATAAATGAGATAGAGAGTTTAGAGCGCTTAGTTAGTGACATTTGAGTAGTCCATATCAATCAGCACGTCGGCAGCTAAACTCTGACACAAACAGTGTTCCAATCTGACGTCTGGATCAAAAGATATACCCCTCAAACGTTTGCTGCGCAAATCTGCGTGAATCCGGTCTGTGCGTAAATCAATTCTCTGTTCTGCAGAATCGGTAGTAGTCTGTGTGTAAAGTAACCAGATACACTGTCTTCCATAAAATATAGTAAATCGCCCTGAGCTTAGAAAAATCCGAATAAATACTCGTTCTCGTCATCTTCGACTGAAAAATAAGAAATATCAGATTTGGATGCTATTGTGGGGAAGAATTTAAGGATCTTTGAAGCTTGTTTAGGAATTGAGGATTCTTCAAGATACTTGAACTTTGTGGCTTGGATATGGCTTGATGCTTGTAAGTGACTCCTTGCATGAGTTGTTTGGCCCCTATGATTGGTGGTTCCTTGTGCTTGCGGCAAGGCTTGAAGATGATGGAGAACTTTGGTCTAGGAGATGATGAAGACTATGAAGCTATTCAGAATACAACTCACGCTAAAATAAAATGCACTGATTTAATATAGATATTAATATCGAAAAATATCACCATAGCGTAGAGCATTGAGTTATGATCATCCTGGCATAAATGGTTCGTCGATCCGAGCTCTGTGGAGAGAGTTATACACTTTTCAGGGTTATCCGTCGAGCTACTCCTTCCTGCGAATTTGATGGCCTCTTTGATGCTTGGAGGAGTGAAATTCGACCAAGGAGGAGGATTGATCTCTGAAGCTTTTTGGCTCAATGGGATGCAACAGGGATGCTTCTCCAAAGGAGGGGTTATATATAGGTATGATCCAAGAGTTTGAGTCTAATAGGAACCCCCCTTGTTCTTATCTAATAGACAGAATCCACATCAATTAAAACTCATTGAGATTGATTTGATACGATTTGTTTTCATCCCATCTCCTTGGTCCAATGAACTTGGTTAATCTCCTATAGGAAGTAGAATTATTTTGTATCCAAATTAAATCTAATTTGAATCCAAATTGAACCGAAATTTGACCAAGTCAAATACTCTTAAGCCAAATTGATTTGAACTTGATTTGATTGTGTATTTGAATTTTGCTCCTTATCCCTCTATGTCATGTCGACCAAGTCCAATTCTCTTAATCAGAAATTGCCATCTTTCCATATCTTGCGTATAATTTCAACATTTCCATTGTGCATAATTTGCCAGATTTCCATTGATTAATATTCATAAGTTTGCCATTTATTTGCTACATGTTTATTTCCACCTGAAAACATTTAACAAACACATCTAAAATATTCACGAAGGTTTGTTATCATCAAACAAGAAATTATATATCGTTGTACTAACTACGTTGTATCCAACATATTATTCTGATATCAGAGCGATTTTAGATATTTTTGGAAGACGAGGCTGCACTGCAGAAAATTCTTCCAACCGCGTGGAATTCCTTAAACGGCCGTTTTGAGTTGGGTTTTCCCGACCCGTTAGGGTTTCTAAGTGGGTATTTAAGGGTTTTGTGCACGATTTGAGAGGGAGCAGTCCCTTTGAGGCGGTTTTCTCCCTTTTTCATCTTATTTTCAATGTTTTTAGTAGTAGGATTTTGTTTCGATTAGTTTTAGATGCTTTTCTCTTTGATTTTAAACCGGAATTGACAACTCTTGTATTGCAGACATTGAGATAAGTATTTTATTGCCTTTATTTCTGTGATTTATTCTTGTTTGATTGCTACTCTTTATCCATCTCTGTGTTTCTATAGATGTTATAGATTAATCGATCGATTTCACGTAACTAACAATAACCTAGGATCGAACTAGTACTCGATCACCCAACCTCCCTGTGGATGACCCATATAGCGCTATGACGACACCATGCGCTTGTGGTTTATTAGTGTAAAACTCCTAACAATGCCTTTAGTGTAGGGTTGACTATCTAGTGCTAGGCGTCGACGAACCATTGGCACACTCATTAGAATTACCTTATATCGTTGTGACCGATGACCCATCGAGGCAGCGATAGGGGTCCAATATATTCTTCGAGTCCTCTCTCACTGTTAGACGTCGAGAGGACGAGAATTGAGACTCAGTCATCATTGATGACTATAATCCTTGGATTGAGAAGCTATATTCCTCCCGGCTCAAGGCCTACAATAGTGGTGATATAGTAGCCCTAGCACTTTCAATAGCTGAATCTTCCCTAGTTCAATCGTGCGCTCTCTCACCTTTGAGGCATCAATTCCACAGCTACAAGAACTTGACAATAGTCCCTAATTAAACCATAACCTCTCTGTGTTCGACACCCACTGCATACAACTCTATACGCTTGCAGAAACATTAAAACCCCATCAAGTTTTTGGCGCGGTTACCAGAGAGGCAACGGCTTGACTTTGCATTAGTGAAGTGTTTAATAGATTGCGTCTTTCTTTCTTTTTCTTGTTTTTATTCTTTTGGAACTAAACCATGCTACTTACGGTTTCTCTTGAAGTTTTGTCTCTCTTATGCATTAGAGGAGCCTTAGTTCGGGAGATCTAGTACCACTTGATCCTGAAATCGAGGCTACATTAAGGAGGTTGAATGGAGAGCGACGTCGAAGAGCACAGTAAGAAAGGATGGCTGGTGAAGCAGAACCTCCGAAGTCCCTTATGGACTTTGTGATGCCTACAAGCAACCCGACTTCTAGCATTATGCGTCCCACCATTCAAGCAGCAAATTTCAAATTGAAGCCTGGGTTGATACATTTTATATGGCAGGACCAGTTAAGTGGCCATCACACCGAAAGCCCCAACGAGCACTTACCAACTTCTTGGAGAAGTACGATACAATCAAGCTCAACAATGTCCCTGATTCATGGTAAATATTACTTATTTAGCCCCACATTTAGCCCCATTTTGTGCATATATGGTACTTAATTGGTCTCTAATACGATCGTATTTAGAATACCCTTAAATATTAGATCATACTCTCATTCTATGCAAAAACATCAATATATTGAGTATTTCTATCCTTTTAATATTTTTCATGCGAAGATTTCGATATCACGATTCCAACGACTATTTATTTGTATTTTTCTGAGATCTGTGCTAATTACTCTGAGTTTTTGAATGCAGAATACCAATTTAATGAAGAAAAACGGTCGAAATATGCTTTAAATACGGCGTATATATGCCGCAGTATACGCACCCCACTCGTTCATGTCCACATGGCACCAATCCACGCTGTCCTGCCTGCATCCAACGGCCCATTCAGCTGGACGACGCAGCATCATATGAGCCCTCGGTTTGAGATCCAACGGCCACGAACGGAGCGCAACACAGCAAAGCGGATCCATCTGCATGGACATGTGGCATCCATCTAAGAAGCTCCCACCTAATCTGACGGGTGGAATAGCGAGGCGACGTGGCATGATATGCTCCGTTGATCCAAGATCTAACGATCGTTGTCAAGCCCGCAGTGGACTCGGAGATTGAGTGACGCAGCGCATCATAGGCCGCATGATCATCATACAACGTATGAGGACCATCCCGTTGTGTATACGTACTGATTGAATTATATGGGTGACGTGTCCAAGCAGGAGCCGTTCGATCAATCATCCGACGGTGGCGATCACTTCTACCCGAAGAGAAGCAGATGAGAACGAGGAAGCGGGCGCAGATCCGTAGTAAGAGATCCCGCTTTGATCTGACTGCTGTTGTTTGATCCGACAATGGGTAACGGGTTTTGTTCGAAAAATGCAGCGGGTTTGAACCCGCTAAGCTACTAAAACCCGCAATGTTAATATATAAGCGTATTTTAGGGGTTTTGGCCGCATTATGCATATTGGAGGCTCTAGAAGCCGTATTTTGGCGTGATATTTGTTGGCCCTGGAGACAGAGGCAGGAGCTATCATCTGAAGGAGATCTAGGGTCTATTTGGAGAGAATTGGTGATATTTTTCCTATCTTTAGCCTAGTGTTTCACGTATTTGACTTGTATTTGGAGTATTCTTAACGTATTTTGAGCTTTCGAACATGTATTTGTTTATGAATATGCGTTCTTTTCTCTCTATGTGTGGTTAATCTCTATATGTGTTGGTGTTGGTGTTGATATAGTTAGGGTGTTGTAATCATTGATTTCAATATCTTTTCGCCCTATATTCACGTTATATTGCATATTTCATTGATTTCTACATATATATTATTTGGATATATTATACAGAGACGTGAGCATGCTTGAATTGAATATGATCTGAGTAAGACTTATTCGTGATGCGATCCGAGAGGACGTATCATGACCCGAGAGGGCACTTGTGTGTATTTTCTTCATGAAATCAGTTATATACGTGATTACTCTTTGGCACGTTTTTATTCGCTTTATCCCACACTTTTCGACGTTCTCATACCCTTTACAGGGTGAAACATTGAGTTATAGAAAAGATATTAATAATCATTTATTGCATATACCCTAACGAAATCACAACCAACACATACTCTCCATATTAGTACCCTAGCATCGAATTCACCGTAACTATCATAGGTCTTTCTTTTATTATTTTAAATCCTCGACACCATATCTCTATATCTGAAAGGTTGTTGTTCTCATCATTTTAGTACTCTTTATAAACTAAAGTTCGTGGTTTTGCAGGTCAGTTGTCCCGTGGATACGATACCTGGACTCACACATTTTGAGTTGTCCACACATAGTCCACGGTGTTAAAGCACCTAAGTCCAAACATACCATTCCTGGATGCACTCATGGAGATCCCATCATTTGGGCATTTTCTTAAGGACTTACTAAAGAGGAAGAAGGCAGCCACGGTGGCACTTTCAAAAGAATGCATCATAATCCTTTAAAACAGACTTCCAACAAAGCTCGATGATCCATGAAGTTTCTTCATACCCTGCTTAGTCAAATAGATACCTATTTGTCGAGCCTTGTGTGATTTGGATGCGAGCGTGAGTTTAATGCCATTGTTGATATGCTGGAAGCTAGAGATGAGAGACCCACCATGATTACTCTCCAGATGGCAGATTGTTCGATTAAGTATCACGTCGGTACGTTGCATGACGTGCAGTGCAGTAGAATGAATTACCATCCACTGCGACTTTGTAGTGATGGACATGGACGAAGATGCACGGATGCCTATTACACTAAGGAGACCCTTCCTAGCGACAGTGGGTGCAGTAATCGATGTGAGAAACGACAAGCTTTCCTTTAGTGTGGGGGATCAAAAAGTGGATTACGAGTTCAGAAATAGCATGAAGACATCCCCCTCACCTAAGGAATGCCTTAGCAGCAACGCTCTTGAAATCCCAAAGTTGAAGCCGTAAGACAAGTCAACCAAGGGATAACTCTCTAACCTTAGCTCTACCATGCATTTAACTCACACTGTTTGTTTACCCAATCTCACACTGGCTAGCCCCTTCTCATGCATACCGGGGATTTTCAGAGCGAGCAAAGGAAAACGCCTGAGCATCACGACAAAACCCGCCTCGAGGAAGAAATCAAAGTCAAAATACGTCGCTAAGAGAAACATAAAGAAGAAACCATTGCACCATCACCCCAGTGGTATCGCAGCTGAGGACACACCCACAAAGCCTAAATACATCTACATTCTACCGTTCCGATGGTCGGAAACCGTTGGAGGGGCGTTTGTCAAGCATATCATACCAAACGGCTAAGTCTTGTTGATCATCAAGCTACCGACATTAAATAAAGAACGTTATGGGAGGCAACCCATGTTTTTGACCTTTAGTACTTAGTGTGAAGTTTTACGGTAATCCTAGGAACATTGAGCCTTAAATAGTTGAGTTCTTATGTGCTGGAATTAAGCACGGCCGTGCTATGTGCATGCACGGTCATGTCTGTGCCCAGGTCTTCAGGCCAAGAGGAAGCGGTAGTGACATGATCATACTAAATTTCAGCACGGTCATGTCGGAGGACAAACAGAGTGCAATACTGCAACACGGCCACGAGGCACGGCCGTGCTGATCAAGGAGGTAAAGGCCAAAGTTACGCAAATAGTGACATGGAGGTGCTAAAAAGCGGCATAGCCATGCTGGCTATAGGCAGCCTCTCCAGCCAGCACACCAAGTGACATGGCCGTGCCGACATTGGGCATGGTCGTGTGCCCTCAAACTTTTCAACCTAAACCCCATTGGTCCACCATCTTCCTCTTCGCGCCCACTTCAATTCAAACCCTAAATCCCCAATTCTCCTCCTACCCATTACTTTAAGATCTCTCCCATTCCTCCCTCAACCTCCCACAACCCTAAAACCTCCATCAATCTCCCAAAATCCCAAAATCCCACCACCTCCCACAAGCCCTAATCTCCATCAAAACCCTTTCTGCCTCAATCCCCACCAGTGGAGAAATATCAATGCAAAAGCTAAGCTTGGGGGTGCTTGATATACTGTAAGGAGCCAACTGAAGGAGGAGATCCATCAAGATTTCATCAACCCTTAGTATACTCCTTCATTTTCCTCTAGTTTTAAATTTTTGCATAGAATTCCTTGTTGCTCTTTCTCTTGTGCCTGCATTAGTGTGTTTTGCATCTCACTCACATCACTCCACACATTATGAGACCAAAGAGATCCGCTCCCCCTCTACCGGTAGACAACCACACCCACATAGGGGCATAGAACCCCCCCACCTCCACTAGTGTCACCACTCACGGTGTCATTATACGGGATAATACTTAGGTATGAGCAGCAGAGAACGGTTTTTGCTACACTTCCATCCATCCTATGTCGGCAACACAGTTTTCCAATCTTAGCACCCTCCTATCCTTTGGAGTTTTAGAGGGTGTTGACACCCTCTTTGCCAACATAGGAAGGACCGCCTTCCTGTACACACACGACGAAACCTATATACGTCCAACTCTTGGAATATGGATATGGACCTCACGTTTGACTAGTTAGATGATCTGTTTGGTTGGCCCGTTGACGGTCGTATAAGCCCAGATGAAAACTTACACCCGATAGATTTAATGTCGGGGCATTTTGGAGACACGGGTTCGGAGAGTACGACCCAAGGACAGCCAAGGCCTCCTCTATAGTTCACCCATGTTTGTTCATCGCATATAGGGTCCTTACATGAACCATATTAGCTAGGACTGATAGTGGGATGGTGACGTACATAGAGATACTCTTTTTATTGCTTATGACCCAGCTGCAGCGATTCGACCCATCTACATGCCTTTCCTCTCCTCGTTACACGCTCAAGAGTTCTAAGTTGATGGTATGAAAACTTATGAAGGTCTCCATCTCCCACACTAGAGAGATCTGTTGTGGCAGTCTTATCACTATCATTGCACATCATCCAAACTTCCACATAACAATTCCTGACAACCTCCAAAGAGTTGGTGGCCCTACGTCCCTAGACACAAATGCACTCATTAGGTGATTAGGACACGTGTAGCAGAGGGGGTACACTTGGATATATGGGTCAAGACATAATGATTACCACATTCCCCTAAATCCCATCTGCTCCTGAGTAGACGCGGTCGCGAATTGGCTCTTTGTTTCCGACATCACCCGAGTGCAGTACCCTACTACCATGGAGACTTATATTCCCCAAGTTCACCCTAAGTCACCCCACAAGCACCGCTTATGGGCCCACTGATTATCCTTTGTCCCAGAATTTTGACGCTAGGTTTGGTCGTGTGGAGCATGTTCTTGAGAGCATGCTCCAATGGCATATTAGTGAGCATCACTTTCATGACCTAGACATCCATCGGCCTCCACCTGAGGGTGGAGACGAGTAATCTCTCCCCATCTTATTCCATTGCCCTAGGGACTTCACATAGACATATTGAGGGAAATGTGTAGTTTAAGCTTAAGGGAGATGTTTCACTCTAGTCTCACCAAAGCTTGGGGGAGTCTGACAGTTTTAGTGTCGAGTATTTGGTGCTTGTTTCTGTCAATGTCGATGTGGCTTAGATTTGGGTTGATGATGATGATTATTGATACTTGATGGCGTTGTCGTTCTGTCTGTCTGTTATTGATAGCGATGATTGTTGAACCTTGATGGTGTTGTCGATTTGATGTCGCCTTTATTGACATCCTCGTTGTCACGTGGTCGAGCAACCAATCTCCATTTTTACTTTTATTTCTTTTATTTTTCCCTACTCGTCCTGCGACCACTCCTCTCATCTACCTTTTATCTTATTTTAGTTTTCTCTTTATTTCCATCATCCACTACCTCTTTCGCTTTTATTTTTCAAATTTTGTACAGTTTGACGATATGAAACCTCTAGGAGAACCACGCTCCCGCATTAGTTGTATGTTTATGAAATAGGGGTATGCATGCCATGGCCTAAGTCATTCTTAAATGTTTGTTAGAATAATATATAGTGTAAGCTGTGGTCTTATTAAACCTAGCCCTAACTTGACGGCAGTGGTCCGTCGGTAAGCTCGTTTTGATATTGGACGCAGTTCATTGGAATCCTAAAGCACCACCACCATGAAGGCTACCGCCTTCCCCATATCCCCCCCTTATGTTTAGGAGCGGAATCCAATCGAACTTATACTTTGGGGAATCGTATTCTTACCTCGGCCCCTTCTTGCCAGATCCAGTAGAAGCTCAAGCCGAACCCGCTCGCTTTTCCCCATAAATTCTATAAAGAAATTTCTCTTAACGAAAAGCGTGACGTGTGTGTATATTTTATATATCCACGCACGTCTTCTTTGTGATTTTCCGTTATTTTCCACCGTCTCGTATCCATTTTCTCGTGTTTTCTCGTTTTCTTTCACTTTTCCGTGTTTTTGCGTGTTTGCAGGAGTTTGACAGCATAGGGAAGACATAACGAAGATATCATAAGTCCTTGGAGCAACGGGAGGAGTCACGTGTGATCCAGGGGGTCAAACGACGAAGATCGTCATCTTTCAGCCCCCACCCGGTCGGTTGGACATATCCAACCGATCGGGTGATGCACGCGTGCACCACCCGGACAGCAACTGAATCGAATCGAGCACCAAGAGACTAGGTCACCGACCGGTTCAACCCAACATTCCTCTCAGGAAATTGGAGCTGAAATCCAACCGATCGGGTGATCTTCACCAGATCGGTTCATCTGTAGCTGTTTCCTTGAAGACACAACCCAGACAGCTCACCCGATGGCCAGCAGACCGTGCCAAAACATCCGAAGTTTCTGTCTTTTTGGGCGACAATTCCAACCGATCGGTTGATTTATCAACCGATCGGTTCACCCAACGACGCCAAGATCCAAACGGCTAGAAGCTTCCGTCAACCGACCGTATCGCCTGACCGGGTGAAGCCCTGAAGATCGCTGCCGAAGTTCGCAGCAGGTCACCCAATCGGGTGATTCTTCACCCGATCAGGTGTGTCGTTTTCTATATATAGGAGCCCTAGGTTTCCAGAAACGGAGAGTGGTAATTTTTTACTGTTTTTCTCTCTTGTGACGGTTGTAATTTTCTAGTTATTTGTAAGTCTTCTGATCTTAACCAAACTTTGATATTATCTTAATTGCATTGCTATTACTTCATTCCAATCGTCTCTGATTATGTTTTTAACGGTCGATTTTCATTTAGATCGCCTTTTAGCAAATATGTGTGAGTAGTTCCCAAATCTGGGATTTTGGTCGAAACCCCTTCGTGGGTTCTCCCTGATGCGTCCATAGGACTAGGAAATCGATAGGGATTAGGAATCAATCGGTTACGCGGGGTGTTTCATTGTCATCGGCGGGAAAAAGACCGCCTTTGACCGTTGGGCCAATGGGGAATAAACTTGGCGGTTGACTCCCTAGCCATAGCTCACGCCCTTAGCGTAGACATCGAAACCTAGAGCGTGGGAACGGTAGGACGAGATGTTGGGAGTTATCGTTGCGAGCTTAGTGCTCCCGGAGTCAGTCAGTGTTAATGGACATGGGAATGCCCACTGACAGAACCCGGGAAGTCCGGCGTATCATCCTGGGCACCGACCGGAATATCGGGCACATGGGACGCCGGTATCACCCTTAGAGGCAACGTCTCACCTTTAGACCCTAATTCTGATCGTTATCCCATCCGTCGGCCGTATTGGCAAGAATCACATGATAGGATGGAAATCGAAGTCCCGGGTTTCCCTTTACATTGTTTATCCCTCGCATTCTATTTATGTGACAACCCATCCACCGAGTCGGGCTAGCTCGCCCATAGGGTGAATTCGGTTCTTTCTGACACAAGCACAACCACACCTCCCTGAGTTCGACCCCCAAGCCACACTACAACACCATGCGCTTGCGGTTATAAATATTTAAATCTCATGCCCCCAACCATATATTGCGCACATCAAACACGCACAACACGGGGACGTCAAGCTTTATGGCGCCGTTGCCGGGAGGCAACATGCTTGTTATTTTTGGATCTCATGAACCCTTGAGTCTAGCTCACATCTCTATCTCACGATAATTTTCGCATTCTTCTTTTTCATTTTTCTTTTTTATTTTTTTATTTTTATTTTCTATTTTATCTATTTCTTTCCCACTTTTCGCTTCACGGGTGTTTGTTGTTTTTAATGCGCAGGAACACAAGAAGTCTTGACGACTTGATTCCTGTTGATCCTGAGATAAACGCCATCCTAAGGCGTCTGGCCGCAGAGAAGAGAAGAAGAGAAGAGCCTGAAACCATGGGAGAGAACACCCCACCTCATAAATCCCTGCTGGAGTACTCGATGCCTTCCCTCGAGCCCAGCTCCGCCATCCGTCCTCCTGCTAATACGGCGCAGAGCTTCGAGCTCAAGCCGTCCTTAGTGACATGGATCCAGCAGGATCAATTCTCGGGGGCACCCATGGAGAGCCACATCGAACATTTGGACTCCTTCTTGGAGAAATGTGACACCTTCCGCATAAATGGTGTCACAACTGAGGCGATGCGTCTGAAGCTATTCCCCTTCTCTCTGCGGGATAAGGCCAAGCTATGGCTTAGGGGGAAGGACCCAAATACGTTCAACACTTGAGAGAAGCTTTCAAACGCTTTTCTGACGAAGTTCTTTCCTCCGGGGAAGACCATGAAGTTGAGGAGTGAGATCTCCTCCTTCTCCCAGGCCAGCCACGAGTCCCTGCATGAAGCTTGGACAAGATTTAAAGAGATGCAGTGAAGATGCCCTCATCACGAGCTTCCCAAGTGGCAGATAATTAATCTGTTCTACAATGGATTGAGGGATGATTTAAATTCTTCAATGGATGCCGCGACTGGGGGGTCCTTCATGTCCAGAAGTGAAGAAGATGCCGGACAAATTCTAGAAAATATGGCATCGAACAATGAGCGGTGGTGTGACGAGCGAGCCACACCCAGATCTGGGGGTATCCACAGGGTCGAGGACGTCGACAAATTATCCAGCAAGTTTGACTGGCTGTCAACCCAGATCTCAGCGTTGATGGTAGGAGCCGGTGGTGCCGGTACACAACATATTGCGGCGGTGGAATCTGAAGTCATGGGAGACTTCGAGGGTGGTGACATCTCACCTCCATTGGACCAAGCGAGCGCACTATTCTACAATCCTATGGGGAACGCGTCGTACCCTCCACGGACTAGCTCCAACCTGGCCTACTCTCCAAATAACCGGAACCACCCCAACCTTAGCTACCAGGCACCGTATCAGCAGCAGCCTCCTCAGCAACAGCAGCAGCTAATATATCAGTCGGCTAGGCCTTAACAGCAGCAGTTTCAGTAGCAGCAGCCTCCACAACAGTATCAGCAGTATGCTCCCAGGAATCAGCAGCCCATTCAGCAGCAGCAGCAATATGGCCAGCAGAGTGCCATATCTCCGATTGAGTCTCTCTTGACCCAATACATCACCAACCAGAAGAAGATAAATTTGAAGCTAGAAATGGGTCAACGGGCTCTCACTGACCAAGTAACCCAGCTGGGGTTACAAGTGGCGAACCTTCAAAGGTCGCAAAATCTATTGCCGCCACAACCAAAAGTGAACCCGAGGGGAGCAAATCGGACTTTGGCACTCACGCGCGAGAATGAAAATGTGTCCGTTATTGTATTGAGAAGCAGAACACAAATCCCCACAAGAGTGCCCCCCTAAGGAACCAGAAGCACTGTTGGTCGTAGAGCGACCAGTTGACAAATTGAATGACGACGGTGCTTCGTCGCTAAAGCCAACGACTCATGAGGGAGTCCCTGAAGAGGAGAAGAAGAGAGACGAAGAATGGAGCCTCAAGGTATTCAAGCCCGTTGTGCCTTTTCCGCAACGGCTTTTCCAAGCCAAGATAGAAGAGAAGTATGGTAAATTCTTTGTCATGGTCAAGGATCTAAGCTTGCAAATCCCCTTCCTCGAAGCTATCGAGACGATTCCCTCCTATGCAAATTTTTTGAAGGATTTGGTGACAAGAGGGTCCAGAAAGGAGAAGGTCGTATTAACGGTGGAATGCAGCGCTCTCATTCAGATAGCAAATCCGCCTAAGCTTAAAGACCCGGGGAGCTTCTCTATCCCTTGTGCGATCGGGGAGGTAAAGATCCATCGCGCGCTCGTCGATCATGGAGCGAGCATCAGTTTAATACCCATATCGCTGTATAAGAGGGTAGGGATGGGCAACTTGGAGCCCACCGGTATGACCCTACAGCTTGCAGACCGATCAGTCAAATATCCGGTGGGGGTTGTAGATGACCTCCTTGTCAACGTAAGTGGGGTGCATGTGCCAGTGGACTTTGTCATCATGGACATGCCTGAAGATGCGCACACCTCCATCATCCTTGGACGGCCTTTCATGGCCACTGCCGGCGTTTTAATAGATGTGAAGAATGGGAAGCTTTCCCTTAACGTCGGCAACGAAAAAGTGGAGTTTGACTTGGGGTTGTCAATGAAGCACCCCAATCCCCCGGATGATCCAAGATGCAATATGCAGGAGTTAGAAGAAGAGAGAGTTGTGGAAGACGCGGTCTGGGAGATTCTTTCAAGAAACCCCCCCCCCCCCCCCCCCCCGATAGCTTGGGGGACTTAGAAAAACCAGTCAGCCTGAAGAAAGATGATGTTGCTGGGAAAGCGGATGCGACACATACGATCTCTCCCAGATTTCAAAAAGCTCCTCCGACAAGGAGGAAAGGGAAAGAGCCCATGGGGCTCACCGGATATGAGATCCAGATCCTGAAACGAGTGGAGGTAGACGCCAATATAAGGGAGAAGCCTCCGGATCCTATCAACGGAGGGAGGGTCATCGAGCAAGCCTATTTGTCGCTGCCGATGTCACCAAAGGCCACCAACTCTGAATCTGAAGCGATGCCAATCTTAGGGAATCACCCCCGTCCACCTTGAATATCATCTACGGGCGTCGAGCAAACGACGTTAAACACAAGCGCTTCATAGGAGGCAACCCATGCTCTAAAATTTAACTTTTTTGGGTTTATTTTCAGCTCTATTTTTCTTATTTTAATAAATAAATCCAGCCGTGGGAACTTCCGTCGAGAAACTTAGGTCATTTGTGAATTTTTGCAAGAAACAAGCCCTCACCCGATCGGGTGACCACTCAACCGATCGGGTGAGACGTATCAGACAATGGCCTGTATCTACTCTCCAGCGAACCGGTCGGGTGAAGCAATGCGTGACCGAGTGGCAGCCCGTTTGGGAACGGCCGAAGGCTCAGAAAATTTTGGGAATTGATCAACCGATCGGTTGATACAAAGCTTGGTCGGGTGATCGACCGGGTGAGTAGTACTAAACTTTCGGGAAAAATTGTGAAGCGGCCAACCGATCGGTTGAGTTCTCAACCGATCGGTTTGCCTGTAGCCTCTTTTCGGCAAATTTTTCGACCTAATTGTCAACCGATCGGTTCGACTTAAAATCTATAAATATGACAGCACCCACCTGTTCATCTCCCTCGCCCGATCTCGATTCTCTCTCACTGTTTCGACTTCCTCTCCCTTGCCCGACCTCGTTTCTCCCACAACCGACCACAGAACACTCTCGATCGATCTCTCCACCCTCTATCTCCATATCTCCATCAATCCCTCTCTTTTTCTCTTCGATTCAACCCCATAAAAACCCTAATTTCCACCTAATACTCCCACAGTTCGAAATTTTCTGAAAAGAGTTGACGCGGCTTCACACTTCTCCCCATTGCGTTGCGTTGGGATCTCTACGAGCAAGGATCTTCATCTTGATTGGATAACTTCGTTCCTTAGCTTAATTTTACATTTTGCCCTAGAATTTCAATTTGCTCGATTGCTTGTGTGTGTGCATTCATCACATTTTCACATTCACTCACGTACACACATCCACATGGCCCAGGATCAAGATAAGGGTAAGGGTATCATGCGAGAGGAGGTGTCGTCTCGCAAGAGACGCAAGACCACACGTCCATCACACTCATGCCCTCCTCCCACACAGCCTGCATAGCCCCAACCCCAACCCCTACCTGTCGTCCCAGTTGAGGACCCACTGATGGGCCCGCGTGGCTACCGCTTTAGGAACCAGGAGCAGAAGGATTTCTATCATAGACTTGATGCTCAGGGGCATCTATCGACCAAATTTTCCCACACCCAATCGCTTATTGATCTCGGTGTCTTCACCGAGGTCGAGAATCTCTTCGCAAATTTAGGTTGGTTAGCTTTCCTAAACGACACCGCGGTGTCCTACCCCTCACTCACACTCGAATTCTTATCCATACTTGTCTGTGAGTCGGGGTCGATCGTCATCTTCCGCGTCCATAACAGAACCATTCGCATCCATCTCGATACCATCAATGACATCTTTAGTTTCCCCATCCTTGGGGATGACGCTATCCGTCCCTACGGGTATCCCCCCGAATTTGACGCCGATCAGTTTTGGTTCCGCCTCACCCTACACCCTCAATATCCTGGAGGTAAGGCCAAGGCCTCCTCCATCATTCACTCCATCTTCCGTCTCGCCCACTGAATCATTTCTTGCACGTTTTTCCCCATGGATGAGTCCGGCACCGTGACCATCCCTGATCTCTTCATTTTGTGGGCCATGACCTTTCATTTCGTTCGGGGTGATGACGGGATTTCTTTTAGGGCCCCAGTTATTCCCGTCCATGTCGGTGCTTGGCTTGTTTACAAGCTTCTTAAGATTAGCCGGGGCAAGCTTTGTTGCGGGGGCCTTATCACGATCTTAGCTTCTACTCCCAGATATAATATTGTCATCCCCCGAGATCTTCCTACTGCTGCAAGACCCTCACGTCTAGATCTAGATGTCCTGCAGCATATTCACATGATTAAGCCCCGCCCCGATGGTCGTTTCACTTTCCATTACGGACACCCCCCAGCTCACTATACCATTCTGCCCAACCCCGCTTGCATGTCTATTGTTTTGGTGGCAGATTGGACATTTCCTCCCGATCCTGAGTTTATGGAGGGGCTCCGTCTTCCATTCCTTCCCCAGGGCGCTCCGAGACCACCTTCTCCTGTCGCTCACTTAGGCGTGCAGGATATCCCTGTCCCGGGGAGATTCCGGGGCTGGCCCTAGTCATGTCATCCCAGCTTCTGTCACCACCACCACCGTCACTACATCTATGATACGTACCTCCTCCTCCTCCTCATTTCATCGAGCCGCCTCTACTCACCTCCATCTCGAGACTGAGATAGCTTCATTGCGCGCTTCCGCATCCTCTTCGACCTCATCGGTCCCATCCTCTTCCGTCTTCACTCACCTACGTTTCATCGCACTTGAGAGGAACGTGGCCACCATCCTCCACCTTCTTACTCATGTCCACGGACCTCCTCCACCCACACCATACCCCTCACCACCACCTTCACCCCCTCGACGATATTCACCTCCACCATCACCCCTAGGCGACCATCCCCTCCTATCACCACTTCCACTCCCACCACCTCATCTATTCTCACCGTTTCCATTCTCTCCACTGTCGTCCCCACAGTTCTACCACCCTCCACTTCCGTCACTACATACGTGCGCCACAAGAAATTGCAGGTACGATCGCGATCACTTCCCCCACCATCCTCTTCTATCGCCGTATCCACCCCATTCACCGCCGTTTCTACCCCATCTACCACCGCCTTGGTCGCCCTTTCACTCCCACTCACCATCACCACCACGACTCCCCCCCATCATTCACACATCCACACCCACCGATCCATCACCCCAACCACTTTCTCCACTTCTCCGCACACCAGTCACCTCTCCCGTACACTCCATCGCATCCCCCACATCTTCCACCGAGGAGGACGAGGATGATTCCTCTCCTGCTTTTTGATTCCATTTTGTTTTTTTGATCTCCCCCTCGCATATCTCTGCATTTTCATGATCACATCATTTCGCTAGCACTATCACGTCTAGCTTGGGGGAAGTCAATTTTTCTGTGTGTTGTCGTGTATTGTTTTCTTTGTGTGCTTGTTATATATGTTGTGTTGTATGATTTTCTATTTTTATTTTCTGTTTATATATCATGTGGTTTGATCTTTATCTTTATTTTTATTTTCGGTTTCTTATGCGCGTTTTTCTTGTTTTTCATTTCTTTTTTTGAGTCGGTGCGTATTCCCCCCAATTTTCATTGCCCTCACGTATTCACTTTTATTGCATTGAGGGCAATGAAAGTTTCAGCTTGGGGGAGTCGCACTTCATGCGTCATTTGCGTCTTTTTCTTCGTTTTTGAGTCGTTTTCATCGTGTCTTTATTTTTTCTTTTCTTCTTTTTATCTCTTTCTCCTAGAGATGAACCCTATGATGAATTGCCACAAAAATCACACACACATAGCTTGGCTTCGATAATCACATTCACTAACCCTAGGAAGCTGAGTCCTCTTGCATTTCATGCATCGTGGGTCCATTTTGCTTTTGTGTGAGTCGTGTGTCGTGTTTAGCTGTTTGGTGTGCTTCTACTTTGTGATTGTATTTTATATACCTGTCTAGGAATGACCCCTAGATTATCATGCTTTGATTTGAATATGCGGTATTTGCATCTCTTATCTGCTTCTGTATGCATGAATATAAATATATCGTATGCTTCATGTCGCATGAGTCGGGATTCCACAATTAGGACTAGGATAACCCATTTAGCCTATGCTCTGATTAGCGAAATATCTCCCTTGCCCAAGTGTTTAGAATCCGATTTCTTTTTTTATTTTTACTTGGTGCAAATCCCCTCGTCGTGTACCGTTCTCCCACTTGGGAGAGTACACACGTGTATATACCCCAAAATCCAAAAATCCAAAAAAAAGAAAGAGAGAAAAGAAAAACCCAAAAAGAAAATAAAAGAGAAAAGAAAGAAAAAAATACATATGTATAGCCAAAAATAAAAAAATTCATATATCCAAAACCCAAAAAAATGTGTGTGAATATTTCCCTACCTACCGAGAATAAAGGGAAGGTGAGAATTTGCACCGAGTGTTCTACTCCACATCACCTCAACCCCCATCGCTTTCGAAAATACTTGGAATAGGGAATTTCTAGCTATTACCTAGGCGATAGTGTGGTGATGTCTGAGTTCCTAGCTGTGGAGTCCCAGACACATGATGCGTTTCCATTCTTATACTCTTCTCATGCATGCTTGAGCCATATATTCACCGCTTATTTCAAATCGAATCGATATTTGGGTCATTTCTTGGATTTGTGTATATGGAGCTTATTGCACGATGTAGATAGTAACACCGACTACTAGCACATGACCACACCCACTCGTGCTTCACCGCGTGGGACCATGGCACTTGTCTGGACTCGTTTTCTTTGGTTTAGTGTGGTGATTTATCGTTTGCTCGCTTGGTGTGGCGTTTTTGATTTTGTTGGCCCTGACGGGCGATTTAGGATTTAGAGTTCTCTTTTTCTCTTTTTCTTTCCATTTTCTCCCTGCGAGATCCTACTCTTACTCGTCTTCCTCGAGGACGAGGAAGGGTTCAGATTGGGGGATTTTGACGTGTGTGTATATTTTATATATCCAAGCACGTCATCTTTGTGTTTTTCCGTTATTTTCCGCCGTCTCGTATCCATTTTCTTGTGTTTTCTCGTTTTCTTTCACTTTTCCATGTTTTTGCGTGTTTGCAGGAGTTTGACAGCATAGGGGACACATAACGAAGATATCATAAGTTCGCGGAGCAACGGAAGGTGTCACGCATCATCCAGGGGGTCAAACGACGAAGATCGCCATCTTTCAGCCCCCACCCGATCGGTTGGACATAGCCAACCGATCGGGTGATGCACGCGTGCACCACCCGGACAGCAACTGAAGCGAAGCGAGCACCAAGAGACCGGGTCGCCGACGGGTTCAACCCAACATTCCTCTCGGGAAATTGGAGCTGAAATCCAACCGATCGGGTGATCTTCACCCGATCGGTTCATCTGTAGCCGTTTCCTTGAAGACACGACCCGAACAGTTCACCCGACGGCCAGCAGACCGTGCCAAAACGTCCGAAGTTTCTGTCTTTTTGGGCGACAATTCCAACCGATCGGTTGATTTATCAACCGATCGGTTCACCCAACGACGCCAAGATCCAAACGGCTAGAAGCTTCCGTCAACCGACCGTATCGCCTGACCGGGTGAAGCCCTGAAGATCGATGCCGAAGTTCGCAGCAGGTCACCCAATCGGGTGATTCTTCACCCAATCGGATGATGTCGTTTTCTATATATAGGAGCCCTAGGTTTCCAGAAACGGAGAGTGGTAATTTTTTACTGTTTTTCTCTCTTGTGACGGTTGTAATTTTCTAGGTATTTGTAAGTCTTCTGATCTTAACCAAACTTTGATATTATCTTAATTGCATTGCTATTACTTCATTTCAATCGTCTGATTATGTTTTTAACGGTCGATTTTCATTTAGATCGCCTTTTAGCAAATATGTGTGAGTAGTTCCCAAATCTGGGATTTTGGTCGAAACCCCTTCGTGGGTTCTCCCTGATGCGTCCATAGGACTAGGAAATTGATAGGGATTAGGAATCAATCGGTTACGCGGGGTGTTTCATTATCATCGGCGGGAAAAAGACCGCCTTTGACCGTTGGGCCAATGGGGAATAAACTTGGCGGTTGACTCCCTAGCCATAGCTCACGCCCTTAGCGTAGACATCGAAACCTAGCGCGTAGGAACGGCAGGACGAGATGTTGGGAGTTATCGTTGCGAGCTTAGTGCTCCCGGAGTCGGTCAGTGTTAATGGACATGGGAATGCCCACTGACCGAACCCGGGAAGTCCGGCGTATCATCCTGGGCACCGACCGGAATATCGGGCCCATGGGACGCCGGTATCACTCTTAGAGGCAACGTCTCACCTTTAGACCCTAATTCCGATCGTTATCCCATCAGTCGGCCGTATTGGCAAGAATCACATGATAGGGTGGAAATCGAAGTTCCGGGTTTCCCTTTACATTGTTTATCCCTCGCATTCTATTTCTGTGAAACCCATCCACCGATTCGGGCTAGCTTGCCCATAGGGTGAATTCGGTCCTTTCTGACAAAAGCACAACCACGCCTCCCTGAGTTCGACCCCCAAGCCACACTACAACACCGTGCGCTTGCGGTTATAAATATTTAAATCTCACACCCCCAACCATATATTGCACACATCAAACACGCACAACGAAGGGACGTCAAAGCGTCCGGTCTAATAGGCACCCGTTGGTGGCCCAAAATTGACTTGGCTTTGCCAAAAGTCCTTATCTCTAAAGACTGGCTCATAAGGCATCCCTCTCGCTGTAGGAAATTCTCCCCCTCGCCTCGCTCTTTTGACATGCTATGTTTCACTGTAACAAATTACACGAGCCTCCCGATGAAGCCAACAGAAATCCAAAAAAGAATTATAATACAAAGGGGAATGGTTCCCGTGATCACTGAGCAATTACTTCAACCTCAGAATACGAGAATTTCCACCTTGTTGAAGATTTGGTGGTGCTACCCGAAGACTTAATTGAATAGCCATCGCTGTTAAGAACATGGTGGTTTTTGTTGTTCCCGCAAAGTGAAGATCATTTGCCAAGCGAATGAAGTGGATCAAACTCTTTTTGGCTTGGGCCAAATACTTTTTCTCGCATGTATAGCTTTCGTGGGCTCTCAACACGGGAATTTGTTTTATCGCAAGTAGACCGCTTCAAGTGCTCGAGCTTCTTGAAGTCTTGTTGCATGCAAAAGATCGGACTTTGTCAGGGTCAATTCTCCCGCATACACAATAAAAATCTTTCGGGGGCATGATTTCCACACTCTTGCCCTCATGATTTCATTTTTATCAACATCCGTGGATTAGGGCTAGTGTCCATTCTGCTCCCAATAGGATAGGTTAATTGCTTATTCAACCCCTTGAATGCATGAGTCTTGGTTTTCCGAGTGCATAATGTAGACCCTAAGCTCGATAGGGTTCGGCGTTGAATATAGTTACTATTCCCCTTTAGCATGGTGTATTGACATGATAAAAACATTGAAAATGATGAATGAATATAAAAAAAGAACATGACTCAGCCATCTTTTTAGAAAAGGAATTCCTTATGAAGGAACCTGATGGCAAGGTGGTAGATCTGGACGAAAGCTCAGAATGAGAACTAACACAAGAACATGTGTCGGAACCAGTGGGAGAATCGGAACTTGATGTCTCCAAACCAGTCGTTAGGAGGTCTGATAGGATTCCTCGAACCCCTGATAGGTAGTACGGTTTTCTTGTAGACGGAGGAGTTGAGGATAGCGTCATACTAGATGATGATCATATTAGCTTCCATGCCATTAAGAGTAGAGACTCTGATAAATGGCTAGATGCAATGAAGTCCAAAATTGAATCCATGCATGTAAATGAGGTATGGACATTAGAAAACGTGGCCAAAGGAAATGTTCCCATTTGCTGAATGGATTTTCAAGAAGAAGATTGGTGCAGATGGAAAGATAGAAACGTACAAGGATAGGCTGGTTGCGAAAGGTTATCGTCAGACTCTAGGAATAGATTATGACGAGACTTTCTCACCAGTCACCATGCACAAGTCTGTCCGGATCATACTCGCTATTGCTGCCATTATGACTATGAAATCTGGCAAATGGATGTAAAGGTTGCTTTTCTAAATGGTGATTTAGAAGAGCAGATTTACATGACTCAACCAGAAGGTTTCGAAGTCAATGGGAGTGAAGGAAAAATGTGTAGACTGCATAGGTCTATATATGGACTTAAGCAGGCATCAAGAAGCTGGAACATCCATTTTGACATAACACTCAAAGAGTTTGGTTTTGTCAGAAATGAGGATCATCAATGTATTTATAAGAAAACTAGTGAAATTTCTTTAGTCATCCTCGTACTATACGTGGATGATATTCTTATAATAGGTAACAACATATGGATGTTGATGTTTGTAAAAGAATGGCTATCAACTAACTTCTCCATTGAAAGACTTGGGAGAAGCATCCTACATACTAGGTGTAAAGATCTATAGAGATAGATCTAAACTGATGCTAGGTCTGTCCCAAGCCAGGTACATTGACACATTGCTAAAACGGTTTAGCATGAAAAACAGTAAGGGTGGTTTTACACCAGCCAATCATGGAATAAACCTTTCCAAGAAGATGTCTCCAAAAACTGACTTGGAAAGGGAACGCATAAGTAAGATCCCATATACTTCAGCTGTGGGATCAAACATGTATTCCATGATATGTACCAGACCTGATGTCGCTTACTGCACCATATGTACCAGACCTGATGTCGCTTATGCACTTGGTGCAGTAAATCGATATCAGTCTAACTCTGGAGAAGAGCACTGGAAAGCCGTCAAGACAATTGTTAAGTACTTGCGAAGGACTAAAGAATTGGTCTTGATTTATAGAAGTGAAGAGCTTAAGGTTGAAGGCTTCACAGATTCCAGCTTTCATAGTGATATAGATGATAGCAAATCAATCTCTAGATATGTTTTCACTCTCAACGGAGGAGCAGTCAGTTGGAGAAGTTCCAAGCAACACACTGTTGCCGACGCCACGATGGAGGCTGACTACATAGCGGCCAATGATGCGGCAAAGGAAGCTGTCTGGATGAGAAATTTCATAAACCAGTTAGGGATGGTGCCTGCAGTTAAAGATTTAATACATCTGTATTGCAAAAATAATGCAACCATCAGTCTAGTTCAAGAACCAAGATTCCACCAGCGATCCAGACGCATTCTTCGGAAGTATCACCTGATACGGGATATTGAGAAGAGGAAAGCAAAAGAACTCCTTAGAGTCTGTTCAGAGGAAAATATAGCAGATACATTCACAAAGGCGCTGGCACGTAAACCGTCTGGAGAGACTAGTGTGTAAATGTGGTATGAGATACCATGATAAATGGGTCTGAGTGCAAGTGGGAGATGTTGAGAGATGTATGCCTTCGAGGCAATTTAATTATGTAAACATCTTGTTCATAAATGAAAGTATGCTTTCTGGTATCAATTTTCTGACTAATTTTCTATTAATGTGTTGCTTAGATAGTTTCCTTAGACTCATAGTTAGGTCATAGATGTTTCGATATAGAGATCGTGTTTATGAGAAATGTTTGACTGATAGGAGCTAGGGTCTTAAAATGTTCGTGGTCATAGATGCGTCGAGATAAGGATATCGGCACATCAGACAGACAATTGTGTCTTTGTCTTGATGATCTCATAATCATGCGACTTAGTGAAGTCAAAAACAAGACACTAGTGTTCAGTAGAGACTGAGTCCACTGAATGACCTAATAAAAAGTTATCAAATGGTTGAACATTAACTAACTGGCATTAATAACTCTCTAGTGACGATATACAAGTTGGTCCTTAGGACCTAAGATCACCATACGAATCTGTGCGTGAACAGTGTTGCTTAGATCTATGATCTAGCTTCGAGACAAGGCCTGCTGAAAGATCTTAGGTTGGATGACACTTGAAGTGTACGAGGTGAGTAGTGATCAAGAGAGGATTCGTCTCTTCTGTTAATGGGAAGTTAGTGTCATAGACTCGTTACAGCTCTAGGTAAACCCTTGGCCAATGTATGTTGTAAGAAGTAAAACGTGTATATACCATATACCGAATGATACTGGCCAGTGCTAGCTAGTGGGGTTAACAGCTTACTATACCCTAAGCTACACATGACATAGTCTAGACGAAGGGACTAAAACTGCGGTATTCGTCATGGACACAGTCAGAGTGATCCCTACAACACTTTTGTCGACAAGTCAATCATGTAATTATGATACCAAAATATGGACGACACATGCTGCTCGTGGTTGCTGTCGTCTAGAAATTTCGAGTCCCAAACTGTAGTATGGTCATGCTGTAGGGTCTCACACCAAGTAGTATTCACGTCTTAGTAATATGAAGAATGTTAAGAGGAATGCATTTGATGCAATAGAGTAATTTGGCTCACAAATAAGTTGTGAACTTAAAAGCTAAAGAGTTTAGCATTTGAGACTAATTAATACTTGGTATTAAATCGACAAAGATGCATGGGAACAAAGGAGACTTCCTGAGAAATCCACAGGAAGAAACCGCATTCAAATCAGAGCTCAAACAAGCCCATAAATGCAAAAACAGCAAAAGAAAGGCCATAAGTGGGCTTGCGGATCAGACCCGCACCTGGCGGGTCAAACCTGCCAGGAGGTAGTGGGTCGGACCCACAGTGGGAACCCGCGTGCACAGAATTCAGGCTGACCCCGCATGCGGACGGGGCCTGCATTCATTGAGTACGAGCGGGGGCTCCCCGTGCACGTGCCATGTGGCACACACAGATCATGCCATGTGGCGTGATCTGAGCCAATGCCTTGAGAGGCATGATTATTTTGCTGTTTTTGTAAAAACGGGATTTGGAAGTCTATTTTCGACATTTGAGGGGTCAAATGATATCGAAATTGGATGCTGTTTTTTTCTATGCGATCGTTGTCTCGAGATCTTCGATGCGATAGGTTGTTTGAAAGTCGAAACTTAGAAATGGATTTATGGTTGATTTTAGAAATTTGGTCTTCTAGTGAAATCAATCCCTATTACCCATTTTATTGTCCCACATTGCTCGTAGCAAGAGAGGAGGGGCCGGCTCCCTATATAAATAGGGGGTAGCCCTTCTCATTGAAAAGTGCACCAAGTCACCGGTTCGAGAAGCTCCGAATTTTTGAGCACGCTCGATCGACAACGTAAAATTAATTCTCCTCTTATATTCTTCATATCCTTCAATCGAGTCCTAGCAAGACAGCGAGGAGGTTTGGATCTGATCCAGAAGTCTCTAACGTGAATCTACTCAAGTGAAATCTTCTTCGGCAAGTGATTGGCTCGGATGCACGGTGTGGCTCAGGAAGCGGTTCAGCTCGGGGCGAGGCGCAGCGCAGTGCGGTTCGGAAAGCGACTCAGCTCGGGGCACGGTACGGGAAACGGTTCGAAACACTTTTTCGGTGCAAGTAAAGTTCTGGGTAAGTCAGTTTCTTTTATGCTTTTCATATTCTTTGCAGTAGTTAGATCTTTCTTTGAGTTGGTCAGACCCAACCCAAGTTAGTAGATTATCATGGCTATGGTGCATGTTTCCTTAGGGTAGTGAATTATTAAAGAGTTTAATAATGTTTCCGCTGCTTCTTTTGATTCTAATGTCTGTCCGACGTAGGACGGGAATAGTTTATGCCCTAAGGGTCCTTGAAAAACCCAACACATACCATATTTACGTGCAAGAACCTTTTTCGGATTGCATCAAGTTATTAATCAGTGTCTCTATTCTGAATGTCATCGTGGAAGTTGACTAAGTCATCAACAACTATGTTGTTTTACTTGACTTATTCGTCTCACGAGACTCAAGCAATCCAGGAACTTCCTAACGATTGATTTATTGAATATCATATTGATAAGGTCCTCGAAGAACCTTATCAAGAACATAGCCATTACTCTCTGGGACATACCCAGAGGGAGGATTGTAACTCAGAGTCACTTGCCATGCATCGCACCATATCTAACAAAGGCGATTTATGCTCTCCAACACACCGATGTGTTAAGAGACTTGACCTGAGAGAAAATCACACTTTCTTTTAATTACACAAGAATTTTATAGCTAAGTATTCGAATCTTCGATTTGATCGAAACAGTTCAAATACTTCTATTACTGTGTACTCTATTTTATCAGACTTGTATTTCATTAAGAACACGTGTCGTAATAAATTAAATATAACATATCTAGGCTAATTTAGATTTGGGTCAGGATATATTCGTATGTATAAGACCATGAGTTCTCCAACTCATTCTCCTACTGTCTTACAGAAGAAGGTTGGCCATCATACCTTTGAGACAAGACTAACAAGTGTCTTTCGACTCATAATACGAGAGGTCAACCCCCTCTCTTTATGTGACCTGTCAAGTTTGTTCTCTTCGGTACGACCTAGTCTACTTTGCCATAGATAAATTTTCCATAACTTGCGCATTCATGTATTACCACCTAATACAGTCTCGTTATACAAATTACTCATTGATTCAGAAGAAAAGTGACGACATCCACCAAAGTGTGTTAGATGTCCTCTATGGTCCATGAAACAACAATTGCTTTCTTTCCAATACGTAGGACAATCTATTCCCTTTGTATAATGATTATACCGAAACCACGACAACAAATATGTCACATTTTCAGTCCTACTTTTGCCTTTACTAATGATAAAAAAATCTTTCTTTCTCAATTGACTTTCATTAATGTCTTCTTCCTTTCTAAATCTCAGTTAGATATTACGTGTCTCAAAACAAATAATAGCAGTGCAAATATCTCATGTATCCAAACGTTTGAGGTTTGCAACCTTGAGTGTGCTCAACAAGTTTCTCTTCTCAAGATCCAATTGGGATCCATAGTTTTGTACCGCTCATACACTCATCTTCGATTTAAACAATTTGATCAAAGTTTTGGACTTTGCGGATCGAAACCGTTTTCCATACAACCTTGAATTGACTCAACATATTTTATGGAGTAACATGCTTTGAACATCAGTATGTTCAAGATGCCTCTCATAGACGCAAGTGACATGTAGCGTGCATTTATTTTGTTGGACCCAGAGCTCAAGGAAATCATTATCCTTAAGCCTGTGCTAAGAAAGAAATTTTTAATGTCAGTAAGAACATAGTTCACTTTATCAATTAGAATTTGAGTTGATATTCCTATAACCAACCATTTTGACCAGTTAACTTTCATAGGATATTATGTTTTGGATACCATTGGTAAACATAGAATTACTATAGTTTAGCATATGTTAAATTTTAAATATAGATAGAATGGCTTTTATATAACTATATCCTTCCACTATATTTGCGATCATTTTTAGCCTTAGTAATGATCGATTTAAATAAATTAAATTTAATGGGAAAGAGATCCAATCACCCTGAGCCACACAACCTTGTGTGTGCTCAACAAATTGCTTGAATCTGCAATTGGCAGATGACTCTTCATCAATCATATCATATATGATTCCCTTATTGGTTTTTACCCCTAGCCACTTATGATCATGAGTGTGATCAGCCAAATCACAATGACTTGTCTAGTCGAACCTTTGTTTTGATGTTTAACAAACTTACGTCGGCGTCGGTGTATGGGCACGACGCGACGGTTTGGGTTAAGTCTAGACTACATTTCACGCAATGAGAAGTTGGTTTCCATAAAGTAGCTATGACATAACTTGAGTGTGCTTAACAGCTATAATATAGAACCTATAGTTGCCAACCTCTAAAACAAGGAGGGTTACGGCTAATCTTGAAGAAGATTTTAAACGTAATTGACTAGATGCAATCAATGATTTCACATAATCAAAATTCGCATCCTTGCGGTCCAGCAGAACACGGCCAGGGATTTGGCTAGGGTAGGATCACTATCCCTAGTTGAGCTAGGGTGATCCACAACACTAGTTAAAAACACTAGACCGGATTATGGTCCATTGAAGGAAACTAATTATTCATAAGCGTGTCATCGACTAGAAATGGCTTCATTAAAACTAGTTAATCATATCAACTAGTTGAACCTTAAAATTCAAAATTAGTAGAATTGGTTAATACCTTTTATTAGTGCCCTTATCAACTATAACGAATGAATTTTAGGGTGCTATCCTAATCATATATTAGGCATTTAAACAAGTATAAATCATAGCATGTCCATCAAAATTATCTCATAATTTTCAGAAAACTTTTAATGGCTATCCTAAAAGTTTTTCTTGTATTATCACATAATAAGCAAGAATATGACAAAATCATTAAAAATACTAAAAATTTTAACACATAAAATTTTAACGCTAGCAACTTAAAATTATCTCATAATTATGTTACAATAATTAATCATTATCATATAATAATTAAGATCTAATTTTCAAAACCAGTTTTCGAAAATAATAACATTGCATTGGAAAATAACAATTTTAATAGTTTAATTAAAATCTCCATCTGATGGAGAAACATGTTGCATCCTATGCACTTTATAATTGCAAAAAATATAGATCATGGTAGACCTGGCTCTGATACAACTGAATGATTTTCTGGGTCCTTAAGGCAATAAATTCGACGTCCAGCCTAAGTCGGACGGACGTCGAGATCAAATCAGCAGTGGAAAAACAGATTTAAGACTATTTTAAATCAGGTCCTAAAGAGAACAAACCCAACTTAGAATCTTTATTATCCCGGGGTTGGGTCCGACTAACCTCTAGGGATAGATCTATCAACCTATTTGCAATTATAAACGCATGAATATTTAAACTACATACTTTACTTCGTTTCCGGAGAATACGTAGCATCATTTTCAATAACATTTCTTTGGCCCAGCATCGCTTCTCCCAAGCCGAACCGTGTTCCAAGTCGCACCTCGTCTCGAGCCGAATCGCTTCTCGAATCGCACCGCGTTTCGAGGAGAGCAGCACCCTTGTCGTCGAGCCAACCACACGTCGTAGAAGGTTTTACCTTGAATGGATCCTCCATCAAGACTTTGGATCTGATCCGAGCTCCTTCGTAGTTTTGCTAGAGCCCGATCAGGAGCAAAGAAGAATTTAGGGAGAAAGAGAGAATATTTTCTTTAAGCTCAGATCTGGGCTTGCTCACGTTTAATGGAGCTACTGAGATCTGGTGCTTGGGGCAAGTTTCAAAGAGGGGAGTGAGCCCTCATTTATATAGGCAGCTGTCCCCTCCTCTCTTCTAAATTTTCGATATGGGACTAAAAATTGAAGTGAAAAAATCAATTAAAGTTGGCCTTTCACAAAGGTCAATTTTTAGTGAATTTTTTCTCCCTCACCGTTGAGCTCTAGTAATGATGTCACACATCGTTGCGAAAAGGGTTGCATGGTAAACGCGTAGAAAAAACGGCACTCCATTCCGAGTCTGTTTGACCCGTTAAACAGGTCCAAAGATAGACCAAAACCATGCATTTTCGCAAAACTCGGCCGCCAATGCTATAAGGTTTTGAAACCCTATATGGGGCCCATTGGGTAGGCCCCATGCGCAGTTTTTGCTGGCGTGTGCAAGGCACGCGCCCAGTACAGTGCACGTGGGGCCAACCCGGTGGGCCCACATAGGGTTTCGAACCCTTATATCTTTGGCGGCTAAGTTTTGCAACTGCATGGTTTTGGGCTATCCTTGGACACTCGTTTGAACGGTCAAATGGACTCAGGATGGAGTGCTGTTTTGGCCGTCGTTTGAACTTGCATTTAGACCGGGACGATCCCATCATCCAGGCAACCCTTTCCACGCGTTTATTATATTAAATATGAATGTAAACATTTTATGACACGTTTAATTCCCTTTGCATCATATGCAAAATTCCCATAGTTAATATCAAAAACTATTTGCATCAAATACAAATGAACTGAGGGCATACATCCTTCAATAATTGTAACGTGTGTCAACAAAAGTGGATTGAAGCCCAGGGGAGGTCGAGGACCGGACCTACCCGAGTAGTAGGGAACCAGTATAAAATCTATGTATTTGTGGTGTGCTTACATTCACTTGCTCATCTTGATCACTTTAATATTCGCTGCACTTTATTATATCTCTCATTTTAAGATCTATATTTTTGTTAATTAAGTACCAAGAGAGGTAATTATCCTTGGAGGCTAAGGCAACAAATAGAAGGGTATTTATTTACACGAAAAATTTTTATTTCCATACACAACAATATTCAACCCCCATCTAGTGTTGGCTGCCATTCATAGGACCAGACAGACACGCCACTGCGAATTAAGCTCTGCCACATTAGCATCTCTACGGGAAACGGGTTTGTCCTATCAAGTCCAACATTAAATGCAAGTCGCATCGACTCTGTCTCTCCGTGTCCCGAGAGGCGAGTGTTGGCGGTAGCAGCAGGATGAATTCTCTCTTTTCTAAGCGTCACCCTGTGAAGGGAATTGGTCTAATCAGAGAAGGTTAACTACAACATCATGACTCTTCAACTCCACTCCAGATCGTCTCCTCGCCTCTCCATGACCAATCTCGGGAGTCAGCTATGTTTGGCCGTGTTGAACCAAAAGAAAAGGAGCCATTGTACATGACACTTTGACTAGGCCTCACCAGCATCAGTACCCAGTTGAGCTGGACAGATGAGACATATCGGCAATTGTGTGCATCCACAAAGATCATGTGCCCTCAGTTTAAGGGGTCGGTCTGGCGGGACCTTGACAACAGCTCCACAGGGACGACCCCTTCGAGGTCGGGTCTCTTAGCATCACAGCTCTAAAGGGACGACTCCATCAAGGTTGGCTCCTTCAGCGGCACATCCTAGGGAGCTGAGCCGCACCCTATACAAGTCATTAACGCCGGATCCTTCCATCATGTACGTAACTGTCAGCTTTATCAGAGGGAAATGCATTTCGATTTCTTAGATGTGCACACGGCCTACTTTATCAGGAGAGCAGTTACAGCAGGCACGTCCCAAATTCCGATATTCCAACCAATAATCCTGCTGACAGACATTGAGTCGGTTACAAAGAAAAGTGGGGGACCATCGACATGACATGACCGTCTCTCCAATCCTACAAAACCCAGACGGCATCCCCTTCACCAGGTAACTCTGAATTCATATCGAAAAATTAACACTAGCATCTATAACTCACAACTCAAACCCTAGTAACGGCTACACTCGGCCACACTCACTCCTTCATCCGCTTGATACTGACCTAAGCATCGGAGTCGAATTGGAGGGACACCTCCTTCGCTTTCACTGACATTTTCTCTCTGTTTCAGGAGGCAGCGAAGGAGACTCTCTTAGCACGGAAAAATCCTGTCCGATTTCTCTATGTCGTAAATACTTGTATCGATAGCCGCACTCGAGCTTCACGAGACTCTAGGCATCAACGGTGATTTTCGAACCCTCGGTCTGCCAGTCAAGGGATATACTTGGTTCAAAATGAATAAAACGAGTAGTTAATTCTTTCCTATCTATGCACGACACAAATCGTCTCGTGGGTATAGCGGCACAAGTCTTGGAGTAGTTCGCGTATATAGTTTCAAGCAAAAGTATGAACCCCAGTGGTCCCCACTCAATGGCGAGCCAACCGGCGCAATCTAGAGCAAGACAAGGAGCCGTCAGCCAAGCCACAAGCAATTGATACCACCATAACGAAAATTAATTTTTAAAAAAAACACAAAAACAAAAACCATCCATATGCGAGTCTCTGTAAATTGAAACACACAGCCTAAACCTCTGTTGGGCCATTTCATTTTCTCCAGCATGGACGGTGGAGGCAAGAGGAGAGGGAGGGGCATCAAGGCAACAACCACCACTCCTTGCATCCCGCGACGGTTCAAAACCAGCCGTAACGCCGCCGCAACGCCTGCCTCGCTGCTGGAGCGGTTTCGCGAGGTCGTGTTCAGGCTCATCATGTTCTCCGCAATCTCCAAGGGCGCTGCTTCTCGGACATCAGTATCATCTCACGCAGACGCGTCTCCGGTCAGCACTGCTCGGCCGTGCCGGCATCAGGACTCGTACCGTAGCGAGGCGGTGGAGGACTGCATCGAGTTCCTCAAGAGGTCTGCGGGCAAGTGCCCAGGCGATGCCGACGGAGCCAAGAGGTCCAGTGCGAGTCAGGAGACCGAGGACGACGTCGACTCGTTTGGGGTTCTGCCGTTGAGCCCAGTTTCAGTGGTCGGAATGTAAAATAGAAGCGGACTTAATTACCGTAGAACGTAGATATGACTGTGTAGTTAAGTTTTGCTAATGTAAGATTGGTCACTGTTAAGTAATTATCTCTCTGAATTAAGTTTGCATCACCTTTGATCTCTCTTAATCCAATTGTTTCCCAGTCAACTTTGGACTGGTAGGATTGGAATCTTACACTGAATACTTGTTATGCATGAATTATGTGGCAAATTAGGTGGCTAATTGATGCTTCAAGGTATTTAATTAGGATTCGGGTCATAGGTCGTTGGTGTCCATGTCTTGGGCTTCCATGTTCATCCGTTAATAGATTTAAGCATCGTTCGTTAAACCACAAAATCTACTGCATGTGACATCTATCCATGGGAGAAGTGGCTGTTATTGATGTTAATGACACAGTCGAAGCCGATTACTTAAATCGTGATGGCAGACAAAAATTAAAGGATCAATATCCACGGGTCTGAGCATCCCGTGGGTGGAAATCTGACCCGATTATCCGTTCGAACGGTCGGAATCAACCGGGATGCATGTGAATTGCGTGAGTCCACTAAACGGCTAACCGCCCCATTTATGCCGTTTAGTCTTCTTTTTTTTATCGTTTAAATAAGAGCTGAAGAATTTTCATAAAGCTGAAATGTGCTTAAGCATATATTTCTTTACTTGTTATGAATGGTCTTGGGACCTTTGGTATCCAAGTCCATTGGTATCTGTTTACGGGTGTTTTCCCACCAGTAACTAGTTGACCGACAACTAGGCGGTCAATGTGGTCAAGTGATCGGATGAGATCCCTTGGTTACGCCGAGCGCACATACTCTTGGCGTGGGTAGGCGATGGATCCGCAGTTGAGCAAACGCTTTAGGAGAGCGTCGGTCTTCGGTTGGCGTGGAGCCGAGTAGAAGCCTCGGTTTCTAGGTTGAGTGCTCGGCCTCGGCTGGACGAACGTCCAGGGGAAGCCTCGGCGCCTTGAACGTTCCTCGGTCTTGATTGGCGACGGAGCTCACTAACGGCGAGCGGGCTCGTTCCTTGCTGGACAGTAGCCTTGGCGTCTCGGTTCAGCTCCTTCCTGTACAGACGAGGAAACTCGTCAGAGGGCCGGACCTTGGTTCCGGCCAAGTCCCCTCCGATGCCTAAGTCAGAACGGATCTGTGTGATGCCCGGCGGGATCGGTACGGCTCAAGAGGAGGCCAGCACACGTATCCCCGGAGCGAGCTATGGTAGGGGGGATAATGGGGAAAAGCAAAGTCTTGTTAATGGAATACCTCAGTTGTAGGTGTCAAGGATTCGATCCCCTTTCTGCTTGCCCCTGTTATCCCTTTAAAGGGCTTGGCCCACGATCGCCCCCAATCCACGTCCTCCGACCGCCTCCCGCTACTCACGTCCCCGCGATTCGCCCTCATCAAGGCACCTGCGCGCGCCGTGGGGGGAGGGGGGTCGATTAGTGGGCTCCTTAATGATCATTAAGGTGTCGCGCTTTCAGGGGCACAGTTATCCGAAGAGCGTGAGCCAATAGTGCGTCCTCCGGGCCAGGGCCGGTCCGACTTCGAGTCTTTTCGCGGGCCTCGTCAGGCGTGCCTAATCCCATTCGTGGGCTTCTTGTTCTACGCTTGGGCTTCGGCCTCTTGCTCTTGGGCTTCTCTAAAATAGTCGTATCAATTGCCCCCATCGCTCGAGCCGTTCAGATTCTGCCGGTTCGGTTCGGGCGATGTGACTTTTGAGGATTTTGATAGGCGCATCAGTTAAGGCCAATCCATTAAATGATGGTCGTTATGACGCGGCCCGTTTGAACTTCTCTTGGTGCGGGATTCGAAATGCCGTCGATCTTCAGATGATGCCACGTGCCCCACTTCGGACGGTCTAGATTCTGTGATCGCCCTCCATATAATGGTGTCGGCCCCCCAAGTTTCGATTCTTTCGCGACTTTCTTCCTGATTCTGGTCTTGCAAGCTCCTTCCCTCCGTCGTTTATCTTCCTTCGGATTCTTTTCGAGGTAACCTTCTTCCTCCTTTATTTGCCACATGGCTACGCTTAGGATAAGTGATTCCGCGCCGGGGTCAAGGGACCCCCAGCGCCCGAATCTGGCGACCTCCTGCCTTCGAGGCCCAGCGTCCCCTGGGGACACGTCCCATACTGGACAAGGGGAAGGGTTTGCTTTTTGTGGACCCTGTTGGCGATGACGTGGCTCGAGCCGCTGAGAGGTTCGACGTTCCCCTAGTGGTCCTTGGGTCGACGTCTATGGTCCCCTTCTCGAAGGTTACGGAGATCTGAGAGAAGTATCTGTACCATCCATACGACGTCAGGATCCCTTTTAGCGACGAGCGGATTTGCTTTCCGCAGAGCATGGAGGTCGACGTCTATGTCGAGATGTTCCGCCTGGGACTCCGCTTCCCCCTTCATCCTTTCATCATCCAAGTCATGGAATTCTTGATGGTGGCCTTGTGCCAGTTGACCCCGTACTCCATCGCAGTGCTGACAGGGTTCATCATGATCTGTTGCGTCCACGGTTTGGAGCCGTTTCTTCATCTTCTCTTTCACTACTACCGGGTCCAGATGGTTGGCCAATGGGTCGTGGCAGCATCTCCAGGCCCGCGCGGTGAGGGAGTGTTTGCTCGGTCTGCCCCACTGGGTGGGGGACTGGAGCTAGAGCTATGTTTTCGTTTTTTTCCCTGGGGACGCCAATATCTTGACAGGTTGGGGAGGGTTATGTCAATATGACTTGACGTTGACCCTCTCTGAGGCTGACCAGGCCGCTGTCCTGCTTCTGTCGTCTCTTCCCCTAGAGGAGAGGTCGGTGTGGCCTCTGCTGGACGACCTGCTTCTTAAGACCGTCATGTGGTCTCCCGGTAGGCGTTCCTTTTTCTTTCCGCATTCCCTCTTACTTACCCTGATTTTCTTACCTTCTGCAGAGATGGATGGTCACGAATTTGCCCGAAATGTCGACGAGCTCATCCGCTGGGGATCCGACCGAAGCCGAGGGAACCCTTCGGGCCAGGCACCCCGTCGCACGGTTGAGGAGAAGGTGCGTCAGACCGAGCCTGCGATCGAAAGGGTGGAGCCCGTGGTCACTGCTGCGCCGCTCACCCTGGCTACGACGGAACTCCCCACTACGGAGGCTATGGGGCCAAACCCCCCAGACCCGTTCATGCAGAGGGAGGCAATGAGGGTGCCGGGTTGGTCCCTCGCGTGCCCGCGGACGGTCGCAGTGCGGGGCGTAAGCATTCCCCCCGAAGTCCGCTGGGCCTATCGAGAGAAAGAGGAGGAAGGAGAGCGGGGAAGTCTAACCTTCGGTGGCTCCCGGGGCATCGGTTGCCTCGGGCGATACCTTCCCGCTAGCCTTGGTGGCCTCCCCTGCTGCCTCAGCCGAGCCGTCCTTGGTGGGAGCCGATGGCGTGCTGGCGAACCTCCTGGCCGGCCCCGAGGTTACACCCAGGGACTCGGTTTTTATCGACTGAGACATGGCCATCCAGCAGGCACAGAGCACCGTCCTCCCGAGGGGCCGCTCTCTCCTAGAGAGAGCCCCCTCCAACTGACTGTCGGACTCCTTAATCTGGCAGCTTCAACAGGTTTGGTCGCTTCACCACTTTCAAACATGCCTCTTGATTCCTCTTAGCGTAACTTTTTCTTCTTTGCAGGCCACTGTGATGGCCATCGAGGCACAGCGCCGGGCGGCCCAAGCGAAAGACCTCGAGGAGTCCTCGGCTCAGGAGCGTTTGAGGGCCGGGGCGGCCGAGGTGGCCACCGTAGAGGCACGCATGGAGGCCCGGTAACTTCGACGCCGGGTGTACGAGTTCACCTCTGAGGTGCGGGACCTCCAGGCGGCACTGGCTGACGCTTAGAGGTCGGCCCAAGAGGCAGAAGAGGTGTTTCGACAGGAGAGGGGCGATCTCTGAAACGAGCTGGGAGCCCTGCGTCAGATGACCCGGTTCACCGAGGAGGTGGAGAGGGGCGTTGACGGGGTCCTGAGGCTGCGGATCGCGTAGGTCCTCAAGGAAGCCCTCGGGTCGTACGAGGACCTCCTGGCCCCCCCGGATCATTGAGGTCTTCCGAGACTCCTTCCAGCGGTTTACGGATCGTGCCCGGCAATCGCTCCCACCTTCGGCGGGTCCCACGGATCCCCCACGCTCCGAGCAAGGCGAGGTTCCAGAGGACGCTTCCTACCGTGCCCCGAGACCTTAGGCACCCCCTCTCTATTTTGTCCCCCTTGGCTTGTAATACTGAACAATTTATGTGTAAAGCTTTTTGTTGGTTCATGTACTTTTCGCCATTTTCCTTGTTGTCTGGGTATTCTTTTGGCAGAGTTGCTTCACAGGGGAAGGGGGGGTCCTTGGTCTCTCTGATGTTGCGTTTGAACTGGTCAGGAAAACTATCCTTTACCACTCGTGGTGAGTGTGAAGGGTCTTCAGGACTTCGTGTCCATCAGCCCTATTGACGGGGGCCTTCGAGGTGCTCTCGGCCGACTTGCTGTGGCTTCCCCTCGTTCGCGATCCTCGGGTCAGTCGAGTGACCGCCTCGCAAACTGTGGGGTTGCCCTCAGTGTTACAGCCAGTCGAGGGATCAGTCTGCGGGAGGAATCGCCTTCGATCCCTCGGTTGACGGGGTCGTCCGGGCTGCAAGGGGTTTTGTCCCCACACCTATACCCATCTGATATTCAGACCTGCTGGGGGAGTTGCCCCAGCCTTACGGTTGATTAAGTCGGCTGGTCTACGGGGGGAGCTATCCCTCGGCTTATGACTAATCGAGGGTCCCGTCTACTGGGGGAATTTCCCCCAACCTTATGGACAGGCTCGGTGATCGCCTGCTGGGGGAGTTGCCCCCAAACTTACAGTCGGTCGGGTCGAATGGTCAGCAGGGGAAATACCTTTCGGCTTATGACCAATCGACGTTTCCGCCTGCTGGGGGAGTTGTCCCCAGCCTTACGGACTGGCTCAGTGACCGGCCTGCTGGAGGAGTTGCCCCCATCCTTACGGTCAGTCTAGTCGACTGGTCAGCGGTAGGAGCTACCCCTCGGCTTATGACATGTAGACGTTTTTGCCTGCTGGGGGAGTTGCCCACAACCTTACGGACGGGCTCTGCGATCGGCCTGCTGGGGGAGTTGCCCCAGTCTCACGGTCAGTCGGGTCGACTGGTCAGCAGTAGGAGCTACCCCTCGGCTTATAACCAATCGACGTTCTTACCTGTTGGGGGAGTTGCCCCCAGCCATACGGACGGGCTCGACGATCGGCCTGCTGGGGGAGTTGCCCCCAGCCTTACGGTCAATTGTTTCGTTGCTCTCCCCTGGGGGGTGACTTCCTAGTTGTCCTGCAGTCGATCGCCCAACCAACTATAGTGAGAGACAAAGAGCCGTACTAACACGGTTTTCTCCATTCCTCGAACCCGGGCATACATTTGGAGTAAAAACAAAAAACGGAGAAGGCATGGGCAAGCTAGCCTTGCCCTGGCGAGGTGGCGGCTGATTGTCCCGCCAGCTCACTTGATGATGTGTATGGCCGTCTAGACCACCTTCTTCCCTTTGTCCAATTGCTTGGAAGTCCCTACCCCGGGGCGGGGGCCGAGTCGTCGGTGAAGTTCTTTAAGTGCCCCCGGTTGACCATCTTCTCTATGTCCTTCTTTAGGTGCCAGCATTCGTCAGTGTCATGGTTGTTGTCCTTGTGATACTTGCAATACTTCTCTTCGTCCTTTCCGCTCTCTTCATCCTTGGAGGGAGGCGGCCTGCTAAAGTGCCCCTCCTTTTGGGCGTGCGCGAGGATGACATCCGGGGTGGCGTTCGGCCTGGGGGGTCGCGGCTCCTCCCTGCGCTGCTTTCCTTTGGCCATCTTCTCCTGTTGATGATCGTCAAGGCCACGGCGCTCTCTCTCGTCGCGCTTGAATCCCCGCTTCGTTCCCATCGGGTGGCTTCCGTCGTCCTCGGCCAGCGCCTCTTCCATCAGCATGTAGCGTTCCGCCCTGGCTATGACGCCGACGAGGCCTTTTTGCAGATCGTTGTGCAGTGATTTTCTAGGGCCCCTATGTCGGAGCCCTTTCTTCAGGTCCGTCTTGACGACCAACTCGGGGTAGCTCTCCACATTCAGTCGCTCCGCGTTGAAGCGACGCATGTAGTGCCTCAGGGTTTCGTCGCGACCCTGCACCACATTGAATAGGAGTTCTGAATCCGGTTTTACCAGACCTTCGGCCATGAATTGCTTGCAGAACTACTGGGAGAGGTCCTCGAAGCTATCGATGGATCAGTTAGGAAGACAATGGTACCAACTTCGGGCCGCTCTCCGGATGGTGGAATAAAAGCCTTTGCAGAGCAAGGTGTCAACAGCCCCTTGGAACGTCATGACACCTTCATAATCCATCACGTGGTCCTCTGGATCGCCCGTGCCATCATACTTCTCCAAAGTAGGCACTTTGAACCGAGAGGGGACCCGTGCCTCGGTTATCCTTCGGGATAGAGGACAACGATCACGTTTGGCGCCCCCCGCGAGCCCTCCAGCGCACACACCGTTGTTGCCTGGAGGTGGCCACGCCGGGGGCTCGCCTGTGTTCTTGCTGAGCTGCGGGCGGGGGTTGATTGGTGGGTGCTCCTTTTTCCCTATGGTAGTGTTGTTTCTCCAGTTTTGCTCGAAGGGGACTTCCACTCCGGCAGGGTTGGTCCCCCGAGGCTCGGTGGCCAGTCAACCGCCGATTTGTTGAGCCCGGTCGCCGAGACGAGGCGGTAACCGATTCGCCTCCAGTTTGGTTGAGTCACATCCCCTCTCCCTCGCGGGGCGAGGTGGGAGTGAGGGACATCTCCGGGACGATGCCCGGCAAGGTAAATCGACGTTCCAGGTTGGTTGCTCTATCCCCGTGGTCGGTGACCACGGCGGACCATACAGGCTGGCGGTTAGCTCCCCATTGGTGGGACCCTTCCATCCCCTCACGTTGGACGGATGGGTTGTCGACAAGCTGTTGGATCATGGCGACCAGCGTCTGGAGGTTGGCGTTGGTTTCCTGGGCGAAGAGACGAAGCTGCTCTTGAGTCACCGATCGGGAGTCGCATGTTCCCTCGGTGGTGTGGCTGTGCTGGTTCTCGGGAGGGATGTTACCTTCCTCCTCTTGGATAGGGGGCATTCGCCCCGAGCAGTTGCAGACTGGCCATTCCGGTGGTTTGGCGTGGCTTTGTCCGTTCCCATAGACGACACCAGATATTTACAGGTGTTTTCTCACCACTGACTCGTTGATCGACAACTAGGTGGTCAACTTGGTCAAGGGATCGGATGGGATCCCTTGGTTACGCCGAGCACACGTACTCTTGACGTAGGTAGGCGATGGATCCACAACTGAGCAAATGCTTTGGGAGAGCGTCGGTCTTCGGTTGGCGTGGAGCCGAGGGGAAGCCTCGGTTCTAGGTTGAGTGCTCTGCCTCGGCTGGACAAACATCGAGGGGAAGCCTCGGCGCCTTGAACGTTCCTCGGTCTTGATTGGCGACGGCGCTCACTAACGACGAGCGGGCTCGTTCCTTGCTGGACAGTAGTCTCGGCGCCTCGGTTCAGCTCCTTCCTGGACAGAAGAGAAAACTCGTCAGGGGGCCGGACCTTGGTTCCGGCCAAGTCCCATCCGATGCCTAAGTTAGAACAGATCTGTGTGATGCCCGGCGGGATCGGTACGGCTCAAGAGGAGGCCAGCACACGTATCCGCGGACCGAGCTATGGTACGTGGGATAATGGAGAAAAGCAAGATCTTGTTAATAGAATACCTCATTTGTAGGTGTCAAGGATTCGATCCACTTGCTGGTTGCCCCTGTTATCCCTTTATAGGCTTGGCCCACGATCGTCCCCAATCCACGTCCCCTGACCGCCTCCCCCCACTCACGTCCCCGCGATCCGCCCTCATTAAGGCACCTGCACGCGTCATGAGGGGTCGATTAGTGGGATCCTTAATGGTTATTAAGGTGTCGTGCTTTCAGGGGCACGGTTATTCGGAGAGCGTGAGCTAATCATGCGTCCTCCGGGCCGGGGCCGGTCCGACTTCGAGTCCTTTCGCGGGCCTCGTCAGGCGGGCCTAATCCCATTCGTGGGCTTCTCGTTCTAGGCTTGGGCTTGGGCCTCTTGCTCTTGGGATTCTCCAAAATAGTCGTATCAGTATCCAACCATGAATGTAACCATAAATGTAAAGCTCCTTAGTATTCTTCTCTTTGTAAAAGTTACTCAATATAAATATAGTCTATGGCCTCCACCATAGAGATTGATCCACAACACGTTATCATCTCGATAGTTTCTACCAAAAATCTGAGCAAGGAAGATCGATTTTTTTTCTGACATGCTTTTGCGAACTTCGTAAGGAGCAGGATCAGTTTATTTGCTTCGTTTCTTCTGTTTCGGATCTTTCCTAGATCTAACGGATCTAGAGGTACGTTGCTCAAAATGCCTAGATTTTACTACATTAATCATGATTAGTGTAAGCATGGAAGATGATTGATGAGGCATTTTCTCCAAAGATAATGTACAAGATAAGATAAAACCATTATTGATCACAAACATGAGATAACTTGATATTTTTAAAAAAACTACACTAGAGTTCTGTTATGTGCTATGCATACATCATTACTTTTGTGAATTTGAACACCAATGTGAACTATATGCTCCACTACATTCATAATATAGTCCTCAATTTGGGATCTTATTTTTTGTGGTACTCTGTAATGTCATTATGTTATTATTAATGAAACATGAGAAGCTGTGAGCTTGATGTTTTGATCTCTGAAAAAGAAAGGCCCTGGCGACCTCACGATCTCTATACCAGTAGTCTCTTCATACTTTAACAATTATCAGTTTTATGAAAACAAGGTGTGATCATAGAGTTAGCATCACAGTCCAACTGCAGTAAATCAATATTCTGAACTTTTTTCGTCATTGTGCACAGTGTGTGGGCTGTGAATCATGTGATTGTGTGCATGAGGTACATTCATTTTATGATGTCGACGATGTCTCTATGACCGACTAAATCGGTCGATGTCGTCTATCGATGCAAAATCGACGTTCTCTTTACCTGGTGTAAGTATCGTCTTACTTTTACAATACTAACAAGAACACAGTACTAGATGGGGGGTGAATAGTGTAATGGTAATAAATTGCGTATTCAAAAATTAAACTTGCGAATGTGGAAGAATAAATGCTAGAGGAATTTAAACACAATAAAAATCCAAACACAAACATAAGATATTACCATGGCTCCCCAAACTTAGGTTCGTCCAGCCACACCAAATATTCACTATTATTCCCACAATGAGAAGTGAATACAATCCCACAAAGAGATACCTCACATAGAGTATTTTGTCCTACACAAGAACCGAACTAACCCTACACATGGGTCAAACTCCCACACAGAGAATTAGGGTTAGTCCTACACTACGACACCAAACTTCCACACAGAGAGTAACTCCCACAAGGAGAGTAACCAACTCCCACAAAGAGAGTATCTAATTCCTACAAAGAGAATTAGGGTTTGAAAAAACAATTAAAACAAAAGACTCTTAACTATGCCTTAAAGAGAAGAACTTACTCAATGAAGTATGCTAGGCATGGAAGAGGATGACCAAGTGCTTGAGATTTAGCTTGATTGCACTTAGATGATTTCTCTTGAGATAAGCTTCAATGCATGAAGAGAGAAATGCTCATAAGAGGGAAATCGGAGAGTTTAAGAGTGGCTTAATGGTTCTCAAATAATCTTCAATAATTCCAAGATGTTCTAATGAACTCAGCCCTCTCCTATATATAGGAAGACAAAAGAAACTCTCAACCCCAAAGAAAAACCCCAAAATAATAAATCTGCAATGGTTAGAATTTGGTAGTTTACGGCACATACAGTCGACTGGTCAACGGTCCCAATGGCTATAATTTGAGTCAGGACATGCGACTGTAGAAGACTACACAGGCGCCTATAAATGATCAGGCTAAAATATATCCTTCAGCAGGCGACTGTCACTTGGGATGGAAACGGAGCTGGAAAATGCAACTTTCGCACTAGCGCCTTCAGACGATAGATGACCCTTTCACAGCCGACTGTAAATAGACAGGCGACTGTAAATACTTCATCAGTCAACTGACTTGCAAATTGGGATGAAACCCAAAAAATGAAAATTGTGCACAAACGACTGTAGAACAATTCACCGGCGCCAGTTGGATGACAAGTGACTGCAAAATGAACCTCTGTCGACTGATGTGAAAGCTCAAGTAGAAGTCAATAAAAGTTTGACTTGAGCTGTGCATTCTAGTCTGTTGTAGAAGGCTGGGCAGGTGCCTTGAATCATCCAATCGCCTGTTGTGCCTTCATCAGTCGACTATAGGAGAGCCAAAAACTCCTGTTTGAGTTTAAGGCATGGTGAACCTATTGGGATGATTTTTTGATACTCATAAGGCTCACTAAAATGAAAAATGTATATGCATGAATGAGTTAATCCATCTATTAAGGCATTACAATAATCATACTCTCAAAAAGAGAAAAACAATTAAATGAAATTACATGAATTACATTGATGCCCTTAGGCTTCAACCTTGATGCATTGATACTCCGCCATCATTTCCAAGTTTTGGCACCTCATGTCCAAGCTTTGGCATTGCTCCACTTGATGTCCATCCTTGCACCAAGCATTTAGTCTCCAAAAGTGATATTCTTCAATTGATAACTAAGAGACTAAAACATGAGAGACATTAGAAACAACATAATGTTGTAATCACCATCAAAATAATATTGGTATGAAACACTAATACTCAACAATCTCCCTCGTTTTTATGATGACACACATTATGTAAACATAAAGAAAATAATGCACAATGCTAATGAACCCACTACTTATATGCACCAATTGTAATAAGACATAAACCAATTTTAAATAACTCATTATAACCATTGAAATAATAAGAAACAATGGTGACATATAATAGGCATGAATTACATAAACCAATTGCAATAAGAACATAACATGATCCACATGAATGGTTTACATAATCCCACATATCTCTCCTCATATGTGTATATATATCTCTCCATAGATATATATCTCTCCCCAAATGCATATGTATGATAAACATGATTTACATAATGCATAATTCTCTCACCCTTGTCATTGTCAAAAAGGTGGACATCAAAAATATACCCATTGCCATTCTAATAAAAAACGTGACAATAAACCAAGAGATAAAGAGATGTATGATACAAAATATAAAAATGTGGTGGATATTAATCACTATCCCTGCTCCCCTAGATCATAGAAATGGTCAAATTTTTGACTTCTAGGATCAAATACCAATTGTAAAGAAAGAGACAAAATATCTTTAACAATTGAGATAAACCAATTGTAAGAAAAGATTCTTGAAAGTTAATCATCATTACCAATTGTAAATAATACTTGGAGCCATGGGCCCAAAGTGCATCAAATCATAGATATGGAAAAATCAAATATCCTTGATACAAATGACATTGCCAAAATATAATATAACATGAAACATGTTGGCAATATTAATAGGTTAAGATCAAGACCATAATAACCAATTGTAAATAATGATCTTAATCAAACACAAATAAGAGAGTTAAATTATGTTGTAAAAATAATTTTAGACATACTTAACATATTAACTCCCCTATTAAAATACATATTGATCAACAAATGCATGTATGCCAATGTAGTCCCCAAGGTCACCATTTTCATGAAAAATGAATTTGAAAACATTTTCAAAAACATGAAGCACACATAAATAATGGGTATGCTACAAATAACCATTTAAGCACAATACCCATGCAACATGCATATGTGTGAGGAACCTAAACAGTAGGTAATCAAACCCAAAAGGAGTTTGATTTCCTAATATAATCACATGAGCTGATCACATCCCTAACCAGAGAGTTAATGTATATGTCCCTCTCTTGCACACTACACCTAATGGGAATCCATAAAATCAAGGATTTCATAGGCAAGGGTTTTGCCTTTGTAAGAGGGGTGGATGTGGCATGCGTAGGTGTAGAAACTAGTTTCTTGGCATGCATTAAGTGAGGATTTTGCTTCTTTGCAAAAATAAAGGATTTTCATTATTCCTCACCACCTTATGATTTACATGCTTCTTGTTGAAGTTATTGTTATACAAGAAAGTATGGTGATTTTTCTTAGGTGCTTTTGCAAAATTTCTTGTATTTGCACCAAAAGAAGAATTAGAGGTGGGTTTGGTAACCACCTTTGGAGTGTATCCCAAACCTCCTTTATGCTTTGCCGGATATTGTTTTTTAAGCAACCAGTGGAGTGAATCCCTTGCATGAACAAAGCTAATAAGCTTTTGGGATTCCTCTCGCATTTCAACGAAAGTTGTTGAATGCGAGATTCTAAGCTAAGATCTTGAGCTAATAATTTTTCTTTAGAAATTCACAAATGCTTAACTTGAGAGAGAAGTGTGTCTCTCTCACTAGTGTCACAAATATGCAAATTATCATTATTATTTACACTAGAAGCTTCTAAAGCATGCACCCTACTCATAGCATTCTTAAATTTTACTTTCAATTTTGCATATGAGTCGATGCACTTACTTTCCACATTGGAGGCCACATTGAAACGATACTCAATCTCCTCATAGGGTAGCTTTGTCTCATCGTTTTCTTCACCATCACTTTCATTCTCGCTAGAGCTTGATGAAGACTCTTCCCCTTTTTCCATAAAGCATATGTGGGCTTGCTCCTTATCTTCATCTTCTTCATCAATTGATGAGTTCGCATCCGAATCATCGAAAGTGCCAACAAGTCCATTCATTTGGTTCTTGAATTTGGACTTGCCTTTCCAATGTTTATTCCCCTTCCCTTTGTAGTAATCTTTAGAGGGTTTGGAAGGGCAATCGGTAGAGCGATGACCTTTACCACTACAAGTGTAATAAGTATGAATCTGGTTAGAATTGGAGGTAAACTTTGAAAAAGATTTACCTTGCTTGCCTTGAGGAATGCCTTGAATTGCTTAGCAAGCTCGATGAAATCATCATCGCTAGCATCATCTTCTCCATCATTTTCACTCGAGGCTTCTCGATGGAATTTCTTTCTCCATACGATTGGCTCCTTCTCGGCATGGAATTCAACCCCCTGTCGCTTCTCCAGCTTCTCGGGCTTCGTTGGGTGAATCTCTTTCTAATGTTGAAGCTTCACTTCATATGCCATAAGATTCCCAATGCACTCCTCAACGGTGTATTTGGACATGTCATTTGACTCCAAAATCCCGTTGGCCTTTGAATCCCATTGAGATGTAAGTGAGTCGAGGATATTCTCCACTCGATCCTCTTGCGAAATCACATTTCCAAGTCTTTCCAAAGCATTCATGATTTCTGTGAACCTTGTGAACATCTCCGAGATGTTTTCATCTTCCGCATCTTAAAAACCTCATTTAGATCTAAATACGTATTGTTTAGATTTCTTTACCTTCAAAGTCCCTTCACAAGAAATCTCCAATGTAAGCCAAATTTCGTTGGCCGTTTTGCACATGGATATGCGGTTGAACTCATTTGAAGTGAGGATGCAATGGAATGCATTCATAGCCCTCGCATTGAATTTAATTGATTCCTTCTCCGTTTTTGTCCTTGAAGCCGCGGGTGTAGTAGGCTTCTCAAATGGTGACTCAGAGATGCCCCATAGATCATGACCCTCCAAGTAGATCATCATCTAAATCTTCCAATTGGGTAGTTGGTTTCGTTTAAAAAGCAGGGCGGTTGATAGACCTTCTTCATGAGACATAGATATAGTGTTGAATGCCATCGTTGTTGTATGCTATAACCTTGCTCCGATACCAATTGTAAGGATCATCTTACCATTGCAATACTAACAACAGCACACTAGAGGGATGGGTGTGAATATTGTAAGGAAATAAATTGTGTATTCAAAAATTAAACTTGCAAATGCGGAATAATAAATGTAAGAGGAATTTAAACACAACAAAAATCCAACCGCAAACACAAGATATTACCATGTTTCCCCAAACTTGGGTACGTCCAACCATGCCAAATATTCACTATAATTCCCACAAAGAAAAGTGAATACAATCCCACAAAGAGATACCTCACATAGAGGATTTTGTCCTACACATGAACCTAACCAACCCTACACAAGGGTCAAACTCCCACACAGAGAATTACTAACTCCCACACAACAAATTAGGGTTACTCCTACACTAGGACACTAAACTCCCACAAAGAGACTAACCAACTCCCACAAAGAGAGTATCTAATTCCCACAAAGAGAATTAGGGTTTCAAGAAACAATTGAAACAAACGACTCTTACCTATGCATCGAAGAGATGAACTTACTCAATGAAGTGTACAAGGCATAGAAGAAGATGACCAAGTGCTTGAGATTAAGCTTGATTGCACTTGGATGATTTCCCTTGAGCTAAGCTTTAATGCATGAAGAGAGAAATGCTCATGAGAGGGAAATGAGAGAGTTTGAGTGTGGCTTAATGATTCTCAAATGATCTTCAATAATTCCAAGAAGTTCTAATGAACTAAGCCCTCTCCTATACATAGGAAGCCAAAAGAATCTCTCAAACCCGAAGAAAAACCCTAAAATAATACATCTGCAACGTCTAGAATTTTGCATTTTACAGCAAAAACACTTGACTGATGAATAACTGACAGTCAACTGGTCAACGGCTATAAAATTTCCAACGGCTATAATTTGAGCCAGGACAGGCGACTGTAGAAGACTACACTTGCACCTGTAAATGAGCATGCGCCTATATATCCTTCAGCAGGCGACTGTCACTTGGGATGGAAACAGAGCTGGAAAATATAACTTTTGCACAAGCTCCTTCCGATGATAGATGACCATTTCATAGGCGACTGTAAATAGACAGGCGACTGTAAATACTTCATCAATCGACTGACTTGCAAATTGGGATGAAGCCCAGAAAATGCAAGTTGCACATAGACAACTGTAGAACAATTCACAGGCACCTGTTTGAAGACAGGCGACTACAAAATGAACTTCAGTCGATTGATGCAAAAGCTCAAATAGAAGTCAATAAAAGTTTGAATTTAGTTGTGCATTCCAGTCGGTAGTAAAAGGCTGGGCAGACGCCTAGAATCACCCAGTCGCTTGTACTGCCTTCATTAGTCGACTGTAGGAGAGCCAAAACTCCAGTTGGAGTTTAAGGCAAGATGAACCTATTGGGATGATTTCTATGGTACTCCTAAGGCTCACTAAGATGGAAAATGTATATGTATGAATGAGTTAATCCATCTATCAAGGCATTACAATAATCTTTGACTCAAAAGAGAAAGGCAATTAAATGAAATTACATGGATTACATTGCTGCCCTTAGAGTTATGGCTTCAACCTTGATGCCTTGATGTTCCTCCATCATTTCCAAGCTTTGACACCTCATGTCCAAGCTTTGGCATTGCTCCACTTGATGTCCATCTTTGCACCAAGCATTTAGTCTCCAAAAGTGATACTCTTCAATTGATACCTAAGAGACCAAAACATGAGAGACATTAGGAACAACATAATGTTGTGATCATCTTCTAAATAATATTGGTATGAAACACCAATACTCAACACCTGGTATTTGCTCACCTTATGTTTTTCTTGGTTTGGATATCAAAAGGATGGGTAATGATATTAATAGTAATATCCTATTATCCTTGACTACATCTAATAGAAATTTGAAGTCAATTGGGAACTTCTCTGACTTATAATATATTCTTTTAATTAGTCTAGATGATGTAACTGGAAATTTTATGAGCAAAAGGTCCAATTACTCTGTATTCACGTCATTTTGTGTGCACAAATATTCATAGTTTAAAATTGCGTCACAAAATACTCGCACATAAAAATTAATATGTGCATTGAAACCAGAACAAGTTTTGAGCATTATTTAGATATATTTGCAAATTTGTTATTTTTGGCTCCCTAACAATACAAAATTAGGACTTCCTGTCACTTCCATGTTAAAAAAATTTCAGGAAAAATCAGGGGGTGTAAATAATTATTAGTTTTTGGGGATTTTTATCTTAATAATAAATCAATATTCATCTTTTGGTCCATTCTATGCGTAACTCATCATTAGGCCTTTTTAATATTGGATTGGATTATTATATATTTCATATTTAATAATTATGAGCATCATGAGACCGCTCTGTTGTTAGTTAACTAACCTAACGGGTAATGACGTTTCCACGTGGTCCAATTAATTATTTAATATAAATATTTTATTCCATTAAAATACATGTGATGTTGCATATTTTCATGCCTGAAATGCATATTAAACTGCCTATGATGTTTATTAAAACTATGTTGTGGTTTTGGATCGACCACTTTGTCACCGCTTTTAATTTTCCATTTTTTTCTATTTTAAGAGAAAATGTAGTGATGTTTAAATTGTAAAATCCAAAGACCAGGTTCACTTTCCATGGAGACGGAGGCCAAATTTATTGAAGCTGGGACCCACTGGGTTTCCAAATTGTAATTTTTCAATTTTCGGCATTTGTACTTTGGACTGTTTTCTGGACTTTGGACTTTTTAGTGGTGATTGGCCGATCCACACAACTAGTTAATATGCTTGTTTTCTGCATGAATTTTAATTTTTCATCAGTACTTAATACATGCTTATGTATATGCTTAGATTTAATGGCCAAGATAGCGAGTGTCGATTTTGATGTTCTGGATGCTGCTGGAAAGAACTACTTGAGTTGGCAACTGGACCTGAAGTTCCACTTGCGCTCTTAGGGCCTTAGTCTCATTATCATAACAAGTGCTAACACAACTGCTGCTACGACTACGGATGCGTCTGCTTCTACTTCTAGTGTTACTGATATAGATAAGGCGAATGCTATACTCTATATCAGACGACACATCGATCGCCTGAATCACTTAATAGTAGAAGATCTATATGAATTGTGGACTGCTCTACAGGATATGTACAAACATCAAATAGAAGTAATCCTCCATCGAGCCCGTTATGATTAGGAGAATTTCTGACTTCAGGACTTCAATTCCGTAGCTGAGTATAACTCAGCTCTACATAACATCACCTCACTCCTGAAGCTGTGTGGTGAAGAAGTCACGGAGACACGCATGCTGGCAAAAACATTCACACCTTCCATGAGAAGGATGTTATCCTCATCCAACAATATCGTGAACGAAAGTTCACGAAGTACTCTGACTTACTCTCTTGCCTTCTTATGGCTGAGCAAAAGAGAGACCTTCTACTTGCCACTCATAACTTACGCCCTACTGGCACTGCTCCTCTCCCAGAGGCCCACAAAGTTTCGTCCCAAAAGACGAAGAACAGGCAGAATGGTAGATTCAATAAGGGGAACCATCAATAAGGGGAACCATCAAAAACGCAGGCCAGAGGACCCCCCAACAACCCAGAGGCCCTCCCCAATACAACAATAATGCAGGAAATAAGATGAAGTTTACGTGGAGAAGGAACAACACTAATCAGACGTCTACTCCCAAAAATGACTGGGAGGACAAATGCCATAGATGTGGCATGACTGGACATTGGTCTAAGATCTGTCCTACTCTGTGCTACCTTCAAGATTTGTATCAAGCAAGCCTGAAGTGTCCTGCTGAGACAAATCTGGTGGACACACAGATCCAGCCTCCAACTCGGTTCACCGCCGAAGATTTCCAGAATGACGACCTCCTAGATTGATGCCATTTTATCTGTTAGCATTACATTTTTTGGAAGTATTTCGTTCCTATGCATTGTATTTTCTTTCCTAGCATGTTCTTATCAGTATTATTATTCAAACAAAAATTTAGTCCACCATAAATTTTACATTCTTTCATATAAATGGACTATAAATGCCTAGTGGACAGTGCATCTATGCACACGATCCTTCGTGATAAAAGATATTTTAATAGAATTAATAATTACGATGGTTCATGTCAATACAATCTCCGGACCATCAAATATAATAGAAGGATTAGGGGAAGCAACCTTACTGCTCCCTAATAATACACAGATTATATTAAAAGATACCTTATTCTCTCCAGCCTCGAATAGAAATTTATTAAGTTTCAAGGACATCCGTTTAAATGGTATCACCTAGAAACTATCGAGCTAAATGGTAACGAATTTTTGTATGTAACGATTCAAAAAGATGGTGTCAAAACCATCTTAGAACGCTTTAAGGGACTCCCGTCGGGTCTTTATCTTACAAAAATTTGACCAATCGAACCTAATCTAACGGAGCACCTGAAGTGCCCCAAATCACCAGAATTCCAACTCTGGCATAATCGACTTGGTCACCCTGGATCGATAATGATGCACCACATCATAACCCAATCCCATGGACATAATTTGAAGGACATGAAGATTCTTCAAAAGGGTGAATTTCCTTGTCCCCCTTGTTACAAGGGCAAATTAATAACGTGACCCTCTCCACTAAAAGTGGATATGGAGTCTCCTAGCTTCCTGGAGAGAATACATGGAGTCATTTGTAGGCCTATTCACCCCTCAAGTGGTCCATTTCAGCACTTTATGGTAATCATAGATGCATCTTCAAAATGGTCTTCTGTGTGCATACTGTCCACCCGCAACTTAGCTTTTTCTAAACTTCTTGCACAAATAATTAAGTTGCGGGCCCATTTCCCAGACAACCAGATAAAGAAAATCCGTCTGGATAATGCTGGGAAATTCACATCATACGTCTTTCAAGACTACTGCCAAGCAACTGGTATTGAAATTGAACATCCAGTAGCACATGTTCATACCCAAAATGGGTTAGCAGAGTCTCTTATAAAGAGACTCTAATGGATTGCTTGTCAATTGTTAATGCAATTCCAGTTGCCTATACATGCATGTGGCTATGCAATTCTGCATACTGGATCGTTAAAAGAATAAGACCACCTGGAGGCCATCTATATTCTCCAATGCAACTTGCATATGGAGCACCACCAAATATCTCTCATTTGAGTGTATTTGGGTGCGTCAGCTATATCCCCATAGCACCACTTCAGAGGACAAAATGGGTCCTCAACGTCGTCTAGGTATTTATGTAGGGTTTGATTCACCCTCGATTATTAGATACCTAGAACCTCTTACGTGTAACGCCTTTAAGGCACGTCTTGAAGACTGTGCGTTTGACGAAAATACTTTTCCCAAACTAGGCTTAACCTCTAAGAAGCCTGAACCTTTGGAGACCATTTCATGGGGACACCAAACCATTACCACATTTTGATCCGCATACTAATCAATATGAAGATGAGATCCTGAAGATCCTTCACATACAGAACACAGTTCACTTATTACCGGACAAATTTACTGACAACCAAAAGATTGTCAGGTCACACGTCCCTGCTGCTAATACACCAGCTAGGATTTACATACTCAAAGATGGATGCAATCCACCAGCAGCAAAAGCGGACGTACCTCAATTAAAGAGAGGACATCCACCAGGCTCCAAAGATAAATTTTCTTGAAAGAGAAAAACTCCTGGAGAACCTATGATGCTACCACCACATAATGCTGAGCTCAGACCAGTTATCTATACCCTCCATAATTCCCCCGAAGAGGAAAATATTGGAGAAATATCATTAAATTATGTACGTACTGGGGAGATATTGGATAGAAAAAGCACTATCATCGACGACGACTTTGCATTCGTTATTGACATTCACGTCGCTGAATGTGTTGATGATATTGATCCACATTCTCTAGCTGAATGTAAATGCAGAGGTGATTGGTCAAAATGGAACGATGCAATAGGAGTAGAGCTGTACTCACTCTTGAAACGCAAAGTTTTTGGACCAGCAGTCCAAACACCAAAAGGTGTAAAACCTATGGGATATAAATGGGTATTTGTCAGAAAAAAAAATGAAAATAATCAGATCATACGCTACAAAGCACGTCTTGTAGCTCAAGGTTTTTTTTCAACTAATGGGGATAGATTACGGAGAAACATATTCCCTGGTCAAGGATGTGATCACTTTCCTATTTATTATAGGCTTAACAGTTAAGGACAGCTTAGATATGTAGCTCATGGACGTTGTGACTGCATAGCTATATGGAAATATAGATAAAGATATCTATAAGAAACTCCCAGATGGCTTTAAACTGCCTAGAGGGATAAAAGATAGACCTCGGGACGTCTACTCTGTAAATCTACAAAGATCATTATATGATCTAAAACAATCGAGAAGAATGTGGTATAACAGACTCGGTGAGTTCCTTGTAAAACAAGGATTCATCAAAAATGAAGTCTGCCCTTGCATCTTTATAAGATCAAAGGGAACATGATTTGTAATAATCGCCATCTATGTAGACGACCTTAATCTCATCGAATCTCCTGAAGAGATAACTAAGATATCTGAAAGCCTAACAATGACTTTTGAAATAAAAGACCTAGGGAAAACAAAGTATTGCCTTGGCTTACAGCTTAAACACCTCAGCGATGGGATCCTGTTACATCAATCCACATATACAAGGAAATTACTAAAAATTTTCCAAATGGATAAATGACATCCATTGAGTACACCAATGGTCGTAAAATCTTTGGTTGTACATAAAGACCCATTCCATCCGCTGGAAGAGGTGGAGGATATATTAGGACCTTAAGTACCTTACCTAAGTACCATCAGAGCACTTCTCTATCTGGCAAACTGTACGCGTCCCAATATAGCATTCGCTGTTAACCTACTAGCCAGATACAATGCATCGCCCACAAAGATCCACCGGAACGGAGTTAAGCATCTTCTGCGCTACCTCCAAGGGTTAATTGACCCGAGATTATATTACCCGAAAGGTGTATCCTCTACTTTGATTGGTTATGCACATGTAGGTTACAGATCCGATCCCCACACCGAAAAGTCACAGACTGGTTTTGTGTTCACCTACAGAGGGATGGCCATCTCTTGGAAATCTGTGAACAGACCACAACAACAATCTAATCCAATCACTCTGAGCTCCTCGTGATCCATGAAGCAAGAAAGAATGTATCTGGCTATGTTCAGTCATTCACCACATCCTAATCATGACTGGTCTGAAGACTGCTGACCTTGAGCCAACCACTTTGTTTGAAGACAATGCAGCAAGCATAGCTTAACTACAAGCTGGTTACATTAAGGGTGACAGGACGAATCACATCTCCCCCAAATTCTTCTGGACGCACAAGCTACAAGAGAAGAAACAGGTCGTAGTGCAGCAGATTCAATCTTGTGACAACCTAGCAGATCTATTTACTAAAACACTACCTCGATGTACCTTTAGAAAACTTGTAAGAGAGATTGGGATGAGACAACTAAGAGATTTACAAGCCTAAAGCTTGTACATATCAGGGGGAGTTAAATGTTGTGTTGTACTCTTTTCCCTTTTGCTATGGGTTTTCCCACTAGGTTTTCCATAGCCAAAGGTTTTAATAAGACAATTGATTAGCTCTGAATCCATAAGTATCCACCCTTAATGATATCCATAGAACAGTGGAAGTTAAAGAGACTTGTGCTCTTTAATTCAGGATTTATAAGTATTAACCCCTCGTGATACTCATAAACACGATGAATCCTGAAGCATTCATATGTCTAGTTTACAATAATGGATGGATAAGGGGAAGTGTTATGAATGGTCTTGGGACCTTTTTTTATCCAAGTCCCTTGGTATCCAACCATGAATGTAACTATGAATGTAAAGCCCCTTAGTATTATTCTCTTTGTAATAGTTACTCTATATAAATATAGTCTATGGCCTCCACCATAGAGATTGATTCTCAACATTACTTACAATAATTTTTCTGCCCTTTTTAGCCTTCGCAGATGAGACTGTTTCTCATGTGTTTCCTCACCCTTGAAGTTTTGGGCTAACGAAGGAATTGATAATACACTGGGCCGACCTTCAATGATCACTCGGCTGATTATTTGAATGGACGAGCCCAGTAAAGCCCATGACTTTGGCATTCGGCCCAATGGCCCAGAGTCCCTCATGTGAGACCAATCAACTTCTTCATTTAAGGCGACAGCCGAGCTGACCATTAGGCTCCCTTATCTATACCAACCGTTAAGTTCGTCATCAATGCAGGCATTCAGTGACCGACCGTTCAACTCATCATCAATGGAGACAGCTCGGATCCATAGGCAGTAAAGCTCCATAAAGTCTTGGACATTACCATCTGATGTCCGTAGCCTATAAGTAGCCTCTCAAACAATGAGAAAAGGACTTTTGGCCCATTTCACATTCTCATTCTCCGAAAACCGCCAAAGTCATGTACTCTAATCTCGGTATCTACTCCACATTATACATTTCCTCCATAACACTGTGTGAAAACTAGCAGGTGACCTCCCAACATGTCAGACATAGTTACCCCGAGCCCTCCTTGAGTCACTGACTGACTTAAGCATCGAGTGGGCTTAGGTCGGAACCCAGATCCGACCCTCCTAACGAGCTTTTTGTGTTGTATGCACTCCAGATGCAGTTCGGTCCCGACTTCCATGTCTCATATCAGAGCCTACTCAGCTCGTGGTTAGCTCACCCAGTGCCTAGTCAGCTGCACATGTCATCCTACGACAGCTGATGTAACCGAATCATCTTTCAACAACTTCAGTGGTAAGAAAACACCCGTAAACATCTGACGCCATCTGTGGGAATCGAGTCGACATCCACGTCTTCATCCACACCAACAATATCATGGGCATGAGAGGCCAGTAACCATTTGGGCGACAGATGGAGCACTACCCTCTGTAGATCACAGTTCCTCTATTCATGGAAAGCCTGAGTCACTAATAGCCCGAGTCACAATTAGTGAATTTGGAGTAGTTCCATACATTCTCACAAGAGCTGACCATTAACATCTGAGCTTTAACCTCCATGATCGAACGATTGATCGATGTGCAGTTCCATCCAATCACGAACCCATTAGTCATCCCAATTCTTCATCAACAGCGCCCTGTGATGTCGCCTGCCATTACGACGGACCAAGGAACTGTGCCTCCTAACACAGAGCAATGGTTCATCCAACCATCTTTCTCACCACCACGGCTGCAAACCCACATCTTCCCTCATCCTTAAGGAGCTCAAGGCGATGATGTTGGGGGCCACGTATCAACTACGACCGATCCTAGGGGCATGCGCCCTCACTCGGTGGAGTTGATGACCACCACCTCATGTTGGCTAATGATCAACATTAAGGGAGCCATCATGGGTGAGGCCATAACCCTCGTCATAGGCCTTGTGCAAGACTCAAGAGGAAGGCCCAGAGGGATGACCTCGCCATCCGAGCTCCTCCGATTGCTCAGATGGGAATCGAGAAAACTCCTCAAGCACTTCCAACAACCTGTCGAGGAGATACATGCACCGATGTGAAGTACAATGACGAGGACACTCCTTTCTTTGAGCTTGGATGAAGAGCAGAATCCTTTGAAGAAAAAATCACCTCGACAAGTATGATGGCTCGGGCGACCCATGCGAGCACATCCAAAATTACAAAGGGGTTATGGAGATACACGGGGCTGAAAACGCCCTCCTTTACTGAGCTTTCCAGACCATGCTACGAAATGCTACAAAGGGTTGGTACAATTGACTTTCTAACCGATCTATCGGGTCATTTAAAATCCTAGCACAAGCTTTCTACCAACAATTCATGGCAATGAGGAGAAAGTACAGCTTGTATCATCTCTTCACCCTAGTATAGAGAGGGTGGAGGCGTTAAGGAGCTTTCTGAAGTGCTTCAATTCGGAAAGACTGAACACGGAGACCAGTAGAAACGAGGTGACCATCGCTGCACTCAAGAAGGGGGTCCACTGTGAAGACCAAATTAAGTCTATGCATCATAAACTGTTGAGAGATGGGTATTCCCTTGAGGCAATTTATCTCTATGTACGTGTACACACGTCTTGTTCAAAATAACAGTAAGCTATTTGGTAAGAATTTACCTAAGTCAATAATAATGTAGTCGACATTAGAACTTAGGTAAAGTCCTGAGACTTAATGTGAGGTCAAACAAGTATCGAGATGAGGTTCTCGATCATGTAGAATTATTTGACCGTTAGTAGAATAAGTCTAAAATCGTCTGGTCATAGATGTTTCGATAAAAGATATCGATACATCAGATAGACCATTGTGTCTTTGTCTTCACCATGGAGTGGTACGATGATCTCATGGTCGTTCGACTTGGCAAAGGTGGAGATGAGACACAGGTGCTCATTAGAGAATGAGTTTACTGAACGACCCAACTAGAGTTATTACATGGTTAACATAACAAATCTATCAGTGATAACTCTATGTGATGATAGGCAAGTTGGTCCTTAGACTGAGGTCATTGTACGAACTTGTACGTGAACATTGTCACTTAGATCTCTGACCTAGCTTCGACGCAAGACCTAACGAAATGTCTTTGATTGGGTGACACTTGAACTGTGCGAGGAGAGTAATAACCAATAAAGGATTCGTCTCTCCCGTTTATGGAGAGGTAGTGTCGCACATGTTGGTTCGGTCTTTAGTTAAAAACTTTTGCCAAAGTATGTTGAAAGAAGTCCAACATTATTTGACTAAAGACCGATGGAGACTGACCAAGTTCAAGCTATTAGGGTTGACAGTTTGACCATACCCTAAGCTTGACTAGTCGATATAGTTTTGACAAAGATACAAGAACTGCGGTATTCATTACGGACACAGTCAGGGTGGTCCTGACAATACATATCAATGAGTTAATCATATAATTATGGTACCGAAATAGGGACGGCACATGTAGCTCGTGCCATCTGGGGTTTCGAGCCCCACCTATAGTAGGGTCAGGCAGTCGGGTCTTACACAGAGTAAGACCTTCGTCAAGTAATAGGTAATATTAGGGAGACGATGCATTAGATGCAAGGGAATTAATACGTCACAAAATGTTTGTTACAAAGAGCTTAAAGGACTAATTTTATATGTGGGATGAATGCATGGGATGTGTACCTAGATGACAGGATTGTTCCAGCCTAAATCCATGTTCAAACAGCGTCCAAAACAGACTCCAAATGTGAAAGATAGAGCCAAAACCATGAATATATACCAATTAAGGCATTGCGGGTCAGCGCCTACTAGGCGGGCACCGGTGTTCGCTGAGCAAGGCAGACGCCCACGCCTGCAAAGGCGGGCGGGCGGGCACCCGCACTCGTGCTGTAGGCGTGTGCTCAACACGCGCCCGTAAGGCGTGTGCTAATCACATGCCTTGATAGACTGGCACACGTCAGTGGGGCCCATACTGGTGCCCACGTTGTGGGCCCCACTGCTTTGGGTTTCAAACCCTAAGGGAAATTTGGCAACTGGTTTTATTCGAAAATGATTTTTGGTCAATCTTTGGAAAACATTTGAAGGGTCCAATGGAGTCAGAATGGGTCCCCATTTGTTTTATGTGTTCACTGTTCAATGCTTTTTGATTTGATATAGGATATTACTTGTGAAGCTCAACGGTGAGGGATGGAAAATTCATTGAACTTTGGCCTTCGTGAAAATTAAACTTAAAGTCAATTTTCTCCTCCAACCTTTAGTCACACATCTGTAATTGAGAAAGGGGACATGGCAACAGCATATATAAATAGGGGCCACCCCCTCCTTGAAACGAATATGCTTATATTTTACACTTTATTTCTCCATATTTCCATGCCATATCGATTCCTCATATCGCGAATTTAAAGCTTAAACGACGATTTCACGACGAATTTCACTTTTCTATGTTTCGTTGGATTTTAAGGAAATATAGAGCAATCGGGAGTAATTTGGAGCTAGGAGCATATATACGCATGCCGGAGCATTAATGGCAATGATATCGAGGAGCTCATTGTGCTTGAAGAGGTCAAGAAGCAAAAGGAGGAGAAGATAAGAAAGAAGGAACCGAGAAGAATAAGAAAAAGATGAAAACTCAACCTACTCGGCCAACTGGTGCAGCCCACTCGACCGAGTAAAGCAGATACGCCCTAGCCCCAGTCAAAGAAGAATGTCAAATGCACTTGGCCGAGTGAAACTTTCACTTGATAGAGTGAGAAGCCCACTCGACCGAGTGGATAGAAGAAAAGCTGGAGGCAGAACACTATTTCTGGAGAAGTTTGCAGGAGATCTCACTCGATCGAGTGAGCCGACCACTCGACCGAGTGGCCATAGAAGTTTGAATGCTAATTTTTAAAGACTTTCTGCAGAAAATGCCACTCGATCGAGTGACATTTTCACTTGGCCGAGTGCACCGTCGGTCCAGATCTGAGAATTAGGGTTTGCTTCATGTTGAGGGTATTTTGGTCAGCTTTTTAATAGATTTTTGAGTTAGTATAAATAGGTAGTTTCGAGAGCCGTCAAAGGGGGACGATACTGCTAGAGTTCTTAGGAGACATTTTATTTTATTTTATTATTTCTTAAGGATTGGAGTGGAAAGTTCTTGATTTTCTTTGTAGATTGAAACTTGGAACACAATTGGTTTGTTTAAACTCCTATTGTTTCTAATTTTTAGGATTAATTTTTGTTTAGATTTCTTGTCTATGATGATTTCTATTGCATCTACCAATTCTATTGATTTGATCATGTTGAATTATGAGTAGTCTCTTTACTCTAGGGCAATAGGGATGAACCCTATGGATTTACAGATTGATATGTGAAATCTATTGAAAACACATGTTGCTAAACTTGTTTAAGGATTAGATTTTGGTTAATTTACTATGGATAGTTAGGGATTTCTATTGGATCTTAAGAGCTCGAGAGGGGATCTTTATCTATAGGAAGTCCTAGATATCTGATTTAGATATATACTCGAGATACCCTAGAGTTGGTGCACAAGAGCGACCAAAGATAGCATCTTTGTTATATTTCTATAATTATATTCGTCTGTACAACGGTAAGATGAGTACGAACCACTATGATCTAGATTCAAATTCACGTTACGTGAGAGCGAACTTGAGTTGAAATTAAATTATATTATCGATCTTAATGCTAATAGTTGGAACTAGGCTTGCGCGAGAGCGAGGTTCTAGTTTAGATTATTATAGACTTGCGTAGCGCAAGAGCGTACATTAGTTCCCAATTTGGTTGTAAAAATTTCACCTTAAATCAAGAGTAGTAATATGGAAGTTCATATTCACATCAATGTTTGAAGATCTATAGTGGGGATTACTTAGCCCTACACATTTTTTTGATTGAATTTACAACTGACATTTTATACGCTTGTGACACTATACAATCCTCCACCATTGTTCCGTCTCCACTAATTAACCAATATAATACCAACAGTTCCTCCCCGTGACTCGATAACCAGTTAACCGTGCGCTTGCAGTAAAACTACATTGTTTCTATGTTTACGTCTAGAGTCGGTCAAGTTTTTGGCACTGTTAACGGGGAGGCGACGGTATTTTATTTTTTACTTGGTTAATAATGCTACTTTCCAGACTGCTAAATTGGTTTTGATCAAATTGAACTGGGAGTCACGATGAGTTGGACAAATCCTATGCCGCACCATGATAAACTTTTACGTGCTTTTTGGGAGAATTAGTGGATGAAGTTTGGTCCACATGTCCAATTGCTATCAACATGGGGGATCATCTTAATAACAATATGCCAACTTTGTTATTGACCAAATCTCCCCAGAAGCAAATGATCGAGGGTGGAATTAGAGTGTATGTTGAGGGATATGAACTACATTTTCACATCAACAAAATCCCTCGACCTATGATGAAAGATGGCATAGAAGCGTGTGCAGAACTAAACAATGCTAATGAAAAACAAAATTGGGATGTCAATGTTCAGGGAAGTATACTTAACGATTCTTCTTGTGACACCCAGTTATATACTAACTGTAGGATCCTGTCAAAACAACGTTAGGATCGATAAATGAAGTCGAGACTTACGCTTGCGTACGCGGCACGGTAATCTCGGAACTTCGCCCTCGGATTTGCCACAACGGTCGATACTTCGTCACGGAGGATCGAAGTAGGGTTTCACCACCTAAATCTCTAACTAGAAGAGGATTTTAATGGAAGGGAGAAGAAGAACATAAGATGCCTTATGCAAACTTATGGCATGGAAAAGTGTGAATGAATGCCTTACCCTTGGGTCCTATTTATAGGCTTTAGGGGTGGTTATTGTAGGAAATAACCAATTATAAGCTTATTAGCCTATATTAGCACATTCATTTATCTTCTTCTTTATCCACTTATCAAGTGCCATTTTGCACTTATAAAGTGGCTTTTTCCACTTATCGAGTGGCCTTTTCCACTTATCGAGTGGCTTTTTCCACTTATCGAGTGGTCCTTTTCACACGAGAAAAGGTTCCCTTCGTGCACGCCTTCGTGCACGCGACATCTGAGGTCCGTATACCCTCATACATCCCCTCATGGGTGTATTTATGTCGTCCATATCCAACATCTCCCACTCACACTTGAGGGGATTGTAAGGAAACATCTTTTCCTTTAACTCTTCTGTTTGTCATACCGAGAAATAGGCCGTGTGACCGTCATGCGCATAGAGTCCGCTGTTGTGCACTTGTTAGAGATACACAACACTCCTCGAGGTGCAAATTTGAGTAGATCAACGCATGCTTTACCCTAGATTATTTCTTCACATTCCTTATACTTTATATTCAACAATTGAATCCCATCTGGATTGCAATTGGCTGGCCAGCTTTGAATCTTTAAAGTCCAAATGTGAATGCGAAATTAATCTTCCTCTTCTTGCGATCCTTTCGATCTTGACTTGACTTGCTTTTCTAACATGCCCCGCCGGACCGAATTAACCATAGTCCATAAGTAACATGCTAAGATAGCAATCACCCGGTCAAATCTAAAGAAACCAATTAGAGTCCATAAGGGTAATGAATTAAGACCCATGTGGTCTTTGGGTCTCACATAATAGTAAACTTATTTACTATTCTAACCCAATGGTCAAAAATGCATACGTAGTACAAATACGTATTACAACATCACTCCTTTCCCAGGGAGTGTATGTCTCAATGATGTTGTAAGGATGATGATCAGACACCACAATGTCTGACTTTGAGTCCCTCTTTCTACTCAAATAATCCTTTGGACTCACATCCCGCATTTAGACAGATAGGATTTCAAAATCCTCTTAAATCTTCTGTGAGCATCCATCTGATGCAGATCTTTCATGCGACCATTTTGTTTAAGTCATGACTCTAAATCATTCGTCTGATGATTTTGACTTTAAACAGGTCTCGTCTCTATTCAATCCGTCTGATAGAATAAGGCGGTTGCTCATGTGAGAGAGCCAACCGCAATCTGTCCGACATACTAGAAAGTATAGCTGAGATTTCAAAAATGTACACAAACATTTCTCAAGAAATTCATATGTAATTTTTGAAAAAAGAACTTATTCTTTTATTAAATTTGATCATTTACAGACATGGGAATTCATATTGGTATAACTCAGCTCTTACACAATCCTTGAGATGATAAGTGTTTGTAAAACACATCTCTGGGGATCGCCTTCGTAAGCGGATCCGCTACCATCTCATGCGTAGATATGTACCTTATGTCTACCTTCTTGGTCTTATCATAGTCTTTTGCAAATTTGTAGCGGATATCTATGTGTTTGGTCTTACAATGGAATTTCGGATCTTTGACATAGGCTATAGATGCTTGACTGTCGCTGTGTATGGGTACAGCACCTGAGTCACTTGCATTAATTAGCCTGTCTAAGAACTTCCTAAGCCAAACAGCCTCTTGGACTGCCATGCTAAATGCTACAAACTCGGCTTCCATGGTTGAAAGTGCGATGCAGGATTGTTTCTTGCTACTCCAGAATATTGCACCAGATCCGAGTAGAAAAACATATCCTGAGGTCGATCGTCGCTCATCGAGATCACCCGCCCAATCAGCATCAGTGTAGCCTTCGAGCCTCAAGGCATCTCCTTGATAGCATAAAGCAAAGTCTGCAGTTCCTTTGAGATACCGCATTATCCTCTTAACCGCTTTCCAGTGTACTTGCCCTGGGTTGGATTGGTAACGACTTACCATTCCAACGGTAAAACAGATGTCCGGTCTTGTACACATCGTAGCGTACATAAGACTACCAACTACACTGGAATATGGAACTTTTTCCATAATCTCTTTCTCCTTTTGGTTCTTAGGACATGATTTCAGACATAAATTATCGCTTTTGCTTATAGGAGTATCAATGGACTTGCAGTCCTGCATATTAAATCGTTCTAGAACCTTATTTATATAAGTCTCCTGTGAAAGAGAAAGAAGTTTCTTCGAACGATTCCTTGAAATCTTAACTCCAAGGATATATGCGGCTTCTCCCATGTCTTTCATCTCAAAAACTGATGAAAGCCAAGCCTTGATATCCCACACAAAGCCCTTGCCATTTACGGCTATTAAAATGTCATCTACTTATAGAGACATGATAACATACTTGCTTTTAATCCTCTTGATATATACGTAGTTATCTTCATCAAGCATGGTAAAACCATTTGATAAGACAACTTCTTGAAATCATATATACCATTGCCTCGAGGATTGTTTAAGACCATATATGGATTTAAGAAGTTTACAAACCTTATGTTCGTTTCCTTCTTTTACAAACCCTGTTGGTTGTTCCATATAGATCTCCTCGTCCAATTCTCCATTGAGAAAGGCAGTCTTTACATCCATTTGATGTAATTCGAGGTCTAAGCAAGCTACCATTGCCAGAATCAGGCGAATCGAGGTAAAACGAACAACAGGTGAGAAGGTCTCTTCGTAGTCTATCCCTTCATGTTGCGTAAAACCTTTCGCGACAAGGCGAGCTTTATATCTGTCAATAGAGCCATCAGCCTTATGCTTGATCTTGAGAACCCATTTGTTCCCAATAGCTCTACGTCCTCTGGGTAAGTCAACGAAGTCCCAGACTTGGTTAACTTTCATGGATTCTAACTCCTCTTGCATTGCTTCCATCCATTTGTCTTTAGCAGGGCAAGATACGGTCTGTTTGAAAGTAGCAGGCTCGTCATCTTCTTGTAGTAAAGTCATAAAGGTTTGCGGAAATTCATCCTCAAATCTTAGAGGAGCCAACCTTGTACGACTACTACGTCGTATTTGAGATTCTTCAAGTCCTTGTTGACTCGAATTTAGATCAATTATAATATCACTCCCACTTGGAATGTCGTTAGAATTGCTCCCACATGGATCATTATTCCCGTATGAAATAGGATAATCGTCATTCGTATAATCCATTGGTGAAGGTTGAAACGTATTTTCGTTTTCACGAAGAATTCTCCCACTCGAATGAGATAATCCTTCTTGATCATAAATCTCAAATAGAGATAAGTCCTGACTTATCTCGCCCTGTCTTGGAAACTAGTTTTCCAAGAAAGTGACATCCCTCGACTCAAACTCAATTATCCCACCATTGTCTTCCTGACTAACAAAAACATGACCTTTGGAGTTTTCTGCGTATCGTATAAAGATACATTTCCTTCCCCTTGGCCCAAGTTTGCCATACTTATGGGAGGAAATATGTGCGTAGGATGCACAACCCCAAGGTTTCAAAATGTTTAAGTTAGGAGACCTTTGGTTCCACAACTCATAAGGAGTGGAGCTAACTGATTTCGAGGGTACACGGTTTAAAATGAAAGCGGCCGTTAATAATGCATCACCCCAAAAGGTGATTGGCAAGTTAGCTTGCGCCATCATTGAACGGACCATTTTCATTAAAGTCCTATTTCTCCTTTCTGTAACACCGTTTTGTTGAGGAGTATAAGGCATAGTTACCTGATGTACTATGCCTTTTTCATCACAAAGTTCCTTAAAACTTGTTGATTGATATTCACCGCCCCTATCGGTTCGCAATACCTTAATCTTGCGATCTAATTGATTCTCCACTAAACTCATATAGTTTTTAAAGCAAGCCAATGCTTCACTTTTGTGGGATATCAAATAGATATGTCCGAATCGGGTGAAATCATCAATAAAAGTGATGAAATAGGACTTCCCGCGTCTTGTCTTGACATTCATCGGACCACATATGTCCGAATGGATAAGCTGTAATGGAACCTCGGCCCTTGTACCCGTTCCAAACGGCTTGCGACAAGATTTCCCCACTAGGCAATGTTCGCAGGTCGACATTTCAACCTTTGAAACATTGGATAGAAGGCCACGTTTGGCAAGTCAATCCATACGCGTTGGTCCAATATGACCAAGCCTTGCGTGCCAACAAATCACATCAGACTCATAAGTCATAGAATTTGCAATAAGGAAATTTTCAATACATGAGGAGTCATACATTGTACTCATTACAATAAATCCTTTAAATACAAACCCAGTACCAATAAGAGTATTATTACAACTTAAGTCCACATTACAATCATGAAAAAACCAGTTATAACCAAGACCCATCAACACGACCACAGATATTATATTCCTTCGAATATCTGGAGCGAAGAGAACATCATGAAGTAGGAGAGTGCGGCCGTTGTCCAAGACTAGCTTGCAAGTCCCAACGCATTTCACTTCAACACGTGTGTTGTTTCCTACATAGATCCACTTCGTTCCTTGGGGTATCCGGTGATACTCCATGAAGGACCGTCTATCCCTTGCTATGTGGTCGGTGGCACCTGAATCAATTATCCAAAATGGATTAGATTCCACAAGAAATATTGAACTAGAAACACATATGTAACTAGTATATTTACAAGTTACCTCGTCGCCTCCACTCGTACATGAACGAGCATAGTGACCGAGCTTGTTGCACTTGAAGCACTTGATCCTCTTCAAGTCTTTATTCTTGTGCCATTTCTTGTGCCCACCCTTATGTTTGGGTTTCTTGGTAGACTCAGGTTTCTTATTACGTTCATTAGTGAACTTTGAACGATCTTTCCGTTTCTTTCCCCCGTGTGAGGAACTAGCAACCATGTGCACTTCTGCACTTGGCTTGGCAGCCGCAAGCCGCTCTTCCTCTAATTCGAGGTGCTTAGAAACATCGCTGAAAGTCTTGATGCTCTCATTGTGAGTGAGATGCATCTTCATTTGGTCCCACCCATTTGGTAGGGAACGTATGACTGCTTGGATTTGTTGCTCATCAGTGAGCACATGACCTGCGTCCTTTAACTCCGAGATAAGATTCGCCATATGTCGCAGATGTTTCCCCATGGAATGATCTGGACGTTTCTTATATGAATCGAACCTTATAGTTAAGGCACGAAGTTTGGACACCGATGTGCCATCGAACTTCTCTTCTAGCTTGGACCATATGTCCATGGCTAGGTCATGTTCTCGGAAGATGCGCATTATGTCATCAGCCATACTGCTTAATAACGTAATGCATGCTATCTTGTTCTTCCGAGACCAAGCATCAAAAGCTTCCTTGTCTCGCTGTGTTGGGCCGTAGTGCCCAACTCGGGTTCAATCATTACGTTCTTTAGAGTTTCGAGCACTTCTTGCTCCTCTAAAACGTATTGTATCTTGATGGACCAAAGTTTGTAATTATCACCGTTGAGTTTTTCACCTCTATTTAACTCAGCGACGATATTCTTTGAAGAGGAAGACATTTTACTTTTAAAATGCTGCAAAAGACACAAAACCAAAGGTTTGATCAAAAACATTGCATTGAAAATTCATAAAATATAATTCCCATTTGAAGTGATAATAGAATATCCCATTTGGATAGTTCTAATTTCAACTCCCACTTGGAATGATATTTATAATTTGATAAGTTACTTTCGAAAAATATTGAAGATGTTACTCTAGAATCGGAAAGGTCACTACGTTTCCAATCACCATCTAGAGTAACTTTCAATATTTCTCCCTCACTTTATCAAAGGATAGTACTCTTATAGTACTTTGCAGCGGAAAAGCGTTTTTGAAAACGTATTTTTCAAAATGTATGAAAACCTATTTTTCCAAAAAAAAATATATTTCAACCTAGTACCCTTATGATACTAGTGAAATATTCGGCAATCCCTGGCCATTGCCGGGTTTAAGCCGTTACCGTGCCAAGGTCGGATCCCCCTTTAGGAGATTTTTCTGCAAGCCATCGTCGCCGGCTCCCGTATGGATCCAGGCGTTTCCCCCTTATTGGAGAATTTTGCCGCAGATGACTGCCGTCGGCCCCGTATGGGCTAGGCTTGTAGGTTGCCGGAGCCGAAACCATTGTCAAGGCATCTGGCTAAATTGGTCGACCAATAATCCCGAATTGGTCGACCAATACCGACCAATCAGTTATTTGGCACCCCCTTGGCCAGGGCCTCTGCCCGGGCTGGGGCTGGCCAAGGGCCGACCAAGGGCCTCTGCCCTGGCCCCTCGGCCAGGGGCCCTGGCCCCTCGGCCAGGGCATTGGCCCTGGCCCCTGCCAGGGCCGGCCAGGGCCCCCTGGCCCTGGCCTGGTCTTAGCCAGGCCTGGACTTGGCCACGGCCAGGGCTCCCTGGCCCTGGCCGGGGCCGGCCATGGCCGGCCATGGCCCGGCCATGGCCTATTGGCCTAGGTCGGCCATGGCCCTTTGGCCATGGCCGGCCTCCCCCTTGCATGGGTGGCCGCATGCACCCGCCGGAGGGGTTGTCGTGGTGGTTATTAGCCGTAGCCAACCTCCTCCGCATGGGGGGGTGCATTGCCTTCATAGCCCATATGGCCATGGTGATCATGCACCAAAAGTCATCTTCCCTGATGGGAATAACTTCCATCTTCTTCCTCGATGAAGCACCCGTTCGTCGAGAAAGTAGTTATTCTCTAATGGCCGTGTGCCAAAATGAAAAATTAACATACTTTAAAATTCGTAAACTACGCGCTCCACATGAAGAGAGTTCACATTCCATATGAATGGAGACTCAGCATCCATGAAGAGAGCGAGCTTGACGATATGAACGGTCGGTTCTACCCGTCACGGAAAGTTCCTACCATATTCGTAATGGTAGGAGACCCTAACGTGAAAAGAACAACCGCTGCGTTCTCTCCGTCACGAAGCGTTCCTACCATATCCGTAATGGTAGGATACCCATTCGTGAAAAAGACAACGCCTCGTTCATCGGTTCGACGGGGCGGCGGTTTGACCGGGGCGAACCCGTATGGCTTTGATACCAATGTAGGATCCTGTCAAAACAACGTTAGGATTGATAAATGAAGTCGAGACTTACGCTTGCGTACGCGGCACGGTAATCTCGGAACTTCGCCCTCGGATTCGCCACAACGGTCGATACTTCGTCACGGAGGATCGAAGCAGAGTTTCACTGCCTAAATCTCTAACTAGAAGAGGATTTTAATGGAAGGGAGAAGAAGAACATAAGATGCCTTATGCAAACTTATGGCATGGAAAAGTGTGAATGAATGCCTTACCCTTGGGTCCTATTTATAGGCTTTAGGGGTGGTTATTGTTGGAAATAACCAATTATAACTTATTTGCCTATATTAGCACATTCATTTATCTTCTTCTTTATCCACTTATCAAGTGCCATTTTGCACTTATAAAGTGGCTTTTTCCACTTATCGAGTGGCTTTTTCCACTTATCGAGTGGTCCTTTTCACACGAGAAAAGGTTCCCTTCGCGCACGCCTTCGTGCACGCGACATCTGAGGTCCGTATACCCTCATACATCCCCTCATGGATGTATTTATGTCGTCCATATCCAACACTAACTTCTCTTTTGATGAAGGGGCGATCAAGAAGAATGCGGTAGTCCCATTGATTCGGGAGTGGAGTCGCTTTGTGCATACTTTGATGCTCCATCATCACCAATTACCTATTTTGAGTCTGTGCGCGAAAGCCTATCTTCTGAAGAGGAAATGAACAAAGATTAAACTGAAGATGCTATGCTTTCACATGAAAGGAAAGCAAGGAGTACAACGCCCCCAGAGGTAGAACTGAAGCAATTGCCTTCTAACTTGAAATATGCATTTTGGGCGACAAATTGACTTACCATGTGATTGTAAATGCTAGTCTTGACTCCAACCAACTTGAAAGCTTCTTAAATGTCCTATGAAGCCATAGGGATGTCCTTGGCTACAACATCTTCGATCTGAAGGGGATTAGCAATAGGTTGTGCAACCACATGATCCATTTAGAAAACACAGACGCCACCTCCATAGAGCCTCAAAAGCAATTGAACTCCAATATGGAGGAGGTGGTTAAAAAGAGATCCTTAGATTACTTGAGGCAGACATTATCTATCCCTTTTCTGATTGTAGGTGGGTCAGCCCGGTTCATGTTGTCCCGAAGAAGGGAGGGATGACGGTAATAAAAAATGATAATGGTGAGTTGATATCCACCTGGATGGTAACATGTTGGTGCATGTGTATTGACTACAGAAAATTAAACAAAGCCACCCTGAAAGATCATTAACCATTACCCTTTATTAACCAAATGCTTGAGCGCCTTGCTAAGTATAAATATTTCTGCTATTTGGATGGGTATTCAGGATTGTTTCAGATTCCCCTCCATGAAGATGATAAGAAAAAGACCACTTTCACATGCCCATATGGCATCTATGCATATCGTAGAATGCCCATTGGACTTTGTAATGCTCCTGCCACCTTTCAGAGGTGCATGACATCTATCTTCTCTGATTATATCGGAGATATCATGGAAGTTTTCATGGATGACTTTTTCGTTTTTGGGACTGAATTTGACTCTAGCTTAGCTAATCTAACCAAAGTTTTAAAAATATGCCAACAAAATGATGTGACTTTTAATTGGGAAAATTTCCATTTTATGGTCATCGAGGGGATAGTTCTTGGGAATCTAGACTCATCAAAGGGAATTGTGGTAAACATGGCTAAAATTGAAGTTATAGAAAAGTTACCTCCACCCATCAATGCGAAGGGCATTAGAGGATTCCTTGGTCATGCGGGGATTTACTGATTCGGATTGAATATTAATCCCCCATTTAGCCCTATTTTGTGCTCATATAACGCTCAATTGGTCTCTAATACGTTTGTATTTTGAATATCATCATTTATTAGAGAAATCACCTTATTTGAGCACTAAACAGTAATAAACTGAGTATTTCTGCACTTTTTATATTTTTCATGGCTTGGTCTCGATCTCACAATTCCAACGACTATTTATTTGTATTTTTCTGAGATTTGTGCTAATTACTGTGAATTTTTGAATGCAGAATACACTTTAAATGGAGAAATACGGTCGAAAATAAGCAAATACGTGTCGAAATACGATTCCGTATACTACGTTTCGACCAAAAAGCGGGCCACGTGGCGTCCATCCATCACTACTCTGCCTGATCCAACGCGCCTGAAGATACGAGGACGTGGACGAAATCGATCCGTCGGATTGAGATCCAACGGGTAGGAAAAGAACCGCGGCGCAGCAAACGCATTCAGCGGGACACTCGGCATCATCTAAGAGATCTCGCGCCTAATCCGATGGCTCAAAGAGCGGGGTAACACGGTGTTTTCTGGACCGACAGATCGGTATCCAACGGCTTCAATTCACCCCGAAGCGGAGCGATGTGGGTGCCGCTCTCAGGCCACGTGGCTTCATCTCAAATCATTCCCGCCAGATCCGACGGTCGCAACGCAGCCCAAGTAGACGAAGAGCGGGCGAATTCTCTGGCGATGTGGCGACTTCACAACGGCCCATGTCGTGATCGGACGGTGGTGAATCAACCCGAGCTGGGTTAGGATGCAAATTGAAGCGAGCGACGTGGCTCTTCGCATAGCGTTGGATCTAGATCCAACGAATCACAATTCATCCGAATTGAGTTCGGAGTCATTGAGCTTAGCGGGCGCGGATCCGATAACAAGGCCACATGTTTTCACCGAATTCGATCCCGCCTGATCGGACGGCAAAGATTTGGAGCGGCTTGCGTGTTGGGTTTAGGCGATTTGGGTGTAGGTTTTGAACCCGATAAGCGACTTAAACCCGCAATGCCTTGTATTTAAGGTATTCTAGGGTTTTTGCTCCGTATTCTGGCGTATTTTGGGATTTTTGGAGCGGCTACTGTGCGTATTTCTCCAGGAAAAAATTTTGAAAAATTCCAGAGCCTATTCTTCTTATTTCCAGAGAGTTTTGGTGTCTTTGGAGATTTGGTGATAAATTCTTGAACTTATACCCCGTATTTGGTGCCTTTTCATTGTATTTTGCTATTAGAACGATGTATTTTGCTATGAAACTTGATTTTTCTTGCACCATGCATGGCTAATCTCCTTGTGCTATGGTTATGATGTAATTAGGAGTATGTAGTCGCTAAATTTCATGTCTTTAGCCCTATTATCATGTCAAAATTGCTCGTAACGTTGATTTCTACAACGTATTTGTTGGGTATTTGCTTATTGTTGATATTATTTATGTTCCCTATCGCTAGGCCCTGATAAGGCTAGCTAATTCATGTTCACTAATCTGAACTTATCGTTGCGTTTATTGTTCAATGAAATCGATGTTGCTAGTAATACGTATACGGCTAGTTTGACTAGTTTCTATCGATCCATCTTCCGACGCCTTCACGCCTTAACCGGGTGAAGCGTTGTGTGATATTGAAAGACATGTTATTTCAGCGACTTTAAACTCCTAATAAAATCACAACCGTAGCATATTTATCTCATTGATTACCAAACTTTCGAAACACCGTAATACTTTTTAGGAACCACTTCTTCGATACCGATCATTAAACCATTTTTCACCTTCACAAAGGTGGTTATTCTCTTAACCGTATATTTTATTTGATTAGTTGAATTTGTGTTATCTCAGGTCGACTTGTCCCAAGGATTCGACTCTGGACTCTCCATGTACTACTTGTTCGATCTCCTGCACTTGGGAGTAGATCTCACGTTATTTGAGATGAGGCAAGCATTTACAACCGCTTCATCAAGTATTTCGCTCAAATTGCACATCCACTTACTGCTTTGCTTGCTAAAGATGCACCTTTTGTTTTTTTGACGATTGCTTGCATGCTTTTAATATGATGAAGGAGGCACTTATTTTTGCTCCCATTATACAGCCACCAGATTGGTCTCTTCCTTTTGAGTTGATGTGTGATGCTAGTGACCATGCAGTTGGAGCAGTATTAGTGCAGAGAAAGTACAAGAAGCTACAAGTGATATATTATACAAGAAAGACATTGGATGAAGCACAAAGAAACTACACCACTACTGAAAAAGGAGCTTTTGGCCTTGATCTATTCGATTGAAAAGTTTCACTCTTATCTTCTTCGATCAAAGGTAATAGTGCATACGAAACACGCCACATTGAAATACCTCCTGTACAAGAAGGAGGCCAAGCCTAGGCGCATAAGGTGGGTTCTTCTTCTACAAGAATTTGACCTGGAAATCAGAGACTAAAAAGACGGATAATCTTGTGACGGATCATTTATCAAGGCTAATTCATGAAGGAGAAGATGGAAGCTTACTAATCGATGACACATTTGCTGAAGAGAAGCCTTTTGCTTTGGAACCCTTGGAAGCACCTTGGTTAGTAGACTTCGTGAATTATTTGGCTTGTGGTATCAAGCCACATGGGTTAGCCATGCAACAAAGGAGAAAGTTCATACATAAGACCCGGAGCTATTTTTGGGAAGACCCATGCCTCTTCAAGACATGCAAGGATGGTATCATACAGAGATGCATTTCGAAAGATGAAGCCACCTCTATCATTTCACATTGTCAAAATATGCCATGCTGATGACATGCAGCCACTTCCAAGACCACTACAAGATATTGCAATGCAGATTCTATTGGCCTACCATGTTTAAGGTTGTCAAGAAGTGTGACAGATGTCAGAGGACGAGAAACATATCCAAAGAGAATGAGATGCCAATGAAGCCAATCTTAGAGATCGAGCTCTTTGACCATTGGGGCATTGATTTCATGGGACCCTTCCCATCCAGCAAGGGGAATAAATACATACTGGTGGCCGTCAACTATGTTTCGAAGTGGGTGGAAGCTATTGCAACCCCAACCAATGACGCCAGAGTGGTTGCCAAGTTCTTCAAATAAAACATTTTCCCCTGCTTTGGAGTTCCTAGAGCATTGATAAGCGATGGAGGGATCCATTTTATCGAGAACAAGTTCGAAGCCATGCTAAAGATGTACTGGGTACACCACAGAGTTGTAGTAGCCTATCATCCTCAAACAAGTGGGCAAGTGGAGGTATCCAATATGGAAATCAAGCAAATTCTAGAAAAGACGGTTGATAAGTCTAAGAAAGATTGGTCAATGAAACTAAATGATGCATTATGGGTATACCACACAGCTTTCAGAACTCCCATCGGTACCACCCCGTACCGACTAGTATATAGGAAGGCATGTCACTTGCCGGTAAAGTTGGAACACTGTGCTTATTAGGCCATCAAGACTCTCAATTATGACTACAAGAGCAAAAGAGTACGACGACTCCTTGATATCAATGAACTTGATGAAATTAGAAGAGACGCCTATGAGAGCTCCAGAATATACAAAGAGAGAACCAAAATCTTCCATGATGCCTGCATTACGGTGAAGAGCTTCAATGTGGGAGAGAAGGTCTTACTATTCAACTCTAGGCTTCGACTCTTCCCCGGAAAGTTGACATCCTGTTGGTCGGGACCATTCACCATATGCCATATGCATCACGGAGGAGCTATTGAGGTCGAAGGAAATGACGGAGCACCATTCAACGTTAATGGGCAAAGACTAAAGCACTACTCCATGGGAGATCCTACCATGAAATAAAGAGCATCTACCTTAGAGATGCTTGGACTAAAAGCTTGTCAACCCTACTTGAAGAGGTTATTGAGGAAGCCACGCCATATGCCATCAATGCTTTACAAGTGGATAGTTTTGATGGGGAGCCAAATTCTGAAAGTAGCCCCCAACTTAAAGACACCATGTACCCTCTCACCGAAGAGGAGGAGAATGACACTGATGTCATACAGATAAGAGAGCTATGCAAACTCTCTTTTGGGAAGCAACAAAAGCAAGCGCCGCCGGTGAAAACTTCAATATCACGGAAAAAGAACTTGGAGCCTTTGAAGGCCAAGAACAAAAGTTATGGGGAGTCATCTCCCACCATTATAAGAAGGGAGGTGCCAATCGAGAAGGCCAAACAAGAAGACGTGGAGCGTACAAATCCTACTGGTCTCCTCATCAAATTCGACATGCGCATCTCCTATGTGCCGAATATCACGCGCATAATGTAAAATCACGAGGGGTCGAGCTCAGGACCATAAACGAGCGCTTATCGGGAGGAAACTCGACATTTCTATCTTAGTCTTAGTTGATTTCTAGTTTTTATTTTGTTTTAGACTCTTATTAGTTTGATATATCAAGAGTTAGGAAAAGAACTGACAATGGGCAACGTTTTTAATTGCAGGTAGAAGATACGAGGATGCCATTCTAATGGAGAGTGCCCATGGTGATGGAGAGCCGCGCTATGGACTTGTTTGAACGAGAAAATGAGGAGGAAGCTGAAGACTGAAGGAGAAAAAGAAGATGGAGAGAAACAGAGAACAAAGAGCTGAAAAACAAGACTCACTCGACCGAGTGAAATTTTCACTCGAACGAGTGAGGAACTCACTCGACTGAGTGACACCACTGATCAGGGAAGTACTAAAAACGCATTCTGTACATTTATACCACTCGACCGAGTGACTATGTTACTCAACCGAGTGGATCCCTGTAACAAAAACCAGAATTTTAATGCCCTGTAAGGCCTATCCACTCGACCAAGTCATTAGTTCACTCGACCGAGTGACTAATCCACTCGACCGAGTGGGAGACTGTAGCAGAAAAACTAAAAAAATATTGTTCTGTCCCATCTTATTACTCGACCGAGTGACTTAACTCACTCAGTCGAGTCACTCGACCCAGCTACTACGCTAAAAACTAGAATTGAAATTGCATTGGTCTACTTGACCGAGTGATCAAGGTCACTCGGCCGAGTGACTGAAGGCGGCAACACCATATTAAGAAGGGCCTCAAATCCGAGGGCTTCTTGCCTCAACCCGATAGCAGCAAAACCCCTTTTACCCCTTACCCCATCCACTCGCCTGAGCTCCCCCTCTTACTCGACCACCGCGATAACTCCGGCCACCTCCGGTCGACCTCCTCCGGTCGACCTCCTCCGACCGAGTCCGACCATCCCCTTCCTCCATCAAGCCCTATTTCACCCTCTCTCATCTCCTTTTCATCTAGTAATCCCTAATCCAAATCAACCCTATTAATCTCAATTTTATCATGATCAATCCCAATTATTTTGAATTCTTAAAGCTAATCAACATTTTTTGTGCATCAGGAAAGTTTGGGGGATCCTCCTTTTTGTGCATTACGGAGAAGAAGCTTGGGGGAGCCACCCCGCACTCAGAAACTAGTTTGGGAGTCGCACTGTTCGCTCGGTACACTCGTTCCTTATTATTTTCGAGCGATATTCTTGCATTTCTTTTAGAGTGTGTCACATTCACGGCATTACGCAATGCCTCCATGCACTAGATCTAGTGGTAGGTAGCCTGCTTTCAAGAGGAAGAAGACTGGTGACCCCGGTCCTTCTTCTTCTGGGACATCGCCTCCTCCTTTACATAGAGACCTCATCCATGCACTGATAGCACCTCCTGTACCACCAGCATAGCCACCTACATCCATAGAGACGTATGAGATCACTTTCAGAGATGGCACACACACGCGCCAAATATGAGAGGATCTCCAGGTGTCAGATCATCCCCACTAGGTTCGCTCACATTTCGACACTAGAGCGCCTAAGGGTATTCCAGGGGCTGCATCAGCTGTACGATAATGTCGGTTGGGGATGTATTTTTGTCTGTGTCAGTGAGCACATACATTTACCCGACACTCGAGGTCTTGATTTATATTTGTAGGACTCCTATAGGCTATTCCTTTTGACTCATGGACTGGGAGTGTGATATTTCGCACGACACGGTCCGTGCATACTTTCACTGGCCCCCGGTCCCTGACCCCGATAGAGCATATGGCCCTAGCCACCACACCCCTTCTGTCTTTTCTGCTGATGCATTCTGGACAAATATCATAGGCATACCACACTTCGACCCTATTAGGGTGAAGGCCTCTTCCATAGTCCACCCATGCCTGCGTCTTGCACAGTGCCTCCTGGCGACCACCATCCTAGGTAGTACAGAGGTTAAGACTATATCCATACCTGAGCTATTCATGCTCTGGGAGATGCCACGGGAGAGAGCTTATGAGGATGGTGGGGATGTCTTAGTCCCTGCCATATCTATTGATGTCGCTAGTAGGTACTTCGACAACATTATTTCCATGCTCGCCCCCACCAAGGCGATTTGTTGTGGCGGTCTGATCACCCTCTTGGCCCCTAGTTTAGACATCCAGTTCACTACTGACCTGCGTCGTATTATGGGCCCCACTACCCTTTCTGACTATGTTCTGGCCTGCATGCACATGATCCGACCACACAGACAGCGCCATTGGGTCTGGCTACATGGTCCCTTTTTTGAAGATTATATTGTGCTTCTGAACCCCGTTCGGACCCACGTAGGACCAGCATGTGCAGAGTGGAGGTTCCCCATGGACATTCTCATCCCACATGTATATATGCTAGAGCCCGATGAGGAGAAACATGATCACCCCGTTGAGCCTCACCCACCTGAGATCCCCATAGTTCAGCCTGCCTCTGATCCACTTCCTAGACCCAACACATCTGTCTCCACTTCTGCTCATACTGAGAGTTCCACATCCACACCCATCCTCGAGAGTACCATGGCTGTGTCTGATCCTGCCCCATTCATTCCTGAGAGTGTTGATCCTTCCATTCCTACGACCGTAGAGACCCTCACCTCATTTGAGATACCGACTTCTGGGGTGACCTTATCTTCAGTTTTCATGCCCACCCCACCTTTCGATATTCATGTCTCTACTGTCGCCGTATTCTCTGAGAATGTCATGGTGTCTGTCACCACATCTGTTTACATAACCTCTTTACCCTCCTCCACCTCTACCGATATTCCACTCACATCATCTGTTGCACCCATTTCAGCGAGCATTCATGTGTCTCAGCCTCGCCTGTAGGCTAAGCATCCTATTGTGAGCCCCGCTCCGCACACACCCCATAGTAGCTCCACTAGTTTTTGGTGGCAGTGTGAGTCCAACTCGTATACGTGCACGTCCCTCCCCCTCCGCTCCTGAAGACAGAGACTTGTGCCTACGTGTAGTCGAGTAGATAGTCACTGGACTTAGAGTCGATTTTCAAGCCATCACCCAGTTCGTTGCTGCCCAGCATACCCATGTAGCCCTTATCCCTCAGCTGATGCTGAACCAGATTTTACAGCGCCTGCTGCAGTAGCAGCCAGCCCCTCCACCATCCCCACCCATTAAAGGGAGGTGATGGTGAAGCACCTGAGTAGGCACTTCACTTGATGCATGTTATTCTTTTGCTCCCTTCTCTCCCCATTATTTTGCTTGCCCCTCTGTCTTCACTTTTTAGGGCACCATAGTTCCAGCTTAGGGGAGAGTACTTTTGATCACCTTTGCATCCATCCCATCATTTTGCATGCTTGCCGTGCATATCTTTATTGTATATACCATCATGTAGATTCATCGGGTTTTTTCTTTTATTATATTTCCTTACTTTTCATTTTGCATCTTCTCCGCACCCACGCACCCCTCTCTTTTATGTCCTAGTACCACAATTTGCACATTGAGGACAATGTGATGTTTAGCTTGAGAGAGTGAGTGTACTCATGCACTTTTATTTTCTCTATTTTCATCTTTATTTTCATTTTTCTTTATTTTTCACTTATTTTCACACTTTTTTTTCATTCTTCCATGCATCATATTTTCTTTACTTTTAGAGCGCTTGCATGTGTATAGTTAAATTTTATTTTATCCTTACTTCTTTTACTTTCTTTGCTAGAGATTAATTCGTTGAGATGAATTTAGCTTGAACTTCACTTTACCCGTGCACATATCTTTCGCAACACTATTGTCTTTATTTCTGATATCATTTACGATACACTTGTGTGCACTTGACAAAAAGAACTTCCAATGTGATATTTATTGTCTATGAATGAATTTTAACATTGACTCGTCTGAGAGTTACCTTATTACATACTCTTTGTAGAAAGCACACCAAGATTCGTGCATTGACTGCATTATATTTGGAGACTGCTTTCATATCCCTATATCACTTCTGATTTGCATGAATTTTGTACTAAAACTTCGGGTTAAATGAACTAAATGTCATTTGATATGAATAGACTAGTTTGCTTTTAGAAATCAAACTGAGTAGATGACATTACCCTGCTTAAGTAGTTATGCACATACAAAGAGTGAACTGAGTGATATGATATATTCTTTCTCCACATATCTTGAAAACATTTCTATACATATTATCATTGGAAATTCTACCCTAAAGTGACTCTTATTTTTTGCATCTTTCCCATACTCCAAAAAAAAGTCAACAAAGCTCCATGATCCCAAAAACACAAAAGAATATATCTTTCTTTGGGGATTGTACTTGTGTATATATGGATTTTAAAAAACGAGAAAAAGAAAACATTATTGTATATACAACATCCCTTCCTTTCTTTTCTTCCATTTACTTTTCTTTTATGGAACCAAAATACTTGGGAAAAACAATATTCTATACATTTGATGCCATTACGCTTATAAATAAGCTTGGGGGAGGAAATCTAATTATATGTGAGAGAGTGATTACTTATATGTGCATGACTACAAAAGCTAGATAATCTCTAATACTTAGGAAGATGCCTATGGGTATGACGACATCTATGAGTTGAAAAATAGACATGAAATTCATGAGACCACATCTTTCCATTCTCATATGTATGCATTGCGTTATATCTCTTATAATCCAAGTAGAAGCAGTCAATTGAAAAGTGTGTTGTCTATGAACATGTATATCGTTTTCTATGCCTTAGACGATGTTTAAAGTTAAAATGATTTCATATGTTATAAGATTCACATTGTTCTCTGTATTTATATCAAGTGTGCCTTTTATGAAATGATATCGAACTAAAAGCGATAGTGATATTTATGTTCGTTATTGGTGATTTTTGGTTAGTGAATTTGAGTTCTGAGAGAGTGATCTAGCATTTCCCCTCTTCGCATTCTTTTCGATTTATTTGATTTTCTTTCTTTTTATTCGCCAAGTTCGCTTTTTACACTTTATTTCTGCATATTTCCATGCCATATCGATTGCTCATATCGTGCATTTAAAGCTTAAAGACGATTTCACGACGAATTTCACTATTTCTATGTTTCATTGGATTCTCAGGAAATAAGGAGCAATCGTGAGAATTTTGGAGCTAGGAGCATATATACACGTGCCGGAGCATCAACGACGACGATATCGAGGAGCTCACGGTGCTTGAAGAGGTCAAGAAGCGAAAGGAGGAGAAGAGAAGAAGGAAGGAAGCGAGAAGAAGAAAAAGACGAAAACTCGGCCTACACGGCCGAGTGGCACAACCCACTCGACCAGTGAAGTAGATACCCCCAGCCCCAGCCAAAGAAGAATGTCAAATCCACTCAGCCAAGTGAAACTTTCACTCGACCGAGTGGAGAGAAGAAAAGCTGGAGGTAGAACACCATTTCTAGAGAAGTCTGCAGGAGATCTCACTCGACCAAGTAAGCCGACCACTCGACCGAGTGGCCAGAGAAGACAGAATGCTAATTTTTGAAGACTTTCTGTAGAAAATGCCACTCGACCGAGTGACAGTTTCACTCGGCCGAGTGCACCGCTGGCCCTGATCTGAGAATTAGGGTTTGCTTCAGGTTGAGGGTATTTTGGGCAGATTTTTTTTAGATTTTTGAGTTAGTATAAATAGGTAGTTTTGAGAGCCGTCAAAGGGGGGCGATACAGCTAGAGTTCTAAGGAGAAGTTTTATTTTATTTTGCTATTGCTTAAGGATTAGAGTGCAATGTTTTTAATTTTCTTTATGGATTAAAGCTTGGAAAACAATTGGTTTGTCTAAACTCATATTATTTCTAATTTTTATGATTAATTTCTTTTTAAATTTCTTATCTATGATGATTTCTATTGCATCTACCAATTGTATTACTTTGATCATGTTGAATTGTGAGTAGTCTCTTTTTGCTCTAGGGCAAAAGGGATGAACCCTATGGATTTAAAGTTTGATATGTGAAATCTATTGAAAACCCTTGTTGTTAAACTTATTTGAGGGTTAGATTATGGTTAGTTTACTACAGATAGCTAGGGATTTCTATTGGATCTTGAGAGCTCGAGATAAGATCTTGGACTATAGGAAGTCCTAGATATCCGATTTAGATATATAATGAGATTCCCTAGAGTTGGTGCACGAGAGTGACCAAAACTAGCATCTTTATTATATTTCTCTAATTATATTCGTCTGTACGATGGTAAGACAAGTACGAACCACAAAGATCTAGACTCGAATTCACGTTACCCAAGAGCAAACTTGATTTGGAATTGAATTATATTGTCGATCTTAATGCTAATAGTTTTAACTAGGCTTGCACGAGAGCGAAGTTCTAATTTAGATTATTATAGACTTGCCTAGCGCAAGAGCGTGCGATGGTTCCAAATTTAGTTGCGACAATTTCACCCTAAATCAAGAGTAGTAATATGGAAGTTCATATTTACATCGACGCTGAAAGATTATAGTTAGGATACCCAAGCCCTAGATATTTTTATTGATTGAATTTACAACCGACATTTTATACGCTTTTGACACCATAAATCCTCCACCATTGTTCCATCTCTGCTAAGTAACCAATATAATACCAACATTTCCTTCATGTGATTCGATAACCGCTCACCACTAAATTGTACGCTTGCGGTAAAACGACATTGTTTCTGGGTATACATCTAGAGTTGGTCAGAAACTTGCACCAAGCTCCAGATCTGAGAAGATACACTAAATATGAGCAAGCTCGGATCTAAGCTTAAATAAAGATTCCATCTTGTCCTTAATTCTCCTTTGCTCCTAATCAGGCTCTAGTAAAACTATGAATGGGTTCGTATCGGATCCGAAGTCTTGACGGGTGATCCACTTAAGGTGAAACTTTTTAGAGCGCGTGGTTGACTCAGCGATAAGGGTGTTGCTCGGCTCAGGATGTGTTTTGGCTCGAGACGCGGTTCAGCTCGAGAGAAGCGGCTCAGCACCAACGCGGGGCATTGCTTCGGATATAGAGAAATGCTGCTGAAAATGACACTTCGTATTCTACGAAATCAAAGTGAAAGGTATATAGTTTAATTTACATGCGTTTATAATTGCTGTTAGATAGATTTACCTTTAGGGGTTGGTCGGACCCAACCTCGGGATAGTAGAGATTCTGGCTAAGGTTATTTCTTTAGGGCTTTCTTTGAATGTTTTAAGATGTTTTTCCGCTGCTTTTATGCTTTCGTCGTCCGCTCGACTTAGGCTGAACGTCGATTTTATAGCCCTACGGACCTAGAAAACCCTTTAGTGGTATCAACGCCAGTCTACATTGATCTATGTTTTTGCAATTATAAAGTGCATATGATGTAGCATGTTTCCCCATCAGATGGAGGTTTTTTAATTAAGCTATTAAATTGTCGTTCCATGTGATGGTTTTATCTTCGAAAAAAATATTTTTTGAAAATTAGATCTAATTTTAAAATCATGCGATACATTTAATAATAAGATATTTATATGATAATTTTTAATGTAACTTAATTTAATGATATATTTTATAGTTGCATGCTTAGCTAAATTTTATGAGATAATTTTAGGTGATCTATTATCATGCGAAAATGTTTAGTTGATATTGGTTATATTATTTCTTGTTGATTATATATTAATACAAGAAAATTTTTTAGGATAGCCATTAAAAGCTTACAGAAAATTATAAGATAATTTTTTGATGCACATGCTATGATTTAAAAAATTATTGCAACAAATTAATCTCCTAATACTTGATTAGGCTAGTAGCCCGCTATAATAATAATAATTTAATTGTTCCAATAATAATTTTGAAAAAAAGTTATGTTTTAAATTGCTGCAACTTGAATTTTAAATCACTAATACGTGATTAGGATAGCTCCATAAAAATCATTATAGTTGATAAGGATATTAATAAAAGTTATTAACAAATCCTAATATTTTTGAATTTTAGGATTCAACTAGTTGATAGAATTAACTAGTTTTAATGAATCCATTTCAAGTCGATGTCATACACATGAATAATTAGTATCCTTAAAGGATCATGATCCAGTCTAGCGTTTTTTGACTAGTGGTGTGGATCACCTTAACTCGATTTGAGATAGTGATCCTGGCCTGGCCAAATCCCTGGCCATGTTCTGATGGACCACAAGGATGCAAATTATGATTATGTGAAACCATTGATTACTTCTAGTCAATTACGTTTAAAATCTTCTTCAAGATTAGCCATAGCCTTTGTAACGACTGGTTTCCTTGTATCTGAATTTATTATAATATAATATATGTTTTGGTGGATTTTCTCCTCTTGTGTGGTTTTCGTCTCTGTAACTTTCTTTTCGATCGATTCGTCGTATTTTCTCGTTTCTTCCTTAGGGTCGTCGATTTCGAAGTACGTCGTTTGTGACGGGCTTCATAACGGTCATATCTAACTATTAGATCAAGCCTAGGAGTCTTAGGATTCGATCACGGGGCCTCGCGCTCCGTATCGGAACTTTTGGTGCTCATTAGCCGGTGTAAGAAGGGGCACCGACCGACTAGATGACGATCCAGTCGGTCGGCAATCCTTCTTGGACCGACTAGTGAGCTTTCTAAATTTTCTCAGGAGTTACTGTTTATCGTTAGTCGGTCTAAGAAGAGTTGTTGACCGACTAAGTTGCAAACTAGTCGGTCAGCAATGCTTCTTTAACCGACTAACACATCATCTTAATTTTAGTTGAGTTATTGTTTACTCTTAGTCGGTCTAAGAACGTTCATCGACCGACTAGTTGCTAAACTAGTCGGTCAGTACTTGTTCATGGACCGACTAACTCTAAATCCTATTTTCGTTCAGGAGTTACTGTTTACACTTAGTCGGTCTGCGTTGATCGACCGACCGACTAGTTGCCAAACTAGTCGGTCAGTGGTTGTTCTTTGACCGACTAGTCTGTGTTGAAACCCTAAATTCTGGGCAGCCGCCAGCTCAACCTATAAATACCCAACCCAAACGTTTTCATCTTCTCCAACACGACCCAAAGCCCTAGTTTCTCCCCCATTGAGCCCCCATCTTCCTCCAAGCTTCAATCCTTCATTCCAAACCCTAAATCCATCATCCAATCCATCCATTCACTCCATCTACCCCTCAACTTCCCCAAATCTCCATCAAAACCCATCAAATCCCCAAAATCCCCCAAAACCCTAGTTTCTCCAAACTTCCCCAATCCTTTCTAGATCTGGTCCTAGGGTTCCCCGGAGTGTTTCATCCGCCTCCTCTCGGTAAGAAATCAATCTACCGTTGTTTTCATATCCTATTGTAATTTTTATGAAACCCTAATAAAATACTTGTGTTTTGATGATTGTTCCCCATAACAGCGATTCCCCGTAGGCTAGCATCCGCGGAAACGAACTTTCATAACCGTTCTCCCCGGTGATAGGCAAGTGAAACTTGCATCTCTTGTTTTGGGCCATGTCTTAGGCCATTACATTGTTTTAGCGTAAGAGAGACTAAACGGTGAAACGATAGCCGTTTAGACGCCATTGACCTAGCTTGACAACGAAGCTTGGTCCGTCACCCTCATCATGCTTGTATGTCACGTTTAAATTCAATTAACGGTATGAAATCATTTGTTCATGTCATTGCATAGTGATTAATCATTGTGATTGTGTAGCACACGCTACAATATTATATTCCTGGCTCGTGTTCCAGAAGCGAGCCCTGTAGTTGGAAACCCCAACGCTCGGATACCGGCTAGGCACCTGTGTTGCGGGCACAACCCTATGCCAAATACACTTCCTGGCCCGTGATCCAGAAGCGAGCCAGTGTGTTGGCATTGCCAATGCTCGATACACATATGGGTGGGGTAAGAGATATGCGACCACCTGAGCACGAGATGGCCTGATCCGCCACTCCAGCTAGCAGGCGAAATCTCTAGTGCACAAGTGATTAATAGTGATAGAGATAAGCGGCCTGAGCCACGAGCGGGCCAGCAGGTGGACTCTCTATGCACTAAGTGATTAACAGTGATAAGTGATAAGTGTTAAGTGATAAGTGATTAGTGATTTGGTAGCTTTTGCTACATCGTGCGTGTTTGCCTCTCTTTTAACTATAGCATCATACTTAACTGCCATGCCATTGTTTAACATTTAAATGCTAGGTTGTTAGTCACTTTCAGTTTCCTTGCCCAAGTCTTTTTAGACTTGCTGACATGTGCCCCTTTCTCTTTTGGGTGACGCATGTTAGACCTTGAGCCTGAGTTGCCTGCTGAGGGTGAGGTGTTTGCGGACGCCGAGCTTGAGCCCGTGTTGGACGGGGAGTACGTGGACACTGGGGACCAGTCCTAGTGTCTCCGTTGTGTTTTACTTTTTGTTAGACAGTTGTTTGTTATCGGTGCGTGGCACCTATACTTATTTATGTCGTTTCTTTTGTTTGGCCTTGTTCTGGGCCCTTAGACTCTTTCCTTTAGCCTGGTGGCTTTTCTGTGATGTTGAATATTTTGTGGACAAATTGTGGGATTGGTATTTTATATCTGTCTCATATTATTATTATTGTTGTTGTTTCGTTTGCAATTACAGGGACCTGCTTATACTAAATATACGCTTATCGAGCGTGTAGCTTCACCGCTCCACGCTCGTGCGGACCTTCTCACGCCTCGCCTCCATTTTTGGGAAGCGGGTCGTGACAGCCTTCCTTGCTTTTGGATTTTTTGGAAACCAATGATTCATGTTATAATTGTTGAGTCAACTCAAGCTGTAACAAGGCTATATTTTGTTTACTAATTCCATTAAACATGTGATGTAGTTCGACTTAACCCAAACCGTCGCGTCGTGAACATAAACGAGTGCCAGTGTAAGTTAGGATTGGACAAGAAAGCAAGGGGTCTGACTAGACTAATCGTTATGATTTGTTCAGCCAATTAAATGTCAAAAGTGACAAGGGGTAAAAATCGATAAGGGAATCACATACCATGTGATTAATGAAGAGTCATCTACCGATCACTGAGTTGAGCAACTTGTTGAGTCAACTCAAGGTTATGAGACCCAGGGTGGTCGGGTCCCTTTCCCACTAAATTTAATTATTTGTTCATCTATATGGCTTAAGATGATCTCTAAAATAGTGGGAGGATATTGTTGAATAAAATCCAATTTAACTATATTTAAAAATCATTGAACATATGCTAAACTAGGACAGTTTTATGTTTTACCGTTGGAATCCAGGTAATAATATCATATTGGAATATGTTAACTGGTCAAAATGGTTGGATAAGGAATATCGACTTAAAATCAAATTTGATAGTCTAAACCAAGTTCTCACTGATCTTAAAGTGTCCTTCTTAGCACAGTCTTAAGGACCTTCTTAGCACAGTCTTAAGGACAATGATTTCCTTGAGCTCTGGGTCCAATAATATAAATGTACGCTACCTGTCACTCGCCTCTATGAGAGGCAGCTTGAACATACTGATATTCAAAGAAAGTTTCTCCATACAATTTGTTGAGTCAACTCAAAGTCGTATGAAAAGTGGTTTCGATCCACAAAGTTCGAAACTTCGATCAAACTGTTTGACTTGAAGATGAGTGCATGAGTGGTGCAAAACCATGTATCCAAATCAAATCTTGAGTTAAACAACTTGTTGAGTCAACTTAAGGTTGTGAAGCTCAAGTGTTTGGATACATGAGGTGCTTGCATATCTAATATTTTTGTTGGAAAAAGTATTGTCTAAATATGATTTAGAACGAAGAAGGCAGTGAGGAAGTCAGTTGAGAAAGAAAGGTTTGACTATCGTAAGAAAAGGCAAAAGTAGGAGGATTGAAAATGAGACATATTTGATGTCACGGTTTCAGGAAAATTGTTATACAAAAGGAGTTCACATTTTGGTGAATGTCGTCACTTTGCTTCTGAAGCAATGTTTTGGTGTGAGTAATTTGTATAACGATATTGAATTATTTGTTAATACATGAATGCACAAGTTATAGAAAACTTATCTATGGCAAAGAATACTAGGCCGTACCGAAGAGAATAGATTAGCCAAGTCACATAAAGAGAGGGCAATTGACCTCTCGTATTTTGAGTCGAAAGACAATTATGAGTCTTATCTTAAAGGTATGATGGCCAAAACTCATTCTGTAAGACAGTGGGAGAATGAGTTGGAGAACTCGTAGTCTCATACATATGGATGTATCCCGACCTAAGTCAAAATTAGCCTAGATATGTTATACTTATTTTATTACGACATCGTTCTTGATGAAACACAAGTTTGATAAAATAGAGATCACAATGATAGAAGTATTTGAGATACTTCGATCAGATAGAAGAGAAGAATACTTAGCTATGTAATTCTTGCATAATTAAAAGAAAATGAGATTTTCTCTCAAGTCAAGTCTCATAACACATTAATATGTTGGAAAGCATGAATCACACTTTATTAGACATGGTGTGATACATGCCAAGTGACTCTGAGTTACAATCCTCCTTAAGGGTTAAGCCCCAGATAATAATGCCTAGGTTCTTGATAAGGTTCTGTGAGAACATTATCAATATGATATTCCTCAAATTAATCATTAGGAAGTCACAGGATACTCGAGCCTCGTAAGAGAAAAAGTCGAGTAAGACATCATAGTTGATGATGACCTAAACAACTTCAAAGGTGCCATTTGGAGTAGTGACTCTATGAAATTGCTTGATGCAATTCGAAAAGGTCCGTGCACGTAAATAAGGTATGGACCATAGTTGACGTGCCCAGGGAATGTGTTTCCTTTGGATGCAAGTGAATCTTCGAGACAGAAGATTAGTACATATGGAAAAGAGTGAAGTACAAGTTATGCTGGCTGAGAATAGTTGTCATCAGAACTCCTACAAATAGACTGTGATGAAACTTTCTTGCCAACAGTTGTGTATAGATCTATTCGGATCAGTCTCGATGTTAGTGCTCATGATGACCATGAAAACTGGTGTACATATATATAGTATGTTTTCTAATATGATTTAGAAGAGCAAACTCATATGATACAGCTGGAGAGTTTTCAAAGTTAATGGGAGTGAATATAAAGCATGTGAGGCATCAAGGAGCCGGAACATATGTTTTGACAAAGTGATCAAAGAGTTTGACACTTTTGTCAAAAATGATTATGAACCGAGTAGATGACCAATAACTATTTTGGATTATACACGTGAGGACGATGAGCTGGATAAGATCCAGGCAAGGTTAATGTCAAGAATTCCAAAGGACCAAGTAAATTATTTGAATAAGATTCAAATGTGTGGTCTAACATGAACATAAAAATTCATTAAGTCTATACTAAATACAGTTTAGCAGATTCACTCATAAAGGTTCTACCACATAAAGTCTAGAGAGACTTATGGGTTAAAGCGGTATGAGATACCGAGATAAATGGGCCTGAGTGCAAGTAGAAGATGTTGGGAGATGGGTATGCCCTCGAGGCAATTTATCTCTCTGTACTTGTACAAATGTTTTGTTCAAAATAACAGTAAGCTGTTTGGTAAGAATTTACCTAAGTTAATAATAATGTAGTCAACATTAAAGCTTAGGTAAAGTCCTTAGACTTATTGCGAGGTTAAATAAGTATCAAGATGAGGATATCGACCATGGAGAATTATTGGACCGTTAGTATCATAAGTCTAAAATTGTTCGTGGTCATAGATGTTTCGAGAAAGGGATATCGATACATCGAATAGACCATTGTGTCTTTGCCTTCACTATGGAGATGTGACGATGATCTCATGTTCGTTCGACTTGGCAAGTCAGAGACGAGACATAGGTGCTCATTGGAGAATGAGTTCACTGAACGAACCAACGAGAGTTATCACATGGTTAACATAACAAATCTATCAGTGATAACTCTTAGTAATGATATGAAAGTTGGTCCTTAGACTTGAGGTCATTATACAAACCTTAATGTAAACGGTGTCACTTAGATCTCTGACCTAGCTTCGAGGAAAGGCTTGTCGAAAGGTCTTTGGTTGGGTGACACTTAAAGCGTGCGAGGAGAGTAATAACCAAGAAAGGATTCGTCTCTCCCGTTTATGGGGAGTTAGCGTCGCACATGTTGGTTCGGACTTTAGTGAAAAAACTTTGGCCAAATTATGTTGGAAGAAGTACAACATTATTTGACTAAAGATCGATGGAGACTGACCAAGTTCAAGCTATTAAGGTTGACAATTTGACCGTACCCTAGGCTTGACTAGGCGACTTAGTTTTGAGGAAGAGACTAAAACTGCGGTATTAATCACAGACACAGTCATGGTGGTCCCGACAATACTCATGTCAATGAGTTAACCACATAATTATGATACCGAGACAGGAATGGAACCTGATGCTCGTGGTCACTGTCGTCTTGGGTTTCAAGCCCTACCTATAGTTTGGTCAGGTTGTATGGTCTCGCACAGAGCAAGACATTCGTCAAGTAATAGGTAGAATTAGGGAGACGATGCATTGGATGCAACAGAATTAATACGTCACAAAATGTTTGTGACAAAAAGCTTAAAGGACTAATTTTATATGTAGGATTAACACGTGATTTGTGTACCTGGATGACGGGATCGTCCCGGTCTAAACAGAAGTTCAAACGGAAACCAAAATAGAATCCAAACATGAAAGATAGAGCCAAAACCATGATATAGCCTATTTTGGGCCGACCCGCCTGACAAGCAGGCGCCCGCGACCACAACGACGGGTGGGCACTAGCGCTTGCTAAAGCGGGTGGGCAGCACCCACCTGCCCATGTGTGTGTTGCCAGTACGTGCTCAGCATGTGCCCTGTTGGGCTGACGCATGCTAGTGGGGCCCACATCGTGGGCCCCACTGCTTGCGGTTTCGATTGGCGGCTGGTTTAATTCGAAAAATGATTTTTTGGTCAATCTTTGGACATACGTTTGAAGGGCCAAACGGAGTCAGAATGTGTGCCCGTTTATTTCTATGCATTCACCGTTCAGTGCTCTTCGATTTGATATAGGATATCACTTGCGAAGCCCAATGGTGAGGGAGGAAAAATTTGTTGAAGTTTGGCCTTCGTGAAGGTTAAACTTAAAGTCAATTTTCTCCTCCAACCTTTAGTCGCACATCAGTAATTGAGAAAAGGGAGGGGTCAGTCATCTATATGAATAGGGGCCACCCCCTCCTTGAAACTTCCACCAAGCTCCAAATCTGAGAAGCTCCACTAAACATGAGCAAGCTCGGATCTAAGCTTAAATAAATATTCCCTCTTCTCCATAATTATTCCTTGCTCCTGATCGGGCTCTAGCAATGCTACGAAAGAGTTCAGGTCGGATCCAAAGTCTTGATGGAGGATCCACTCAAGGTGAAACTTTCTGGAGTGTGTGGTTGGCTCGGCGACAAGGTTGTTGCTCACCTTGGGATGCGGTTCGGCTCGGGAAGCGGTTCGGCTTGGGAGACATAGCTCAACCCCAACGCAGGACATTGCTTCGGATATAAAGAAATGTTGCTGAAAACAACACTTCGAATTCTTCGGAAAAAAAGTGAAAGGTATGTAGTTTAATTTACATGCATTTATAATTGCTGTTAGATAAATCTATCTTTAGAGGTTGGTCGGACCCAACCCTGGGATAGTAGAGATTTTGGCTAGGGTTATTTCTTTATGGCTTTCTTGAAAATGTTTTAAGATGTTTTCCACTGCTTTTATGCTTTTTTCATCCACTCTACTTGGGTCGGATGTCAATTTTATAGCCCTAAGGACCTTGAAAACCCTTCATAAACCGCCTCGTAGCCTAGATCAGCTATTACTTAAATAGAGCGGGTACATGATGGCTAAGGAGGTGCTAGCCGCCCGTGATGGGTGTACATTTGGACCTCCCATTGAAGCGAAAAAATAAGCTCATCCCAAGGAGGGGCTCACCAAGATAAAGGGAGCTAAAGAAGGCGATATATGAGCCCCATAGACATGTCAAACATGGCCAACATAACCTTTACAAAGCTCAATACTCCTAAAGCCTTGGTGATGGCATATGCCCAAGGCGAGAGCTAATTCAACCGACCTACCCAAAAATAAAGGGAAAGTCTGACAAGTGAACCTAGCACAAATTACGCAGGTATCACCAAAACCACGATCATGACACCGAAGACTGTTGGCAGCTAAAGAAAGATATCAAACACCATATTCTGCATGGGCATCTGAAGAAATTTTTCGATGCTCCAAAAGCACGACAAGAGGAAGGAACCTCACAGGCAAAGGACCAAGGTAAAGGAATGGTCATAGTCCAACCCATCACCAGGATCATTAAATAAGCTTCCATCTGACCTAGAATAGAGGGCAACCAAGCTGACCTGAGGACGTGCTACCTACTTCCAACCAAAGCACAAGGAGCCAAACAGACCTATCCAATGGTCTTTCTTGACAACACCGACTTTATGGTTGCTCGTCTGCCATTGGAATGTAGAACGTCTGCAAAAGTACTATCTGTAAGAAGCAAGTAAATCAAGCACACCATTGTGTTATTTTTATATCGATTTCTCTATTTTTCAATGAAGTTTGTATCTTGTCGAGCTAATGAACCTTCGACAAATGTACTCGAGTATTTGATCGACCGTTCCCACTATACTTTTTTGAAAGTGTGCATGCCTACAAATTAACGTAGATACCTCGACTTTTACCTCGCAGGCTGGTCGGCAATACAATCGAGGGGCAAAGCCCTCACGGGCTTATCTAGCTAAACGATCGGGGACCACTGTTGGAAGACCTCACGGGCTGATCGGCTATACGATCGGGGGTCACTCCTTCACAGGCCGATCTAGCTATACGATCGGGGATTACTCTCAAGACCTCTCAACCTGATCTGCTATACGATCGGGAGACACTCCCTCTCAGGAAGATCTAGCTATATGACCAGTGATAACTCTATCAGGACCTCATGACCTGATTGGCTACATAACCAGGAGGATGCCCTCACAGGACAATCTAGCTATATGATTAGGAATAACTCGCTAAAGATATCACGGGCCGGTCGGCTTACGATCAAGGGCCACTCCCTCGTGGGCCGACCTAGATATATGATCGGGAGTAACTATCTAAAGACCTCGCAGCTGCTTGGCTATAATATCGAGGGAAATTTCCCTCGTGGGCCGACCTAGCTATATGATCAGAGATAACTTTAAGAAAATCTTCTGAGACGGTCGGGTGTATGATCAGGGACAATCACCCTGGCAAGCCAACATATCTATTCAAGCGGGAATTATTATCATCCGACCTCAACTTTCCGCAACTGGGATCATCTCATCTCTATTATGACCTAGCCACTATACACAAATTACGAGCCATAGGTGTCCATCCATTGATTCTTAATTACCGAGTCATGAGATGCTCTTCCACACCCCTTGCTTCTCACTTTTATAGTATGCAAGTCCGAGCTATGGAGGGGGCATGAATGTCACTGGGGCCAACCTCGGCCCTCTGGTCCTCTATGACCTAAGTCCTCTATTGAAGGGGTTTGTACGATCTTTAGGGCTCAAAATCGACGTCCGCTCTTAGTCGGACAAACGACGAAAACAAATAAGCAACGAAAAATAACTTTAAACTATTTTAAGAAATTTCTAATAAAACCCTTGCCAGAATCTTTACCATCCTGGGGTGGGTCTGACTAACCCCTAAATATATATCTATAAAGTTATTGCAATAATAAACGCAGGAATATAAAGATCATACCTTTGTTCCGTATGTTAGCAGAACGTCGATCCTTACAAACCAATGCCCCACGTTGAGGCTGAACCGCTTTTCTTGAGCCGCACCGCGTCCAGATGCAAGAAATCCCCTTGTCACCGAGGCAACCATGCGTTCTAGAAAGTATCACCACGAGAAGATTTTCCATCAGGACTTCGGATTAGATCCGAAATCCTTCGTAGTCTTGCTAGGACCCGAACATGAGCAAGGAAGTAAAAAGAGAGAAAGATGAAATAATATTTTAGCATATTCGATCTAAGTGTGCTCTTAAATTTTGAGAGCTCCCTTAATCCAAAGCTTGGTTCACGTTTCAAGAAGTGGAGTTAGCTCCTATTTATATAGGGAGCTAACCCCTCCTATTCTCAAAATAACCGATGTGGGACTAATAAATAGATGGGAAAAATTAATTACAAGTTTGCCATCTATGAAGACCAAACTTTAATGAATTTTTCCTCCCTCGCCGTTGTACTCTGGACGTGATATCTTATCAAATCAAAGATCACTGAACGATTGAGCATAGAAACAAACGGTGCTCAATTCTAGTTCTTTTGACCCCTCAAACGAGACTTCAAAGATCGCCAAAAACTGCACAAAACTATGCATATCTGAATCTGCAGCAAACAACACACCACTGTTCCCTCTGGGTCGGGCCCGAAACAGAATGGGCACCTGCCCGAAGCGGGTGCCGCCTATGAAGCGGGTGTTGCACACTTGGGCCTAGGCGGGCTAGTCTTGGGCCCAAGCCGAGGCGCCAAGCACCTGGGCTTGGGCCCAAGAATTAAGCCTCGGCCAGCAAGCGATGCTGGGCCCACCCAGTGTGCAGAGCTGGGCTTGCCCTAGCTACCCTGTTTTGCACCAATTTTTCTTCTTCTTTCTTTTTGGTCTTTCTACTGTGCAGCTGGGCTTGGACCAAAACGAATGGGTCCAGGACATTCCTGGACCCCTGAATTGAGCTCGTTCCATGCTTTTATTATAAATATGCTCGCAAAACTTTTACGACATATTTTATTCTTTTGCATTTATGCTATTTATCCCATGTTACTAATATTCTAAAGCCTATATCGCAAACCTTTTGTGACAAAATTAATTCACATGCATCATATGCACAACTCCCTAATTCTACCTATTACTTGACAAAGGTCCCACTCTGTGTGAGACCCTACAGCCTGATCCTACTAAGGGTGGGGCTCGAAACCCCAAACACAGTGACCACGAGCAGTAGGTGACGTCCCTGTTTCAGTATCATCATTATGTGGTTAGCCCATTGACAGTAGTATTGTCGAGACCACCTTGCATGTGTCCGTAATGAATGCCGCAGTTTTAGTCCATTCGTCATAACTATATCGCTTAGCCAAGCCTAGAGTATGGTCAACTGTTAATCCTAATAGCTTCAAATCGGTTAGTCTCCATCGGTCTTTAGTCTATTAATGTTGGACTTCTTCCAATAAACTTTGGCCAAAAATTTTACTGAGTGCCAAACTAACACATGCGACAATAACTCCCCATAAACGAGAGAGACAAATTCTTTCTTGATCATTACTCTCTACGCATGCTTCAAGTGTCACCTAACCAAAGACCTTTCGACATGACTTAACTTGAAACTAGGTCAGAGATCTAAGTGACACTGTTCACGTACATTTTTGTACAATGACCTCAAGTCTAAGGACCAACTTGCCTATCATCACTAAAAGAGTTATCATTAACAGATAAGTTTATGTTAACCATGTGATAACTCTCGTTGGGTCATTCAGTGAACTCATTCTCTAATGAGCATATGTGTCTCGTCTCTGACTTTGCCAAGTCGAACGACCATGAGATCATTGTCACCAATCCATGGTGAAGACAAAGATACAATGGCTATCTAATGTGTCGATAACCGTTTATCGAAACATCTACAACCACGAACAATTTTAAACTTATGCTATAAACGGTCAAGCACTTCTCCAAGATCGAGATCTCCATCTTGATACTTGTTTGACCTTCCATTAAATCTCAGGAATTTACCTAAGTTCATTGTAGGATACATGTGGCTACTCAATACACTAGAGGGGGGTGAATACACAAACAACCACAACCACACAAAGAGATACGCTAATGCATACACAAACAAGGAGACGTATCCTGGTTCGGATCCCTTCCCGGAAATCCTACTCCAGACCCATCCTCCTAAATCTGGAGCGATGTCTTTCCACTAATTCTCCCAAAAACTGGGACACAAAAGGACGGTCTTCACGAGCTACAGTCCCTACATCAAGATCAATTCCTACACTGCGATATGGAGAGAAACTCTGCAAGTGGAGTAAACCCCCCACAATGTACTCATAATCTGAGTACTAGGTTTTATAACCAAAAAAACAAAAACAACGATCTTACATATGACTTGAATAGATCTTACCAAAGTGTATGTAAAGGCATGGAAGATTGAAATCACCAGGTGCTTGATGAAGAAGTTGATGCACTTGAAAAACTCTTTCTCTCTTGATGTAAGCTCAATGCAATAACACTTTAACCAAGTGAAGATGAGTGAATGACAGAATGAGAGAAAATTATTCTCTTCAATGAAAACCCTCAATTTTGGCTCTCTCAAATGATTCCTACATTTGTGGAGAGATCCCAAAACAGCCCCTCAAACTAGCTTAAATAACCTCTCAAAACAGACCACAAAAACCAAGAAAACAGATATAAATGGCTAGTTTGAAAATCCCAACGGCTAGATTTTGGGGTCAATTAGACTTCTGATGAACATTGACTAGACATCTGATGAAGAGTGACTAGACATCTGGTCCGACATTGTGCAGCATCTGGTCCAACGTTGTGCAGTGTCTGGTCTGACAGACTCTTCACAGCAAAACACCCGATCACCAAAACGTTCATAACTCCCTAATATGAACTCTGATTGAGGTGATTCAAGATGCTTGGAAAGCTAACGAAGAATGCAATCTAATGGGCTTAGAATGGATAAGAAATTATGACACATAAAAAGTGACGTAGGTTTAAAGTCAGAAACAGATTTCAAAAGTTCCAACGCAAGACTACCAGACGTCTAGAGTTTACCACTCAGGCCTCTGGGCCACTGTGTAGGCGTCTGAGAATCCTTCTTTAAATTGCTGAAAAATATTGTCCAAAAAGACATAGAACACAATAATGTTGCTCACGTTGTACAAGCGCCTATAGGTCATGTATCCGGTGTTTAGACCACTGCACAGATGCCTGGTCATAGACCATCAGGCGACTGCTCCCTTGGATGTGTTCCGCTGATCAGAATACTGACACACTAGGTGTCTGGTGACCCTTCACCAGGCGACTGATCCAGCTCCAAAAGCACACCCAAGGGTGTTTTGAGCAATGGACCAAATGGGATGTGTTCAACATAATTTCTAATGAACCCTAAGATGGATATGATGCATATGTGAGTGTATGTGCATCATTCAAGGCTACAAATATATTAAGTAAGAAAGAGTAAAGTACATGAAGATAAAATGTAGACATACATTGAAGTCCAATATCTTCATGCAAGCTTTTACCCAAAGCCTTGAACCATCATCCATTACCATCCCATCACATATTATTTTGTCTCCTTATCAAGATAAGCAATATGTAATTTGAGACTAAAACAAATGAGATGATTAGCACACAACATAACGTTGATCATCATCAAAACAACATTGTCAAGAATCTATGAACCAACATTCTCCCCCTTTTTGATGATGACAAAACATTATGTAATAATATAATATAAACATTGAAATACAATGTGTGTGCTAACAAACTCCCCAAATTACTATGCATAAGTGCACAAAGTGAACATATAAAGCATAAGGCATATTGATGGGTGTGTTTATGTAAAAACAATACCAACAAAAGAATGCATAAATGCATATGTTATATATTTTTACATAACCACAATTTATCCTCCTTTGGCATATCAAAAAGATGGGAAAGTGCCTTTGGATAAAATGATCGGTGACTTCGAGTTTGATGATAACAAACTCGTGTGAATGTTTTTTATGTGTTTGCTAAGTGTTTCGGAAGTGGAAATGATGTAAATATAAGAAAGAACAGATAAGGTCGCAAACTTGTGAATATTCATACTGGACTTGGTCAAATGATGTGGAAAGATAAGGAAATCTTTTTCAAGTTGAAAATCAACCTCAAATGATGGGGGGATAAGGAAGGTTGTTTAAATTGAAGATCAAATCAAAACCAAATACACTTTTGAGATTGAAATTCAAGTCAATTCAAATCTCAATTAAACTCCAATCACATCTCTATTTTCTAGTGATTTGTTTTAGACTCTAACTCATCCATCCACTCCTATAAAAACCCCACAAAGGATGAGCAATGCATGCGGTCAAAACTGAAAAACCCATTACTGCAAAGTGCATCCAAGCCAACAACTTTTCTTTGCCGCAAGCTTCTCTCCAAGGAACAAGGATCTTCATCATCTCAAAAGTTGTAGCTCTCCACCAAGACCAAATCTCCAAGCAAAGGAGCTCCAGCCAAGGTCATCTTCAAGCCAAGGAGAAGTTCATCAAATAAGCCTCAAGATAAAGTTTCTTATTCATCCTATCACAAGATCTCGCCACTGCTGCAAGTTTTATTTCAATCTCTAAGCATCACCCTCCTTAACTCACGGCTTCTACAAGACACCAACATCCTCCTCTTCAAGGATCTCCAAGACGACTTCTCCAAGCTTTGGCCATCTTCAAGTGAGTTCCAACTCCAAGCTTTAACACCTTGTCGCCTACTACCCTTCATGGACGACCTCAAATTGGTGCCGCAACCTTTGCCTTGCTTCATCGACATCAAGCTTTCGTGACAACCTCGTTTCCAAGTCTTCGACTTGCAGCTGTTGCAACATCTTCATCAACAGGAACATGACATCTTCATCAACAAGTTACCAAGACCTCTGTGACTCCTCGCTACCCTGACACATCCCTTGCATCAGAGCACATAACTCCTTATCACCGGTAACACTCTGCAACCCACCAACTAGAATCCTACTGCCGTTGTGAAGAACTCGCTGTCGTAGTTCATCCTTGCTACCGGTAGACTTAACCTCAGGCAAGAAGTTCGGCTTCCTCCTTCAAACCGTCGACAACCTTGCTGCAGAGCCTACTTCTTGCTGCCATCACAACTTCTTTAGGCCGTAGAGAAACACCTTGCTCCTGCCGTGATTCCTCTGTCGTGATCCCCTTGCAGTCATTGAGCCTTGTTGCCGTGGAGAGTTCATTCTTGCCTTGACTGCCAAGAGACCACCATTGCTGCCGTAGTGAAGTAGTTTACTACCGTGACATCCACATCTCCAAACCATCATTCAAGCTGTAAACTCTGCTGCATGCCGTGGGCTAGGGTTTTTGGAACAATATTGTCGTAAAGCTGAGCTCTTTTGAAGAAACGTGAATTAATTGCTTTGCGCAGTACCCTCTGCGAATATCAGCATAGTTGAAACTGCTACACAAAGACCAAAATACTTTTCAAGTTCGTGGAGTCACAAATTGAGATCCAGACATCAGATCGGGACTACATTTGCATCAGAACATACCTGACAATGTGCTGATTGACAACGAAACAATCACAAAACTGAGCGCTCTCAATTCTATCTCTATTTTATAGTTATGATATTGCTAGTAGATCTTTGTATTTGACTATCTCTTTTTGGGTCTTGACTGTGCTAGATTTATAGTGTTTGACAATTTGGTGAATGGGGTACAGTACTTGGTGAGCTTAGAGTTGGGGTCTGTAGCTCTTTACACTACTACAGATTTGAGCTTGGGTAACGCCACTTAGATAGCGCTTTTAAAAAGCGCTATCTAAGTGAGCTCTTGTATAGCGCTTCTGCACTTATAGAAAATAAAAATAAATCAAAATTAAGATAAAAATCACTTAGATAGCGCTGTTTGTTAAAGCGCTATCTAAGTAATACCTTACATAGCGCTTTTTGTTAGCGCTATGGTACTAAGCGTTACTTAAGTATTTTTATTAAAAAATATACATATATATAATTACCATAGATAGCGCTTAAACAAAAAACCCCTAAATTCCCCTGCGTGCGAGCCCCGCCCTCGCTGCGACCGACCATTTTATCTCTCCCAATATTTTCAAACCCCTTAGAAGTGCAGATCATCGCCGATCTCCTCGACGACCCCAACAGCGACCTCGTCGTCGTCTTCTCCGACATCGCCCTCCACTCCCTCGTCGCCTCTCTCCTCTGCCTCCACCACCCATCACAGAGGCTCTCTAATCATCCTCTCTGCATCTGATTACCAAAAGTCCACCATCCTCAAAACCCTAGAAAACTCCCAAAACCCTTAAGACTAGCGATCTCCCCTCCGATCTCCACTCCCACCGCCACCCCGCCCTTTACTCCTCCGGCCGCCCTTCTTCTTCACCCCACGTGTCCTCATCGTCGACATCCTCTCCGGTCGCATACCTGTTGGCTCCATCGCGTCCCTTCTTATCCTCAACACCCATCGCCTCTCCGATGTCTTGATCGAGTCCTTCATCGCTCGCTATTATCCAGCACAGGTTCGTCTCTCGGAAAACCCTAGCTCGAAATTTGTTTTTTGTGCAACATCCAAAGAATCAGGGGATATAATTTATCACAAATTTGATCTTTGCAATGCTTTTCATTGATCTAACACCAATCCTAATTATGTACGTAATTAGATGAATCTATACATCATACGCTGCTAAAGTTCATCAAAATTTGAACTTTAACCGTTCCAGGGCTTTTATGGTTTAAATTTCACTAGGATTTTTGAAACTTGGAATTTCGTTTATAATAGAAACCTCGTCAATTTTTAAGATCATTTTTACTATTATCGCTAGCTTTCTCTTCTTCAGATCATTTTTGCTATTATCGCTAGCTTTCTCGTCAATTTCAGACCATGCTGGATATGATGATCCAGATATTGTTACTGGTATTGGAAGCATAGATGGGGAAAGATATATGCTTATTGGTCACCAGAAGGGTAGGAACACTAAAGAAAATATTTAGTGTAATTTTTGGATGGCAACTCTACATGGGTAATAAATAAATATAGCTGATTATAGAGGGTTTTATTAAATTCTGAGAGACAGATCTATGTATTATCGGAATATTTAGTTTGATTATTGCTAGGGAGTATGGCTACCAGAGGATTTGAGGTTTTCCTTTCTGTGCATTTCATATTTGCTATATTCAATGGAAAATCTGTTTCTCCCACACAGAAAAGTATATACCTTATTATAATTACATGTATATGCTGAAGGCTAAGAAAAGTATAGTGTTTGATTATTATTGATGTCTTATTTTATACCTATTTACTAAGTTCTTACTTTGCTTGCAACATGTGTTCTGTGTAGCTATTGAAAGGACTTGCGCATGATGAGATATGCTTATCACCATGGATTTCCCATTATCACATTTATTGACACACTAGGTGCATTCGCTGATCTCAGATCTGAAGAACTTGGTCAAGTAAGTATCATGTTCATTTCATTTCTTTTCTTGTTGTGATTCATCAGCATTAATGCATTTGAATTGTTATACTCTGGCTGTGTGCAGGGCAAAGCAATAGCCTACAATTTGAGAGCTATGTTTGGTCTCAAGGTTCCAATTGTTCATGATGGAGAATTCTGTCTTTTATGTTGCAAGGTGATCTTGCTATCTTAGAATGGTCTAATTCAAACATCGTATTGTTTTTGAGTAAATTCTGGGGGTTTTCTTTTATTGTTGCATATTAATTGCTTCACAGCATCTTCCGCTAGCAAATTTTTTGATTTTCAAATCAAATTTAATGTTATACATACGTCTCTATAAAATTCACATAGTATGTATGAATTTCGTAATATCTGAGTTGAAAGTTTTAAAAGTATAGTTTATGATGTATATATTGGCTGAATTTTGTAAAATTATACTAAGGTTTGGCATGGCTTTATAAAATCATCTTGAATTTTTTGAAAATTCATAAAACTACATTAGACTGAATTTTGTAAAACCACTATAAAATTATTTGAGGCAAAACACTTATACTGATCAATTCAATCCATCTAACATAAATATAAACTTCGGTTTAAAAACATGTCTATATTATTAAGCTTGCTTTTAAGGAGTTACCAGTACTAAATCCCTCTTTGTTTCATCCCAATGGTTACAATATTCAATTTGTCAACAAATTAAATATTCGTATTTGCATCCTTATATTTAAAAAATCCGAAATTTCTATCCTAATTTACATACGTATTTGACTAGATAGAAAGTTTTGGTATTCTTTTTCTGCATTTAAAGGGAAACATGCACGGATCTAATTCTAATAATGTGAAACCGTTTGCATTTAAATTTTATGTTCTTGCTATGGGCTGTTGCCCAGGGCAACTTCAACACAGTTCCACCCCTGACTTCTACATATGAATAATGGATTTACTCTCTCAAAGGGACTATCACTAAATACTCTTGAAGTGAGAGTGTGCATTGCTAGATTCCTTATGGATTAGTAATTGGATCTATCGTGTATGCTATTGATGTAGGAGGCCTGATGCGCATATGCTTCAAATGTTCCAGACAAATATCAGTCAAATCCAGGTTTATGTTCATGGAGTATTTAGTAAATACAGTGCTTTAGTTTTCTGTTTTTTGTTAAGTTCTTCTTAGAAAGCTGAGGGATATACAAACTTAAGTTCTTATTCCAATATAGATGATAGCAAATCAGTGTCAAGTAATAAATTCATTATGAATGAACGCACAATGAGTTGGAAGGTTTCCATAGAAGAGACTACATCATATTCATTTCAGAAACTGAATACAATGTAGCATCCGAGGGCGCAAAAGATGCTATTTGGATAAGATTATTTGTGTAATAATCCTATTCAAATTATTAAACACCAGAATGATTTGGTCCTTTGTGCTTATCCCGATCAGATTTCACTGGAAGAAAGCAAAATTAACATCTCCTTGGATAAGATGGAGCATTCACGACTTTTTGGCCCAACACGTTGCTCCTTTCTCTTAACAAATTATGATGCGGAGCAATTATAATTTTGTGCTGACCATTCTGCTCGGTGTAGGTGGGCATGCTGATAATTCTGTCAAGTTGATATCGCCAGATGGAGCAAAAACCATTAAAACTGCATCTGGACATTGCTCTGCTGTTACATGTCTCGCGTTGTCAGAAGATAGCAATTATTTAGTAACAGGGTCCCGTGATGCGATGGTTTTTCTATGGAAAATTCATCGTTCATCGCCTTCTCAATTGAACAGTGTTGCAGATGCTTCCCCCACTTCTGCGAGAACACCAACTAGCCCACTGGCAGGTAGTAACTTCTCAAACAGCGTTTCAGAAATTACCCGGAAACACCGCATCGAAGGCCCTATACATGTTTTAAGAGGTCATCTCGGAGAAATTCTTTGTTGCTCTGTCAGTTCTGATCTAGGCATCACATCATCAAGCTCATGTACTTCTGGAGTGCTTCTGCATTCAGTGAGGAGAGGTCGGTTGTTCAGGAGTGATCACTCGGGAGGACCTAAGATCCATCTTCCAGAAGTTTGGAACCGTTAAGGTATTTTGTCCGTTCTTTGACTATTAGTGTACCTTATTGTGCTTTTATGTCATTGAATCCAATCAGCCAGTTGTTAATAATATCCAAGGGTTTAATTGAAAGGCAATCTAAATTCATGTCAGGAATATTCAAGGTTTGTATGCTGTAATTAAATTTATTAAAATGATTTATCTCATTGGGGATTATAATACAGTGGAACATTAACAAATCATGCTGAAACTGTGGATTGGTTTATATGCTCTATTAAACTTGGTTGGGAAACCTTCTACCCTGTAGTTCTTTATGTCGCTAATTATTCTAGTGAACAGTGGGGTTGGCTAATAATGCTTCTGTATGTTATTTAGATTTTTAAAAAGTAGATATGTATGCCACCAAATCTTTGTCATGATTCTGCTTAAAGGGTCCTTTATAATTTAGTTAATTAGCATAGTGGAATGCATTCAATTTGATTTTGTTTTATCCATCTGCTTTTTCATATTCCTATTCAGAGACATGTATAAATCATTTCCTCAACTTGGTTGTCTGATTCAAATTCATTCTACTGGTTTTCTTTTTGTTGTTGCAGTTCATAGATTTTAGTATGGGCGAGGAATCAGGATACATCCATTTTGAAGACCCTGATGCAACTATCAAAGCTCGTGCAGCAGCTGTGCTAACAGATGAAGGCGGCTTCATTGTTAAAAATCCTATTGCTACATTAGAACCACTAAGTGGCATGCAACCAGCTATTCCTTTGTATCATCATTTTGTACATCCCTATTTTTTAAAATCTTTTTATCTAGCTGTACAATTAGTTTCAGCCATTAATTGAATCATATCAAAAAAAATTTGAGTCTAATGTAATGTAGAATTTACTGTTAATGGTCTTCCGATTGCTTCTACGGTTCTTTCACCCCAATACATTGCATCGAGATATCTTCTGTTGTTAATGATATCTTCTGTTGAATTTATCTGATGCATGGTCTTCCGATTGATGGAGAAAATGCTATTATTAGGACCTCTTCTGTTGTTAATGATCTGGAGAAAGAGGATGCAATCTGGTGATGCTAATCCACAACCGGTAGCCATATGGATTTGTTTGATTTTCTTTTTTTTTAAAAAAAAATTTAAATATTAGCCACGGACATTCCGTGGCTAATGTGTATTAGCCACAGCCATTCCGTGGCTAATGCGTATTAGCCACGGCCAGTCTGTGGCTAATGCGTATTAGCCACGGCCATTCCGTGGCTAATGCGTATTAGACACGGCCATTCCGTGGCTAATGAGAAGCCACTGACAGTCCTTAGTAAACCACTTAGATAGCGCTTAAAAAGCGCTATCCAAGCTACCATAGCGGTAGCTTGGATAGCGCTTTTATAAGCGCTATCTTAGTAAACCACTACGATAGCGCTTATAAAAGCGCTATCCAAGCTACCATAGCGGTAGCTTGGATAGCGCTTAAAAGTGCTATCCAAGTGTGAAAAAAGCGCTATGCAAGCGTTTTTTTGTAGTAGTGTTATAGTTTTTATCTTGAGAATATTAATTCTAATAGTTGCTTTAGGGCTGGAGTATGTCGTTGGGGTGACCGACCAGGGTAATGACCGGCGCCCCGCGTGATGTGCGCGGCGGCGCGGTGTCGTTTACCGCAAGTTTCACGGTTAGTGCAGGGTGCGGGAATATCGAACTCAGGGAGGCGAGGTTGTGCTTGGGTCAGGTAGGACCTAAATCACCCCGAGGGGCGAGCTAGCCCGAATCGGTGGTTGGTTGTCACGAAAGGAAATGAAAGCGTATGAACAAAAAGAAAGTAAACCCGGGACTTTGGTTTCCGACCCGACGAGAGACTCTCGCCGCTACGGCCTACGGGTATGGATAGCGATCGGGATTAGGGTCTAATGGTGAGACGTTGCCTTTGAAAGTGGTACCGGCGTCCCATGGGCCCGATATTCCGGTCGGTGCCCAGGATGATACACCGGACTTCCCGGATTCGATCAGTGGGCACTCCCGTGTCCATAAACACTGATCGATCCCGGGAGCACTAAGTCCGCAACGATATCTCCCGACGTCTCATCCTGCCGCTCCCGCGTGCTAGGATTCGGCGTCTACGCTAAAGGCGTGAGCTTTGGCTAGGGAGTCAACCGCCAAGTTTATTCCCCCTTGGCCCGACGGTCAAAGGCGGTCTTTTTCCCGCCGATGACAATGAAACGCCCCACGTAACCGTTAGATTCCTACTCCCTATCGATTTCCTAACCCTATGGACGCATCGGGAAGAGCCCCCGAAGGGGCTTCCACCAAAATCCCAGATTTGGGAACTACTCACAAAAATTCATGAAAAAGCAATCTAAATGAAATTTAACCGTTAGAATCATAATCCGACAATTGCAATGCGGAAGTAAAGGAGTAGTAAAGACAATACTAAAAAATTAGAAAGATCTGAAAACTTACTTAAGAGTAACAATTACAGCCGTCACAAGGAAATAAAACAGTAAAAAAATACAACTCTCTCGTTTCTGGAACCCTAGGGGTCCTATATATAGATTTTCGGATCAACCGATCGGGTGACAAGTCAACCGATCGGTTGATCCGTTACAGATAAATCACAGAAAACGGCGAGTTTTCACCCGATCTCATGAACCGATCGGGTGAGTTCTTGAGCGACCGGTTGGATCTTGGAGGAGTCGGGTGAACCGGTCGGTTCGACGCCCGTGTCTTCAGCTCTTTTTCTCAGCTACAGATGAACCGATCGGGTGAGAGTCACCCGATCGGTTGGAATTCTGCTCGAAAAGACAGAGAACAGCCGCCCGCAGAACCGGTCTGTGAACCGGTCGGGTGACTTCTTCGTGAGCTGCGGTAGCGGTCCGTTGGTGCACGCGTGCATCACCCGATCGGTTGGAGATGACCAACCGACCGGGTGAGGGGCAGAAAGATGAGTACTTCACCGTTTGACCCCCTGGATCACGCGTGACTTCTCCCGTTGTTCCGGGGACTTGGGATATCATCGTAAAAGGTCCCCTACGTGGTCGAACTCCTGCAATCATGGACAAACAAAGAAAAGTGAAAGAAACCGGGAAAACATACGAAAACGAACAAGAGACGGCGGAAAACACGGAGAAACACAAAAGAAAACGTGCGTGAATATATGAAATATAGACGCACGTCAAAATCCCCCAAGCTGAACTCTTCCTCGTCCTCGAGGAAGACGAGTGAGAGTGGGAGCTCGGAAGGGAAACATAGAGAGGAAGAAAGAAAAAGAAAACTCTAAGCCCTAGATCGTCCATCAGAGCCATCAAAATCAAAAAAGACACACCCAGCAAGCAAACGCCAAATCACACCACTAAACCTAGGAAAGCGAGTCCAAATAAGTGTCGTGGGTCCACGCAGTGAAGCGCGAGTGAGCGTGGTCGTGTGCTAGCAAATGGTGATGCTTTCTACGATGTGCTACGAGGCTCGATATACACAAATCCAAGATATGACCCAAATATCGAATTGAATTGAATTAAGCGGCGAATATAAGTTCGAGCATGCATGAGAATGGAGAGAATAGGAGCGTATCATGCATCGGGGACTCCACAACTAGGGTTAAGGAAATCACGCCACTATAGCCTAGATACTAGCTAAATAGCTCCTAAGCCAAGTGTCTTTGATAACGACGGGGGTTGAGATGATGTGGAGAAGAACACTCGGTGCAAATTCTCGCCTTCCCTTTATTCTTGGCAAGTATGAAAATATTCACACGGGAATTTTTTTTGGGTTTTGGGTATTTGCATATTTTTTTGGCTTGTTGGCTATACAATCTTTTTCTTTTCTTTTTGGGTTTTTCATTTCTTTTCTCCCATTTTTTGGATTTTTGGGTTTTTGGCTATACACTTGTGTACTCTCCCAAGTGGGAGAACGGTACACGACGAGGGGATTTGCACCAAGTAAAACAAAAAAGAAGTCGAAATCTAAACACTTGGGCAAAGGGAACTATTCTCGCTAAATAGAGCTCAGGCTAATTGGGTTATCCTAGTCCTTAGTTGTGGAATCCCGACGCATGTGAAATGAAGTATACGATATATATATAGCATGCATATAGAAGCAAATACCGCATATTCAATATCGGAGCATGATAATCTAGGGGTCATTCCTGGACAGGTATATAAAGTAAAATCACAAGGCAGAAGCACACCAATTGCTAGTCACGACACACGACTCACAAAAAGCTAAGTGGACCCACGATGCGTGAAATGCAAGAGGACTCGAAATCCTAGGGTTAGTGAGTGTGATTATCGATGCAATGCTAGGTGTGTGTGATTTTGTGGCGATTCATCATAGGATTCATTTCTAGGAGAAAGAGCTAAAGAAAGAAGGAAAAAGAAAAAAAAAGAAAAACACGATGGAAAATGACTCGAATAACGTAGAAAGACAACACAAATGACGCACGAAGTGCGACTCCCCCAAGCTGAAACTTGCATTGCCCTCAATGCAATAAGAGTGAGTACGGGAGGGCAATGAAAATGGGGGGGGGGGAATACGCACAGACACGAAAAGAAATGAAAACCAGGAAAAAAAACATAGATGAAAATGAAAAAGAGAGAAAAATTGAGAACAAAATCAAACAATACGAAAAGAGAAGTAAAGATAAAATCACACGACACGACACTCAAAAAGTGAAAAACAAGCACACACACAAACATGAGAAAAACAAACAAAACACGACAGCACACCAAAACAGACGTCCCCCAAGCTAGACCAGAAAGTGCTAGCGAAATGATATGATCAATGAAATCCAGATAAGTGCAAGGGGGAGTCAAAAACAAAAAGAGGGGAAATCAGAAAGCAGCAGAAGGTGAGTCCTCGTCATCCTCGGAAGAGGGCGGGGATGGGTGGTCGGGGGAGGCAGGGGGTGTGCGGAGAAGTGGGGAATGAGGTGAGGGTATAGGGGCAGTGGTGGTGTGAACTATGGGAGGAGTGTCGGTGGTGGTGGGTGGTGGTGGTAGGAAGGCGATCAAGGCTGTGGTGAGAGGAATAGAAATGGAGGAGGTGGATGTGGAGGTGACGGTAGTGGGAGGTGGTGGGAGGGATCTGGAGCGTACCGGTAATTTCCTCCGGCGCACGTATGGAGTGACGGAGGAGGATGGAGGTAGCGTGAGTGCGGTGGAAGTGGTCGGGAGGGGTGAAGTGGATGTCGGGATGGGATGTGTAGAGGGAGGAGAAGAATGTGGTGAGGGGGGTGATGGAAGTGGAGAAGTGTGGGAGGGTGGAGGAGAAGATCGCTTGGGTGGTGAAGGTGGAGGCGGTCCGTGGATATGAGTAAGAAGGCGGAGAATGGCGGCCACATTCCTCTCAAGTGCGAGGAAACGTGGGTGAGTAAGAAAGGAGGATGGTGATGGGTCCGAGGAAACAGAGGACATGGCGAGCTCACGAAGCGCGGTGACCTCCCTCTCAAGTCCTAGACGGGCAGATACCTGACGGCGACCAAAAGACGTAGACTGGCGCGAGGCAGCGGTGGTGCCGCCAGGTAAGGTCGAAGAGGTGCTGGCGGCAGTGGTCATGCCAGCACGGGAGACAAGGCCAGAAATGGCCGCAAGGAGGTGCTTAGACGTGATCGGTCCCGGAGCAGAAACGGGACGACTCGGGCCAGCCCCTAAGTCTCCCCCAGACGCAGGGATATCCTGCTCACCTAAGTGGGCGGCAGGGGACGGTGATCTGCGTGCGCCAGCGGGGAGAAAAGGACGATTCAACCCCGCAAGGAAGTCGGGGTCAGGAGGGAAGGTCCAATCTCCCACGAGAGCAATGGGCATGCGAGCGGGGTTGGGCAGAATGGTGTAAGGGGCTGGGGGGTGGCCATAGTTGAAGATGTAACGGCCAGCCGAGTAGGGTCTAATCATGTGAATGTGTCACAGGACGTCAATATCAAGACGTGATGGTCCTGCGGCAACAGGAAGATTGTTGGGAAGGGGGATATTGAATTGTGGGTAAGAGCATATGATAGTGATGATGCCCCCGCAACAAAACTTTCCCTTACCGGCCCGGCTAATCTCGAGTAGCTTGTGAACAAGCCAATCGCCCCCATGAATGGGGACGGTAGGGGCCCTGAAGCTAACTCCATCATCATCCCAGACATAAGGAAAAGTCATGGCCCAAAGGATAAAAAGATCGGGGATAGTCACAGTGCCTGACTCGTCCCTAGGAAAGAATGTGGAAGAGATGATCCTGTGGGCGAGACGAAACACGGGATGAATGATGGAGGAGGCCTTGGCCCGACCTCGGGGGTAGTCACCGATCAATGTGAGGCGGAACCAGAATTGATCGACGCAAAATTCGGGCGTGTACCCATGGTGTCTGATAGAATCATCCCCGAGATTGGGGAAACCAAATATATCATTAATCGTGTTCAGGGTTGTGGTGACACTACGGTTACGCACCCGGAATCTAACGATCGACCCGGACTCTAAAACAAGTGTGGAGAGGAATTCGAGTGTGAGCGCTGGGTGGGAAGTGGCAGATGCATTAAGGAAGGCTAACCATCCTAAGTTGCCGAAAAGATATTCGATCTCGGTGAAGACAGCGAGATCGAGAAGTGTTTGTGCATGCGGGAACTTGGTGGATAGATGCCCTCGAGCATCAAGCCTATGGTAAAAATCTTTGTGCTCCTGGTTCCGAAAAATATACCCGTGCGGGCCCAACATTGGGTCCACAGGGGGAATAATAGGTGGAGGAGGGCCAAGTGTAAGTGCTCGTGTACGGGAAGGGGGGCGTGTTTGTTTTCGTCTCTTTCGAGACGGCTCCTCTTCCCTCATGATACCCTTCCCCTTATCCTTATCTTTAGTCATGTGCGTGCGTATGAGCAAGAATTAGTGCAAGAAATTGTGGATGCACACGAACACAAGCCAACAAGCAAGCACAATAAACAGGGCAAATATATATAAAATAAGAATAGGAGTGAGTTTACCCAAGCGGAGTGGTGGAGCTTGCTCGTTGGTGCCCTACACTGTACAGCGAGAGTATCGTGGAGCCGCGGCGAACTCCTTCGGCGAAAATTTTCGAAATGGAGGTGGATTTGGGAAAATTAGGTCAAAAATCTCGGAATGGGAGGAGAGAGAGGGTGTAGATGATGGAGGGGTTGATGTAGGAGGTGGAGAGTGGGAGTAATGGGGGAGTAGGGGATGTGGGGGAGTGGGGATCGGTTGTTGGAGAAGAGGGGAAGGCGAAACGACGGCGGAATTTGCGATCGGGCGAGGGCGAAAACGAGCGGGTGTCGGGGGGGTTTATATAGGGTTTTAAGTCGAACCGATCGGGTGACTTGTCACCCGGTCGGTTGACGGTTGGGTCGAAAATCTTGCCGAAGAAATGCTACAGGCGAACCGGTCGGTTGACTTTTCAACCGATCGGTTGGCCGCTCCACTAAATTTCCCGAGAACTTAGGGCTTCTCACCCGGTCAGGTCAACCGATCGCGCTCAAACTCAACCGATCGGTTGATATTCCTCAAAATTTTCCGAGACTTCTCCCCAGCTCACCCGGTCTGCCACCCGGTCTCTTCATTACTCAACCGATCGGTTCATTCGGGGACAGATCTCGGCATGTATCTGATACATCCCAACCGATCGGGTGAGTTATCACCCGATCGGTTGGGGCTTGTTTCCTGCAAAAACCAAGAAATTTGATTAAGTCCCCTAACGGATGTTCCCGCGGCTGACTTTATTTATAGAAATAGATAAAGTAAAGTAAAAAATAATGCTAAAAATTAGAGAAAAAGTTTAGAACATGGGTTGCCTCCCATGAAGCGCACTTGTTTAACGTCGTTGGCTCGACGCCCGCAAGAGATGCTCATGGTGGCTGATACGGGTGATGCCCAAACTTAGGCATCTCTTCCTTGTTGGAGCTGAAGGCGCTCGGGGTAGTCAGCGGCTGGAAAAATACTTGCTCGACCACCCTCCCTTTGTTCTTGAGATCCGGGTGCTTTTCCTTGGTGTTGGCGCTTCCCGCCATCTTCTTCAGGATTCGGACCTCGTCTTTAGTGAGGTCCGTGAGCTCTTTCCCCGTTCTCTTTACAGGAGGAAACTTGGGGAACCCGGGAGGGGTCGTTCTCGCTGCACTTGGTTTTCCAGCAGCTTCTTCGTCTTCGGGGCCTTCTTCATCTTCAGAATTCCCCAATTCATCGGGGGGGTTTCTCAGGAGAATCTCCCAGGAGTTCTCCTCTACAGCTTTTTCTTCTTCTATCTCAAGCAGATTACACCGGAGGTCATCAGGAGGGTCGGGGTGCTTCATGGATAGTCCCAGGTCAAACTCAACTTTCTCTCCGCTGACGTTCAAGGAGAGTTTTCCGTTCTTCACATCTATAAAAGCGCCAGCAGTGGCCATGAAAGGCCGTCCCAGGATGATGGGGGTGTGTGTGCGTCTTCGGGCATGTCCATGACTACAAAGTCCACAGGCACATGCACCCCTCTCACATTCACGGGGAGATCATCAACAATTCCCACCGGATATTTGACCGACCAGTCAACTAGTTGTAGGGTCATCCCGGTGGGCTCCAAATCACCCATTCCTATCCTTCTATACATTGACAAGGGCATCAAGCTAACACTCGCTCCTAGATCGACGAGTGCACGATTAATCTTCACAGCCTCGATCGTGCAAGGGATAGAGAAGCTCCCCGGGTCCTTGAGCTTTGGCGGGTTATCCCTCTGGATAAGAGCGCTACATTCTGCCGTCAGCACCACTTTCTCTTTTCTCGACCCTTTCGTCACCAAATCTTTCAAGAATTTTGCATAGGAGGGGATTGTCTCAATTGCCTCCAAGAAGGGGATTTGCAGGCTTAGGTCCTTGACCATGGCGAAGAACTTCCCATATTTCTCATCAATTTTTGCTTGAGCCAACCGTTGGGGAAATGGCACAACGGGTTTATAAACTTTTGGGCTCTCCTCCTCCTTCTTCTTCTCTTCTTCGGACACTCCCTCCGGAGTCATGGGATTTGATGACGAAGCACCGATGTCGTTTAATTTTTCAGTCGGTCTCTCAACGACCAATGGTGCTTCCGGGTTGCTAGGGGGCACTCTAGTAGGAATTTGTGTCCCGCTTCTCAGAATGATAGCGGACACATTCGCGTGCTCGTGCACGAGTGCCGATGTTTGTGTTGCTCCTCGAGGGTTCACCTCCGGTTGTGGCGGCAATTGGTTTTGTGACCTTGCGAGGTTCGCCACCTGTAACCCCAGCTGGGTTACTTGGTCCGTGAGGGTCCGCTGGCCCATTTCCAGCTTTTGGTTGATCCTCTCCTGGTTGGTAATATATTGAGTCAAGAGAGACTCAACCGGAGAGACGGCCCTCTGCTGGCCATACTGCTGCTGCTGGAACGGCTGCTGATTCCTGGGAGCGTACGTTTGTTGCTGAGGTTGCTACTGAAATGGTTGCAGCTGACCCTGATTCTGTGGTGGTCTAGCCGGCTGATAGATTTGTTGCTGAGGCTGCTGAGGCGGCGAGGGCTCAAATGGTGGCCGGTAACTGAAATTCGGGTGGTTCCGGTTGTTGGGAGAGTAGGCCGGGTTGGAATTTGTCCTTGGCGGATATGGCGCATTCCCCGTGGGGTTGTAAAATAGTGCGCTCGCCTGATCCAACGGTGGTGAGATGTCACCACCGTCGAATTCCCCAAGGAATTTGGACTCTACTGCAGAAACTTGCTGTGTACCGGCTCCACCGGCTCCAACCATCAGTGCGGAGATCTGGGTCGAAAGCAAGTCAAACTTGCTCGAAAGTTTGTCGACGTCCTCGACTCTGTGTATACCCCCAGTTCTTGGTGTGGCTCTCTCGTCACACCACCGCTCATTGTTTGATGCCATGTTTTCCAGAATATTCCCGGCATCTTCCTCGCTTCGGGACATGAAGGAACCCCCAGCCGCGGTGTCCATAGAAGATTTAAGGTCATCCCTCAACCCATTGTAGAACAGATTGATAATCTGCCACTTCGGAAGCTCATGATGAGGGCATCTTCTTTGCATCTCTTTATATCTCATCCAAGCCTCATGCAAGGACTCGTGGCTGGCCTGGGAGAAGGAGGAGATCTCACTCCTCAACTTCATGGTCTTCCCCGGAGGAAAGAACTTCGTCAGAAAAGCATTGGAGAGTTTCTCCCAGGTGTTGAAAGTATTGGGGTCCTTCCCCCTTAACCACTGCTTGGCCTTGTCCCGCAAAGAGAAAGGGAACAGCTTCAGACGGATAGCCTCTGTAGTGACACCATTAATTCTGAAGGTGTCACACTTCTCCAAGAAGGAGTCCAAGTGCTCTATCGGGCTCTCCATGGGCGCACCCGCAAACTGGTCCTGCTGGATCCATGTCACTAGAGACGGCTTCAGCTCAAAGCTTTGGGCCGCAATAGCTGGAGATCGGATGGCAGAAGTCGACTCGATGGATGTCATCGAGTACTCCAGCAGAGACTTGTGAGGTGGGGTGTTCTCCTCCATGGATTCGGGATCTTCCCTTCTTCTCTTCTCGGCGGCCAAACGCCTAAGGGTGGCGTTAATCTTTGGATTGAGGGGGATCAAGTCGTCAAGACTCATTGAACTCCTGCGCATGAAAAACAACAGACACCCGTGAAGCGACAAGTGGGAAAGAAACAGATAAAATAAGAAATAAAAATAAGAAAAACAAATAAGAAAAAGAAAAACAAGAATGCGAAAATTATCGCGAGGTAGGGATGTGAGCTAGACACGAGGGTTCAAGAGATCCTAAGATATCAAGCACGTTGCCTCCCCGGCAACGGCGCCATAAACTTGACCGGCGCCCCGCGTGATGTGCGCGGCGGCGCGGTGTCGTTTACCGCAAGTTTCACGGTTAGTGCAGGGTGCGGGAATATCGAACTCAGGGAGGCGAGGTTGTGCTTGGGTCAGGTAGGACCTAAATCACCCCGAGGGGCGAGCTAGCCCGAATCGGTGGTTGGTTGTCACGAAAGGAAATGAAAGCGTATGAACAAAAAGAAAGTAAACCCGGGACTTTGGTTTCCGACCCGACGAGAGACTCTCGTCGCTACGGCCTACGGGTATGGATAGCGATCGGGATTAGGGTCTAATGGTGAGACGTTGCCTCTGAAAGTGGTACCGGCGTCCCATGGGCCCGATATTCCGGTCGGTGCCCAGGATGATACACCGGACTTCCCGGATTCGATCAGTGGGCACTCCCGTGTCCATAAACACTGATCGATCCCGGGAGCACTAAGTCCGCAACGATATCTCCCGACGTCTCATCCTGCCGCTCCCGCGTGCTAGGATTCGGCGTCTACGCTAAAGGCGTGAGCTTTGGCTAGGGAGTCAACCGCCAAGTTTATTCCCCCTTGGCCCGACGGTCAAAGGCGGTCTTTTTCCCGCCGATGACAATGAAACGCCCCGCGTAACCGTTAGATTCCTACTCCCTATCGATTTCCTAACCCTATGGACGCATCGGGAAGAGCCCCCGAAGGGGCTTCCACCAAAATCCCAGATTTGGGAACTACTCACAAAAATTCATGAAAAAGCAATCTAAATGAAATTTAACCGTTAGAATCATAATCCGACAATTGCAATGCGGAAGTAAAGGAGTAGTAAAGACAATACTAAAAAATTAGAAAGATCTGAAAACTTACTTAAGAGTAACAATTACAGCCGTCACAAGGAAATAAAACAGTAAAAAAATACAACTCTCTCGTTTCTGGAACCCTAGGGGTCCTATATATAGATTTTCGGATCAACCGATCGGGTGACAAGTCAACCGATCGGTTGATCCGTTACAGATAAATCACAGAAAACGGCGAGTTTTCACCCGATCTCATGAACCGATCGGGTGAGTTCTTGAGCGACCGGTTGGATCTTGGAGGAGTCGGGTGAACCGGTCGGTTCGACGCCCGTGTCTTCAGCTCTTTTTCTCAGCTACAGATGAACCGATCGGGTGAGAGTCACCCGATCGGTTGGAATTCTGCTCGAAAAGACAGAGAACAGCCGCCCGCAGAACCGGTCTGTGAACCGGTCGGGTGACTTCTTCGTGAGCTGCGGTAGCGGTCGGTTGGTGCACGCGTGCATCACCCGATCAGTTGGAGATGACCAACCGACCGGGTGAGGGGCAGAAAGATGAGTACTTCGCCGTTTGACCCCCTGGATCATGCGTGACTTCTCACGTTGCTCCGGGGACTTGGGATATCATCGTAAAAGGTCCCCTACGTGGTCGAACTCCTGCAATCATGGACAAACAAAGAAAAGTGAAAGAAAACGGGAAAACATACGAAAACGAACAAGAGACGGTGGAAAACACGGAGAAACACAAAAGAAAACGTGCGTGAATATATGAAATATAGACGCACGTCAGGTAAATGTCTCGTGCACTCTATGATTTTTCTGTGATATCTTTGCTTGCACTTTACTCTGTGATTGATTGGTTAAGTAGACTATTACTCGTGTATTCACGAAAATAATTTATAAGCCTATTTACCTCCCCTCTAGGCTTAGATCGTGATCCAACAAGTGGTATCAGAGCAGGTTAGAGGATCAGGCTAAAGGACCATGAATATTTCTAATTCAGCCTTTGCTGAAGGTCAGTCCATTACCAGACCCCCCCCAGTTTAATGGTGTAGACTTTGCTTACTGGAACACGAGAATAAAAATATATTTGGTGTCTATTGATTATGATGTGTGGAAAATAGTTTAAAAAGGATATAAACCCCCATGATTAAAATTGAAGACATTGAAATCTTCAAACCTGAAGATAAATGGGATAATGCTGATAGGAAACATTATTCGCTTAACAGTAGAGCTATGAATGCAATTATATTTGCTTTGGATAAAACTGAATTTAATCGTATCACTCAATGTTGAACTGCGCAGGAAATTTGGCACACTCTGGAGGTGACACATGAGGAAACCTCGCAGGTAAAGGGTCCAGACTAGCCTTGCTGAGCACAGAAAATGAAAGCTTTCGCATGCTTCCTACAAAACCCATCAAAGAGATGTTTGCAAGGTTCACAAACATTGTTTATAATTCAAACGCACTTGGAAAACCATATTCGAGTCTAGAGCAAGTAAGGAAGATTTTGAGGGTGCTGCCAAGCTCATTCCGTCCCAAAGTCACAGCTACTTAGGGAGCTAAGGATCTTGCAAAGCTAAGCATGGAGGAACTAATAGGAAACCTGATATCCCATGAGCTTGAAATAAAGACCATCGAATCAAGAGAGAAATCTAAGGCCAAGACTCCCAAGGCACTAGCTTTTAAAGCTGAAGAAGAAGAAGATGATGAACTTGATAAGGAGCAAGCACTGATCATCAGCGGATTCAGAAGATACATCAAGACTAAGCATGAAAGAGCTGAAATGACTAAAAGATTCAATCATTCCAATAAACTTAATCCTGCAAATAATTCTTCTGAGTAGAATACTGCTAATCAAGTACTTTGTTTTAAATGCAGGAAGCGGGGAAACTTTATGAAGAATTTCCCACAAGGAAAGAATAACTCTGCATAGAATAAAGGTAAACCTTTGCCAGTAAGGTGGAATGAGGATATCGAGGATGAGATTCAGGAGGAGACTGCTCACTCCTCTATTTGCTTGATGGGAGATCTCGATGAGGTAAAATCATGCACTAAAATTAAGCACCTGAATATTTGTGAAAAAATGAAAAAAATTTGATGAAAATCCAAGAGTTAATAAAAATATTCAAAAAGAAACAGGAGTTGGTAGAAGTGTTTTTCCTATATGCTATACGTGTGGGGGTGTTGGTCATGCATATTACAATTGCATGTACAAGAACTAGAATATTAAATTTAAGCAAATTTGGGTTCCCAAAGGTACAGTGACTAACACTGATAGACCTATTTGGATTCCTACTTTACATGTATCTTGTTCTTCTTATGGGACAACAGTGTGAGTGGTACTTACACTCTGGCTCCTCAAGACACATGACAGGAGATAGCAAATAGTTCCTTAGCCTTGTAAAGCATGAAGGAGGAAGTGTTACTTTAGGGGGGACAATGGAAGATGCAAGGTAATTGGTAAAGGTGTTATAGGTAACGACACCTTTTAACTTACAGACATCATATGGGTGGAAAATCTAACACACAACCTCATTTCTATTAGTCAGCTGTGTGACAAAGGTATAAAAGTGGAATTTGATTCAAAATTTTGTAGAATTATTTATAGCTCCATAGGTGATGTTATAATTACCGCAAATAGAAAGAATAATGTTTATGCTATCATGATTGAAGAATTAACGGTTTCTAAATGCTTGCTTGTCAAGGAAGAATAGGCCACGCTATGGCACATAAGCTTAGCACTTGCAAGCATGGGATTGCTAAAGAAGCTTGAAAATAAAAATCTGGTAAGAGGACTACCACATCATACCTTTGAGAATGGTAAGTTATGCATGGCATGCAGAAAAGGTTAGCAAACTAGATCTACATTTTCTAGCATTAAAGAAGTTGCCACCACACACATAATGGAATTAGTGCACATGGATCTATTTGGACCCATAGATATTGCTAGCCTATGAGGTATAAAGTTTTGTTTGGTATTGGTTGATGATTACTTTTGGTACACGTGGGTTTACTTCCTAGCCAAAAAATCAGATTCATTTGAAAATTTTCAGAATTGTTGTATACAAGTTTCAAATGAGAAAAATACTTCCATCATAAAGATTAGAAGTGATCATGTCTGTGAGTTTGAAAATGCAATCTTTGAAAACTACTATCTTGAAAAAGGAATTTTACATGAATTCTCTTCTCCTAGAACACCTCAACAAAATGGAGTGGTCGAGAGAAATAATCGAACATTAAATGAGATGGCTAGGAGTATGATAATTGAATATAGCTTGCCTATGTCTTTTCGGGTTGAGGCTATTAGTACAGCTTGATATGTGTGCAACAGAGTTATGATTAGACCTTTAATGAGAAAAAACTTCTTATGAACTATAGCATGGTAGCACTCCAAACATTTCTTATTTTAAAGTATTTGGATGCAGGTGCTATATACTAAACAATAGAGATCAGCTTGGCACATTTGAATCCAAATCAGATGAGGGAGTGTTCATGGGATATTCAACGAGGAGCAGAGCATACAGGATAAAAAATAAGCGCACCCTAACTATTATTGAATCTATTCTGTAAGGACACTGACTATGAGGAAAACACTAGATGGGGGTTTGAATAGTGTTTATAAAATTTAAACGATAGTTATACCAATTTAAATTCCTAACCAACAATAAATGCGGAATTATAAATAAACCCAAATTGAAACAATGTTAACACAAAGTATGTTTTAAGTGTTCGGATTAACCAAGTCAACTTCCGACTTGTTACCAGTAATCCTACGTCCCTTCCACCCGGATACCACCGGATACTCAAGTTAGAAGCCTAACTTGAGGTTTCCTTTAAACCCACCTGTAGCAACCCTACAAGTGAAATCGAAACACAATCGATGTTCTTAACTCCCACAACTTGGGATCAAGCAAACCACTCTCACAAACCAAGAGTTAAACTAATATAGAAAGATATGAAATAACGAAATAGCAACAATTACAATCACCTATGCCTTGAAGTAGAACTTGAAGGAGCAAGTGTGTGGTGTGTTGAATACTCTTTCAAGAAGAGAGAAAAGCACTTTCTCCTGTCACCACCAATTGCCTAGAGGATATCACTTTGATTCTAGGTTGGAGAGTAAGAGAGAATGAGATTGGAATTCTAGGGCCTTTGAATTTGAGAGCTTTGAAAAACTTGAATATGAAAGCTAGGGGTTTTCAAGAGATGATCAAGAAGATGAGTAACCCCTCAATGGAACAGTAGAAGCTCTCTTTATAGGTTCCCCAAAACCCTCAAACAGAATCCCCAAAACCCCCTTTGAAATCCGTAGAGAAAAAACCAACGGATAGAATTTATACATCCGACAGTCGACTGGTGAAGAAATCACAGTCGACTGCGGCACTGTGTCAGAGGGTAGGTGAGTATTCAAATGGTAACTTACCACGTAGGACAGTCGACTGATGCAGGAAAGACATGCGCCTGTAAACCTAACAGGAAACTGAAAACCCTTCTACAGGCGACTGGTCGCAACATGGGTAAGCCGAGAAAAATCAGAAAGCATTAAGAAGGCATGACAGGCCACTGATGTGGAACTCACAGGTGCATGTGCCAAGGGAAGATGACTGTGAAACCAGCATCAGTCGTCTGTCACTAATAACTGAAACTTTCCAAAGAGCAAAGTTTGTAGAGAAAGCATAGACAGGCTACTGTTGACGCATTAACAGTCGACTGTGCCTTGGATAGGCGACTGTCAATACAACATCAGTCGTCTATCCGTATGAAAAAGAAAATGACCATTGGTCAGGAGAGAGACAGGCGACTAACTAACAAATCATAGGCGTCTGTAGCTTGGACAGGCATCTGTCTTTTGTATAGCAGTCGCCTGGTTAGAGTTAATGCTAAAAGCCAAAAAACCAATTGATAAAGTATATGCATAACAGGCGACTGTAGAACAAATCACAGGCGCCTGTTTTGAGACAATCGCCTGTAAAATGTTCAGCAGTCGCCTGTTGAAATCCCAAAATGCACATGCTTGAGAAATGTGAAGTGGAGGCTCACGAAATGTGATTTAATGATTTCCTAGGACAGGAATAAAGATGTGTGTGTGTGTGTGTGTGTGTGTGTGTGTGTGTGTGTGCTCCAACATAGTTCTACTTCTAAGCTACATACTAGAAGAGAATAAAAAGACTACATTATGTAGTATCCTCTCTTCTATCCAAAGAATGAGCTTGAAGTCTCTAGAGCTTTAATCACCATCTTTGATCATCCATTCCACTTTTCAGGCTTTGATTGATCCTTGAGTGACATCCATTGCTAATTGATCTTCATGATATGCTTAAGCAATGGATTAACTACAAATATGGGATTAGTCACATGTATTTATGTTTGCATATCATCAACACCAAGTAGGGAGAAGTCTAATACTCAACATTATCCCCTTTTTGATGATGACAAACAAACATAAACAAAAAGATAAATAATTGTGCTTAATGAATACTTACTCCCCCTACATTGATGCCAATCAAGTTAGTCAATATTTATAATGGCATATATAGATCAATTGAAGCAAGCATGTAAGATATGCATGAATGAAATGATTTTAATTCTTGAAATCTTGGATTTTATAGTCCAAGTTCATTATATCTTACTCCCCTTGAATCTAAGGCAACTTCATCTTAGATTCAGGTTTAGAATTTACTTAGCACATAATTATGATATGTTTATTTCTCTCCCCCTATGGCATTATCAAAAAGTGGGAGTAGAAAAACAACAACAATAGTGCTAACTAAGTACTAAAACAATCATGAGAGTCTAAAGATGTGATATATATTTAATGTGAAGCCAAAATATAATCGAAAAAATCACAAAGATGCATCTCATTGATATATAACAAAAACTCATCAAATATCTTAGTTGACTAAAGGAACGAGAATCCAATAGCAACATTTCAAAAATGAGAAAAACGTCTCACATCACTTCGTGTATATAATAGAGCATAAAGAGAGAAACAATTTCGCATTGAACACACAATCATCATAAAAAATGAGACACAATGTGAAGCAGCATATGATAAAGTAAAAACATTCTCATATATATAATCAAAAAATACAAGGAGTACAAAAAACAACATCAACTCCATGTACATCAAAAGTATGATCATCATACATACATCATCATCCATCATTACAAAAAAATCAAAATACAAACAGACACTCAAATTCTCAACCCTAACAAAATAAATCTAGGCCTAAGGGTAAGAAGTCTCCACGAAGCGTCAATCCAAATCAGTTGCAGAGGAGTGTACGGGGCCAACTCAACTCGAAACTCCTGGGCCTCTGGATCATCAGGAATATTGGGAAGAGGAGGAGTAGCAACAGTAGTGGAGACATCCTGAGGAGCCGGAGAAGCAACCGACTCAGAAGCAGTGTCAGCAGTAGGCTCAGGAAGCTCAGCGATGACCGGAGGAGGATGCTGAGAAGGCTAAGGTGAAGGTACAAAAGACCTGAGATGAGCAGTGAATGGAATGCCCTGATTCTGGAACATCAGATGGAAAAACTAATAAAGGCCAGACACCTTCTCGTCCAACAGATCACGAGAGGGTGCAGCAGATGAAGAGAGCTGATCAGCGTGTGGAACGGTGGATGAAGACGGAGCTTAAGAAGACTGCCTTTTCTTTGATGCCGTCTGCTGAGCAGAAGAGGACTTCGACTTAGCAGAAGCATCAAGAAGATGGCCAAGGGCATGTGCTCATATGGAGACAGATCGTTCCCAAAATGGCGAAAGACAAGAGTGAGGAGTCCTCCATATGGAATGTGAGAGGAGGCTATAGTGAACTCGACCTTGTCCATCCGATCAAGGAGGACTCTGGCCCAGTTCACAGACATGCCAGGGAAAATGGCGTACATGCAATGGGGGATCTCCTGAGAAGGCTGATCAGAGAAGCCATATTTCGGCAAGATGTTGGACTACACCACTATGTGAACAGACCAACCTCGAGCAGAAAACTTGGTAGCCCTGATGCCAGAAGAGATATATGAAGGGATCACAGAGAACATGTCCTGAAGGATAGTCTGATCAAGATCTGCAACGTCTGAGAATGAAATATCAGCGGGTAAGGATCCAGTGGCAGGAATCCTAAGAATATTCACCGCGAATGCGGTTGGCATAGAATAGCTTGACAAGGAATGGATAGGCACGAGGAGAGTCGACATGAGAGAAATGAAAAAAAATCAACCAAATGGGTTGACGTGAGAATCTCAGATAGTCTCTCAGTGGTGAAGGCCTGAAAAATAATGAAACACTCACGAAGGAGCTTGATCCCAAGCATGGCATGCAATTTTTCCAGACAAGAATCGTCTCGGTAAATGGGGACAAGAGGATCAGCAGGAGGAGGCCTGAGTGGATTATGGCCTTGGGTTGAAGCGGGAATTGTCTTGGGTGGGTGTCAATTGCCACACGAATGGACTCAGCCTCAGCGGTAGGCTCATTGATGCCAACACCAATGGGTCTACACTGACGCTTTTGAAGAGGCTCAACGAAGTCTTCTTCTTTGGTGGAACAAGAAGTATAGTAAGAAGTATCTGAAACATCGGAGAGAGGTTGCAAGAACTTGGTGCGAGCTCTATAGTGTTTCTTGGGTTCAGCAGCACTGGGCTTCGGGTTTATAGGTTTCTGAGGAACAATGGTTTTCCCTTTAGTCTTAGGAGGAGCCATCATATGAATCAAGAGACAAACGATAAAAATAGAGCACGAACGAACGAAAAAGGAGAGATATACCAAATTCACGGCGATCGATGGGGAAGAAGAGACTCAAACTCTTAATCGAGTGATTGGGGAGAGAGATCAATGGGTATGATCTTCGAATCGATGAGGAAGACGAAGAAATGGTTGGAGTTTGAAGGAGGAAGACGAGGGAAGTCGAATGGATGAGAGAGAAATAATCAACGGCCTTGTGAATATAAGTTGGGTCAACTGAATCTGGGCCGTTGGATCGTCACATTGACGGCTCATATCGAGTTAACGAATCGCCACTGAAGTGGACAGTCGACTGATGTACAATCGTCAGTCGACTGGTCGAAAAGATAGAGATCAAACTTGGGTAGACAAACAGTCGCCTGTTGAGTAACTCACAGTCGCCCATAAAAGTATGAACTCCTATAATTCAGATTCACCCATAATCCATAATTCTCCATGCAACCTCACAAATGAATCTTCTTTAAGAGGTTTAATGAAGATGTCGACGATTTTTTTAGGTTTCAATGTACTCTAAGATGATATCCTTCTTAGCTACATGATCATTAATCAAGTGGTGTCTCACATCTATGTGTTTGGTACGGGAGTGATGTATCGGATTCTTGGAAAGACAAATAGCACTTTGGTTATCAACCATGATAGGACAAGTAGCACAATTAATACCATAGTCTTTGAACATGTGTCTCATCCAAAGAACTTGTGCACATGCAAGACACGCGGCAATATATTCCGCTTCAGTCCTGGACAATGATACCGAGTTCTGTTTCTTGGAAAACCAAGAAACTTGGGAATTTCCTAGAAAATGGCAAGTGCCACTAGTACTCTTCCTATCGGATTTGCATCAGGCAAAGTCGGCATCACTATATAAGATTAGCTCATATGTTCTAGACTTAAGGTACAGTAACCCATAATCTAATGAATGATTGAGGTAACGAAAAATTTGTTTAACCGCAGTCAAGTGTGACTCCTTAGGTCTAGCTTGATATTTAGCACAAAGACATACGGAGAACATAATATCGGTCCTACTAGCGGTTAAGTAAAGTAAGCTACTGATTATAACTCGATATAGACGAACGTCTATATCTTTTTCGTTCTCATCTTTGTGTAGATGTGTTGTCGTACTAATGGGAGTTCGTTTGCTTGAAGATGATTCCATCCCGAATCGCTTGATAAGCTTCCCGATGTACTTTGTTTGATGTATGAAAGTTCCATCCTTCATTTGCTGAATTTGAAGTACAAGGAAGTAGTTGAGCTCACCCATATGGCTCATTTCGAATTCATCTTTCATAGACTTAGAAAATTCTTGGCAAAGATTATAGTTAGTAGAACCAAATATTATATCGTCTACATAAACTTGAATTAACAGGATGTCATTTTCATAATCTTTAATGAAAAGAGTTGAATAAACTCACCCATTTTAAAACCTAAATCCAAAAGAATGGTTTTGAATCGACCATACCAATCTCTAGGAGCTTGTCTCAACCCATATAATGCTTTCTTAAGTTTGAAAACATGGTTTGGAAATTTTTCATGAATGAAACCGGATGGTTGAAAAACATAAACTTCTTCATTAACAATACCATTTAAAATGCACTTTTAACATCCATTTGAAATAACTTAAAATTTTTATGGGATGCAAATGATAAAACCAATCTAATAGCTTCTAATTTAGCCACGGGGGCAAGGGATTCTTCGAAATCAATACCTTCCTCTTGCCGATAGCCTTGAGCTACTACTTCATTCCTTGTGATGACCTCGTTTTCATCGGTCTTGTTCTTAAAAATCACTTGGTCCCAATCACTTGGTGACCACTTGGAAGAGGAACCAGCTCCCAAACTTCATTTCTCTCAAATTGCATGAGCTCTTCTTCCATTGCAACTATCCAAGAGCTATCTTCTCACGTTTCTTGTATGTTCATTGGCTCAATGGTAGAGACAAATACACAATGAGAGAATTCATTAATTCTTGACCTTGTTCGTACACCCACACTAATATCTCTAATAATTTAGTCATGGGGGTGATTACAAACGGTTGGATAAGCTTTAGGAATACCTGGATCACTTGGAACATCCTCAACAATTTCATTAGTACTGTTAGTCTCAATAATAGAATCATTAATTTTAATATTACTAATGGAATCACATAAAACATCTACACTATCAACAACAACATGAGGAATATCAAAATCGTCATAAAATGATACATGTAGTGATTCCTCGATCGTTGAAGAGGGTTTGTTGTATATACAGTAGGCTTTAATACGTGTGGAATATCCAACAACAATTCCTTCATCGGATCTTGGCTCAAATTTATCTAAGTTACCAAAGGTGTTCTTTATAAAACATTTAAACCAAAAACATGAAAATATTTAACTTGCGGCTTTTTATCATAAAACTAGAAAATACCCCGTGCACCCGTGCACGGGCAAAAAAAATTCGAAGGGGTAAAAAAACAATTCGAAGAAACACTAAGTGGGAAAGTGAGCAAGAGTGAGTGAGTGTGTTGGGAGTGTCCAGGGGTAAATAGGAGCAGGGGGGGGGGGGGGGGGGGCTTTCTTGCAAAAGGAAAAAGATGTGATGAGGTCCCCACCACACCCTTACCAAGATTAAATCATAGCCATCCTTCTATCAACCTCTTTATACATCATGCCGACATCATCTTGTCCCAGTCAGCCCTAGTTGTCTTTTAATATATAGATACTTCAAAACAAGTTTTGTTCGTTCGGGGCCACACTAGGATCCTATTAAGCACATAACATACCATGTGCACCGCCTTCGCCCAATATTGTAGTCCAATATGACTATCATGGAGTATGGTATGGGCACACTCTATTAGGGTCCTATTCTTTCTCTCAACAACACCATTTTTTGGTGGTGTGCAAGGAAAAGAAAAGTTGTGAGTAATCACGTTGTCATCACAAAACTTAGTGAAAGATTCAATCTCAAATTCTCATCCATGATCATTACGAATCGTGATAATGGTGGATCCTAAGAATTTTTGAATTTTCTTCGCAAATAAAGTAACTCTTCAAATGTTTCATTTGTATTGGTTAAAAATGAAACCCAAGTAAATCTAGAGAAGTCATCAATGACAACTAATCCATAATGAGCATTACCTAAAGAAGTGATTCTAGTTGGCCCAAATAAATCTAGATGAAGTAATTCTAGGGGCCTCTTAGAAGTTATGCCTTCTTTAAGTTTGAAAGACGATTTACTTAGTTTACCTCTTTGGCATGAATCACAAAAGTTTTTCTTACTAAAAACAACTTTTGGAAAACCTTTAACAAGATCATGCTTAGCTAACTTATATAAGTACTTAAAATGAACATGACCAAAACGGCGATGCCATAATAGTTGTTCATTTGTATTAGCAACTAAGCAATGTGTTGGATCCTGTCAAAACAACGACGTTAGGATCGAATAATAAAGTAGAGACTTACGTTTACGTACGCAGCACCGTAATCTCTGAACTTTGCCCTCGGATTCGCCACAACGGTCGATACTTTATATTCAACAATTGAACATTTCTTATACTTTATAAAGTAGTTGAACATTTCTTATACTTTATATTCAACAATTGAATCCCATCTGGATTACAATTGGCTGGCCAGCTTTGAATCTCTAAAGTCCAAATGTGAATATGAAATTAATCTTCCTCTTCTTGCGATCCTTTTGATCTTGACTTGACTTGCTTTTCTAACATGCCCCGCCGGACCGAATTGACCATAGTCCATAAGCAACATGCTAAGATAGCAATCACCCAGTCAAATCTAAAGGAACCAATTAGAGTCCATAAGGGTAATGAGTTAAGACCCATGTGGTCTTTGGGTCTCACATAATAGTAAACACAATTACTATTCTAACCCAATGGTCAAAATTGCATACGTAGTATGAATACGTATTACAACATCACTCCTTTCCCAGAGAACGTATGTCTTAATGATGTTGTAAGGATGATGATCAGACACCACAATGTCTGATTTTGAGTCCCTTTTACTACTCAAATAATCTTCTGGACCCACATCCCGCATAAGACAGATAGGATTTAAGAATCATATTAGATCTTTTGTAAGCATCCATATGATGCAGATCTTTCATTCGACCATTTTGTTTAAGTCATGACTCTAAATCATCCGTCTGACGATTTTGACTTTAAACAGGTCTCATCTTTATTTTATCCGTCTGATATAATAAAGGCGGTTGCTCATGTGAGAGAGCCAACCTCAATCTGTCCGACATACTAGAAAACCAGCTGAGATTTTAAAATGTACACAAACATTTTCAAGAAAGTCATATGCAATGTTGAAAAGAACTTATTCTTTTATTAAATTTGATCATTTATAGACATGGAAATTTACATTGGTACAACTCAGCTCTTACGCAATCCTTGAGATGATAAGTGTTTGTAAAACACATCTCTGGGGATCGCTTTCGTAAGCGGATCCGCTATGATCTCATGCGTAGATATGTATCTTATGTCTACCTTCTTGGTCTTGTCATAGTCTTTTGCGAATTTGTAGCGGATATCTATGTGTTTGGTCTTACAATGGAATTTCGGATCTTTGACATAGGCTATAGATGCTTGACTATCACTATGTATTGGTACAGCACCTGAGTCACTTGCATCAATTAGCTTGTCCAAGAACTTCCTAAGCCAAACAGCCTCTTGGACTGCGATGCTAAATGCTACAAACTCGGCTTCCATAGTTGAAAGTGCGATGCAGGATTGTTTCTTGCTACTCCAGGATATTGCACCAGATCCGAGTAGAAAAACATATCCTGAGGTCGATCGTCGCTCATCGAGATCACCCGCCCAATCAGCATCAGTGTAGCCTTTGAGCCTCAAGGCATCTCCTTGATAGCATAAAGCATAGTCCGTAGTTCCTTTAAGATACCGCATTATCCTCTTAACCGCTTTCCAGTGTACTTTCCCTGGGTTGGATTGGTAACGACTTACCATTCCAACGGCAAAACAGATGTCGGGTCTTGTACACATCATAGCGTACATAAGACTACCAACTGCACTGGAATATGGAACTTTTTTCATAATTTCCTTTTCCTTTTAGTTCTTTGGACATGATTTCAGACATAAATTATCGCATTTACTTATAGGAGTATCAATGGACTTGCAGTCCTGCATATTAAAACGTTCTAGAACCTTCTTTATATAAGTCTCTTGTGAAAGAGAAAGAAGTTTCTTTAAACGGTTCCTTGAAATCTTAACTCCAAGGATATATGCGGCGTCTCCTATGTCTTTCATCTCAAAAACTGATGAAAGCCCAGCCTTGATATCCATCACAAATCCCTTGTCATTTCCGGCTATCAAAATGTCATCTACGTATAGAGACATAATAACATACTTGCTTTTAATCCTCTTGATATATACACAGTTATCTTCATCAAGCATGGTAAAACCATTTGATAAGACAACTTCTTGAAATCGTATATACCATTGCCTCGAGGATTGTTTAAGACCATATATGGACTTATGAAGTTTACAAACCTTATGTTCGTTTCCTTCTTTTACAAACCCTGTTGGTTGTTCCATATAGATCTCCTCGTCCAATTCTCCATTGAGAAAGGCAGTCTTTACATCCATATGATGTAATTCGAGGTCTAAGCAAGCTACCATAGCCAGAATCAGGCGAATCGAGGTAAAACAAACAACAGATGAGAACATCTCTTCGTAGTCTATCCCTTCCTGTTGCGTAAAACCTTTCGCGACAAGGCGAGCTTTATATATGTCTATAGAGCCATCAGCCTTATGCTTGATCTTGAGAACCCATTTGTTCCCAATAGCTCTACGTCCTCTGGGTAAGTCAACTAAGTCCCAGACTTGGTTAACTTTCATGGATTCCAACTCTTCCTTCATCGCTTCCATCCATTTGTCTTTCGCAGGGCATGATACGGCCTGTTTGAAAGTAGCAGGCTCGTCATTATCTTGTAGTAAAGTCATAAAGGTTTGCGGAAATTCATCCTCAAATCTTAGAGGAGCCAACCTTGTACGACTACTACGTCGTATTTGAGATTCTTCAAGTCCTTGTTGACTCGAATTTAGATCAATTCTAATATCACTCCCACTTGGAATGTCGTTAGAAATGCTCCCACTTGGATCATTATTCCCGTATGGAATAGGATTTGCGTCATTCGTATCATCCATTGGTGAAGTTTGAAACGTATTTTCATCTTCACCAAGAATTCTCCCACTCGAATGAGGTAATCCTTCTTGATCATTAATCTCAAATAGAGATAATTCCTGACTTATCTCGCCCTGTCTTGGAAACTCGTTTTCCAAGAAAGTGACATCCCTCGACTCAAATTCAATTAGACCTCCATTGTCTTCCTGACCAATGAAAACATAACCTTTGGAGTTTTCTGCGTATCGTATAAAGATACATTTCCTTCCCCGTGGCCCAAGTTTGCCATACTTATGGGAGGAATATGTGTGTAGGATGCACATCCCCAAGGTTTTAAAATGTTTAAGTCAGGAGACCTTTGGTTCCACAACTCATAAGGAGTGGAGCTAACTGATTTCGAGGGTACGCGGTTCAAGATGAAAGTGGCCGTCAATAATGCATCACCCCAAAAGGTGATTGGCAAGTTATCTTGCGCCATCATTGAACGGACCATTTCCATTAAAGTCCTATTTCTCCTTTCTGCAACACCATTTTGTTGCGGAGTATAAGGCATAGTTACCTGATGAACTATGCCCTTTTCATCACAAAGTTCCTTAAAACTTGTTGATTGATATTCACCGCCCCTATCGGTTTGCAAGACCTTAATCTTGCGATCTAATTGATTCTCCATTAAACTCATATAATTTTTAAAGCAGGTTAATGCTTCACTTTTGTGGGATATCAAATAGATATGTCCGAATCGGGTGAAATCATCAATAAAAGTGATGAAATAGGACTTCCCGCGCCTTGTCTTGACATTCATCAGACCACATATGTCCAAATGGATGAGCTGTAATGGAACCTCGGCCCTTGTGCCGGTTCCAAATGGCTTGCGACAAGATTTCCCTACAAGGCAATGTTCGGAAGTCGACATTTCGACCTTTGAAACATTGGATAGAAGGCCACTTTTGGCAAGTCTATCCATTCGTGTTGGTCCAATGTGACCAAGCCTTGCATGCCAACAAATTATATCAGACTCATAAGTCGAAGAATTTGTAACAAGGAAATTTTCATTACAAAATGAAGAGTCATACATTGTATTTAATACAATAAATCCTTTGAATACATACCATGTACCAATTAAGGAATTATTACAAAACAAGTCCACTTTACAATCATGAAAAAACCAGCTATAACCAAGACCCATTAACACGACCACAGATATAATATTCCTTCGAATATCTGGAGCGAAGAGGACATCATGTAGTAAGATAGTGCGGCCATTGTCCAAGACTAGCTTGCAAGTCCCAACGCCTTTCACTTCAACATGTGTGTTGTTTCCTACATAAATCCACTTTGTTCCTTGGGGTATTCGATGATACTCCACGAAGGACCGTCTGTCCCTTGCTATGTGGTCGGTGGCACCTGAATCAATTATCCAAAATGGATTAGATTCCACAAGAAATATTGAACTAGAAACACATATGTAACTAGCATAATTACAAGTTACCTCGTCGCTTCCACTCGTACACGAACGAGCATAGTGACCGAACTTGTTGCACTTGAAGCACTTGATCTTCTTCAAGTCTTTCTTCTTGTGCCATTTCTTGTGCCCACACTTATGTTTGTGTTTATTGGTAGACTCAGGTTGCTTATTACGTTCATTAGTAGACTTTGAACGATCTTTACGTTTCTTTCCCCCGTGTGAGGAACTAGCTGATGGAAATTGAATTCCACCCCAAGTAATTTTGATGATGAGCACACCAAATGAATGCTTAGTGTACTAACTACACTACACTTAAAAGTGTGCAGATTTCGTGAAGCTCTACTTATACTCCAAAGAAGCACGCATCAATACTCCACGACAAAGACGAACATGACTAAACTCAAGTGATGAAGCTCAAGCTCGAGAAGCACAAAAAGAAGCTCGCCTTCACTTTATCAAGTTGACCAAAACTTCCGAAGACATGTTCAGAGTCTAGTGTGAGTGTGTCCTGTCTTTTAGGGTATTTGTCAAAGCCATATCAAATAGACAACACACACACACAAATGATTTTGAAAATAATTTTAACTATCTTCTAAATAGTTTTCAAGAGCTTTTCTAGTCACTTCATAATTCTCGTAGTGAAACTCCACGCACCCTGGAGCTAACTACCTATCTGACTAGAAGAACAACAGGAAAAACTCCTCTGGGAGTCGACTACCAAAAGTAGGGAGTCGACTACTTGTCAGGGATGAAAATCTCCTAGATCCCTCTTGGAGTCGACTACCTATATGAGGGAGTCGACTACCAACTGGAAATTTTCAGACGTTTTAAATTTGAATTTTAAAATCTTTTGAGCAATTTACTCCGAAATTTTTGGGACAAAAGTCAAACGAAATTTGAAATTGAAATCTCAGTTTTTCCCTATAAATAGAGCTAAATTCTTTTGTGAAAAACACAACAATTTTGAAAATCAAAATTCGTGAAAGCTCTCTTGAATTAAAGCTCTCTAATTTTCTCTCTAGCCAGTTTAATTTCTGTTTTGATCTTGCAATATTTTCTCATCTTTTTGAAGATCATATTATTATTTTTTATTGGCTAAATTGTTTTTCAAAATCCATTCTATTATTTCTCTCTAATTTTATTTGAAGGATTTTTGAAAAAGCTCTAGATCACAAAGAACTTATCGCGTATCTTTGTGTGATCTAGACTATCATTCTATTAAGCCACTACACAAATTGTCTATCTTTTGATTGGCTATAGAATCGGGTGTATTAACCAATCTCTATCACTTATTGTAGAGTATTGGACAAATCTCTTATTGTGTTGATTGTTGGAACACTAGACAAGTCTAGTTGTTGCCAGTTGGAAAGTCCTCGGTTTGTGAGGCAAGGGTAAACCCTAGACAAGTCTAGGTGTTGTGATCGAAAATCCTGGTCAAGGCTAGGTCGTTGGAAATCCTAACGAGTGAAGTTAGGTGCTTGTATTTGCCAAGGCAGATAGTGGAAATCTCGTACCGGATTGGTCGGGGACTGGACGTACCCAGGTTGCGGGGAACCAGGATAAAATCCTTTTGTTTGCGATTGTTGATCTGTGTTTGATTATCTTTACATTTATATCTTCTATCTACAGCAAAGATCAATTTTATCTCTATACGCTGAAATTCATACTTGTAATCTTATTTGTTCTAACATATTCTCTGGGAGTCGACTACTGCTCATAAGGAGTCGACTACCTGCTATGAAATTTCGTTGTGCACTTTAAAATTATATTGTTGATTAAGAACCAAGCGTAGATCACTCTACTAGGTTTCTTAGGCAACGTTAGAAGGAATATATTTGTGTTAATATCGTTGAGCGAAAAAGTTTTATTATTTGATCAACACTATTCAACCCCCCCTTCTAGTGTTGCTTGCCATCCATAGGATCCAACACTTGGTATCAGAGCGAGGCTACAATAGTGATGGCGTCAACATCTTTTCACTCTGAAGGACTGAACACTATGCGACCACCTCTATTCAACGGAACCAACTACGCCAGCTGGAAGATCCGAATGAAGACTCACCTAGAGTCATTGGACATTGAAGCCTGGACTATCACCAAAGTCCCGTACATCGCACCCACCGACGTTGAGTTTGGAAAATGGTCTATCGACGACAAGAAGAGAGCTAATCTTAATGCAAAAGCAATGAATGCCTTGTTTTGCGCTGTTACAGGAAATGAGTTCAATCGAGTCTCCCAATGTGAGACAGCACATCAAATTTGGCATACTCTTCAGGTAAGTCACGAAGGTACAGAAAAGGTAAAAGAATCTCGTATAAATGTATTACATTCAAAATTCGAAACTTTTAAAATGGAAGAAGGAGAGAGTATCACCGAAGTGAATACTCGTTTTACTAACATTACAAATGAGCTTGCAGGACTAGGAAAGAAACTTTCCGAGTATGAACAGGTAATGAAGATACTAAGATCCCTCCGACCCGAATGGAAGGGAAAGACTACGGCCATTCGAGAAGCTCATAATGTAAAGGACCTCACCATCGAAGAACTGATGGGAAATCTCATGGCATATGAGATCGAGCTTGAAGAAGACAAGAAAATCGAAGAAAACCCAAAGAAGAAAAATCTTGCATTCAAAGCTCAAGAAGAAGATTCCGACTACACGGACAAAGAAGATCACATCGCGTTCATCTCAAAGAACTTTAAAGAGTTCATCACAAGTAAGTATAGAAAACGATCTTTTAGACCCACTAACGGTATTATTTATTTTGGTTGCAATAAACCAGGGCATGTCAAGAGAGATTGTCCATTGGAAAGAAACAACCGTGATTCCAGAGATCGTGGGAAGAACAAAGAGAATAATGAAAGACGAACCAATACAAGAAACAAGTTTCGACGACCAAAGAAAGAAGCTTATGCAGCCTTCGACCAGAGCGACGATTCTTCATCCGACGAATCCTCAGAAGAAGATAATGATGAAAGAAGAGAGACGGCACACATGTGCTTCATGGCATCTACATCCTTCAAGGTAAGCTCGCATCATGATTCATCTAGCGACAATGAGTCATCGTCAAGCGATGATGAAGACTTGGATTATAGGGGAGCATATAAGGAGCTATGCAAGATGCATGAAAATATCATTAAAGAACATAGAAAAACACTTAGAAATGTTAAAAGAGAGACTAAGGAAAAAGAAGAAGTCATTAAAGAAAATAGTCTTCTTAAAGAGAAAAATGATATTCTACAAAAAGATATTTTGCTAGTAAATGAAAAAGTTGAAAGTCTGAATAATCTTCTCGTATCCGTCAAAGATAAATACGACGCTACGATGAAAATTATTGAGAATTTTAATAAAGGAAAAGGGAAGCTAGATAATATAATAGATAATCAAAAAGCTTCATCTAGCAAAATCGGACTTGGCTATGATTCACATCATACCAAGAAACGGGTTAAGCACACTAGGATGCATCATGCTAACGATAATGTTTTAAGCATCTGGGTACCAAAGAGATTATCTGATCAGCAAAAAGAAAGGTACGCTACTAACTTTGTTCAACAGATTCATTTTAACAAAAATTATAAATATATTGTTCATGAAGGAACTAAACCGTATTGGGTTTGGCTTCCTAAAGACTAACTCCTCGGACTCAAAACCAAAGCGTACCATAAACGCTTATTTTTCAGGTACTCTAAAAAGGAGGAAAACAATGAAGAAAATTCAGGGAGTCAAAACGGCTGAATCGGAACAAATGCTTTTATTTTTTTTATATTTATATAATTATTGAAATGGGTTGAAATAAGTTAATTTGTATGTATGATTGTGTTTTATTGCTAAAAATATTTCTTGTTAAAAGAGCACGCTCAACCTGGACCAAACCTTCTCCGGGATGAGAAAACGACTCAACACAGCAGGGAGTCGACTACCTACAGGAGGGAGTCGACTACCAGTGCGTAAATTTCTGGGTTGCTCTTTTTTTGACTAACTCCTAATGGGTTCTATTGAGTGGATGGGTCAAGATCCGGTAAGACAACTTACCCACTAAGCCTAAAACTCATCCTAGCCACCCAAATCTAGATCTAATGGCTCTCTCTTCTCTCCATCTCTTCATTTCTTCAAACAAAACCCCAAGAAAACCCTAGAGGTAGCCGACAACCTCCTTTTTCCCCTCTCCTCTCTTGAGTTTTCATCTTGGAGCTTGGACTTTTGGAGCAATTTTTTTATCTTCCTTCAAATTTACTCAAGGTAAAAATTTTTTTTACTTCCATGAACTTTATTATTTCATCTCTCTTGGTTATCTAGTAGTGTAAAAATATATTTTTGTTGTTTTACTCTATCTAGATGCCTTTCAAAGGAGCTTTCTCTAAGAAGAGAAAAACTACTACTGAAGTTGATTCTGAGAAAGAAATCATCCTACCCTATCTCTTCAAATCAACTACCTATGAACATTTTGTTAAAGTTTCTAAGAAACCAATCTTGCATGAAAGATTTGTCAAACTTAATGGTGTCATCAATTACGGTATTGACAGTCTGCTAGATTCCCAAAACTTAGCAAATTTGTTCTCCTCTGAAAATGTGTATCTATGTTATCCTAGGCTTGTTCATCTCTTTTATGCAAACATGGATTATGATCTCGTGAAAAGTCGTTTCATAACTAAGGTTCTGGATACCAAACTTGCAATAACTGTCAAATCCCTAGGTGAAGCCCTAGGAATCCCATACTCCGGTATGATCCTTGACAAAATTGAGATGACTGACGAGAATATCCTAGAGAGAATGTATCTGCCCGGTAAACACTTTCAAACCAAACTTCCTTGTAGCCATCTTCGCTATCCGGCGAGAATCTTGGCTAATATTTTGTCGTATAACATAACTCAAAAATCTGGGAGTCATGCTATTCTATCTAAAAACAAGCTAAATGCATCTATGCCATCCTAAGTAACATTCGTGTTAATTGGGCTAAAGTCATCATGGATTCCATCCTACTTTCAGCTTCATCTGATAGACCTTCCTCCACTCTTTCTCATGGGCACTATCTGACCATTCTATTCATTAGCTTTAACGTGCCATTGGATCATGAAACAACCATTCTAGAACATGCCCGTGTCTTTGATGTTCATGCTCTTGGGAGAATGAATCTCAATCATGACCTTGATGAGAATGTCCCTGAAGAGAAAATTGCTACTGAAGGAGGATCATCATCCTCAAGGCGAGGTAAGAAGGTTGTCATTTCAGATTCAGATGAAGAAAGTGAAGAAGAAGAAAAAGGAAGCGGCGAAGAAGAAGAAGTTCCTGCTTACATCCTTGAACTTCAGGAGATGCTCCTGAAAAAGATTGGAAAATTGAAGATCTCGCAGGAGAAAGGATTTGAAGATCTCAATCAAAAGGTGGACGACCTCAAGGAGATCGTCGTGAAAAGCAACAAGATGACTGAGGAGACGCTTGTTATGATCCTTGAAGAGATCAAGGAACTGAAAAAGAACAGCGGTCATCCTTAGCTTCATGAACTTCTCTTTCAAAACAATGGTTCTCGTTTTTAAACAATGATTCTCTAAACTATGGTTTGTAATAACTTTTATTGTGTGATGCTAGCTATTATGAAGTTATCTACTATGCTATACTCAGTTGTTCCTATGAACTAACATCTCCCTTGCAGGCATATGGAATTGAATTCCTCTTATTTAATGTTCTGTAGATATTACGTTTGTTTTTGTTGATGACAAGGGGGAGAAAAATATATGAAATGAAAAAATATGAATTGTATTTCCAATAGCTTCGATGCAGGGGGAGAACCGCATCAAAGCAGGGGGAGTAAGTATACTTGAAATATTATTCATATTCATATCTTACTTCATTTTTTTCATTTGGGTGTCATCATCAAAAAGGGGGAGAGTGATGGAAATTGAATTCCACCCCAAGTAATTTTGATTATGAGCACACTAAATGAATGCTTAGTGTACTAACTACACTACACTTAAAAGTGTGCAGATTTCGTGAAGCTCTACTTATACTCCAAAGAAGCACGCATCAATACTCCACGACAAAGACGAACATGACTAAACTCAAGTGATGAAGCTCAAGCTCGAGAAGCACAAAAAGAAGCTCGCCTTCACTTCATCAAGTTGACCAAAACTTCCGAAGACATGTTCAGAGTCTAGTGTGAGTGTGTCGTGTCTTTAGGGTATTTGTCAAAGCCATATCAAATAGACAACACACACACAAATGATTTCGAAAATAATTTTAACTATCTTCTAAATAGTTTTCAAGAGCTTTTCTAGTCACTTCATAATTCTCGTAGTGAAACTCCACGCACCCTGGAGCTAACTACCTATCTGACTAGAAGAACAACAGGAAAAACTCCTCTGGGAGTCGACTACCAAAAGTAGGGAGTCGACTACTTGTCAGGGATGAAAATCTCCTAGATCCCTCTGGGAGTCGACTACCTATATGAGGGAGTCGACTACCAACTGGAAATTTTCAGACGTTTTAAATTTGAATTTTAAAATCTTTTGAGCAATTTACTCCGAAATTTTTAGGACAAAAGTCAAACGAAATTTGAAATTCAAATCTCAGTTTTTCCCTATAAATAGAGCTAAATTCTTTTGTGAAAAACACAACAATATTGAAAATCAAAATTCGTGAAAGCTCTCTTGAATTAAAGCTCTCTAATTTTCTCTCTAGCCAGTTTAATTTCTGTTTTGATCTTGCAATATTTTCTCATCTTTTTGAAGATCATATTATTATTTTTTATTGGCTAAATTGTTTTTCAAAATCCCTTCTATTATTTCTCTCTAATTTTATTTGAAGGATTTTTGAAAAAGCTCTAGATCACAAAGAACTTATCTCGTATCTTTGTGTGATCTAGACTATCATTCTATTAAGCCACTACACAAATTGTCTATCTTTTGATTGGCTATAGAATCGTGTGTATTAAACAATCTCTATCACTTATTGTAGAGTATTGGACAAATCTCTTATTGTGTTGATTGTTGGAACACTAGACAAGTCTAGTTGTTGCCAGTTGGAAAGTCCTCGGTTTGTGAGGCAAGGGTAAACCCTAGACAAGTCTAGGTGTTGTGATCGGAAATCCTGGTCAAGGCTAGGTCGTTGGAAATCCTAACGAGTGAAGTTAGGTGCTTGTATTTGCCAAGGCAGATAGTGGAAATCTCGTACCGGATTGGTCGGGGACTGGACGTACCCGGGTTGCGGGGAACCAGGATAAAATCCTTTTGTTTGCGATTGTTGATCTGTGTTTGATTATCTTTACATTTATATCTTCTATCTACAGCAAAGATCAATTTTATCTCTATACGCTGAAATTCATACTTGTAATCTTATTTGTTCTAACATATTCTCTGGGAGTCGACTACTGCTCATAAGGAGTCGACTACCTGCTGTGAAATTTCGTTGTGCACTTTAAAATTATATTGTTGATTAATAACCAAGCGTAGATCACTCTACTTGGTTTCTTAGGCAACGTTAGAAGGAATTTATTTGTGTTAATATCGTTGAGCGAAAAAGCTTTATTATTTGATCAACACTATTCAACCCCCCCTTCTAGTGTTGCTTGCCATCCACAGGATCCAACACTAGCAACCATGTGCACTTCTGCACTTGGCTTGGCAGCCGCAAGCCGCTCTTCCTCTAACTCGAGGTGCTTGGAAACATCGCTGAAGCTCTTGATGCTCTCATTATGAGTGAGATGCATCTTCATTTAGTCCCACCCATTTGGTAGGGAACGTATGACTGCTTGGATTTGTTGCTCATCTGTGAGCACATGACCTGCATCCTTTAACTCTGAGATTAGATTCGCCATATGTCGCAGATGTTTCCCCATGGAATGATCTGGACGTTTCTTGTATGAATCAAATCTTATAGTTAAAGAACAAAGTTTGGACACCGATGTGCCACCAAACTTCTCCTCAAGCTTGGACCATATGTCCATGGCTAAGTCAAGCTCTAGGAAGATGCGCAGTATGTCATCGGCCATACTGCTCAATAACGTAATGCGAGCTATCTTGTTCTTCCGAGACCAAGCATCAAAAGCTTCCTTGTCTCGTCTGTGTTGGGCCGTAGTGCCCAACTCGGGTTCAATCATTACGTTCTTTAGAGTTTCGAGCACTTCTTGCTCCTCCAGAACGTAATGTATTTTAATGGACCATAGTTTGTAATTAACGCCGTTGAGTTTTTCACCTTTGTTTAACTCAGTGACGATATTCTTTGAAGCGGAAGACATTTTACTTTTAAAATGCTGCAAAAGACACAAAACCGAAGGTTTGATCAAAAACATTGCACTAAAAATTCTTAAAATATAATTCCCACTTGAAATGATAATAGAATATCCCATTTGGATAGTTCTAATTTCAACTCCCACTTGGAATGATATTTAAAATTTGATAAGTTACTTTCGAAAAATATTGAAGATGTTACTCTCGAATCGGAAAGGTCACTACGTTTCCAATCACCATCTAGAGTAACTTTCAATATTTCCCCATCACTTTATCAAATAATAGTACTCTTATAGTACTTTGCAGCGGAAAAGCGTTTTTGAAAACGTATTTTTCAAAACGTGTATTTTAATCTAGTACCCTTATGATACTAGCGAAATATTCGACAATCCCTGGCCATTGCCGGGGTTGAGCCGTTGCCGTGCCAAGGCCGGATCCCCCCTTAGGGGATTTTTCTGCAAGCCACCGTCGCCGGCTCCCGTATGGATCCAGGCGCTTCCCCCTTTATAGGAGAATTTTGCCGCAGACGACTGCCGTCGGCCCCGTATGGGCTAGCCATGCAAGTCACATTCATGCAAGACCCCCCCCAAATACAGGGTCAACCGGGGCTCGGTACTGGCCGAAGCCGGGGCCGGCAGTGGCCGGGCACTGCCTCGGCCAGGTCTGGCAGACCTCGGCCTAGCCCCGGCCACTGCCAGGGCCGGCCGTGGCCCTGGCAGTGGCCAGTGCCGGCTAGGGTACCGGCCAGGGTGCCGGCCCTGGCCTCTGCCAGGGCCGGCAGGGCCCTGGCAGGGCCCTGGCTCCCGGCCAGGGCCGGCCCTGGCCTGGCCAGGGCCGGCCCTGGCCTGGCCAGGGCCCTCTGGCCCTGGCCTGGCCGCGGCCAGGGCCCCCTGGCCCTGGCCGGCTAGAGCCGGCCAGGCCCTGGTCGGGGCCGGCCAGGGCCTGGCCATGGCCCCATGGCCGTGGCCGGCCATGGCCCATATGGCCATGGCCGGCCACCCCCTTTCATGGGCATGGCCGCACACCCCGTCGAAGGGGTGGTTTTTGTTGTCATTTGGCCGTAGCCAACCCCCTCCGCATGGGGAGGGGGAATGCATAGCCTCCATGGCCCATATGGCCATGGTGATCATGCACCAAAGGTCATATTCTCCGATGGGAATAACCACCATCTTCTTCTCCGATGAGACACCCGTTCGTCGAGAAAGTAGTTATTCTCTAATGGCTGTGTGCCAAAATGAAAAAATAACATACTCTAAAGTTCGCAAACTACACGCTCCACATGAAGAGAGCACCCATTCTCAATTGAATGGAGACTCAGCATCCATGAAGAGTGCGAGCTTGGCGATATGAACGGTCGGTTCTTCCCGTCACGGAGAGTTCCTGCCATATCCGTAATGACAGAAGACCCTAACGTGAAAAGAACAACCGCTGCGTTCTCTCCGTCACGAAGCGTTCCTACCATATCCATAATGGTAGGATACCCATTCGTGAAAAAGACAACGCCTCGTTCATCGATTCGACGGGGCGACGGTTTGACCGGGGTGAACCTGTATGGATCTGATACCATTTTTGGATCCTGTCAAAACAACGACGTTAGGATCGAATAATAAATTAGAGACTTACGTTTGAGTACGTGGCACCGTAATCTCTGAACTTTGCCCTCAGATTCATCACAACGGTCGATACTTTGTCACGGAGGATCGAAGCAGAGTTTCACCGTCTAAATCTCTATTTAGAAGAGGATTTTAATGGAAGGGAGAAGAAGAACATAAGATGCCGTTTGCAAACTTATGGCATGGAAAGTGTAGTATGAATGCCTTACCCTTGGGTCCTATTTATAGGCTTTAGGGGTAGTTATTGTAGGAAATAACTAAATATAAGCTTATTAGCCTATATTAGCACATTCATTTATCCTCTTCTTCATTCACTTATCAAGTGCCTTTATGCACTTATAAAGTGACTTTTTCCACTTATCGAGTGGCTTTTTCCACTTATCGAGTGGTCCTTTTCACACGAGAAAAGGTTCCCTCCGTGCACGCTTTCGTGCACACGACATCTGAGGTCCGTACACCCTCATACATCCCCTCATGGGTGTATTCATGTCGTCCATATCCAACACAATGTTCTATGATTTTAGGCAAGCTCAAATAATAAATGTTTTATGCCTAATACTGGTAAATAAAACATGTGAATCCATATCTACAATTTTACACATACCCTCTCTAAAGTTAACCTTGTAACCCTTGTTACAAAGATAACTAATGGAGATAAGGTTATGACATAAACCACTAACTAAATAAACATTTGTAATAAGTGGTTTGGAAGGATTACTGACTTTGCCTACTCCAATGATGGTTCCCTTCTTATTAACTCCAAAAGTGACCGTTGAACCATCCTTGATGCTAATCACTTCGGAGCAATGTGGGATCTCCCGTCATGTGTTTGGAGCATCCGCTATCGAGTATCCATCCTTTATTTTTAGAGCCAATATAACTTTTATTGCTCTATTTCTTTTTCTTGGGTACCTACATAAAATACCATAAGCTCATGTTACCCAAGCTTTGTTGGATCCAAGGGGATTAGCCCTTTGGAAGCCAAGTCCCATCGGAGTGCCACGCTCCACCACCCCCACATCCGCCCCTCCCTCCTCACTCCGACGCACCCTCTGCTCGAAGCGCCCTCGCCAACTAGCCCGCAGTCCCTCTCGAACCCAGCTCCTCCATCACCATCGTGAGCTCCATCAACCTCCGATGTCATCGTCGCATCGTGTTACAGAGTGGCTGGATGCACCCATACCGAATACCTTCAACACATTACGGAGGTTAGAGCTTGACCGTCACCATATAAGGTCGGTGAGCAGTGTCACGGATTGGCTCCCGTCACATGGTGCATGTTGGTCATCTCTCGTACTCTTGGACATGGACTTATCACTAGAATAGACTGGTTATTAAATATTGCTCTAACCTCTTTTTCTACAGTTGCTACAACGTTGCTATTTTGTTATCAAATTCTAAATTGTTACATTTTGCAAGTAGTATTGCAAATGGCTATCAAATAATTAAATTGATGCAGGTTGCAAATTGCTACGAATGTTTAACTGCTATAAAATTAAACTAATTGCTTGTCTTTAACTCATTTAAATTAAACTTATTGCTTATCTTTAAAGTGCAGCTTGGTTCAATTTTAAATACCTAACGTTTTGTTTTGGAGATTATCTTGCCGAGTAAACCTCGCTGACGAACATTTCACTTTATTGTTTTACAAAATGCCCGTCAGGTATCGATAGTGAGTTCTCGAAAGACACTACCACAGGAGTTGAGCCAGTAGTCAAAGAATACGTGGAGTACCTACCCGCGGATGATTAGACGATCACCTTCGCGACTGCACCTTTATATTTGAATAATGTAATTTGTGTACTTGTTTGTATTGGCCATGCTAGGCCCAAAATATATCTTAATTATTGTACGCTGGATATGTAATAATGTTGTTTGGACTGCTTCTTAAATTTGCATGCAAGGACCTGCAGTTTTTACACAGACGCTTAGTGTGTTTAAGCCAAGGAGAAATAAAAGAAAAGAAAAAAGTATTCCTCCTTGTTTTAAGCACATCGCGGACAACTCGCGTCCTCGCTCCCAGTAGAATGGGAAGTGGAGCATGACAAATGGCAACCATGTAACTAAGTGATTTGTGTTATGAATCATGATCTGGGGAGAAACCCCCAGCTCTTTATGTATAGCATGTAGAGGAGCGTATAGATAAGATACATTAGATACGGTCTTTTCTATAAGATAAGCCGTGATCCCAACTGACTAACCAACTCGGTATTATCCCTTCACAACACTCCTCTTATCCAGCCATATGTGTGGACTCTGCTCATGGATACTTCAGGATCTTGAACGTAATAGGAGTCTCACACGGGGTGGATACTTCAGGATCCTGAGTTGGTGAGGTTTGCCTCGTTAAAACCATTAGCTATGGAAAACCCTATGGGATAAATCATAGTAAAGGAAAAAGAGTATAAACGCTCTCTAACTCCCTCTGAATTGTACAAACGAGTCTGCTCATGAACACTTCGGGATTCTGAGCGTCACAAAAGGGGTGGATACTACATGATCTAGAGTTGATGTGATTTGTCTCGTTAAAACCTTTGGCTATGGAAAACCATGTGGGAAAACCATAGCTAAGGGAAAAGAGTACAAATTCCATCAACTCATCCTGATCTGTAAAAGCCCTTAGGCTTTCAGATCTCTTACGCTTATATCATCACTCCTATTTACAACATTCCAAAGAAATTCACAGATTAAAAATATTATCACCATTAAGCTGCTGCTGAATCCAGAAACGCTGGAGGGGTGTGCTAAGTTTTGTCGCCTCTGATATGGTCTTCAGACTATGTGGTCAGCTTGACAATACCAGCCTCTATCCCAGTCGTTACTAGGATGTAATGTACCACCAGGCGCCATCAAATACACCAATAGTGTGTTTCTGGAATGATGAGGATCACAAAATGATACGATGATGTTGCCTTCATAATTTGCTTTGCAGATATGCAGTAGATGGCCATCCCACTGTGGGTACCCAGTCTGTGATTTCTCAGTAACCTGCATTTGCATATACATGGCGGATGATTCTTTATAATGTAAGCTCAAATCTTTCAACCTTTGGATGAAGCACAGAAGGCTTAACTTCGGTCTAATGGCCATTTTTAGGTGCCAACTATCCCTTTTTAGGTGCCAACTATCTCTGGCTAATGTGTTTACTAAAACTGCTATATCGGGACACATGAAGTTAGCCAGGAGTACCTGATTGCACTTAGATAAGGGACTTTAGGACCAATTATATCATCCCCCATCTTCCAGCGATCGGAAGGGGTCTTTTTGTACATCCATAGAGTGTACTCCCATAGGTGTACTTTGGATGGCAATGGTCCTTTTAATTTCTCCAACACACTTCTGGGCATATTTAACAGGATTTATTAAGATAATAAATCTTTGAGCCATGACTTAATTTATTTTTGCCTAGGTCTTTCATTTCATTTAATAGTCAGGCTTGAAAAGATATTTTGGTTTTCTCTTCAGGATATCCGATGAGATTTAAGTTGTTTACAACTATGATCTCAAATCATGTCCTTTGCTCCGATGCAAAAACAATCCTCAGTAGGAATCATTGCTTTGTCAAGTGATTCTCTTGGTTATACATTATTTATTATTCTTATTGTTTTTCTTCAATAGAATAGACGTCCTGAAGTCTATTCAGGCATTTAAGGAAATGTGGAATTTATCTTTACCAAGATATCCACAAAGGTATGCCGTCACAACATCCAATAACCGCATATCTAAATTTTCCTTTACCGAATCGTAAGGTATTTGCATTTGATAACTTAGGGAGTCTGATGCATCATTTATGAGTCATGCTCATTTTAATTTGTTCATTCACTAGTTTCAGCGGAAAAAAATCCTTGAGCTATAGGTTGTATCTTATAGCATACGATTTTGTATTTATTTTTCTTATGTGTGCAATGCATTATTTTACCTACAGGTTTGACACCTTTTAGTGTCTGGACTTCAGGTCCGAACATTTCATGTTTCATAAGTGAGTCCATCTAATCTTTTATTGCTTAATTCCACATTTGGCCAATCTCTACGTTGCATTTTAGCAACGGAGTATGGAATGATATTTTATAAACATTATCGCTTTTGCGATGTATATGGCAATATGATACGTGCATAAACTGTTGACAATTATGTTCTTTCTGTCCAACACCTCCCCAGTACGTACACCATTTACTTCCAATTTCAGTTTTTCCCGGCATTTCCTCTGTAGTGGATTCCGGGAAGGGTGAGGGTGTGGATATGAGCTCATTGTCCTGTGGTAGTATTGTCTTAAGGTCTCCAGGAGTTTCTGTCCTTGGGGCCTAATGGTCTGCCCCTTTTCTGTTGAGGAACAACCACTTCTGCTGCTGGTGGATTGCATACATTCTCCGGGATGTCAATCCTAAATGGAGTATTTGCAGCAGAGATGTGTGATCTGACAATCTTCTAGTTGTCAATAAATGAGTTCAGTAACTGGTGAACATTGTTCTTGAAGGGTTTTGGCGGACCCTCAGAGCTCAGATCTATGCCTGTCATAAGTCAGACGGACCACAGAGGCATAAAAACAGCGAAAAATAAAACATGCTAGCGAAACATTTTAGCTAGACCCTGAGAGAGTCAGAACCTAGCCCGATCTATGCCAACTTGAGTGGGTCTAGCCCACCCCAAGAAGGATCTATCCTACTTCAACGAAATTAAATTATTTTAAAAAGCTTAAAGAACCTACACTGAAACTTGGCCCTGTGCAGGCAAGATGTACCGTACCAACTTCTTGCGCTCCTTGTAGACAAGCCGCCTCGCGCCTTCGAACCGATCTACCCGAGCCGCCTCCGAGCCGATCACTTGCCGAAGAAAGTTTTACTGGAGCAGACCCACATCATAGACGTCTGGATCCAATCCAAACCACCTCGTACTCTTACCAGGACCTGACGGGAGGATAGGAAGAGAAAGAGGAGAGGAATTAAGGTTCACGATCGAGCATGCTCAAAAATCAGGAGCTTCTTGAATCGATTGCTTGGTGTGTTTTTCAAAGAAGACAGTGCACCCCTATTTATATAGGGAGTCGGCACCTCTCTTTTTGTCACGAGCAATGTGGGACAAAACAAAATTAAAAGAGAATTAATTTAATCAATTGAAGTTAGTAAGCCTTTCACAAAGGCCAACTTCAACCAATTAGTTCTCTCTCACCATCAAGCTTCAGAGATGATACAAGTTATCATTTCAAAGGTATTCGAATGGTGAACGCATAGGAACGAACTGCGATGAATTCCGACTTCGTTTGACCCCTCAAACAATTGCCCAAAGATGGACAAAAAGTCAATTTTCGTAGCCGTCAAAAGGGTTTCAAAAACCCAAATTAACTTAAGTTGCAGGCGTGCCTGCTTAAGGCTATGGGCGTGCTTGCAATGGGCCCTCCCAGGGCGGGCACGCGGCCCGCTGAATAGCGGGCCGTGCCCGCTGAAAACAACGAGCCATGCCCGCTGAACTCAGCGGGGGCATGGCCCGCTAGTTCAGTAGGCCGCGCCCGCTGGACTCAGCCTGTCGCGCTCGCTGGTTCAGTGTGCCGTGCCCTTTCTCCTTGCGGGTGGACATGCTAGCCCAAGTGGGTCTAACCCACTCTTGCCTTTGACTGTTTTTGCATTCCTGTGCTCGTTTGAGCTCCGTTTTCGACACGGTTTGATCTTGCGATTAGACCGGGAAGATTTTGTACCTTATACCATATGATTTTGTATTTATTTTTCTTATGTGTACAATACTTTATTTTACCTACAGGTTTGAAACCTTTTAGTGACTGGACTTCAGGTCCGAACATTTCATGTTTCATAAGTGAGTCCAGCTCATCTTTTATTGCTTCGTTCCACATTTGGCCAATCTCAACGTTGCATTTTAGCAACGGAGTATGGAATGATATTTTATAAACATCGTCGTTTTTGCGATGTATATGGAAATATGATGCGTGCATACATTGTCGACAATTATGTTCTTTCTGTCCAACACCTCCCCAGTACGTACACCATCTACTTTCAATTACAGTTTTTCGTGGCATTTCCTCTACAGTGGATTTCGGGAATGGTGAGGGTGTGGACATGAGCTCATTGCCCTATGGTTGTATTGTCTTAAGATCTCTAGGAGTCTCTGTCCTTGGAGCCTAGTGGCCTGCCCCTTTTCTGTTGAGGAACAACCACTTCTGCTGCTGGTGGATTGCATCCATTCTCGGGGATGTCAATCCTAGATGGAGTATTTACAGCAGGGATGTGTGATATGACAATCTTCTGGTTGTCAATTAATGAGTTCTGTAACTGGTGAACATTGTTCTTGAAGGGTTTTGGTGGACCCTCAGAGCTCAAATCTGTGTCCGTCCTAAGTCGGACGGACCATAGAGGCATAAAAACAGTGGAAAAAACATGCTAGCTAAACATTTTAGCTAGGCCCTGAGAGAGTCAGAACCTAGCACGATCTATGCCAACTTGGGTGGGTCCAGCCCACCCCAAGCGGGATCTATCCTACTTCAACGAAATTAAATTACGCTAAAAAGCTTAAAGAACATACCCGGAATCTTGGCCCTGGGCAGGCAAGATGTACCGTACCAACTTCTTGCGCTCCTTGTAGCCAAGCCGCCTCGCGCCTTCGAACCGATCTACCCGAGCCGCCTCCGAGCCGATCACTTGCCGAAGAAAGTTTTACTTGAGCAGACCCACATCTTAGACGTCTGGATCCAATCCAAATCTCCTCGTAGTCTTGCTAGGACCCGACGGGAGAATAGGAAGAGAAAGAGGAGAGGAATTTAGGTTCACGATCGAGCATGGTCAAAAATCAGGAGCTTCTCGAATCGATCTCTTGGTGTGTTTTTCAAAGAAGATAGTGCACCCCTATTTACATAGGGAGTCGGCACCTCTCTTTTTGTCACGAGCAATGTGGGACAAAACAAAATTAAAAGAGAATTAATTTAATTAATTTAAGTTAGTAAGCCTTTCATAAAAGCCAACTTCAACCAATTAATTCTCTCTCACAATCAAGCTTCTGAGACGATACAAGTTATCATTTATAAGGGCTTCAAATGGTGAACGCATAGGAACGAACGGTGATGAATTCTGACTTCGTTTGACCCCTCAAACAATTGCCCAAAGATGGACAAAAAGTCAATTTTCATAGCCGTCAAAAGGGTTTCAAAAACCCCAAATTAACTTAAGTTGTAGGCGCACCCGCTTAAGGCTATGGGCACACCTGCAATGGGAGCGCCCAGGGCGGGCACGCGGCCCGCTGAAACAACGAGCCACGCCCGCTGAATTCAGTGGGGGCGTGGCCCGCTAGTTCAGCAGGCCGTGCCCGCTGGACTCAGCATGTCGTGCTTGCTGGTTCAGTGTGTCGTGCCCTTTCTCCTTACGGGTGGACACACTAGCCCAAGTGGGTCGAACCCACTCTTGCCTTTGACTGTTTTTGCATTCCTGTGCTCGTTTGAGCTCCGTTTTCGACACTGTTTGATCTTGCGATTAGACCTGGACTATTTTGTACAATATAGCATACGATTTTGTATTTATTTTTCTTATGTGTACAATACTTTATTTTACCTACAGGTTTGAAACCTTTTAGTGTCTAGACTTCAGGTCCGAACATTTCACGTTTCATAAGTGAGTCCAGCTCATCTTTTATTGCTTTGTTCCACATTTGGCCAATCTCTACGTCGCATTTTAGCAACGGAGTATGGAATGATATTTTATAAACATCATCATTTTTGCGATGTATATGGCAATATGATATGTGCATACATTATCGACAATTATGTTATTTCTGTCCAACACCTCCCCAGTACGTACACCATCTACTTTCAATTTCAGTTTTTCCTGGCATTTCCTCTACAGTGGATTTCGGGAAGGGTGTGGGTGTGGACATGAGCTCATTGCCCTGTGGTTGTATTGTCTTAAGGTCTCCAGGAGTTTCTGTCCTTGGAGCCTAGTGGTCTGCCCCTTTTCTGTTGAGGAACAGCCACTTCTGCTGCTGGTGGATTGCATCCATTCTCGGGGATGTCAATCCTAGATGGAGTATTTACAACAGGGATGTGTGATCTGACAATCTTCTGGTTGTCAATAAATGAGTTCGGTAATTGGTGAACATTGTTCTTGAAGGGTTTTGGTGGACCCTCAGAGCTCAGATCTGTGCCCGTCCTAAGTCGGACGGACCACAGAGGCATAAAAACAGTGGAAAAAATATGCTAGCTAAACATTTTAGCTAAGCCCTGAGAGAGTCAGAACCTAGCCCGATCTATGCCAACTTGGGTGGGTCCAACCCACCCCAAGAGGGATCTATCCTACTTCAACGAAATTAAATTACGCTAAAAAGCTTAAAGAACATACCCGAAATCTTGGCCCTGGGCAGGCAAGATGTACCGTACCAACTTCTTGCACTCCTTGTAGCCAAGCCGCCTCGCGCCTTCGAACCGATCTACCCAAGCCGCCTCCGAGCCGATCACTTGCCGAAGAAAGTTTTACTTGAGCAGACCCACATCTTAGACGTCTGGATCCAATCCAAACCTCCTCATAGTCTTGCTAGGACCCGATGGGAGGATTGGAAGAGAAAGAGAAGAGGAATTTAGGTTCACGATCGAGCATGGTCATAAATCAGGAGCTTCTCGAATCGATCGCTTGGTGTGTTTTTCAAAGAAGATAGTGCACCCCTATTTATATAGGGAGTCGACACCTCTCTTTTTCTCACGAGCAATGTGGGACAAAACAAAATTAAAAGAGAATTAATTTAATTAATTGAAGTTCGTAAGCATTTCATAAAGGCCAACTTCAACCAATTAATTCTCTCTCACCATCAAGCTTCAGAGACGATACAAGTTATCATTTCGAAGGTCTTCGAATGTTGAACGTATAGGAACGAACGGCGATGAATTCCGACTTCGTTTGACCCCTCAAACAATTGCTCAAAGATGGACAAAAAGTCAATTTTCGTAGCCGTCAAAAGAGTTTCAAAAAACCCAAATTAACTTAAGTTGCAGGTGCACCCGCTTAAGGCTATGAGCGCGCCTGCAATGGGCGCGCCGAGGGCGGGCACGCGGCCCACTGAATTGCAGGCCGTGTCCACTGAAACAACGAGCCACGCCTGCTGAACTCAGCGGGGGTGTGTTGTAACGGCCGCTTTCCGATCTTTCGTGTTTTTTAAGTGCACGTACTTTTCGTGCACGTATTTAATTTGGCTCTTTCTTGGTTTCGGTATATACGATGTGATATGCCGTTGTGACTGTATGGAAGTGTAGAATTTTATGGTATTTTTGGGAACGTCATCTCACGGCTCGTCTTCTCGTAAAACAGCTTTGAATGGAAGGGCGTTTTGGTCTTTTGGCACCAATACGCGGTTCCCGATTTTACGAGAATTTTTGGTAGGTGTAGCACGTGATCGGACCCCGTAGCCCCATACTTCTCGTCTCCACGATCGTCCCGGTATTTTCGGATTATTTTCCCGATGCCCGTAGTGGAAGATATCCCCTAATCAATTTACAACCGTTGATTAGCCTATTCCAATTTCGAAATTCAAATTTAATCAAATCTCTAAGAGGATCTTACGTATCATGAATTGATTTGCTGCCTCTACCCTCACCCAACATTTTTCCACCTTGTACACCCCATCAGTCACCCTCTCTCCTAGTCATCCATTAACTACACCCTCTTTAAAACACTCTTTAGCAAACCCTCCTCCTTAAATCATGCAAACAAAAACCGAAACCCTTCTTGCTCACGGATGAACCCATCTATGGCCGCCTCTAGCTTCTCCTCTGGCCACCTCAGACTGCCCCCAAGCCCCCGCCACCGGCCACCACCTTCTCCTCCTCCATCTCCTCCATCTCCACCTCTCCAAGACATCAAAACCCCATCAAAAACACCAAGAAAACACAGCCCAGGTCTGCTGTGCGCGCCCGCCGGAAAACGGCCGCCACCGTCGCTCCGGCCATCCCCTCCGGTGACCACCACCCCTGATCAAATCCTCTCTGACCCCCCCGAGCATCTCCAACTCCCCTTACCTTTTTTCCACGTCTCGATCTCCTCGAAAACCCCGTGGAACTCAGATCTAGCCGCAGTTTTACAGATCTGTGCCACCTCCGGGAAAACTCACGCCCACCGGCCATCCGGCCACCTATGATGACCAACCTACCACTGTTGGATTCCTATCAAAACCCCCTACCAACTGCAACTTCCCTCACGCTCATATCCCACCTGTAGCTCCCGGAATCCTCATTGGAACACGCCGTATCGGCTGTTTTTCACAGATCTGGAAGCTGAACTTCGCCTCCCACGCACGGCCACCTCCGACTACCCCCGGTGACAACTCCACTGCCGTTGGCTTCGTCTTGAAGTTCTTTACCCACTGCAACTTCCCGTTTCCGCTGGTCGTCTCTGAAATTTCACTGAGACGCGCGACAACGGGCGTTGCGCGAATCTGTCCTCCCCGGCTTCTCACGGCCGCCCACCGCCGTGCGCTCGCGCCGTCGGCCATCCACTGGGCCGAGCATGTTTCTTTGGACCCACTTCATCTACCAACAGCTCCCTTGGACTCTCAGAGTTCACGTGCATTGCCGCACGCACGTACTTTTAGCCGACGTCACCGTTATCGTGAAGAACCGTTGCGCTACTCGCAACGGGAGGAGGATCGCTGATTAGCTCGCTGATTTCATGCCACCACCTCACTGTCCAGAGGTACCTCTCTGCACTACCCACGGCCGAGGAGTTCCAGACGACGCCGACGTTTCACTGTTCAGACCCGACTTCCGCTTGTTGGACGACATCACGAGGTTAGTTTCCCTAACGAGTAGTAAAACCCACACCGTAGCTAACCAAAACCTAAACTAAAATTGGTCAAATTGAACTAAATTTATTTTCAGCATCTTTAAAACGTTACCCACTGTAGGAAAGATCGACGATCAGACAATTTTTCTGTGCACATAGGGTAGAAGTCGATCTAGGATGACCGAAACACCAAAATGTGACTTTTGACGAATAGGGTAGTCTCGCCAATCTAGAAACAGACCCTAATAGGACTTATTGAAAAACGCGACCTGACACCGTCGCCGTGACACTATTTCAGACGGACTACCGCGGACGCGACGCCTGGACGCGACGCCCCGGACGGACGACACACTCGCCACCGCAGGCAAGTGTACCCACTTGCGTTTTTGACCGTGCCTTGGTCTTAAATTGTTAGAACTGTTAGACTGTGAGTGTATAGAACCGGACGTGAAATGATAGCGTCTGGGTCGCCCTGACGACTTAGACTTGACGACGAAGTCTAAGCCCGACAAACAACAACTTTTGATACCGTAGGATTACCTTGTGTGTGCGTGCGTGTGGACACCCTAGAACAACATCTCATGTACACTGGTCGTGTCATGTCACTATTACACAAAAAGCCTTCGGGCGTTTCAGATGCTTCCATAGCGGAAGTGATCTCTGTATTACAAAAAGCATATGGGCGTTTCAGATGCTTTCCGAGCGGAAGTGGTCTCCGTGATACAAAAAGCCTACGGGCGTTTCAGATGCTTCCCAAGCGGAAGTGATCTCCGTGATACAAAAAGCCTTCGGGCATTTCAGATGCTCTCCCTGCGAGAGTGATCCCTGTGATACAAAAGACTGCGGGCGTTTCAGGTGCTTCCCTAGCGGAAGTGATCTCTGTACTTCTTGTCCTGAGTTCCTGGGTTTGGGGTAGGGTTGATCGTGCGCACGGGGAGAGGGTCTGATCCCCCTCAAACCGTAAGGCATGAACCCTTCGTGTCGCACGTTTCTTGTCCTGTCTTGTCTTGTCCAGTTCCGTCTTGTCCTGTCACCTTTAGGATAGTCCCGTAGTCGGTAGCACACGCTACGACTATTGTTTGCAGCAGTTTACTTTCCTACTACGTTACTTCTTTTGCTACTATGTTGTAACCCCAGCATGCTAATCAACCAGTAAACTGTTGTTTAATAGTTCAGTACACTTGCAGTAGAGTCTAACCCTCTTTTGTAGACTTTACCTGACGTACAGTTCCTTTCTTTTGGGTGCTGTACGTCAGGTGTCGAGCCAGAGTTCGTGGACGCGACAGACTTACCGGAGTACATGGAGCCCGAGGATGTCACCATAGAGTACGTGAGGACGAGGACCAGACCTTGAGGACTTTTCGGTCGCCACCTTCAGAGGTTACTACTTTTAGTTCGCTCTTTCGATAGTTGTAACCAAGCTTAGGCTTTCCTCTCTTTAGACTTTTGTACTCGCTGGATATTAAATTATATTAATGAATGCAAACTTCCTTCTGCACTTTCTGTTGTTTCGAACTTTATAAATGCAAGAACCTCAAAATTTTAAAATGGTCCCCCTTACAGACGCTTATTGGGTCCGAGCTTCTCAGCTCTGGCCTAAGCGGGCCTTAGTCACGCTTCGCCTCTGTTGTTTTGGGAAGCGGGGCGTGACAGGTTTTAGTGGTGGCCCATGCAGGTCATGCAAAGGTTCGGAACAATAAGAGTACCGCATTCATTTAATATCCATGTACAAGTCTAAATTAGGTTTTCCCAGTCATAGATGGTAGGAAGACGTAGATAGACGTCCAGGTTTGATAGTCAGGCGCCTTGGTTAAGATTTAGTCATACACGTCTTAGGATACCCTAGTGGCCTCTCCCACGGTTTTGACCATATTAGATTCCTAGAGTCCTTCTATTAGTCGTTCGCTCGGTCCATCGACTTCAGGCCCATCAGAAAGTAATCTTGATTCTCTTAGGGCCCTCCCCTGATATCTCTCTATTACAGTCTAGTTCATTAGGAAGACTTAGTGCTGAGTTCTCCTGATCTTTCGATGGCCCGATAACTAGAACCCCTGACTTCTAGCGTCTTCCTGATCATTACACTTTTGTGTTATCGGCCGTAGAGTTCCATCGTAGCTTTCATGAATCATATCCTAGGTGTATCCATCATGCGATCATTTTCCTTTCTCCCGATTCACGTGATCGTTTCCTGACGATTATCGTTGATCCTTCAAGTCTTTCCCTTTGCCAATTCTACTTCCTCTAAAAGTATTTTCGAAATTCATTATTAAATTCTTTGCTCAGTTTAAATTCTTGAAAACCTTTATTAAATATTTAAATTTCTTACCTTTGGTAGAGTTAAAATTCTTTCACTGATTTAGAAACATTCTTGGCCGTAATCTTTAAGTTACTATCTCGTACTTATTTTCGAAACGGTATCTTTCATATTTCAGTTTTTAAAACTTGTTACCATTTTGAAAATTCAATATATCACTTTTTTCTAAACTTTGAAATTTATTTTAACCACTTACCGTACATTCTTTTAGAATATTTTCTAAACTAGAGAGAGCTCCAATTTTTTATTTATTTATTTATTTATTTATTTATTATTATTTCAGTTCTATGTTCTTCGTACTCACATTTCAAGATCTTTATGTAAACCTATCTTCATTTGCAAAACAATCGTTTCTCACCCTACCCATCCTTCCTTCGTCTTACTTTTTCCAAAATTTTAATTTTCTACATCTGCTCACTTTTTAAGTATATATATATAAATTTTTTTTATTAGTATAAAAGTATATGATACCATATTTTGCACAAAATCCTTCTTTCATCGTTCAATCATTTTTTTGCAATATTTTTGTCCCGTCCACCTGGCTATCTTCTTATCCTCGCCTTATCTGACTTCGTTCTTTCGATCTTGTTTCGTGTCGCTTTTGGTTTCGGTCTCCTTCTTTATGTAGACATCAGTGCATGTAGTTGCCTATGTCATCTCTAGTTAGTAGTGGGCCCTTTGGTTTGTGATGTCGTCGTGATGTATATATATAGGTATAGTGCGTAGACTTGTATAAGTGTGTTACCTTTAGAATCTTGGTGATCGTCTCTTGTGTCTTGTATGCATACTCAGTGTGGTCCATGACATACATATGGAGTTGTCTGAATGATGGCATTCACATTTGTGGGGACAACGTCATAGCAGGCAATTTCTTAGACTTAGTCTTTTCGTACTATTGTATAGCTTATCTTGGGTTGCATGTGACTGTATCAAACTTTTGTCTTCTTTTTAAATCAAATCCTTAAAGTTTGAAACTAGCTCACATGATCACGACCCCTTATTCTCCCTCAACCATTACCACAACTCCACACGGTTTTTTTTCAAATGTTTTAAAATATGTTATCGGCCTTAAGTTTTCCTTTCTCTTCTCTCTTCTTTCTCCCTTCGAGATGTTATGCTTATTGTTGTTATTGGGACTAGTTATTGTTATTTTTAGGATCTTGTGTGCGGGTAGGTATAGCGTGTGGTGAGATATGTAATAGGGATGATTAATTAATTTTGAGACACCAAGATAAGGAGATTGGAATCATTGGATGAAAAGAATAAGCTGTCCAAGACTTATTTATAATACCGATGTGTGAAGGACCCAATGGAGAACTCTGATTGGATGAAATTATGTATAGGGAGATGAGTACTTAATCAATCTGAAACTTGGACGAGTGATATATAAGAGTAGCTAGGACGGGATAGTATGATTTGGAGTGATCATGAGAATGAGTAGAACATTTAAAGCAACAAGTTCGATTATTAAGTTGACGTGAGAAGACATTGGGAATAACACGACGTGTTGAGATAAATGGATGGATAGGTAGTCGAACTTAATATTGGTTGGGATTAGTTATAGTGAGTAGGCTGAGATGTGGTTCTGATAGTTAAATTATTTGGCGGATAAACTTATGGGAAAATATGACAAGGAATGTATTGAGGACACGGCGATTGTTGATTTGTGAAAGGTGTTATAAGGCAGACAAAGTTTTTGTCTTAGATTGGTGATCGACTAGAAAATCATTTTGGCAATTGATAAATATCGGGAAGAGATTGAGAAAAATTAAGGATGTTATCGAGCGATGATGTTTAGTGGAGTGGTACGGTACGAGAAGATGATTATTATTCTTTTATGAGGACTTGGAGTTGGAAATTTAACAACAGTGAAGGGTCTATAGTTAAGTTTTAGGATGTGAGTTTAGTCATAGCATTATCCAATGACAAGACGAGTTATGATGGATTATTTGAGGAACGTCATTTGAAGTTATAGGATTAGCGATCTCTATGTGTAGATATGAGAGTTGCGGGTATAAGATTAGATATATAATATTATTATTAGTATACGTGATTCCGAGGACGGAATCATTTCTAAGGTGGGTAGAATGTAACGGCCGCTTTCTGATCGTTCGTGTTTTCTACGTGCACGTACTTTTCGTGCACGTATTTAATTTGGCTCTTTCTTGGTTTCGGTATATACGATGTGATATGCCGTTGTGACCGTATGGAAGTGTAGAATTTTATGGTAATTTTTGGGAACGTCATCTCACGGCTCGTCTTCTCGCAAAATAGCTTTGAATGGAAGGGCGTTTTGGTCTTTTGGCACCAATACGCGGTTCCCGATTTTACGAGAATTTTTGGTAGGTATAGCACGTGATCAGACCTTGTAGCCATATACTTCTCGTCTCCACGATCGTCCCGGTATTTTCGGATTATTTTTCCGATGCCCGTAGTGGAAGATATCTCCTAATCAATTTACAACCATTGATTAGCCTAATCCAATTTCGAAATTCAAATTTAATCAAATCTCTAAGAGGATCTTACGTATCATGAATTGATTTGCTGCCTCTACCCTCACCCAACATTTTCCCACCTTGTACACCCCATCACTCACCCTCTCTCCTAGTCATCCCTTAACTACACCCTCTTTAAAACACTCTTTAGCAAACCCTCCTCCATAAATCATGCAAACACAACCGAAACCCTTCTTGCTCACGCATGAACCCATCTATGGCCGCCTCTAGCTTCTATTCTGGCCACCTCAGACTGCCCCCAAGCCCCCCCACCGGCCACCACCTTCTCCTCCTCCTTCTCCTCCATCTCCACCTCTCCAAGACATCAAAAACCCATCAAAAACACCAAGTAAACACAGCCCAGGCCTGTTGTGCGCTCCCGCCGGAAAACGGCCGCCGCCGCCGCTCCGGCCACCCCCTCCGACGACCACCACCCCCGATCAAATCCTCTCTGACCCCCCGAGCATCTCCAACTCCCCTTACCTTTTTTCCACGTCTCGATCTCCTCGAAAACCCCGTGGAACTTAGATCTAGCCGTAGTTTTACAGATCTGTGCCACCTCCGGGAAAACTCACGCCCATCGGCCATCCGGCCACCTACGATGACCAACCTACCGCCGTTGGATTCCTATCGAAACCCCCTACCAACTGCAACTTCCCTCATGCTCATATCCCAGCTGTAGCTCCCGGAATCCTCGTCGGAACACGCCGTATCGGATGTTTTTCACAGATCTGGAAGCTGAACTTTGCCGCCCGCACATGGCCACCTCTGACTACCCCCGGCGACAACTCCACTGCCGTTGGCTTCGTCTTGAAGTCCTTTACCCACTGCAACTTCCTGTTTCTGCTGTTCTTCTCTGAAATTTCACTGAGACGCGCAACAACGGACGTGGCGCGATTCTGTCCTCCCCGGCTTCTCACGGCCGCCCACCGCCGTGCGCTCGCGCCGTCGGCCATCAACCGGGCCGAGCATCTTTCTTTGGTCCCACTTCATCTACCAACAGCCCCCTTGGACTCTCGGAGTTCACGTGCGTTACCGCACGCACGTACTTTTAGCCGACGACGCCATTATCGTGAAGAACCGTTGCGCTACTCGCAACGGGAGGAGGATCGCTGATTAGCTCGCTGATTTCACGCCACCACCCCGCTTTCCAGAGGTACCTTGATGCACTACCCGCGGCCGAGGATTTTTAGACGATGCCGACATTTCGCCGTTCAGACCCGACTTCCGCTTGTTGGACGACATCACGAGGTTAGTTTCCCTAACGAGTAGTAAAACCCACACCGTGGCTAACCAAAACCTAAACTAAAATTGGTCAACTTAAACTAAATTTATTTTCAGCATCTTTAAAACGTTGCCCACCGTAGGAAAGATCGACGATCAGACAATTTTTCTGTGCACATAGGGTAGAAGTCGATCTAGGATGAACGAAACACCAAAATGTGACTTTTGACGAATAGGGTAGTCCCGCCAATCTAGAAACAGAACCTAATAGGACTTATTGAAAAAACGTGACCTGACACCGTCGCCGTGACACTGTTTCAGACGGACTACCGCGGACACGACGCCTGGACGAGATCCCCCGGACGGACGACACACTCGCCACCGCAGGCAAGTGTACCCACTTGCCTTTTTGACCGTGCCTTGGTCTTAAATTGTTGGAACTGTTAGACTGTGAGTGTATAGAACCGGACGTGAAATGATAGCGTCCGAGTCACCCTGACGACTTAGACTTGACGACGAAGTCTAAGCTCGACAAACAACAACTTTTGACACCGTAGGATTACCTTGTGTGTGCGTGCATGTGGACACCCTAGAACCACATCTCATGTACACTGGTCATGTCATGTCACTGTTACACAAAAAGCCTTCGGGTGTTTCAGATGCTTCCCTAGCGGAAGTGATCTCTGTGATACAAAAAGCCTATGGGTGTTTCAGATGCTTCCCGAGCGGAAGTGATCTCCGTGATACAAAAAGCCTTCGGGCGTTTCAGATGCTCTCCCTGTGAGAGTGATCTCCGTGATACAAAAGCCTACGGGTGTTTCAGGTGCTTCCCTAGCGGAAGTGATCTCTGTACTTCTTCTACTGAGTTCCTGGTTTTGGGGTAGGGTTGAGCGTGCACACGGGGAGAAGGTCTGATCCCCCTCGAACCGTAAGGCGTGAACCCTTCGTGTCGCACGTGTCTTGTCCTGTCTTGTCTTGTCCATTTCTGTCTTGTCATATCACCTTTAGGATAGTCCCGTAATCGGTAGCACACGCTACGACTACTGTTTGCAGCGGTTTACTTTCCTGCTACGTTACTTCTTTTGCTACTCTATTGTAACCCTAGCATGCTAATCAACCAGTAAACTGTTGTTTAATAGTTCAGTACACTTGCAGTAGAGTCTAACCCTCTTTTGTAGACTTTACCTGACGTACAGTTCCTTTCTTTTGGGTGCTGTACGTCAGGTGTCGAGCCAGAGTTCGTGGACGTGGCAGACTTACCGGAGTACGTGGAGCCCGAGGACGTCACCATAGAGTACGTGCGGACGAGGACCAGACCTTGAGGACTTTTCGGTCGCCACCTTCAGAGGTTACTACTTTTAGTTCGCTCTTTCGATAGTTGTAGCCAAGCTTAGGCTTTCCTCTCTTTAGACTTTTGTACTCGCTGGATATTAAATTATATTAATTAATGCAACCTTCCTTCTGCACTTTCTGTTGTTTCGAACTTTATAAATGCAAGAACCTGAAAATTTTAAAATGGTCCTCCTTACAGATGCTTGAGCTTCTCAGCTCTGGCCTAAGCGGGCCTTAGTCACGCTTCGCCTCCGTTGTTTTGGGAAGCGGGGCATGACACGTGGCCCGCTAGTTCAACAGGCCGCGCCCGCTGGACTCAGCGTGTCGCGCTCACTGGTTCAGTGTGCTGTGCCCTTTCTCCTTGCGGGTGGACACGCTAGCCCAAGTGGGTCTAACCCACTCTTGCCTTTGACTGTTTTTGCATTCATGTGCTCGTTTGAGCTCCGTTTTCGACACTGTTTGATCTTACGATTAGACCGGGACGATTTTGTACCTTATAGCATACGATTTTGTATTTATTTTTCTTATGTGTACACTAATTTATTTTACCTATAGGTTTGAAACCTTTTAGTGTCTGGACTTCAGGTCCGAACATTTCACGTTTCATAAGTGAGTCCAGCTCATCTTTTATTGCTTCGTTCCACATTTGGCCAATCTCTACGTTGCATTTTAGCAACGGAGTATGGAATGATATTTTATAAACATCATCATTTTTGCGATGTATATGGTAATATGATACGTGCATACATTGCCGACAATTATGTTCTTTCTGTCTAACACCTCCCCAGTACATACACCATCTACTTTCAATTTCAGTTTTTCCTGGCATTTCCTCTACAGTGGATTCTGGGAAGGGTGAGGGTATGGACATGAGCTCATTTCCCTGTGGTTGTATTATCTTAAGGTCTCCAGGAGTTTCTGTCCTTAGAGCCTAGTGTTCTGCCCCTTTTCTATTGAGGAACAGCCACTTCTGTTGCTGGTGGATTACATCCATTCTCGGAGATGTCAATCCTAGATGGAGTATTTACAACAGGGATGTGTGATGTGACAATCTTCTGGTTGACAATAAATGAGTTCGGTAACTGGCAAACATTGTTCTTGAAGGGTTTTGGTGGACCCTCATAGCTCAGATCTGTGCAGTCCTAAGTCGAACGGACCACAGAGGCATAAAAACAGTGGAAAAAACATGCTAGCTAAACATTTTAGCTAGGCCCTGAGAAAGTCAGAACCAAGCCTGATCTATGCCAACTTGGGTGGGTCCAGCCCACTCCAAGCGGGATCTATCCTACTTCAACGAAATTAAATTACGCTAAAAAGCTTAAAGAACATACCCGGAATCTTGGCCCTGGGCAGGCAAGATGTACCGTACCAACTTCTTGCGCTCCTTGTAGTCAAGCCGCCTCGCGCCTTCGAACCGATCTTCCCGAGCCGCCTCCGACCCGATCACTTGCCGAAGAAAGTTTTACTTGAGCAGACCCACATCTTAGACGTCTGGATCCAATCCTAACCTCCTCGTAGTCTTGCTAGGACCGGACGGGAGGATAGGAAGAGAAAGAGGAGAGGAATTTAGGTTCACGATCGAGCATGGTCAAAAATCAGGAGCTTCTCGAATCGATCGCTTGGTGTGTTTTTCAAAGAAGATAGTGCACCCCTATTTATATAGGGAGTCGACACCTCTCTTTTTCTCACGAGCAATGTGGGACAAAACAAAATTAAAAGAGAATTAATTTAATTAATTGAAGTTCGTAAGCATTTCAGAAAGGCCAACTTCAACCAATTAATTCTCTCTCACCATCAAGCTTCAGAGATGATACAAGTTATCATTTCGAATGACTTCGAATGGTGAATGCATAGGAACGAACGACGAAGAATTCCGACTTCGTTTGACCCCTCAAACAATTGCCCAAAGATGGACAAAAAGTCAATTTTTGTAGCCGTCAAAATGGTTTAAAAAAACCCAAATTAACTTAAGTTGCAGGCACGCTCGCTTAAGGCTATGGGCACGCCTGCAATGGGTGCGCCCAGGGCAGGCACGCGGCCCGCTGAATAGCGAGCCGTGCCCACTGAAACAATGAGCCACGCCTGCTGAACTCAGCGAGGGCGTGACCCGCTAGTTTAGCAGGCCGCGCCCGCTGGACTCAGTGTGTCGTGCTCGCTGGTTTAGTGTGACGTGCCCTTTCTCCTTGCGGGTGGACACACTAGCCCAAGTGGGTCTAACCCACTCTTGCCTTTGACTGTTTTTGCATTCCTGTGCTTGTTTGAGCTCCGTTTTCGATAGTGTTTGATCTTGCAATTAGACCGGGACGATTTTGTACCTTATTGCATACAATTTTGTATTTATTTTTCTTATGTGTACAATACTTTATTTTACCTACAGGTTTGAAACCTTTTAGTGTCTGGACTTCAGGTCCGAACATTTCATGTTTCATAAGTGAGTCCAGCTCATCTTTTATTGCTTCGTTCCACATTTGGCCAATCTCTACGTGGCATTTTAGCAACGGAGTATGGAATGATAGTATATAAACATCATCGCTTTTGCGATGTATATGGCAATATGATACGTGCATACATTGTCGACAATTATGTGTGTTCTGTCCAACACCTCCCTAGTACGTACACCATCTACTTTCAATTTCAGTTTTTCCTGGCATTTCCTCTACAGTGGATTCCGGGAAGGGTGAGGGTGTAGACATGAGATCATTGCCCTGTGGTTGTATTGTCTTAAGGTCTCCAGGAGTTTCTGTCCTTGGAGCCTAGTGGTCTGCCCCTTTTCTGTTGATGAACAGCCACTTCTGTTGCTGGTGGATTACATCCATTCTCGGGGATGTCAATCCTAGATGGAGTATTTACAGCAGGGATGTGTGATCTGACAATCTTCTGGTTTTCAATTAATGAGTTCGGTAACTGGTGAACATTGTTCTTGAAGGGTTTTGGTGGACCCTCAGAGCTCAGATCTGTGCCCGTCCTAAGTCGGACGGACCACAGGAGGCATAAAACAGTGGAAAAAAACATGCTAGCTAAACATTTTAGCTAGGCCCTGAGAGAGCCAGAACCTAGCCCGATCTATGCCAACTTGGGTGTGTTCAGCCCACCCCAAGAGGGATCTATTCTACTTCAACGAAATTAAATTACACTAAAAAGCCTAAAGAACATACACGGAATCTTGGTCCAGGGGCAGGCAAGATGTACCGCACCAACTTCTTGCGCTCCTTGTAGCCAAGCCGCCTCGCGCCTTCGAACCGATCTACCTGAGCTGCCTCTGAGCCGATCACTTGCCAAAGAAAGTTTCACTTGAGGAGATCCGCGTCTTAGACGTCTAGATCCAATCCAAACTTCCTCGTAGTCTTGCTAGGACCCGACGATAGGATAGGAAGAGAAAGAGGAGAGGAATTTAAGTTCACGATTGAGCGTGCTCAAAAATCAGGAGCTTCTCGAATCGATCGCTTGGTGTATTTTTCAACGAAGAGAGTGCACCCCTATTTATATCGGGAGTCGACAACTCTCTTTTTGTCACGAGCAATGTGGGAAAAAATAAAATTAAAAGAGAATTAATTTAAATAATTGAAGTTATTAAGCCTTTCACAGAGGCCAACTTCAACCAATTAATTTTCCCTCATCATCTAGCTTCAGATACAATACAAGTTATCATTTCGAAGGGCTTCGAATGGGAACGAACGGTGACGAATGCTGACTTTGTTTGACCCCTCAAACAATTGCCCAAAGATGGACAAAAAGTCAATTTTCGTAGCCGTCAAAAGGGTTTCAAAAAACCATAATTAACATAAGTTGCAGGCTCACCTGCCTAAGGCTATGGGCGCGCCCGCAATGGGCACACCCAGGGCAGACGCGCGGCACGCTGAACAGCGGGACGTGCCCGCTGAAACAGCGGGCGCGTGGCCCGCTGAACTCAACGGGCCACGCCCTTTCTCCTTGCGGGTGGACCTGCTAGCCCAAGTGGGACTAACCCACTCTTTCCTTTGACTGTTTTTGCATTTCTGGGCTCATTTGAGCTCCGTTTTCGATGTGGTTTGATCCTGCGATTAGACCGGGACGATTTTGTACCTTATAGCATACGATTTTGTATTTATTTTTCTTATGTGTACAATAATTTATTTTTCCTACAGGTTTGACACTTTTAGGGTCTGGACTTCAGGCCTGAACATTTCACGTTTCATAAGTGAGTCCAGCTCATCTTTTATTGCTTCGTTCCAAATTTGGCCAATCTCTACATTGCATTTTAGCAACGGAGTATGGAACGATATTTTATAAACATCATCGCTTTTGCAATGTATATGGCAATATGATACATGAATACATTGTAGACAAGTATGTTCTTTCTGTCCAACACCTCAACAGTACGTACAACATTTACTTTCAATTTCAGTTTTTCCCGGCATTTCCTCTGTAGTGGATTCTGGAAAGGGTGAGGGTGTGGACATGAGCTCATTGTCCTATGGTAGTATTGTCTTAAGGTCTCCATGAGTTTCTGTCCTTGGAGCCTAGTGGTCTGCCCCTTTCTGTTGAGGAACAGCCACTTCTGCTGCTGGTGGATTGCATCCATTCTCGGGGATGTCAATCCTAGTGGAGTATTTGCAGCAGGGATGTGTGATCTGACAATCTTCTGGTTGTCAATAAATGAGTACGGTAACTGGTGAACATTGTTCTTGAGGGGTTTTGGCGGACCCTCAGAGCTCAGATCTGTGCCCGTCCTAAGTCGGACGGACCACAGAGGCATAAAAAACAGCGAAAAATAAAACATTCTAGCTAAATATTTTAGCTAGGCCCTGAGAGAGCCAGAACCGAGCTCGATCTATGCCAACTTGTGTGTGTCCATCCCACCCCAAGAGGGATCTATCATACTTCAACGAAATTAAATTACACTAAAAATCTTAAAGAACATACACAGAATCTTGGCCCTGGGGCAGGCAAGATGTACCGCACCAATTTCTTGCGCTCCTTGTAGCCAAGCCGCCTCACGCCTTCGAACCGATCTACCCGAGCTGCCTCTGAGCCGATCACTTGCCGAAGAAAGTTTCACTTGAGGAGACCCACGTCTTAGATGTCTAGATCCAATCCAAACCTCCTCGTAGTCTTGCTAGGACCCGACGGGAGGATAAGAAGAGAAAGAGGGTAGGAATTTAAGTTCACGATCGAGCGAGCTCAAAAATCAGGAGTTTCTCGAATTCGATCGCTTGGTGTGTTTTTCAACGAAGAGAGTGCACCCCTATTTATATAGGGAGTCGACACCTCTCTTTTTGTCACGAGCAATGTGGGACAAAACAAAATTAAAAGAGAATTAATTGAATTAATTGAAGTTAGTAAGCCTTTCACGAAGGCCAACTTCAACCAATTAACTCTCTCTCACCATTGAGCTTCAGAGACGATACAAGTTATCATTTCAAAGGGCTTCGAATGGTGAACGCGTAGGACCAAACGTCGACGAATTCTGACTTCGTTTGACCCCTCAAACAATTGCCCAAAGATGGACAAAAAGTCAATTTTCGTAGCCGTCAAAAGGGTTTCAAAAAACCTTAATTAACTTAAGTTGCAGGCACGCCTGTCTAAGGCTATGGGCACTCCCAGGGTGGGCGCGCGGCCCGCTGAACAGCTGGCCGCGCCCATAGAACTCAGCGGGTGCGCGGCCCGCTGGACTCAGCGGGCCGCACCCACTGGTTCAGTGTGACGTGCCCTTTCTCCTTGCAAGTGGACCCGTAGCCCAATTGGGTCTAACCCACTCTTGCCTTTGACTGTTTTTGCGTTCCTGGGCTCGCTTGAGCTCCATTTTCGACGCGGTTTGATCCCGCGATTAGATCGGGATGATCTCGTCATCCAGGTAACCTTTTCGACGCATTTATTCCAATTAAATATATTCATAAACATTTTACGAATCATTTAATCTGGTTTGCATCATATGCAAAAATTGTCCCCTATTAAATTTAAACTCAGAACTAACTTGTGAACTTGTTTATTCCATTTCATCAAATGAATTCCTCTTAACATTCTTCCTATTACTAAGACGTGGATACAACTCTGTGTGAGACCCTACAGCCTGACCCTATTACAGGTTGGGGCTCGAAATTCCTAAACGACGGTAACCACGAGTAGCAGGCGTCATCCCTGTTTCAGAAACATATTTACGTGATCGACCCAATAACGAACGCCGTTGGGATCACTTTGACTGTGTCAGTGATGAATACCGCAGTTTTAGTCCCTTCGTCAAGACTATGTCTCTGCATGGCCTAGTGTATGGTTTACTGTCAACCCCAGTATCCAGCAATGATCAGTAAACAGCGGTATTTGTTGTATTCACGTTGTACATCCTACAACGTACCCCGACCGAGGATTAACACAAAGTCCGTACTGATCCAATGACACTGAATTCCCTTTAACGAAAGAGACGAATCACATCTCAGTCATCTACTCCCCTCATGAGCTTCAGGTGTCACCCAACGTAAGATCTTTCAGCAGGCCGAGCCTCGAAGCTAGATCATAGATCTAAGTGACATTATCCATTCACAGGTTCGTACTGACGACTTCAGGTCTTAAGGACCAACTAGCCTATCATCACCCTAGAGTTATTATTGACAGTTGGGTTAAAGCTTAACTATTTAATAACTCTAAGTTGGTCGTTCAGTGAACTCATTCTCCAATGAGCACCTGTGTCTCGTCTCTGACTTTGCCAAGTCGAATGACTATGAGATCATTATTACCCTAAGGTAAGACAACGACACAATTGTCTAACCGATGTGTTGATATCCTATTCTCGACATATCTATGACCATGAACCGTTTAGGACTTAAGTTTCGAATCGGTCACTAACTTCTCATAATCGAGATTTACATCTTGATCCGTAGTGAACTAACTATAAGTCTAAGGAAATTATCTAAGTATATGTTTCATTCGAATTCATACTTAGGATAATTGATACCATATAATATCTTAACAAGATGTATACTTAGGATAAATTGCCTTATAGGCATATATCCTCCTACAGTTCTGTATGTTGAGGATCTTCAGGATCTCATCTTCACATTGTTTCGTTACCGAATCATAGTGGGTCGAAATTTTTTTATCTCACGTTATAATTTACTTCGCGCCAGATTTTCCAGTATCATGGCCTATTTTGGGGAAACTCATCTCATCGAAATCACAGTCTTCAAGATGTGCCTTAAATGCGTCCCCCGTTTAGGGTTCTATGTATCTTATAATTGAGGGTGAGCCAAACCCTACATAGATATCTAGGCAACGTTGAGAAACCATTTTTGTCCTCTGTGGTGGTGCGATGTGGATTTAAACTGCACGACTGAAGATTTTCAAGTGAGAAATGTTCGATGGCATTCCATATGCAGGTTGCATTGGAGTCTCTGACCTCCAGAGGGTCTTATTTTCATTTACGATGCAGCATGCAGAATTTTCATGCCCCATGCATCCACCGGCAATCAGGATTTCATTAACAATGGAAGTTCAATCCATTGGAGTCAATTTATTAGTGACTCTGCCGACCCATTTTGGGTATGAACATGTGGCACTGTATGTTCATTTTCTATTCTCGTTGCTTGGTAGTACTCTTTAAATTGTTGAAAACTCATAACTCGTCTTGTGGTTTTGATGATACAAACATATTATCTTCATACTAACTCTTTATATGCAGATGTTATGGCACGAATCAACTAAGACAATCATCAAGTCTATATATTACAAAGAAGCATCCACTACAAGACGAAGCTTATCGATGATATTTTGTATCTTGTGAATGAGATGTAATCTTTATTTTTTCTCTTGCATTTACTTAGAATGTAAAAGCATTGATGATAATCTCTCTTAGTCGTTTAGGATCTGTCTTCAAAAAATCACGACAGAAATCCTATTAGTCGACCAACCCCTAATGCTAGTCGACTAATTTTAATATTAAAATATTTCTATCCTAAAACTTCGTCAGACCTATTTTTTAGTCTCTAGGATCATTTTCCCACAAATTCCTAAAATTTCATATTTCTAGCCGAACGGACTCTGTTAGTCTACCAGTCTATTTTCAAATCATTTATTTTAAATGATTTATTAATTAAATAATATATTTTATTTCTGGAAGTTAGAACTACCATAAACGGCTAGTTCCTGACAGTTTATATGCATTTACAGAAGTTTCTTTCCGTTTTTTGAAGTTATTTTCTGAAAGGACACCTCAATAGCTAGAATCCTAGTCAGCCATTCTAATTAGTCGACCACGCACTCATATTAGTCGACTAATAGAAAAACTTTCCCAGAATTTTTTGAAAATTTAGGCAGTTGTCCAATGTTCAAAAACTACCTTTTTGGACTATAAATAGACCCCCAGACCCATGCCTAAAACACACGAAAAATCACTTTCTTCCTCTTTTCTTAAATTTACTTTCTCTCTCTAGAAAGTTATTGATTTTCAGATTTTCTTAGGTGAACCTCTGCAGAAATTTTTCTTCCATAGAAAGTCAAATCATCAAGTTTGTTCTACTATAAGTTCCATCCAGAACCTTGGAGATTCAATCACCTTCCTTTCGCAATAATTCCATCAATTTTCACGGCTATAGGTGATATTGTTTCATACTCTTTCTTTATTTTATTTGGCGAATCTCTTGTTGAAGAGATTATACAAGTTTGCAACACGGGGAGTGTTGGTATCTTTGTATGTTGATTACTTGCAGAGAGTAAGTGTTCTAGTGGATTAAATCTCTACGGGGTAGAGGACTGGACGTAAGATCATGAGGATCCAAACCAGGATAAAAAATCTCTATGTTTGTGTTTGGAACATTCTGGATTATGATCTTTTATTTTCGCACTCTTATTGCAATTTTAATTAACTTTTAATTTTGCAATATCGTCGTGATTTACACTATTCACCCCCCCCCCCCCCCCCCCCTCTAGTGTACTTGGTGTACCAGGAGATCCAACATTTGGTATCAAAGCTTCATGGTTAAGATGGCCTACACCTATCTGACAAACACTTCAACGTCTTCATTACAATTTCCAGAAGGGCACTCTACTACAAGGCCTCCACTATTCAATGGATCCAACTACTCCTTTTGGAAGACAAGGATGACAATCAATCTTCAAAGCATCGACTGCAAACTTTGGAACATTTTGGAAACGCAATACAATAATCCTACAACAGACCACTAATGACAAATCTGTTGCAACTCTAAAGCAATGAATGCACTATTCTGCGCTATGGACAAGAATGAGTACAATCGTATCTCCCAAGCCAAAACCGCATATGACATCTGGCATACACTCCATGTAACACATGAAGGAACTAATAAAGTTAAGGAAACTAAAATCTTTGTTCTTGTTCACAGGTTTGAGTTATTCAGAATGAAGGAGAATGAACCAATTGGAGAAATGATCACTCGATTCACCGACATTGTCAACTCCTTAATAGCACTTGGCAAAATCTATTCTCAAACGGAACAAGTAAGGAAGATTCTTCGTGCCTTAAAGTCAGAATGGGAGAAGAAGACTACATCCATAGAAGAAGCCAATGACTTGTCAACTCTCATCGTTGAAAGCTTGGTTGGTAACTTGATGGCCTACGAAGTACAACTTCAAGATCGTTAAGAACAAGTAGATACAAAGAAGAAAACTATTGCATTTGCCGCTTCATCAGGCACCGATGATTCAGACATGGACGATGAAGACTTGACACTAATAACTAGAAACTTCAAGAAGTTTCTACGAAGAGGTAAGTTTAAAGGTTTTAAGCCTAAAACTACTAATGCTTCTTTGTGTTTTCAATGTAACAGACCAGAACATATGAAAAAGGATTGTCCACTTCGTAAGCTAAAAGAAAGGACATTCAAAAACTTCAGAAAGGATAAGAAGTTCGAAAAGAAAAAGAAGGCACTAGTAGCAACATGGGACTCTTCATCTTCAGATGATGATAAAGAAGTCAACGATCAATCTAATGAAGAGAATGCCCATATGTGCTTTATGGAACAAAGTGATAATGAGGTAAGTATATTAGATAATGAAGAAATGCTTAATGCTTTTAATGAATTATATACGAGATTCAAGAGATTGAATTCTCAACATAAGTCATTAGTTCTTTCTCATTCTTCTTCACTAGATAGTCTAAAAATTGAGAAAGAAACATTTTCTTCTCTAAATATAAACTACTTCAAGAAAATGAGATTCTCAAATCTGAGAATCATAATATGATTTCACGCATTTCTATTTTAGATAAGGACATTTCTTCTCTAAAGTTGAAATATGATAATATGTCTTCTAACATTAGTAGATTTAATAAAAGAAAGAATAATCTGGATGATTTACTTAGATTACAACATCCTGCTAATCATAGACAAGGTTTGGGATATAAGAATACTTCCAAATCCAATATTCTTGGTAATGTTACTTTAGAAAAGAAAAGGCATGTATTTATTAATGCTAATAAAATTGATTCTTCTAATAGTATGAAAAAGGATACTATTCATATTCCAAAGAAAACCAATTTTCTTACATCTTCTAAGAAAACAATTATGTATAATATTTGGGTTCCTAAAGACATTTGCTTATATGATAAGGATTTATATAAATTTAACTTTATGCAAAATGGTATTATTTCTTCTAACTATTTGAAGAAACCAAATTCCACTTGGGTTTGGTTTCCTAAGGACTAATCCTAAGGACCCATATAAAAATGGTACCAATATTTATTGGTTATCTTTCAGGTACCCATAACAGAAAGATGGACACTAGATAGTGGATGTTCTAAACATATGACCGGGAACATCAAACTTCTATCAACCGTACAATTCAAAGATGGTGGCATAATTACTTTTGGTGATAACAACAAATGAAAAGTGATTGGCATCGGAACAGTTGGTGATTCAACTAAGCCAATCATCGAAAACGTGCTCCTCGTTGACGATTTGAAACATAATCTCTTATCCATTTTTCAATTTCGCGATAAAGATTTTAAAATAGTTTTCGAAAAGAATGCATGCATTATATATGATTTTGATATGTCTAATATTTTATTTCAAGGTAATCGTAAGAATTTTATATATATATATATATATATATATATATATATATATATATATATATATATATATATATATATATAATGCATGAAAATATCTTCAAATGATCATTGTTTACTAGCATCAACAGATAACACATTATATGGCATAAACGTTTTGAACATACTAATTTTAAGCATTTAGCACGTATTTCAAACAAAAGTTAGTTTCTGGAATGCCTAATATGCCTTTCACGCATACACAATTTTTTGATGCATGTCAACAAGGAAAAAATGCATAAATCTTCTATTAAATTGAAAGATGCTATTTCTACTAAAAGACCACTTGAACTTTTACATTTAGATTTATTTGTTCCTTCTAGAATAGCTTCTCTAAATGGCAATAAATATGCATTTGTAATTGTTGATGATTATTCAAGATATACTTGGGTATTATTTTTAAAACATAAAAATGATGCATTTGAAGAATTTACAATATTTTGTAAAAGAATCTAAAATTTAAAGTCTTCATCCATTATTACTATTCGTAGTGATCATGGAGGAGAATTTGAAAATGAATTATTTACAAAATTTTGTAATAAACATGGTATAACACATAACTTCTCTTTTCCTCGAGCCGCACCACAAAATGGTGTAGTTGAAAGGAAAAATAGAACATTACAAGAACATGCTAGAACTATTTTATGTGATAGTTCTTTACCAAAATATTTTTGGGCAGAAGACGTCGCTACTGCATGTTATGTTTTGAATAGAATTTTGGTAAGACCACAAATGAATAAAACTTGCTTTGAATTATTTTATGATCGTATACCTCGTGTATCTTATTTTAAAGTATTTGGTTGTAAATGTTTTATTCTTAACATTAAGGATTCACTAGATAAGTTTGATTCTAAATCAGACGAATGTATTTTTGTAGGATATTCTACACGTAGTAAAGCATATAGGATTTATAATAAAAGAACTTTATGTATTGAAGAGTCTCTGCATGTAAATTTCAATGAGACTTCTACTCACAAATTTAGATGAAGAAGATTTTATACCTATCACTAGTTCTTTAGAAAACACTAAGTTAGATGTCAATGATTCTACTAATCCCATCCTTGAAATTATTCCTAAAAATACAAGTCTTCCTAAAGTATTTGTTGAAATTCCTAACCATCCACATGATTTAGTTATTGGAGATATTTTGGATAGAGTAAGAACTAGATCTCAAATAGAACAAATGACTAATTGTTCATTTATATTATTCATCGAACCAAAGAATGTTATTGAAGAATGTAAAGATAGTTCGTGGATTATAGCAATGTAGGAAGAACTTAATCAATTCAAAAGGAATGATGTATGTGAATTAGTACCTAGACCTACAGACCATCCTATTGTTGTTACTAAGTGGGTATTTAGGAATAAATTAGATGAATCTAGACAAATAATTAGAAATAAGGCTAGATTAGTTTCACAAGGTTATAATCAGGAAGAAGGCATAGATTATGAGGAAACCTATGCTCATGTAGCAAGATTAGAATCTATTAGAATGCCTTTAGCATATGCATGTTACAAAGATTTTAAGTTATATCAAATGGATGTTAAAAGCGCATTTCTAAATGGTATTATAAAAGAAGAAGTCTATGTAAACAACCACTAGGATTTCAACATGAAAATTTGGATAATCATGTTTTCAAGTTAAAGAAAGCATTATATGAATTAAAACATGCACCTTGTGCTTGGTATGAAATATTGAAGAACTTTCTATTAAAATCTGGTTATTCTATTGGAAAAATAGATTCTACTTTATTTACCAAACACATAGATTCTGATGTTATCATTATACAAATATATGTTGATGACATAATTTTTGATTCTACTAATGATTCTCTTTGTCAAGAATTTTCTAAGGAAATGCAGAATGAATTTGAGATGAGTCACATGGGTGAATTAACTTACTTCCTTAGACTTCAAATCAAACAAATGAAGGAAGGTACATGTGTACATCAGAGTAAGTATTCAAAGGAACTCATCAAAAGGTTTGTATTAGAGAACACTGCAGAAAAACGTACCACAATGGGTACTTCATCAAATCTTGACAAAGATCCAAATGGTAAAAGTGTTGATCAAACATTATATCGAGTTATGATTGGATCATTACATTATCTTATAGCAAGTAGACCAGATATTATGTTTTTTGTTTGTATATGCGCTAGATATCAATCTGATCCTAAATTATCACATTTGACTGCAGTCAAAAGGATATTTAGGTATATCAAACATACATCTGATTTGGTTTATATAATCCAAATTCAAATTTATTTGATTTAATTTCATATAGTAATGCAGATTTTGCTGGTTGCAAATCTGATCGTAAAAGTACAAGTGGAACTTGTCACTTTTTAGGATATGCATTAGTTTCTTGGTTCAGTTAAAAACAAAATTCTGTTTCTTTATCTACTACTGAAGCAGAATATATTGCCGCTGGATTAGCATGTGCACAGATTTTATGGATGAAACAAACTATACTGGACTATTGCATTACGTGTAACACATGTCCTATTATGTGTGACAATACTAGTGCTATAAATCTATCCAAAAATCCGGTATATCATGCACGTACTAAGCACATAGATATACGTCATCATTTCTTGGATGATCATGGTCAAAAAGGTGACATTATTCTTAAGTAAATATATACTAAAAATCAAATAGCCGATATCCTTACTAAGCCTCTTAAGGAAGAACTTTTTCTAAAGCTTAGAAGAGAACTTGGGATTATTAGTGAATCAACATTTTAATCATATATTATAGTTATATATTATGTTAGTATCATTTTATGATTTTTCTGGATTTTTCTGAATTAATTCATTTTTTTGAATTAGTTGACCAATACTGGATACTAGTCGACTAATTATCCAGAATTATTATATCAATAAAAATATACTTATCATAAAATTATTTTTGTATTTGGTCAAAACCTAATTTTCTCATTCAATACTTTGAATGCTACATTTCCCTCTCATAAAGTACTTTCCAAGTACTAAGGACATGACCTCTCCCTTACACCCTTTTACACTTTAAGTTCAAAGGTACTTACACATGGTCAACCTTCTTACACAATTACCTTCCCAAATGCAACAACCCATCAGTCCTTCTCCTTGGCCGAAATAAATTTTTAAATAAAATTTTGAATTTTTGATCAGTGCCCAAACCGTTCAACAAAAACACCCGACTAGTCGACCAATAATTAAAACTAGTCGACTAATCGCTGTTGACAACCGAAAAAATGCAATTTCTGAACGTTGTTTTGCACGATTTCTTGCAAGATTTCCCTCTCAAAACGTTGCAGAAGTTCCCAAAATGTCTTAGGAGTTATAGGTAGTTTTTAATTTAGTTTCTTGATTCAAAATTCAAATTTCCCACTCAAATCTTCTATTTAAACACCATGGGTCTTTATTCTTCACAATGAGAAAACCCAAGGCACAATATAGCAGAAAATCCTCTATATTTCGTGAGAGATCACACAAATTCTCTGTAGGAGCACTTCCCCCTTTTTGATGGCTTCCTCTTCGAATCATCGCCATCTTCGACGCCCAAATCCAGCCGCAACCATTGAAAGAGCTTCGGTCTTCCCGGAACGGACCATAAATTTTTCGGATCCGGTCATTCTCAACTATAATCTCTTTCATTTTCTCAACACCGTTTCTCTTTTCACCATTTGGAATGATCATATCCCTTACTATCCCACCTATTGCCAAGGAATTTTATTCCAACATAGTTTCAGTAGAAAAAGGAGGTCCCGCTTTCTTTGACACCATCGTTAAAGGAATTCCAATTCATCTCACCTATGATACTCTTGCTCAAAGTCTTCATATCCCTCGTTGTGCTCAACATCCCACTTCAATCCCCATGGATGATCCCGAAATCCTCAATCAACTAAGTACCAATTTTCGGATTGGCATGTCCGCCATTAATTTGAAGCCCATTCCATGCCTTCTCCTCAAGATCATCACATCTAACTTGTTCCTAAGGTATGTTCCCTCAACTATGTTAATGACACCCGTAGCCGGGCTCTCTATGCTATATTAGGGGGAATCAAAGTTGATTGGTCTATCACCATTATGCATGTTTTTGCTCAAACCCATTACTACTCACATTTTTCTTCCATGTCTCCTCACTCGTATTTTTCACCACTTTGGAGTCCCTCTTGATGGTTAATATCTCATCGTTAATCCTCAAGAATTTGATCGTTTCGTCGTCAATCGCATGGAACTTTCCGCTCCTCCTCCCATGGCCGAAGATGAAGAAGAAGAACCTCAAGAACAACAACCCCAAGTTGAACGTCCTTCCCGACGTCGCAAAGTCACCGTCAATCCTTACGTTCGACCTCATCCTTCCCGATCAACACTAAAAGATCAAATTGAACAACTCCGCAAAGATGTCAACTTTGGATTTTCCGGTGTTCAAGAGCATCTTAGTGGTTTTGAGACTCGCCTTGAGAGAATTAACACTGACATGAATACGGGCTTTGGAAATGTGCAAAAGAGTCAAGCACAAATTCTAAGCCTCTTGGAACAATGGTCTCCTTACTCTCCTTTCACATCACACCGCACTCCTAGGCCTCCTCCTCCAAAATAGGCCTCGCACGTTTCAGTTTCTGGTCGACCAGGAAAATCAGCTGGTCGACTAGTGATCCCTGATGCTTGTTTGTTTAGTTATTTGGATGTATTCGCTTTATGCTGTTATATGTTTGTTTGCTTTAATTTGTATCTTTCCATATGGTATATAAGTTTCGTCTCATGTACTGTAGTACTTTATCAATGAATTTCAATTTGCCTAGTGTCTCCTCTGTTTTTCTGGAATCTGAAATTTTCTGCTGTTAGTCGACCAGAATATATCATTAGTTGACTAATCCACTAAAATGGCAGATTTTCCCATTTTTGATAATTTCCAAGGTGGAGAATTAATATAATAATTCATTATGCTAATATTCAGGGGAGATATAATATTCAGGGGGAGATTATGATTATGCTAATATTCAGGGGGAGATATAATATTCAGGGGGAAATTATGATTATGTTAAGCACTAACATATCTTTCCAATTCTCACATTTAATGTTAATATTCGTGTTCATTACTAAAGTTTTTAATCAACATCATATATGGTTATATGAATTGCAAGTTTCATATATTTTTTATAAGCAATATATTAAGATTGAACAAATGACAATTTTTGTACTAACATTTTCTTTTACAATAACATCTTTTTATATTATTATATTCAATGTTTGTAAAATCATCAAAAAGGGAGAGAATGTTGGAAACTAACAACTCCTCATGTGGTTTTGATGATACAAACATATTATCTTTATACTAACTCTATCGATGCAGATGTTGTAGCACAAATTAACTAAGACAATCATCAAGTCTACATATTGCAAAGAATCATCCACTACAAGACGAAGCTTATCGATGATATTTTGTATCTTGTGAATGAGATGTAATATTTATTTTTTCTCTTGCATTTACTTAGAATGTAAAAGACTTGATGATAATCTCTCTTAGTCGTTTAGGACCTGTCTTCAAAAAATCACGTCAGAAATCCTATTAGTCGACCAACCCCTAATGCTAGTTGACTAATTTTAATATTAAAATATTTCTATCCTAAAACTTCGTCAAACCCATTTTTAGTCTTTAGGATCATTTTCCCACAAATTCCTAAAATTTCATATTTCTAGTCGACTAACAAACTCTGTTAGTCTACCAGTCTATTTTCAAATCATTTATTTTAAATAATTTATTAATTAAATTATATATTTTATTTCTGGAAGTTATAACTGCTATAAACGGCTAGTTCCTGATAGTTTATATCCGTTTACAGAAGTTTCTCTCCGTTTTTGGAAGTTATTATCTGGAAGGACAACTCAACAGCCAGAATCCTAGTCAGCAGTTCTAATAGTCGACCAGGCACTCATATTAGTCGACTAATAGAAAAACTTTCCCTGAATTTTTTGAAAATTTAGGCATTTGTCCAACATTCAAAAACTACCTTTTTGGACTATAAATAGATCCCCAGACCCATGCCTAAAACACACGAAAATACACTTTCTCTCTCTTTTCTTAAATTTACTCTCTCTCTCTCTAGAAAGTTAGTGATTTTTAGATTTTCTTATAGGAACCTCTGCAGAAATTTTTCCTCCATAGAAAGTCCAATCTTCAAGTTTGTTCTACTACAAGTTCCATCCAGAATCTTGGAGATTCAATCACCTTCCTTGTGCAATAATTCTATCAATTATCAATGCTATGGGTGATACTGTTTCATACTTTTTCTTTAATTTATTTGGTGAATCTCTTATTGAAGAGATTATACAAGTTTGTAACATGGAGAGTATTGGCATCTTTGTATGTTGATTACTTGTAGAGAGAGCGCTTTAGTGGATTCAAATCTCTACGGGGTAGAGGACTGGACGTAGGATCACGAGGATCAGAACCAAGTTTGCGTTTGCAATATTCGTGATTGTGATCTTTTATTTCCGCACTCTTATTGCAATTTTTTATTAACTTTTAATTTTGCAATATCGTCGTGATTTACACTATTCACACCCTCTAGTGTACTTGGTGTGTCAGGAGATCTAACAGAAATGACCGGGAGGTAAATTCCCCAACATTAACCAAACTTATTTTCTTTATTCGATTGTTTGGAAAATGTGCCCACAACATTACTATTTGTGCCAATAGCTTTGAAAAAGCTAAGTTGCAGGTCGATAGTAGACACACATACGAATATTTTGAGGATGCATTTATCAGTACCATAGAGTACTGAAATAGCCCACTAGGGGGGATGGATATGTCCACATCAATCTCCTTATTTTATTTCGAGGAAGCGTGGAGATTCTTTTGTCAGATTTTAATAGAGATGGCCTTGTAATTTGTTTTCCCTTATAACAAGGATACGAGGGAATTCTTCCTTCTGAAGAATCTTGTGGTTCTTCAAATCATACCCATAAGACAAAATGCAGTGCTTCATCACTGATCCTGGGTGGCCAATTCTTGTTGAGTTTTGATGGACCCTTAGGGCACAAATCCATGCCCGTCCTAAGTCGGATGGACCACAGAAACAAAAATTGCAACGGAAAATTATATATTAATCTAATTAACATGCAGCCCTAAGGAACAAGACCCTTAGCCAGGATCTCTGCCAACTCGAGGTGGATCTGACCACCACAAGAGGGATCTAAACTACTGCGAATAATTAAAACGAAAGCTTCTAAAAACATACCCGAAACCTTGCCATGGGGCAGGCAAGGTGTACCACACCGTTTTCCGAGTAGATCCCTGTCCCACGCCGAACCGCTCCTAAAACCGCTCCGCATCCCGGGGCGAGCAATCCTCATGTCGCCGAGCCAACCACGCACCGAAGAAAGTTTCACGCGAGTGAAAGCATTCGCCAAGATTTTGGATCTGAATCCGAACCCCTTCATGGCTTCGCTAGAGCCCTTCAGGAGTAAGGCAGAAATTTAGGGAGAATAGGAATTAATTTAAGCTTTGATCCAAGAGTGCTCCAACGTTTTTGGGAGACGCTCAGATCTTGAGCTTGGGACGAGTTTTGAGGAGGAGAGCAGACCTCTATTTATATAGGGAGCTGAACACTCCCCTTTACTTAACTTCCGATGTGGGACTATTGTTTGGAGTTAATAAATTCAATTTAGTTTGCCTTTCACAAAGGCTAAACTTCCGTGAATTTTAACTCCCTCACCGTTAAGATTCACGATTGATACAACCTATCAAATCGAAGGACGTTCAATGGTGAATGCATAGGAAAAAATGGCGAGTCAATCGGAGTCCATTTGGCCATCCAATTGATCGACCAAAGATCGGCCCAAGGCTTGATTTTCATCCAAAATCAGCCGTCACAAAAACTGCACGGTCTAGGGTTCTGAACCCATTTATGTGGGGCCCACCGCGCCAGCTGGGCGAGCCCAGACGAGGCTGGATGCCTGGTCTGGGTGCACCCAGCCTGGGCGCCTGGCCCAGTCCATAGCGCCGGGCGCTCATGCGCCGGGCGCGGGGTGCCCAGGGCGGGCACTGGGCGCCAGGGTGCCCAGGCGCCCAGGCGCCTGCGCCTGGTCCCCGGGCCCAGGCCCAGGGCACCTGGCCCTGGCTGGCTAGGCGGCCAGGCCAGACCCGGGTGGTCTAAACTGGTCTGATCCATGCCCACTCTGCCAAAACTAAGATGTGAATCTCGTGTCTCTGTCTGACACGATACTCACGGGGACCCCGTGAAGTCGTACGATCTCCTGCACGATTCACGTTACATCACTATCTAAACTAGGGAAAAGAAATAAGAACGGAGAGTAAAAGATTTACCTCCATATATCTCCTCGCTAGCGTCTCAGTATACTGTCCTACTCGGAAAGGAATAAAGTGCGTGGATTTGGTCAATCGGTCTACGATCACCCAAATCGCGTCATTCAGCTTCGGACCCCGAGGCAGTCCAGTCACTAAGTCCATAGTGATGTGTTGCCACTTCCACTCCGGAATCGGAAGCGGTTGTAGCAACCCTGCCCTACGCTGATGCTCCGTCTTTACCTGCTGGCAAACCAGACACTTGGATACACTCTAAGCCACACTCCTCTTCATACCATTCCACCAATAGTTCAGGCGAAGGTCCTTATACATCTTGGTCCCACCCGGATGTACAGAATACGGAGAACTGTGCGCCTCAACCAACAACTCCTCTCTGATGTCTCCAGGTGGCACACACAACCTGGCTCCAAATCTCAGCGAACCATCCTCATGAATCAAGAATTCAGTCCGCTGGCCGGCTTCCACCTGCTCCCGTATCCTCACCAACTTTGGGTCTCCAGCATGTCCAGCCTTGATCCTATCCACGATCGTCGACTGTATCTACATACACATCAACGAAAAAGTCTCCCCAGGAAGGAAAATCTCAATACCAGACTCGCAAAAATCCTGCTGCAATCTCCACTGCGAAGTCAACAACATCACCACTGGAAGCCTACTCAGCGCATTCGGAACCACATTCACTTTGCCAGTGTGATACTGCAGATCGACCTCATAATCCGCCATGAGCTCCAACCACCGACGATGTCGCATGTCGAGCTCCTTCTGGGTAAAAATGTACTTCAAGCTTTTGTGATCGGTGAAGATCTTCACCCTCTCACTCAGCAGGAAGTGCCTCCAAATCTTCAGCGCAAACACGACTACTGCCAACTCTAAATCATGCGTCGGGTAATTCTTATCATGGGTCTTAAGCTGACGTGAAGCATACGCTACCACGTGCCCATGCTGGTGCAACACACAACCGAGACCCTTGCCAGAAGCATCGCAAAAGATCTCGAATCCTCCACTCCGATCCGATACAGCAAGAACAGGGGCAGTCGTCAGCCTCTCCTTCAGAACACCAAAAGCCTCCTCACAGCCATCAGACCAAACAAATGGTATATCCTTCCGTGTCAGTCTGGTCATCGGCTCCGTAATACAGGAGAAGTCCTTAATGAACCGCCGGTAATAACCAGCCAATCCAAGAAAACTCCGGATCTCAGACGCTGACTGCGGAACAGGCCACTCCCTGATAGCCTTAATCTTCTTGGGATCCACCAAAATCCCATCTCCAGTCACCACATGCCCGAGAAAAGCAACCCTGTCCAGCCAAAACTCGCACTTGGAATACTTAGCATACAACTGATGCTTCCTCAAGATCTCCAATATTGTCCTCAAGTGTGACGCATGCTCCTCCTCTGACTTTGAGTAGATCCGAATGTCATCAATGAAAATAACGACAAACTTGTCTAAAAAGTCATAGAAGATCATATTCATCAGATTCATAAAAACCGCGGGTGCGTTGGTTACACCGAAAGGCATAACCACGAACTCGTAGTGTCCATACTTCATCCTGAATGCTGTCTTCGGAACATCTTCCTTCCTCACCTTCAGCTGATGGTAACCGCTCCTCAGATCCAACTTTGAGAATACCCTCGATCCTCCAAGATGATCAAAGATGTCATCTATACGAGGCAATGGATACCGATTCTTGACGGTCACTGCATTCAACTCCTGGTAGTCCACACACATGCGACGCGAACCGTCCTTTTTCTTTACCAGCAAGACCGGTGCTCCCCACGGAGACACACTGGGATGAATGTAACCTTTCTGAAGAAGTTCGTCCAGCTGTTTCCTCAATTCTTCCAACTCTGCTGGTGCCATGCGATAGGGCGCCTTCGAACTAGGCTGCGCTCCCGGAATAAGATCGATCGAAAACTCGAGAGTTCGATCGGGCGGCAATCCAGACATCTCCTCAGGGAAGACGTCGTCGAAGTCACGCACCACCGCAGGTCTACACTGCTCCATCTTCATAGCAATGATCTCCACCGGTTTGGCCCGAAACCTGACCGGACCAAGCGAACTGCTGCCCCGGCTGAACTCAAACACTGGATGGCCTGGAATCTCGAACACTACCTTCTTCCTCCGACAATCGATCATGGAGTAGAAACTCCCAAGCCATTCCATCCCCAGGACAGCATCATAGTTGATGATGTCGTGGACGAGGAAATCAGCGTAGATGGTCAGACCTCTTTGTGCTGTTCTGCGTGTAACTTTGGCATTTGACGTCCGATTTTGATGCCATTCGAACATGTGTTTAGAGAGGGACATTCCCATTTTACAGGTATCCTTTTCCATATGTTTATTATATTAAATATGGTCTTAACCAATTTAAGAAACATTTAACCCCTTTTGCATCATATGTAAATTAGTCTCTATCTAGGCTTAAAACTATCATTTGCTTCAAATGCAATTTTCTATCCCTTGCATCAAATGCATATTCTCCCTAATGATTCTATCTATTACTAGACGAAGGTCACACTCTGTGTGAGACCTTACAGCCTGACCCTACTATAGGTTGGTCTCGAAGCCCTTTACGGCAGTGACTACGAGCAGCAGTTGCCGTTCCTGTTTTAGTATCATAATTATGTGGTTGAATCATCGACATGAGTATTGTCGAGACCACACTGACTGTGTCTGTGATGAATTCTGCAGTTTTAGTCTCTTCGTCTAAACTATGTCGTTTAACTCAAATCTAGGGTACGGTCAAACTCTCAACTCCAATAGCTCGAATATGGTTAGTTTCCATCGATCTTTAGTCAAATAATGTTGGACAAATTCCAACATACTCTGTCTAGAGTTTTCACTAAAGACCGAACTAGCACTACGACACTAACTCCCATTGACCGGGAGAGACGAATCCTATCTTGGTCATTACTTTCCTCAAATGCTTCAAATGTCACCCGACCAAATACCTTTCGACTTGCCTTGCCTCGAAGCTAAGTCAGGGGTCTAAGCGACACCATTCATGCACAGGTTCATACAATGACCTCAAGTCAAAGACCAACTTGCCTTTCATCACTAAGAGTTATCATTGACAGGTTGGTCAATATAGCCATATGATAACTCTTGTGGGTCGTTCAGTGAACTCATTCTCCAATGAGCATCTGTGTCTCGTCTTCGACTTTGCCAAGTCAAACGATCATGAGATCATCGTCACCTCTATACGTGAAGACTTAAGACACAATGGTCTATCCGATGTTTCGATATCTTTATCTCAAAACATCTACGACCATGAACCCTTTTAGACGTATGCTACAGACGGTCAAACATTTCTCCATGATCGAGATACTCATCTCGATACATGTTTGCCCTTGCATTAAGTCTCAGGAATTTACCTAAGTTAATTACTAATGATAACTACATTATGATTGAACTTAGATAAATACTTACCATACAGCTTACTATAATCTTGAACAAGATGTTTGTATAGATACACTGAGATAAATTGCCTCGAGGGCATACATCTCGCAACATCTCCCACTTGCACGCAGGCCCATTTATCCCTGTATCTTATACCGCATTTACACATGAGTCTTTCCAGACTTCACGTTGTAGAGCCCTCGTGAGTGGATGTACTAAAACATCTACTGTATGGACTTAAAGGGTTTTTTATGTTTATGTTAGACCATTCATTTGAATCCTATCCAAATAATTTATTATGGTCCTACAGAATCCATTTGTTTTCCAGGATCTGATCCGGCTCATCGTACCTTACGAAAATAACTTTTAATAAGTTATTGGTCATTTTAGACTATTCATATTTAAAAGTGTCAAACTCTTTTGACCACTTTATCAAAATATGTTCCATCCCCTTGATGCCTCGCATGCGTTTTATTCTCTCCTACTGACCTTGAAAACTCTCTGGCTAATTCATATATGTTCGTATTTCTAAATCATATTTAGAAAACGAGCTATAAATGAATGCTCCAGTTTTCATGGTTATTAGGAGCGTTTACATTGAGTTCGGTCCTAGTAGATCTGTACGCATCTGCTGGCGGGACAGTTTCATTATAATCCATTTATATGAACCATGATGAAAACGTTCTCAACCAAAGTTAACTGTACTTCACTACTTCTTTCTCCACCAATCTTCCAAACTCGAAGATTTACTTGCAGATGTTAAGAAACAATTTCTTTGGGCACGTAAACTAAAGTCCATACTTTATCTACGTGCACGGACCTATTGCATCAAGTTGTTAATCAGAGTCTATACTCTGAATTACATCCTGGAAGTTGCCTAAGCCATCATTGACTATGATGTCTAACTCGACTCTTCGTCTCACGAGACTCGAGTAATCCTTTAACTTCCTAAAGATTGATTTAATGAATATCTTATTGATAAGGTCATCATAGAACCTTATCAAAACCTAGGTATTTCTATCTGGGAGTTAACCCAGAGGAAGGATCGTAACTCAGTCACCTTGCCATTAGTCGCACTATGTCAAACAAAGTGCGATTCATGCTCTCTAACACATCTAATATTTTAAGATACTTGACCTGAGAGAAAATCATATTTTCTTTTATTTTATGCAAGATTCATACAGCTAAGTATTTGATTTTTCGATCTAATCGAATCATTTCAAATACTTTTGTCATTTTGTTCTCTATTTTTAGCAGACTTATGTTTCATCAAGAACATGTGTCGTAATAAGAATGACTTATTCTGGCTAATCTAGACTTGGGTACATCAGTATGTATGTCACAGTCTGTTTTCGATCGTACGCTTTTTGTGCAAGTACTCTTGTTCGTACACGTATTTATTTTGGACCTTTCTTGTATCTGAACCCTATGATGTGATATGCCGTTGTGACCCTCTCGTAGAGTATTAAGTTGTGGAATTATTTTGGAACGCCATTTCATAGGTCGTTCTCCCACAATTGGACTTTGTTTGTAGAGGCGTCGCGATTTTCACTTTTGTCGTGAGACCTTTTTATTTTTATTTTCGTTTCTCGTCACCAACTCGTGATTGGTCTTCTTAGTTTCATTTCTCTCGTCAGCACGGCCGCCCTAGTATTTATCTCACAATTTTAAATCCCCGTTTGATCCACTTTCACTATTGCCCAATCTATTTTATTAAATCCCCTCATTAGTTTTTTCTAACCCTCTTAATAAATCTTATAATCCTATTTCCTATAACCCTAGCCACTTGTTGACCTTGGCCGAACCCATTTAATAGACCATACATCCTAGTCACTTGTAAATCCTAGCCCCTATTTTTTTCCATTGGCCGCACCCATTTCACGCATACACACAGGAACGAATGAGAGGCTAAACTAATAAAAAAGGAATAAAACAACAAAACCTAACACACTAAAACAAGTTCACGTGCTGCCACCCTAAAGCAAGGCTAATATATTTTATAACCCTAAAGGCTTAAGCACATCAACTACTGTCCTTTATAAATTTTAACCCTAGTCTAACATCCATACACATCAGCCTATCAACCCTACCTCCTTTATTTCGAAACCTAGGGTTATCTCTCCTTGCACCACCCCTACCCTCTCTATTTTTCTCATCTCCACGCATCACGTGTGTGTCCTTCTCTTCGCCCTGTAGCAACAAACGGCGTCGCCCAGCTCTTTCACCCAGCGCACGACCCCTCACCCCCTCGTCATCGCGCCCTCTTTGCTCCGCCATCAGCCAACCGGAGCCCCACGCCCCCACACGGCCTGCCACGTTTTCCCGCTGCTACAAGTCCCTCTCCAGCCTGTTAGTCGACCAGTCCACCGGAACCTCGCACAGGCCAGTCCCCTTGGCCGCAGCGACGCGCGGCACGCCTTCCCTTGCGCGCGTGACCTCTGGCCGTCTTGCAGCAGCTTCGACACGTGGCTGTCCATGCCTAGGCTGCACGTATCACGGTCTTGCGCCGCTCCGACCACCCTCAAGCCTCTCTTCACGTCGCAGCGTCACACATCGACTCCTTTGACCATGACAACGACTTGTGAGTGCTTTCCGGGTTGTGGTCGACTTCCTCCACGCGCGACGACGTCCCTCTAGCCATGGATATCTCGCTTCGATCCCCGAAAGCTTTGTAGAGGATCTCTCTTCACAACAGTTAGTAAACGTTCATTAGAATACCCTAAGATTAGTTTGCTAATAGTTCTTTGGACCATTAATAAATGATGAACAACTAGTTGACCTAATAATATTGATGTTGGAATGCTAATGATGGGTTGATGACTCGTACGCGTAATCTCCTAGCAACCGTTAGTTTTGTTTGCTAGGAATCACGTCACAAACATTTTTATAACTTGTTAGTTAACCTAGATAACGTGATAGTACCATTAATATGATGTGGACCCCGTTACGAGATGGCAAACTAATTAATTATTGATTCACTAGACGTTAACATGATTGTTAAAAGTCTATTTCTGTCGTTACGAACTTAATTGAACACGTGATTTATCAACAGAGAACCCGTCGCTCCGTACCGTTCACGATACCGGAATCCAACCCCTGACATCGCTACCCGATGTCAGAGTAGCTGTCGTGTCGTGTTGAGGTAAGTCTCTCTCCGTAGGAATCCCCACCTTGCCTGTTAATCAACCTAAAATTCATAGTCTCTAATCGTTTTGTAACTCACTAATCAAGATTAATAATTGGGACTGTAGGCTGGATTACGTTGTGAGCACATAGGTAGACTCGGACTGATTGAACGGGATCGCAACTTGGTTGTTTTAGGCAAGTGATACTTGCCAGTTTTCTGTTTAGGCCACGTCTTAGGCCATTTTGTTCAGTAGCATAAAAGAGACTAGGTGGTGAAATGATAGCCGCCTAGACGCCCCTATTTGATCTAGTTTGACAACGAAACTAGATCCGACACCTTACTTGATTTAGCTTGACAACGAAACTAGATCCGACACCTTTATAGTCTTGCATTCATGCTGACATGCCATGTTTAATTTCAATTAACGGTACGTAATTTAACTGCTCATTGCCATGTCATTTCATGCATTCAATGTTTCATCGTGATTGTGTAGCACACGCTACACTTATTGTAATGATTGAGGCTAGGAACCTCCTTTGCGGGCACAACCCTATGCCAAAAACACTTCCTGGCTCGTGATCCAGAAGATGGGCGCCAGTCCATATTGAAAAACACTTACTGGGCTCGTGATCCAGAAGCGAGCTCACGTACTTGGGAAACCAAGGCTCGACACACGTGGAGGGGTAGGGTTAAGCTGTCACGCAGCGTAGAAGGAGGCCTAATCCGCTCCTTCTACTGTAAGGAGTAAACCCTGTGCATATCGTGAAATGATAATGTTCATGAAATGATAAAGTTCTTGACTCGTGAAAATAGTGTTTCTCGTAGCTTCTGCTACGACGTGCATGCATGTCATCATGTCATCTTAAATTGTTGCATTCTTTAAATCTCATCTCTTTTCATTATATTTAGAACTGGTAGTCGCTTTATTTTATTTGTATCCTTGCACAAAAGTTCTCCGCTTTCTTTGGGAAACTTTTGCTGACATGTGCCCTTTTCTCTATCTGTGTCACATGTCAGGTTTTGAGCCTGACTTAGTTGCAGAGGATGACAGGTTACTGACGTTCAGTTCGAGGATTCCAGTCCTACCCTTAGTCTCAGTCGATGACTATCTTTACTTTTGTTTCGGCCATGCTTTAGGCCTATAGTTCAGACTTGTACTTTTGTGACTATTCTGTGATGTTGGAATAATTGTTGGATGTTTTGTTGGTGGATGTTCTTTTATCTGCTTCATTATTATTATTATTGTTTCTTCGCAATGCAAGGACCTGCTATTATTTGTAATTTTTACAAACGCTTATCAGACTGCAGCTTCACAGCTCCACGTCTGAGCGGACCTCATTACGTCTCCCCTTCCATTTTAGGGAAGCAGGGCGTGACAATGTATGAGACTGAGTTCAACAACTCATTCTCCCACTGTCTTACAGAAGGATTTTTGGCCATCATACCTAAGGTTCACAAGTGTCCGTAGACTTCATAATACGAGAGGTCAGACCCCTCTTTATGTGACTTGTGAAACTTAGTCTCTATGGTATGGCCTAGTCTATTTTGTCATATAAGTTTATTACTATCTTCCGTGTTCATATATTAATATTTAATATATTATAGTTATTACTAATTACTAAACACAAAACATTGCTTCATAAGCAATGTCACGACATTCATCAAAAATGTGTTAGATGTCTTTTGTATACCATTTACTTTGAAATCATGACATCAAATATGTCACATTTTCAGTTCCTCATACTTATGCCTTTACTAATGATAAATAAAACTATCTTTCTCAATTTGGCTTTTCCTTAGTACCTTCTTCCTTTTCTAAATCTCATTTAGATATTAGACGTCTTAACAAAAATTTAATTAGCTATGCATGCATATCATGTATTCAAACGCTTGAGCTTTACAACCTTGACTGTAGCTCAACAAGTTGCTCGTCTCAAGATCTGGTTGGGATACATGGTCTTGCACCGCTCATGCACTCATATTCGATTCAAACAAGTTTGATCGAATTTTCGAACCTTGCGGATCGAACCTGCTTTCCATATAACCTTGAGGGTAGCTCAACAAATTTTATGGAGAAACTTGCTTTTGAACATCAATATGTTCGAGCTGCCCCATACAAAGGCGAGTGACATGTAGCGTGCATTTATTTTGTTGGACTCAGAACTTAATGAAATCATATTCCTTAAGTCTGTCCTTAAGAAGGTCATTTTAATGTCAACGAGAATAAACTTTATTCTATCAATTAGAATTTAACTTGATATTACATTAATCAACCTACTTGACCAGTTACCTTATTCTTTTAGAATATTATATTTGGATTCCTTCGTTAAACATAGTCTTACCCTAGTTTAGCGTATGTTCAATATTAAATATAGGTAGAATGGATTTTATCTATCTACATCCTCCCGCTAATTTTGCAATCATACAAAGCATTAATAATGAACGATTTAATCAGATTAAATTAATGGGTAAGAGATCCAATCAGCCTGAGCCTAACAACCTTGAGTGTAGCTCAACAAACTGCTTGACTCTGCAATCAGTAGATGACTCTTCATCAATCATATCAGATATGACTCTATTATTGATTTTTACCCCTAGCTATTTGTGGTCATGAGTGTGCTCATCCAAATCACAATGTCTAGTCTAGTCAGACCCTTGTTTCCTTGTCTAGCCTAGCTTACGCCGGTGCTCGGTGTATTCACGACACGACGGTTTGGGTCAGGACTAGACTGCATCATAGATTCAACTTGCCCCGGCGCTCGGTGTATTCACGACACGACAGGTTGGGTCAAGTCTAGCCAGACTACATCAATGGCTTAACTTATGCTGGCGATTGGTGTATTCATGACACGATAGTTTGGGTCAGGTCAAGATTTCATCTTAAGTATAGAGAAGTTGGTTTCTACAAGGTTTCCATGTCGCAACTTGAGTGTAGCTCAACAACTGGAACATGGATCCTATAGTTGCCAACCCCTAAAACAAGGAGGGTACAACTAATCTTGAAGAAGATTATTAACGTATTTGACTTAGATATAGTCCAGGGTGTCATATAGTCATGATTCGCGTCATTGCGGTCCAGCGGAACACGACTAGGGAATTGACTAAGCCAGGATCATTTATCCCTTAGACTAGCTAGGGTGATCCAACAATCTTAGCCAAGCACATTAACCGGATCATGATCCATTGAATGAAGCTTGTCATTTTTATATGCATGCCATAGACTAAAAGGCTTTTATTAACAACTAATTAATCCTATCAACTAGTTGAATCCTTAAATTCAAAATTTTAGGATTTGTTTAATAACTTTTATTGAATCCTTATCAACTATAAGGTTCATGTGATATCCTAATCATTATTAGGATTTTAATAAATTTATTAACAACGCTAAGAGCGAAGTCCTTTAATGAGAATTAAAATTTTCATTAAAGGGACAACCCTAATCTGGAATTAGGTATTAAAGTGTTGTTAATGTTTTATTAAAACATAACATGTCATTAGAATTTATCTCATAAATATTAACGAGTTCTTAATGGCTAACCTAAAAGGGTTGTCTTGTGTTATCAAATAAGTGACAATATTTGCATAGCCATTAACATAAATTTACACTAATTTTAACGCATAAAAAGAGTGTCCTACCATTTAACAATTAAAAAAATTATTTATCTAATAAACAATTTTGCATGCATTTCTTAAATTTAACATTTAAATTTAAAATAATGAATTTAAAACATTTTAATTTTTATCTCATAAAATATAATAGTTTTAAAAGGATCATATGATATGCATGCTACTAAAAAATTTATCGCATAAAGTTTTAAAGTTTTTAAAATCAGTTTTAAAAATATCACATAAATTTAAAACATCATTTTAAAAAAAATTCATGGATCAGCATAAATTTAACCATCTAAAATCATTTTAAACTTATCGCATAAATTTAAAGAAACATTTTACTGTATTTAAAAGCATTCAATTAATTAATCGCAGTCATAGATCAGCATACAGACATGGCTCTGATACCACTGTTGGGTTTTGATGGACACTTAGGGCACAAATCTGTGCCCGTCCTAAGTCGGACGGATCACAGAAACAAAAATTGCAGCGGAAAATTATATGTTAATCTAATTAACATGCAGCCCTAAGGAACTAGAACCTTAGACAGGATCTCTGCCAACTCGGGGTGGATCTGACCACCTCAAGAGGGATCTAAACTACCGCGAATAATTAAAATGAAAGCTTCTAAAAATATACCCGGAACATTGCCCTGGGGTGGGCAAGGTGTACCGCACCGTCTTCCGAGCCGAACCCTATCCCATACCGAACCGCTCTTCGAACCGCTCCTCGAACTGTTCCGCATCCCGAGGCAAGCAATCCTCGTGTCGCCAAGCCAACCACGCACCGAAGGAAGTTTCACGCGAGTGAAAGCCTTCGCCAAGATTTCGAATCCGAATCCGAACCCCTTCATGGCTTCGCTAGAGCCCTTCACGAGTAAGGCAGAAATTTAGGGAGAAGAAGAATTAATTTAAGTTTTGATCCAAGAGTGCTCCAATGTTTTTGGGAGACGCTTAGATCTTGAGCTTGGGATGAGTTTTGAGGAGGAGAGAAGACCCCTATTGTTGACTATTGATTCCCTGGATTTGGTTTTGATGATGAACAAACATAAATATCGTGAACTAACTCTTTATGAGCGCAGTTATGGAGATCATCGCCAAACTTCTATGAACATCAAAAGCGACGTCTCTAGACTTCTTAAAGTGCGTGATTGTATGCTTGAAGCTTCGTTGAAGCTCAAGAACCATTATTGAAGTCAAGAGATTTGAATCGAAGCATTTGAAGAAGGTTCGTCAAGTTTTATTTATTGTCTTCTAGCTTCATTTCGTAGAATGTTAAGCCTTGAGTAGGTCTTACGTTTTAATCTTCATAAGCTCATATCTTAGAGCTAGGATCTTATTAAAAGCCCATACAAACTTTCCCGAAGCTTCGCGCTTCATTTTACGGCTTTTTGTGCATGTTAGTTGGTTCAATAAGAAGAACCAACCGACTAGATGGCAATCTAGTCAGTCGGCAATGCTTCTTAAACCGACTAGAATGCCTTGACTAATTTCAGCTCTTTACTGTTTACAGTTAGTCGGTCCAAGAAGGTTCACCGACCGACTAGTTAGAAACTAGTCGGTTTGGAATCCTTCTTAGACCGACTAGTTTTGTGTTCAGTTTTTCAGCCTGAGCTACTGTTTATCATTAGTCGGTCTAAGAACGTTTGTCGACCGACTAGTTGAGAAACTAGTCGGTTGGAATTTGTTCTCAGACTGACTAGTTCAACTTTATTTCAGCCTATACTATTTTGACTCTTAGTCGGTCAAAGAACACTCACCGACCGACTAGTTATGAAACTAGTCGGTTGGCAAGTCTTCTTAGACCGACTAGTTCCTATTGTCTGAACTTCATCTTTTGGCTGTTCTTCAGTTAGTCGGTTCATGTTGAATCACCGACCGACTAGTTGATGAACTAGTCGGTCAGTGATCCTTCTTTGACCGACTAGTCTGCTTCAGAATAGAGCCGTTGGAGCATTAAATGCCACGAATTTTGCTCTCTCTTTCCTCTATCCTATATATACTTGAAGGGCTGCTTTCCTAGCATTTAATGCTGATATTTATTGAAGTTTAGTTATCAAAGAGAAGCAATTAATTCTCATTCAAAGCTCATTCATTTCACTCAAGAATCTCTCCCTCACTCTTATTTCAAAAGAGAGATTCATTGATTGTTAGCCTTCCAAGCCAAGAGCTTGATTCTAGGTCACCAACCCCTCCCTAGACTTCCATTACTGGTCATCTTCTTGGAGCTAGGGTTTGGTGCCATTCTTCTCCTCCAAAATCCTCCTTGCCCTAAATCGTAAGTTATACTCAAGGCATAGGATTTTGTTGGTAAGTTCTTATTTCATTTACATTGCTATCTCAAGTGTTTTACTCTCGGTTGTGAGAGTTTTTTTGTGATCCCGGTTTGTGGGGGTCACAATTTCATTTGTGTATGATTTGATCTTGTAGAGGTTTTTTACAATTATTTCATAGTGCAAATATAAGTTAGAGGTTTCTAACTCAAGTATCCGGAGGGGATCCAGGTGTTTGGGACGTAGGATCACCGGGAACAAGTCTGGGAGACTTGGGTGGATCCGAACCCGTTATATCGTCTGTTTGCAATTGCCTTTCTTTGTTGTCAATATTTACATTTCCACATTGTTGGTTGAGTTTACAAGATAATTAGGAATTATCTTCTTAATTATTTTAAAGTACTATTCACCTCCCCTCTAGTACTTGTGCAGTAGCTACATAGGGCATTACATTTGGTATCGGAGCCAAGTACCTAGCTATGTCTTCCAACGACAACAAGACCGTACGTCCACCTTCAGACTACAGCACCTTCAGGAACCGTGAAGGAGCTTCTTCGGTGATGGAAGGACACTCCTCGACTAGGCCTCCTTTCTTCAACATTACCAACTACGGGTACTGGAAATGCTAGATGGAAACTTTCCTCTAGAGCGCTTCATTGTGGAGAGCCACATTGACGGAGTACGTCGAGCCCGAAGAAGAAGATTTCGCTAAGTGGACTACCGCGGAGGTCACCACGGAGGTAAGCAATGCCAAGGCAATGAATGCCTTACAATGTGCTTTGGCACCCGAGGACTTCAACAAGATATGCACATGTAAGAGTGCATATCAAATCTGGAACTCCCTCCTCATCTTGCATGAAGGAACGAGTAGGGTAAGAGACTCCAAACTCGTTGTTGTTAATAAAGATTACGAGTTATTTCATATGCAACAGGGCGAGAAGATGAAGGAGTACTATGCTCGCTTCGTCGACATCACCAACGAGTTGGAGGCTCTTGGAAAGACCTACACCCAAAAGGAGAAAGTCTCGAAGATCATTGACGGACTTCCTTCTTGTTGGGAAAAACGTACCTTCGCAATCGAGCAAGGTAATGATATGAGTAAGTATACTTTTATCCAACTAATGGGTATCTTGATGTCTTATGAGGTACGCAAGGATAGCAAACTAAAGTTGCAGGACAAGATGAAGTCCTACTTGAAGCAAGACGAGCCAAAGAAAAAGGCGATTGCGTTCAAGGCCGCTCCATCCACATCTACATCTACCGATGATGAAGAATCCGAAGAAGAATTGAACTTGGAATCCATTGCCCTCATGGCAAAGAAGTTCAACCAGTTCTTCTGGAAAGGTAATTTTAAGAACAAGTCTAAATTTAGTTCTTCTAACGCCTCCGCTCCTTTGTGCTTTAAATGTAACGAGCCAGAACACATGAAAGCGGATTGTCCTCAAAACAAACACAAGGAGAAATGGAAGGCGCCAAAGTTCAACAAGTCAAAGAAGTACAAGAGAGGGTACAAGAAAGGACTTGTCGGGACATTCACTGACTCCGACGAGGACTCGTCAAGCGGAGAGTCAGATGATGAACAAGTGGAGCAAGCACACATGTGCTTCATGGCTAGAGAGGAGCATGTTCAAGAGTCTTCCTCCTATGAGAGCGAGGATGAAGGCGATGAGGTAACTATGGACGACCTTAGATTAGCTAACAAGCAAATTTGGTCTAAATATTCTAAATTAGTAAATAGATATACTAAGACCAAAGATGAGTTTGTTAGTCTCCAAACCTCGCCTAAACCTATCGTCATCAACAACGACACCGTTGTTGAAGACTTGAGAAATGAGATTGTAAATCTTAAATCTCAACTTGGGCATGTTCATATTGAGGATTCGGAGGAACACAAGATCGCGGATTTGACTTCTCAAAACTCAACTTTAAAGTATTGAGAATGAGAATCTCAAATCTCGTGTTTATGTGCTCACATCGCAAGTGTCCACCTTGGATGCTTCTATGCGTTCTCTCACCGAGAAATATGAGTGCACATTAGGCCGAATTAATAAATTCAATAAGGGTAAGGATCATTTGGATAAAATCCTAAATGACTTACTTCCGGCCAATCACCACATTGGCTTGGGGTATAAGATGGGAAATTCATCCAAATCGTCTACTACCTTTGTTAGGCCAACTTCCGATGTCTCAATGAGTGGGAGCAAACACTCTATTGGTAGTTCATCTCCCAATGGTGCTTCCACTTCGTACACACCCTCGTTTTGGAAAGAAACCCACTTTGGGTGGACCTCCAAAGAAGGGTCATGCATTTATGTACACTAATACTATGCCACGTAGGAACACACATCCTACTCCACATGTTCACACATATGATGATTTTTATGCACCACATCCACGGGCACGTGCACACAGAGTGAGACACCCTCACGCACGTGTTCCTCCACATGCATATGTTCACCCACACCATCATATGAACAATTATCATCATGCACCATTTCATCATGTGCCATATGCCTATCCACGGCATGCATCACGTAGAAATCAACAACGCGTGCATGCTCCCAATAGGAATAGGGCTCCCAAAATCTTCATTATTTGGAGCCCGCAGGACACAAATATGCATGAAAAACAAGCTTACATGAATTTTTATTTCATGAATGTAGTGCATAATGATGACTATGTGGGGAAGTCTAAGTCCAATTGGACTTGGCTTCCAAAGGTCTAATCTTTAGGACCCAATGACCTTGGGTACCATGGAATGATATGTCTTATCTTTAGATACTCAAGAAAAAGAAACGGAGCAACAAATCTGAATTTAGCTCCAAGAATAATTGGATACTCGATAGCGGGTGTTCAAAACACATGACGGGTGATGCTCAATTGCTCTCCGGAGTGGTGCCCATTGCAAATGGGAACCGGGTAGTCATTGGAGGCAACGAGAGTGGAACCATCATTGGTGTTGGTAAAGTAGGTAATCCTTCTAAACCACTAATAAGTAATGTTTATCTTGTTAAAGGATTAAACCACAATCTTATTTCAATAAGCCAACTTTGTGACAAATGTTACAAAGTTAGCTTTGCGAAAGGAATGTGTCATATTTTGAATAAAAATACTAATGATGTATTATTCTCTGGTACACGCCATAAGGATATCTATATATTAGATCTTCCAAAATCACATGAACAATGTCTCATTGCCAACACAAGTGAACAACACTTATGGCATCGACGTTTTGGTCATTTGAACTTTGGAACACTTTTTAAGCTTTCCAAGTTAAATTCTATTAGAGGCTTTCCTAAGCTTGTCTTTCAAAAGAAAAGCTTTTGTGACTCGTGTCAACGAGGCAAGCTTCCTAAATCGTCTTTTAAACCTAAGAAAAGCATTTCATCTAAGCGGCCTCTAGAGCTATTACATCTAGATCTTTTTGGGCCAACTAGAGTTGCTTCATTAGGAAATGCACGATATGAACTTGTCATCGTTGATGACTCTCTAGATTTACTTGGGTATTTTCCTTAAGTAATAAAAATGATGCTTTTGAAAACTTCACAATATTTGTTAAGAAAGTACAAAATCTCATTGGAACCACCATTGTCACTATTCGTAATGATCATGAAGGGGAATTTGAGAATGATCCTTTCTCAACTTTATGTGATGAAGTTGGTATTACTCACACATTTTCTTTCCCTCGCGCAACTCCACAAAATGGTGTTGTTGAGAGGAAGAATAGGACGCTAGTGGAATGTGCTCGCACTATGCTTGAGGATAGCCAACTTGGCCATCAATTTTGGGCGGAAGCGGTACATACCGCTTGCTATGTGTTTAATAGAATACTTTTGAGGCCCGGTACCAAACAAACTTGTTATGAATTGTTGTTTGGTAGATTGCCTCAAGTTAAACATTTTCGAGTTTTTGGCGCAAAATGTTTTATTAAGAACACGTATGGTAGTTTGGACAAATTTGATCCAAGATCCGATGATGGGATATTTGTTGGATATTCCTCCCGTAGCAAAGCCTACCGGATATACAACAAACGAACCTCAACGATCGAGGAATCACTTCATGTTTCATTTAATGAAGGTTTTGTCCCTACTAGAATTAATAATGATGATGACTCCATGGATGTCTTATGTGATTCTATTGGTAATTCTAATTCTATTGATTCTATTGATACTAACCATACTAATGAATCTTTTGAGAATGTTCCTAGTGATCAGGGAATTCCCAAAGGGCTTCATACAGTTCGTGACCATCCCCATGAGCAAGTCATTGGCAACATCCTTGATAGTATTAAGATGAGATCTCAAGTCAACTACTTCGCTCATTGTGCCTTTGACTCCTCAATAGAGACAAATAATATTAACGAAGCATGTGAAGATAGTGCTTGGATCCTAGCCATGGAGGAGGAACTCATTCAATTTGAGAGGAATGAAGTTTGGGAGCTTGTTCCATTGCCTTCGAAGAACCACACCGTTATAGGAATGAAGTGGATTTTCAAGAACAAGACCGACAAAAACCAAATCGTCATCCGGAACAATGCTCGGTTAGTAGCTCAAGGCTACCGGCAAGAGGAAGGTATAGATTTCGAAGAATCCTTTGCTCCGGTAGCTAGATTAGAATCTATTAGATTATTGTTATCTTTTGCATGCCATAAAGATTTTAAACTCTTTCAAATACATGTAAAAAGTGCGTTTTTAAACGGAGATGTTGGTGAGGAAGTTTATGTTTCTCAACCTCCGGGTTTTAAAAATGAAAAATTTCCAAATCACGTTTTCAAACTTAAGAAAGCACTTTACGGTTTGAGACAAGCTCCTCGAGCTTGGTATGACCGCCTAAAGAACTTTCTTTTGGATTTGGGTTTTAAAATGGGAGAAGTTGATTCTACATTATTTGTTAAGTATTCGAATAATTATATTATTTTAGTTCAAATTTACGTTGATGATATCATTTTCGGTGCTACTAACTTCACTCTTTGCGAAGAGTTTTCTAATGTTATGAAGGATCAATTTGAGATGAGCCACATGGGTGAGCTCAAATATTTCTTAAGTCTCCAAATTTGCCAAATGAACGACGCAATCTTCATCCACCAAACCAAGTACACGGTGGAGTTGCTAAAGCGATTTGGAATGGAGAATGCCTCTGGGAAGAAGACTCCAATGAGCACGACTGCACATCTTGATAAGGATTCGGGCGGTAAAGATGTAGACATTCGTCTATATCGAGGTATGATAGGTAGTTTATTATATCTTACTGCTAGTAGGCCCGATATTATGTTTGCTGTATGTGTATGTGCTCGTTATCAGTCTCAACCTAAAGAATCTCACTTAGTAACGGTAAAACATATTTTCCGTTATTTAAGTTACACACTCGACTTTGGATTACTTTATCCAAAGTCTAGCACATATAAGTTAATCTCATATAGTGACGCAGATTATGCGGGATGCAAATCCGACAGAAAAAGTACTAGTGGCACTTGCCATTTTATAGGAAATTCTCTTGTCTCTTGGTTTTCCAAGAAGCAGAATTCCGTATCACTTTCAACCACCGAGGCGGAATATATTGTCGCTGGTGCCGCGTGTGCTCAGGTTCTTTGGATGAGACACACTCTTAAAGACTTTGGTATAAACTGTGATACTTGCCCTATCATGGTGGACAACCAAAGTGCAATATGTCTCTCTAAGAATCCGGTACACCATTCCTGTTCTAAACACATAGATGTCCGTCACCATTTCTTAGATGATCATGTTGCTAAAAAGGACATCATTTTAGTGTACGTTGAAACCCAGAAGCAAATCACCGATATTTTCACGAAACCACTCAAGGAAGACTCCTTTGTGCAGCTGCGTCGAGAATTGGGGATTATGGGTGAATCCGAGCTTTAGGATTCATATTTTTCAATAATCTTGCATGATATTAAATTTCTTTATATATGCTCATGCTAGATTAATTGAGATTTTCTGGATTTATGTTTGAATTTTCGGAATTTATGCTCGATTTATTCATGAACGTCAAATTTAAGATTTTCGATGTTTAATGGGGTAGTATAATGATGTATGAGTGTATTTCGATGTATCGTCCAAGTGCGATTAGGAGAGAACTCAAAATTTCTAATTTTCAAATTTTTGGACTCTCTTAGTCGGTCCAAGTTCATTGGCCGATCGACTAGATTCAGTTCTATTCGGTCAGTGAATGAACTCAGACTGACTAACTCTTGCTCAAAATTTGGCTTCAGTTACTGTTTGCACTTAGTCGGTTCAAGCTCATTGGCCGACCAACTAGATCATCATCTAGTCAGTCAGCGCTTGAACTGTGACCGACTAACTGTGTCGGGGGCTGTTGCGTCTTTTGGTCTTCTAGTCTACTTATACCCCCCCGCACCGACTAGTTTTCTTTCTAGTCGGTGCGAAAAACTTCCTCAGTCAAAACCCCCGAAACCCTTCGACTTCCTCCGCCGGTTTCACCGTTTTTCGGCCATCTCCACCGCTTGACGTCGATGCCTAGCCGATCTTCCTCCTAGGTATCACTCTCCTATAGCTGTTTAGGGTTTGATCTCAGCTTCTAGGGTTAGGGTTTCTTTGTTTTTTCATTCGGTTTAGGGTTTACACTAGGGTTTGCTCTTCGACCTAATTTTAGCTTTCGATTTGTGTCGATCTCGTTTGTTTGCGCGTGTCTCGTCTCGATTATGGCGAATACACGTATCCCAATCGAACCCTCGCGTCTGTCACCCATGACCATAGAGTCTCCGTCTACAGATCCCCCGTAACCCAAACGCCGAGCCAAAACGACCCATCCATCGTCTTCTTCGCATCCTCTTAAGAAGAAGAGGACGGCGACCGCTAAGCCTAGATCTCAGCTTAAGCCTAGGAAGGAACTTGTGTCTCCAGTTTCATTCTGTGCTCCCACTCCTCCCGGTGCTTCGGATTCCAACACCGAGTATATTCCCGAGTCTGAGCCTACCGATAGGGCTCCTACTCCTCCTCCTAGGTCTAGCACTCGTCCGACTTCTAGCTCTCGTCCATCTAAGGGGAAGGCTCCCATGCCAGTTGGCGGTGTCGTTATATCGTTATGTCGCAATGACCCTATGTGTCTCGCTGCATACAATCGTATCGAGCACTGTCCTCTGCTATTGGAGCACTTCGTTCAGTTCTCTGACTTCCCTCACCTAGCCGATCTTCTTTCGTACAGCGGTCTCCTTGATTATCTTCGCCATGACCCCAAGGCAAACCCACACCCATACCCCCGTCTTGTCAAGCTTTTCTATGCAAACCGTGTTCGGGGTCAGTATGACGAGACCCATTCCATTGAGACGACTGTCTTGGGGACACCGATTGTCCTCACGGCAGAAATCTTAAAGGATTTGATAGGTGTCTCCTCATCTGGCCTTCTTCCTTCCAATATCTCTGTAGATAACATTTCTGATCTTGACCAGACCATGCTCTCTGAGATATTCCATGTCATCCCTCCTGCCATGATTGGCGTCCCATCCAAATCTTTCAAGCCCAACGCTTGGGTCTTGAACCTTATCTTGAAGTCGTGCCTCCTTCCGAAGTACGGCTCATCGAGCTTGCCATCCCAGCCATTCCTTAAGCTGATCTACGCTCTCTTCATGGGGAGCGAGATCAATTGGGCTAGGATTATTCTTGATAAGATGGACTCTTTCGAGTGTATTCGAAAGTCCATAAAGTCTGCCACATCCCATACCCTTGCCTTTTGACACTCGTCTTCCGTCACTTCAAGGTCCCTCTCCCTCCCGATGACGAGCGTCCTCTTGGTCCTCCTCTGAATGCGACGACCATCAAGAAGTCTCTTGCGACGCTTCGTCACGTTCAGAAGACGACCCCTTCAGCTTCTGCTTCAACTGCTCCTTCTCTTACTCCGTCACTCGCTGAGTTTGCCATTTCCCTGCGACGTGTTGAGTCCCGAGTTTTTCGTTCTGAGGAGATGCTAGCTCGCATCTACTCTCACTTGGGCATTGAGATTCCTCCGTCAGTTTTTGACGACGAGGAGATGGACGAGGCTGAGCTCCAGGAGCTTGTTAGATCTACTGCTTGTGCCCCTGAGGGTACGTCTGCTCGTGCTACTGCTACTTCTGCCGGTGCTCCCGAGATCACACCTACTGCCACCATTCCTCCGGTGGATACTTCGTCTGGTGCTCCCGAGGCCACTCCCGTAGCGACTATACCTTCTGTGGACACTCCTGCTGACCCAGTGACCACCACCCCTCCTGCAGAGCCTGCTGCTGCTGCTGACCCTGCCTCTACCTCCTGAGCTTGCTTGGAGGACTCTCCCTATGCACTTTGGATGATATATCTTGTAGTGAGAGTGTGGGTTAGGATAGTTTGGGTGGTTCTGACTTTTGATGTATTTTTTGGATGCTATATGATGCATTTTGATGTATACATGTTTTGATGATATACTTCTGTTGTATGATCATTTTGATGTCTGGTGTGACATATGTTGTATGATGTGCTTCGATCGTTCGATCGTTATTTTGTATGATGGCGGATGTATACTTTTGATGTATCCATGTTCTTATATATATATACTAGTCATAACCCGTGTCCGTGGGCACGGTTCATTTAAGGTTTTCCCCCGCAAAATCTTTGTTTGCCAAAAATATATTTCCACAACCAAAATTGCACGGAACAAATTAATGTAAAAATATTTAGCGACACGGGCATCTTCGGCATGGGGGCCTTCGGCATGGAACAACAAATTCGGTGCGACCGCCTTCGGTAAGGAACAACAAATTCGGTACAGACACTTTCGGCACGGAAAAACAAATTAGCGGAACAAAAAATTTAGCGGGAGCTTTCGTCGTGAAACAACAAATCCGGTGTGGATTCCTTCGGTGCGGAACAACAAATTAGCGGAACCAAAAATTAGCGTACAAAGTTTAGAGGCGCCTTCGACACGGGCGCGTACACCTTTGGCCATCATTAATCTCTTCGGCTCGGGCACGGGCGACTTCGGCCATCAAGGGCACTGGTCATTTAAAATATTTCCCCTTAATCTCTTGGACCCTATAAATCTAAACAGACATCAATAATTAAAGAACAATAATTATTAGGTCATATTAGTTCATTCAAAAATTAGTTCCTCCGAGAAAATTTAGCTTCCCTCAAAAATTTAAAATTTTCAGTTCCTCCAGAATTAAATTCCCATAAAGAATTTAGTTCCCCATTGTTTATTTAGTTTCTCACAAAAATTTTAGTCCCCCAATATGTAGATCCTCCCAAAAAATTTAGACAAATTTAGTTCCTTTTCTACACATTATTTAGAAAAAATTTATACGATGAAGACAATAGTTGATTGTGTCACCTAACTCTACCTATGGACTTGAACACTATCTTTACATTTTTCAGTTTGCAACTTTCTGTAACCACCATGACATTTGGCTTAGATTTGTAGACTTCTCGTCACACTTCAGCTGCACTGGCAAAAAAATATAAGAGGTTGCACCTCGAACTTCGTCACAGAATTTATCGAACTTAATTTTTAACATCAGGGAAATTGAACAATTCCCTCCAACATCAGGGAAATTTAACATCAGGATTCAAAATGATGATGATGAGGGCTGTTTCTTTGCGTGGAAGGCCCTCATAACACCCCTCTACTATTCAAAATAATGATACATGAGGGAAATTTAACATCAAGATTCAAAATGAGAAATGGTTTTGTGTATCCCGAGTTTTCCATATATCTAATTTCCATATATGTAGTTCACACATACATCAGGTAAATTGAACATATAATCACAACATATTCTGAGTTTTCCCTATATGTATTTCACAAAAAACATCACAGATTCATATTTCACACAAAAAACATGCAGGTTCAATTTAACATCAGGATACAACAATCACATCAGGATTCAAGACCTAGTTGCGTCAAATGGAAACCAGACTCGAAGTTTGTAATGAGTAGGCCGCTGCGGTCAGATCGACGAATGGCTTCATAAAGGCTACGCCTGCATTATTAATCTACAAATGCAGTAAAAATGAAGAAACATCACCAGGGTTCAACCGGCCTGCTTGATTACTTGTTAGTATGCATCGATTGATCACTAAAAAGTAAAAAAAAACCACACCCCCACATAACTTTCAATTATTTCGTCACACTTCAATTGTGTATTTTTATAGCAATGTCAATATCAAATAACCACTTCAGCTATTTGAAGAAATCAGGATATGTTTAACACATCAACGTCAGCAAGGTGACAGTAAGATTCATATTTCACACATATAACAGATGTGCTTAACAGATTGCAAGGTGATATTTGGAGCAAGGGAAATTTAACGTGTGAAATAATGTTAACACGCGGAGTTCCATCTTGCGGATTTCCCTTGGTAACAGATGTGCTTAACAGTCAAGCATGCACATATAACGTCAGCAAGGTGATATTTTAACAATATGTGCTTAATGTGTGAAATCCGTAAGATGGAACTCTGTATGCCTGATGAGTTACATCCGCTTTTTTTAACAATATTTCACATCTGTTAAGCACATATGTGCATGCCTGACGTTATTTCACACATATAACAGATGTGCTTAACAATATTTCACACTTTATATGTCCAAATTTTGTGTGCCAGCAAGGGAAATCCGCATGTCTTACTATAATATCAAATGTGCTCTACAGATCGCAAAAAAATTGACAGTAAATCAAAGAACACATTATGACAATAAATTGTAAAAAACTGCACCTTTATGAAATTAATCAAAATATAAGAGCACTCTAGCAATGTCCATTTCATGATTCACCTCATTCCACTTAAATGAAGACCCAAATCATCAAACCAAAGCAAATGACTTTCAAAACTTAAGCAATCCTTACATGTACAACACATTGTTAGTAATAATGTCAAGAAGCTAAACCAATGAAGCATTCTGTATAATAAAAGAGCCCAAGAAAAGACAAATATTCATAGCAAACAAAAAGCCCAAGCTAAATCCATTTTAGTATTATCCTTCTCTAATAAACACATCAACATTAGCAAGGTGACAGTAAGACATGCCATCCTCATAACTACTTCAGCTATTTGACATCCTCCTTAAATAGACAAATAACCACTCACTAAATCTCAAGCCAAGTAAACATCATGCAGCACAAATCATTGGACCCCATGATAATTTCCATAATTACATATTAACTAACTAAAATTATCCCAAAGATTAATAATTTTCGAGACCTAAAGTTCTTATTGATCTTATTCCATATCTAACTCAATCACAGACATGAAGGTGCTTTAATTTCACTATTATACAATATCAAGGTGTAAAACATAAACTTTCAATCATTTTATTACTGAAGAGTATTTAAGATAAAGCTGAAGTGGTTTTGTGCACAAAGTATCTGTAAGCAGCGACCTTCATTTTTCTTGAGCTGGTGTTATCAATCACCAACACCATTTTCCCTGCTTCACTTAAGGTGAGCACATTGCGCACTGACTCTTCAACACTTGCATGCATTCTTCTGCTATTTTCGACTGCAATCGTGTAGCTCTTTCCACCACTGAGAACATACTTAGCACTGTAATCCAATTCCCATCCCCCACAGCAATGTCACATGTAATTATTTCAACATTCAATGAAAATAATCAGATTAATTAATTAGAGACTTAAACAACATGGAATTAGAGAGAAGAATTTGATTAAAACCTCAATGCCATCAATCTTGAGGTTCACTTTCTCTCCTCCTTTGATGGTGAACTCTGATGCGGGCTCTGGAGGTCCCTTCTTCAAGTCCCATAGCCTACTTAGCCCTCCATATTGAACTGGAACAAACTTTGGGTAGATAAACCAGCAAAAAATTTTAATAATTTATACAAAATTCTTGAAGTCAGAGAAAGGATACATCCACCATAATTATCCTGAAACAAAGAAAGGATCATCGAACCTTTATGTAGTCATTCATTGAAGTAAATATGTCTGCAGCTATTTTGATGATTCTACACATACACCATAAAGCGAAAAAGATACCAAGTGCTCGAAGTCATTGCAAAATTGAATGACATCACAGTATAGAAACATAAAAAATTGCTAATATCAAACTAAAAACCTCCCTCAAAAAATGATTATATTTTTGACTTGGATGAATTAGAAGAGTTGACAGATATGGCAATGAAAATAGAGGTAGCATGTATAATGTTTAGATGGAATCATACAGTGGCAATCACAGATATCAAACTAATACATTCATCCACATTCTTATTCTAAATCCAGCTCGATAGTTAATGGATAGGCTTAAAATCTCTTATTGGGAGAATGCCAAAGACTCCAATTAACCAAACATGTAATGCAAATTAAGCAACAAATTATGAATTTTCCCGTCAATACCAAGACATAACACCTTGTATATGCAATGCAATCAACTCAAGCAGTAATAAAATCTAGCCTTATAAACAGAAAATTAATAGCAATACCTTTCATTCCAATTGAACCTCGCCTTGAGATAGAAGGCCACGAACAACAACAACGAATCAATGTTTACCACGACCAACGAGAGCCAGTCCATGCGTTCATCCCAGCCCTCGCAAAGTTGATCCCCAACGTCGGCTCTGGGAGCTCTAGTGGCACCTCATCCGCCAGCAGCGTCACCTCCCACGTCATGTTCGGGTGCCCGTACATGCACAAATTCTCATTACCTGCAAGATCCACACACATTATAGAAAACAACTTCTTTTACCGAGACGCATCAAATCTGTACCAAATCTAATCGATAGCAAGTCGAATCAGCTGGATCGCAGTGACTGTAGAATTTTGCCACATCTGAGGCAAAATAGAGAATGGGAATTAGGGTTTATTAGTGTAAATCAATAAACATGAGATTTTTTGTTATTGGGTGCAATTGAGTGTTACCGTGAGAGAGGGTGCAAACGATGCTGGTGTGGCATTCGCTAAAGCCCTTGAAGATGTGAGGGGCCACTCTGAACCAGTGCATTAACAGGATGTTTTGTAGCTAAAATATACCCAAACTGTGATAATTAGATAAAGATAGAGTGATCACTTCTCTGGGGTGTTCGATGAAGATAACACCTTTCTTTATCGATTTCAAGTAATTTGAAGATCGACAATGATGTAGACAACGAAGTGTACCAGAAATAACATTTCTAAGAAAGAAAGACCTAATTTTAAGAAACAAAATGCACATGCCGCTTATAGAATACACACACATATTATTACCCTTGAACATAGAAAAAAATGCTGGCAAACTTTAGATCAAATTCCTCCAAATCTGAAAGTAAAATTAATGTCTTGTCGTCAATCCACATGGCGAATGAAGTCTAAATCCAAAACTAACACAAATAATGAGTTGAATTGAAAGAAATGTAGAGAGAGATAGAGACATTACCTGAGGGTTTCAGAATCCTTTTGATCGCTTCAGCGATTTCGATCAATCCAAAGAAGAAAAACATTCAAATATCGAAATCACCCTACTCTGTAGAGAAGATTTCCAATGGATTTATTTCATCTGTTCTTGACATTCGCCTACATAAACATCAAAAATTAAAGATATGCTGTTTTGTGTCCAAGTTTAAATTAAAGAATTGGACACAAAAACAACACCTTCAATTAGTCATTAATAAGCTAATGACGATGCTAATTAACAAACCACCAAGGATATGCCTTGTTGTATATCATGGAACACATCATAAATCACACAGTGAGCAGTAGAATATAAGAAATTCACATGACACATGAGAGTAGTAAAGGGATAATATAGAATCCAAACTAAAATAATTAATCACATTTATAGACAGACAAAAAAGGTGCAAAAGGCATGGAATTACCTAGAAAGTGAGCCAAACCCTTGAGCCCATCGTGGTCGCTGAAGTAACTGGAAGATACAATGATGAAAAATCATTTCAGATTCAAATTGCAATATGGAATTGACCCAACCCTCCTCTTTTGATATTAAAAAATAGAATTTTGGGGAAGAAATCAGAGGGGCAGAGAAGATCGAGGGGCAGAGAAGATCGAGGGGCATCTCCACATTACATTTTAACCTAAGCTCTGGATGGAATTCGCCTAACGTGCAAACGATGCGAGGGGCAGAGAAGATCGAGGGCACCTCCATGACCGGCAAAAATCGAAGAGAGGAGCTTTAGGGGGAGGAGAACCGAACCTGTGTTGGGAAAATCCATGCTTTTGATATCCATTCAGTTTCTTTTTTTTGTTGAGAAAATGCTGTACTTTGTTTATAGATGGCATTTTCCAAGAGAGTGCAATTATAACCAGCATTTATGGTGTGTGACGTTTAAGATGGATGGCATTTATGGTGGATGGCAATTTCCGAGATGAATTTCTTGAGCTGCAGTGTGAGGCTGTACATGTCACGTGATCTTTGTTTTACCCAATAAATTTTCCCTCGATATTCAAAATTTTCTCCCCAAATTCAAAACTTCCATCTAAAATTTTTTACAACACTCATCTTCAGCATCCATTTCCTAAGATTTAATCCTAGCCGTCTTTCTATCAACCCCTTTGTCCTAGTCAGCTTGTCCTAGTCAGCCCTAGGATTCAAAAATCGCTGTCAAATGTATAATAGATATATATACATCGTGTTGCCATTTACTTCCGTGTGCACATTATTTTATTTGTCTCTAATGTTGACTTCGTCGCTCGACGACTTTCTTGATTTAATAGAAATTATTTCTATGGAAACATAGAATTGTTTTCCATGCACTTAATTCTTCAAGAATGTTGATATTGGAGAGTATATTCCATAACTCAATACGTTAAATTAATTTGAGTTTTGATGATTTTATTTTTTGATTATCGACTATGGTCTCGTTGGCACGCTTTGATTTACTTCGTATTGTCCTTTGGTGCCATTTGGACCGTGGTCGTATTCTACGACTCCCGTGCTTTTTTATTTGAAGCCATTGTTGTTGTCGTTGATCTCCTCCCGCTCTTTTTGCTAATTCCAAAGGGGGAGAGAATTAATAATGACAATGTGCTAAATGATAATTTAAATCAATTTTCTGAGAATCTAATTTGATATGTTAGATTCAGGGGGAGTTAAGATATAAAAATGGATTTAGATCCTAAATTTCGATAATTGGATTCACATTTTATACTTTCCTCGTCTGCTTGATGCTTATGATTATTATTTAATATAGAATTAACGTGTCATCAATGCAGGTGGAGTAAGTAAATTACATTTGAATCATTATTTTCGATTATTATTTATGTTGGTTTGTCATCACCAAAAAGGGGGAGAATGTTGAGTATTGATTCCCCAGATTTGGTTTTGATGATGAACAAACATAAATATCGTGAACTAACTCTTTATGAGCGCAGTTATGGAGATCGTCGCCAAACTTCTATGAACATCAAAAGCGATGTCTCGAGACTTCTCAAAGCATGTGATCGTATGCTTGAAGCTTCGTTGAAGCTCAAGGACCATTATTGAAGTCAAGAGATTCGAATCGAAGCATTTGAAGACGGTTCGTCAAGTTTTATTTACAGTCTTCAAGCTTCGTTTCGTAGAATGTTAAGCCTTGAGTAGGTCTTACGTTTTAATCTTCATAACGCTCATATCTTAGAGCTAGGATCTTATTAAAAGCCCATACAAACTTTTCCGAAGCTTTGCGCTTCATTTTACGGCTTTTTGTGCATGTTAGTTGGTTCAAGAAGAAGAACCAACCGACTAGATGGCAATCTAGTCGGTCAGCAATGCTTCTTGAACCGACTATAATGCCTTGACTAATTTCAGCTCTTTACTGTTTACAGTTAGTCGGTCCAAGAAGGTTCACCGACCGACTAGTTATGAAACTAGTCGGTTTGGAATCCTTCTTAGACCGACTAGTTCAGTGTTCAGTTTTTCAGCCTGAGCTACTGTTTATCATTAGTCGGTCTAAGAATGTTTGTCGACCGACTAGTTGAGAAACTAGTCGGTTGGAATTTGTTCTCAGACCGACTAGTTCAACTTGATTTCAGCCTATACTATTTTGACTCTTAGTCGGTCAAAGAACACTCACCGACCGACTAGTTGTGAAACTAGTCGGTTGGCAAGTCTTCTTAGACCGACTAGTTCCTATTGTCTGAACTTCATCTTTTGGTTGTTCTTCAGTTAGTCGGTTCATGTTGAATCACCGACCGACTAGTTGATGAACTAGTCGGTCAGTGATCCTTCTTTGACCGACTAGTCTGCTTCAGAATAGAGCCGTTGGAGCATTAAATGCCACGAATTTTGCTCTCTCTTTCCTCTATCCTATATATACTTGAAGGGCTGCTTTCCTAGCATTCAAGGCTGATATTTATTGAAGTTTAGTGATTAAATAGAAGCAATTAATTCTCATTCAAAGCTCATTCATTTCACTCAAGAATCTCTCCCTCACTCTTATTTCAAAAGAGTGATTCATTGATTGTGAGCCTTCCAAGCCAAGAGCTTGATTCTAGGTCACCAACTGCTCCCTAGACTTCCATTGCTGGTCATCTTCTTGGAGCTAGGGTTTGGTACCATTCTTCTCCTCCAAAATCCTCCTTGCCCTAAATCGTAAGTTATACTCAAGGCATAGGATTTTGTTGGTAAGTTCTTAATTCATTTACATTGCTATCGCAAGTGTTTTACTCTCGGTTGTGAGAATTTGTTTGTGATCCCGGTTTGTGGGAGTCACAATTTCATTTGTGTATGATTTGATCTTGTAGAGGTTTTCTACAAGTATTTCATAGTGCAAATTTGAGTTAGAGGTTTCTAACTCAAGTATCCGGAGGGGATCCGGGTGTTTGGGACGTAGGATCACCGGGAACAAGTCAGAGAGACTTGGGTGGATCCGAACCCGTTATATCATCTGTTTGCGATTGCATTTCTTTGTTATCAATATTTACATTTCCGCATTGTTGGTTGAGTTTACAAGATAATTAGGAATTATCTTCTTAATTATTTTAAAGTACTATTCACCCCCCTCTAGTACTTGTGCAGTAGCTACGTAGGACATTACACCTATTTATATAGGGAGCTGAACACTCCCCTTTACTCAAATTCCGATGTGGGACTATTGTTTGGAGTTAATAAATTCAATTTAGTTTGCCTTTCGTAAAGGCAAAACTTCCATGAATTTTAACTCCCTCACCGTTGAGATTCAAGAATGATACAACCTATCAAATCGAAGGGCGTTCAACGGTGAACGCTTAGAAAAAAAATAGCGAGTCAATCAGAGTCCGTTTGACCCTCCAATTGATCGCCCAAAGATCAGCCCAAGGCTTGATTTTCGTCCAAAATTAGCGGTCAAAAAAACTACACTGTCTATGGTTCTACACCCATTTCTGCGGGGTCCACCGCACCAGCTGGGCGAGCCCACACCAGGCTGGGCGCCTAGTCTGGGTGCACCCAGCCTGGGCGCCTGGCTCAGGCCATTTGACGTGTAACTTCGGCATTTGACGTCCGATTTTGAGTTCGTTCGAACCTATGTTTAGAGCGGGACATTCCCGTCTTACATGTATCCTTTTTAATGTGGTTATTATATTAAATATGGTCTTAAAAAATTTCAGACACATTTAACCCCTTTTGCATCATATGCAAATTAGTCCATATCTAGGCTTAAAATTATCATTTGCATCAAATGCCATTTTCTATCCCTTGCATCAAATGCATATTCTCCCTAATGTTTCTTCCTATTACTAGACTAAGGTCGCACTCTGTGTGGACCCTACAGCCTGACCCTACTACAGGTTGAGCTCGAAGCCCTATACGGCAGTGACCATGAGCAGCAGTTGTCGTCCCTTTCTCAGCATCATAATTATGTGGTTGACTCATAGATATGAGTATTGTCGGGACCACCCTGACTGTGTCCGTGATGAATTCTACAGTTTTAGTCTCTTCGTCTAAACTAAGTCGTTTAACTAAAGTCTAGGGTACGGTCAAACTGTCAACCGTAATAACTCGAATCTGATTAGTTTCCATCGATCTTTTGTCAAATAATGTTGGACAACTTTCAACATACTCTGGCTAGAGTTTTCACTAAAGACCAAACTAACACTACTACACTAACTCCCATTGACCTGGAAAGACGAATCCTATCTTGGTCATTACTGTCCTCGTACTCTTCAAATGTCACCCGACTAAAGACCTTTCGACAGGCATTGCCTTAAAGCTAGGTCAGGGGTCTAATTGACACCGTTCACGCACAAGTTCGTACAATGATCTCAAGTCAAAGACCAACTTGCCTATCATTACTAAGAGTTATTATTGACAGGTTGGTCAATATAACCATATGATAACTCTTGCGGCTCATTCAGTGACTCATTCTCCAATGAGCACATGTGTCTCGTCTTCAACTTCGCCAAGTCAAACGATCATGAGATCATCGTCACCGTTATACGGTGAAGACTTAAGACACAATGGTCTATCCGATGTTTCGATATCCTTATCTCGAAACATCTACGACCACGAACCCATTTAGACTTATGCTACAGACGGTCAAACATTTCTCCATGATCGAGATACTCATCTCGATACATGTTTGACCTTGCATTAAGTCTCAGGAATTTACCTAAGTTAATTACTAATGATAACTACATTATGATTTAACTTAGATAAATACTTACCATACAGCTTACTGTAATCTTGAATAAGATATTTGTATAAATACACGGAGATAAATTGCCTCGAGGGCATACATCTCGCAACAAGTCTATCTTGCCAACATAAAAACTTGGCTGATGTCGGACACTTCACATGCTCCGTTAAATCCGCTTCCTTTCTTCGAATCTTTGTATGGTAGAGGTCTATTGAAAAGGCTCTCAAAACGTTCAAGTATGGATTTTACTCCTTTTTCTTGAGACGTTACATACAGTAATTTGTTTTTCATTTACATTTGCTGTTTCCAAATGGAATCCGTTGAAACGGATGTCCTTGAAACTTAGTAAGTTCCGGTTGGAATTCGGAGAGAATAGTGCATCCTTTCTTTTTGTGTCATTTAGGAGCAGCAGTGTTACATTTCCAGAACCTTCAATATGGCCCTGATATTGGGCTTTGTATTGAAGGATCGTATGTGTTTATTTATTGTCTATTAATCAGTTAAAAGAGCAGTTCATCTATTAAAAGATGAATCATATAGGCACATGTTCAGAGAACCATTTTCATTCAAAATCAAATTACATAATTCAAAAAGCTCTCATAACATGAAATGTTCTTAAAACAAGTCGCTAAGATAAAAATAGAAGGATAATCAAGCAGGTCTTTATTTTTGAAGTCGTCAGCTATAAACTTGATTAGAGCATCAGATGTTACCAGGTTTGTTTCGGCTTTATTTTTCTTGTTTTCCTTATACAAATCCTGGAGATGCTGCGGAGTTCGGCATACTCTGGACCATTGGCCTTTCATGCCAAAGCTATGACACTGGTCTTCCCATTCCCTCTTGGGTGGGGGTGCATCATTCTTCTTGTTGTCATTTCTGTGCTAGGTGAACTTACGCTTCCCTTCATTTCTTCGATGTTGGATTTGGCCCCTAGCCCTTCTGTTCTGTCCCCCATTTCTGTGGTCTTTCTTTCGTTTATTATCTCTCTTCTTTTTGGAAAAAGAAGAGGCATTGTGAGCTTCTGGTAGGGGGCGGTACCAGGGGGCGCATGTTGTGAGTGGCGAGGAGAAGCTCTTTGTTCTGTTCAGCCATGAGTAAACATGACAACAGCTCAGAATACTTGGTGAACTTGCGTTCACGGTATTGCTGCATTAGTATCACATCTTTCTCATGGAAAGACGTGAACATATTTTCCAGCATGCGATCTTCTGAGACTTTTTCACTACACAACTTCAGGCGTGAGGTGATGCTAAAAAGAGCTGAGTTGTACTCAGCTATGGACTTAAAGTCATGCAGTCTTAGGTTCTCCCACTCATATCGTGCCCTTGGTAGTATAACATCTTTCTGATGTTTATACATGTCCTTATGGGCAGTCCACAGCTCAAATGGATCTTCGACCATAAGGTATTCAGCATTTAGGGTTTTGTCCACATGGCGGCGAATATAGTTAATGGCTTGCGCCTTTCCTATATCGCTTACGTTTTCATTCTTAGTAACAGTAGAAAATGAGGGACTTAGCCCGCAGATGGAACTTCACATCGAGCTGCCAGTTCAGATAGTTTCTCCCTGGCATGCAGCACTTCGAAATCGACACTTGTGATTTTAGCCATTTTATTTAGCAGAGCACAAATTTGCATGAATAAATAATTTAAACAATAAACATTTTCATGTGGATGTTATTTTTATATGAAGAGCTTATTGCATGGATCGGCCAGTCCCACATAAATAAAAAATCCAAAGTCCATATTACAAAAATGAAAGCTTAAAAAATTACAACTTTGGAAATTCGTGGGTCCCATATAAGATCTTCAGCTTCAATTGTGGCCTCCGTCTCCATGGAAAGTGGTCTTTGGTCTTGGACATTTACATAAATTCCTCACTACAATTTCTCTCAAAAGGAAAAGAAAAGTGCAGGAAATAAAATGTGGGACTTAAACAGCCGATCCAAAACCGCAATTAGCCATCCATGCAAAAATTTGTGCTCATCAAACATTTTCAGCAGAAATTTTCATCACAGGCATCACATGCATTTATATTCACAGAAAAGCATAAAAAAATTTAATTACTTAATACTTATTGGACCACTGGGTAACATCATACACCGTTAGGTTAGCTGACTAACGGCAGAGCGGTCGCAGGATCTTCCTAATTATTAATTTTTAGTATTTGCACAACCAAACATAGTTTATCCTCAAAATAAGCCTAAAATGATGCGAAGCATATTATTATGATCCTACAAAGGTATCATATAATGCAAGGGTTGTGCTAGTTGGGTTTATTCAATAAGATTGAAAAAGAGCCCAAAATAAAACATGTTCTTCATAAAAAAGGAAGAAGTTTTCCTTTTAAATTATTCCCAAATGTCCCCAAATGTCCCCTATTTTATCATGATTTTTCACGTATTTTTACGCCCCCAAATACACTTTTAAATCAATTTTTAGCCCCCTCACCTTTTTTCGAAAAAACTGGCCTGCGGGCCTGAAGCTCGCAGTATGGCTTCAGGCTTCAGGCCCGCAGTCTTGATAATACCAATTTTTTTCCTGAAAAATAGTCCTGCGACTGGCTTCAGGCCCGTAAGGATTAATTTTTTTTGTTATGCGGGCTTCAGGCCCAGTATGACTAAGGTTTGAGGGGCGGCGGCTAGGGCTAGCCACAGCCGCCCCTAGCACTTCTGCCTCCCGGTGATCAGCGGCGCCCCCTCGCCGAAGCACGGGGGGGTTGTGAACGTGGGGGGCGGGGTCTTTCGGCAAGCCCTCTCACCGGAGCGAGGGGGTGCGGGGGCGGCGGCCACCCCTTCAGGGGGGAAGGCCGGCGGCGCCCCCCTCGCTTTAGGCCGGGGGAGGCTAATGGCGGCATCCTGGGGGGACCGGTGCCGCCCCCTCGATACAGGCTGGGGGTGGGGAGCTCGAGGAAAGGGCAATGCCCCCCCCCCCCTTCGGGTGGAATTGCGTGCTAACGGTGGCAATCCCCCTCCTTTGGGGGGACTCGCAGTGATAGGGCGGTGCAAAGGCGGCGGCCAGCGGCAAGACCGTTGGCGATGCCGAGGGGTTGGGAAAAAAATTATATGATACAATTACTGATTGAATCATATTAAAAACATGATTTTGGACGATAAAAATCGTTGATTTAGGTGATTATCCCTAATTCCACTTCGATCTTGCGAGATCTATGGAAAATACTATCATACGTATGATAAAAATGACATTTTTATCGAGATTTACCTCTATGTCTGTCCTCCGGATATAGCGAAGGTTGAACGAAGCCTCCGCAGATGACGACACTCGTTTGATGAAGCTTGACACCACGCGCGTGGATCTCCCGCCGTTCTTCGCTTTCACATCGATCGATTTTGTGTGGAAATTTTAATTAGAGGCTCGTGCTGATAACGTGTTATGAATGATCATCTAGAGAGAAACCCCCAGCTCTTTATTTATATAATATAGAGGAGCGTATATGGATAAGATACATTAGATACGGTCTTATCTATAAGATAAGCCATGATCCCAACTGACTAACCAACTCGGTATTATCCCTTCACAATAGTTTAGGGTTTTTTGGGGGGGACGATTGACTGGGCTGGGTTTTTTCCAATCAGCTTGTGACTGGATTTGTGACTGTGACAAATCCAGTCGACAACCCTTGTTTATATAATAGATTCTTAACATCATTTAAATACGTCAAACAGGAAAAATAATAAATTCCTAGGTATTCTCTTAACTGTACCAAGCACGATAGTGTATTACTTTAATAAACCTGATGCATGAAAATTATACTTCCAAGAATCTTAATAGAGAACATTGAATTTCTCCTCCCAAACGTACCGCTTATATATGTAAGTTTGAATGTCCACATACGCCCCATTTAAGTAGAGGGTGCAAATTAGTTTCCCCGGAGCTTATGGGCCGTATTTGATGTGCCCTATCTGCAATTGGCCCAATGGTGTTGACCCAAATATGTAACAGTTCTTATAAGTTATGACAATTCAGCATCCTTGTCACCGCTTCGTTTCTTTTCTCATCCCTAATTTCTTCTTCTTTCTATTTTCCAGTTTCATCTGAAATTATACCATCCTATTTTTGTCATTTCCTTTTTCTTTTTTATTTATCAGTGTTACTGTCTTGTGAGAATTGGAGTTACAAAGAAGAGCTAATATGCCAGGTTCCAATTCCCCTCCTCTTCTTCAAACCCTCATTTTTTTCTTTTGCAATATCATCTAATCATTTGTTCACTGTTGTTGTTTCCTGGGTAGGTGGTGGGCAATTGTAGAGAGATGAGAAAGTGGCGATGGAGCTGTCTGATGAGGTCTTGAAGAGCATGGAAGTTGGCATGGCCTTCAGAGACTATGTAATGTTTCTAATCTTGGATTTTTTTTTGTTTTCCTCTCGAATTTACGGTCCTTTGACATTTTATTTTATGTTTAGTTATCCATATTTTGATTAACTAGCATAGACAAGTGAAGCCACATGAGCGATTGATATATGAATTGATACTATGATGAAGCGTTATGGAAGGAGTCTAATTGAGAAGGAATTTGAGTTGGAGTTTAGAAGATACGGGAGAACATGATAAAGTAGACCAAGACTAGATACGTTGAGCACAGCAGTGGAGGTAAATTTTATTACTTGTTATGTGCAGTCAAAGATATGCCTTCATTGGTATTGGTTCGCCTTGCCATAGGAGGGCTTCTAGAGTAACTTAATGAAAGCAATGCCGCAACATGGATATTTGAACGGGTGGTAGACCGTGGATCATCTAAACGAGGTGATGCTGTGGAGATAGACTCTACTTAAGATCATAGACCAATGAGCATACTGATTGCAACCTCTAGAGTGGGTAGTAGTGAAAGCACTCCTTGGGATGAGATTGCAATGGAATGGATAGAGGGGTCATGTGCCTTTCTAATATTGCCCTTATCTCAAGGTTCTGAACCATGAGAACACATATCGAAATTTCTTGTGATTATGGAAGAATAATGATACTAGCAATTCCGAAGGCCTTCCAATATAACAAGGGATGAGAATGCAGTGATATTAGTTAACATATCAAGTAAAAAATGGACTCAACCAAAAGTTGGTTGGGTTGTAGGAAGAAGTTTGGAAACCAGGAAATGAGCCACTATCACATTTGTTTATGAACATGCAAATATGACTAGTTGGTAACTGACATGAAGATTAGGTATGTCGAGTGACGAGAGAGACAATAAACTCATCAAATAAGCATTCGCTTTAGAAGTAGGATAAAATTGTGTTGATCCATTTGTAAATGAGTTGCATGATAACTTTGATGATGCTGATACCAAAATCTTAGTTTGTCAATGGATTAGGACTTTATTTAACTTTGAATAAAGGATGGATGTTCTTATACTTTATGTTATTATGTCTTGATATTGGAGGGGAAAGGTTAATATGGAAGCTTACTTAAACTAGGTTATCAAATTTTAAGTTGTGGACCCAAGTTAGTTAGCATGTATTAATATAAGTTATTTGGCTACACAAACCTGAGTACATTTTGAAACACATGCTTCATTCATTTGCCAAACAACAAAAGATGTCGTTGGTAATGGATACCTCCCAAACATCCCTTTTTATAAGTAAACATATGAACATGTACATAAATTTAAAAATGGACAGCTTAAATCCATTCTTAAACTAGTGTGTGTGTGTGTGTGCGCGCTGCGCGCGCGTGCGCGCGTGCAGACCAAGATTAGTGGTGCAAATTATCCATATGATATTCTGTTACGGAGTTTTCAAGAAGATTATTTTGATAATTGATTTTGTTAAAGCATCCACACAGTCATATTGATACATACATTTGTATATGCTAACAAAAGGGCACCTAAGTTGACGGTCAACATAAACAAATACGGGAGTAATTTGTCATATATTAATATTATGGTTATTTTGTAACTATGTTTGCTATTAAAATTAAAATTAAATTTTTTTGTTCATTTAATAAATCAATCAATAAGATATGTGCAACAATAAGGATACTAAAAAAATTTATAGTAGGTTAGATTTATGTAAAGTATAAATACGTATAAATAAATAATTTATGATAAATCAGGATGCTTGTATAATATATTCATGAATAAAGTGGATGAAGTTAAAATATTTATTGGTGTGGATTCAATGGTTTTGATAATATTTGATAATAGAGTAAGAAAATCTAAATAATAGTTATTAATGATTTTAAGAGTTGATAGAGATTAATGTAAAAAAATTTATTTCTAATAAAGAATTAATAAAAGAAATTTTGAGATAAATTCAAATAGAAAGATTTTGATAAAGATGGAAACCATAAGTTTCTTTGTGAAGTCAAATTTAGTGGATAAAATTTAGATTGGCAGTACTAAAATAAGTAAACCCTTACCTACAATAATGCCCATTTTCTATAATCATATTTCTACAATTCTTATTGTGAATTTAATTCATTTTCAGTTTCAGGCATATGTAGTTTTTTATTTTATTTGTTACTTTAGAGCTAAGAAATGTATAATTCAATACTTGTTCTATTTTAATTTTTTACGTCTATTAGTTATTTATTTTGAATCAAGATGTTTTTATTCTTAATGTTACAATTAAAGCTATATGTATTTTTGAAAAAATAATATACATATAACTGAGTTGAGCAGTTAGAAATTTTTTTGGAATATTAGTAGCTTTATGAAGTTTCTTAAGTTGTGAACACGAGAAGTTTTAGATATATATAATAGATATTAAATTAAATAGAGTTTGTTTTAATATAAGTAGGTTTATCTAGGTTTCTTGACTTTTTAATATAACAAGTCTCAGATAGAGTTTAGCAAATGGTTTATATATACACATTAAAATTTTCATTTTTAAAATTTACCCCCTAAATTATTGTAAGTTATCTGATTGGACTTCACGTTTGTCTCCATTAATTTTTAAATAGTTTTAGGAAATGTTTATGTTTTGCCCATGATCCAAACTTTTCAATCTCAAATATTTTTTGTTTTCTTTTCTCTACTAAAAATCTTATCCCTAAATTATGCCAGTTAGCATCCTCCTTGACGCTTCTTATCTTAACACTACTGACGCTTCGTATCTTAACGCTACCGTTGTTATCGTTGCTATCCTAGGTTACCATTCCTGCCTCCAATTGACGATTAACTTTTTTAAATCAAATTATTTCTTAAAACAAGATGCTAAGATATTGTGTTTTCTTGCTTGGCAAGAGAAGGGGAGAATAATAACAAAAATAAAAGAAGAAGATACTAGATCATTTTATTTTTGGAATCTTTCCCTTAGGATTTTGGGTTTTCTTATTGAGAGCTTAATATGAGGGAGAGGTAGAAGAAGTGGCTTATTTAGTCATTTAAATTTTTTTACCTTTCGATTATCGATAAATAAGAAAACACTCTCCTTAAGCTAATGGAGTGGGCATAATGTAACATGACTTAAGCTAATGTAGAGGTAAGCTTCTAAATATAAATATTTATGGGTACAATTTCAATTATAAAAGATTTGGTGTGTATATATTTAAACAACACTTAACAAATAGATGAGTCAAATAGATTTTAATAGGGCGATAAACATGTAAAATGAAGAGTTTCTTTTTTTAATGTCAAAATGAGGAGGAAAAAATAAGGAGAAAATGATAAAAGAGAGTAAATGTTCTCTTCTTATGCGTACTTAGTGATAAAAGAGATTAATGTTCTCTTCTTATGTGTACTTAGTTATAGATTAAGTATATTTAGCTTAGTTTATTAATCTTTGAATTTGTGAAGGCTTAGCTAGATTTTAATTGTTATCTGTTGGATAGATGTTAATATGGGTTTTAAACATTCCCAATGGTTGATTTCTTTTTTACGCTAAATATAATTTTGTCAAGATATGACAGGGCATTGATATCTTTTCGTGCTTAATTACTTATGTACATATAAATGTAGATTCATTATATTATTAGAAAGCAAATTTTATCACATGATATATTTGAGATTTGTGAACTTAGAGAATTTTTGGGGGGCTCTCTTTCATCACGTGCCACCTCATTGCCACACAAGTTATATTGAAACGAAACTCATTCTTTCTCAATTGATTGACTACTTATTTAATTATATCAAGTAATAAGTATATGATGTTTTATCAAAATTGAAGGGTTATGAAAGCAGTGATCAATTCAGAAAACTATGGCAGGGGGGCAAAACATAATTAAGAAATATTTTGCTTTCAAAAAATGATACAATTGCAAAAATAATAGTTTCATCATTAATATAAAGGACACAAACATTAAAACACATATTGACATGTTTTCATATTCTAAAATCACTTGATAATTATATCATTATCAATTGTATCAATTCTTTTTCAAAGAACGTGATCAAGCCATCATTCATCCACTGATCTTTCATGCGATTTTAAAGTTAACTATTATAATATTTGTTTCAGAGTGTTTTCTCACTACAAATGCGTTGACCGTGGACAACCCGGTCAACGTGGTCAAGGGGCCCGCTTGGGTCCCTCGGGTGTGTCGAGTTGGTGCAGATGAGGCGCGAGTCGGAGCTACAGACGACGTGGAGCGCGTCGGCTGGGCCGAATCGGGGTCCTCGGTCGCTGGTAGGGCGAGGGGAAGCCTCGGCCCGGGTTGAGACGCTCGCCTCGGTCGGACGTGCTCGGCCTCGGCGGTCGGACGACGAGGGGTAGCCTCGATCGTCCAGCTGGTTGCGTGATCGGTGAGGGGCGGAGGGGAAGCCTCGGCCCGTGGATCAGCTGTCCTCTTGCGTAGAAGAGAACGCTCGTCAGGGGGCCGGACCTTGGTTCCGGCCAAATCCCCTCCGATGCCTAAGTCAGACAGAGATCTGAAAGAGGAGGCCCGGCGGAGACGGTTCGACTCGTGAGGAGATCGGAACGGCGTCTCACGGCACGAGCGGTGGAGGAAGGAGATGAAATGGGGGAACTAGGTTGTTGATGGAGTACCTTAGGTTTTAGATCCCTGAGAAGTCGTCCTTTGTCCTGTCGTCCTCCTCGCCCTTTTATAGACCTCCCGTCGTGATTGCCCCCGGCCCACGTCGCTCGTCCGCCCTCAATCGTGCCCCCTCAATCCGCCCCCCGGTCGCCGCTCCCTGCGCCATCCCAGCATCTCCCCACTATCGTCATTAAGTGGTCGCGGAACCGGGGGAGCGGTTATCGCAGGAGTGGGCGAGTGACCAGCGTGTTATCGGGGCCGGGTCGGATCGACATTCAGGGGGGTCCCTTATAGGGCCTTATCGAGTGGGCCTGAGTGCGCAGATGGGCTCTTGACCGGCAGTCGGGTTTCTGGGCTCGTGTCTTTCGGGCTTCGGCCAAATAGGCGTAACAATTGCCCCCATCGGTCGGGTTGATCGGCTTCGGCCGGTTCGGATCGGCCGATGTGACTTCCGCCGACTTTGACAGGCTCGTCAGTCGATACCGACTCATTTATTAGTCGTCATCATGAGTTGGTCCGTTCGATACTTTTAAGGCGCGGGCTCCGAAGCGCCGTCGGTCCTCTGATGTTGCCACGTGTTGCTGCAAGCTTATCTCCGCCGCTCGCGGGGTCGTCTTAAGTTGAGAAGCCGAGGGGTTCGTGAGCCGCCATCCCGTCGTTTTCTTCTTTGCGCTGATCCCTATTCCGCCTGAGCTCTGCCTCATGTCGTCTTCCTCTGCCACTGGTTCGGGTCGACCGGAGCGTGACGCCGCTCCTGGCCTGGAGGGTAGCCCTCCTTCGGCGATTCGTCGGCACGGGGGTGATCTTTCAAGGGTGCCCCCAGAGGTCTTGTCGTGGCCTTCGTCGATCTGTGCCACCGCCATCGGGAGCATGCGCTCCGCCTATCTGCTTCCGCCTTACTCGGCTCGTGCCCCTGGGGCTGACGAGCGGATCTGCCTTCCTGGTCCCAACGAGGTTGGAATATATGAGAAATGTTTCCGCTTCGGGCTTCGTTTCCCGCTCCATCCTTTTATCGTTGAATTCCTTCAGGCCCACAACGTGTGCCTATGTCAATTCTGCCCCAACGCCGTCGGGCTCCTCGTCGGGTTCATTGTCGTCTGCATGCTGAGGGGAGTGGCGCCCTCTCTTCGTCTCTTCGCCCAGTTCTACCGCCTGAGCCACCACCAATCAGGGGCGTGGATTTACATCAGTGCCCGCCCGAAGATGACCCTGGTGTTGGGGTTGCCGAGCTCCCTGAAACGCTGGAAGGGGGAATACGTGTTTGTCACGTTCCCGTCGAGTGTACCCTTCCCGGTTCGGTGGGAAGCGGCCGGTGCAGTCATCCTCGATCTGGGTGAGCCGACGGTCGCCGAGCAGCAGATGGCGAAGGACATGCTGGCGATTCCTGCGAGGGAGCGCTCGATCGACGTCCTCTTTAGTGACCATAACTTGCGTAAGACGGTGTGGCCCTTGGGTAAGCTTCTCCGAGTGTTCGCCATTCGAGGTTGCCTGGGCTCAGCTTGGTCTCTCATTTCTCCTTTGAGTGCAGGTGGATTCCCTCTCGGTCCTTCCCCTGCCAGCACTCACGTGCAGGCCCCAGATCCGGATTCGCGCAGAAGGGATCATGTGCTGGAGATCCGAAAGAAGCAGCGGGTCGTGACCACGACAGGAGGCTCTAAAAGGAAGAAGGTGCCATCCCCCTCTCTCCCCTTGCTGGGGTCTTCCAAGAGGGTCCGTGAGGGGGTCGAGGGGGTTGACGTCCTGCCGACTGCTGATCAGCCTCGACCCGCCCCCGTTGAGGTTGCCTGGCCGTGGGTCGGCCCTTCACCTCTCCCAGACGGTTCTCTCCCTGATGCCTACGATCGGTATCTTGGCGCGTTCCGCTCCAATCCTGGCGAGTTCCCTTCATCAGGGGAGGGCCTTCTTCGCCCACGCTTCCCGGTGGGGGAGAAGGAGTCGGTGTTTTCGAGCCGCGGAGCCGTCGCTCGAGTGGCCGAGAACAGTTGTCTCCCTCCCGATCAGGTTGTGTTGGACGGAGTCAGAGGTGACTGTTTGGCCACCTTCGTGATTCAGGCTGGCCAACAGGTAGAGTGTCTCTGCTCGTCCTCCCTTCCTCCAGCTGCTTTCGCTGTCTTACCTTCTCTCTTGCTCTTCCCACTGTTCTAGGCTTTCCACAACTCGGAGTTTCCCGTCGCCTTCGCTTCCTTGTCTCCTCCAAACTAGTTAAAAGGTAATTCCTTTCTCGCTTTTGTATTATGGCTGCTCTTAGGATAGGCGGTTCTGTCCAAGGGGCGAGGGATTCTCCGGAGTCCAGGCGGGGCGGGCCCCGGCTAGTGGGATCAGGTTCCTCCGCTGGGAGTCGTCCCCTCCGAGATAAGGGGCAGGGGAAGCTTTTCCCAGACTACGCCTGTGATGACGTGGCGTCGGCTGCCGTGCGGCTTAACGTGCCCCCGGTTGTCCTCCGAACGCCGTCGGGGACCCCTCCTTCAGCGGCCACGGAGATCCGGGAAAGGTATCTCTGCTTCCCATATGATGTCCGAGTTCCATTCATCGACGAGCGGATTTGCCTTCCGAGGAGCAATGAGGTCGGCGTCTACGTCGAGATGTTCCGCCTGGGTCTTCGTTTCCCGCTCAATCCCTTCTTCATCTAGGTCATGGAATATCTCATGGTGCCCCTTTGCCAATTCACCCCTTGTTCGATTGCGGTACTGACGGGCTTCGTGACGCTCTGTTGTACCCGCGGTCTAGAGCCGTCTCTCCCCCTTCTCTTCCACTTTTATCAGATCCAGACGGTCGGCCCGGGGTCATGGCTGCAACTCCGAACCCGCTCGAGGAGGGAATGCCTGATCGGGCTACCCCGCTGGTCGGGGGATTGGAGTTCGGATTATGTCTTTGTGGTCTTCCTGGAGGATGCCCAGATTTTGACAAGTTGGGGTGGGTCTGTACAGCCTCGCCCACCGCTAGCCCTCTCTGACGTTGATCAGGCAGCCGCCGCGCTGCTGTCGACCCTCCCCTTGGAATCGAAGTCCATCTGGTCTTTGTTGGACGACCTACTCCTGAAGGCCGTCTTGTGGTCTCCGGGTAGGTCGCTTTTTCAGTCTTGAATCGCCCTGTGACTCATCCTGATTTCGGTTTCCCTTACAGGGATGGCTGGCCGCGAGTTCGTCCGTGACGTCGATGAGCTGATCCGTCGTGGAGCCGCTCAGAGCCGAGGCAGTACCTCCGGAAGGGCGCCTCGACGGACCATTGAGGAGGAGGTGCGTCGAGCCGAGCCCTCCGTGGGAAAGGTGGTGGCCGTGCCTCCCGCCTCTTCTTCTGGTGATCTCCTCCCCGGAGGCGTCGTAAGGGCCAGACCCGCCCCGTCAGCCCAAGAGGCAGGGGGTAATGACGGGTCCGGTGCAGTCCTTCTGCCATTGGCGTGCCCCCTCCCATCCTCGAGATTGGAGATGGGGCAAGGCGGAAGCGCTCCCCTTCGTCGCTCGTGGAGCCTCACGGAGGGAAGAAGAGGAAGGAAGATGTGGAACCCTCCAGCCCGGCATGTTCCGTGCTTCCTGCGGCTACCACCGGGGATCTTCCGGTGGCTCTGACAACCACCCCCGTCGCAGCGTCCCCGCTTCCGTCGCCGGGAATCGGAACCCTGTTGGCGAGCCATATGGCTTCCCTCGATGTCACCCCAGGGAGTTCGGTGTTTGTCGACCGAGCCCTGGCCCAGCAGGTGGCCGAGGGCTCCGTCCTCCCCCGGGACCGCAGCCTCCTCGAGAGGATTCCCGCCGACAAGGTGTCGGACTCCTTGGTATGGATCCTTCAACAGGTTTGGCTATCTTGCAGTCCTTTCTTTTCCTTCACTCTCTTCTTAGCTTATGTCTCGTCTTCCAGGGTTCAACGCTCGCTGTGGAGTCGCAGCGGTGAGCCATCCACTTGAGGGAGCTGGAGGAGTCCTTTGTGAGGGCCCACGAGCGAGCCGGGGCGGCGGAGGTAGCTATGGCGGAGGCCCAGATGGAGTCCCGGTATCTCAAGCTCCGCGTGGCCGAGCTGGAGGGACGAGTGGGTGACCTCCAGGGAAAGTTGGAGGACGCTCGGCAGTCGGCTGAGGAAGCAGCGGAGTCGTTCCGCCTGGAGAGGGAGGAGCTTCAGAGGGAACTGTCAGATCGGTGTCAGGTGACGCGGCTTGCGGAGGAGGTGGAGAGGGGCATCGTCGGGACCCTAGGGAAGAGGATCTTCGAGGTTCTCAGGGAGGCCTTCGGTACGTATGAAGACCTCATCGCCCCTCGGATCGTCGAAGTCGTCCAGTCTTCCTTCCGGGAATGTGCTGAGCGCGTTCAGCAAGCCCCTCCGCCGGTCGATCCCCCTCGCTCCGAGCAGGGGGAGACGCCCGAGGATGCGTCCTCTCGAGCCCGGGTCCCCTAGGTCGTCCCTCCTGGCCGGTTATCCTCAGATTTTTTAGCGTCCGCTTCGCTTTGGGCCAGTCTACTTGAAATGGATCCATGACCTCGCTTTCTCCTTCGGCTTTGCCACCGACTCCCTGCTTCAGAGCCAATAATTGCTGGTTGCATGGATGTTTGCCTAGGCCAGCAACTTTGGGTTCTTGGTCGACAAGTTTTGCTCTGCCGGTGTTGCCCTAGTTTCTGTAGGTGACGAGCTTTATTGTCCGTTGAGAGCGGATTATTTGTAGAGAGGTTTCTTCACTTTGATTTCCTGTAAATAAGACACACTGTTATAAACGAAATTTGACTTACTCGAACTTTTCGTATATTTTGCTTTGTTGCTTCGTCATCGGCCTAGGACCGGCTGACGCCTGAGCTGGCGGGGGGAATTGTCTTCAAGTTTACGAGAGATGGAGCCGGTCGGCGAGGGCGAAGCTCCTCGGCTTAGGACCGGTCGGCGTCCGCGCTAGCTGGGGGAATTACCCCCAGTCTTATGAGCGCAGGAGTCGGTCAGCGAGGGCAAAGCTCCTCGGCTTAGGACCAGTCGGCGTCCGCGCTGGCTGGGGGAATTGCCCCCAGACTTACGTGCGCAGGAGTTGGTCGGTGAGGGCAAAGCTCCTCAGCTTAGGACCGGTCGGCGTCCGCGCCGGCTGGGGGAGTTGCCCCCAGACTTACGAGCGCAAGAGTCGGTCGGCGAGGGCATAACTCCTCGACTTAGGACCGATCGGCGTCCGCGCTGGCTGGGGGAATTGCCCCCAGACTTACGTGCGCAGGAGTTGGTCGGCGAGGGTAAGGCTCCTCGGCTTAGGACCGGTCGGCGTCCGCGCTGTCTGGGGGAATTGCCTCTAGACTTATGAGCGCAGGAGTTGGTCGGTGAGGGCGAAGCTCCTCGGCTCAGGACCGGTCGGTGTCCGCGCTGGCGGGGGGAATTGCCCCCAGACTTATGAGCGCCTCCCCTCCAGCGAGGCGGCGGTCTTCATTCTTTTGCACCCTTAGTGAAATGTTGATTCCATCGAAGATTAAGAAAAGACAAAAGGGAATGTGATTGTACTCTTAAGAGTCCTGTCGGACTAGTACATTTGGAGGAAAGGAAAAAGGAAATGAAGCTAGACAGAGTGATGTAAACCTAGATAATCCCCTCGGACTAGGCTACGACTGGGGGGAGAGACCTCGCCCGCGTACTCTATGATGCGGAGGGGTCCTTGGACGGTGTTGATCTTCTTCCCCTTGTCCGGCTGCATAGAGGTCCCTTCTCCGTGGGCCGGCTCGTCGGCTAAGCTCCTGGCGTGCCCCCGGCTCATCAGCTTCTCAATGTCCTTCTTTAAGTGCCAGCAGTCTTCAGTGTCGTGGCCATTGTCCTTGTGGTACTTGCAGTACTTCTCCCCATTCTTCCCACCTCTTTTTGCCTTCGGTGGGGGGCGATCGGTGCGCTCTTCCTTCTGTACTTGAGCGAGGATGGCGTCTGGGGTGGCGTCCCTCGTACCTTCTCCACGCTGCCTGTTTCTCGGCCTCTTCTCGGTCCGGTACCCTTCGGGGCTGCCTCGTCCGCTGTCACCGGGCTTGGTCCCTCGAGTGGCCTTTCCTGCCTCAGTGGCCAAGGCCTCCTCGGTCAACATGAAGCGCTCGGCCCTCGCCATGATCCCGGGGAGGTCCTTCGGGGTATCGTTGTGCAGAGATTTCTTAAGGCCTCTATGGCGCAGCCCTTTCTTATGGGCCGTTTGGACCACAAGGTCGGGAGGGCTGTTCACGTTCAGCCTTTCCGCGTTGAAGCGGCGCATGAACTGTCGGAGCGGCTCAGCTGGGCCCTGCACTATGTTGAACAGATGTTCAGCATCAGGCTTTATCTGCCTCCCCGCCATGAACTGTTTGCAGAACAGCTGGGTGAGTTCCTCGAAGCTGTCGATGGAGCGGCTGGGTAGGCTGCGGTACCAGGTCCTCGCCACTCCTCTGAGAGTCGAATAGAAGCCCCGGCAGAGCAGGTCGTCATCGGCTCCTTGGAAGGACATGTCCCCCTCGTAGTCCATCACGTGGTTTCCCAGGTCTCCTATCCCGTCATACTTCCCCAGTGCCGGGATCTTGAATCGAGAGGGGACCCGTGCGTCGGTTATTCTCCGCGATAGGGGGCACCGGTCTCCGTGGATGCCCCCGGGGGTTCGACACCCGCCTGCCTCTGGTTCGTTCGGTGGTGGAGGGGGCACAGGCACCGGCGGGGCTGGCTCCACGGCCCTCGCCACACTGGGGGTCGGGCTGACCCGGCGTTCCCGGCTCCTCCGGCGGGAGTTCCCGCTCCGCCGTGATCGGTCTCTCGAGTGGTGTCGATCGCTTCTCCTGCGGTGGGACGACCGTGGCCGACGAGACGACGCGGTCACCGATTCGTCCTCCGTGCCTTCGGTTTCTCTTCGGCTCCTTTCACGATAAGGGGAGGAGGCGCGTGATCTCGCCTGACGGGAGCCGGACAACGTGAACCGACGCTCCGCGTTCGGTTTTTGGGTTCCGTGGTCATCGACCACAGCGGACCGCAAGAGCGGGGGACCCCCCGCCCAGCGATGGCCATCGCCCAACACGCCCCCGTTGGCTGGCGCGGGGCCGACGAGCTGCTGTACCGTCGCGACCAACGTCTGGATGCTCGCGTTGGTCTCCTGGGCCAGGGCACGGAGCTGTCCCTGCGTGGCCAGTTCCGACCCGCCGATCTCTTCGGTTGAAGGGGCGGGGTGATTGCCGTCCGGTGTGTCTTCAAGGTTGCTGTTGAGTGCTCCATTCCCCTCCTCCGGGATGGGGGGCATGCGTCTCTTTCCATTGCTGGCTCGTGCCATTGCAGGTGCAGTTTGTTTTTTCGTGGGATAGTTCGATCCCACAGACGGCGCCAGATGTTTCAGAGTGTTTTCTCACTACAAATGCGTTCATCGTGGACAACCCGGTCAACGTGGTCAAGGGGCCCGCTTGGGTCCCTCGGGTGTGTCGAGTTGGTGCAGATGAGGCACGAGTCGGAGCTGCAGACGACGTGGAGCGCGTCGGCTGGGCCGAATCGGGGTCCTCGGTCGCTGGTAGGGCGAGGGGAAGCCTCGGCCCGGGTTGAGACGCTCGGCCTCGGTCGGACGTGCTCGGCCTCGGCGGTCGGACGACGAGGGGTAGCCTCGATCGTCCAGCTGGTTGCGTGATCGGCGAGGGGCGGAGGGGAAGCCTCGGCCCGTGGATCAGCTGTCCTCCTGCGTAGACGAGAACGCTCGTCAGGGGGCCGGACCTTGGTTCCGGCCAAATCCCCTCCGATGCCTAAGTCAGACAGAGATCTGAAAGAGGAGGCCCGGCGAAGACGGTTCGACTCGTGAGGAGATCGGAACGGCGTCTCACGGCGCGAGCGGGGGAGGAAGGAGATGAAATGGGGGAACTAGGTCGTTGATGGAGTACCTTAGGTTTTAGATACCTGAGAAGCGGTCCCTTGTCCTGTCGTCCTCCTAGCCCTTTTAAGACTAAGAATGATAGTGTTTATTTGTTAGTTTATTTGTTACTGAAGTCATCATTGATTTTACCAGTTGCACCAGCAACAGTTGAGAGAGCATTTTTAACAATGAATATTGTTACGCCTATTTGGCCGAAGCCCGAAAGACACGAGCCCAGAAGCCTAGGAGGACGACAGGACAAGGGACCGCTTCTCAGGTATCTAAAACCTAAGGTACTCCATCAACGACCTAGTTCCCCCATTTCATCTCCTTCCTCCCCCGCTCGTGCCGTGAGACGCCGTTCAGATCTCCTCTCGAGTCGAACCGTCTCCGCTGGGCCTCCTCTTTCAGATCTCTGTCTGACTTAGGCATCGGAGGGGATTTGTCCGGAACCAAGGTCCGGCCCCCCTGACGAGCGTTCTCGTCTGCGCAGGAAGACGTCAACTCCACGGGCCGAGGCTTCCCCTCCGCCCCTCGCCGGCCACGTAACCAGCGGGACGATTGAGGCTACCCCTCATCGTCCGACCACCGAGGCCGAGCACGTCCGCCCGAGGCCGAGCGTCTCAACTTGGGCCGAGGCTTCCCCTCGCCCTCCTTCCAACCGAGGACCCCGATTCGGCCCAGCCGACGCGCTCCACGTCGTCTGCAACTCCGTCTCGCGCCTTGTCTGCACCAACTCGGCACACCCGAGGGACCCCCGCGGGCCCCTTGACCATGTTGACCGGGTTATCCACGGTCAACGCTTTTGTAGTGAGAAAACACTCTGAAACATCTGGCGCCGTCTGTGGGAACGAACGGTCCCACGAAGAAACAAACCACACCTGCAATGACACGTCTTCACCCATCTCGACGAAAGGAGAGCAAGGCTCTGACGCGAAGCGACAGGGCCCGCCATCGTTGGCAAGAGTGGGCCCACGCCCAGCGCGAGGAGGATCATGAGGAGAGGACCGGGAGACCCTCACCGTCCCTACCGGTCGGGAGACCGAGTACGTCTGTAATGGCGCGCAGCTCAGACGTGGCCTTGGTGGTGTCGGTGATCATAGACACAACCATGGTACGACGACTGCTCGTCGACACCGGCAGCTCCTGTGACGTCCTCTTCATGTCAACCCTGGAAAAGATGGGGCGGTGGAGGGAAGACTTGCGACCTCGCTCGGGTCCCGTGGTGGGATTCACGGGTCATTCCACCCCCATCATCGGCACGATCCATCTCCCGGTAACACTCGGAGGCCCACCAGACTCGGTGACCCTGGCGGTGGAATTCATCGTATTGGGGATCGGGTCGGAATACAATGGGATCATCGGCCGACCCCTACTCAACGCCATCGGTGCGGTGGTCTCGACCCTCCATCAGACTATCAAGTTCCGAACGCCCGGGGGGATGGGGCAAGTCGAAGGCGACACAGGGAGACCGAATGCCTGCTATCAACTGGTGGAGGGAAGTCCCGAAGATCGTCTAGTCGACCGGATGGCCGCGATCGACCTAATGGGCGGGCCGAGGCCCACCTCTGCGGAGGAGCAAGAGCAGATCCCGGTCACGGACGTCGAGGGCCGGTTCGTCTCGATCGGGAGAGGGCTAAGCCATGACCTGAGGAACCAACTGGTCGAGTGCCTGGAGGCGAACCTAGACATATTTGCTTGGTCACCAGAGGACATGCCCAGCATAGACCCCCAGGTGATCGTCCACCAGATCAACGCCGACCCCAACTTCAGGCCGGTCAGGCAGAAGAAGCGGAACCTGGGCGGCGAGAAGATGAAGGCGGCCTCCGAGGAAGTGGAGCGTCTCCTTGATGCCGGCTTCATACGAGAGGTCTGGTACCCGGAGTGGCTGTCGAACGTGGTGATGGTCAGGAAACCCAACGGGAAGTGGCGAATGTGCGTGGACTTCAGTGACCTCAATAAGGCCTGTCCCAAGGACAGCTACCCCCTGTCGCGCATCGACCACCTGGTGGACAACGCCTCGGGGTACGAGATGCTTAGCTTCATGGACGCCTACTCAGGGTACAACCAAGTCCAGATGGATCCCCGGGACGAAGAAATGACAGCCTTCACGACGGACCGGGGAACTTACTGCTACAAGAAGATGCCCTTTGGCTTGAAGAACGCAGGGGCCACCTACCAGAGAATGGTCAATAAGGTTTTTAGCTCCCAGATCGGGAGGAACCTGGAAGTCTACGTCGACGACATGCTTGTCAAGTCGAGGCAACCGGAAGACCACATCGCCGACCTTCGGGAGACCTTCGAGCGGTTGCGGCGACACCACATTCGACTCAACCCCGCGAAGTGCACGTTCGGGGTAAGATCTGGCAAGTTCTTATGATTTATGATAACTAACCGTGGCATTAAAGCTAATCCTGACAAGATCGAGGCACTAATCAACATGCGTGAGCCGACGACGATCAAAGAACTGCAGAGGCTGAATGGGCGCATCGCAGCCCTGGGGCGATTCCTTTCCAAATCGGCGGAAAGATCGCTCCCCTTCTTCAAGGTCCTGAGGAAAGCGATCGCGGAACCTTCAGACAATAGGAAGGCGATAGTATGGGACGAAGACTGCTCCCGGGCGTTTGCGGATCTCAAAGAATACCTCTGCAGCCCGCCTCTCTTGTCCAAGCCACGGGAAGGGGAGTCACTAAGCCTTTACCTGGCGTGCGTGGAGGAAGCAGTGAGTTCGGTGCTGATCCGGGAAGACGGTGGGGTGCAGTGGCCCGTGTACTACACGAGCCGGATCTTGAAGGGGGCAGAGGTGCGGTACTCGCCCATAGAGAAACTAGCGTACGCCCTAGTTCTTTCAGCACGAAGGCTCTGACCCTATTTCCAAGCCCACACCATACTGATCCTGACCGACTCACAACTGGAGCAGAACCTCAAGAGATTCGATCGAATGGGAAGGATGCTAAACTGGGGGGTGGAATTGAGCGAGTTCGACCTCCGATTCAAACCGCGCACGGCCATCAAAGGGCAGGCGCTGGCCGACTTCATCGCTGAGTGCACAACGGAAGGAAATGACCCCCCGGAGGAGGAAGGCCCAGCACTGGTAATTTCCCAACCCTTGTCCTTTCTTTCAGCTGACCACCTCCAGCCAGGAGTTCCAGGAGCGTGGATCGTCCATGTGGACGGATCGGCCACACAGTCAGGAGGCGGGGATGGGATTGCGATCCAATCTCCGGAAGGGAACATTGTGGAATACGCGTTGCGGTTCGAGTTCCCAGCCACCAACAACGTGGCGGAGTACGAAGCGGTGATCAACGGCCTAAGGCTGGCCCTGGAGCTCGGGGCCGAGTCCGTCCGCCTCCTCAGCGACTCGAAGCTCATTGTCAACCAACTTCTGGGGAGTTACGAGGCGCGGGAGGAGGCGATGCGGAGGTATCTCGCAATCCGAGAACGTGGAAGTCTTGCACCTCCCGCGATCGGAGAACGCACGGGCCGATGCGTTGTCGAAGCTAGCCTTGTCCTCGCCAAAGGAGCTGGGCCGCACCATCTACGTGGAGAATCTGCAGTCCCCCAGCACGGAAGAGCAGGAGATGATGGCGATCGACCAAGAACCCACCTGGATGGACCCGATCATACGGTACCTCACTCATGGGGAGGTGCCGACAGATTGGGACGAACGCCGAATCCTGGAGAGGAAGGCGCTCCGATACGTGATCCATGAGGGGACGCTCTACCGGAGACGCTGGACAAAGACGGATGTCCTCCAATACTTGAAGTGCATCGGACCGCAGGAAGCTGACTACGTCTTACGGGAGGTTCACGAAGGGATCTGCGGGAATCACCACGGGGGCAAGATGGTCGCACAGAAGATCTTGAGGCAGGGATACTACTGGCCAACCCTGGCCCAAGACGCAACAAGCTACGTCCAAAAATGCCCAGAATGCCAGAGGTATACCCACCACACCTCAACTCCCCCGTCAGAGCTCATCCCTATCGTGAGCCCCATCCCCTTTGCGAATGGGGGCTCGACATCCTCGGACCGTTTAAACCGGGCCGAGTGCAGCAGAAGTATCTGATTGTGGCGGTGGACTACTTCACCAAGTGGATCGAGGCCGAACCGTTGGCCACCATCACGTGGAAGAAAGCAAAAAGCTTCGTGTGGAATTCCATCATCTCCAGATTCGGAGTACCACAGGCCATCGTCACAGACAATGGGAAGCAGTTCGACTCCGCAGGGTTCAAAGATTTTTGCGCGGAATGGGGAATCAAGCTTCTCTTCGCCTCTGTAGCGCACCCCCAGACCAACGGAATAGCGGAAGCGTCCAACAAGTGCATCATAGAACCCCTCCGAAAGAAAGTGAAAGACGCCGAAGGGAACTGGCCAGAGGAGCTCCCCGGGATACTCTGGTCATACCGGACGACCCACAAGGAGGCCACTGGCGAGACCCCGTTCATGCTCACCTACGGGGCCGAGGCAGTGGTGCCGGTCGAGTTGGGTGAAGAATCTCTCCGCCTCAAATACTTTGACGAAGACAGAAACTCGCAGGGTCTGCGGCTCAGTCTGCAGCTCCTCGGTGAGCGACGGGAGCAGGCACTGGCCACCATCATCCGCCAGAAGCAGAAGGTGGCCCGATACTACAACGCTCGGGTCAGGGGAAGAAGCTTCCACCTTGGAGACCTAGTCCTCCGGAAAGCGGGCTTCAACCTAGATACCGCTCGCAAAGGGAAGCTCGCGGCTAAATGGGAGGGACCCTACAAAGTCATCGAGGTCCTCGGACCCGCAGCCTACCGCCTAGCTAATATGGAGGGGAGGATTCTCACTCACACCTGGAATGCGGAACATTTGCGCAAGTACTTTCAATAGATGTATCGTTTTCTGTGAAATAAATTTATTTTGAATTCATTCCTTTCCAGATAAGCAAAAAGATATACAGAGAGACGCGCGAAGAGGCCGAGGGGCATTCCCCTCCCTCATTCTTCTCCGGGGGCACCTGTGGAGCCACCGGCTGGCGGTCCACTAGGGTCCTCCCCCACACTCCGTTCGACGTCAGGGTGCATCCGGAGATCCTCGAAGTTGACCCCCGAGAGTGGGAACTTCTTTTGGATCTCGGACTGACACCGGGCGAAGCCCTTCTCGAACGCCTCCGTCAAGGCGGTCTCAACGAAGGAGGTGGCATACTCAGCCACGGCATCCTGAGCGATCCGGGCCGGATCCACCTCCTCAAGCCCACGCATCCGGGCCTCTAAGGTCTCGATCTGGCGTTGGTGCTCCGCCCTCTCCTTCTCGATCTCCCGGGATCTCTCGCCAAGTTGAGCAAGGAGAACCCTCGCCTGCTCCTCCTCCGCTTCCAGACGATCGGAGAGCTCCAAGGTCTCGGAGGCAGCAGCAGGGGTGGGGATTTGTTCGGCTCCCCCAGACGTGTCGGCGTCTCTCAAAAGCTCGGCGACCCGCGCCTCGGCCTCCGACTTTGCAGTCAGAGCCAAGGCTCTCTCCCGGTCCGCCTCCTCCAAGGCAGAGGACAGCTCAGTTACGCGGGACTCCAAGGACTGGACCCGCGCTTCCTCTAACCGACCTGCCTCCCCCTCCTCGCCGGGAGCCTCAAGGCCTCGCCCAGCATCGGATTTGGCTTTGGGAAGTGCCGCAAATTGGCACCTCATTGAGAGGCCCACCGAGGACAACTGCACCAAGGCAACGAAGGTAAGACAGCGAAAGCAGCTGGAGGAAGGGAGGACAAGCAGAGACACACTACCTGTTGGCCAGCCTGAATCACGAAGGTGGCCAAACAGTCACCTCTGACCCCGTCCAACACAACCTGATCAGGAGGGAGACAACTGTTCTCGGCCACTCGTGCGGCGGCTCCGCGGCTCGAAAGCACCGACTCCTTCTCCCCTACCGGGAAGCGTGGACGAAGAAGCCCCCCCCCCCCCCCCCCCCCCCGACGAAGGGAACTCGCCAGGATTGGAGCGGAACACGCCAAGATACCGATCGTAGGCATCAGGGAGAGAACCGTCCGGGAGAGGTGAAGGGCCGACCCACGGCCAGGCAACCTCAACGGGGGCGGGTCGAGGCTGATCAACAGTCGGCGGGACATCAACCCCCACGACCCCCTCGCAGACCCTCTTGGAAGACCCCAGCAAGGGGAGAGAGGGGGATGGCACCTTCTTCCTTTTGGAGCCTCCTGTCGTGGTCACGACCCGCTGCTTCTTCCGGACCTCCAGCACATGATCCCTTCTGCGCGGATCCGGATCTGGGGCCTGCACGTGAGCGCTGGCGGGGGAAGGACCGAGAGGGAATCCACCTGCACTCAAAGGAGAAATAAGAGACCAAGCAGAGCCCAGGCAACCTCGAATGGCGAACACTCGGAGAAGATTACCCAAGGGCCACACCGTCTTACGCAAGTTATGGTCACTAAAGAGGACGTCGATCGAGCGCTCCCTCGCAGGAATCGCCAGCATGTCCTTCGCCGTCTGCTGCTCGGCGACCGTCGGCTCACCCAGATCGAGGATGACCGCACCGGCCGCCTCCCACCGAACCGGGAAGGGTACGCTCGACGGGAACGTGACAAACACGTATTCCCCCTTCCAACGTTTCAGGGAGCTCGGCAACCCCAACACCAGGGTCATCTTCGGGCGGGCGCTGACGTAAATCCACGCCCCTGATTGGTGGTGGCTCAGGCGGTAGAACTGGGCGAAGAGACGAAGAGAGGGCGCCACTCCCCTAAGCATGCAGACGACAATGAACCCGACGAGGAGCCCGACGGCGTTGGGGCAGAATTGACACAGGCACACGTTGTGGGCCTGAAGGAACTCAACGATAAAAGGGTGGAGCGGGAAACGAAGCCCGAAGCGGAAACACTTCTCGTATATTCCCACCTCGTTGGGACCAGGAAGGCAGATCCGCTCGTCAGCCCCAGGGGCACGAGCCGAGTAAGACGGAAGCAGTTAGGCGGAGCGCATGCTCCCGATGGCGGTGGCACAGATCGACGAAGGCCACGACAAGACCTCTGGGGGCACCCCTGAAAGATCACCCCCGTATTGACGAATCGCCGAAGGAGGGCTACCCGCCAGGCCAGGAGCGGCGTCGCGCTCCGGCCGACCCGAACCCGTGGCAGAGGAAGACGACATGAGGCAAAGCGCAGGCAGAATAGGGATCAGCGCAAAGAAGAAAACGACGGGATGGCGACTCACGAACCCTTCGGCTTCTCAACTTAAGACGACCCCGCGAGCGGTGCGGATAAGCTTGCAGCTACACGTGGCAGCATCAGAGGACCGACGGCGCTTCGGAGCCCGCGCCTTAAAAGTATCGAACGGACCAACTCATGATGACGACTAATAAATGAGTCGGCATCGACTGACGAGCCTGTCAAAGTCGGCGGAAGTCACATCGGCCGAGCCGAACCGGCTGAAGCCGATCAACCCGACCGATGGGGGCAATTGTTACGCCTATTTGGCCGAGGCCCGAAAGACATGAGCCCAGAAACCCGACTGCCGTTCAAGAGCCCATCTGCGCACTCAGGCCCACTCGATAAGGCCATATAGGGGACCCCCCCCGAATGTCGATCAGACCCGGCCCCGGTCGCACGCTGGTCACTCGCCCACTCCTGCGATAACCGCTCCCCCGGATCCGCGACCACTTAATGACGGTAATGGGGAGGTGCTGGCGTGGCGCAGGGAGCGGCGACGGGGGGGCGGATTGAGGGGGCACGATTGAGGGCGGACGAGCGACGTGGGCCGGGGGCAATCATGGCGGGAGGTCCATAAAAGGGCTAGGAGGACGACAGGACAAGGGACCGCTTCTCAGGTATCTAAAACCTAAGGTACTCCATCAACGACCTAGTTCCCCAATTTCATCTCCTTCCTCCCCCGCTCGCGCCGTGAGACGCCGTTCAGATCTCCTCTCGAGTCGAACCGTCTCCGCCGGGCCTCCTCTTTCAGATCTCTGTCTGACTTAGGCATCGGAGGGGATTTGGCCGGAACCAAGGTCCGGCCCCCCTGACGAGCGTTCTCGTCTGCGCAGGAAGACGTCAACTCCACGGGCCGAGGCTTCCCCTCCGCCCCTCGCCGGCCACGTAACCAGCGGGACGATTGAGGCTACCCCTCGTCGTCCGACCACCGAGGCTGAGCACGTCCGCCCGAGGCCGAGCGTCTCAACTTGGGCCGAGGCTTCCCCTCGCCCTCCTTCCAACCAAGGACCCCGATTCGGCCCAGCCGACGCGCTCCACGTCGTCTGCAACTCCGTCTCGCTCCTCGTCTGCACCGACTCGGCACACCCGAGGGACCCCCGCGGGCCCCTTGACCACGTTGACCGGGTTATCCACGGTCAACGCTTTTGTAGTGAGAAAACACTCTGAAACACCCTTAAATCACACTCCTAAAGTTTACTTTGAAGAGAGGGAGAGCTCTGGTGATACATAAGGAGCAACATGATGATTAAAAATAAGTTACCAAAATAAACGATTTATCAATAACATTACCAGCAAATTTACAAATTACAACATAATTATGATGAAATAACACCCAAAAGAATTGAAAAACATAAACCCAAAAATTTAAAATTAAAAAAAACACTGTACCTGATTAGCAGAAAGATGATGCATCTGTTTAAAAATCTTTTTTTTTATTTATTGCTTATTTGTCTAAGATTTGAGTTGAGAGTTGGATTTCTCTTTCTAATTTCTAACAAAAAAGTAAATAATAGTAGATGGAATAGGTAGAAAATATGACTGGTTTCAATTGCAAAGAAGAAAAATGATAAAAAAAGAGAGTCTAACAAATTCTATATGCAACAAATTATGGCATATTTCCAAATTACCAAGAAACAAAGGATAAAAATTTGTAATTTAGCTCTATGCATTGAGCATGATGCAAATTGGATATCCAATCTATCTTTGATATGTAGCTGAAATCCACTTAAGTGCAGTGTTCTAAAACAAGTTATATGCGGCCGCATATAAGGAGGCGACCTTTGGCTGCATGAAAAATCGGTTATGCGGTCAAATTATGTGGTTGACCACATAATCGGTCACATAACTGAGATGCACCCGCATATGCGAATGTATGGACACATAATCAGCAACTACAAAACCCCAAACCATTAACAAACCTGACCCGTTAAGGATACAAATCAGTTTTAAAGGATTTTTCCAAAACAAAATGCGATGGCCACACTCATCCTATCCAAAGCAAAGCAGCAACGGATCGCGGAGGAAGCACGGAGCGAACTGGCGACGGGGAAACAAGTATGCTCGCATGTTTTTTTCTTTTTTTCTTCCCTAACGAAAGCAACAGCTTCGTCGCATGTTTTTTCCTTTTTTTCCTGATGGGGGTTTGATGATGATGATCGTTATGAAACTGACGATGAAGATGATGAGTGGATATAGAATGTATATTTTATTATTCCAAAATACTTATATTTCACATGCTTTTGATTTGGATGTCAAACTAAATATTTATGTTTTGTGTGTAGATTACTTTAGACTTTAATTATTTTATGAATTGATCACCTTGATAATGCTGATATTTTAGTATGAATTAATCTATATTTTTAAAAATTAATATGATTTTTTCTTATTACCATCTTTTCGGATTTTTTTTAATTTAATATACACAAACATATATATATATATATATATATATATATATATATATATATATGTATATATATACTTACTGCTTATTTATTTATTAAAACACGTAATCCGCATAATCCGTATAATCGGCCGCATAATCCGCATATGCGTTATGCGCCTCTGGACCGCACGCATAATGAAACCGCCTTTTAAAACACTGATTAAGTGAATTTGAAATCTCCATATCCAAAAACTTTCAAATTATCATCGCTACTATAAAAGAAAAACTGATCAAGAACCAAAATCATCTCGAAATAGAGTAAATAAATGCAATAAAAAGACCGAGAACCCCCAAACATCCACTTAAAATTTATGAAAAGAAGAACGATGAGATATTTCCCAAATCACAAGAGCATGAATTGTCAAAATTGAGATAAATTAGATTGAAGTACTCAAAATTAAGTGTTCAGATGCTTGAATCTGTACCTAATTCGAAGGACCGAGCACATCTTAGTTTCAGAGAGAGGAATAAGAGGGTTCTTACTCTTTTTTGGTGAAGTAGCCGCTTGGTTTGAAATAGGAGAAGGGAGTCTACGGGCGGGTTGGGGTTGTGAAATAAATGTATGAGTGATGCATAAAATTAGTTATTTTGATTTCTATATAAGGAAAGATAATTTAGGGTCAAGCATTTAATTTTAATTGTGTATTTAATTCATATATTTAAGGATGCTTCGCAAGTCAATGGGAGCAATTGCCCCCCATCACCCCGACATGACTCCGTCTAACTAGGGTAGTTTTATGGCCTTTATCGATTATGTTGCTCAATCTCATCATTTAAAACTTATAAAATTTTGAAACATATCGATAGAACCTCAAATCTAATTATGATTTCTTCAACTTAGAAATTTTTCCTACCAATAAGAATGTTAAGGAACATAATTTACAATGAAAGTATTGAAAGGAATATATCAAACTAGACTCTAATTACAAAGGAAGCTTATATAGTAATCTCAATCCAATAAGTGGTTGAAGAAATTAGAATCTTTCTCTTCATAATTTGATATTATATTTACGTATCACTATAAATATTTGAAAATGTTTTATTATATTAAATTAGAATTTTATGCCAATGAAGACAGGTAAGACAAGCAATCAGATGAAATATTAAAGATGACCAAGGCCTTTACATTAAAAAACAAAAATAAAAGATCACTGAAACTTTTCTAAAATCTCCACCCAAGGTTTTGTCATAGTTTTTTATGATACTTATTAAGAAAATTGTCTACCTAATAATAGAAGAAAGTGAAGAACACAAAATGGAAGTTGGGTATCTACCTAATAACTTAAGTTTTGGGTTAGAGTGTCAACCAAGATTATGTCCTTATCTATTAACTAGATGTGGGACTCCCGTTTCCGTCTTTAATTCTAAATTGTATTAGCTCTCAAGCTTTTCTCTAATATGGCTTCCAACCTTATAGGTGACTTCGTCTTCAGTTTGAGAGTGATAAGAAAAATAGTTTCACATAGAAAATAATTAAAGAAAGTAAGAAACATAAAATTAAAGTTGGCTCGCAAGTAAGATTATAAGGACATATTTTACTAAACATGGGACCCCTTAATTCCTATTCCAATTCTAACTGTTGGCAAATGCGTCACCATAGATGTTCGTTATCAGGGTTTATCGTCTCTATGTAGCAAGTCAGGTATATAAATGTTTATGCTTTAGATTGATGGGTAGTGTTAGAACATATAAATGTTAATGCTTTAGATTGATGGGTAGTGTTAGAACATATAAATGTTTATGCTTTAGATTGATGGGTAGTGTTTGAACTTATGATTATCTATTATACAAATAAGGAAATAAGGAATGTTTTAATGTGTTTACTGAATAGGACAAAGAGGTGAGTAGGACGATTGTTAAAATTTAATCTTAAGGAATTAGTTGTTAGGATGAGAGTTTGTGAAAATTTTTGGAGAACTATTTGAAGGAAAAACTAAATTTTAGGTAACTAAATTTTTTGAAGAATTAAATTTTCTGGAAGAAACTAAATTTTAATTTAAAATTTTAGGAGGAACTAAATCTGGGAGGAACCAAATTTTGGGGAAAACTAAAATTTTAAATTTTGATGGAAACTAAATTGGAAGGGAAATAGATTTTGGTGAAACTAAAATTTTTGAAGGAACTAAATTCTCTTGGGGGAACTAAATTTTAGTTTGAATATGTTTAAGTTTTTATTAGGGGAATATTTTGAATGAGCCTGCAAATTTTTTGGGATGGGAGATATTTTGAATGGGTTGAAATTTTTCAAAGGCATATTTTGAATGCCACAAGACCTATGGTTACATGTGATGACTAGTGTACTATAATATTTGAGTATTTGGTTGTAAAGATGTACATGCTCACTTTTTGCAGTTGGTATATATATGTGTGTGAAGAATATGGGTATCAGCTAACCAATGAGACAAATTTCATTGATGGCTAGCATCAAAATCCCATCACTTCTGCTATTTGTTCGACGATCGGATTCGTTCACTCATGCTTTAAAACTTCAAAACACTAATTTTCAAGTGAACCTAAGGAAAGTTTGCTTGTTCATTTACTCCTTGCAAAAAGATCTGTTACTTCAAAACCGGTAAATTTGCAATGAGTGCAATGAGTGGATCAAAATTCCTTCGGTTCATTTGAAAACTGGTGCTTTGAGATATTAGAAGATGATGATCAAAATGAATGAATCCAATTATCAGAAAAAATAAGTGTGGTGGTGTTTTTGAATCTGATCAGCGGAAAAAAAAGTGGGTATTTTTTATACCAGCCAAGGAGGGATTTCCTCCTCGGCTAGCTCACACACACAACAATAATAGGTAGAGAGGATTATCTCATTCTAACATATTTTCTTCTCCAATCTTAACAATACTCAAAATTCTCTTGATAGTTAGTATGATATGAAATTGTTTAAAGCAAAGTTCATATGATATGATTAGTTTGATTAGTTATTCTATCTATTATATTAACCTACAATGCATGAGCATACAACAAGTGAACTTTATCTTGGCTGGACCTCATGTTCTTAAAATGATCTAATCGGTTAAAGTCCTTGTACAGTCATAATTCATTTGATTCAGAGTGAATCTTTTGGGAAAGCTTGTGGACAGTACAACCATTTGTGAGACTAGCTGAGCATTTGCTGACAAGATTATCTGCTGATATTCAGTACGCAGTAATGAATTATAATTCCAGCAAAACAACACACGACAATCAGAGACACACAAGACTTGATAACGCAGTTCGATGCGCACACCTACATCTGCGGGGCCACGCCTAGAAAAATAGAATACTTCACTAAAATAATCAGAGAGTACAAACTCTAATAATCACGCTTCTACTAGGAGGAACACACTCCCCCTTAATACAAACCGTGAGGGGTGATCGCAATCAACCCCGTGAAGTATTCTCGGCAAGCTCCCCTTGCCAGCAAGCTCCCCTTGCCAGCAAGTTCCCCTTGCACCACCGACTAGATCAACTCCATTGATCCTACGTGCGTAGCCGTCGGCCTCCCTCCCGGAGTTTTTGTAGAACTTTTACGCCAAGTCCAGTACCCTAGCCATCACCGCTGCCGAACCCTAATAGCATCCACTCCCCTCAATTCTCGGTTCAGTCAGCAAGTATCCAATCAAATATTTTTCTGCTAGCCAATCACAATATCTGCAACTCTCAACAAGTATGAGATCAGTCAAAATCCGTAGGAGTCCGTTGCAAAGATATTGCTAGCTAAAATCTCTCCAACCGTCTTTCAACAAACTAACCGAGAGATATAAATAGCCAATTCAATCTTTAACAATATTTAATCAACATAAATACCTGAACGGTTAAAGATAGAAACTTAAGATCGCGAGATCTCCACACTCGGATCCAAGAATACCGCAATCAATCAATGTCGCATATAGACACAGCGTGTTGAACATTATGCTGCAACATAATGTTCAACAATTCTTCCAACATAGCCGGCTGAGTCGTTTCTCTCCTTCAGAATACTGTAGCTCGGGTACAGCATATAGTTCAACAAATGACCCAACACCATCAAGAAAAACCGTCTTACTACTTCAAGATAGTAAAGAGCAACCAACGATTATCATAGTGCCACTTATGAAAATGCAGTCAAGAATGCATACATGAATAAAACCTAACAATCTCCCATTTTGTCATTTAGTGGCACAGTAAGATATGATATTAGACTGATGCAAACTGGAGAAAGATGAGGTAGACACTGATTCAGACAAAAAGAACTGCTGTGTCACAAAACATCTAGCATAATCACATATTCAACATACCAAAGCCAACCTCCTGAACACTTTAACAGCACAGAAACAACTTCAGACAGTGGAGACTCCCCCTTACCATCACCACCAAAAAAAATTGATTGTCATCACCAAGCAAAGCAGAAATTGATTGCCATCACCACAATATCATAATTCTCCCCCTTTGAGCCACTAAGGACAGAGACATACCTCGGAAGAGAGTGCCACCAGAGTAGAGAGATGGACAAATCACTGCTCCTCAAAAAATCTACTATTCAGAGCAGACAGCTTGCTCTGTAGCATAAGCTTGTGACTATTCATAAGACCCTTCTGACTTTCGAGCACTGACAGTTGATCATCGACATTCTGAATCGCCCTTTCCAAGAACTGAATATCCACCAATACTGAAGAAGAGGAGTTGGCAGCAGCATGAACTGGAGGTTCAGAAGGAGACTCAGGATGCACAGAAGATGTGGGATCTGCATCCGGAGGATGGGAGGATGATGTCGGAGCATCATGCAGAGAGGGGATCACCCTTGAGATATCATCAAATTTGCCAGCCACTGACTTAGCAGTGTACGATATACTGTCACATGAAGTAGGGAGATCAGATGTATACAGGGACACTCTTTGTGCCAAAAGCATCATAGAGATAAGACATCCATGGGGCAATGACGAGGCTGAAGAGGATGACTCTGATAAAGACAAAACGAATCAAAAATGATTCTTCCTAAGTTGAAGGCCTGGTTAGTGCCTGCAGAGAACAAGAGCATGCACATGTCTTTGGTGACCACTGAAACATTTGAAGTGGGAAGCCAATTTCTCGTGGCAATCCTGTACAGAACAAAGTATTTTGCGGTAAGAGCAGAAGAGGGAAATGTGGACGACTTCTTGGGCCAGCTCTTTATCTTTCCAACAGTCACTACATGTATAAACTTGTTGAAGTCATCTCCTACTGACTCTCCGAACGCTGGCACAAACTGAGAACATTTCCATTCTAAAAGTTTATTCAGCACTGAGGGAGAGAAAGAAATGATCTTTCCTCTCACAGAACTCCTGAAACCCCATCGTGAAGATGCATCACTTGCAGACTTGGACAAATTACAGTAAAATTCACGCACCAACACAGGATAGTAAACACTGAAGCAAGTGGCAGCATGGAACAGACCGATGTCTTTAAGAATTGAAGCCATCTGTATCTTGTCAAATTAAGACACATTCAGAACTTTGTCAGGGATGAAGGATCTTTCGGAGTACGAGACCCACCTATTCTTACAAGCCTTGTCGAAGAAAACTTTACTGAATGCATCACAAGATGTAAACAATGGTGAGCGAGATGGACCTGATGCAGATGCAGAATTTCTGGACCTTTTGGAGGGAGATGCAGTAGCATAACATGAAGTAGCAGAGCGCTTTCTAGGAGCAGATTGAGCCTTTCGCAAGAAGAAGGTCAAGGGAGTATCATTTGGAGAAGCATCCTCACATGTTGCATCTGTTGTTGCAAAATTTTGTGCAACATTATGGGCATCATCTTCTGAAAGCAGGGGTCTGTCTCAACAACAGTTTCAACATTGGCATCAACATGAGCCACGTCAGGCTCAGAAGAAACATTTGGCATTGCACAGCATTTAACATTTTCTTCCTCAACAGCCTTCTGAGTTTCCCTAATAACATCATCATCAACCGTACTCTGAACATGCTCTTCTACACCATCATGTGATGAAATCTATTCTGGTGGAACATCAACACGAGGCAAATTCAACAAGGGATTATCTTGACTCGTGAGGAAAATATCTTCAAAATCGACATTGTGACTACCGACGTCTTCATTAGACTTCCTTGTGAATTCATTTTCTTCTTCAGCCAAACTCTGGGTACAATCATCCACACACATCGGAGTAGAAAAAAAAGTTCCTCTTCCTGAGATGGGTCAACAGATGCATCTTCAACATTAACCCCATCCTCAGGATCAGTACCCTCATTCATCTTCTCAGTATTTGGGACATCTGAACCTTCAGAAACCTTGGGGCAAGATGAAGCTTCATCAGCATCCCCAGTCTTAGTCTTCTCATCAGAGACAGACGAGTCAGAATCAGAAATGTCAATAATTTCAGATATTTTCACGAAAACTTCTGGATTTCAAGTACGGATGATAATCTTGCGATAACGGGGCACTTCCACACTCAATACCTTGCCCAAAATCTTCTTACGCATGAGTTTATCAAAGTGTATATGTGAGACATCTACCCAAGAAAGGTCTAACCTTCTTCCAGTTCTACGCAAATACCAGAACCAATCTTGAATTGTGACCGGTGCAGGAAATTCTTCTTCATCATAAGATTCATCTTCCAAGGGTTTACGCAGAAGGGGAATTTCAAAATTTGGGGAAAACCTCACCAACTCCAAAATCGAACCACCAAGAGAGTGCATGTCATTGAGAGATACAAGAGATTGAGTGGAGGGAGAAATACCACTAAAGAACGCATGTGAAGATCGTGGAATCACTCACTTCCGTTTGGTTGGATGTGGAGAAGACGAAGGAGCACTGTTTCTTGATGGGATGGTCCGACGAGAGTAACGTCGAGGAGGCTGCGACGACTTCTCTTTACGATCTCTTACCATTTCGAAAATGGGAGCAAAAATCCTCATGAGAAAGAAGAGAGACAGAAACCCTAGAATAACTTCTCAGTGAATCTTGAAAAAGATTTGAGGGAGAAAATAACTCCTTGGGTAGTGAAAATGAAACAGGTGAACATTAATATCGGGCATAAAATATCTGTGAAATAACTAACCCAATAACTAATGACCGCACCGTTCCACAATATGTTGCAACCTGATGTTGCAACATTTTCTTCAACAGAATGTTCAACATTAGATACGACACAGCCCTAGGGCTTGTCGCAGTTCTTCAAACCTGACAGAATCTAAGGGCTTGGTGAAAATATCAGCTAGTTGATTCGTAGTAGCCACATACTCCATGACAAGAGACTTCTTCTCAACCAACTCTCTGATGAAGTGATGACGGATGTCGATGTGTTTGGTTCTGGAGTGCTGAACTTGATTCCTGGAGATGTTTATAGCAATCTGATTATCACATAGAATAGTCAATATCCCTTGTTCCAACCCATAATCTGTCAACATTTGTTTCATCCATAAGAGCTGAGTGCAACAGCTCCCTGCTGCGATGCACTCAGCCTCTGCCGTAGACAGGGAAATGGAATTCTGTTTTTTACTATACCAGGAGACAAGGTTGTTGCCCACATAAAAGCATCCTCCTGTAGTGCTTTTTCTATCATCAGTATGTCCTGCCCAGTCTGCATCGCTATATCCCGATATTAGAGTGTTGGTATCCTTGGTGTACCATATACCATAGTCTGTCGTCCCACTGACATACCTGATAATCCTCTTCACAGCTATGATATGTGATTCTTTGGGACACGCTTGATAGTGGGCGCAAACTCCGACCCTGAAGCTGATATCCGGCCTGCTAGCTGTCAAATACAAGAGACTGCCTATCATGCTTCTGTATAGGGTAACTTCAACATCTTTTCCTCCTTCGTCCTTGGAGAGTTTTTCAGAAGTGGACATGGGGGTGCGGACAGGTCTTGCACTTTCCAGACCGAATCTCTTAACAATGTTCCTTGCATATTTACTTTGTGATATGAATAGACCATCAGTACATTGTTTAACTTGAAGCCCAAGAAATACATTCAACTCACCAACCATGCTCATTTCAAACTCCTTTTGCATGAGGGTGATGAACTCACGTACCAAATGCTGTGACGTTGATCCGAAGACTATATCATCGACATAGATCTGGGCTACCATAACGCTTGATCTTGTCCGTTGAACAAACAAGGTTTTGTCAGCTCCTCCTCGTTCATACCCCTTTTTAAGAAGATATGTAGTTAATCTCTCGTACCAGGGCCTCGGTGCTTGTTTCAACCCGTAAAGCGCCTTCTTCAACTTGTAAACATGATTCTAAAGAAAAGGATCTGCAAAAGCCTTTTGGTTGTTCGACATATACTTCTTCATTCAGTAGCCCATTCAAGAACGCACTCTTCACATCCATTTGGTGTAGTTTGAAGTTCAGACTACACGCAACTGTCATCAGTAATCTAATGGATTCCAGACGAGCGACTGGAGCAAATGTCTCATCAAAATCGATTCCTTCGACTTGGGTATAACCTTGAGCCACCAGACGGGCTTTGTTGCGAGTAACATTTCCCTTCTCATCCGTTTTATTCTTGAAAATCCATTTCGTCCCGATGACATTTGTTCCTTTAGGTCTCTCCACTAAGCTCCAGACATCATTTTGTTGAAATTGGTTCAACTCCTCTTGCATGGACGAAACCCAGAATTCATCAACAATAGCTTCCTTCACATTTTTAGGTTCAACAGTAGAGAGAAAACATGCATACCCGGCAAGATCTCTGTAGTTGACACGGCTAGCCCCTCTTGTCTGGTGGCTGTCGTGAACATCACCAATGATAAGCTCCGAAGGATGATCGCGTATAACTTTTGTGATTCCCTCAGAATCTTGAGTATCTTCAGCCTCTACTTGTGTCATCTCAATAGTGGTTGTATCTTGTGTTGCAAAATTTTGTTCAACATTGTTCTGATTAGTCTTGATTGTTGCAACATCATTTTCAACACGAACCTCCTCATCAGTGCTGTCTTCTTGAACGCCCTTTTCTCCACTTAGAATGGTCTCTCACTGATCAAAATCATCTACCACTACATTGATAGATTCCATCATAACATCTGTGCGTTGATTCAACACTCTGAAGGCACGACTCCTTGTAGAATACCCTATAAAGATTCATTTGTCGCTCTTGGCATCGAACTTCCGTCTAGGTGCACGATCTTGCAAGATATAGCATTTACTTCCAAAGATATGGAAGTAGGACACATTAGGCTTCCTGCCTTTCCTGATCTCGTAGGGGGTTTTCTCAGTCCTTGGCCGAAGATAGACATTGTTGATCGTGTAGCAAGTTGTATTGATAGCTTCAGCCCACCACTTAACATTAACATCTCGAGCATTCAACATAACTCGTGCCATTTCTTGAAGTGTGCGATTCTTCCTTTCAACCACTCCTTTTTGTTGAGGAGTCTTCGGAGCTGAGAACTCATGCCCTATACCATGTGCTTCACAAAATTCAGAGAAGGAGTGATTCTCAAACTCCTTTCCATGATCACTCCTGATCCTGATGATTTTGCCAATGTTGTCTCCTTTTTCAACTTGAAGACGGTTACACAATCTCTTAAAAGCATCAAATGTGTCTGATTTCTCCTAAAGAAAATCAACCCAAGTAAACCGAGAAAAATCATCAACACATACGAAAATGTACTTCTTACCTCCCACGCTAGTTTCTGATGTGGGTCCGATCAGGTCCATGTGTAACAGCTCCAGATTTTTTGTGGTAGAGATTGTCTGAATTTGCTTGTGGCTCACCTTCTTCTGCTTTTCCAGTTGGCATGATTCACAAACACCTTCTTTCTTCTTGGTTAGGGTTGGCATTCCACGAATAGCTCCGGCTTGAGAGATCTTCATTAAGGTCTTCAAATTGACATGGCACAGTTTTTGATGCCACTGTTCAGATACATCAGCAGTGAGATTGAAAGACTTGTTGAGATCTTGCAGAAGATAGCAGTTGTCATTTGACATTTTTCCAGTAAGAATACAAACATCATCCACATTGAAAACAAGGCATTCATCTTTGTTAAAGCGCACAAGTAATCCTTGGTCACACAACTGACTTATGCTGATGAGGTTGGTCTTCAAGTCCTCTACATGCATTACGTCTTTTAGCTTCAAGGACTTTGTCACATTCAGGTTCCCTTTTCCAACAACCCTGCTTCTTGACCATCACCAAACGTAACATGACCTTTGTTGCCAGCAGTATACTCAGATAGAAGTCCCTTGTTCACCGTCATGTGTCAAGAGCACCCACTGTCAAAATACCACAGATTTTCTGAGAATATGACAAATAAAGTGTACGCCACCATGCTTACCAGCTCAAATTTATTAACCCATTTCATGTTTGTTCTCTTGTTGGGATAGGTAATAGTTCTACCTTCATTCCAATGCTTTATGCGTCTATAACAACTCCAGTCATAGTGTCCAACTTGTCTACAGTAGTTACATATCGGTCGTCTGGATGTTGAACCTTTTGTTGGACCCCTTGTTGGACCTTTTCTTTTCTTTACTCTTGACTTGTCCTCGTTCAGCTGACTCTGTTTTTCATGCTCCTTAGTAATGAGTACACTTCTTGATTTGGAGGTATGTAGATGACTCCCTCTGTGGTATCCAACTCCTGTCCGATCTCCAGACACCTTACCCATGTTCAGAATATCATCAAGTTTAGACTTCTCGGAGTTCCATCTATTGAGGGTGCTTTCTTCCTTCTCAGCTCTGAGCAGTGTTCTCTTCAGACTATTCTCAAGATTTCGGAGACTCAATTCTGTCTTCAACAGTTTGGTCCGGTCTCATCCTTCTCACTTCTCAGTTTGGAACATTCATCCTTCAACTTCTTGTTCGCTGCACAGATATCCATCCATTTGTTGAACATAATCTGATAGGCTGACCGAATATCCTCTTCACCAACATCTCCCTCACTTTCACCGTTAGAGTCGCCCTCGGTGTCGTATCTTGTACTATTTGTTACAACATCATGTATCACATTTCCTTGTTTAGTACTAGATGTTGAAGCAAATGTTGTAACATTATGTTCAACATGTCTAGAAAGATCATACTCAGACTTGTCCTTTAGGGTAGCAGTGAATGCAACATAATTGCTGGTTATGTCTTCATCTTCCGCACTTATGTCAGACTCTTCATCGCTCCAGGTGCTGGCTAGGGATTTCCCTTTTTGCTTCTTAATAGTATTGGCACATTCAGCCTGTATATGGCCAAATCCTTCACACGCTCTACATTGAATTCCATTTCCTTTAGTTTTCGAATCATACCTCTGCGTAGGGCGGCTGGTAATCTTTTCACCAGTAGGAGGACCTGACCGCAGTACCTTATTAACAGTTTTGAAATTCTGACCTCTATTACTGATCTTCCTCACCATTATACTGAAGTTTTTGGTGAGTAATGCAATGTCATCTTCAAGTTCCGACTCATTATCAGATTTGGAAGATTCACTTGCCTCTCCTTTTAGTGCTACTCCCTTCTCCCTTCTGTTCTGCTTGAGATTCATCTCATAGGTTTGCAGAGAGCCTATGAGTTTATCTAGTCTCATGGTGGAAGTATTTCTCACTTCTTCTATAGCCGCGATTTTAGCGGAAAACTTTTTGGGTAGGGACCTCAACGTCTTCTCCACTAACTTCTTTTGAGAGTATTTCTTACCCAGTTAAAATGACTGGTTGGCTAAATCCTTTAATCTTCCATTAAATTCTGACATAGTCTCGTTTTCATTCATTGTCAGATTTTCAAACTGAGACACGAGCATTTGAATTTTAGAAGCCTTAACTGTACTGGTCCCCTCATGAACATTTTGAAGAATGTCACATGCTTCTTTTGCGTGCTCACATGTTGATATAAGCTTGAACTGCTCTTCGTCGACTGCAGTGAAGATCGCATTCACTGCCTTTGAGTTTCCTAATGCCGCACGCTCCTCTTCTGGATAACAGTCTCTCACGGGTTTGAGATATTCCTTGCCTTCCTTGTTAACTTCAGTCGGAGGGCTCCATCCTTCAACCGTAGCCACCCAAGCTTTTTCATCCAGGGACTTGATAAAGGCTCGCATACGTGACTTCCAGTATGTGTAATTAGATCCGGTGAGTAAGGGAGGACGAGTAACAGAGGCACCTTATTTAGTATTCATGATGAGCGTACTGACACACAAGATAACACCCACTTTGATAGAACAAAGTTAGGCAGATGACCTGCTCTTATACCAATTGATATTCAGTACGTAGTAATGAATTATAATTCCAGCAAAACAACACACGACAATCAGTGACACACAAGACTTGATAACACAGTTCGGTGCGCACACCTACATCTGCGGGGCCACACCCAGAAAAATAGAATACTTCACTAAAATAATCAGAGAGTACAAACTCTAATAATCACGCTTCTACTAGGAGGAACACACTCCCCCTTAATACAAACCATGAGGGGTGATCGCAATCAACCCCGTGAAGTATTCTCGGCAAGCTCCCCTTGCTAGCAAGCTCCCCTTGCTAGCAAGCTCCCCTTGCATCACCGACTAGATCAACTCCCTTGATCCTACGTGCGTAGCCATCGGCCTCCCTTCCGGAGTTTTTACAGAACTTTTACTCCAAGTCCAGTACCTTAGCCGTCACCGCTGCCGAACCCTAATAGCATCCGCTCCCCTCAATTCCCGGTTCAATCAGCAAGTATCCAATCAAATCTGTTTCAACTAGCCAATCACAATATCCGCAACTCTCAACAAGTATAAGATCCCTCAAAATTCGCAGGAGTCCGTTGCAAAGATATTGCTAGCTAAAATCTCTCCAACCGTCTTTCAACAAACTAACCGAGAGATATAAATAGCCAATCAAATCTTTAACAATATTTAATCAACATAAATACCTGAACTGTTAAAGATAGAAACTTAAGATCGCGAGAACTCCAGACTTGGATCCAAGAATACCGCAATCAATCAATGTCGCATATAGACACAGCGTGTTGAACATTATGGTGCAACATAATGTTCAACAATTCTTCCAACATAGTCGGCTGAGTCATTTCTCTCCTTCTATTATACTGTAGCTCGGGTACAGCATAAAGTTCAACAAATGACCCAACACCATCAAGAAAAACCGTCTTACTACTTCAAGATAGTAAAGAGCAACCAACGATTATCATAGTGCCACTTATGACAATACAGTCAAGAATGCATACATGAATAAAAGCTAACATCTGCAAAGTGGAAACAATTGATGGGATGGGAAGTGGAGCAGCTTTCAATTCATTACAACCTATATTCAGACTTCCATGGTAGATCAAGAGCAAGTTATCTTTCATTTAGAGACCACAAGCATATATGTTTGAGAGCAAACATTTGCTTAGTACCTTTTCCCATTATAACAACTCAATTGCACTGAGTTTCAGAGATGGGAGCTTCTAATTGTGTAAAAACTGTACATATAACCAATTTACGATATAAAGTTGCCATTGCTGTTTGATCTATCATTGTACCACACTTTATCAGGGACTTATCCCCACAGCCTAAAATGGCCAGCGTACTTCTGATTAGGAATAGTGGCACAGGATAGATTATTTTCTTCATTCATAAACAACAGTAATATATACCTAAGGATCCAATTTTATCGTGTCAATAAAGAATCTTAAAAGAAACAGGACATAGAAGTTTTTATTTTTATTTCGGTACACATGAATATACTGAAGCTCTAGAATTTCTTGTGTCGTGTACCCATATCAAGCTGTATCCATATTAATGCATTTTAAATAAGATATTATTGATTACTAATAGGACACAGAATACGAATTCCTCAAACTAATTGCTAGATTGTGTGGACTCTGTTGATCGACAGTATGCTAACATTTATTTTGGTTAAATTGACCATCTTTAATGACCACTGTATTAAATTTGTTTGTTGATGAAAGCTTCCATTATCAAGCTTTATATTGATCCTCAATAGTTTGTTCTTATTTGATTGAATTCTTGACTTTCTTTTCTATTATATTCTATTGTCACAAACAACTTTCGACCTGTTATTATGAGCTTACAAAAGAATACAGATTCATATAGCCAACTAGGATAAAGTTTTGTTGTTATTGTTGTTTTTTACTGATAAATGACACCTTCTTTTGTCTCTCGTAGGCCCCCATATTGTTGGGGGGATTGAATGTTGAGGCCTTTCCCTTGAGGCAACCGACAGCAAGCTAAGTGCTCCTCTCAGTTTCGTTTTTCCAGAGCCCAAAAGAAGTGTGCTGAAAGAAAATGGCAGCGGCCATTTTTCAGAGGAAAAATTAAGGTTAGATCTTGGATTTGGAGACGAGAAGAAATCTAGGTTGTGGAGAACCAAGAGAGCTTCTTCTCGTGTGAGATCCATGGTGAGTGTTCTTCTTCCTCTAGCTTGTAGATCTTGAGTCCCTTGGGTAGCTTTCCTAGTTTGGAGCTATATTACCAAGGAGTGATTTAGCTAGGTATGGGATTGGTCCCTTGAGGAGCTCTACATGTTGTAGAGGCTTTATTATCAAGGATTCCCACGTGGGTGAGAGAGAGTGTGAGCTTGGTGAGAGATCTAGGGTTAGGTCTTGTTGCTTGGAGCTTGTCTCTCATTGTGAATGTGGAAGAAGGAGAGGATGGGGTCGATGTATACCTTGCTTGATAGATAGTGGAACCGGGTGCATTGGATGTTGGACGTAGGTTGTTCGCAACCGAACCAGGGTAAATCTCCGTCTCATTTGTGTTGCTCTTAATATCGTATTATATTTGCGTGCTTACATTATCTATCGCAAGATCGTCGAGGGAGTTGGTAGTTGGTGACAACTCTCTCTTGTGCCCGTGAGGTGTTTGGTTTTGTGCCTAGGTGACATCTCGGTGGAATTCGAGCTTGGGATTGTTTGGCCGTGCATTATAGGTGGCGTTGTGTACCTAGCCTAAGTGTTGGAGAGGTGCACGTGGATCCAACAAGTGGTATCAGAGCTTCTGGTTTACAAAGAAGTGTAGTGCCGCGATGGCGTCTTGCTCATGTGAGGAGGCGGTTGGGTGTTCATATGAAGTAGAGAGGCTAAATGGCCGGGACAACTTTGGTCCGTGGAGACAAAAGATGGTGGCTTTGTTGAAGCACCATGGAGTTTACGGTGTGGTATATGATACAGGCATGCCATGTAAGGCAACGGTGTTTGATAAGCGAAGGATGGAGCTTAAAGCCCTCGGTGAGATAATGCAATTCTTGGAGGATAAGATCCTTCGGCAATTTACTGATGGTGAGGTCGTGAGTGATCTATGGAGGATGCTTGACTCTCGGTACTCGACCAAGACACCAATTGGACAAAGGTTGCAATTGTGGCAACGCTTCTATACTCACATGATGAAAAGGGGAACCTCATTGTGGAATCATGTTGGTGAGATGGACCGTATAGTAATGGACCTACAGGAATTGGGGAGTGTGATAGAGGACGAGCAACATGCTATGGCACTGTTGTGTTCTCTTGCTCCGGTGTATTCCAAGTTTGTAGGCTCGATGTTGAATGGCCGAGACTCACTCACGTTGGATGAGGTGAAGTTTGCATTGAATACGGAGGATCTTCAAAGTTTGGTGTTATGTGACACCGATGGTTATGAGGTATCCAATGTCATCCGGGGTCGCCAAGAGGGCAGACCACTCCACGATCCAAGACGGGACGTTCCAAGAGTTGGAATCGGCGGCAGCGGCAGCGGTCCAAGTCAAGGGGTCGCGGTGACAATAAATGCTTTCTATGTAAGGAAGAGGGCATTGGAAGAGGGATTGTCCGAGGTTGAAAGCAAGGACGTCGATTGGCATTATGGAAGATGTTGCTCAGAGTTCGACTCATGTTGGAGCACGAGACAGGATGTTTTCTGACGAAGATGATTGCTCGGTGTTTGCGGCATACTCCGTGGGAGAAGCGCAATGTTCGTGGCTATTGGACTCAGGGTGTTCATTCCATATGACTCCGTATCGGAGTGCATTCGACTCATACATTCCATGCATTAGAGAGAGGATTCTCATGGGGAATGGTATGGAGTGCGGGCAGGTTGGGAGTGGCACGGTCAGAGTCAGGATGCACGATGGCATCTTCTGTGTGTTTGATGGCGTCAGACATGTTCCTGATCTTCACAGCGGCCTGATATCGATAAGAGCTTTGACTGTGATGGGCTACAAGGCAGTGATCGAGGATGATCGACTGCATATTTCCCGAGGATGCCTGGTTGTCATGAGGGGGAAGAAGCATGGTAACTTGTATGCGCTCGATGGGCACTCAGTAGTAGACGAGACTGGCAGATCACAGGAGTACTAGAGTGGAGATCCAGGAGACTGTGGAATCTCAGATTGGGGCATGTTGATGAGCAGTGCCTTGACATTCTTCAAAGGAGGAGTGTGTTCGGAGGTGATCATGGGCTTGAGTCTTGCAGTGATTGTGGTGCAGAGCGACCGAGGCAAGTGCAGTTTGGGACAGCTGTCAGACACAGTAGGGAGCCCCTAGAGTGAGTCTACGCCGGCATATGGGGTCCATGTCTAGTTCCTTTCCTGTAAGGCGCGAGATACTTCGCGGCCTTCATAGATGACTTCTCGAGGAGACTCATGGTTACTCTCATGGGATCTCGTGAGGAGATCCATGAGAAGGTGCAGCTATGAAGGAGCATAGTCGAGAGGCGGATGGGTAGACCCGTAGGAGAGATCCGTACCAACGATGTAGAGATACAGTATGTTTGCAAGTCAGAGGGGATCGCGTGCTGATACACCATTCCTGATGGAGACCCTCACGGTGGCGTTGCAGACAGTATGATCAGGATGTTGGTAGAGTAGACACGGAGGCTATTGAGACCATCCGGCCTTCCTACGGAATTATGGGCGGAGACCCTTGCTATTGCGGCATATCTCATCAACCGAACACCGTTACTAGCCGCATGTAGTTCTATTCCCGAGGATTTATGGACGGACAGATTCGTTGACTTTTCGCATTTGCATATGTTTGGATGTCCGGTGCCGCCGCACGATAGGGACAATGACGATGTAGGACAGTGCATGCTTGGTTGTGTCCTAGTCGGGTACGCTAGTGGAGGTGTAATAGGGTACAGGTTATGGTGTTCTAGTACCCGCAAGGTGATTGTCAGATGACACGTCATGATTGACGAGTCTGCAGTGCTTAGGATGGAGCAGACTCAAGATGGTATGCAAAGAACAGAGGACATGCCGGTCCATAGAGAGGATGAGGTGATTCAGATTCAGACTCAGGTAGGTGATCAGACACATGTGCAGACGGACAGGGTGTAAAGTTCATCCGATGTGGTCAGTGTCAGTGATCAGCAGGCATCTCACGATGTAGCTCCAGGTTCAGTTCGGTTGGAGGTGCAGAGGACAGCGGTCTACGAGGAGGTATTGTAGTCGGTCGCCGTATCGATGCAGTCAGTTGTAGTGTGTGAGGAGACAGAGTTTTCTCACAGTTCTAGCATGCACGTTGTGGGTGCTCTTGAGGAGACCTAGTATGCTGAGGTGTGCAGCTTTAGCTTCGAGGTAGAGCCGTCGATTTGTAGAGGAGTAGGGCAGTTGGTTTCCTCGCCGATGCCAGAGGTTGCAGTAGGTGAAGAGACTGAGGTCTCTCGCATTTTTAGCACGCATGAGTTGGTTGCTTCTGAGGAGGACTAGTGTGTTGAGGTGTGTAGCTTCAGCTTTAGGGTAGAGAGGTCTTCTGAGGAGCTTGACATCAGGGTAGAGCATTCGCTATGCATGGTAGAGCAGTCTTCATAGTATGTGCACAGGAGATATGGCTCTCGTTTGGCTAAGGGAAATTTATCAGGCGCATCTTCTGATACTACAGAGGCCAAACTGGTGGAGATACAGAGGAGCCGGGAATCTGATAGCATGGTGGAGCATGGAGACTCCCACGGCAGTGTGGAGATTGCAATGATGGTCCCAGGTGGAGTTGCCACTGGGGACATTGAGCTGAGAGTTAGGAGGCCACATACTGAGTGCGTTCTCGCTCGATATAGGGAGGAGACGGAGCCGAGAGAAGATCTTTCAGTGTGCGCATTCGTGTCTTGAGTCGTCGGTACAGTCAGTTGACATGCAGATCCAGTGGACGGCTAGTCTTGATGACAAACATCAGCAGACAGAGTGGATATAGACAGCGTATCGATGTGACCCAGCTGGGGTCATTCTGCATAGTAGTGGGGATGATGACGTGTTTCTTATAGATGATGGCCATGGCGAGCTTGAGTTGCTCGCGGACCCATGGGGTGATGATAGGGATGTTCATGGATCGACAGAGGGCTCACTGGACGCTGGCACGGTGTCATTTGATTCGTTCATGGAGTCCGAGCTCGCAGGGTTATCCTCAGAGACAGATGACTTCATCGCAGACATGGTGATGGACGAGGCGGAGATGCGTGAGGCTAGCTCAGACGACTTCTGAGCTTGGCATGTCTCTCGGAGGATTAAGGCACCAGAGGGCACGATTTCCAATGCACATGAGGAGGTTCACATGTCCGATGGTCAAGGCAAGGGGAGTTCATACACGGTGGAGCTGGAACTGTGCTGAAATTAGTGTGTGGATTTATCAGCAGGGTAGAGTGTTGTTTTTTTGCTGATAAATGAACCTTCTTTTGTCTCTCGTGGGCCCCCATGTTGTTGGGGGGATTGAATGTTGAGGCCTTTCCCTTGAGGCAACCGACAGCAAGCTAGGTGCTCCTCTCAGTTTCGTTTTTCCAGAGCCCAAAAGAAGTGTACTGAAAGAAAATGGCAACGGGCATTTTTCAGAGGAAAAATTGAGGTTGGAGCTTGGATTTGGAGACGAGAAGATAGCTAGGTTGTGGAGAACCAAGAGAGCTTCTTCTCATGTGAGATCCATGGTGAGTGTTCTTCTTCCTCTAGCTTGTAGATCTTGAGTCTCTTGGGTAGCTTTCCTAGTTGGAGCTATATTACCAAGGAGTGATCTAGCTTGGTTTGGGATTGGTCCCTTGAGGAGCTCTACATGTTGTAGAGGTTTTATTATCAAGGATTCCCACTTGGGTGAGAGAGTGTGTGAGCTTGGTGAGAGATCTAGGGTTAGGTCTTGTTGCTTGGAGCTTGTCTCTCATTGTGAATGTGGAAGAAGGAGAGGATGGGGTCGGTGTATACCTTGCTTGATAGATAGTGGAACCGGGTGCATTGGATGCTGGATGTAGGTTGTTCGCAACCGAACCAGGGTAAATCTCCGTCTCTTTTGTGTTGCTCTTAATTTCGTTTTATATTTGCATGCTTACATTATCTATCGCAAGATCGTCGAGGGAGTTGGTAGTTGGTGACAACTCTCTCTTGTGCCCGTGAGGTGTTTGGTTTTGTGCCTAGGTGACATCTCGGTGGAATTCGGGCTTGGGATTGTTTGGCAGCGTATTGTAGGTGGCGTTGTGTACCTAGCCTAAGTGTTGGGGAGGTGCACGGGCATCCAACAGTTATAGCACCTGTTTTAATCAGCATTCTTGTTGTATCTGTGTACCCATATGGCAGTATGAAGTTGTATCCATATTAGTGCATCTAAAATAAGATGTTATAGATTAGTTGTAATTATGGATTAAGGTTTCGGCCGTTTCGGATCGGTCTCGAAGGGGACCAATCCGAAACCGCCTTCCTGGCCGAAACCATCCGGTTTCGGCCAGTACCGGTCGAAACCGCCCGGTTTCGGTCGCTACCGGCAAGCAACAAAAAAAGAGAGAAGAAGAAGAAAAGCCAAAAAAGAAGAAGAAAATGTGGAGGAAGAGGAAGAAGGAGGGACTTATCTGTCAACAGCATGCCGCCGTCGTCACCATGTCGAAATCACATCATCAAAAAAAGAAAACGAAGGGGAAAAAGAAGAGGAAGAAGAGAGGTAATGAAGCTTACCTGATTGTCAGCCTCCCGTCGCCGCCCACCCGCCCGCTGCCTTCCACTGGCCGTCCCCCCGCCGCCCCCCAGTCCCTCGTACAGATGTGGGAGAGAAAGAACCCTAAAAAGCACTCACATTTATTTAGGAGAGTTGCTTCACGCACAACCGTTTTACTTAGCACACATACCACTATTTACAAGTTTGCCATTTTAGTGGTACGTGCGCTGGGAAACTTGTAAACCACTTGAATGGCAAACTTGTAAATAGTTGATGTGCGGGGAGTAAAACGGTGTGTGTGCAAAGCAACTCCCTTCATTTCAATGGCAAACTTGTAAATAAATGAAGTAGGTTTAGAAAAAAGTGTACTATGCGTAGCAGCACTGAATATTTTGGAAGAATTGCTATGCCAACAGCCTTTTTGCCACATTTACAGACCTACTTATTTACAAATTTGTCATTCGGTCTTTAAATATGATATATTCAGCAAAGCATGTTTAGCAAAAAATTGTAATTTATTTTTATATATTTCGCAAAAATGTATAATTTGTAGTATTTGATAGGTATTTAAGTATTTAAAACAACCAATACCGACGAACCGAAACTCACTTCCGTACCCGCCGAAACAGGTGATACCGATAACGATACTCAAATTTTCGGAAGACCGAAACCGAGACGTAAAACATTGGTTGTAAGACACAACACCATCAAATTAGCAGCTAGATTGTATACACGGTTGATCAAACTATTACTAATATTCATTTTGGTAAAATTGTCCATTTTCACTGTATTATATTGGTTTGTTGTTGAAGGCTTCAATTATAAGAGTGCTGCTAGTCACATTACACATTTTGCTAAACAAATTACAATTATTTACAAGCTTGACATTCTCTTTGGTAGAGTTCTAAAAGATAATGGCAAACTTGTAAATAAATCTAATATGTTTAGCAAAATGTGTAATTTGACTAGCAGTACTACAATTAAAAAGCTTTGTATCGATCCTCAAGATTTCGTTCTTATTTGATTGAGTTCTTGAATATATCTTCTGTTACATCCTGTTGTCGCAAGCTCTCAACTTGTTTTTCTGAGCTTCTTAAGGAAGATGGATTCGGATAGTTAGCAAGAATAAAGTCTTTGTTGTTATAGGGCCAGTCCTAGTTTGACATTGTTTATGTTACAGAATGGTAGAATAAGTTCAATGGATTTTCACAAGGCTACAAATTATCTGGTAACAGCCAGTGATGATGAATCAATTCGCCTCTATGATGTTCAGAATGCATTGTATGTATTATCTGCTCTTTTTGAATTTTGATGATGTGTTATTCTTTGAAAAATAACTTCTTATTATGTTTTGGGAGAGTAATTTTCTGCTCTTGCGTGTTGCAATAGGTAATATTGATAGGAAGATGTGATTTTTTTCAATCATTCTCAAATTTCTCGAGGGAACCAAACCCGAAAAAGATCTTTACCATTTGGTTCTAATAGTTGCCTTCTGTAGTAACATCTATTTTGAAGAAATTTAGAGAAAAGGGATAAACGACTGGAGAAATGTAGAAGAGAAACCAGTGAAGTTTTACATTCCTCTTCATGTGTTTAAATACAATGTATCAAGGGTATAATAGTACTTTACAAGAGGATATGAATCTAGATTTATTGGTAGGTGCTGAATGCATATCTCTACGAGATGCAGTGCATTGTATCTGAGCGCCTTCTGATATGAATGGCATTGATTGGTTGGAGATCTTCGAGGGATATGGTTGACCTTGCATATCTCTACGAGATGCGGTGCATTGTATCGGAACGCCTTCAGATAGGAATGTCATTGATTGCTTGGAGATCTTCAAGGGATATGGTTGACTTGGTCTCATTTCCTTATACGCCCCCGCATATTGAGCCGCCGAAATGACGAACAGTTTGTCTCGCAATAGCTCGAAGCGATCCGCAGTGAGACTCTTAGTGAAGATGTCAGCCGGGTTGTCCTCGGTAGAGATGTGTTGAACACGAATGTTGTCTGACGTGACCTGTTCACGGATAAAGTGGTAGTCGACTGTGAAGTGTTTTGTTCGGGAATGAAAGACCGGATTGGAAGAGAGTGAGATAGCCGACTTGTTGTCACACCAAATTAGCGGCTTGTCTTGGAGAGGAATCTGAAGGTAAGAAAGGAGAAGTTGTAGCCAGATGATCTCTTTAGCCGTGAGAAAGAGAGAACGGTACTCCGATTCTGTCGAGCTATGTGCAATCGAAGGTTGTTTTTTTGCACTCCAAGTCAAAGGGTTCTTTCCGAGGAAGACACAGAATCCATTGATGGAGCAACGATCTACGGGATCTCCTGCCCAATCAGCGTCGGAGAAGGCGATGAGTGACAGAGGACTCGGACGAAGAAGAATGCCGTGGGTTGGAGTGTGTTGAAGATACCGAAGAATCTGCTTAGCAGCTGTGAGATGTGAGTCATGTGGAGCATGGAGAAACTGACATACTTGATTGACGGCGAATGCAATATCAGGTCGGGTCAGTGTGAGGTATTGAAGAGCACCGACCAGACTGCGGTAGTACGATCCATCGAGCAGTAAAGGATCTGAGGTGTTTGGATTCCGTTTTGAGGAGACTGGAGTTCTGCTCGGCTTGCAACCAGAGAGACCGGCTTTCCGAAGGAGCTCTTTTGTATATTTGGTCTGATGGACGAAGCAGCCTTGGGAGCTTCGTTGAATTTCCAGTCCCAGGAAGTATGATAGATCGCCGAGATCTTTGAGTGAGAACTCACTGGAAAGCTCGCCAATGAATTGATGTACGAAGTTTGCCGAAGAGCCCGTGATTAAGATGTCGTCGACATACAACAGGATCACGGTTGTTTGGTCGCCAGAGTGTTTGACAAAGAGAGATGAGTCGGCAATGCTCGGGTGGAATCCATGAAGGCAGAGAAACTGGGAGAAGCGAGCATACCACTGTCGAGGCGCATGTTTGAGGCCATATAATGCTTTTCATAGCTTGCAGACATGTTGTGGGAAAGAGGGATCTATGAATCCCATAGGTTGCGCCATATAATGATTTTCATCGATGTTTCCATGTAAAAAGGCATTGGAGACATCGAGTTGTCTGATGGGCCAGTCGAAGTGTAGAACCAGGGTGATCAGGAGGCGGATAGAACCGTGCTTGGCGACTGGGCTGAAGGTCTCGGCGTAGTCAACCCCTTCCTTCTGATGAAAGCCTTTGGCCACGAGCCGAGCTTTATAGCGGGCAACAGAGCCATCCCTGTGACGCTTAATCTTGTAGACCCACTTGCATCCGATGATGTTTACTGAGGGAGGAGGAGAGTCAAGTTCCCAAGTCTCTTGACGGGTTAAAGCGGCATACTCGTCCTGCATGGCTGCGACCCATTGGGGATGTTTGGACGCCTCCTTGTAGGATATCGGTTCTTCTGAGGTGATTTGGGCATGTAGGTTTAATGGTTGACGAGGTTTGAAGGTGCCGACCATGGAACGGGTGGTCATGGGATGAGTCGACAGTGGTGAAGTATTCGATGTGGGTTGAGTAGGTGGAGAAGTGGAGGTTGGAGGTAACGTGGAAGTTATGTGGGGATGGTAAGAGGTCGGGTGAGTGACCGGATTATGGTGTGCCGAGATATGTTGTAGAATGCTTGTAGGCAATGATGGGTCAGGCATGGTTTGTGTTGGTGAATCAGCTGGATTGGTCATACTTTGGGTTGAGCGAGCTGTGGGGCGGCTTGGAGAGGTCGGTAGGTCGTGTTGATGGGTCGGATGGTCGGTATGTTGGTAGATCAGTGGATCGGTGGGTGTTGGTTGGAGGGGTGTAGGTGGATGGGTAGGAATAATGGTCGGTGGGATAGAGTTGATCAGTGTAGGCTGTGGCGTTGGACAAGTCTGAGTAGAGAAAGGGAAGATGTTCACCTCAAACCTGACATGTGGAGTCAGGTACAGCCTTTTGGTAGACAGCTCCATGCATTTATACGCGCCTTCATATGGTCAGCATAACCAAGAAATATGCACGGTTGCGACCTTGGTTCAAGCTTATGTTGTACATAAGGGCAGAGGCAGGGATAGCACAGGCAACCAAAGGTGCGCATCCACTTGTAGTCTGGAACCTGATGATAGAGAATCTCGTGAGGAGATTTGTTTCGTTGCGTTGCAGATGGTAGTCTGTTGATCAGATATATAGCCGTCTTCGCTGCATCTGGCCAATATTGCTGAGGCATAGAAGCTGTTAGTAGCAAAGCAAGTGTAGTTTCAATTACATATCGGTGTTTTCTTTCGGCCACACCATTTTGCTTGGGTGTGTAGGGTGCTGAGGTCTGATGTACGATCCCAAGTTGGTGAAATAGGGAGATAAATTGATTGTTACAAAATTCCCCCCACCATCAGATCGAAAAATTTTAATTTTCGTGTTAAACTGTCTTTCAACCATTGTTTGTAAAGTTTGGAAGGCAGCAAACACGTCAGATTTATGATATAGAGGGTAGAGCCAAATATAGCGAGAGTAGTCATCTATAAAACTGACGTAATACCTATAGCCTTTATTAGATTGAATTGGGGCAGGGCCCCATACATCAGAATGAACTAAAGCTAAGGGAGAATCTGCTCTCGATTTTGACAAAGGAAAAGGTAATTTATGACTCTTACTCATTGAGCATTGAGGACATGGTGGCTGAGGAGACAGCTTGAGGGATAACTTGGAAGCGATTTTGGAGACAACAGGAGGAGCAGGATGACCAAGACGGGTGTGCCAAAGAGTGCCCGAGGTGCTTGATGCAGAAAGAGAGATGGGATTGTGATGGATCGGGTAGAGTCCATTCCTACTCGGGCCTTTAAGAAGAGTTTTTCTTGTGGTGGCATCCTGTACAACAAAACCAGAGGATGAGAATTGGATAACACAGTTATTATCTCGAGTGAATTTATAGACTGAGAGCAGATTTTTAGAGAATTGTGGAGCATGTAAAATGTCAGGAAGACGTATAGTGGAGTTTAGAGAAGGGATAGAAGAATAGCCAATGTTGACCACTGTGGCGGTATCACCTGTGCCAACAGTAATGTGTTTGTTACCTGAGTATGGTGTCATTGTCTCAAGTTGTGAAGTGGTAGACGCGATGTGATCCGTGGCGCCTGTGTCGAGGTTCCATTCACCGTCCGTAGAGCGACCTTGATGGACTGCATGAGCCTCAGGTTTATGAACATTCTCACCGATCCAAAAGTAATCGAGGGTGTGATGATTCGGCTTCCAGCACACTTGGCAAGGGATAGGTCGGCCAGTCGAGTGGTCGATAGGCACACGTCGTCTCTGTCGTCCGACCTGAGTAGTCGGTGTAGGAGGTTCGGGTCGTTGTGGACTACCTCGGGGCTGTATGTTGCTGGTGCGGCCACCACGAGAGAAAGGGAAAGTGCCGCGGCCTCCGTTGAATCGCCCATATGTGGTGCGGCTACGGTTGTCCCGTCGTCCGTAGTTAGAGATGAGTGCAGAGGAGTCGGTTGAGTGAGAAGGAACAGAGGACGTGGTGGTAGTTGGTGTGCTAGAGGTCGAGAGACGTCGTAGCTGCATGCTGGCCTCCTCGGCAAGGAGACTGCTCCATATCTCCTCAACTGTGTAAGGCTTTCCACGATTTCGGGCCATTACACAGAAGGAGTCGTAAGTAGGAGGAAGACCATGGAGGATCTGGCGGACCATTTGTTGTGTGGTGACAGTATCAGGACCAGCAATTTGTAGCTGGTCATATATCGATTTTGCCCGATCTAGGTAAGCGGCCATAGGCTCCTCGGCCATGATGAGGTTGGTGAGTTTGTCTTGAAGTAGCACGATATGCCCTTCAGAAAGAAATACATATCGGGTTTCCAACTTTGTCCACAATAGATGTGAAGAGGTGACACCAAGGGCGACGCCAAGAGCAGAAGGAGATAGAGTCGCCTGAATGCTCATGCAGAGGTGTTGATCGGTGATCAACCATTTGTGGAAGTCGGGATTGGGAATTGGCGGAAGAGGAGTGGTGGTGGTGGATTTTGGATCGGAAATTGTGGGAGATGGAGATGATGTAGATCCATCGACATACCCGAGAAAGCCGTGCGCGTTAAGAACGCCGACGACCTGAGAACGCCAAAGTATGTAGTTTGTGGAGTCTAGTCGGGTGGTGATTAGGGCGGGGAATTTTGAGATGAGAAATTTGAGGTTAGGTGAAATCGGCTCCATGGAGAGGATGTTGTGTATACATACAAGATCTAATTGCCGTTAGGCGAGAGGCTTTGATTCCATGAAGAAATTTAGAGAAAAGGGATAAACGACTGGAGAAATGTAGAAGAGAAACCAGTGAAGTTTTACATTCCTCTTCATGTGTTTAAATACAATGTATCAAGGGTATAATAGTACTTTACAAGAGGATATAAATCTAGCTTTATTGGTAGGTGTTGAATGCATATCTCTACGAGATGCGGTGCATTGTATCGGAACGCCTTCTGATATGAATGGCATTGATTAATTGGAGATCTTCGAGGGATATGGTTGACCTTGCATATCTCTACGAGATGCGGTGCATTGTATCGGGACGCCTTCTGATATGAATGGCATTGATTGGTTGGAGAACTTCGAGGGATATGGTTGACCTTGCATATCTCTACGAGATGCGGTGCATTGTATCGGAACGCCTTCAGATAGGAATGTCATTGATTGCTTGGAGATCTTCAAGGGATATGGTTGACTTGGTCTCATTTCCTTATATATTTCACTTCATTAACTGGTTTCCCTTCAATATATCATGGTATAAGGGATTCAGCATGATCTTGGATTGGCTTGTTTATGCTTCTTGTTGTTGGAAGACAATTTCCTAAAGTGTTATCATTTCCTAAATCAGTATTCTCTTTATTATGTATGTTTAAAATTCTATTAGTATATAAATCTTTCTATTGGATTGGAAGGATATTAATGGGTTATGAAACTGCACAATCAGTCTTCTTTTGCATAATTGGAGTCATTTCAGGAGCTAACCATCTTCCATGTTTGTAGAAATTGTTGTGTGTTCTTAGAGTTTAGTGTGGTAGGATTTGTTATATTGACTTAGTCCAATAGAAAGAAATTACCGTAACCAGTCAGAATTAATAAGAATCAATACCACCTGTACCCAGTTTGCAGTATGCTTCGGTACGTATTAGGTATTAATGTATTCTACTTTAAGTGGTATGTATTACAAGGTGATATGATGAGGCCGTCTTTTGTTTTGGTTTGTGGCATGCTAGGATCATACATGTGTGTGTGTGTGTGGATATGTGTTGTCCATGCTGCGTTGACAGCTCAAGGATTTATTACAAAATTTTTGAATTTTTTTCGGGGTTATACACATTCTAAAATCCCAAATATATGTTAACCTCATGGTATTTGACCTTCGATCCATCCGTTGTAAATAGTTTTATTTCTCCGAAACCATTGAATTTGTAACGGGTAGATCGAGGGTCAAATAACATTGGATTTACTTGATTTTTGGTATGATGGTCATCCATCATAGGTACTTCAAATCCCAAAAAAATTTAAAAAATAGGTGGGTGTGGTAATCACGCTATTAAAGAGGAAATTTTCCTCCTTGGATTGCTGATACCCATTTTTCTCATATGTGTGTGTGTGAATATTGTATATGTGCAGACAAGTTTTTTCAAAAAAATTTGATAATATTTTGGGTGTTGTTATACACGTCATGGATATTCATGAATCCAACCTATTTGACCCTCGATCTATTCGTTACAAATACAACGGTATCAGAAGAATAAAAGTAAATTCAATGCTATTTGATCCTCGATATACCCGTTACAAATTCAACGGTTTCGGAAGAATAGAAATTTTTACAACAGATGGTTCGAGGGTCAAATACCACAAGGTTCACCTATATTTGGAGTTTTGGTGTTTAAGAATGTGTACAACCCCGAAAAAATTCAAAAATTTTGTAATAAATTATTGAGATGTCAAACGCAGGAATTTTCCTGCACTGACAACACATTTATGATCCTAGCATACCACAACCAAAGCTCGTAGCCGTCTTCTTCCACTTTCCAACGCCAAAAGCTCTCCTTTCTTCTTGTAGGATCCTGTCAAAACAACGTTAGGATCGATAAATGAAGTCGAGACTTACGCTTGCGTACGCGGCACGGTAATCTCGGAACTTCGCCCTCGGATTCGCCACAACGGTCGATACTTCGTCACGGAGGATCGAAGCAGAGTTTCACCGCCTAAATCTCTAACTAGAAGAGGATTTTAATGGAAGGGAGAAGAAGAACATAAGATGCCTTATGCAAACTTATGGCATGGAAATGTGAATGAATGCCTTACCCTTGGGTCCTATTTATAGGCTTTAGGGGTGGTTATTGTAGGAAATAACCAATTATAAGCTTATTAGCCTATATTAGCACATTCATTTATCCTCTTCTTTATCCACTTATCAAGTGCCATTTTGCACTTATAAAGTGGCTTTTTCCACTTATCGAGTGGCTTTTTCCACTTATCGAGTGGTCCTTTTCACACGAGAAAAGGTTCCCTTCGCGCACGCCTTCGTGCACGCAACATCTGAGGTCCGTATACCCTCATACATCCCCTCATGGGTGTATTTATGTCGTCCATATCCAACATCTCCCACTCACACTTGAGGGGATTGTAAGGAAACATCTTTTCCTTTAACTCTTCTGTTTGTCATACCGAGAAATAGGCCGTGTGACCGTCATGCGCATAGAGTCCGCTGTTGTGCACTTGTTAGAGATACACAACACTCCTCGAGGAGCAAAGTTGAGTAGATCAACGCATGCTTTACCCTAGATTTATTTCTTCACATTTCTTATACTTTATATTCAACAATTGAATCCCATCTGGATTACAATTGGCTGGCCAGCTTTGAATCTTTAAAGTCCAAATGTGAATGTGAAATTAATCTTCCTCTTCTTGCGATCCTTTCGATCTTGACTTGACTTGCTTTTCTAACATGCCCCGCCGGACCGAATTAACCATAGTTCATAAGTAACATGCTAAGATAGCAATCACCCGGTCAAATCTAAAGGAACCAATTGGAGTCCATAAGGGTAATGAATTAAGACCCATGTGGTCTTTGGGTCTCACATAATAGTAAACTTATTTACTATTCTAACCCAATGGTCAAAAAATGCATACGTAGTATGAATACGTATTACAACATCGCTCCTTTCCCAGGGAGTGTATGTCTCAATGATGTTGTAAGGATGATGATCAGACACCACAATGTCTGACTTTGAGTCCCTTTTTCTACTCAAATAATCATTTGGACTCACATCCCGCATTTAGACAGATAGGATTTCAAAAATCCTTTTAGATCTTCTGTAAGCATCCATATGATGCAGATCTTTCATGCGACCATTTTGTTTAAGTCATGACTCTAAATCATCCGTCTGATGATTTTGACTTTAAACAGGTCTCATCTCTATTCTATCCGTCTGATAGAATAAGGTGGTTGCTCATGTGAGAGAGCCAACCTCAATCTGTCCGACATACTAGAATTCAGCTGAGATTTCAAAAATGTACACAAACATTTCTCAAGAGATTCATATGCAATGTTTGAAAAAGAACTTATTCTTTTATTAAATTTGATCTTTCTCAGACATGGGAATATATATTGGTACAACTCAGCTCTTACGCAATCCTTGGGATGATAAGTGTTTATAAAACACATTTCTGGGGATCGCTTTCGTAAGCGGATCCTCTATCATCTCATGCGTAGATATGTACCTTATGTCTACCTTCTTGGTTTTATCATAGTCTTTATCAATGTGTTTGATCTTACAAGACACATTATCCTCTTAACCGCTTTTCAGTGTACTTGCCCTTGATTGGATTGGTAACAGCTTACCATTTCCAACGGCAAAACAGATGTCTGGTCTCGTACACACCATAGCGTACATAAGACTATCAACTGCAATGGAATATGGAAATTTTTCCATAATTTCCTTATCCTTTTGGTTCTTTGGACACGATTTCAGATATAAATTATCGCATATGCTTATATGAATATCAATGGACTTGCAGTCCTGCATATCAAAGCATTCTAGAACCTTCTTTATATAAGTCTCCTGAGAGAGAAAGAAGTTTCTTCGAACGATTCCTTGAAATCTTAACTCCAAGGTTATATGCGGCTTTTCCTATGCCTTTCATCTCAAATACTGATGAAAGCCAAGCCTTGATACTCATCACAAAGCCTTTGTCATTTCCGGCTATTAAAATGTCATCTACATATAGAGACATGATAATATACTTGCTTTTAATCCTCTTGATATATACTCAGTTATCTTCATCAAGCATGGTAAAACCATTTGATAACTTTATGAAATCGTATATACCATTGCCTCGTTGATTGTTTAAGACCATATATGGACTTATGAAGTTTACAAACCTTATGTTCGTTTCCTTCTTTTACAAACCCTGTTGGTTGTTCCATATAAATCTCATCGTCCAATTCTCCAATGAGAAAGGCAATCTTTACATCCATCTGATGTAATTCGAGGTCTAAGCAAGCTACCATTGCCAGAATTAGGCGAATCGAGGTAAAACGCACAACAAGTGAGAAGGTCTCTTCGTAATCTATCCCTTCTTGTTGCATAAAACCTTTCGCGACAAGGCGAGCTTTATATCTGTCAATAGAGCCATCAGCCTTATGCTTGATCTTGAGAACCCATTTGTTCCCAATAGCTCTACGTCCTCTGGGTAAGTCAACTAAGTCCCAGACTTGGTTAACTTTCATGGATTCTAACTCCTCTTGCATCGCTTCCATCCATTTGTCTTTTAGCAGGGCAAGATACGGCATGTTTGAAAGTAGCAGGCTCGTCATCTTCTTGTAGTAAAGTCATAAATGTTTGCAGAAATTCATCCTCAAATCTTAGAGGAGCCAACCTTGTACGACTACTACGTCGTATTTGAGATTCTTCAAGTCCTTGTTGACTCGAAATTAGATCAATTCTAATATCACCCCCACTTGGAATGTCGTTAGAATTGCTCCCACTAGGATCATTATTCCCGTATGGAATAGGATAATCGTCATTCGTACAATCCATTGGTGAAGGTTGAAACGTATTTTCGTTTTCACCAAGAATTCTCCCACTCGAATGAGGTAATCCTTCTTTATCATAAATCTCAAATTGAGATAAGTCCTGACTTATCTCGCCTTGTCTTGGAAACTCGTTTTCCAAGAAAGTGACATCCCTCGACTCAAACTCAATTAGCCCACCATTGTCTTCCTGACTAACAAAAACATAACCTTTGGAGTTTTCTGCGTATCGTATAAAGATACATTTCCTTCCCCTTGGCCCAAGTTTGCCATACTTATGGGAGGAAATATGTGAGTAGGATGCACTACCCCAAGGTTTCAAAATGTTTAAGTCAGGAGACCTTTGGTTCCACAACTCATAAGGAGTGGAGCTAACTGATTTCGAGGGTACGCGGTTAAAAATGAAAGCGGCCATCAATAATGCATCACCCCAAAAGGTGATTGGCAAGTTAGCTTGCTCCATCATTGAACGGACCATTTCCATTAAAGTCCTATTTCTCCTTTCTGCAACACCGTTTTGTTGAGGAGTATAAGGCATAGTTACCTGATGTACTATGCCTTTTTCATCACAAAGTTCCTTAAAACTTGTTGATTGATATTCACCGTCCCTATCGGTTTGCACGACCTTAATCTTGCGATCTAATTGATTCTCCACTAAACTCATATAGTTTTTAAAGCAGGTTTAGTGCTTCACTTTTGTGGGATATCAAATAGATATGACCGAATCGGGTGAAATCATCAATAAAAGTGATGAAATAGGACTTCCCGCGTCTTGTCTTGACATTCATCGGACCACATATGTCCGAATGGATAAGCTGTATTGGAACCTTAGCCCTTGTGCCGGTTCCAAACGGCTTGCGACAAGATTTCCTCACAAGGCAATGTTCGCAGGTCGACATTTCGACCTTTGAAACATTGGATAGAAGACCACGTTTGGCAAGTCTATCCATACGCGTTGGTCCAATATGACCAAGCCTTGCATGCCAACAAATTATATTAGACTCATTAGTCAAAGAATTTGTCACAAGGAAATTTTCATTACATGAGGAATCATACATTGTACTTATTACAATAAATCCTTTGAAAACATACCCTGTGCCAATTAAGGAATTATTACAAAATAGGTCCATATTACAATCATGAAGGAACCAACTATAACCAAGACCCATTAAATTGACCACAGTTTTAATATTCCTTTGAGTATATGGAATGAAGAGAACATCATGAAGTAGGAGAGTGCGGTCGTTGTGCAAGACTAGCTTGCGAGTCCCAACGCCTTTCACTTCAACACGTGTGTTGTTTCCTACATTGATCCACTTCATTCCTTAGGGTATCCGGTGATACTCCACGAAGGACCGTTTGTCCCTTGCTATGTGGTCGGTGGCACCTCGTCACCTCCACTCGTACACGAACGAGCATAGTGACCGAGCTTGTTGCACTTGAAGCACTTGATCCTCTTCAAGTCTTTCTTCTTGTGCCATTTCTTGTGCCCACCCTTATGTTTGGGTTTCTTGGTAGACTCAGGTTGCTTATTACGTTCATTACTGAACTTTGAACGATCTTTCTGTTTCTTTCCCCCGTGTGAGGAACTAGCAACCATGTGCACTTCTGCACTTGGCTTGGCAGCCGCAAGCCGCTCTTCCTCTAATTCGAGGTGCTTAGAAACATCGAATGCTCTCATTGTGGGTGAGATGCATCTTCATTTGGTCCCACCCATTTGGTAGGGAACGTATGACTGCTTGGATTTGTTGCTCATCAGTGAGCACATGACCTGTGTCCTTTAACTCCGAGATAAGATTCGCCATATGTCGCAGATGTTTCCCCATGGAATGATCTGGACGTTTCTTATATGAATCGAACCTTATAGTTGAGGCGCGAAGTTTGGACACCGATGTGCCACCGAACTTCTCTTCTATCTTGGACCATATGTCCATGGCTAGGTCATGTTCTCGGAAGATGCGCATTATGTCATCAGCCATACTGCTTAATAACGTAATGCGTGCTATCTTGTTCTTCCGAGACCAAGCATCAAAAGCTTCCTTGTCTCGTCTGTGTTGGACCGTAGTGCCCAACTCGGGTTCAATCATTACGTTCTTTAGAGTTTCGAGCGCTTCTTGCTCCTCTAAAACGTATTGTATTTTGATGGACCAAAGTTTGTAATTATCGCCGTTGAGTTTTTCACCTCTGTTTAACTCAGCAACGATATTCTTTGAAGCGGAAGACATTTTACTTTTAAAATGCTGCAAAAGACACAAAACCAAAGGTTTGATCAAAAACATTGCATTGAAAATTCTTAAAATATAATTCCCATTTGAAGTGATAATAGAATATCCCATTTGGATAGTTTTAATTTCAACTCCCACTTGGAATGATATTTATAATTTGATAAGTTACTTTCGAAAAATATTGAAGATGTTACTCTAGAATCGGAAAGGTCACTACGTTTCCAATCACCATCTAGAGTAACTTTCAATATTTCTCCCTCACTTTATCAAATGTTAGTACTCTTATAGTACATTGCAGCGGAAAAGCGTTTTTGAAAACGTATTTTTCAAAACGTATGAAAACGTATTTTTCAAAAAGAATGTATATTTCAACTTAATACCCTTATGATACTAGTGAAATATTCGGCACTTCCTGACCATTTGCCGGGAATGAGTCGTAGCTGTGCCAAGGTCGGATCCCCCTTTTGGGGATTTTTCTGCAAACTATTGTCGCCGGCTCCCGTATGGATCCAGGCGTTTCCCCCTGTATGAGAGAATTTTGGCGCAGACGACTGTCGTTTGGCCCCGTATGGGCTAGTCGGCACATTCGTGTTCGACCAATGCCTTTTGTCGAATTGGTCGACCAAAACACCTGAATTGGTCGACCAATGCTAATGGTCTGAAACTTCTCCCGGCCAGGGCCTCTGCCCTGGCCGAGGCTGGCCAAGGGCCGGCCAGGGCCTCTGCCCTGGCCGAGGCCGGCCAGGCCGGCCAGGCCCCGGCAGTGGCCAGGGCGCTGGCCCTGGCCACTGCCAGGGCCGGCCAGGCCCTGGCCGAGGCCAGGGCACCGGCCCTGGCCTCTGCCAGGGCCGGCCAGGACTTGGCCACTGCCAGGGCCGGCCAGGCCGACCCCTGGCCTTGGCCGAGGCCGGCCAGGGCCCCTTGGCCCTGGCCTGGCCTCGGCCTGGCCTGGCCTTGGCCATGGCCAGGGCCCCCTGGCCTTGGCCGGGGCCGGCCAGGTCCAGCCATGGCCGGCCATGGCCATGGCCGGCCATTGCCAGGCCATGGCTATATGGCCATGGCCGGCTATTGCCCATATGGCCATGGCCGGCCACCCCCTTATATGGGGTTGCCGCACACCCCGCCGGAGGGGTGGCCGTGGTGGTTATTGGTCGTAGCCAAGCCCCTCCGCATGGGAAGGGGGGTGCGTTGCCTTCATAGCCCATTTGGCCATGGTGATCATGCACCAAAAGTCATCTTCTCCAATGTAGATAACTACCATCATCTTCCTCGATGAAGCACTCGTTCGTCGATGAAGCACCTGTTCGTCAAGAAAGTAGTTATTTTCTAATGGCCGTGTGCCAAAAATGAAAAATAACACACTTTAAAGTTCGTAAACTACGCGCTCCACATGAAGAGAGTTCACATTCCCTATGAATGGAGACTCAGCATCCATGAAAAGAGCGAGCTTGACGATGTGAACGGTCAGTTCTTCCCGTCACGGAGAGTTCCTACCATATCCGTAATGGTAAGAGACCCTAACGTTAAAAGAACAACCGCTGCGTTCTCTCCGTCACGAAGCGTTCCTACCATATCCGTAATGGTAGGATACCCATTCGTGAAAAAGACAACGCCTCGTTCATCGGTTCGACGGGACGGCGGTTTGACCGGGGCGAACCCATATGGCTCTGATACCAATGTAGGATCCTGTCAAAACAACGTTAGGATCAATAAATGAAGTCGAGACTTACGCTTGCGTACGCGGCACGGTAATCTCGGAACTTCGCCCTCGGATTCGCCACAACGGTCGATACTTCGTCACGGAGGATCGAAGCAGAGTTTCACCACCTAAATCTCTAACTAGAAGAGGATTTTAATGGAAGGGAGAAGAAGAACATAAGATGCCTTATGCAAACTTATGGCATGGAAAGTGTGAATGAATGCCTTACCCTTGGGTCCTATTTATAGGCTTTAGGGGTGGTTATTGTAGGAAATAACCAATTATAAGCTTATTAGCCTATATTAGCACATTCATTTATCTTCTTCTTTATCCACTTATCAAGTGCCATTTTGCACTTATAAAGTGGCTTTTTCCACTTATCGAGTGGTCCTTTTCACACGAGAAAATGTTCCCTTCGCGCACGCCTTCGTGCACGCGACATCTGAGGTCAGTATACCCTCATACATCCCCTCATGGGTGTATTTATGTCGTCCATATCCAACACTTCTGCCTCAATTGCTTCGTGCATGTACGGCTTAGGAATAGAAAATCAGGGTTATAAGAGTCATCTTAAGTCATGGCCATTCGATCTGATTAATAATGAATCGAACGCCCCTGATTCAATTTTGCATCAGCCGCACAAAGATCTGTCAGACATCAGACCCAATGTGGTTAGACGTCTGATGAAAGCTTGGCTGATTTGAAAACTTGCACCATCAGACATATGGTTCAGTGTGGTCAGATGTCTGATAAAATTGACTGCAGACTGCAGAATTTCCCGAGAGTTGTGAGAAATTACGTCTTGTGCCATTCAGCCGTCTAAAGGCACCCAGTCTTTAGTCTAATTCTTCAGTCAGGCGTCTGTTCATACAACATCAGGTCTTTGGTGTGTCTGTCTGTCTGATACGGCCAGAACGGTCCTACTAGTGACAACAAAAATTTCAAGATTGAGTTTAAAGCATAAACTTCAACAAAATGTTGCGACCAATTAGTTGCAACAAATGTCGTAGCGCTTTGCCAACAAAAGATTGGTTGTCACTTTAGCAAATTAGTTTCTTTTATTTCTTAACAATTTTTCCATCATATAATTTTTAGTCAAAATTATTCTGCCACATCAGGCGTAACCATCATTTTTTTAATATTTAATATTTTTTAATATTTACAAAAAATAATGCATCAAATATTTTGTGACAAACAATGGGATTAATGCTTATTTTCAGCATTTGTTGAATTTCCATCGTAGCAAACCAAACAGCTCTTAAATGCCGGTCCACTTGCCGTTTTGAAATGATATGTTGGTATCCAAACACTGAAAATAAAAATCAACCATCAATATTTGTTACTGCAGCTCTATTTCCCAGCAACATCACCAAAATTTAACTTCACTTCAGCAACACATGAATTTTTAGAAATCAATGTCAAACTACTTAAATTCAGCCATTATTTCTAATCTGAAAGATATGCAAATGTAATCCACCCATTTATATTGCTCTTCACTCCCAGGGACAAATGATTTAGTCACCAAGGGGCCAAGCCATGCAATGATCTTCTGAATGTTTTTTTTTTAAATATGCTCTTCTAGAGAGGGTGTTCGGGAGCTTGAGGAATTTCTCTTTCAATCTGACACAAGTCTTGCAATGTAAGACTACAACGTGCCTCTTCTTTCTCCACTTGACGTTGGCCCACGAGCGGGTATATCTAACTTCCTATAAAATTGGCCACCTTGGGCATCTCTCCAATTAGATTGCTGGGTCAGCCAATCTAATCAATAGCACCACATCTCTTTAAAGTACGTAACAACCAAGTAGAGGTTATAGGCTTTTAGAGGCTCCAATAAGCTATCTATTCCTCTCTAAATGCCATAAGTATGGCAAAGACAGGGAGCACCGTAGATGTGTTTGTAGGAAAGAATGATGTATGAGAGGTGGACAAGGACTACTAAACAGGTGCCACCCTAAGTTCCTGTGCACCCTGCTCTCACCCATACACACGCACCCACAGAGGTGGACAATGATTACTGCTCAGGTGCCACGAGGGGGTTTGTTATCTTTTTTTTGCGTTCGTGAGGGAGAGAGAGAGAGGGAGAGAGTGTGTGTGTTTTCTTTTTTGGGTTTTTTTGGGGGTTTTGGGTATCAGGAAGGTCCGAATCATCAAGAATTCTTTGGATTGGTGAGGAAATTTCGGAAGTTCTAGGATATGACTTAGTACATACCTCTAACCACCACCGCCCCCCAGATGAGGTGGCATGTTCATCTTTTAAGACTTTTGTAACGACCGGTTTCCATCTATGTTTTTGACTATTATATATATATTGGTTGTTCTCTCCTTTGTGTGTTTTCCTCTGTTGGACGTTTTTCTTCAGTTCTTTCTGATCTTCTTCCTTGATGAACTTCATCTTAACTGTATCTTAGAGCTAGAGCGATCCTAGAAGCCGTAGGAATCTTCTCGAAGCTTCGCGCTTCAAATCGGCACTTTCTGTGCATCTTAGTTGGTTCAAGAAGGGGAACCAACCGACTAGATTGCAATCTAGTCGGTCGGCAACCCTTCAGGAATCGACTAGTTCACATTGTATAATTTCAGCTAAGTTACTGTTTACGTTTAGTCGGTCTAAGCACATTCTTCGACCGACTAGTTGCCAAACTAGTCGGTTAGAACTTGTACTCAGACCGACTAATTCTGAGTTCTTCTGAACAGCCGAGTTACGTTTGTAGTTAGTCGGTCAAAGAACATCTACCGACCGACTAGTTCCCAAACTAGTCGGTTAGAGTTCCTTCTCTGACCGACTAACTCTCAGTACTTAATATCTATCTAATTTTACCCTTAGTCGGTCAATGAACATTCACTGACCGACTAGTTTCCAAACTAGTCGGTTGACGGACCTTCACAGACCGACTAAATCTGTCTACCATGTGTCGACCCTGTTCACTGTTGCCTTTTAGTCGGTTTCAGTTGGACGACCGATCGACTAGTTCCCAAACTAGTCGGTCGACCACTCTTCACTGACCAACTAGTTTGCCCAGTAACCATAGGTTAAGTCGTAGCCGCCGCACCCATTCTTTATTTAAACCCTCGATCTTTTCTATTCTTCCTTCATATTTTCTAGCCGACGTTTCTTCTCCATCATTCCCCAACCTTCCTCTTGCCTTCCCTCATCCTCACGTGCTTCATCTCACCTTCCATTGCGCCGGCACCACCCCGTAGGCCGCCGGCCGACCCCGAAAACCCTAAATTCTCTTTTTCTCCAGATTTTCCCCACAATCTCCCATCTCCAGATCTGTTGTCTAGCCGCTGCGAGGAATTCTTTTCAACAGTATTTCTTCGGGATCGCTTCTTCCGTTGACGTGCTAGATCCGATTTGACGACGGCAATCCGGAATCCAGCGAGATCTTCTCCTACCTGCAGATCCGTAGGCGTCTCGATCTTCGCTTCGTAAACGGTTAGTGATCTACCCTTAATTTCCCTAAACCCACACTGTAAATTAGACAAACCCTAATTAAAAATGGATTACTAGACGTTATAGGATTCCAATGCAATTCGGATTAGAACCCTCAAATCTGATTTTCTGTTTTGCCATAACAGCGAACCCAAATCCCCGTAGAATAGCGATCTTGACTCGACGATCAACAACCTCGGTACCAGGCAAGTGAAACTTGCCAACCTTGTTTTAGGCCATGTTTTAGGCCATTACTTTGTTTTAGCGTGAAAGAGACTAGACCGTGAAATGATAGCGGTCTAAGCGCAAATTCAAATTCTAGCTTGACAACGAAGCTAGAATTGCCCTTGTCATGTCATGTCATGCATTGCCTATCATGTTTGATTTCTTTAACGGTACGCAAATTTCTATTCGAATATTTGTCATGTGCATCCATTTTACATGTCATCTGTTTGCATGTTGCATCGTAGCACACGCTACAAATCCTTGTACAAATCCATGTTTTCGGCTAGACACCCGCTATGCCGGCATAACCCTACGCCATACTTGTTAAAACACTTCCTGGCTTGTGATCCAGAAGCGAGCATTCCATGTTCGGAGGTAAAGCACTGGCACGATACACGTGGATGGGTAGGGATAAACGGTCACTTGAGCGTAAGAGTTGGCCCGTACAGCCACTCTAGCCAAAGGGCGGAATCTCTGTGCACGACGTGCTTACATACTTGTACTTGTCCTTGTGAATGTTAAATTGTTCCATGCCATGTTAAACGTTTCCATGCCATGTTTTACCTGCCATGCTATAAATCATGCCATGTCATAAACTGCTGTTACTTTACTTGTTGTTCTCATTGCATAAAATGTCATGTCATACTATACTCTAGAACTACTAGGTTGTTTCTACTTTCCTTTAGTTTCCTTGCACAAAGTCTTGTAGACTTTGCTGACATGTGCCCCTTCTCTTTGGGTGACGTATGTTAGTTGCTGAGCCAGAGATTGCTATTGAGGGCGACGAGTTTGTGGAGTTCGTGCCCGATTCTGTTGCTGACGTGGAGTATGAGAACACCGATGACCAGTCCTAGTGTTCCTTCGCAGTCCTTTATTTAGTTGTTGTTATTTGTCGGTGAGTAGCACCGTTTGTTGTTAGTTTCTTTGTTGGCCATCCTGGGCCTTTTCTTTTAGACTCTTTTTGTTTGCCTGGTGGCATTTCTGCGGTTGTTGAATCTTATCGGGACATTGAGATTATAATTTAATATTATCCGTCTCTTTCTATTATTGTTATCGTTGATCCGTGTCACATTACAGGGACCTGCATGTATATTCCAGATGCTTTACAGGCTGGAGCCTCACAGCTCCAAGCCTGATCGGGCCTCGTCTCGCCTTGCCTCCATTTTAGGGAAGCGGGTCGTGACAGGTTTCTTTGGTGGCCCATGCATGTCCTCTTCTTTGTAATTGTGACTTAAACAGAACACGATAAGAATTATAGAATGTCAGATAAACAATTTCAACACCCGAGTTATAAGGCTAAGAGTCTAATTGTTTCGTTTTCTGTGTCATTAGATGGCGGGAAGATGGAATACCCGTGATGGTGGTGGTGTGCCCCCTCGTGTTGAGGAGCCGGACCGAGAGCCCACCAACGGGGAGATTATGCGGATGATGCATCAGATGATGCAGGTGCAGCAGGGGATGCTGCAGAATGCCCGGAATATTCCGCCTGCTCGAGCAGCGCAGCCTGTGCAGAATGTCCCTCGCTTTGAGCCAGGAGCGAAGCAGTTTCGGGAGTTGGGCCCTGCTTACTTCGATGGGACCGAAGGACCTCTAACTACTGATGAGTGGACCAGGAACATGGAGGACAACTTGAAGATGTCGAAGGTCGACCCGACTGGATGGGTTGACTTGGCGAATAGACAGCTTAAGGATAATGCTCGTAATTGGTGGGATGCCGAGGAGGAGATGCTTGAGGAGCCGATATCTTGGGCTACCTTCAAGTCCAGATTCGATGAGGAGTACTTTTCGAAGGCTGCCAGGAGGGAGATGACGCAGCGCTTCATCGACCTGAAGCAGGGGAGCTTGACGGTGGACCAGTACCACCAGGAGTTCACCAGGCTGAGTCGTTTCGCACCGAAGATGGTGCAGGATGTTGATGAGAGAGCCCAGAGGTTTCTGCAAGGGCTTTCTTTGGATCTTCAAAGCTTTGTGACTTCTTCTGATTTGGAGTCCTATCAGAAGGTGCTGGTTGCAGCGAAGAGGCAGGAGCAGATCGTGAACCAGAAGAGAGGATGTGCTTCTGGAGCTGGGAAGAGGCCTGTGGAGCATGCCAGGGCAGTGATGAGACCAGGGTTCAGGCCCAATCAGCCGGTACAGTTCAAGAGGCCCAGAGGACCTCCTACTCTGAAGACTTGCCATTTCTGTGGCAAGACTGGGCATGTCAAGGATCAATGCCGGAAGATGTTGGGATAGTGCTTGGTTTGTGGTGATCCTGCGCATACCATGAAGGACTGCCCGAAGTCCAAGAAGCCGTGGAAGGGACCTGTTGCAGCTCAGCCGTTACAGCAGAGGGCGCCTGTGCCTGCTGGACGTGGAGTGCCTCTCGTTCCGCAGAGGCAGGCTGTTCAGCCAAGGAGGCAGGCTTTCCTGATGACTACAGTTGAGGTTGAGACTGAGGATGAGGTTATTGCAGGTAACTCTCAACCCAGTTGTTCTTTTCTTAGTTAGTCTTGTTTGTTGGAATTTGTTTGGTTGTTTGTTATGCATGCTAAAATAGAATTTGATTGTTAGACTATCTGTTAGGTGTGATTTTGGTTTGCACATTTTCTGCACGAGTCCTCTTCGATTCTGGTGCATCGATGCGCATTATTTCCCGGAGCTTCGTGGAGAAGCATTCCTTGTCGACTTCATCTCTTCCCAAGAGTTGGAATATCGTTATAGGAAATGGCGTGGTCTCGGTGCATCGTGGTTGCAATTCTTGCCCTTTGGTGGTCTGTGGACATGAGCTCTACGCCGATTTCATCGTCCACGACATCATCAACTATGATGCCGTCCTCAGGATGGACTGGCTTGGGAGCTTCTATGCCACGATCGATTGTCGGAGGAAGAAGGTGGTGTAACAACCCTAGGGTGCAAATACTAAATTGGCCCTAGACTCCTTGAATGTGTACATGCTAGCCCATGGAATAGAGAGATTTGCACTTTGCCCTTAGATTTCTCATTTGTACCCAAATGGGGGTAGCATTGCAAAAAGTGGGCTTAAAGGCAAATTTCACTAAGTCAAGGGGGTTTTGTGCAAAAAGAGAAGTGAGATATTTGTAATGACAAACTTGTAATAAATTGGAGGGCCATGATAAAAAAAGAAAAAAAAGAAAAAAAGGAAAATGAATAATGGCAAACTTGTAAATAATGAAAAGCCTAAGAGATAACTTCTTCATTAATGCATACTCCACATCCTTCTACACTCTTCTCCCCATTTCTTCTCCCTTCTACACACTTCAAACATTTATCCCCCTCATCTCTTCATGTGTGGCCGAAATTAGAAAAAAAACAAGAAAAAAAAAGGAAAAACAGAAGAAGAGAAAAGAAAAAGAGAAGGAGAAGAAGAAGAAGAGGAAGAAGAAAAGGAGGAGGAGAAAGCTAATCTCCATTGAACCCTAGGGATTTCTTGGAGCTCTAAGGAGGTAAGAACTCCTCATCTCACCCTCTAGTTATAGATGATAGAAAAAGCTTGAATGTTTAAGTTTTTGTTGAAAATTGGGAAGAGTATTGTAGAACTAGGATTTTTGTTGCATGCATGATATTTTGCTGAATCTTTGATTAAGTGCTGGGAATAATTGGCTATTAGGAATGCCTTGGAAATTTTATATGTTGTGTAATTTGTAGTTATGAACAACTTTCATGTTCACAACCTTTTCTAATTAGAACTGGAAGTTGGGGTAAAAATTCGAATTGTGCAACATGCCAGGAATTCTGTCAAGCTGTACACACTTCAGTAAAATGAGCATAACTACATGCATGCTCTATGGATTTTATTGATTTTGGTCTTGTTGGAAATCTAACAAGTTTTTCTCATAGTACTTTTCGGTTCTTTTGTTGAAATTCTGGCTAGAACATGCCCAAACTTGGCTTTGAACACAGACCCAAGAATCTGTCTGAAAAACAGATTAGACATACTTCACCAATTAATTCACCATAAATCACACACTTAATATTTTCCCATGAAATGTTATCTGTAGATCCATAATTGATATATATTCAACTTTCATTTATAAAGTTTTTTCAAATTCACAAGATAAATGGGCTAAAAATGCTATCTTTGTAGCTGATTTTGCAATTTCAGTATGCTGAATGGTGTTGGGTGAAGTTGGAAGTGTGTGAAAGTGCTAATGTTTCACTCCAAGATACATGAATGAAGTTGATACATGTATGTAAGTTTAATTATGCTATTGGTTACAAAGAAAATTGATGGTATAATCCTCTTCTTGACGTGACGCTTGTTATACGTTGTTAAAATGCCCAATATCATTAACATGGTTGCAAGTGTTTGTCTATGGAGATGCTATTTTATGTTTAGATGTTTATAAATATGGTTTATGGAGAATGCAAGTTTATTGTGAACATCTCGATGAAAAGAATGAATTTGGACATCATTTACATACTTCATTTTACATGCTCAATACCCTAGGATTAATGATTAGCTAAAAAATAACCTAGGGATATCTTGTTCCACTCGAAGTGGGTGAGGACCCTAGGAGGGTCGGGGGAAACCACGGTAACGCGTGGGCATGCGGGGATGGACTGCTGGGTTGTGGACCACTCCTGACGGCCCTCAGTGGCGGCGAGTTGGTGCGGTTGTGGTTGAGTTGGTTGTGTTGGTGAACAGCTTCTTTTGTAAGAGCTTGTCTCGGGAAGTCGTAGCATTCCACCCACCTTACCGGGTGAGGTCCAGTCCCCGATGACTGACCCATTACTGAGGTTTCAAATTCATGCATGAAAACTAACATATGAAGAAAAAAACAGTAACCCTGGAATGTGATGCATTTTCCTTGTTGTGCTTCTTCTGTTGTGCACTATGATTAGAGTAGTAAAGTTGTGGAGTTCCTACTGGGCACGATGTGACGTGTCCCTTCCCCCCACAGGTATAGGTACTAGTTCTCAAGCGACGGTTCCGGGAGTGGAGACCCCAGAGAACAGCTCGTCTCAGCAGGGTCCGCAGAGTCTGTAGTTAGTGTGGGTTTATGGTGTAGCTTGGGGTGAGTGTGGGGTGGTAGCGGTGTTTTGTACCCCTGTTCCCTTTGTACCCCGTAGGGTTGTGTTGTACTTTTGGGAGCTTCAGCTGTTTGGGGTTGTGCAGTGGACTTGTACGGTACTAGTACATATGTATGGTGCTCTGTGCCGTCTGGGTGTTTTGATTGTAGTACTTTAATTTGCTGCCTATGTTGTGGTACCTTGTACTTTCTTTTGTGTTGGAGCTGTACTGTTCTGTTTTTTTTCCAGTTCGTACTCTACTACCTGTGTTTCCTCAGCGGTTGCAGTGGCCTGCGAGTCATATAGTTTACATATTAGCGCTGGGTATTCCTAATACCGCGGCTTGTCACGCCAATCCTCTTTATTTGGGGTAGCGGGGCGTGACAGGTTTTGTGGTGGCCCATGCAGGTCAGCGCACACTGCGATACGTGTAAAGGAAATACAGGTAAGGCTCCAACATGTCAGTACATGGTACTAATGCATTTGTTCTGTTTCTCACCTGCAGATGGAAGGTGGGAACGGGACTTCAGGCGGGACCGGAGCTTCTGGCGGTGGGATGGGTCCAGTTGGCGATGGGCATTCTTTAGATGATAGGACCTCAAAGTCGGCCCTGATGGCTAAGGTTCTGATGGGTATTTTAGAGCACATGGGTCAGATGGAGGAGAGGGCAGCGGTGCCAAAGCCGCCGAGCTATAAGGAGTTTAGGACGCTGCGTCCACGATATTTCTCAGGCAGGGAGAGTAGCCTCGAGGTGGATGAGTGGCTACGGCATACGGAGGATGATCTGACGATGTGTCGGTTTCCCCGAGACGGTTGGGTGGAGTTGGTGAGGCGCCAGTTGACCCATCAGGCCAGAGACTGGTGGGAAGCCTAGGAGAGGAGATTGAAGGGGAATATTGCTTGGGAGACCTTTCGGGAGTTGTTTGAGGCCAAGTTCCTTCCGGAGGCGGCGAAGGACTAGTTGAGGCAGAGATTCGAGCAGCTGACTCAGAGTAGGAGGACAGTGGATGAGTACGACGCAGAGTTCTCCTTACTGAGCAAGTATGCGCCCGAGCTTGTAGTGACAGACGCCACTAGAGCCAGGCGCTTTCGCATGGGATTAGACGTGGAGTTTCGGGCGGCCATGTCCACTCAGGAGTTGTTGACTTAGGAGGCCGTGCTGCGGGTAGCTAGACAGCATGAGACCCACCTACGGAGTCTGGGGAGGCCATCAGCTAGTGACAGACGACTGGCCACTCAGCAGAGGACCACCCCTGGCCCAGTTCAGCAGGTGACATTCAAACGATCGGGGGCTCCACCTTTGGCACAGAAGGGGCCTTCATGCTACAGATGCGGGAAGCCGGGGCATGTGCAGCGAGACTGTCGAGTATCGAGTGCCAGGTGTTACACGTGTGGTGAGCCGGGCCACATCAGCAGATTTTGCCCACGGTCGGGTCTTGCTCCAGCACCACCAGCATCGGCAGCAGTCCGGCCCGTACCGCAGAGACCTCTCCCACCACCGCCGCAGCAGCTTGCCCTTCCGGCACCGCCAGGACCGAGACCGACTGCACCGAGAGGACCCCCTCCACCTCCTCAGCAGCGACGAGGGTATCAGGGTGCAGCTCCTCTACCTAGGAGACATCAGTATACTATGACTCCAGTAGGGACTTCGGAGGATGCTAGTCGGGTGATCACTGGTATGAGTCTTGCCCCTCTGCAGTCTATTTAATTTTAGCCCCTGTTGTTTTATTTAGCTAGTTGGCTGAGTTTATTGTTGTGATACTTATGTATTGTTAGAGTAGCCTCCTACCCTGCCTGGTCTCTATTTGACTCTGGAGCGTCACATTGTTTTCTGTCTAAGAAGTTTGTGACACAGCACTCCATAATAGTTGACACCTTTGCTGCTAGCTGGAATGTTCACACTGGGAATGGGGTCATTTGTAGTGTTTCTGGGATACAGAACTGCCCAGTTGAGATCGGGGGGCGGGAGTTGTATGCAGACTTCTTAGTGATTGAGTTGCCTGACTATGAAGCAGTGTTTGGTATGGATTGGTTAGGAAAGTTTCATGCTAATATAGACTGTAGAATGAGGAGGGTAGTTTTCCGGATCCCTGACCATCCAGAGTTCGAGTTTTGGGATGGTAGTAGTGAACTTGAGCCTTTGAAGTTTCGAGCGACGGTTGTGGAGTATTTGGATATGGAAGCCGAGCCAGTGTTACCAAGGGTTGTTGAAGAATTTCCTGACATCTTTCCAGATGATATCTTTGGATTACCCCCAGATAGGTCCCTGGAGTTTACTATTGATCTGATTCCAGGCACCCAACCTATAGCGAAGGCTCCATACCGAATTGCCCCACCAGAGTTAGTGGAGCTTCGCAATCAGTTGACTGATTTATCAGATAAGGGATTGATTCGCCCAAGTGTGTCACCGTGGGGAGCGCCAGTGTTGCTTGTAAACAAGAAAGATGGATCACGGAGGATGTGCATCGATTATCGGGAATTGAATAAGGTGACGGTGAAGGATAAGTATCCCCTTCCCCGAATCGATGATATCTTTGATCAGCTTGGTGGATCCCGGGTGTATTCAAAACTGGACTTGAGAAGTGGGTATTACCAAGTGAAGGTGCGGGAATCTGATGTTCCGAAGACCGCATTTCGGACTCGATACGGTCACTACGAGTTTTTGGTGATGCCTTTTGGAGTGACGAATGCCCCAGCTACTTTTATGAGGCTGATGAATCAGGTCTTCTTCGAATATTTAGATAAGTTTATGGTGGTATTTATCGATGACATCCTGGTTTACTCGAAAAATGAGGATGAACATGCTGAGCATCTGCGGATAGTTTTGAATACTCTCCGGCAGCACCGTCTCTATGCCAAGTTCAGCAAGTGCCAATTTTGGTTGACCAAGGTTGCATTTCTTGGGCACATAGTCTCTGGGGATGGAGTGTCTATTGATCCTGAGAAGGTTGCTGCAGTAGAAAGTTGGCCTATACCTCGGACACTCACGAAGATTCGAAGCTTTTTGGGGTTGGCTGGATACTATCGGAAGTTCATTAAGGATTTCTCGAAGATTGCCTCGCCTTTGACTCATCTAACGAAGAAGGATGTTGCGTATGTCTGGTCGGAGGATTGCCAGCGTGCGTTTGATGAGCTGAAGCATCGTTTGACCACTGCCCCTATTTTAACCATCCCCGACCGTTCAGGTGGTTTTGAAGTTTTCTGCGATGCGTCTGGGAGAGGGCTAGGCTGTGTCCTTCATCAGCATGGACGAGTTGTAGCATATGCTTCCAGACTATTGAAGTAGCATGACCTGAACTATCCCACTCATGACCTGGAATTAGCAGCAGTGATATTGGCCTTGAAACTGTGGAGACATTTCCTGCTAGGTGAGCATGTGAAAATATACACCGACCATAAGAGTCTGAAGTACGTGTTCACTCAGAAGGAGCTTAATATGAGGCAGCGTCGATGGTTGGAATTAATGGCTGAGTACGATGTCGACCTGCAATACCATCCTGGGAAGGTGAACGTGGTGCCAGATGCTCTTAGCCGATTGCCTGCCGTGATGAGGTTAACTTCCCAGCCGTAACTTTGATGGGCAATCCGACAGATGGAAATAGAGGTTGTACTCCCAGGAGAGAAGACTGTTATTGGGACTATAGATTCAATCTGATTTGGTGAACAGGATCAAGGCAGACCAATCAGGAGATGCTAAGTTGAAGAGGATTCGAGAGCAGGTGGAAGCTGGACTTCGGACCGATTTCCGTGTTCACGAAGATGGATCGTTGAGATTTGGGAGCCGGGTTTGTGTGCCGAGTGGCGATGTTCGGGAAGAATTATTGAAGGAGGCACACAGTTCCTCGTATTCTATCCATCCTGGAGGAACCAAGATGTACCGTGATCTGAAGCAATACTATTGGTGGTCTGGAATGAAGAAGAGTGTAGCCAAGAGTGTGGTGTCCTATTTGGTCTGCCAGCAGGTAAAGGCTGAACACCAGAGAACTGCGGGATTGTTACAGCCTCTCCCTATTCCAGAATGGAACTGGGAACATGTGACCATGGACTTTGTGACCGGTCTACCTCGGACCCCTAGTGGTAATGATGCAATTTGGGTCATTATTGATCGATTGACCAAGTCGGTGCATTTTATTCCGTTCCGAGTTGGAGAGTCCACAGAAATTTTGGCTAAGAGATACCTAGAGGAGATTGTGAGACTGCATGGAGTTCCTGTGAGTATAATATCCGACAGAGATAGCAGATTCACTTCTCATTTTTGGAAGAGCTTACAGGCTAGTTTGGGGACGCGTCTAAATTTCAGTACTGCGTATTATCCTCAGACTGATGGGCAGTCGGAAAGGACCATTCAGATTCTTGAAGATATGCTACGAGCATGTATGCTTGATTTCAAGGGATCGTGGGAGGACCATCTACATCTGGTTGAGTTTGCATACAATAATAGCTACCAGACAAGTATTGGTATGGCTCCCTTCACAGCTCTGTATGGAAGGCAATGTAGGTCCCCATTAAGTTGGGATGATATTGGAGATAGAGAGTTTTTGGGACCCGACTTGGTGGCAGCAACAACGGATGTGGTACGGACCGTCAGAGAGAATCTGCGGGTCGCACAGGACCGATATAAGCATTGGGCTGATACAAAGCGGCGACCCTTGGAATTTCAGCCAGGAGATTATGTGTTCCTAAAGATCTCACTGATTCGTGGAACTATCCGGTTTGGCAAGCGTGGGAAGCTGAGTCCTAGATACATCGGCCCATTCGAGATCTCTGCCAAGGTCGGTGAGGTTGCATATCGGCTGGTATTGCCGCCGTCACTCGAAGGTGTGCATAACGTGTTCCATGTGTCTCAACTTAGAGGATACGTGGGAGATCCCAATCATGTCGTAGACTTCTTAGAGATAGAAGTACGACCAGATCTCACTTACGAGCAGCACCCAGTGGCTATTTTGGACCGGAGACAGAAGACGCTGAAGAAGAAGACCATTGACTTGGTGCGAGTCATGTGGCAACAAGAGTCTCCGGGGGAGTCAACGTGGGAGCGAGAAGATGAAATGTTTGAGAAGTACCCATATCTGTTTGAACAATAACTGTTGCATCTTATATTTTCAGCAGTTGTTGGTTGATGTATGGAAATATCTGCTCTCCTAATTTTGGTGAATTTCCGAGGACGGAAATTTTTCTAAGGAGGGTAGTGTGTAACAACCCTAGGGTGCAAATACTAAATTGGCCCTAGACTCCTTGTATTTGCACATGCTAGCCCATGGAATAGAGAGATTTGCACTTTGCCCTTAGATTTCTCATTTGTACCCAAATGGGGGTAGCATTGCAAAAAGTGGGCATAAAGGCAAATTTCACTAAGTCAAGTGGTTTTTGTGCAAAAAGAGAAGTGAGATATTTGTAATGGCAAACTTGTAATAAATTGGAGGGCCATGATAAAAAAAGAAGAAAAAAGAAAAAAAAGGAAAATGAATAATTGCAAACTTGTAAATAATGAAAAGCCTAAGAGATAACTTCTGCATTAATGCATACTCCACATCCTTCTACACTTTTCTCCCCATTTCTTCTCCCTTCTACACATTTCAAACATTTATCCCCCTCATCTCTTCATGTGTGGCCGAAATTAGAAAAAAAAACAAGAAAAAAAAGGAAAAAGAGAAGAAGAGAAAAGAAAAAGAGAAGGAGAAGAAGAAGAAGAGGAAGAAGAAAAGGAGGAGGAGAAAGCTAATCTCCATTGAACCCTAGGGATTTCTTGGAGCTCTAAGGAGGTAAGAACTCCTCATCTCACCCTCTAGTTATAGATGATAGAAAAAGCTTGAATGTTTAAGTTTTGTGTTGAAAATTGGGAAGAGTGTTGTAGAACTAGGATTTTTGTTGCATGCATGATATTTTGCTGAATCTTTGATTAAGTGCTGGGAATAATTGGCTATTAGGAATGCCTTGGAAATTTTATATGTTGTGTAATTTATAGTTATGAACAACTTTCATGTTCACAACTTTTTCTAATTCGAACTGAAAATTGGGGTAAAAATTCGAATTGTGCACCATGCCAGGAATTCTGTCAAGCTGTACACACTTCAGTAAAATGAGCATAACTACCTGCATGCTCTATGGATTTTGTTGATTTTGGTCTTGTTGGAAAGCTAACAAGTTTTTTTTAAAGTTCAATTCCATTTTTTTGTCGAAATTCTGGCTAGAACATGCCCAAACCTGGCTTTGAACACAGACCCAAGAATCTGTCTAAAAAACAGATTAGACATACTTCACCAATTAATTCTCCATAAATCACACACTTAATATTTTCCCATGAAATTTTATCTGTAGATCCATAACTGATATATATTCAACTTTCATTTATAAAGTTTTGTCAAATTCACAAGATAAATGGGCTAAAAATGCTATCTTTCTAGCTGATTTTGCAATTTCAGTATGCTGAATGGTGTTGGGTGAAGTTGGAAGTGTGTGAAAGTGCTAATGTTTCACTCCAAGATACATGAATGAAGTTGATACATGTATGTAAGTTTAATTATGCTATTGGTTACAAAGAAAATTGATGGTATAATCCTCTTCTTGATTTGACGCTCTTTATACGTTGTTAAAATGCCCAATATCATTAACATGGTTGCAAGTGTTTGCCTATGGAGATGCTATTTTATGTTTGGATGTTTATAAATATGGTTTATGGAGAATGCAAGTTTATTGTGAACATCTCGATGAAAAGAATGAATTTGGACATCATTTACATACTTCATTTTACATGCTCAATACCCTAGGATTAATGATTAGCTAAAAAATAACCTAGGGATATCTTGTTCAACTCGAAGTAGGTGAGGACCCAAGGAGGGTCGGGGGAAACCACGGTAACGCGTGGGCATGCGGGGATGGACTGCTGGGTTGTGGACCACTCCTGACGGCCCTCAGTGGCGGGGAGTTGGTGCGGTTGTGGTTGAGTTGGTTGTGTTGGTGAACGGCTTCTTTCGTAAGACCTTGTCTCGGGAAGTCGTAGCATTCCACCCACCTTACCGGATGAGGTCCAGTCCCCGATGTCTGACCCGTTACTGAGGTTTCAAATTCATGCATGAAAACTAACATATGAAGAAAAAAAACAGTAACCCTGGAATGTGATGCATTTTCCTTATTGTGCTTCTTCTGTTGTGCACTATGATTAGAGTAGTAGAGTTGTGGAGTTCCTACTGGGCACGCTGTGACGTGTCCCTTTCCCCCCACAGGTATATGTACTAGTTCTCAGGCGACGGTTCCGGGAGTGGAGACCCCAGAGAACAGCTCGTCTCAGCAGGGTCCGCAGAGTCTGTAGTTAGTGTGGGTTTATGGTGTAGCTTGGGGTGAGTGTGGGGTGGTAGCGGTGTTTTGTACCCCTGTTCCCTTTGTACCCCGTAGGGTTGTGTTGTACGTTTGGGAGCTTCAGCTGTTTGGGGTTGTGCAGTGGACTTGTACGGTACTAGTACATATGTATGGTGCTCTGTGCCGTCTGGGTGTTTTGATTGTAGTACTTTAATTTGCTGCATGTGTTGTGGTACCTTGTACTTTCTTTTGTGTTGGAGCTGTACTGTTCTGTTTGTTTCCAGTTCGTACTCTACTACCTGTGTTTCCTCAGCGGTTGCAGTGGCCTGCGAGTCATATAGTTTACAGATTAGCGCTGGGTATTCCTAATACTGCGGCTTGTCACGCCAATCCTCTTTATTTGGGGTAGCGGGGCGTGACAGGTGGTGTTCGAGATCCCTGGACATCCGATGTTCGAGTTCAGCCGTGGCAGCAGTTCGCTTGGTCTGGTCAGGTTTCGGGCTAAACCGATGGAGATCATTGCTATGCAGTTGGAGCAGTGTAGACCTGCGGTAGTGCGTGACTTTGACGACGTCTTCCCCAAGGATATGTCTGGATTGCCGCCCGATCGAGCTCTCGAGTTTTCTATCGATCTTATTCCGGGAGCGTAGCCTATCTCGAAGGCGCCCTATCGCATGGCACCAACAGAATTGGAGGAATTACGGAAACAGCTGGACGAACTTCTTCAGAAGGGTTACATTAATCCCAGTGTGTCTCCGTGGGGAGCACCGGTCTTGCTGGTGAAGAAGAAGGACGGTTCGCGTCGCATGTGTGTGGACTACCGGGAGTTGAATGCGGTGACTGTCTAGAATCGATATCCGTTGCCTCGTATTGATGACATCCTTGATCAGCTTAGAGGATCGAGGGTATTCTCTAAGTTGGATCTGAGGGGTGGTTATCATCAGCTTAAGGTGAGGAAGGAAGATGGTCCGAAGACAGCATTCAGGACGAAGTATGGACACTACGAGTTCGTGGTTATGCCTTTCGGTGTAACCAACGCACCCGCAGTTTTTATGAATCTGATGAATCTGATCTTCTATGACTTTTTAGACAAGTTTGTCGTTATCTTCATTGACGACATTCTGATCTACTCAAAGTCAGAAGAGGAGCATGCTTCGCACTTGAGGACGGTGTTGGAGATCTTGAGGAAGCATTGGTTGTATGCTAAGTATTCCAAGTGCTAGTTTTAGCTGGACAGAGTTGCTTTTCTCGGGCATGTGGTTACTGGAGATGGTATTTCGGTGGACCCCGAGAAGATTAGGGCTATCAGGGAGTGTCCTGTTCTGCGGTCAGCGTTTGAGATCCGGAGTTTCCTTGGATTGGCTGGTTATTATCGGCGGTTCATTAGGGACTTCTCCCGTATTACCGAGCCAATGACCAGACTGACGCGAAAGGATGTATCTTATGTTCGGACTGATGATTGTGAGAATGATTTTGGTGTTCTGAAGGAGAGGTTGACGACTGTCCCTGTTCTTGCTGTGCCTGATCGGAGTGGAGGATTCGAGATCTTTTGCGATGCTTCTGGCAAGGGTCTCGGTTGTGTATTGCATCAGCATAGGCACGTGGTTTCGTATGCTTCTCGTCAGCTTAAGGCTCATGAGAAGAATTACCCGACGCACGACTTGGAGTTGGCAGCAGTCGTGTTTGCGCTGAAGATTTGGAGGCACTTCCTGCTGAGTGAGAGGGTGAAGATCTTCACCGATAACAAAAGCTTGAAGTACATTTTTACTCAGAAGGAGCTCAACATGCGACAGCGTCGATGGTTGGAGCTCATGGCTGATTATAAGATCGATCTGCAGTATCACCCTGGCAAGGTGAATGTGGTTCCGGATGCGCTGAGTAGGCTTCCAGCGGTGATGATGTTGACTTCGCAGTGGAGATTGCAGCAGGATTTTTGCGAGTCTGGTATTGAGATTGTTCTTCCTGGGGAGACTTCTTCGTTGATGTGTATGCAGATACAGTCGACGATCGTGGATAGGATCAAGGCTGGACAGGCTGGAGACCCGAAGTTGGTGAAGATACAGGAGCTGGTGGAAGCCGATCTGCGGACTGACTTCTTGATTCATGAGGATGGCTCGCTGAGGTTTGGAGCCAGGTTGTGTGTGCCAGCTGGAGTCATCAGAGATGAGTTGTTGGTTGAGGCACACAGTTCGCCGTATTCTGTCCATCCTGGTGGGACCAAGATGTACAAGGACCTTCGCTTGAACTATTGGTGTCATGGTATGAAGAGAAGTGTGGCTCGGAGTGTAGCCAAGTGTCTGGTTTGCCAGCAGGTAAAGGCGAAGCATCAGCGTATGGCATGGTTGCTACAACCGCTTTCGATTCCGGAGTGGAAGTGGCAACACATCACTATGGACTTCGTGACTGGACTATCTCGGAGTCCGAAGCAGAATGACGCGATTTGGGTGATCGTAGACCGATTAACCAAATCCGCGCACTTTATTCCTTTCCGAGTAGGACAGTCCACTGAGGTGCTAGCGAGGAGATACATGGAGGTAAATCTTTTTACTCTCCGTTTTAATTTCCTTTTCCTAGTTTAGATAGTGATGTAACGTGAATCGTGCAGGAGATCGTGCGACTTCACAGAGTCCCTGTGAGTATCGTGTCAGACAGAGACACGAGGTTCACGTCTCAGTTCTGGCAAAGTCTGCAGAAGAGCTTGGATACGAGTCTGAGTTTCAGCACGGCGTACCATCCGCAGACGGATGGCCAGTCCGAGAGGACGATCTAGATCTTTGAGGACATACTGAGGGCGTGCATGTTGGACTTCAAGGGATCTTGGGAGGATCATCTCCACCTTGTTGAGTTTGCCTACAATAACAGCTATCAGGTGAGTATTGGCATGGCACCTTTTGCCGTGCTATACGGGTCGATCGCCACTGAGCTGGGATGACATTGGGGATCGGGAGCTATTAGGACCTGAGATGATCGTGAAGGCTGTGGATGTTGTGAGGAATATACGGGAGAGGCTGAGGATTGCTCAGGACCGTTTTAAGCATTGGGCTGATGCTAAACGGCGTCCTTTGGAGTTTCAGCCAGGTGACCATGTGTTCCTGAAGATTTCTCCGAATCGAGGAGTGATTCGCTTTGGGAAACGAGGGAAGCTGAGCCTGAGATACATTGGACCGTTTGCCATTCTGGAGAGAGTTGGCGAGGTAGCCTACCGTTTAGCCTTGCCACCATCTTTGGAAGGAGTTCACGATGTCTTCCATGTGTCGCGGCTTCGTCGGTACATCAGCGATCCATCTCATGCTGTGGATTTCTCGGAGATCGTCATTCACCCCGATCTGACGTATGACCAGCAGCCAGTGCAGATTTTAGACAGGCATCAGAAGTCACTCCGGAACAAGACAGTCGATCTTGTTAGGGTGATGTGGCGACACGGCTCGCCAGGAGAGTCTACTTGGGAGAGAGAGGACGAGATGAGAGAGCGTTATCCACTTTTGTTCCCTGACACGTGAGTGTTAGGAAATTCCGAGGGCGGAATTTTTCTTAAGGTGGGGAGGATGTAACGACCGGTTTCCATCTATGTTTTTGACTATTATATATATATATTGGTTGTTCTCTCCTTTGTGTGTTTTCCTCTGTTGGATGTTTTTCTTCAGTTATTTCTGATCTTCTTCCTTGATGAACTTCATCTTGACTGTATCTTAGAGCTAGAGCGATCCTAGAAGCCATAGGAATCTTCCCGAAGCTTCGCGCTTCAAATCGGCACTTTCCGTGCATCTTAGTTGGTTCAAGAAGGGGAACCAACCAACTAGATTGCAATCTAGTCGGTCGGCAACCCTTCAGGAACCAACTAGTTCACCTTGTATAATTTCAGCTAAGTTACTGTTTACATTTAGTCGGTCTAAGCACATTCTTCGACCGACTAGTTGCCAAACTAGTCGTTTAGAACTTGTACTCAGACCGACTAATTCTGAGTTCTTCTGAACAACCGAGTTACTGTTTATAGTTAGTCAGTCAAAGAACATCTACCGACCGACTAGTTCCCAAACTAGTCGGTTAGATGTCCGTCTCTGACCGACTAACTCTCAGTACTTAATATCTATCTAATTTTACCCTTAGTCGGTCAATGAACATTCACTGACCGACTAGTTTCCAAACTAGTCGGTTGACGGACCTTCACAGACCGACTAAATCTGTCTACCCTGTGTCGACCCTGTTCACTGTTGCCTTTTAGTCGGTTTCAGTTGGACGACCGACCGACTAGTTCCCAAACTAGTCGGTCGACCACTCTTCACTGACCGACTAGTTTGCCCAGTAACCCTAGGTTAAGTCGTAGCCGCCACACCCATTCTTTATTTAAACCCCCGATCTTTTCTATTCTTCCTTCATATTTTCTAGCCGACGTTTCTTCTCTATCATTCCCCAACCTTCCTCTTGCCTTCCCTCATCCTCCCGTGCTTCATCTCACCTTCCATTGCACAGGCACCACCCCGTAGGCCGCCGGCCGACCCCGAAAACCCTAAATTCTCTTTTTCTCCAGATTTTCCCCACAATCTCCCATCTCCAGATCTGTTGTCTAGCCGCTGCGAGGAATTCTTTTCAACCGTAGTTCTTCGGGATCGCTTCTTTCGTTGCCGTGCTAGATCCGATTTGGCGACGGCAATCCGGAATCCAGCGAGATCTTCTCCTACCTGCAGATCCGTAGGCGTCATGATCTTCGCTTCGTAAACGGTTAGTGATCTACCCTTAGTTTCCCTAAACCCACACTGTAAATTAGAAAACCCTAATTAAAAATGGATTACTAGACGTTATAGGATTCCAATGCAATTCGGATTAGAACTCTCAAATCTGATTTTCTGTTTTGCCATAACAGCGAACCCAAATCCACGTAGAATAGCGATCTTGACTCGACGATCAACAACCTCGGTACCAGGCAAGTGAAACTTGCCAACCTTGTTTTAGGCCATGTTTTAGGCCATTACTTTGTTTTAGCATGAAAGAGACTAGACCGTGAAATGATAGCGGTCTAGGCGCAAATTCAAATTCTAGCTTGACAACGAAGCTAGAATTGCCCTTGTCACGTCATGTCATGCATTGCCTATCATGTTTGATTTCTTTAACGGTACGCAAATATCTATTCGAATATTTGTCATGTGCATCCATTTTACATGTCATCTGTTTGCATGTTGCATCGTAGCACACGCTACAAATCCTTGTACAAATCCGTGTTTCCGGCTAGGCACCCGCTATGCGGGCATAATCCTATGCCATACTTGTTAAAACACTTCCTGGCTTGTGATCCAGAAGCGAGCATTCCATGTTCGGGGGTAAAGCCCTGGCTCGATACACGTGGAGGGGTAGGGATAAACGGTCACTTGAGCGTAAGAGTTGGCCCGTACAGCCACTCTAGCCAAAGGGCGGAATCTCTGTGCACGACGTGCTTACATACTTGTACTTGTCCTTGTGAATGTTAAATTGTTCCATGCCATGTTAAACGTTTCCATGTCATGTTTTACCTACCATGCTATAAATCATGCCATGTCATAAACTGCTGTTACTTTACTTGTTGTTCTCATTGCATAAAATGTCATGTCATACTATAATCTAGAACTACTAGGTTGTTTCTACTTTCCTTTAGTTTCCTTGCACAAAGTCTTGTAGACTTTGTTGACATGTGCCCCTTCTCTTTGGGTGACACATGTTAGTTGCTGAGCCAGAGATTGCTGTTGAGGGCGACGAGTTTGTGGAGTTCGTGCCCGATTCTGTTGCTGACGTGGAGTACGAGGACACTGATGACCAGTCCTAGTGTTCCTTCACAGTCCTTTCTTTAGTTGTTGTTATTTGTCGGTGAGTAGCACCATTTGTTGCTAGTTTCTTTGTTGGCCATGCTGGGCCTTTTCTTTTAGACTCTTTTTGTTTGCCTGGTGTCATTTCTGCGGTTGTTGAATCTTATCGGGACATCGAGATTATAATTTAATATTATCTGTCTCTTTCTATTATTGTTATCGTTGATCCGTGTCACATTACAGGGACCTACATGTATATTACAGGCGCTTTACAGGCTGGAGCCTCACAGCTCCAAGCCTGAGCGGGCCTTGTCTCGCCTCGCCTCCATTTTAGGGAAGCGGGTCGTGACAACTTTGATGCGGATGCAACCGCATCTACCGGCCAAGGGACGGAGCGCATTGGCCAAGAGGCGGGCCGGGTCATGACTTACTTCAGGAGGAGGAAGCGGCTCAACCCATGAGGGAGTATATCGTTCACATTTGCCTATAGATGGCGTTTTAGTCTATTACTTTCAGATCTGGAGTTGTCTTCTTCTTTTTATAATTAGGGCTAGCCATCTTTTGATTTTTATGCTTAATATTGTGATGAACAATTTAGGCGTCACCATTGACGGTTCTTAGGCTTTATTCCGTTCATTTAAAACTTGGAGAGCGAGTCTCCTCTCCTAAAGCGACTCATCTATCTTGTTATCATTGTTCTTCATTGAATTAATCCACTTATTTTCCATTTTCCACTTAAAAATAGTGTCTTTATTATTGTTTGATTGGTCGGTTCGTATCAAATTGGTATCAGAACGGTGAGATACGATGGAGACCTCAACAAGATCCAAGGAAATCGACGAGAAGATTCATGGCTTGTGCGAGGAGATCAACGGAGCAATGGAGGTACTGAACGATCGAATCACCACATGGTTCAAAGATCATGCGCAAACCCAAGAAGATCATCAAAACAAACTGAATACGATGGAGGCGAATATTGCTCTTTTGGTCCAAACCCTAATTGTTAACAAAGGGAAGGGAAAGAAACCACAAGGCGAATCTGTAATGCCCTGCTAAGCTACTGCACAAGTACTAGAGGGGGGTGAATAGTACTTTAAAATAATTAAGAGGCTAATTTCTAATTACCTTGCAAACTCTACCAATAAATGCGGAAATGCGGAATAGTAAATAATCGACAACAAATAAACAATCGCAAACAAGCAATATTACTGGGTTCGGATCCACCCAAGTCTCCCCGACTTGTTCCGGGTGATCCTACGTCCCAACCATCCGGATTCCCTTCGGATACTTGAGTTAGAAACCCTAACTCAAGATTTCCACTATGAAATACTTGTGAAGAACCTTCACCAAGTCAAATCATACACAAAGCAATTTGTGACTCCCACAACCCGGGATCACAAACACAACTCTCACAACTGAGAGTAAAACACTTACAATATGAAAGTAAATGAAATAGAACTTCTTACCGACAAAATACCTATGCCTTGAGTAATACTTACGAATTAGGGCAAAGATGATTTTGAGGAAGAAGAAGTGGCACCAAACCCTAGTTCCAAGATGTAGATCAGCGATGGAGAGCTATGAGGTTGTTGGTGACCTAGGATCAAGCACTTGGCTTGGAAGGCTCACAATCAATGAATCTCTCTTTTGAAATAAGAGTGAGAAGAGATTCAAGATTGGAAATGAATGAGCTTTAAATGCGAAGAATGATTTCTCTTTGATCTCTAAACTTGTCTTAATATCAGCCTTGACTGCAATGAATGCAGCTCATCAAGTATATATAGATTAGAGGAGAGAGAGAGAGAGAGAAACGTTTCAATTAATGCTCCAACGGCTCTATTCTGAACCAAACTAGTCGGTCAAAGAACAACCACTGACCGACTAGTTCATCAACTAGTCGGTCGGTCAATCAACATGAACCGACTAAGTGGTGAACAGGGAATAGATCAAGTTCAGACTGAAGGGAACTAGTCGGTCAAAGAAGAGTTGCTGACCGACTAGTTTCATAACTAGTCGGTCGGTGACTCAACTCAGAACGACTAAGAGATAAAACACAAAGTCTGAGAACAAATAGAATTAGTCGGTCCAAGAACAAAAGTTGACCGACTAGTTCATCAACTAGTCGGTCGCCAAATGTGCATAGACCGACCAACGACAAACAGTAACTGAGCATGTACAGTAGAAGCTCAACTAGTCGGTCACAGAAGCATCACTGACCGACTAGTTCACAAACTAGTCGGTCGGTGAGTCAACGTAGACCTACTAACTGTAAACAGTAAAGAGCTATGATTTAAGAGGGCAAACTAGTCGGTCCAAGAAGCATTGCCGACCGACTAGATCACCATCTAGTCGGTTGGTTCTTCTTCTTGAACCAACTAACATGCACAAGAAGTCGCGAATCGAAGCGCGATGCTTCGGGAAAGTTAGTATGGACTTCTTACAAGTTCCTAGCTCTAAGATAGGAGCGTTATGAAGATTAAAACGTAAGACATACTCAAGGCTTAACATTCTACAGAACGAAGCTAAAAGACTATAAATAAAACTTAACGAACCGTCTTCGAAAGCTTCGATCCGAATCTTCATGACTTCTAAAATGGTCCAAAAGCTTCAGCGAAGCTTTAGGCATACGATTATGCGCTTTGAGAAGTCTTGAGACGTCGCTTTGGATGTTCATATGAATTTGGCGACGATCTCCATAACTGCGCTCACAAATTGTTAGTTCACGATATATTTATGTTTGTTCATCATCCAAAACCAAATCCGCGGAGTCCAATATCCAACATTCTCGCTCTTTTTGGTGATGACAAACCAACATAAATAATAATAAAAAATAATGAATCAAATGTAATTTACTTACTCCCCCTGCATTGATGACACGTTAATTCCAAAATAAATAATAATAATACGCATCAAGCAGACTAGTAAAGTATAAAAATGAGAATTCATTATTGAAATATCGGAATTGAAATCCAATTTTTATATCTTAACTCCCCCTGAATCTAACATATCAAATTAGATTCTTGGAAAAATGCTTAAATTATCATTTAGCACATGTCATTATTATATCTCTCCCCCTTTGGCATTAGAAAAAAAGGTGGGAGGAGATCAACGACAACAACAATGGCTTCAAATAAAAGCATGGGAGTCGTAGAATACGGCTACGGTCCAAATGACACCAAAGGGAAATACGAATTAAATCAAGGGGTGTCAATGAGACCAAAGTCGAAAATCGATAAATAAAATCATCAAAACTCAAATTAATTTTACGAATTGAGTTTTGGAATATACTCTCCAATATCAACATTCTTGGTTAATTTAGTGCATGGAAAACAATTCTATGTTTCCATAAAATTAATTCTATTTAACCAAGTATTATCGTCGAGCGACGAAATCAAACATCAGAGACATATAAAATATTAAATGTGTACAAGATAATGAAATGTCAACATCGATGTGTGTGTGTGTGTGTGTGTGTGTGTGTGTGTATAAATGGAGCATGAGTACATCAAAAGATACATCGCCGACATACATAAAATCGATCCAACGATCGGGGCACAAAAAAAATACAACATCATATCACAACATATATCAGAGTATCACAAAAACACACAACATCATCAGGGATACATCAAAATACACCCAAAAAGTTTGAAGATACATCAAAAACGATCCAGAACCCCACTCTATCCTACCCAAACTCTCTCACACAAGATCCGTCATCCAAGGTGCATCGGAGAGTCCTCAAGGAAGCTCTAGAGGAAGCAGCAGGATCTGCAGCAGCAGCAGGCTCTGCAGGAGTGGAGGTGGTCACAGGGTCAGCAGTAGTGTCCACGGGAGCGACGGTAGTGGCCTCGGGAGCACCAGAAGTGGTATCCACCGCAGGAACAGTGGTAGCAGGTGTGCTCTCGGGGTCACCAGCAGAAGAGGCAGCAGCTCCAGAAGTGGCAACAGCAGCACCAGAAGTGCCCTCGGGGGCACGAGTCGAAACACGAACGAGCTCCTCAATCTCCTCCTCGTCCAACTCCTCCTCGTCAGAGACTGACGGAGGGATCTCAATACCAAGGTGACGAGCAATACAAGAAAGAATATCCTCGGTATGAGCATAACGAGACTCCACACGTCGCACTGAACGCGCGAGCTCGTCAAGAGTGGTAGAGGGAGCAGCTGAGGCAGAAGCAGAGGCAGACGCTGAAGGTGTCGTCCTCTGAACGTGACGGAGTGCCGCAAGAGACTTCTTGACGGCCGTCGCGTTCAGAGGGGGACCAAGGGGACGCTCATTGTCAGGAGGAAGTGTGACACGGAAGTGGCGAAAAACAAGGGTCAACAAGCACGGATAAGGGATATGCACAGACTTCGTGGACTTCCAAATACACTCGAAAGAATCCATCTTATCGAGTATAATCCGGGCCCAGTTAATCTCGCTACCCATGAAGATGGCATAGATCAACTTCAGAAATGGCTGGGAGGGCAAAGAGGAGCCGTACTTAGGAAGTAAGCACGACTTCAGAATTAGGTTCAGGACCCAGCCATTGGGCTTGAATGACTTGGAGGGTACGCCAATCATGGCGGAAGGAATCTCATGGAAGATCTCGGAAAGAATGACCTGATCAAGTGAAGAGATATCATCAACAGAAATGTCAGAGGGGAGGAGGCCAGACGACGAGCAACCTATCAACTCTTCTAAGATTTCTGCCGTGAGGACTATAGGAGTCCCCAAGACAGTAGTCTCAATTGAGTGGGTCGCGTCGTACTGACCCCGGATCCTATTGGCATAGAAAAGTTTCACTAGGCGAGGGTAGGGGTGAGGATTCGCCTTAGGATCATACCGAAGATAATCGATAAGACCCGAAGACGACAGAAGATCTACGAGGCCAGGGAAGTCACTAAACTGAATGAAATGCTCCAGAAGCAGTGGACAGTGTTCGATATGGTTGTAAGCCGCGAGACACAACGGGTCGTCGCGACACAACGAGATATCGACACCGCCAACCGGCATCGGAGCCTTTCCCTTAGGCTGACGTGTACGGGTTCAAGAGCTAGACTCAGGTTGCCTAGGAGGAGGTGAGGGTTCCCTATGGGTCTCGGTCTCAGGTCTATACTTGGTGTCGGAATCCGTAGGTGTATGGAAAGAGGAGGGAGACGCAAGTTGCTTCACAGGCTTGGGTTTAGGCTGAGATTGGGCTCTAGGCTTCACTGTCCTCGTCCTCGTCCGCTTGAGAGGAGGCGACGACGACGAGGGTTGGGTAGTCTTCGATCGGCGTCTAGGTTGCGAGGGTTCAATGGGATCCGTAGGGGATGGCTCTACGGTCATAGGCGAAGGGCTCGAGGGTTGGATCGGAATACGTGTACGAGCCATAAGCGCGGCACGACACGACGCAATCAAACGAGATAACCCTAGAAAATCGAAACCCTAGCAAACCCTAGGTCGAAATGAAACCCTAGCCGAGATTCTAACCCTAAGATCTAGAAAATGAACCTTAGAGAGAGATGGGAGAGGGGGGTTTACCCTAGGAGGAGGTCGACGGCCGGAGAGATGGTCAGAGTTGGTCGGAAACAGCGACGGAGAGGGAGGAAGTCCAAGAGGTCGGGGGTTTTTGGCTGGAGAGGGAAAGTTTCGATCGACTAGAAGTGAATTAAGTCGGTCGAGAGAGCTAATTTAATCGATTGGAAGCTCAAAAGACAAGACAGTCCCCGTCACAACTAGTCGGTCACAGTTCAAGCACTGACCGACTAGATCACGATCTAGTCGGTCGGTCAATGAACTTGAACCGACTAGTTGTAAACAGTAACTGAAGCCAAATTTCCTGACAAGAATTAGTCGGTCTGAGCTCATTCACTGACCGACTAGAACTGAATCTAGTCGGTCGGCCAATGAACTTGGACCGACTAAGAGAGTCCAAAAATTGAAAATTTTGAAAATTTGATTTCTCTCCTAATCGCACTTGGATGAAACATCGAAATACTCTCATTAATCATTATACTACCCCATTAAACATCGAAAATCTGAAATTTGACGTTTACGAACAAATCGAGCGAAAATTCCGAAAATTCAACAAAAATCCAGAAAATTTCAATTAATCTAGCATGAGCAAATATAAAGAATTGAATAGCATGCAAGATTCTTGAATAAAATATGAATCCTAAATCTCGGATTCACCCATAATCCCCAATTCTCGACGTAACCGCACAAAAGAGTCTTCCTTTAGGGGTTTCGTGAAAATATCGGCGATTTGCTTCTGGGTTTCAATGTACACTAATATGATGTCCTTTTTATCAACATGATCATCTAAGAAATGGTGGCGGACATCTATGTGTTTAGAACGGGAATGGTGTACCGGGTTCTTAGAGAGACATATTGCACTTTGGTTGTCCACCATGATAGGGCAAGTATCACAGTTTATACCAAAGTCTTTAAGTGTGTGTCTCATCCAAAGAACTTGAGCACACTCGGCACCGGCGGCAATATATTCTGCCTCGGTGGTTGAAAGTGATACGGAATTCTGCTTCTTGGAAAACCAAGAGACAAGAGAATTTCCTATAAAATGTCAAGTGCCACTAGTACTTTTCCTGTCGGATTTGCATCCCGCATAATCTGCGTCACTATATGAGATTAACTCATACGTGCTTGATTTTGGATAAAGTAATCCAAAATCAAGTGTGTAACTTAGATAACAGAAAATACGTTTCACCGCTACTAAGTGAGATTCCTTAGGTTGAGACTGATAACGAGCACATACACATAAGGCAAACATTATATCGGGCCTACTTGCGGTAAGATAAAGTAAACTACCTAGCATACCTCGATATAGACGAATGTCTACATCTTTTTCGCCCGCATCTTTATCAAGATGTGTAGTAGTGATCATTGGAGTCTTTTTCCCGGAGGCATTCTCCATTCCAAATCGCTTTAGCAACTCCACCGTGTACTTCGTTTGGTGGATGAAGATTGCATCGTTCATTTGGCGAATTTGGAGACCTAAGAAATATTTGAGCTCACCCATGTGGCTCATCTCAAATTGATCCTTCATCACATTAGAACACTCTTCACAAAGAGCAAAGTTAGTAGCACCGAAAATTATATCATCAACATATATTTGAACTAAAATTATATCATTATTCGAATACTTAACAAATAATGTGGAATCAACTTCTCCCATTTTAAAACCTAAATCCAAAAGAAAATTCTTTAAACGGTCATACCAAGCTCGAGGAGCTTGTCTCGAACCGTAAAGTGCTTTCTTAAGTTTAAAAACATGATTTGGAAAATTTTCATTTATAAAACCCGGAGGTTGAGAAACATAAACTTCCTCAACAACATCTCCGTTTAAAACGCACTTTTTACATCCATTTGAAATAATTTAAAATCCTTATGGCATGCAAAAGATAACAATAATCTAATTGATTCTAATCTAGCTACCAGAGCAAAGGGTTCTTCGAAATCGATACCTTCCTCTTGCCGATAGCCTTGAGCTACTAACCGAGCTTTGTTCCGGACGACGACTTGGTTTTCGTCGGTCTTGTTCTTGAAGATCCACTTTGTCCCTATGACGGTGTGGTTCTTCGATGGCAATGGAACAAGCTCCCAAACCTCATTCCTCTCGAATTGAATGAGTTCCTCCTCCATGGCTAAGATCCAAGCGCTATCTTCGCATGCTTCATTAACATTCTTTGGCTCAATCGAGGAGGCAAAGGCACAATGAGCGAATGGGTTGACTTGAGATCTCGTCTTGACACTATCATGGATATTGCCAATGACTTGCTCATGAGGATGGTCACGAACGGTATGAAGCTGTTTGGGAATTCCTTGATCACTAGGAACATTCTCAACAACTTCATTAGTCGGGTTAGTATCAATAGAATCAATAGAATTAATAAAGTTAGAATTACCAAATGAATCACATAAGACATCCATGGAGTCATCATCATTAGTAATTCTAGTTGGAACAAATCCTTCATTAAATGAAACATGAAGCGATTCCTCGATCGTTGAGGTTCGTTTGTTGTATATACGGTAGGCTTTGCTACATGAGGAATATCCAACAAAAATCCCCTCATCGGATCTTGGATCGAATTTGTCCAAACTACCATACGTGTTCTTAATAAAACATTTTGAACCAAAAACACGAAAATTTTTAACTTGAGGCAACCTACCAAACAACAATTCATAACAAGTTTGTTTAGTGCTGGGCCTCAAAAGTATTCTATTAAACACATAGCAAGCCGTGTGTACCGCTTCCGCCCAAAATTGATGGCCAAGTTGGCTATCATCAAGCATAGTGCGAGCACACTCCACTAGCGTCCTATTCTTTCTCTCAACAACACCATTTTGAGAAGGTGCACGAGGGAATGAAAAGGTGTGTGTAATACCAACTTCATCACAAAATGTCTCAAAAGACTCATTCTTAAATTCTCCTCCATGATCACTACGAATAGTGACAATGGTGGTTCCAATGAGATTTTGTACTTTCTTGACAAAAATTGTGAAGTTTTCAAAAACATCATTTTTATTACACAATGAAAATACCCAAGTAAACCTAGAAAAGTCATCAACGATGACAAGTCCATATCGTGCATTTCCTAAAGAAGCAACTATAGTTGGCCCATATAAATCTAGATGTAATAGCTCTAGTGGCCGCTTAGAAGAAATGCTTTTCTTAGGTTTAAAAGACGATTTTGGAAGCTTGCCTCGTTGACACGAGTCACAAAAGCTTTTCTTTTGAAAGACAAGCTTAGGGAAGCCTCTAATAGAATTTAACTTGGAAAGCTTAAATAGTGTTCCAAAGTTCACATGACCAAAACTTCGATGCCATAAGTGTTGTTCACTTGTGTTGGCAATGAGACATTGTTCATGTGATCTTGGAAGATCTAGGATGTATATATCCTTATGGCGTGTGTCAGAAAACAATAATTCATTATTATCTTTTCTTAAAATATGGCACATTCTTTTCGCAAAGCTAACTTTGTAACAAAGTTGACTTATTGAAATAAGATTGTGGTTTAATCCTTTAACAAGGTAAACATCACATATAAGGGGTTTAGAAGGATTACCCACTTTACCAACACCTATGATGGTTCCGCTCTCGTTGCCTCCAAAGACGACGCGGTCTCCATTAGCAATGGGCACCACTCCGGAGAGCAATTGAGCGTCACCCGTCATGTGCTTTGAACACCCGCTATCGAGTATCCAATTCCCCTTGGAGCTAAATTTAAATTTGTTGCTCCTTTTCTTTCTCTTGAGTACCTAAAGATAGAAAATTTCATATCATGGTACCCAAGGTCATTGGGTCCAAAAGATTAGACCTTTGGAAGCCAAGTCTAATTGGACTTAGACTTCCCCACATAATTACTACTATGCACAACATCCGAAAAATAAGCATTCATGTAAACTTGTTTTTCATCCATACTTGTGTCCTTTGGGCTCCAAATAGTGAAGATTATGGGAGCCCTCATCCTATTGGGTGCATGCATGCGTTGTTGATTTCTACGTGATGCATGACGTGGATAGGCATAAGGAACATAATGAAATGGTGCATTATGAGAACTATTCATATGATGATGTGGGTGTACATATGCATGTGGGGGAACACGTGCGTGAGGGTGTCTCACATAGTGTGCACGTGCCCGTGAACGTGTAGCATAAAAATCATCATATGTGTGAGCCGGTGGAGTAGGGCGTGTGTTCCTACGTGGCATAGTATTTGTGTACATATAAGCATGCCCCTTCTTTGGAGGTCCACCCAAAGTGGGTTTCTTTCCGAAAGAGGGTGTGTACGAGGTGGAAGCACCATTGGTAGGAGAACTACCAATAGAGTGTTTGCTACCACTCGTTGAGTCACCGAAAGTTGGCCTAACAAAAGTAGTGGCCGATTTGGATGAACTTCCCATCGTATACCCCAAGCCAATGTGGTGTTTGGCCGGAAGTAAGTCATTTAGGATGTTATCCAAATGGTCCTTACCCTTATTGAATTTATTAATTCGGCCTAATGTGCTCTCATATTTCTCGATGAGAGAACGCAAAGAAGCATCCAGAGTGGATACTTGCGATGTGAGCACATAAACACGAGATTTGAGATTTTCATTCTCAATACTCAAAGTCGAGTTTTGAGAAGTCAAATCCGCTATCTTGTGTTCCTCTGGATCCTCAATGCTAACATGTTCAAGTTGAGTCTTGAGATTAACAATCTCATTCGTCAACTCTTCAACAACGGTGTCGTTGTTGGTGATGATAGTTTTAGGCGAGGTTTGGATGCTCGCTAAATCATCTTTTACTTTAGTATATCTATTTACTAGCTTAGTGTATTTAGACCAAAGTTGCTCATTAGCATTCCTAAGGTCATCCATGGTTACCTCATCGCCTTTGTTGTCGCTATCATCGGAGGAGGCATCTTTATCTTGCTCCTCTCTAGCCATGAAGCACATGTGTGCTTGCTCCACTTGCTCATCATCCGACTCTCCGCTAGAGGAATCATCGGAGTTGGTGAATGTCCCGACAAGCCCCTTTTTGTACCCTTTCTTGTACTTCTTAGACTTGTCGAACTTCGGCGCCTTCCACTTCTCCTTGTGCTTGTTTTGAGGACACTCCGCTTTCATGTGTCTGGGCTTGTTGCATTGAAAACACAAAGGAGAGGAGGCGTTAGAAGAATTAAACTTCGACTTGTTTTTGAAGTTACCTTTCCGGAAGAACCGGTTGAACTTCTTGGCCATGAGAGCCATGGACTCCAAGTCCAACTCGTCTTTTGAGTTTTCATCATTGGTCGATGTGGAAGTTGATGGAGCGGCCTTGAAAGCAATAGCCTTCTTCTTTGGCTCGTCTTTCTTTAGGTAGGACTTCATCTTTTCTTGCAACTTCAACTTGCTATCCTTGCGTACCTCATAAGACATCAAGGTACACATTAGTTTAACAATGGTATAAGTTTTCATATCATTACCTTCCTCGATGGCGAAGGTACATTTCTCCTAACTAGAAGGAAGTCCATCGATAATCTTCGAGACTTTCTCCTTTTGGGTGTAGGTTTTACCGAGAGCCTCCAACTCGTTTGTGATGTCGACGAAGCGAGCATAGTACTCCTTCATCTTCTCACCCTGTAGCATATGAAATAACTCGTAATCTTTATTAACTACTACGAGTTTGGAGTCTCTTACCCTACTAGTTCCTTCATGCAAGATGAGGAGGGAGTTTCATATTTGATATGCACTCGTACATGTGCATATCTTGTTGAGCTCCAAAGAACATTACAAGGCGTTCATTGCCTTGGCATTGCTTACCTCCGCGACGATCTCCGTAGGAGTCCACTTCTCGAAGTCTTCTTCGGCGGGCTTGACATACTCATTCATCGTGGCCCTCCATAGTGAAGCACTCCGAAGGAAATTTTCCATCCGGCATTTCCAGTACCTGTAGTTGGTATCGTTGAAGAATGGAGGCCTCGTTGAGGAATGTCCTTCCATTACCGAAGACGCTCCTTCACGATTCTTGAAGGTGCTAAAGTCGGAAGGTGGACGAACGGTCTTGTTGTCGTTGGCAGACATAGCTATAGACTTGGCTCTGATACCAAATATAATGCCCTGCTAAGCTACTGCATAAGTACTAGAGGGGGGTGAATATTACTTTAAAATAATTAAGAGGCTAATTCCTAATTACCTTGCAAACTCTACCAATAAATGCGGAAATGCGGAATAGTAAATAATCAACAACAAATAAACAATCGCAAACAAGCAATATTACTGGGTTCGGATCCACCCAAGTCTCCCCGACTTGTTCCCGGTGATCCTACGTCCCAACCACCCGGATCCCCTCCGGATACTTGAGTTAGAAACCCTAACTCAAGATTTCCACTATGAAATACTTGTGAAGAACCTTCACCAAGTCAAATCATACACAAAGCAATTTGTGACTCCCACAACCCGGGATCACAAACACAACTCTCACAACCGAGAGTAAAACACTTACAATATGAAAGTAAATGAAATAGAACTTCTTACCGACAAAATACCTATGCCTTGAGTAATACTTACGAATTAGGGCAAAGATAATTTTGAGGAAGAAGAAGTGGCACCAAACCCTAGCTCCAAGATGTAGATCAGCGATGGAGAGCTATGAGGTTGTTGGTGACCTAGGATCAAGCACTTGGCTTGGAAGGCTCACAATCAATGAATCTCTCTTTTGAAATAAGAGTGAGAAGAGATTCAAGATTGGAAATGAATGAGATTTAAATGAGAAGAATGATTTCTCTTTGATCTCTAAGTGTGTCTTAATATCAGCCTTGAGTGCAATGAATGCAGCTCATCAAGTATATATAGGTTAGAGGAGAGAGAGAGAGAGAGAGAGAGAGAGAGAGAGAAACGTTTCAATTAATGCTCCAACGGCTTTATTCTGAACCAAACTAGTCGGTCAAAGAATAACCACTGACCGACTAGTTCATCAACTAGTCGGTCGGTCAATCAACATGAACCGACTAAGTGGTGAACAGGGAATAGATTAAGTTCAGACTGAAGGGAACTAGTTGGTCAAAAAGAGTTGCTGACCGACTAGTTTCACAACTAGTCGGTCGGTGACTCAACTCAGACCGACTAAGAGATAAAACACAAAGTCTGAGAACAAATAGAATTAGTCGGTCCAAGAACAAAAGTTGACCGACTAGTTCATCAACTAGTCGGTCACCAAATGTGCATAGACCGACTAACGACAAACAGTAACTGAGCATGTACAGTAGAAGCTCAACTAGTCGGTCACAGAAGCATCAATGACCGACTAGTTCACAAACTAGTCGGTCGGTGAGTCAACGTAGACCTACTAACTGTAAACAGTAAAGAGCTATGATTTAAGAGGGCAAACTAGTCGGTCCAAGAAGCATTGCCGACCGACTAGATCACCATCTAGTCGGTTGGTTCTTCTTCTTGAACCAACTAACATGCACAAGAAGTCGCGAATCGAAGCGCGATGCTTCGGGAAAGTTAGTATGGACTTCTTACAAGTTTCTAGCTCTAAGATAGGAGCGTTATGAAGATTAAAACGTAAGACCTACTCAAGGCTTAACATTCTACAGAACGAAGCTAAAAGACTATAAATAAAACTTAACGAACCGTCTTCGAAAGCTTCGATCCGAATCTTCATGACTTCTAAAATGGTCCAAAAGCTTCAACGAAGCTTTAGGCATACGATCATGCACTTTGAGAAGTCTTGAGATGTCGCTTTGGATGTTCATATGAATTTGGCGAAGATCTCCATAACTACGCTCACAAATTGTTAGTTCACGATATATTTATGTTTGTTCATCATCCAAAACCAAATCCAGGGAGTCCAATATCCAACAGAATCTAGAAATGAGATTATCGACGAATCAGAGATAGAAAATCAGCGACAAAAGCCCTAGAAGCCAAAGCGACCGCCATCTTCAGCGGAGCTGGGCCGGAAGCCGTTCTGGTGGGCGGATCGGAGTCATCAAACCCCCAGAGGGCCGAGGGAAGGGTAGCGAACCCCCAGAGGGTTTGGTTTGACTAGGCAAACCCCTTAGGGGGCGATAAGGCACGACGGGCCCTTTTGGGGACAACCAGGGAGCAGTGACCCCTCCCTGGGGTCGCCCGAAGGCGACGAGCACTGAGACCACTCCCAGGGGCCGGCGAAGGCTTGGGATGAGCAGGCAGCCCCTCCCGTGGGTCGTGCGGGTGGGGAGAACCCCACCTGGGGTCACCCATGGGCGGTGAACCCCTGGGACCACTCCCAGGGGCCGGCGAAGCTAGGGGAGGGCCCGGCGGGTTTTTCCGTTGGGCGTGTGGCTGTCGCAAGGGGGTGGCTTTGCAGGCTTTCCAGGGCATTACTATTATCCAGATGGATTTGAAAGGCCTAAGTGGCCTGATGAGGAGTACACAAATGAAGATGGAGGCCAATTTGTGCTGGTGGTGGCAGTTGGGTGGAGGATAACCATGTCGTGGGTATTCACCGCAGGAGAGGGAGTATGAAGGAAGCACATTGGAAAATAGCAATGCAGATCGGATGTTGAAGAATCTGAAAATGCCGGTGTTCGACGGCACGGATCTCGACGGATGGATCTATCGGGCAGAGAGGTACTTTCAGGTGATGGGATTGACAAAGGAGGAGGTCATGCGAGCTATCGACATATATTTTGAGGGAAAGGCCTTGGCGTGGTATTGTTGCCAGATATCACGACACATGTTTTCCACCTAGGAGGAGTTGGGAGCATACCTGCTTGATCGTTTCCAGGGGACACCGGGTGGGGATATCTATGAGCGGTTATCGACTCTTATGCAGGAGGGGAGTGTGCTGGATTTCATCGAGAAGTTTGAGACGCTTTCTGGTAGGGTGAAGAGGGTCTCAGAGGAGGTCTTGGTGGGCAATTTTATGAGGGGGCTGAAGTCAACTATATGAGCTGAGCTGAGTATGCAGAGTCCTGTAGTGCACTGTGAAGCTACTGCACATGTACTAGAGGGGTGTGAATAGTACTTTAAAATAATCAAGATAGTTATTCCTAATTATTGTGCAAGAAATAAACGACAATGCGGAATAAAGAACAATCAAGAAGAATAATCAAACGCAAACAAAGCATGTAACGGGTTTGGATCCACCCAAGTCTCCCCGACTTGTTCCCGGTGATCCTACGTCCCAACCACCCGGATCCCCTCCGGATACTTGAGTTAGAAACCCTAACTCAAGATTTAGCACTATGAAATTCTTGTGAAAAACCTTCACAAGACCAAATCATACGAATGACATGTGACTCCCACAAACCGGGATCACACTCTCTCACAACCGATAGACAATCTTAAATATCAAATACGATGAAATAAAGAAACACTTACCACAAAATCCTATGCCTTGAGTATGCTTACCAAATTAGGGCAAAGATGGATTTTGAAGAAGATGATGCCACCAAACCCTAGCTTCAAGAAGTTGACCAGCAATGGAAGCCTAGGGTGGAGTATGGTGACTAGAATCAATCTATTGGCTTGAGAAGCTCACAATGGAGAGAATCTCTCTTGAGGAATTAGGGCTCAATGTGTTGATGGAGAGATTCTTGTGAGGGAGAGAGAGCTTTGAAATAGCTTGGGAGAGCTCTTCTCTTAGGTCTGAAATTGCTTGGAAATATGACCTCTAACCTTGCCTCAAACGAATCAAGTTTGTATTTATAGAGGCAAGAAAAATCGTGTTGGAAAAGTTCCCAACGGCTCTATTCTGAACCAGACTAGTCGGTCAGAGAAGGATCACTGACCGACTAGTTCATCAACTAGTCGGTCGGTGATACAGCGTAGACCGACTAACGGTTGAACAGCCAAAAGGTTGAAGTACAGGAGATGACAACTAGTCGGTCTAAGAAGACTTTCCGACCGACTACTTTCACAACTAGTCGGTCGGTGAATGTTCTTTGACCGACTAACAGTCGAAATAAAGAAGGCTGACAATAAGTTGATTTAGTCGGTTTAAGAACAAATGCTGACCGACTAGTTTCTCAACTAGTCGGTCGACAAACGTTCTTTGACCGACTAACTCGAAACAGTAACTAAGGCAGTTCAGGAAAAGCTCAACTAGTCGGTCTAAGAAGGATTCCTAACCGACTAGATCGTCATCTAGTTGGTCGGTGACTCTTCTTTGACCGACTAATTGAACAACAAAGTTTAGGCTGAACTGAGCAAGGCATTCTAGTCGGTTTAAATAGAGTTGCTGACCGACTAGATCGTCATCTAGTCGGTTGGCTCTTCTACTTGAACCAACTAACATGCACTAGAAGCCGAGGGAAGAAGCGATAGGCTTCGAGAAAGTTTCTAATGGCTTCTATGATAATCCTAGCTCTAAGATATGAATGAAATGAAGTTTATAATGTAAGTCCTACTCAAGGCTTACCATTCTAATCTATGAAGCTAGAAGACAATAAATATTACAAGACGAACCGTCTTCGAAGCTTCAATCTTCATTCTTCTTGACTTCAATATTGCTCCTAGAGCTTCAACGAAGCTTCAGGCACACGATCACGTGTATTGAGAAGTCTTGAGACGTCGCTATTGATATACGTATTCTTTTGGCGACGATCTCCATAACTGCGCTCACAAACAGGTAGAACGAGATATTTATGTTTGCTCATCATCCAAAACCAAATCCGGGGAATCAATACTCAACATTCTCCCTCTTTTTGGTGATGACAAACCAACATAAATAATAATCAAAAATGATGATTCAATAAGAAATTTACTTACTCCCCCTACATTGATGACACGTTAGTCTCGTGTTAAATATTAATCATACGCATCATGCAGACGAGGAAGATATACAATATGAACACAATTATTGACATATAGGACTCTAAATCCATTTTTATATCTTCACTCCCCCTGAATCTAACATATCAAGTTAGATTCATGGTAAATTGTGTTGAAATATCAATTAGCACATTGTCATTATTAATTCTCTCCCCCTTTGGCATTAGCAAAAAGGACGGGAGGAGATCAACGACAAAACCAATGGCTAAAACATAAAGCACGGGAGTCGAAGAATACGACCACGGTCTAAAAGACACCAATGAAGAATACCGAATAAAATCAAAGCGTGCGAATTGAGACCATAGTCGAAAATCGAAAACCGAATTCATCAAACCATCGGCGAAAATCGAAAACCGAAATCACCAAGCCATAGGCGAAAATCAAAAAACGAAATCATCAAACCATAGGTGAAAATCGAAAACCGAAATCACCAAGCCATAAGCGAAAATCGAAAAACAAAATCATCAAACTATAGGTGAAAATCGAAAAACGAAATCACCAAAACTCAAATAAATTTTACTTATTGAGTTTTGGAACATACTCTCCAAAATCAACATTCTTGAAGAATTAAGTGCATTGAAAACAATTCTATGTTTCCATAGAAATAATTTCTAATTAATCAAGAAATTCGTCGAGCGACGAAGTCAACATCAGAGACAAATATGATCCAATGTGAAATTATTCTAACAATGCATGCCTTCAACCTACATACATGGATACCAAATGTATATCAAATGTAAGAATATACTTACACCATTAAGCTCCCCCTACTTTGGTGCATCTCTTAAGCACCATCAACTCCATTTGAATGAAAAATCCTTTGCAAATCAATGAGTTGGTATGGTTGGTATCCCACGGTGGATTGAACCTAGAAAACTTAATATGGAGCTAAAATTTGATTTGATGCTCCTTCTCTTATCCTTGAGTACCTAAAGATAGAATATCATTCCATGGTACCCAAGGACATTGGGTCCTAAGAAATTAGACTTTTGGAAGCAAAGTCCAATTGGACTTAGACTTCCCCATATAATTATCATTATGAACGACATTCATAAAATAAAAATTCATGTACACTTGTTTTTCATTCATGTTTATGTCCTTCGGGCTCCAAATAGTGAAAATTTTGGGAGCCCTATTCCTATTGGGAACATGCATACGTTGTTGATTTCTATGTGATGCATGTCGTGGATAGGCATATGACATATGATGCAATGGTGCATGGCGATAATTATCCATATGAGAATGAGGATGAGCATACGAATGTGGTGGAACACGTGCATGAGTGTGTCTCACATGGTGTGCACGTCCTCGTGGATGTGGAGCATAGAAATCATCATATGTGTTAACATGTGGGGTAGGATGTGTGTTCCTACGTGGCATGGTATACATGAAAGCATCACCCCTCTTTGGAGGTCCACCCAAAGTGGGTTTCTTTCTAAATGGGGGTGTGTACCTAGCGGAAGCACCATTGGTAGAAGAACTACCCATGACGTGTTTGATTCCACTAGTAGAAGCTTCGGTAGATGGCCTAACAAAGGTGGCGGACGATTTGGATGAATCTCCCATCTTATACCCCAAGCCAATGTGATGATTGGCCGGAAGTAAGTCATTTAGGATATTATCCAAATGGCCCTTACCTATATTGAATTCATGAATTCGGCCTAATGTGCACTCATACTTCTCGGTGAGAGAATGCAAAGAAGCATACAATGTGGACATTTGCGATGCGAGTGCACAAACACGTGACTTGAGATTTTTATTCTCAATACTCAAAGTTGAGTTTTGAGACGTCAAATCCGCTATCACATGTTCATCCGAATCCTCGACATGAACATGTTCAAGTTGAGATTTGAGATTTACAATCTCATTTCTCAACCCTTCAACAACGGTGTCGTTGTTGACGATGATGGGTTTAGGCAAGGTTTTAAGACTATCTAGTTCATTCTTGGTCTTAATAAATCTAGTAGCCAAATTAGAAAACTTATTCCAAATTTGTTCGTTGGCTATTTTAAGTTCATCGTTCGTTACCTCATCGTCTTCATCCTCGCTTCCATCCTTGCTTTCATCGGAGGAAGTTTCTTGATCACGATCCTCTTTTCCCATGAAGCACGTGTGTGCTTTCTCCACTCGTTCATCATCCGACTCTCCACTTGAGGAGTCCTCTTCGGAGTCGGTGAATGTGCCGACAAGTCCTTTCTTGTGCTTTCTCGACTTGACGTACTTGGATGCCTTCCACTTCTCCTTGTGTTTGTAGAGAAGACAATTTTGCTTGATATGTCCTAGCTTATTGCATTTATAACACACGGGAGAGGAAACATTAGTCGAAATAAATTTTGATTTACTCTTCAACTTACCTTGTCGGAAGAATCGGTTGAACTTCTTTGCCAAATCGGCCAAAGCCTCCATGTCCAACTCTTCTTCCGATTCTTCATCATCGGTAGATGGAGCGATCTTGTATGCAATCGCCTTTTTCTTTGGCTCGTCTTGCTTCAAGTACGCTTTCATCTTCTCCTTCATCTTGATCTTACTTTCCTTGCGTACCTCGTAAGACAACAAAGAACCCATTAATTGAACGACGGTATATTTATTCATATCGTTACCTACCTCGATGGCGAAGGTACGCTTTTCCCAACAAGAGGGAAGTCCGTCAATTATCTTCGCGACTTTCTCCTTTTGGATGTATATCTTCCCAAGAGCTTCCAATTCGTTGGAAATGTCCACGAAGCGAGCATAGTAGTCCTTCATAGTTTCACCATGTTCCATGTGAAACAACTCAAACTCTTTGTTAGCGACAACTAGTTTAGAATCTTTTACCGTGCTCGTTCCTTTGTGCAAGATGAGGAGTTGGTTCCATACTTGATATGCACACTTACATGTGCAAATCTTGTTGAAGTCTTCGAGCTCCAATGCACATTGCAATGCATTCATCGCCTAGGCATTGCTTACCTCCGCGGCTACTTCCTCGGTAGTCCACTTCGCGAAATCTTGTTCGGTAGGTTCAACATTCTCTGTCAATGTGGCTCTCCAAAGTGAAGCGCTCCAGAGGAAGGTTTCCATCCGGCATTTCCAGTACCCATAGTTGGTACCGTTGAAATGAGGAGGCCTGATAGAGGATTGCCCTTCCATAACAGAAGACGATCTATGACGATCCTTGAAGACGTTGTAGTCATTGTTCATCATAGATTTGACCTTGTAGCTTTAACCTTGGCTCTGATACCAATGGTAGTGCCCTGTGAAGCTACTGCACATGTACTAGAGGGGGGGTGAATAGTATTTTAAAATAATCAAGATAGTTATTCCTAATTATTGTGCAAGAAACAAACGATAATGCGGAATAAACAACAATCAACAAGAATAATCAAACGCAAACAAAGCATGTAACGGGTTCGGATCCACCCAAGTCTCCCCGACTTGTTCCCGGTGATCCTACGTCCCAACCACCCGGATCCCCTCTGGATACTTGAGTTAGAAACCCTAACTCAAGATTTAGCACTATGAAATTCTTGTGAAAAACCTTCACAAGACCAAATCATACGAATGACATGTGACTCCCACAAACCGGGATCACACTCTCTCTCACAACCGAGAGACAATCTTAAATATCAAATACGATGAAATAAAGAAACACTTACCACAAAATCCTATGCCTTGAGTATACTTACCAAATTAGGGCAAAGATGGATTTTGAAGAAGATGATGCCACCAAACCCTAGCTTTAAGAAGTTGACCAGCAATGGAAGCCTAGGGTGGAGTATGGTGACTAGAATCAAGCTCTTGGCTTGAGAAGCTCACAATGGAGAGAATCTCTCTTCAGGAATTAGGGCTCAAGGTGTTGATGGAGAGATTCTTGTGAGGGAGAGAGAGCTTTGAAATAGCTTAGGAGAGCTCTGCTCTTAGGTCTGAAATTGCTTAGAAATAGGACCTCTAACCTTGCCTCAAACGAATCAAGTTTGTATTTATAGAGGCAAGAAAAATCGTGTTGGAAAAGTTCCCAACGGCTCTATTCTGAACCAGACTAGTCAGTCAGAGAAGGATCACTGACCGACTAGTTCATCAACTATTCAGTCGGTGATACAGCGTAGACCGACTAACGGTTGACAAGCCAAAAGGTCGAAGTACAGGAGATGACAACTAGTCGGTCTAAGAAGACTTTCCGACCGACTAGTTTCACAACTAGTCGGTCGGTGAATGTTCTTTGACCGACTAACATTCGAAATAAAGAAGGCTGACAATAAGTTGATTTATTCGGTTTAAGAACAAATGCTGACCGACTAGTTTCTCTACTAGTCGGTCGACAAATGTTCTTTGACCGACTAACTCGAAACAGTAACTAAGGAAGTTCAGGGAAAGCTCAACTAGTCGGTCTAAGAAGGATTCCTAACAGATTAGATCGTCATCTAGTCGGTCGATGACTCTTCTTTGACCGACTAATTGAACAACAAAGTTTAGGCTGAATTGAGCAAGGCATTCTAGTCGGTTTAAATAGAGTTGCCGACCGACTAGATCGTCATCTAGTCGGTTGGCTCTTCTACTTGAACCAACTAACATGCACAAGAAGCCGAGGGAAGAAGCGATAGGCTTCGGGAAAGTTTCTAATGGCTTCTATTATAATCCTAGCTCTAAGATATGAGCGAAATGAAGTTTATAATGTAAGTCCTACTCAAGGCTTAGCATTCTAATCTATGAAGCTAGAAGACAATAAATATTACAAGACGAACCGTCTTCGAAGCTTCAATCTTCATTCTTCTTGACTTCAATATTGCTCCTAGAGCTTCTACGAAGCTTCAGGCACACGATCACGCGTATTGAGAAGTCTTAAGATGTCGCTATTGATATACGTATTCTTTTGGCGATGATCTCCATAACTGCGCTCACAAACAATTAGAACGAGATATTTATGTTTGCTCATCATCCAAAACCAAATCCGGGGAATCAATACTCAACATTCTCCCTCTTTTTGGTGATGACAAACCAACATAAATAATAATCAATAATAATGATTCAATAAGAAATTTACTTGCTCCCCCTGCATTGATGACATGTTAGTCTCGTATTAAATATTAATCATACGCATCATGCAGACGAGGAAGATATAAAATATGAACACAATTATTGACATATAGGACTCTAAATCCATTTTTATATCTTCACCCCACCCCCCTGAATCTAACATATCAAGTTAGATTCATGGTAAATTGTGTTGAAATATCAATTAGCACATTGTCATTATTAATTCTCTCCCCCTTTGGCATTAGCAAAAAGGACGGTAGGAGATCAACGACAAAACCAATGGCTAAAACATAAAGCACGGGAGTCGAATAATACGACCACGGTCTAAAAGACACCAATGAAGAATACTAAATAAAAGCAAAGCGTGCGAATTGAGACCATAGTCGAAAATCGAAAACCGAAATCATCAAACCATAGGCGAAATCGAAAACCAAAATCACCAAGCCATAGGCAAAAATCGAAAAACGAAATCATCAAACCATAGGCGAAAATCGAAAACCGAAATCACCAAGCCTTAGGTGAAAATCGAAAAACGAAATCATCAAACAATAAGCAAAAATCAAAAAACGAAATCACCAAAACTCAAATCAATTTTACTTATTGAGTTTTGGAACATACTCTCCAAAATCAACATTCTTGAAGAATTAAGTGCATTGAAAACAATTCTATGTTTCCATAGAAATAATTTCTAATTAATCAAGAAATTCGTCGAGCGACGAAGTCAACATCAGAGACAAATATGATCCAATGTGAAAATATTCTAACAATGCATGCATTCAACCTACATACATGGATACCAAATGTATATCAAATGTAAGAATATACTTACACCATTAAGCTCCCCCTACTTTGGTGCATCTCTTAAGCACCATCAACTCCATTTGAATGAAAAATCCTTTGCAAATCAATGAGTTGGTAGGGTTGGTATCCCACGGTGGATTGAACCTAGAAAACTTAATATGGAGCTAAAATTTGATTTGACGCTCCTTCTCTTATCCTTGAGTACCTAAAGATAGAATATCATTCCATGCTACCCAAGGACATTGGGTCCTAAGAAATTAGACTTTTGGAAGCCCAATCCAATTGGACTTAGACTTCCCCACATAATTATCATTATGAACGACATTCATAAAATAAGAATTCATGTACACTTGTTTTTCATTCATGTTTGTGTCCTTCGGGCTCCAAATAGTGAAAATTTTGGGAGCCCTATTCCTATTGGGAACATGCTTACGTTGTTGATTTCTATGTGATGCATGTCATGGATAGGCATATGGCATATGATGTAATGGTGCATGACGATAATTATCCATATGAGAATGAGGATGAGCATACGAATGTGGTGGAACACGTGCATGAGTGTGTCTCACATGGTGTGCACGTGCTCGTGGATGCGGAGCATAGAAATCATCATATGTGTTAACATGTGGGGTAGGATGTGTGTTCCTATGTGGCATGGTATACATGAAAGCATGACCCCTCTTTTGGGGTCCACCCAAAGTGGGTTTATTTCTAAATGGAGGTGTGTACCTAGTGGAAGCACCATTGGTAGAAGAACTACCCATGACGTGTATGCTTCCACTAGTAGAAGCTTCGGTAGATGGCCTAACAAAGGTGGCGGACGATTTGGATGAATCTCCCATCTTATACCCCAAGCCAATGTGATGATTGGTCGGAAGTAAGTCATTTAGGATATTATCCAAATGGCCCTTACCTTTATTGAATTCATGAATTCGGCCTAATGTGCACTCATACTTCACGGTAAGAGAATTCAAAGAAGCATCCAATGTGGACACTTGCGATGCGAGTGCACAAACATGTGACTTGAGATTTTTATTCTCAATACTCAAAGTTGAGTTTTGAGACGTCAAATCCGCTATCACATGTTCATCCGAATCCTCGACATGAACATGCTCAAGTTGAGATTAGAGATTTACAATCTCATTTCTCAACCCTTCAACAACGATGTCATTGTTGACGATGATGGGTTTAGGCGAGGTTTTAAGACTATCTAGTTCATTCTTAGTCTTAATAAATCTAGTAGCCAAATTAGAAAAATTATTCTAAAGTTGTTCGTTGGCTATTTTAAGTTCATCGTTCGTTACCTCATCGCCTTCATCCTCGCTTTCATCGGAGGAAGTGTCTTGATCACGATCCTCTTTTTCCATGAAGCACGTGTGTGCTTTCTCCACTCGTTCATCATCCGGCTCTCCACTTGAGGAGTCCTCTTCTGAGTCGGTGAATGTGCCGACAAGTCATTTCTTGTGCTTTCTCGACTTGTCGTACTTGGATGCCTTCCACTTCTCCTTGTGTTTGTAGAGAGGACAATCCGACTTGATATGTCCTGGCTTATTGCATTTATAAGACACGGGAGAGGAAACATTAGTCGAAATAAATTTTGATTTACTCTTCAACTTACCTTGTCGAAAGAATCGGTTGAACTTCTTTGCCAAATCGGCCAAAGCCTCCATGTCCAACTCTTCTTCCGATTCTTCATCATCGGTAGATGGAGCGGCCTTGTATGCAATCGCCTTTTTCTTTGGCTCGTCTTGCTTCAAGTACGCTTTCATCATCTTCTTCATCTTGATCTTACTTTCCTTGCGTACCTCGTAAGACAACAAGGTACCCATTAATTGAACGACGGTATATTTATTCATATCGTTACCTTCCTCGATGGCGAAGGTACGCTTTTCCCAACAAGAGGGAAGTCCGTCAATAATCTTCGCGACTTTCTCCTTTTGGGTGTAGATCTTCCCAAGAGCTTCCAATTCGTTGGAAATGTCCACGAAGCGAGCATAGTAGTCCTTCATAGTTTCACCCTGTTCCATGTGAAATAACTCAAACTCTTTGTAAGCGACAACGAGTTTAGAATCTTTTACCGTGCTCGTTCCTTCGTGCAAGATAAGGAGTTGGTTCCATACTTGATATGCACTCTTACATATGCATATCTTGTTGAAGTCTTCGGGCTCCAACGCACATTGCAAGGCATTCATCGCCTTGGCATTGCTTACCTCCGCGGCTACTTCCTCGGTAGTCCACTTCGTGAAATCTTGTTCCGTAGGATCGACATACTCTGTCAATATGGCTCTCCAAAATGAAGCGCTCCGGAGGAAGGTTTCCATCCGGCCTTTCCAGTATCCATAGTTGGTACCGTTAAAATGAGGAGGCCTGACAGAAGATTGCCCTTCCATAACAGAAGACGATCTGTGATGATCCTTGAAGACGTTGTAGTCATTGTTCGTCATAGATTTGACCTTGTAGCTTTAACCTTGGCTCTGATACCAATTGTAGTGCCCTGTGAAACTACTGCACATGTACTAGAGGGGGGTGAATAATATTTTAAAATAATCAAGATAGTTATTCCTAATTATTGTGCAAGAAACAAACGACAATGCGGAATAAACAACAATCAACAAGAATAATCAAACGCAAACAAAGCATGTAACGGGTTCGGATCCACCCAAGTCTCCCCGACTTGTTCCCGGTGATCCTACGTCCCAACCACCCGGATCCCCTCCGGATACTTGAGTTAGAAACCCTAACTCAAGATTTAGCACTATGAAATTCTAGTGAAAAACCTTCACAAGACCAAATCATACAAATGACATGTGACTCCCACAAACCGGGATCACACTCTCTCTCACAACCGAGAGACAATCTTAAATATCAAATACGATGAAATAAAGAAACACTTACCACAAAATCCTATGCCTTGAGTATGCTTACCAAATTAGGGCAAAGATGGATTTTGAAGAAGATGATGCCACCAAACCCTAGCTTCAAGAAGTTGACCAGCAATGGAAGCCTAGGGTGGAGTATGGTGACTAGAATCAAGCTCTTGGCTTGAGAAGCTCACAATGGAGAGAATCTCTCTTGAGGAATTAGGGCTCAAGGTGTTGATGGAGAGATTCTTGTGAGGGAGAGAGAGCTTTGAAATAGCTTAGGAGAGCTCTGCTCTTAGGTCTGAAATTGCTTGGAAATAGGACCTCTAACCTTGCCTCAAACGAATCAAGTTTCTATTTATAGAGGCAAGAAAAATCGTGTTGAAAAAGTTCCCAACGGCTCTATTCTGAACCAGACTAGTCGGTCAGAGAAGGATCACTGACCGACTAGTTCATCAACTAGTCAGTCGGTGATACATCGTAGACCGACTAACGGTTGACCAGCCAAAAGGTCGAAGTACATGAGATGACAACTAGTCGGTCTAAGAAGACTTTCCGACCGACTAGTTTCACAACTAGTCGGTCGGTGAATGTTCTTTGACCGACTAACAGTCGAAATAAAGAAGGCTGACAATAATTTGATTTATTCGGTTTAAGAACAAATGCTGACCGACTAGTTTCTCTACTAGTCGGTCGACAAACGTTCTTTGACCGACTAACTCGAAACAGTAACTAAGGCAGTTCAGGGAAAGCTCAACTAGTCGGTTTAATAAGGATTCCTAACCGACTAGATCGTCATCTAGTCGGTCGGTGACTCTTCTTTGACCGACTAATTGAACAACAAAGTTTAGGCTGAATTGAGCAAGGCATTCTAGTCGGTTTAAATAGAGTTCCCGACCGACTAGATCGTCATCTAGTCGATTGGCTCTTCTACTTGAACCAACTAACATGCACTAGAAGCCGAGGGAAGAAGCGATAGGCATCGGGAAAGTATCTAATGGCTTCTATTATAATCCTAGCTCTAAGATATGAGCGAAATGAAGTTTAAAATGTAAGTCCTACTCAAGGCTTAGCATTCTAATCTATGAAGCTAGAAGACAACAAATATTACAAGACGAACCGTCTTCGAAGCTTCAATCGTCATTCTTACTGACTTCAATATTGCTCCTAGAGCTTCAACAAAGCTTCAGGCACAGGATCACGTGTATTGAGAAGTCTTGAGACGTCGCTATTGATATACGTATTCTTTTGGCGATGATCTCCATAACTGCGCTCACAAACAGTTAGAACGAGATATTTATGTTTGCTCATCATCCAAAACCAAATCCGGGGAATCAATACTCAACATTCTCCCCCTTTTTGGTGATGACAAACCAACATAAATAATAATCAATAATAATGATTCAATAAGAAATTTACTTCCTCCCCCTGCATTGATGACACGTTAGTCTCATATTAAATATTAATCATACGCATCATGCAGACGAGGAAGATATAAAATATGAACACAATTATTGACATATCGGACTCTAAATCCATTTTTATATATTCACTCCCCCTGAATCTAACATATCAAGTTAGATTCATGGTAAATTGTGTTGAAATATCAATTAGCACATTGTCATTATTAATTCTCTCCCCATTTGGCATTAGCAAAAAGGACGGGAGGAGATCAACGACAAAACCAATGGCTAAAACATAAAGCACGGGAGTCGAATAATACGACCACGGTCTAAAAGACACCAATGAAGAATATCGAATAAAAGCAAAGCATGCGAATTGAGACCATAGTCGAAAATCGAAAACCGAAATCATCAAACCATAGGCAAAAATCGAAAACCGAAATCACCAAGCCATAGGTGAAAATCGAAAAACGAAATCATCAAACCATAGGCGAAAATCGAAAACTGAAACACCAAGCCATAGGCGTAAATCGAAAAACGAAATCATCAAACCATAGACGAAAATCGAAAAACGAAATCACCAAAACTCAAATCAATTTTACTTATTGAGTTTTGGAACATACTCTCTAAAATCAACATTCTTGAAGAATTAAGTGCATGGAAAACAATTCTATGTTTCCATGGAAATAATTTCTAATTAATCAAGAAATTCGTCGAGCGACGAAGTCAACATCAGAGACAAATATGATCCAATGTGAAAATATTCTAACAATGCATGCATTCAACCTACATACATGGATACCAAATGTATATCAAATGTAAGAATATACTTACACCATTAAGCTCCCCCTACTTTGGTGCATCTCTTAAGCACCATCAACTCCATTTGAATGAAAAATCCTTTGCAAATCAATGAGTTGGTATGGTTGGTATCCCACGGTGGATTGAACCTAGAAAACTTAATATGGAGCTAAAATTTGATTTGATGCTCCTTCTCTTATCCTTGAGTACCTAAAGATAGAATATCATTCCATGGTACCTAAGGACATTGGGTCCTAAGAAATTAGACTTTTGGAAGCCAAGTCCAATTGGACTTAGACTTCCCCACATAATTATCATTATGAACGACATTCATAAAATAAGAATTCATGTGCACTTGTTTCTCATTCATGTTTGTGTCCTTCGGGCTCCAAATAGTGAAAATTTTGGGAGCCCTATTCCTATTGGGAACATGCATATGTTGTTGATTTCTATGTGATGCATGTCGTGAATGGGCATACGGCATATGATGCAATGGTGCATGACGATAATTATCCATATGAGAATGAGGATGAACCATAAGGAATAGAGTAATAGAGCGCCTATTAGACAGGAATGGACCTTTTCTTTGCTATTGAAGCTATCAATCTGATCTTAGCCTACTCCCTTGGCTCCTCTCGACGTTGAGAGCTCTGCACTTCTGGCGAACTGGAGGCACAGCCGGGTTGATGTTCAGCCGATGGACTGCGACCTCCGGGTCAATGCCTTGCATGTCCATACGAATGTGGTGGAACACGTGCATGGGTGTGTCTCACATCGTGTGCACGTGCTCGTGGATGCGGAGCATAGAAATCATCATATATGTTAACATGTGGGGTAGGATGTGTGTTCCTACGTGGCATGGTATACATGAAAGCATGACCCCTCTTTGGAGGTCCACCCAAAGTGGGTTTCTTTCTAAATGGGGGTGTGTACCTAGCGGAAGCACCATTGGTAGAAGAACTACCCATGACGTGTTTGCTTCCACTAGTAGAAGCTTCGGTAGATGGCCAAACAAAGGTGGCGGACGATTTGGATGAATCTCCCATCTCATACCCCAAGCCAATGTGATGATTGGCCGGAAGTAAGTCATTTAGGATATTATCCAAATGGCCCTTACATTTATTGAATTCATGAATTCGGCCTAATGTGTACTCATACTTCTCGGTGAGAGAATTCAAAGAAGCATCCAATGTGGACACTTGCGATGCGAGTGCACAAACACGTGACTTGAGATTTTTATTCTCAATACTCAAAGTTGAGTTTTGAGACGTCAAATCCGCTATCACATGTTCATCCGAATCCTCGACATGAACATGCTCAAGTTGAGATTTGAGATTTACAATCTCATTTCTCAACCCTTCAACAACGATGTTGTTGTTGACGATGATGGGTTTAGGCGAGGTATTAAGACTATCTAGTTTATTCTTAGTCTTAATAAATCTAGTAGCCAAATTAGAAAACTTATTCCAAAGTTGTTCGTTGGCTATTTTAAGTTCATCGTTCGTTACCTCATCGCCTTCATCCTCGCTTTCATTGGAGGAAGTGTCTTGATCACGATCCTCTGTTCCCATGAAGCACGTGTGTACTTTCTCCACTCGTTCACCATCCGACTCTCCACCTGAGGAGTCCTCTTCAAAGTCGGTGAATGTGCCTACAAGTCCTTTCTTGTGCTTTCTCGACTTGCGTACTTGGATTCCTTCCACTTCTCCTTGTGTTTGTAGAGAGGACAATCCGACTTGATATGTCCTGGCTTATTGCATTTATGACACACGGGAGAGGAAACATTAATCGAAATAAATTTTGATTTACTCTTTAACTTACCTTGTCGGAAGAATCGGTTGAACTTCTTTGCCAAATCGGCCAAAGCCTCCATGTCCAACTCTTCTTCCGATTCTTCATCATCGGTAGATGGAGCGGCCTTGTATGCAATCGCCTTTTTCTTTGGCTCGTCTTGCTTCAAGTACGCTTTCATCTTCTCCTTCATCTTGATCTTACTTTCCTTGCGTACCTCGTAAGACAACAAGGTACCCATTAATTGAACGACGATATATTTATTCATATCGTTACCTTCCTCGATGACGAAGGTACGCTTTTCCCAACAAGAGGGAAGTCCGTCAATAATCTTCGCGACTTTCTCCTTTTGGGTGTAGAACTTCCCAAGAGCTTCCAATTCGTTGGAAATGTCCACGAAGCGAGCATAGTAGTCCTTCATAGTTTCACCTTGTTCCATGTGAAACAACTCAAACTCTTTGTTAGCGACAACGAGTTTAGAATCTTTTACCGTGCTCGTTCCTTCGTGCAAGATGAGGAGTTGGTTCCATACTTGATATGCACACTTACATGTGCATATCTTGTTGACGTCTTCGGGCTCCAACGCACATTGCAAGGCATTCATCGCCTTGGCAGTGCTTACCTCCGCGGCTACTTCCTCGGTAGTCCACTTCGCGAAATATTGTTCGGTAGGCTCGACATACTCTGTCAATGTGGCTCTCCAAAGTGAAGCACTCCGGAGGAAGGTTTTCATCCGGCATTTTCAGTACCCATAGTTGGTACCGTTGAAATGAGGAGGCCTGATAGAGGATTGCCCTTCCCTAACAGAAGACGATCCGTGACGATCCTTGAAGATGTTGTAGTCGTTGTTCATCATAGATTTGATCTTGTAGCTTTAACCTTGGCTTTGATACCAATTGTTGTGCCCTGTGAAGCTACTGCACATGTACAATAGGGGGGTGAATAGTACTTTAAAATAATCAAGATAGTTATTCCTAATTATTGTGCAAGAAACAAACGACAATGCGGAATAAACAACAATCAACAAGAATAATCAAACACAAACAAAGCATGTAACGGGTTCGGATCCACCCAAGTCTCCCCGACTTGTTTCCGGTGATCCTACGTCCCAACCACCCGGATCCCCTCCAGATACTTGAGTTAGAAACCCTAATTCAAGATTTAGCACAATGAAATTCTTGTGAAAAACCTTCACAAGACCAAATCATACAAATGACATGTGACTCCCACAAACCGGGATCACACTCTCTCTCACAACCGAGAGACAATCTTAAATATCAAATACGATGAAATAAAGAAACACTTACCACAAAATCCTATGCCTTGAGTATACTTACCAAATTAGGGCAAAGATGGATTTTGAAAAATATGATGCCACCAAACCCTAGCTTCAAGAAGTTGACCAGCAATGGAAGCCTAGGGTGGAGTATGGTGACTAGAATCAAGCTCTTGGCTTGAGAAGCTCACAATGGAGAGAACTCTCTTGAGGAATTAGGGCTCAAGGTGTTGATGGAGAGATTCTTGTGAGGGAGTGAGAGCTTTGAAATAGCTTGGGAGAGCTCTTCTCTTAGGTCTGAAATTGCTTGGAAATAGGACCTCTAACCTTGCCTCAAACGAATCAAGTTTGTATTTATAGAGGCAAGAAAAATCGTGTTGGAGAAGTTCCCAACGGCTCTATTCTGAACCAGACTAGTCGGTCAGAGAAGGATCACTGACCGACTAGTTCATCAACTAGTCGGTCGGTGATACAGCGTAGACCGACTAACAGTTGAACAGCCAAAAGGTCGAAGTACAGGAGATGACAACTAGTCGGTTTAAGAAGACTTTCCGACCGACTAGTTTCACAACTAGTCGGTCGGTGAATGTTCTTTGACCGACTAACAGTCGAAATAAAGAAGGCTGAGAATAAGTTGATTTAGTCGGTTTAAGAACAAATGCTGACCGACTAGTTTCTCAACTAGTCAGTCGACAAACGTTCTTTGACCGACTAACTCGAAATAGTAACTAAGGCAGTTCAGGGAAAGCTCAACTAGTCGGTCTAAGAAGGATTCCTAACCGACTAGATCGTCATCTAGTCGGTCGGTGACTCTTCTTTGACCGACTAATTGAACAACAAAGTTTAGGCTGAATTGAGCAAGGCATTCTAGTCGGTTTAAATAGAGTTTCCGACCGACTAGATCGTCATCTTGTCGGTTGGCTCTTCTACTTGAACCAACTAACATGCACTAGAAGCCGAGGGAAGAAGCGATAGGCTTCGGGAAAGTTTCTAATGGCTTCTATGATAATCCTAGCTCTAAGATATGAGCGAAATGAAGTTTATAATGTAAGTCCTACTCAAGGCTTAGCATTCTAATCTATGAAGCTAGAAGACAACAAATATTACAAGACGAACCGTCTTCGAAACTTCAATCTTCATTCTTCTTGACTTCAATATTGCTCCTAGAGCTTCAACGAAGCTTCAGACACACGATCACGCGTATTGAGAAGTCTTGAGACGTCGCTATTGATATACGTATTCTTTTGGTAACGATCTCCATAACTGCGCTCACAAACAGTTAGAACGAGATATTTATGTTTGCTCATCATCCAAAACCAAATCCGGGGAATCAATACTCAACAAGTCCCAATGTAATGGCCCTAGTGCCATATACAGTAGGGGTATGTATGTTTGTTTAATATTAAGGGTATTAGCATCTTTATTATTGTTGTTATTGTTGATGTTATTATTTTTGTTCATATTGTTGGGCCCTTAGCTAATTTTTAGTAGCTAGAGTTGGTTGTTTGGGCATGATAGTGGGCTTGGATTACTATTAAAAAGAGAGAATGAGATTAGAGTGGAAAACTTGTAAATATGGGTTTCCAATATATATTAATTTTTCCATTCCTTCTACTAGCTTCTAGCTTCCCTATCTTTCCTCTTTTATTTAATCTTCTTCTTTTCATTTCCCTAATCCTCTTTTATTTAATTTTCTTCTTTTCATTTTCCTAATCCCTTTCCCCAGGCAAAAGCCCCAGGCCGAAAGTCCCCTGGTTGCCGTTTGTGTTCCCAGGTCAAGGAAAAGAAAAAAAAGAAATGGAATGCTTCATAGAAAATAAACATGAAAGAAAGAATTGAAAGATAATGAAGAAAGGAAAGAGAGGAGAAGAAGAGTAGAGGGGATTCCCAAGAGGAAGTTTACGGTTTGATGCTTGATGATGGATTCATGGGGGGATTTTCGAAATTGGGGCTTGAGCTTGAAATTGGAAGAGGATTTTGCATCTTGGTTGAGGTAGGAGTCCAATCTCAACTCCCACGTTTATTTCATTTCATTTTTGAAGAGTAAAGATTGCATTTTTAGGGTTGTTGTAGAAATTCCTTGACATGAAGCATTGAGCTTGATTTTATTTGTAGCATAGAGTAATACGATGCCATGAATTGTTTGGTGATACAAATATGAGATTTATGTCACCAATTTTGCAAATATATGTTCGTAAGCTAGGGATTGGGATTGGTGGCCCGTAGCATCCCCCAACACCATTTAAAATGAAAACACTTATACCGGCATGTATGCAACCTGAGATTACCACCCAAATGTCATCCATATACGGAGCTAATAGCAATCACCAATGGACTGCATGTTTAAGTTCCATGAATGCTTACATAATATTATTTGATTAATATTAAATAAACTCCATGCATTGAATAACTAAATCCCCAGGTTACATCATGGCATAGCCAAATGTATTTGATAAAGTCCATTGAATAAGCATGTTTAGTTCAGATTAGCTACGTAGTAAACATGGACTTTTAAGGAAGTATACAATCATTTTGTAATTAAACAGCAATCAGATATGCTTATTCTTAGTTTCATCTAAATTGCAGTCCATTGATGTTGGTTAAATAATTATAAATCATAATGATACCATCCCCTCAGGTTGCATACGTCATTCAAGTGCTTACTGAAATTTTGTTAAGTATGCAAATTGCTTCAAGTTGCATTTGGAATCCACTTGCATTTCAACACGTCTTAATTTCATTTCAACTCAAGTGGTGTAACTTGTGTGTGTATTGCAACGTGTTTGGAATTGCACTCATTAGTTGGAAATAGAACGGGATGATGCCTTTAATGCATTGTTTCAATAATTATTCAAATTGCTCTCTTTAGAAATGTTAGAAGCTTATTACACAATTTTTCTTGAAGCTTGTGAAAAATTGCTCTCTTTTAGAAATATTAGAAGCTTATGAGAATTGCTCTCTTTTAGACATGAATAAGTGAATTTCCCGTCATTTTACTCTCATTAATTTTGTTGGGAGTTGTGCTAATGTGAACGACGGAAGCCTCATTAGTAAATTATAACTCTCACATGAAGTGTTGGAAGTTTCCTTAGTTAATTCTCTTTGTATAGAAGTATGAACTTGTGACATTGAATTGCGATGTGCATTCGGATATGGTTTCATATGTTGTGTGGAGTGATATCATGCCATGAAATTGATTCATGTTGACTTGATGGCCTTATTTCATTAATTATATTGTATTGTTCTCATTTGGAATGTGGAAGGCTTAGTTAATCAATTTTCATTTGTATAAGAAGGAAAATGGGAATTAAGTTACAATGAAGTGAGTTGTGCAATGTGGTGATGCCATGATTTATATTCATGATGCAATTGGAAGCTTGTTGCTTTATGGGATGAAATTGCTCTCTTTTGTTTATATTGCCTAAATGAAAATTGTTCCCATCATATTACAATGATCATCAGAATCGCTTTCATTTTGGGATGTAGATGGTTATTTATTCACTTTGATTTGTATAAAAAGTGAAACATGTGAACAATGAAATAAGATGGGCAAATTGGCGGTGTGGTGTTGGATACACGTGGAATATGGAATGTGTGACATTGTCACGTTAGGACACGAGGTGGAGTGCACGGGCATGGACAAAGTGCCGCGGTAGGAGGCGGGTGAATACGCCGTTGGCCACCTCTTGATCCATTAGGTGGCTCCACGTTGATAACGGAGTAGAATCACTTGCACATGCACGCCGGCTCATTCATGGGATCCCCTTGCATTGCATCGCATCGCATTACTTGAACTTCATATGCATCATGGCATCATTTGCATTTTTGGGTGATTTGTGGTTGCTCGGATGTGATGGTTAACTTGTAAGAATGAATGCATTGATGTATTGGGTGCTTGAATGATGGTATGTTGGAAAGTGTGGTTTGCTAATTGTTGGCAAATAATGTTATTCTTGTTGTTATTGTTAGTAGAGTCCTTAATCATATTGATGTTGGTGTTGCTGATAGTAGTAATGTTTCTTAAGAATGAGGTTATGTTGATGTTTAGGGTGGTGCTAGTGATGTTGTTGGTGTTGTTGGCATGTTACGATTTTACCATGTTCTTCTTGAAATATTATTTATGTTTCCTTTTTGAAATAATACTTATGTTGTACTTGGAAATTTTTGATAAATGCAAGAGAAACTCTGCCGAAATTTTTATAAACATTTCCACAATGTCACAAGCATTGGAAACTCAAGCCAGGAATGCCACACAAAATGCCACTTGCTAGTTCCCTTAAATTTCCATGCTTAAACAGACACCCATATAGAAAATTAGTACCAAAGAAGAGTTAGCAAGAGGGTCCTTGACAACTACCAAGTTGAAAGTTTTAGAGAGTGTAGAAATCATAATTATCATCACCGACAAGTTCCTTTAAGCAAACCTTGATTACCAAATCCATTTGGTTCCATTTCAATAGAAAAGTGTGTTTTCCATCAACTTAATAAGGAGTTTTGTGAACATTCAATTTAAAGGAGAAATGTACGTTACAGATTCTTAATATGGCATTGCACTTCTATATATGTCGTACTCACTTTGTTTTGCAGGCCATCTTCTTGCCGCAGGTACGTGTTTTGGTCAATGACACCATTTACACTTTCTTATGAAGTTGCAGTGATTGCTATGAGTTAGTTTTCCGTGTGTTACTCAGCGCATTGCTTTCCTGTGCGTCATGTGGGTTGGGTTGGGTTTTCCTACTGGGTCACGCCGTGACGTGTCCCCGTTGATATTTTTCAGGTGTTGATACGTGGAGTTGGAGGCCCGCAGGTACATATGGATGAAGTTGGTTGGAGTTGAGGATTCTTATAGAGTGTGAGAAGTTTGGGTGGGTGTTATTGTACTTTGGCGAGATGTGGGTTTTATGTGGTATATATGAGATTTGTATGGGTGATGTGAAAATTGGATATTCGTTTAGTTATATGTATCTGTGTTTTATTTATATCAGTTTTGTTTTGTTTTTTCTTGTTGGTTCCTTGATTATTTCAGTGTTGTTGGAATGCTACAGATACTATCCCAGCAGTGCGCAGTGGACCTGCTTATGGTTGTGTTGTTTTTTGTATTTCCCTTCCGTAGCACCCACCTTTCGGGATTACCTGACACGGATCCGTACTTATCGGGTATCCTGGGGAGAGGGGCGTTACATTTGGTGGCACATGCAGGTCACCGCACTGCGGCTGTGTAAGGATAGTGGAGTCTTAAGGTGGGTAGCAGTCTAGCCTTAGGGTAGAGCCCTTAGGTTAGACAGTCCGAGGACGGACTGTATTTTTAAGGTGGGTAGAATGTAATGGCCCTAGTGCCATATACAGTAGGGGTATGTATGTTTGTTTTATATTAAGGGTATTAGCATCTTTATTATTGTTGTTATTGTTGATGTTATTATTTTTGTTCATATTGTTGGGCCCTTAGCTAATTTTTAGTAGCTAGAGTTGGTTGTTTGGGCATGATAGTGGGCTTGGATTACTATTAAAAAGAGAGAATGAGATTAGAGTGGCAAACTTGTAAATATGGGTTTCCAATATATATTAATTTTTCCATTCCTTCTACTAGCTTCTAGCTTCCCTATCTTTCCTCTTTTATTTAATCTTCTTCTTTTCATTTCCCTAATCCTCTTTTATTTAATTTTTATCTTTTCATTTTCCTAATCCCTTTCCCCAGGCAAAAGCCCCAGGCCGAAAGTCCCCTGGTTGCCGTTTGTGTTCCCAGGTCAAGGAAAAGAAAAAAAAGAAATGGAATGCTTCATAGAAAAAAAAACATGAAAGAAAGAATTGAAAGATAATGAAGAAAGGAAAGAGAGGAGAAGAAGAGTAGAGGGGATTCCCAAGAGGAAGTTTACGGTTTGATGCTTGATGATGGATTCATGGGGGGATTTTCGAAATTGGGGCTTGAGCTTGAAATTGGAAGAGGATTTTGCATCTTGGTTGAGGTAGGAGTCCAATCTCAACTCCCACGTTTATTTCATTTCATTTTTGAAGAGTAAAGATTGCATTTTTAGGGTTGTTGTAGAAATTCCTTGACATGAAGCATTGAGCTTGATTTTATTTGTAGCATAGAGTAATACGATGCCATGAATTGTTTGGTGATACAAATATGAGATTTATGTCACCAATTTTGCAAATATATGTTCGTAAGCTAGGGATTGGGATTGGTGGCCCGTAGCATCCCCCAACACCATTTAAAATGAAAACACTTATACCGGCATGTATGCAACCTGAGATTACCACCCAAATGTCATCCATATACGGAGCTAATAGCAATCACCAATGGACTGCATGTTTAAGTTCCATGAATGCTTACATAATATTATTTGATTAATATTAAATAAACTCCATGCATTGAATAACTAAATCCCCAGGTTACATCATGGTATAGCCAAATGTATTTGATAAAGTCCATTGAATAAGCATGTTTAGTTCAGATTAGCTACGTAGTAAACATGGACTTTTAAGGAAGTATACAATCATTTTGTAATTAAACAGCAATCAGATATGCTTATTCTTAGTTTCATCTAAATTGCAGTCCATTGATGTTGGTTAAATAATTATAAATCATAATGATACCATCCCCTCAGGTTGCATACGTCATTCAAGTGCTTACTGAAATTTTGTTAAGTATGCAAATTGCTTCAAGTTGCATTTGGAATCCACTTGCATTTCAACACGTCTTAATTTCATTTCAACTCAAGTGGTGTAACTTGTGTGTGTATTGCAACGTGTTTGGAATTGCACTCATTAGTTGGAAATAGAACGGGATGATGCCTTTAATGCATTGTTTCAATAATTATTCAAATTGCTCTCTTTAGAAATGTTAGAAGCTTATTACACAATTTTTCTTGAAGCTTGTGAAAAATTGCTCTCTTTTAGAAATATTAGAAGCTTATGAGAATTGCTCTCTTTTAGACATGAATAAGTGAATTTCCCGTCATTTTACTCTCATTAATTTTGTTGGGAGTTGTGCTAATGTGAACGACGGAAGCCTCATTAGTAAATTATAACTCTCACATGAAGTGTTGGAAGTTTCCTTAGTTAATTCTCTTTGTATAGAAGTATGAATTTGTGACATTGAATTGCGATGTGCATTCGGATATGGTTTCATATGTTGTGTGGAGTGATATCATGCCATGAAATTGATTCATGTTGACTTGATGGCCTTATTTCATTAATTATATTGTATTGTTCTCATTTGGAATGTGGAAGGCTTAGTTAATCAATTTTCATTTGTATAAGAAAGAAAATGGGAATTAAGTTACAATGAAGTGAGTTGTGCAATGTGGTGATGCCATGATTTATATTCATGATGCAATTGGAAGCTTGTTGCTTTAATGGGATGAAATTGCTCTCTTTTGTTTATATTGCCTAAATGAAAATTGTTCCCATCATATTACAATGATCATCAGAATCGCTTTCATTTTGGGATGTAGATGGTTATTTATTCACTTTGATTTGTATAAAAAGTGAAACATGTGAACAATGAAATAAGATGGGCAAATTGGCGGTGTGGTGTTGGATACACGTGGAATATGGAATGTGTGACATTGTCACGTTAGGACACGAGGTGGAGTGCACGGGCATGGACAAAGTGCCGTGGTAGGAGGCGGGTGAATACGTCGTTGGCCACCTCTTGATCCATTAGGTGGCTCCACGTTGATAACGGAGTAGAATCACTTGCACATGCACGCCGGCTCATTCATGGGATCCCCTTGCATTGCATCGCATCGCATTACTTGAACTTCATATGCATCATGGCATCATTTGCATATTTGGGTGATTTGTGGTTGCTCGGATGTGATGGTTAACTTGTAAGAATGAATGCATTGATGTATTGGGTGCTTGAATGATGGTATGTTGGAAAGTGTGGTTTGCTAATTGTTGGCAAATAATGTTATTCTTGTTGTTATTGTTAGTAGAGTCCTTAATCATATTGATGTTGGTGTTGCTGATAGTAGTAATGTTTCTTAAGAATGAGGTTATGTTGATGTTTAGGGTGGTGCTGGTGATGTTGTTGGTGTTGTTGGCATGTTATGATTTTACCATGTTCTTCTTGAAATATTATTTATGTTTCCTTTTTGAAATAATACTTATGTTGTACTTGGAAATTTTTGATAAATGCAAGAGAAACTCTGCCGAAATTTTTATAAACATTTCCACAATGTCACAAGCATTGGAAACTCAAGCCAGGAATGCCACACAAAATGCCACTTGCTAGTTCCCTTAAATTTCCATGCTTAAACAGATACCCATATAGAAAATTAGTACCAAAGAAGAGTTAGCAAGAGGGTCCTTGACAACTACCAAGTTGAAAGTTTTAGAGAGTGTAGAAATCATAATTATCATCACCGACAAGTTCCTTTAAGCAAACCTTGATTACCAAATCCATTTGGTTCCATTTCAATAGAAAAGTGTGTTTTCCATCAACTTAATAAGGAGTTTTGTGAACATTCAATTTAAAGGAGAAATGTACGTTACAGATTCTTAATATGGCATTGCACTTCTATATATGTCGTACTCACTTGGTTTTGCAGGCCATCTTCTTGCCGCAGGTACGTGTTTTGGTCAATGACACCATTTACACTTTCTTATGAAGTTGCAGTGATTGCTATGAGTTAGTTTTCCGTGTGTTACTCAGCGCATTGCTTTCCTGTGCGTCATGTGGGTTGGGTTGGGTTTTCCTACTGGGTCACGCCGTGACGTGTCCCCGTTGATATTTTTCAGGTGTTGATACGTGGAGTTGGAGGCCCGCAGGTCCATATGGATGAAGTTGGTTAGAGTTGAGGATTCTTAGAGAGTGTGAGAAGTTTGGGTGGGTGTTATTGTACTTTGGCGAGATGTGGGTTTTATGTGGTATATATGAGATTTGTATGGGTGATGTGAAAATTGGATATTCGTTTAGTTATATGTATCTGTGTTTTATTTATATCAGTTTTGTTTTGTTTTTTGTTGTTGGTTACTTGATAATTTCAGTGTTGTTGGAATGCTACAGATACTATCCCAGCAGTGCGCAGTGGACCTGCTTATGGTTGTGTTGTTTTTTGTATTTCCCTTCCGTAGCACCCACCTCTTCGGGATTACCTGACACGGATCCGTACTTATCGGGTATCCTGGGGAGCGGGGCGTTACACCCAAGGACTTGGATGACCTCATTCACCTAGCGCAGAAGGCCGAGGAGAAGCAGGCAGAGGAGAGGAGGATTAAAGGTACGTAGGGGGGCCAGAACTCACGTAACCATCTACCACCAGTTGCGTAGATGATGACTACGGGGGCCCACAACACTAGAGGAGAGAAGGCATGGGAGACCGTACGGTGGGATTCGGTTGGAGAATGACGGAGGCAGAAATGAGAGAGAGACGAGCCAAGGGCTTGTGTTTCGATGCGATGAGAACTCCCCAGGCCACAGGTGTGCGAGCAAGCTGCTGCAGATCACTATAGTTCCCGACGAGGAGTACTCTGAGGATGAGCATGAGGCTGAACAGAGGAGGAGGAACACCCGAACTTAGCGGAGGTGTCCCTGAACTCTGTGGTCGGGTTTACTCCAAACCTCACCATGAAGTTATCAGGGTGACTAGCCGATGCAGGGGTGACTGTCACGCCCCGCTTCCCAGTATACTTGGGGGCGAGAACGCGAGCGGGTCCGCATGTGCTTAAAGCAAAGAAGAGGTACTTATTTTTTTTCTCCCTTCTTTGACTTAAGCACACTAAGCGTGATTTTAGCGAAGGCAGGTCCCTGCACGCGAATTTCTCAGAAACAGCACAAATAATTATTACATTACAATACCATCGTCCAAAGTAAACACACAAACAATTAAGGCCTAGCATGGCCGTACAATCTGCTGAAAACAAAACACACCTGAAAATAATAATACAAATAATAAACTGAAATATAAATGTCCCGCTTTAGCCTTCCGCGGGGAGGATCTCAATGTCTTCGTAGCTCTGGTCAGCGGGGTCCACCTCTAAAGTGGGATCCTCAAAGGTAGGGTCCTCACGGTACTCTGTCTCTGAACCTAACATATATTTCATAACACGTTGAAATATATGTCAGCGATAAGCTCGACAAGATATTTAAAGTAATGAAATGAGGAAGTTAAGGACAAAAGAGCGTTAGTACACAATTATAAATAATAAATGCAGAAAAGTAAAGTATGATCGTGCATGGATAATTTTGCAGTTAAAAGTAAAGTAAAACAGTTGTATGTTGAGTATTTGATTGTTTGTGCTCGTGATAAGTCCATGCCTGGGTAGGTGAAATGTTCTCGATACACCTTATCACCGGTGGTTTTACCGTGACGCTCCACACATTGGCTGCCTCCACCGGAGGGGCCGTAGTCGTGTTCGAGACACACTCACAAACCCTACTGCAATGGACCAACCCCACCCAAAGTGTACCGCCGTATACTGGAACACGAGCCAGACTAGTCATATGTGACCCTACTGGAACACGAGCCAGACTAGTCACACATGACCTGACGGGAGTAGCCAACTCGGCTTTTTGTGTATGTTTATTTACTGATTGAGTTTCACCCCATCTGTAGTCGATGGTTTCACCCCGTCTGTAGTCGACGGTTATCACATATGTGTAGTAACATACTCGTCTTTTCCAAATTTGTTTTTCTTGTTAACATGCGAAAAGCAAAAGCAGTCCCGTTAAGTAAAAAGAGCAATAAGTAAAGTGAAACATAGTGTCCGGCTACTAGAATTTGTCAAACATATTGGAACCAGGTTTGATGCTAAGTTTTAAGGACCAAGTTTGCAATTCATTCTACACCTGTTTCCGAGGGTCGTGACACACCCTCTGTTCCGTTTGGGTCAAAAAGTCGTTCTTTATCAAAGAGTCATTAACATGAAATGTCCGTTTTTAATTAGTTACAACAGATAAATTAGGAACGTAAAAATGATGATTGCACTAGTTTTAGCAGTTAGCCCATATTCAATTACAGTAAATACTTGCCTTGACGCGGGTGTAGGTGTCCAGGTGGTGGCAACGTGAAGCACGTTCTATCTGCGTCAGAGAATTGTGGTATTAGATGGTACGCTAATAGAAATATTGATAAACTAATATTACTTATGCATATACCAATCTACTGATCTTTCAACAAACTAGTTATTTAAAACTAACAACTTACTGGACCTAACATAAATATTAGCATGTCGGTCGTGTAATAGTGCTAATGAAATTAATGGATATAACCAATCTCTAATATAAGTTTACCTTTATTAATAACATGAACTATTAAACTTTAACTTAATTACATTAACAAAGACTAATATTGACCTAATGACCAAGATTCAGCTAGCATTGGCTTTCAACTTAAATGAGTTACATCACTAAAAATAACTTAAAAATATAACCTAACCTAACTTTATTAAGTTGCAAAAATAATTAACTTAGCGTACAACAACTTTAACTTAATAAAACTTTATAGCAATTAATAATAATAACTTATAACTTAATACAATAATATAACTTATAAATTCATAACATTTAATAATAATAATATCATTATTATTATTATTAAAACTTACTTATAACATTAACAACCCTCTCCCCTCTCTCTTACTGTCTCGTTCCTCCCCTCTTCTTCTCTTTCTTTTTCCTTTTTTTTTCGTTTTCGTTTACTACAGGAGGAGGCGAAGGGGGCGACGGCGATCGGCTTCGGCGACGCGGATCCGGGGCTTGGGCGGCTTCGGGCGGTCGGAGATCGGAGATGGGCGCGGCGGCGGCTCCTTGACACGGCGGACGGCGAGATCCGGAGGTGGGGACGGCGGATCGGGGCTCCGGTGTTGGCGTACAGGCCCGGGGGCGACAGCGGGGGCGCTGCGCTGCGGCGTATGGCGGGGATCCGAGGCTCGGCGGCGTCGGCGGTGGTTGCTCGAAGACGGCGGGCGGCAAGGCGATCGGATCTGGGCTCGGGGCGGTGCACGGGATCCGAGGCGGCGGTCGAGGGGTATAGGCGACGCTGATCAACAGGAGGGGATTGATTTGGGGATGGATTTGGGGTTCGATATGTGATTTTTTTGATTTCTGGGTTGATTGTTTTGATTTCTGGGTTGTTTTGGGTTTTGGATTGTAATATGGTGGTTAGTTGATTGGTCGTGTGAAGGAGACGGTGGCTGAAGGGGTGTGATGATGTTGGAGTTGGGTTGTTGTAGGCTTGGCTTGTTCTCTGTTGGTTGTTTAAGAAGGAGAGGAAGAAGGGACAGATTTGATGTGGGTGGTTGTGAGGTAGGGAAAACTTGATTTTTATGTCGGATCTCACCTACAATACGGTGAGGATTTAATTGGGTAGGGTTAGGGTTAGGTTAAAGTAACTAGATAGAAGTAATTAAGAAGACCATGGTAATTAGTAATTTAGAAAATAAATAAATAAATAAGTTAGTAAAAAAATAAGTAAATTAGTAATTTAGTAATTAACTCTAAACTAAAAGTAATTAGCTAATTAGAAATTTAAAAATAATTACGATCACGCTACGGTAAAACCGAAAATAGTGACGCGCTCGCGTCGACGCACGGACGAAAAATCCATTCAGATGAAAATAACTGAATCGACAAGTAAAACATAGGTACACAACAATCAAAATTCGACTAGAAAACAGGCCGTTACAGTGACAGTGCTCATTGACAGTAGGGCCACCCAAATTTCATATCCTATCAGATAGTGGAGCGCCATAGATTGCATCTCAGAACCATGGAGAAGTTTACGGTGCTTCTAGGGACCGGGAAGATGGAGGAGAGCATGGGGATGTGCAAGGGGTTGTGCTTGACCTTGCAGGGAGTGCTGATAGTGGATGATTTCTTACCCCTGGATTTGGGTAATGTCGATGTGATATTGGGAGTGCAGTGGCTAAAGAGTTTGGGCAAAGTCAAGGTGAACTGGAAGCAGCTCAGGATGGAATTTCAGGAGGCGGATCGCACCGTAGTACTGAGGGGAGATCATCGCCTCTATTTTTCTATAGTGGCCTTCAAGGCCATGACTCGTGCACTGCGGAGGACATGAGAGGAGTACTTGGTGGAGTTTCAGGGGATGACAGCCGAGGGAGGGGCAGACTGAGGAGACCCCGACGAAGGTGGAGCAGATATTGGAGCAGTTTCAGGATGTTTTTCAGATACCGCAGGGACTTCCTCCGCCACGAGACCATTAGCACGCGATAATTTTGCGAGAGGACGCAGCACCGGTGAGTATGCGGCCATATAGATATCTGCATGTGTAGAAGAACGAGATAATCAGATGGTACATGAGATGCTACAGGCCGGGGTCATCTAGCCCAGCGTGAGCCCTTTTTCTAGTCAAGTGTTGCTGGTAAAGAAAAAGGATGGGAGTTGTCGGTTCTGCTTAGACTACTGGGCCCTGAATAAGGAAACTGTACCCGATAGGTTTCATATTCCTGTTATAGATGAGTTGCTGGACGAGTTACATGGGGTGATGGTATTCTCGAAGGTGGATTTGAAGTTGGGGTATCACCAGATTCTGAGGAGGCAGGAGGATGTGCCGAAGACGGCATTTCGTACCCACGAGGGACATTATGAGTTTCTTGTCATGTCGTTCGGCTTGATGAATGCACCGTCGACCTTCCAGGCCTTGATGAAAAAGGTTTTCCAGCCCTACTTGAGGAGGTTCATCTTGGTCTTCTTTGACAACATTTTGATCTACAGCAGATCGATGGGTGAGCATGTGAGTTGCTTGGAGCTAGTTTTCAGGGAGTTACAGGCACGTCAGTTGTATGCAAATCGGAAGAAGTGTATGTTCGAAAAGAGGTAGATTGAGTATTTGGGACATATAGTATTAGGAGCAGGGGTAGCAGTAGATAGATCGAAGGTGGCAGTCATGTTGGACTGGCCTATACCGACGTCACTGAGAGCGCTTCGAGGATTTCTGGGCTTGGCCGGGTATTATAGAAAATTTGTTAAGGGGTATAACATCATTGCTTGGTCTCTGACAGAGCAGTTGAAGGACATGTTTCGATGGGGGAAGCGACGACTCAGGCTTTTGAGGCGCTAAAGGTAGCGATGACGATCGCTCCAGTTTTGGCATTACCTGATTTCAGTATACCTTTTGTGGTGGAGACAGATGCTTCAGGCTATGGGTTGGGGGTACTGATGTAAGAGGGGAGACCTATAACCTATTTCAGTCAGGTGCTATCTGCCAGTGCACGGCTGAAATCGGTTTATGCGAGTGAGCTTATGGTTATTGTACTATCAATTCAGAAATGGTGGCCCTATTTATTAGGGAGACACTTTGTGGTGCAGACAGATCAGCACAGCCTGAAGTACCTATTGGAGCAAAGATTAGTGACGGAGGAGCACCAGAGATGGCTTTCTAAGCTTGTGGGATACCACTTCGATATTGAGTATAAGTCGGGGTTGGAGAATAAGGCGGCAGATGTACTGTCTCGGCGAGAGGGGGAGGCACAGCTACAGGCTCTATCATTACTTATGTGGTTGGATTGGGGGCCGATGTTGCAGGAGACGGAGACGAACCCAGATTTGAGACGCATTTGGGAGACACTGCAGAGGGGGGATGAGAGACCAGCTGGGTATACGTTGTAGGGACAACGGTTGCTCTCTCACGGGAGGTTAGCCTTGCCCCGGTCATCGGCATTTATACCAGTGCTTTTCCAGGAGTTCCACGGATCAGCAGTAGGGGGACATTCGGGGGTGCAACAAACTTATATGCGGATGGCTAAGGAGATCTATTGACCCGGGATGCGTAGGGATATCGCGCGGATGGAGGCTGCATGTGATATTTGCCAGAGGCATAAGTACATGGTGATGGCGCCTGCTGGGTTATTACAGCCATTGGCATTACCAGAGAGGGTCTGGGAGGTGACGATAGACTTCATCGATGGGCTACCACGATCAGATGGATTCACATTTATTTTTGTAGTGGTAGATCACTTGAGTAAGTATGCCCATATCATTCCATTGAAGCATCCTTACGCGGCGGTATCAGTAGCATCAGCGTTCATAAAGGAGATTGTCAGGTTTCATGGTTTTCCCAAGGCGATTGTGTCCGACAGGGATAATATCTTCATGAGTGGATTTTGGAAGGAGCCGTTCAGGGTGTAGGGCACAGTCTTGAAGAGGAGCACAGCCTGCTACCCTCAGTCGGACGGGCAAATAGAGGTGGTGAACAGGGGCGTTGAGACGTTTCTTCGGTATTTTGCCTCGGAGACCCCCCGACCCTGGTACAGATGGATAAAGTGGGCAGAGTACTTGTACAATACTTCTTATCACTTAGTAGCATGTACAACACCCTTTCGAATCTTATATGGGAGAGACCCACCTCAGTTGGTTCATTATGGGCACCACGAGACCCCGGTGTCACAGGTGGAGGATACATGAAGGAGCGGGACAATATGTTGGAAGACTCAAGAAGTATTTGACGAGGGCGCAGCAGGTGATGAAAGCTAAGACGGATGGTCATCCTCGTGACATGCACTTTCAGGTGGGGGATAAGGTATACCTAAAAACTACGACCATATCGCCAGAAGTTCTTAGCCCACAGGAGGAACGAGAAGCTGGTGGCACGGTACTATGTGCCATTTGAGGTGGAGGCCGAGATAGGGGTGGTAGCTTATTTGCTAAAGCTACCTCCCTCGTCTTCAATTCACCCCGTTTTTCACGTATCACAGCTACAACGGGTTATTGGAGAGCAGACAGCATTGCTCACGCTACCCCCACACTTACAAATGACATGGAGATGCTGATGGAGCCGTTGGACGTGAGGGTTGTTCATCATGTACCGGGACGACGGAGGGAGGTGCTAATATATTGGTAGGGATTACCGGACTACGATGCTACATGGGAGGAGACGGACATGATACATCAACAATTCCCTGATTTCCACCTTGAGGACAAGGTGGCTCTTCTACGGAAGGGTATTGATGCAGATGCAACCGCATCTACAGGCCAAGGGATGGAGCGTATGGGCTAAGAGGCGGGCCGGGTCGTGACTTACTTCAGGAGGATGAAGGGGCTCAACCCATGAGAGAGTATATCGTTCACATTTGCCTACGGATGGCATTTTAGTCTATTACTTACAAATCTGGAGTTGTCTTCTTTTTATAATTAGGGCCAGCCATCTTTTGATTTTTATGCTTACTATTGTGAAGAACAATCTAGGTGTCACCATTGACGATTCTTAGGCTTTATTCCGTTCATTTAAATCTTGGAGAGCGAGTCTTCTCTCATAACGAGACTCATCTATGTTATCATTGTTCTTCATTGAATTAATCCACTTATTTTCCATTTTCCACTTAAAAATATTGTCTTTATTATTGTTTGATTGGTCGGTTCGTATCAGACTTGTCCAGTTTTTCTCCCTGTTCCCTTTTGGGTTGTTGATAGGGATTTAGTAGGAAGGCTTCCAAGATACACAAATACTTGAGGTAATATTTCTGAAAACTATACATAGTGGCTTTCTTACATAAGAGTTCACCATGGACAATGTGATCAAGCGTTCCTAGCTTTCTGGGATTTGGGTCTCCAGCTGTGAACAGTATGAAGCCAAACCAGCCTTAGATATGTGTCCTCAATTATATAAATATCTTTTGTTGTCTGGAATACTTTTTGAGCACTAACCAGACATACTGGAACATTTTATACTCTTCTCAAACACTTCTACCAATACTTGGTACACATCATAGGATGTCTTTATTTTTATTTGTGTATCAAAGATCATAACTTATGGGTTAAAGCTTGTTAAGGACTCAAGAACAGTGACTTATATGATAGTACAACTGTTTTATTGTATGTTTTGATGTAACATTACGCTATGTAGCAGAAAGTTAAATGTCCAGGGCATGTTCCTTATACATGATAGGTTAACTTTACCTCGTAGAACTTCTCAATTGTAAGATTCACATTGTATGTTTTGATGTAACATTATGCTATGCAGCAGAAAGTTAAATGTCCAGGGCCTGTTCCTTATACATGATGGGTTAACTTTACATCGTAGAACTTCTCAATTATAAGATTCAGAATACACATGCACATTCTCTCTCTCTCTCTCTCTCTCTCTCTCTCTCTCTCTCTCTCTCTCTCATTTGCGCGGCTTATTATCGCTCTTCCATTCTTTAACTTTACCTCGTAGAACTTCTCAATTATAAGATTCGCAATACACATGCACATTCTCTCTCTCTCTCTCTCTCTCTCTCTCTCTCTCTCTCTCTCTCTCTCTCTCTCTCTCTCTCTCTCTCTCATTTTCGCGGCTTATTATCTCTCTTCCATTCTCTACCATAAACCTGGGAGTTTAGAATTATTTAGAGGCTTAACAAGACTAGAACCTAAAATATTGTTGCTTCAATGGACAATGTCTTCAGCGAGGTGAATTTAGTCAGTGTTTAGCCTGAAACCAACTTGTTTATAACCTTTTTGCGAATTAAACCTGTAAACAGTGTGGTAGAACTGCTAACTTCGCGCAGCTTCTAGTCAGATTTGAAGGGTCCATCTGCCAACCTCCCACCTACCGCCTATTCCCCTTTGTTGATTTTTTCAACAATGTCCCTCTCTAAGAAACGTCATTAGTGACGTTTCTTAGAGGATTAGAACACTATAAAAGGGAGATGAAGGCCGAGGTTTCATATCATCCCAATCCCAAAACAAGCTTCTCACCTTCAAGAGAAAGAGTGAGAAGGAAACCCAGAGAGGTGTAAGAGTGTGTGATTTCTCCGGTGAGAGGAAATTACCCCAGAGAGGGAAGTTACCCCAGAGAGGTAAAATTGTAGTGAGTTTTTTTTTGGTGTTTACCCTAGTGTGTAAATTTATTTTCAGTGAGAAATAGTGAAACCTTTTTTTTACTCTCCATTTTTACTGTTTTACCGTGATCAGTATTTTTACTGTTTTACTGTAGCCAGTAATTCTTCTAGTGATCAGTGAGAATCACAACAAGTGGTATCAGAGCCCAGGTTAGCTGTCTGTGAGAGAGTAAAAAAAAAGGAGTAAAATTTTTGGGGAGGGAAATTTTTTTTTCTACCATTACTTTTTTTTCCTCTTCAAAATTGCAATGGAAGAATCATCCTCGTCGGGAGCTATGGTCAAATTGACGGCCATAAATTACACACTGTGGAGACCTCGAATGGAGGATCTCCTCAGTTGTAAAGATTTATTTGACCCATTGGAGGTCAAAGGAGTAAAGCCAGAATCCACCAAAGAAGCTGACTGGAAGAAGATGAATCGAAAGACGATCGGTCAAATCCGACAATGGATCGATCACAGCGTCTTCCACCATGTTGCGCAGGAGACGGACGCATATGCCCTCTGGCAAAAGCTAGAGGACATGTACCAAGCCAAGACTGCTCGAAACAAAGCCTTGTTAATGAGGCGACTGGTAAATTTGAAGCTGCGAAGTGGAACTTCCGTTGCGGAGCACACGAGCGAGTTCCAGAGCCTGGTGAATCAACTATCTGCGGTGGAGTTACAGCTTGGAGATGAAGAGCAAGCTCTTCTTCTTCTCAGTTCTCTTCCGGACAACTGGGAGACGTTGGTGGTCTCTCTAAGCAATTCGGCACCAAACGGCAAACTTACCATGTCTATGGTTAAGGATGCCCTCTTCAACGAGGAGGCCAGGAGAAAAGAAGCCGGCACCGATCAATCGCATGCCCTTGTGACAGAGACTCGAGGAAGACAACAAGGAGGTGGTCGAAGCTGGGGCAGAGGCAGGAGCAAAAGCCGTGGTAGGTCCACAGACGGGAGGAGGCCTACCTACAAGTGTTACCATTGTGGCATGGAGGGCCACATGAAGAAAAACTGCCGGAAGCTGTTGCAAGAACAAGGTCAAAATGGTTCTCAACAGAAGACGAAGAATGGAGAGGCGTTAGTCACTTGCACCGGAGAAGTGGCTATTTGCTCTATCCAAGAAGAGACATGCCTTCACGTCTCCAACCAGGACAGTGAGTGGGTGGTTGATACAGCAGCATCATTCCACGCCACTCCTCGAAGTGACTTCTTCACCAACTACAAGGCAGGAGACTTTGGCATCGTGAAGATGGGGAATACAAGTTCCTGCAAGATCGTGGGAATTGGCGACGTTCGGATTCAGACGAACGTCGGCTGCACAATCACACTGAAGGATGTCCGCCATGTGCCAGATCTCCGGCTGAACTTACTCTCTGGGACAGCCCTTGACAAACAGGGCTTCGACAACCACTTCAGCAACGGCACATGGAGAATGACGAAAGGTGCCATGATTATCGCAAAGGGGCACATTTGCGGTACGTTATACAAAACTCATGTGAAGATATGTACCGATAGCCTTAACGTGGTGGAACGTGAGGCTACTCCAAGTCTGTGGCACCAACGACTTGGTCACATGAGTGAGAGAGGGTTATCTCTCTTGACAAAGAAGGAGCTGATCTCAATCACTAAGGATGCTGGACTAGATCCTTGTCAGCATTGCTTAGTTGGCAAGCAACATCGAGTCTCCTTCAGTTCTTCTTCAACAAGGAGATCAGAGTTACTCAGTCTGGTACACTCTGATGTTTGCGGTCCCTTGGAGGCTGAATCGCTGGGTGGCAATAGGTATTTTCTGACCTTCATTGATGATGCTTCTCGGAAGATGTGGGTCTACTTCTTGAGGACGAAAGACCAAGTGCACGACTTCTTCAAGCTGTTCCACGTCATGGTCGAACGTGAGACAGGAAAGAAGTTAAAGTGCCTCCGCTCAGACAATGGAGGCGAATACACTTCCAGAGCATTCGATGTCTACTGCAAAACTCAAGGCATTAGACATGAGAAGACGGTTCCTCGCACTCCACAACACAACGGCGTAGCTGAAAGGATGAATCGGACTATCATGGAGAAGGTCAGAAGCATGCTCAGTATGGCTAAGCTACCAAAGCCATTCTGGGGAGAAGCTGTTCGTGCCGCCTGCTACCTCATCAACAGATCACCATCAGTACCTTTGGATTTCGCAATTCCAGAGAAGGTGTGGTCTGGTAAGAATCCCTCTTACTCCCACTTGAGGGTATTCGGTTGCTTAGCCTTTGCACATGTATCCAAGGAGCAAAGACAGAAGCTTGATGCAAGGACCATTCCTTGTATCTTCATCGGCTATGGAGATGAAGAATTTGGGTACAGGTTGTGGGACCCAAAGACGAACAAGGTGATTCGGAGCAGGGATGTGCTGTTCCAAGAAAATCAGACATTGGAAGACATTGAAAAGCCCATGGCGTCTTCAAGCTCAAGTGCTGAAGACATTGTTCCAGACCCAGCACCATTGCAATACGAAGAGGTGCATGAAGAAATACCAGAAGAGGAGGAGGCTGTTGAACAAGACGTGGAAGAAGAGGCGGATGCTGAGCAGGGGGAGCCACAACCCTCTCCAGCAGCTACTGCACCACCATCACCGCAGGCAGATGATGGTACGCCTCCTGAAGTCATCAACTCACAAGCACGAAGATCTGAACGAGGCCGGATTCCATCAACCAGATATTCAGAAGCTGAGTATCTTCTACTTTCTGAAGAGGGGGAGCCAGAGAGTTTCCATGAAGCGATATCTCACAAGAACAAAGAAAGTTGGTTGCAAGCTATGCACGATGAGATGGAATCTCTGCAAAAGAATTCTACTTATGAGTTGGTCAAGCTTCCACAAGGAAAGAAGGCGCTGAAGAATAAGTGGGTGTTCAAGCTCAAGAAAGATGGCAACGGAAAGATGGTGAAGCACAAAGCTCGGCTGGTGGTCAAAGAATTCCTTCAGAAGAAAGGTATTGACTTTGACGAGATCTTTTCACCTGTTGTGAAGATGGCTTCAATCCGCGTCATCCTCGGATTGGTAGCCAGGTTGAATTTAGAGCTTGAGCAGATGGATGTCAAGACGGCGTTTCTTCATGGTGATCTACATGAAGAAATCTACATGGAGCAGCCAGAAGGTTTCGAGGTTTCAGGCAAAGAAAACCTCGTATGCAAGCTGAAGAAGAGTCTGTACGGCCTCAAGCAAGCACCACGACAGTGGAACATGAAGTTTGACTCATTCATGATGAGTCAAGGCTACAAAAGGACCGCTGCCGACCAATGTGTTTATACACAGCAGTTTCCAGACGGTAACTTCGTTGCATTGCTTTTATATGTTGACGATATGTTGATCGTTGGACAAGATGCAACAAAAATCGGCCAGCTGAAGAAGGAACTATCTAAGTCTTTTGATATGAAAGATTTAGGTCCGGCTCAACAAATTGTGGGAATGCAGATAGTCCGAGATAGGAAACACAACAAGCTATGGCTATCTCAGGAGAAGTACGTTGAACGCGTGATCAAGAGATTCAAGATGGATCATGCCAAACCAGTTAGCATTCCACTGGCTAACCACTTCAAGTTGAGCAGGAGGTCAAGCCCTTCATCCAAGAAAGAGACGGAGGAGATGTCATCGATACCTTATTCTTCAGCAGTTGGAAGTCTGATGTATGCAATGGTGTGTACACGTCCTGACATTGCCCATGCGGTGGGAATGGTGAGTCGATTCCTTTCTGATCCAGGAAAGGAACATTGGGAGGCGGTCAAGTGGATTCTCCGATACCTGAAGGGTACTTCAAAGGCATGTCTATGCTACGGAGGAGCTGATCTAATCTTGGAGGGCTATACAGATTCAGATATGGCTGGAGATCTTGATAGTAGAAAATCTACATCAGGATTTGTCTACACTTTTGCAGGGGGAGCTGTGTCCTGGCAATCAAGATTGCAGAAGTGTATTGCGCTATCCACAACAGAGGCGGAGTATCTTGCAATTACAGAAGCTGGTAAGGAAATGTTGTGGTTACAGCGATTTCTCCAAGAATTAGGGATCAAGCAGAAAATGTACATGGTACATTGTGATAGTCAAAGTGCTTTAGATCTGAGCAAGAATTCGATGTATCATGCTCGGACAAAGCACATTGACATTCGGTATCATTGGATACGGGAGGTGATGGATCAACAGCTGTTGAGACTAGTGAAGATCCACACGAAGGAGAATCCAGCAGATATGTTCACGAAGGTGGTGACACGGGAGAAGCTGGAGCTGTGCAGAGACATAGCTGGGATGGTTGTTAAGTGACAATCACTTTAGATGCAGCTGGAGGGGGAGAATTGAAGGGTCCATCTGCCAACCTCCCACCTACCGCCTATTCCCCTTTGTTGATTTTTTCAACAATGTCCCTCTCTAAGAAACGTCATTAGTGACGTTTCTTAGAGGATTAGAACACTATAAAAGGGAGATGAAGGCCGAGGTTTCATATCATCCCAATCCCAAAACAAGCTTCTCACCTTCAAGAGAAAGAGTGAGAAGGAAACCCAGAGAGGTGTAAGAGTGTGTGATTTCTCCGGTGAGAGGAAATTACCCCAGAGAGGGAAGTTACCCCAGAGAGGTAAAATTGTAGTGAGTTTTTTTTTGGTGTTTACCCTAGTGTGTAAAGTTGTTTCCTGGTGAGAAATAGTGAAACTTTTTTTACTCTCCATTTTTACTGTTTTACCGTGATCAGTATTTTTACTGTTTTACTGTAGCCAGTAATTCTTCTAGTGATCAGTGAGAATCACAACAAGATTTAGATGTTCCAGAAGTAAAATTCGTGTCGGTTGTTCAAACTTCAAATGTCAAGAACTTATCATAATCTTGTCTCTATTTTAGCATATTTGGCCAATGCTGAAGAATTGGATAATTGACTGAAATGATCAAGTTTCTGATATATGCAAGGCTGGCTTGTGGCTTTAAAATACACCATTTTTGTCTTGGCTCTTGAGGATCATAGTAAGTCACATTCTGCCTGTTACCGAGCACTTAAGATATCCATTACTTCTATTTATTTCAAAAGCTGGTTAATTCATAGAAATTGGCGATGAGTATTGCCATGATTTAAACACATCTAATATATCTTCTTCGGTTCTAGTTAATTTATAGGCATTACCTAAGATTACAAAGGTTTAGGACTAGTAGCATTTCTTGTTTGCTTGTTTACATAGGGTGATAGCAGTCAACCGTTAAAAGGAAGAGCCAAGCAGGTTATCTGCATCCAAGAGTATCATGTTCTCTGTCTTGATGAATTGTATGGTTTGCTGTCTGGTTTAATGGTCGAACTCGGTCAAAATAGCTGGTCCGGTCCGTTTCTTAAGATGTTGGAACCAGCTTGAACACAGTTGGGACCGGGCCGAAGGGTATTTGAGACTTGGAGTTTATATGAAATTTGATTCATACAATTGTTATGTGCATCATGGTTATATTATGCCTCATCCTAGTTCTTTTACACACATTTTTATGCCTGCCGTGTCCGCTGTTTCCGTATCCATGCCATATTTTACCTGTATTCATGGCTGTGCAACATAGGCAAGTGTGAAGCATTTGTTTGGCTAATATAATTTTTTAATGGTTCATTTAGTTTTTAGTTTCAGTTACCTCATTACTGTTCCTTAAAAGCAGCTAATTGAACCCTACAAATGCCTTGTGTGGAATTATCTGATGCTATTTGTATCCTCTCTTGATCTGTTTGTGCATACCCTTTTCACGTCAGGTGTTTTAAGCCCATCAACAGCAAAAAGTACGGGGTTGATCTGGTTTGCTTCACTGCTCATCCAACAACAGTGATATTTTTTTGAAGAACCTTCAACTACAATTTTCTCTTCCATGTTGCTATCATTAACGGCGTAAACACCTTGAATCAAAATGGATGAGAAAATTGCCTTAGGGGCCAACTGGCTGTGAAGAATGTGCTGCCCTAGTTTGCCGTCATGCTGGTGAGGGAGAAATGTTCGACTCTTGCGTAAAGATGCCCGTCGCAAGAGTTGCCATCTTTGTGACGTTCCAAATCGCTTCGTCTACTTTTATCACATGTGTTTCCGGCACTGGTATGAATGTCTGGAGAAATGTAGAAGAGAAACCAGTGAAGTTTTACATTCTTCTTCATGTGTTTAAATACAATGTATCAAGTGTATAATAGTACTTTACAAGAGGATATGAATCTAGCTTTGTTGGTAGGTGCTGAATGCATATCTCTACGAGATGCGGTGCATTATATCGGAACGCCTTCTGATATGAATGTCATTGATTGCTTGGAGATCTCCGAGGGATATGGTTGACCTTGCATATCTCTACGAGATGCGGTGCAGTGTATCAGGACGCCTTCTGATATGAATGGCATTGATTGGTTGGAGATCTCCGAGGGATATGGTTGACCTTGCATATCTCTACGAGATGCGGTGCATTGTATCGGAGCGCCTTCAGATAGGAATGTCATTGATTGCTTGGAGATCTTCAAGGGATATGGTTGACTTGGTCTCATTTCCTTATACGCCCCCGCAAACTGAGCGGCTGAAATGACGAACAGTTTGTCTCTCAATAGCTCGAAGCAATCCGCAGTGAGACTCTTAGTGAAGATGTCAACCGGGTTGTCCTCGGTAGAGATGTGTTGAACACGAATGTTGTCTGATGTGACCTGTTCATGGATGAAGTGGTAGTCGATTGTGAAGTGTTTTGTTCGGGAATGAAAGACCGGATTGGAAGAGAGTGAGATAGCCGACTTGTTGTCACACCAAATTAGCGGCTTGTCTTGGAGAGGAATCTGAAGGTCAGAAAGGAGAAGTTGTAGCCAGATGATCTCTTTAGCCGTGAGAGAGAGAGAGAGAACGGTACTCCGATTCTGTCGAGCTGTGTGCAATCGAAGGTTGTTTTTTTGCACTCCAAGTCAAAGGGTTCTTTCCGAGGAAGACACAGAATCCATTGATGGAGCGACGATCTACGGGATCTCCTGCCCAATCAGCGTCGGAGAAGGCGATGAGTGACAGAAGACTTGGACGAAGAAGAATGCCGTGGGTTGGAGTGTGTTAAGATACCGAAGAATCCGCTTAGCAGCTGTGAGATGTGAGTCACGTGGATCATGGAGAAACTGACATACTTGATTGACGGCGAATGCAATATCAGGTCAGGTCAGTGTGAGGTATTGAAGAGCACCGACCAGATTGCGGTAGTACGATCCATCGAGCAGTAAAGAATCTGAGGTGTTTGGATTCCGTTTTGAGGAGACTGGAGTTCTGCTCGGCTTGCAACCGGAGAGACCGGCTTTCTGAAAGAGCTCTTTTATATATTTGGTCTGATGGACGAAGCAGCCTTGGGAGCTTCGTTGAATTTCCAGTCCCAGAAAGTATGATAGATCGCCGAGATCTTTGAGTGAGAACTCACTGGCAAGCTCGCCAATGAATTGATGTACGAAGTTTGCCGAAGAGCCCGTGATTAGGATGTCGTCGACATACAACAGGATCACGGTTGTTTGGTCGCCAGAGTGTTTGACAAATAGAGATGAGTCGACAATGCTGGGGTGGAATCCATGAAGGCGACGAAACTGGGAGAAGCGAGCATACCACTGTCGAGGCGCCTGTTTGAGGACATATAATGCTTTCCGTAGCTTGCAGACATGTTGTGGGAAAGAGTGATCTATGAATCCCATAGGTTGCGCCATATAAAGATTTTCATCGATGTTTCCATGTAAAAAGGCATTGAAAACATCGAGTTGTCTGATGGGCCAGTCGAAGTGTAGAGCCAGGGTGATCAGGAGGCGGATAGAACCGTGCTTGGCGATTGGGCTGAAGGTCTCAACGTAGTCAACCCCTTCCTTCTGATGAAAGCCTTTGGCCACGAGCCGAGCTTTATAGCGGGCAACAGAGCCATCCGTGTGACGCTTAATCTTCTAGACCCACTTGCATCCGATGATGTTTACTTAGGGAGGAGGAGAGACAAGTTCCCAAGTCTCTTGACGGGTTAAAGCGGCATACTCGTCCTGCATGGCTGCGACCCATTGTGTAACGACCCGCTCCCGGGGGCCCGTTACTTATTTGATATTTGCGCAGGTCCTGCAGGTTACCAGTGAAACCAAAATAGCCACGATGCAGAGATGTACAAAAATACTCAAATAGTGTCCAATTATTACAATCCGTACTGTACAAGATGTCCCAACAATATACATGAAAGAATAAAGTACACAACACTGAAAATAACTCTGTAAGCTGCAGTTGAACTTTGGCGCTATTAGCTCAGGAGCATCTATCTTCATCTGTACGTCGTCTGCGGTGCCACGGAGATGGAACCGTAGGTAAGTCACAACAATTCTAAATATAGAAAAGAAGCAGTGCACAAGTATGATAAAAGTAACTACGTACAAGTAGGTCAGAGTGAAAAGTAAAGTAATGAGCAACAACTGTACATAACTGAAAAGTAAAGGCAAACTGAACTGAAGGAGAGAACCATTATACTGTGTAAAGTAGGCTAGGCAAGTGAAACATACTACTGCTGTAGCTAAAAGTACGACAAGTAAAATACTGGTGACTGCACCGGTGTAGTAAGTAACGTGCATGGATCGTGTAAAGTAAAGGTGACTGTGGTGCGTAAGGTAAAAGTGACTGTGCAAAAGTAACTATGCTACATGACTCAAGTCAGAGAGTACAATATGTGACCATCAAGTCCATCTCTTGCCTGGGCGCGACCCAGACGAATGCCGAAACACAGGCACGGTACATGTATTTTGCCGAAACACAGGCAGCGGGATGGTATGCCGGAACACAGGCAGCGGGACGGGAAGATTGAACTCCAGTCACTCCCATACTCTCTCAAACTATGAGTTACCCCAAACCCCAGTGATGTGTCAAGTGTTCTATGTACATTTCCTTTTCATGATGTTCCACGAGATGTTCCACACGATATTCCACAAGATACAAGCTGTTTCACATGTTGCTAGTCAAACCAAGTCAACTGGTTGACTTTCTTATTGAAAACCAGAAAGCCAGACATTCTTTTCAAAGTAAGCTAGCCAAGCGAAGTGAGGATAAAGACAAGTCCCACATTTCGGGGTGTCTAGTATTGTTTCAAGATGTTATCAATTCCTTGTTCACGACGATAGTTAACCAGGACCACTGGTTTTAAAACCAGAAAGTAAAGCAAAGCAGATGCTAAGAAATTTGAGGATAAAGACAAGTCCAACAAACATGGAATACAAAAACTGTTGGTTTAAGGGTGGTAGTTTCGGTAGTACACAATTTACCCAAGTTGATGTTTGTGTTTAACAACCACCAAAGTTGAAAGTTGGCAAAGTAATCTATAGTTGATTGCTTCCCTATTAGATCAGGTCTCAAGTTCGGTTCAAGTCAAGTAGCCGTTCTGAGGCAATAGGCAGAGTTCCTAAGTTCATACATGGGCACTTATCTAATTTTCTAATTTTAGAATTAGTCGTGACTTACTAGTTTTCGAGATCGACGCAGCAAGCCGGAACTGGTTATAGTGCTTCTACGGACGTCGGTGCACAAGAATTGGTACCTGCAATCACAAGAACACTTGGTTAAAGAACGCGACATTTCTATTTAAATAATTTGGTCGTTTCGATTTTTAAACGGATTGAAACGTAGTCAAAAAAGCGTTCTAAATTTTTCTATAGCCTAGTTATAAGGAAAATAATTTTATCGTAGGAGGAAATATTTTTCTAAAGCTTATATTAATTTTTATAATTTTTAAAAGCTCAAAACAATTTAAAAACTATTTTTCAATTAGTGACGTAATTATTCAAACATTTATTCTGGATGCAATCTGCATTGGAAAGTTGCAAATGAACTGTCAAAATGGCCGTCTCGGAGAGTACTTTAACATATATTTTTCTCACATATAATTGTACGTGAAAATAACAAGTTACGGATTTTTAATCGAAAATAACGTATTTAAATTTTAGGCTTAAAAATTAATTTTGGAAAAACTAAGCGTCGGATTGAGATGAAACTAGCGCCATTTGATCCGAAGTATCGTTTCTGATTTTCTGGGGCTATCCACACATTTTTCTAGCCCCTGTATAATTAGTTATGGGTTACAAACCCTAAAACCCAATTAATAATTATTTAATAATACGTAAATACGAAAGTTCTTCGTATTTACAAGTTTGACATTGAATTAAACTTACGCAACCCACCGTTAATATTCTTCGACAGCGGGGGGGTTGTTGCTCGTCGACCGACGGCGGAGGTCGGAGGCGACGTGGGCGGCAGCAGGCGGCGCGGTCGGGGTCTCGGCGGTGCGGCGGAGTCGACGACGGCGTCAGGCGGGGCCGGAGGCGGGCAGCAGCGCTGCACGGAGGTGCCGAGTGGCGGAGCTGGTGGCGGTGCAGTCACGGCGGGGAGGGCGGAAGCTCGGAGCACGGTGGCGATTCTCCAAGAGTGGAGGCGGAGCGGCGTGCTACAGCGGAGCCTCCGTGGTGGCGCGGTGGATGCACAGGCGTTCGTCGGGGCTTCGTGCACGAGGTGCTGGGTCAAGCGGCGACCGACAGCGAGCTCGACGGGGGTCGGGGTCTCCGTCGCTCGGGGGGGTTGACGCCGCGGCGGCTTCGGGGTGTCCGACGGCGACGTCGACGGTGAGAGTGGGGTGGGCTGTCGATGTTCGTGGGTTTGGGCGGTGATCGAAAATGAAGGGGAGTGAGAGAGAGATACTGGGAGGGAGAGTGAGAGGGAGATACTGTGAGAGAGGGAGAAGGGGAGGGGGTTTACCCAAAGGATAGTGAGAGATCGAGATGGGTGTTTTTTTGGGTTGGGTTCACCTTGTTTGGTGAGGGGAAGTACGAAAAAGAGCAGGCTATGAGGGTTTTAAACTGAAGATTAGAGAGTTTTAAACTGAGGATTACATAGTATAATGGTGGTATTTATAGTGTTTAGATTAGGTGTTAGTCAAAGAGTATTAAATGTGTTAGGTCTAGCTTTAGACTAAGGTAGGAAATTAGGTTGGGGCATGAATCTCATGTTGGCATACAGGTAGGGGTTAGGTAGGGATAAGTTAATTAAGGTTAAGGTAATTAATAATAAGTAAAAATCCCAATACGAAGGTAATTAGTAAAATACCAAAAAACGAAATTACGATTTTGCCCCTACTAGTAAACGTATCCGAAAAATTACGAAAACATACCCACGGGTTTGTATCGTCGCGAGGATCGCAAATACGAAGTCCGTTTCAGGGTTTGAGTTACGGAAATATGTGTTTTAGGCCAAAACGTTTAGGAAGTGGGTTTACAGGTTCTCTATCGATTTGACTTCAGAAAATTACGAAATTAATGTGGGAGGCCCTAAATGATTATAGGATGCTACTGCAGAAGTTTGAAAATGTTCTGAAAGTGTTTGAATAGAAAATAAATTCGTCGAATCAAAACGGTAATTTTGGAAGATGAATTTTAACAGAAATGTTTTGGGTATTTGAGAAAATCTGCAATTGCTGAAATAATTTATAATAAGTCTAGTGTTTCAAAATATTTTTATAAGAATTGTTGAAATCCGTTTAAAACTCCTGATCAACCATTACAAAATGTCTTTTAAAATGAAATTACTTTAATTATTTGATTTAAATGTTTACGAAAAATACAGGTCGTTACATTCTACCCTCCTTAAAATAATTCCGTCCTCGGAATTTAAATAAAAAATATTTTGAAAATAATTGATGTAATGAAGAAGCTCAAACAAATAAATGATAGAAGAGATAGTAATCTTTGTAAATCAGGTTGTAAATAACATGAAATAAGAAAATAAGGGATGCGACTAATATATATTATCAAGTAGCCAAAATATGAGATAGTGGCACTACGTGAAAATGAGAGCTATTATGATGATGATGACATCCGTTCGAACTTGGGTCATAAGGTGACAAGTCAGAAGCAAGCACACCAAAGAGAAGGACAGAACGTCTATAAATGATGATTACATGGTCTCAATCATGTAAATCATCGCCATAGCATACATAAACGTGAGGACTAAGCCTAGTGCATCCATGCTGTTACAACTTAACCAGCCAAACACAAAGGACTTCGTCTGCCACGCTACCAAATTACAAGCCAATATCCAGATCAACACTAACAGGCAAATATAAGGCCAACTCTCGCGGGTCAAGATCATTGCTACCACTTTTTCCAGCAATCTCCATAACATCCAACAAGAAGTCAACATCCTAGCCGTCTCCCAAATCCTAGCACAGGACCGACATCCAACTTCAACACCTAAGGCCAGAAGCAAGCCAATACTCATTCCCAATGATACTGCTTGCCAATACCATTGATTGACATCTATGGCTATCACCATCAGTCCTAAGCAATTCAACGACCAAAAACTCACAAACCAACCAACACGAAGGAGCGGCCCTAAGATGGAATCGAAGTGGGGTAGCTCGAGGGGGAAGAACCAGAAAAAGGAGCTCGAAATAATGCCAAGAGCGGCGGGTTCCCAATATCCCGACCATACGGCAACAGCGAGGGCGACGGCGAGGACTGTTGCTAAGGCTAAGAATCCCAAAACAGAATGTCGAGGGGCCATCGGCGGCTGCGGGTCCATGGCGTTGAGGGCTGCGACTGGCTGACGATCCATAGCGAGGGTCTCCGATGTAGGGTGGAGCTGGCAGAGTTTCGGGTGAGGCCGAAGGAATTGGAGGTGAGATTGGTCGAGTTCGCTTGGGAAAGAGGTCGGGAGGGGGAGTGGGCGATGTCGGAGCGCAAGGGAAACCACGGGGTGGCTTGGGGAGGAAGGAGATGGGTTAAAAAGAAAAAGGGGGGCACCGAAGTCGTCGGTGTTAGGCGGGAACGGGTCTCGAGGGGGGAAGCGGACAAAGGAAATAAAGAGGGGTAAGACGGTAGGTGGAAAAGAGGTTTAACTCATGCAGAATCGGGCACAAGATGAAAGTAGGGGCTAGAAGAGAAACACGAGCTCAAAAACATAACAGCCTATACGTGCACGCAATGTTTGGCTCGTCTCAAAATCTCCAGCATCATCCTTGAATACTTCTGAACGTCCTTCGATCTGCTTCAGTTGAGGAATCCGAACTTCTGATGATCGAAAACTCGAACACTACCCTCCTTAAAATAAACGTGGCTAGGGTTCAAGCAAACTAAAAATAGAAAGATTCTAAGAATGTCAAATGAAAGGTCATCAGGCTTAAAAGGAGGTTGGTAGTGAATAAGATTGATGACGTCACATAATCATGATTCACGTCCTTGCGGTCCAGCGGACACGGCCAGGGAAGTGACTAAGCCAAGATCACTTATGCCCAGTCTAGCTAGGTTGATCCAACAGACTTTAGACAAGCACATTGACAGGTATCATGGTCCATTGAAGGAAGATTATCATTTATATGTGTGCCATCATCAACTGAAGGAAAGGTGATGAAGTGGGTAGATAGTTCAACCAATGAAAATAACTATAACGGTTAGCAAAAGTGGTTATTAAGGAGGGTATAATCAAGAATAGAACACGAGTTCCTAAGCAAGGGTTAAGAGTTCAAAGGAAGTGATGAGGATCAAGGAAGACCTAGTGAAGATGGTAGTAAGGACACTTAACCCGTATATCCAATACAGGTGAATACTCGAGACATCCCGTACTCGAGGTTAATTTGAGTATTTTATATTGTACACCCTGATCTTGCTATATTGTTCACGAGGTAGTTAGCGCGGACCTGCGTGGGCCACCAAACTTGTAACGACCTGCTCCCGGGGCCCGTTACTTATTTGATATTTGTGCAGGTCCTGCAGGTTACCAGTGAAACCAAAATAGCCACGATGCAGAGATGTACAAAAATACTCAAATAGTGTCCAATTATTACAATCCGTACTGTACAAGATGTCCCAACAATATACATGAAAGAATAAAGTACACAACACTGAAAATAACTCTGTAAGCTGCAGTTGAACTTTGGCGCTATTAGCTCAGGAGCATCTATCTTCATCTGTACGTCGTCTGCGGTGCCACGGAGATGGAACCGTAGGTAAGTCACAACAATTCTAAATATAGAAAAGAAGCAGTGCACAAGTATGATAAAAGTAACTACGTACAAGTAGGTCAGAGTGAAAAGTAAAGTAATGAGCAACAACTGTACATAACTGAAAAGTAAAGGCAAACTGAACTGAAGGAGAGAACCATTATACTGTGTAAAGTAGGCTAGGCAAGTGAAACATACTACTGCTGTAGCTAAAAGTACGACAAGTAAAGTACTGGTGACTGCACCGGTGTAGTAAGTAACGTGCATGGATCGTGTAAAGTAAAGGTGACTGTGGTGCGTAGGATAAAAGTGACTGTGCAAAAGTAACTACGCTACGTGACTCAAGTCGGAGAGTACAATATGTGACCATCAAGTCCATCTCTTGCCTGGGCGCGACCCAGACGAATGCCGAAACACAGGCACGGTACATGTATTTTGCCGAAACACAGGCAGCGGGACGGTATGCCGGAACACAGGCAGCGGGACGGGAAGATTGAACTCCAGTCACTCCCATACTCTCTCAAACTATGAGTTACCCCAAACCCCAGTGATGTGTCAAGTGTTCTATGTACATTTCCTTTTCATGATGTTCCACGAGATGTTCCACACGATATTCCACAAGATACAAGCTGTTTCACATGTTGCTAGTCAAACCAAGTCAACTGGTTGACTTTCTTATTGAAAACCAGAAAGCCAGACATTCTTTTCAAAGTAAGCTAGCCAAGCGAAGTGAGGATAAAGACAAGTCCCACATTTCGGGGTGTCTAGTATTGTTTCAAGATGTTATCAATTCCTTGTTCACGACGATAATTAACCAGGACCACTGGTTTTAAAACCAGAAAGTAAAGCAGAGCAGATGCTAAGAAATTTGAGGATAAAGACAAGTCCAACAAACATGGAATACAAAAACTGTTGGTTTAAGGGTGGTAGTTTCGGTAGTACACAATTTACCCAAGTTGATGTTTGTGTTTAACAACCACAAAGTTGAAAGTTGGCAAAGCAATCTATAGTTGATTGCTTCCCTATTAGATCAGGTCTCAAGTTCGGTTCAAGTCAAGTAGCCGTTCTGAGGCTATAGGCAGAGTTCCTAAGTTCATACAGGGGCACTTATCTAATTTTCTAATTTTAGAATTAGTCGTGACTTACTAGTTTTCGAGATCGACGTAGCAAGCCGGAACTGGTTATAGTGCTTCTACGGACGTCGGTGCACAAGAATTGGTACCTGCAATCACAAGAACACTTGGTTAAAGAACGCGACATTTCTATTTAAATAATTTGGTCGTTTCGATTTTTAAACGGATTGAAACGTAGTCAAAAAGCGTTCTAAATTTTTCTATAGCCTAGTTATAAGGAAAATAATTTTATCGTAGGAGGAAATATTTTTCTGAAGCTTATATTAATTTTTATAATTTTTAAACGCCCAAAACAATTTAAAAACTATTTTTCAATTAGTGACGTAATTATTCAAACATTTATTCTGGATGCAATCTGCATCGGAAAGTTGCAAATGAACTGTCAAAATGGCCGTCTCGGAGAGTACTTTAACATATATTTTTCCCACATATAATTGTACGTGAAAATAACAAGTTACGGATTTTTAATCGAAAATAACGTATTTAAATTTTAGGCTTAAAATTTAATTTTGGAAAAACTAAGCGTCGGATTGAGATGAAACTAGCGCCATTTGATCCGAAATATCGTTTCTGATTTTCTGGGGCTATCCACACATTTTTCTAGCCCCTGTATAATTAGTTATGGGTTACAAACCCTAAAACCCAATTAATAATTATTTAATAATACGTAAATACGAAAGTTCTTCGTATTTACAAGTTTGACATTGAATTAAACTTACGCAACCCACCGTTAATATTCTTCGACAGCGGGGGGGTTGTTGCTCGTCGACCGACGGCGGAGGTCGGAGGCGACGTGGGCGGCAGCAGGCGGCGCGGTCGGGGTCTCGGCGGTGCGGCGGAGTCGACGACGGCGTCAGGCGGGGCCGGAGGCGGGCAGCAGCGCTGCACGGAGGTGCCGAGTGGCGGAGCTGGTGGCGGTGCAGTCACGGCCGGGAGGGCGGAAGCTCGGAGCACGGCGGCGATTCTCCAAGAGTGGAGGCGGAGCGGCGTGCTACGGCGGAGCCTCCGTGGTGGCGCGGTGGATGCACAGGCGTTCTTCGGGGCTTCGTGCACGAGGTTCTGGGTCAAGCGGCGACCGACAGCGAGCTCGACAGGGGTCGGGGTCTCCGTCACTCGGGGGGGTTGACGCCGCGGCGGCTTCGGGGTGTCCGACGGCGACGTCGACGGTGAGAGTGGGGTGGGCTGTCGATGTTCGTGGGTTTGGGCGGCGATCGAAAATGAAGGGGAGTGAGAGAGAGATACTGGGAGGGAGAGTGAGAGGGAGATACTGTGAGAGAGGTAGACGGGGAGGGGGTTTACCCAAAGGATAGTGAGAGATCGAGATGGGTGTTTTTTTGGGTTGGGTTCACCTTGTTTGGTGAGGGAAAGTACGAAAAAGAGCAGGCTATGAGGGTTTTAAACTGAAGATTAGAGAGTTTTAAACTGAGGATTACATAGTATAATGGTGGTATTTATAGTGTTTAGATTAGGTGTTAGTCAAAGAGTATTAAATGTGTTAGGTCTAGCTTTAGACTAAGGTAGGAAATTAGGTTGGGGCATGAATCTCATGTTGGCATACAGGTAGGGGTTAGGTAGGGATAAGTTAATTAAGGTTAAGGTAATTAATAATAAGTAAAAATCCCAATACGAAGGTAATTAGTAAAATACCAAAAAACGAAATTACGATTTTGCCCCTACTAGTAAACGTATCCGAAAAATTACGAAAACATACCCACGGGTTCGTATCGTCGCGAGGATCGCAAATACGAAGTCCGTTTCAGGGTTTGAGTTACGGAAATATGTGTTTTAGGCCAAAACGTTTAGGAAGCGGGTTTACAGGTTCTCTATCGATTTGACTTCAGAAAATTACGAAATTAATGTGGGAGGCCCTAAATGATCATAGGATGCTACCGCAGAAGTTTAAAAATGTTCTTAAAGTGTTTGAATAGAAAATAAATTTGTCGAATCAAAACGGTAATTTTGGAAGATGAATTTTAACAGAAATGTTTTGGGTATTTGAGGAAATCTGTAATTGCTGAAATAATTTATAATAAGTCTAGTGTTTCAAAATATTTTTATAAGAATTTTTGAAATCCGTTTAAAACTCCTGATCAACCATTACAAAATGTATTTTAAAATGAAATTACTTTAATTATTTTATTTAAATGTTTACGAAAAATACAGGTCGTTACACATTGGGGATGTTTGGACGCCTCCTTGTAGGTAGGGATGAGAATGGGCATGCCCAAAGCCCGATTGGGCATCCAAATGGGCATGCCACATCATCATCCCTACAATTCCTTCACAAATTCTAGAAAGAATTTGTGAAGGAATTGTAGGGATGATGATGTGGCATGCCCATTTGGAAGCCCAATCGGGCTTTGGGCATGCCCATTCTCATCCCTACTTGTAGGATATCGGTTCTTCTGAGGTGATTTGGGCATGTAGGTTTAATGGTTGACGAGGTTTGAAGGTGCCGACCATGGAATGGGTGGTCATGGGATGAGTCGACAGTGGTGAAGTATCCGATGTCAGTTGAGTAGGTGGAGAAGTGGAGGTTGGATGTAACATGGAAGTTAAGTGGGGATGGTAAGAGGTCGGGTGAGTGACCGGATTATGTTGTGTCGAGATATGTTGTAGAATGCTTGTAGGCAATGATGGGTCAGGCAAGGTTTGCGTTGGTGAATCAGCTGGATCGGTCATACTTTGGGTTGAGCGAGCTGTGGGGCGGCTTGGAGAGGTCGGTAGGTCGTGTTGATGGGTCGGATGGTCGGTAGGTTGGTAGATCAGGGGATCGGTGGGTGTTGGTTGGAGGGGTGCAGGTGGATGGGTAGGAATAATGGTCGGTGGGATAGAGTTGATCAGTGTAGGCTGTGGCGTTGGACGAGACTGAGTAGAGAAAGGGAAGATGTTCTCCTCAAACTTGACATGTGGAGTCAGGTACAGCCTTTTAGTAGACAGCTCCATGCATTTATACGCCTTCATGTGGTCAGCATAACCAAGAAAGACGCACGGTTGCGACCTTGGTTCAAGCTTATGTTGTACATAAGGGCGGAGGCAGGTATAGCACAGGCAACCAAAGGTGCGCATCCACTTGTAGTCTGGAACCTGATGATATAGAATCTCGTGAGGAGATTTGTTTCGTTGCGTTGCAAATGGTAGTCTGTTGATCATATATATAGCCGTCTTCGCTGCATCTGGCCAATATTGCTGAGGCATAGAAGCTGTTAGTAGCAAAGCAAGTGTAGTTTCAATTACATGTCGGTGTTTTCTTTCGACCACACCATTTTGCTCGGGTGTGTAGGGTGCTGAGGTCTGATGTATGATCCCAAGTTGGTGAAATAGGGAGATAAATTGATTCTTACAAAATTCCCCCCAACCATCAGATCGAAAAATTTTAATTTTCGTGTTAAACTGCCTTTCAACCATTGTTTGAAAGGTTTGGAAGGTAGCAAACACGTCGGATTTATGATATAGAGGGTAGAGCCAAATATAGCGAGAGTAGTCATCAATAAAACTGACGTAATACCTATAGCCTTTATTAGATTGAACTGGGGTAGGGCCCCATACATCTGAATGAACTAAAGCTAAGGGAGAATCTGCTCTCGATTTTGACAAAGGAAAAGGTAATTTATGACTCTTACTCATTGAGCATTGAGGACATGGTGGCTGAGGAGACAGCTTGAGGGATAACTTGGAAGCGATTTTGGAGACAACAGGAGGAGCAGGATGACCAAGACGGGTGTGCCAAAGAGTGCCCGAGGTGCTTGATGCAGAAAGAGAGATGGGATTGTGATGGATCGGGTAGAGTCCATTCCTACTCGGGCCTTTAAGAAGAGTTTTTCTATGGTGGCATCCTGTACAACAAAACCAGAGGATGATAATTGGATAACGCAGTTATTATCTCGAGTGAATTTATAGATTGAGAGCATATTTTTAGAGAATTGTGGAGCATGTAAAATGTCAGGAAGACATATAGTGGAGTTTAGAGAAGGGATAGAAGAATAGCCAATGTTGACCACTGTGGCGGTATCACCTGTGCCAACAGTAATGTGGTTGTTATCCGAGTATGGTGTCATTGTCTCAAGTTGTGAAGTGGTAGACGCGATGTGATTCGTGGCGCCTGTGTCGAGGATCCATTCACCGTCCGTAGAGCGACCTTGATGGACTGTATGAGCCTCATGTTTATGAACATGCTCACCGATCCAAAAGCAATCGAGGGTGTGATGATTTGGCTTCCATCACACTTGGCAAGGGATAGGTTGGCCAGTCGAGTGGTCGATAGGCACACGTCTCTGCCGTCCGACCTGAGTAGTCGGTGTAGGAGGTTCGGGTCGTTGTGGACTACCTCGGGGCTGTATGTTGCTGGTGCGGCCACCACGAGAGAAAGGGAAAGTGTCGCGGCCTCCGTTGAATCGCCCATATGTGGTGCGGCCACGGTTGTCCCGTCGTCCGTAGTTAGATATAAGTGCAGAGGAGTCGGTTGAGGGAGAAGGAACAGAGGACATGGTGGTAGTTGGTGTGCTAGAGGTCGAGAGACGTCGTAGCTGCATGCTGGCCTCCTCGGCAAGGAGACTGCTCCATATCTCCTCAACTGTGTAAGGCTTTCCACGATTTCGAGCCATTACACAGAAGGAGTCGTAAGTAGGAGGAAGACCATGGAGGATCTGGCGAACCATTTGTCGTGTAGTGACAATATCAGGACCAGCAATTTGTAGCTGGTCATATATCGCTTTTGCCCGATCTAAGTAAGCGGCCATAGGCTCCTCGGCCATGATGAGGTTGGTGAGTTTGTCTTGAAGTAGCTCGATGTGCCCTTCAGAAAGAAAGGCATATCGGGTTTCCAACTTTGTCCACAATAGATGTGAATATGTGACACAAAGGGCGACGCCAAGAGCAGAAGGAGATAGAGTCGCCTGAATGCTCATGCAGAGGTGTTGATCGGTGATCAACCATTTGTGGAAGTCGGGATTGGGAATTGGCGGCAGAGGAGTGGTGGTGGTGGATTTTGGATCGGAAATTGTGGGAGATGGAGATGATGTAGATCCATCGACGTACCCGAGGAAGCCGTGCGCGTTGAGAACGCCGACGACCTGAGAATGCCAAAGTATGTAGTTTGTGGAGTCTAGTCGGGTGGTGATTAGGGCGGGGAATTTTGAGATGAGAAATTTGAGGTTAGGTGAAATCGGCTCCATGGAGAGGATGTTGTGTATACATACAAGATCTAATTGCCGTTAGGCGAGAGGCTCTGATACCATGAAGAAACTTAGAGAAAAGGGATAAACGACTGGAGAAATGTAGAAGAGAACCCAGTGAAGTTTTACATTCCTCTTCATGTGTTTAAATACAATGTATCAAGGGTATAATAGTACTTTACAAGAGAATATGAATCTAGCTTTATTGGTAGGTGCTGAATGCATATCTCTACGAGATGTGGTGCATTGTATCGGAACGCCTTCTGATATGATTTTTTGGAGATCTCCGAGGGATATGGTTAACCTTGCATATCTCTACGAGATGCGGTGCAGTGTATCGGGACGCCTTCTGATATGAATGGCATTGATTAGTTGGAGATCTCCGAGGAATATGGTTGACCTTGCATATCTCTATGAGATGCGGTGCATTGTATCGGAACGCCTTCAGATAGGAATGTCATTGATTGCTTGGAGATCTTCAAGAGATATGGTTGACTTGGTCTCATTTCCTTATACAAATCGCTTCGTCTACTTTTATCACATGTGTATCCGGCACTGGTTGTGGGCAAAAGCCCTCATCATGTATATATTGTGTATCCAATTATGTGTTATGTTGGTCGTTACCTGTTAGGCATTGACATTATGTTCAGGCCGGTTTCTTGAGAGAAGTATTGTGACTTGTTAAGTTGTGAGATAAGCAAGGATCTCGGTGTTACTTTTAAGCGTGGGGTAAATAGCTATGGTATGTGCTATATACCCCCATCCTTGCGGGTGTATTCATTTGTTTTGGTCAAAAATGGTAAATATATCACATCACAAGTCTTATTTCACTCCCTCACTTCCATTTTGAGTATATTTTGCACTGGAATTAATATACATCCGAGTATGTAGCATAAGCCATAGTTATAGGCACAACATGTTTTTTGTTGGGATACTTTAGACCGATCGATGTGTGCTAACTACTACTTGAATTATTTAACTTGAATTATTTAACTGTCGTAAAGGTCTAGTGTAAAAGACCAAGCGTTGCTAATGGTAAACTATTTAGGCTTTTTAAGAAATTGGACCTATGAACCATGACACTTAACCAGGGGTATGTTTGGGATAACCTTCAGCTTATGAACCATGACGCTCTCTTGTCATCCTAGTTTTTTTTAAAGGAACAATATCATCTCCCTTCCTTCCTTCTCTGATAAGATAGATCCGAGTTAGACATTTGTTGATGTTTTTCTTCCTCTAGAGGGACCTTAATCACTTCTTCTAATAGAGCAGAGAATTGCTATCTGCACCTCATTCTTTGAGGTGCAGATTGAGATCAGTGCAAAACTCTACTATTTTTGGCAAACTATGGGCAAGATTAGACAGATGTGATATTTTTACTTTTTAAAGCAAAATTAAAGGACATGCACCTCAAAGAATGAGGTGCATGCAGCATTTCTCATAAAGCAAGTCTTATGGTCCTCAAATCCATCATTACATTGAGCATATACATGGTGACTGCCTCCCCAAATCTAGGTTCCTTTGCTCATAGCAGGCCTTGTCTAGGTACCTCATATGGGCACAACACAAGGGTGATGGCTCGTCTTTTTCGGACCGTATTGGGGGTTAGGTAGTCTTCTTGATCAGGCCCTGTGGGCTTATATCTATTGGGCTCAATGACTCTAGATGGGCTTCCCTAATCAGCAAACTATTTTTCTTTTCTTTTATTTGAGAAAGAACTGTGATCATGGGACAGTGAAGCATGATGCATGCCAAGAGCCGTCTCTTGCTTCCTAATAAAAAGTTTTTCAAGAAAAAAGGGGGGAGGGGGAAATAATAAAAATCCCAAATCTCATAAAGAGAGAGAAATGACGATCTTCAAGAATGTACTGCACATATAAAGCCCTGATTCCTGCATTCTTTTGCTAACATATAATAATATTTTTTTGAGCAATGAAGCGGTTATAATTTTTAAGCTTTAACAAAGTGAGAGAGATGTACATTATCCTAATCCACGATAACTAGAAACAAAGAAGCACCCTAGCCAATTGCTCTCATCAATATAATTAAGATTCTATTGCTCAGAGCTATTGACATACCATCGAGCGCCTCAACTGAAAAATATATTTAATGTTGTGTTATTCGATTGAGAAATATATAGATAGTTGCTCGATTGTTAGAAACATGGTGATTTTCAAACACATGTGCGTGTATCGCCTACAAGTAATTAAACAACAAGGCTGCGATGTTATTAAAATAACTAGGAACTACTCGCCCATGGTTTGGTGAGCTATTAAGGCATCTCTGCATTATTTAACCATTTATGCACTGAAACTTATATCACTTAATTATGGTCACAAATCCCAGTGGAGATTCTCAATTACCCAAGTTTCTACTTTGATGGGGGAATCCCAGTGTGGCTTTGGTGGCTGCGAGTGAGATGTGGAACCCTCACATGACCATCTCATTAAAAAAGAGTTGTACTACTAATGCACTCATGCATTATAAACAATCTACAGTTTGATCACTCTTATGGGCCATTTTTTATTATTGTTTTAGGGGTTTTTTTTCAAAGAAATAAGTCTTCTTAATCATGGTTATCGCGAAAAGAGTCTCCTAAACCGTAACATTTACGATTTTGTCTCCATATTCATATAAAATACTCAAAAAAGTCCCTTTTTAGAAAAACGTCCTCCTGAAATAACAATGATTATGGGGACTGTTATGAATGAGGGAGGCCTTTGGCATCCCCTCCTTCATTACCCATTCATTAGGTCCCCCATTACTTAGAGTAATGGGGACCATTGGTCTACTAGAGGCTTTTGGCCTCCCCACTATGAGATAAATAAATAGAGCACCATGGCTCTTAGCTATGGTTACTCATTCTTAGCAATGAAAATATATACCTCTCTCTCTTGAGTTCATTATCATCCAACACGTTATCAGCACGTGTTCTCCATTCTTGAGCAAAAATCTTCATCTAAATTCATCCCTACGCGCAAGGAATCTAACGTTGCTGCGGCAGTTCGTTGGAGCGTTGCGGCATCCTCAAAGCGTTCGGGAGCTTGGATTATTATTTCTATGGATTATCGTCGTGTTCTTCCCTAGATCATTGATCTAGAGGTAAAACCCTATAATCCTGTAGATAAAATTAGACTAAATAATTTTTACATTGTTTTAATATACAAGAAAAAAAAAATTTAGTCTAATAAAAGAAAAAAAATTTATCCCTTTTACAAAGTTTTTTTTCTCTGAAATTTTTTTTCCTTTTGCCATTAAAATTCTTCGGTGGGAAGAAGAACCGAAATGAAATCCTCCCCTCCCCCTGACGGAGGAGGGGGCCTTCCCACAACACCGACCACGCTCCCCCCTGTAGAGGGGGGGGGGGCCTTTCCGGGCCGCTGCCCCCCGCTGCAGGGGGCGGCCCGAGGCCGATCCCCCCCTGTAGAGGGGGGGGGCTTTTCCGCGTCGTCGCCCCCCGCTGCAGGGGGCGGCCCGAGGCCGATCCCCCCTGCAGCGGGGGGGGGGGGGGGGGGGGGGGGGGGCTTTCCGCGCCGCCGCCCCCCGCTGCAGGGGGCGGCCCGAGGCCGATCCCCCCCTGCAGCGGGGGGCCATCCGCGCCGCAGCCCCCCGCTGCAGGGGGGCGGCCCGAGGCCGATCCCCCCTGTAGAGGGGGGGGGGCTTTCCGCGCCGCCGCCCCCCGCTGCAGGGGGGCGGCCCGAGGCCGATCCCCCCCTGCAGCGGGGGGGGGGGGGGGGGGGGGGGGCCATCCGCGCCGCCGCCCCCCGCTGCAGGGGGGCCGCCCGAGGCCGATCCCCCCATGCAGCGGGGGAGGGCCATCCGCGTCGCCGCCCCCCGCTGCAGGGGGGCCGCCCGAGGCCGATCCCCCCTGCAGTAGGGGGGGCCATCCGCGTCGCCGCCCCCCGCTGCAGGGGGGCGGCCCGAGGCCGATCCGCCCTGCAGCAGGGGGGCCTTCCGCACCGCCGCCCCCCGCTGCAGGGGGCGGCCCGAGGCCGAGGCCGAGGCCGAGACCCGAGGCCGAGCCCGAGGCCCGAGGCCGAGGCTAATAGCTTATTTTTGGCCCGAAGCCATAATTATTGCGGCAAACAACTTTGCAGAACTACGGAACGGGCCACAAGCGCTTATACTAAAAATAATTTTTGGCCCGAAGCCACAAAATTCTACACAAATTCGGCTTCTTCATAATTTTAAAGAAGAATTAAATTTGCAAATTGAAATTTATGAGAAAAACTTTGTAAAATCAATAATTACATTTATATGTTCCTCTATTTATTTAAACATCTCTCTTGCAAATTATTATGTATGGTTTACTAGAATTTTTTTTTTAAAAAAATATAATCATCTCAGAGATCCTGAGACCGCTCTGCCGTTAGTTAACTAACCTAACGGTGTATGACGCTTCCACGTGGTCTTCGAGATAATTATATTTTCTAGTTTACTTTTTCCATATTTTTTGTGCTTGAGATATATGTGTGGTTGTTTAATTTATGCATGTAGCATATAAACTGCGTGGATGTTTAAAATAAGTAAAAATGTGTCTTTCGGGATCGGCCATTGCATACCTATTTACATTTCCAGCACTTTTTCTTTTTTTGAGAGAATTTGTAAGTGAGGAAATTGTATAAATAGCCATGGCTCGGTGCAACAGCATAAGAAGACGGATGCAGAAATAGGGACCCACCCGGGGTTTCCAAAGTTGTATTTTTCATTCTCTTTTCTTTGGACTGTAATCGGACTTTGGACTGTTTATTATTTTGGGTATCTGGCTGATCCCCGCATTTTTACTTATTAATTTCTTTATGCATGGATTGTTGAATTTATTTTAATTCATGCTTATCTTTAAATTGCATAGATAAAATGGCTAAATTGTCAAGCGTCGATTTCGAGGTGCTCGATGCAGCTGGCAAGAATTACTTGAGCTGGCGAGTGGACCTGAAGTTCCACTTGCGCTCCATGGCGCTCCTGCACTCCATCCTGGCCCCCGCAGTGGCCCAATCATCGGCTCCCGCAGCATCCGATGCATCTGCAAGCAAAGCCCCAGAAGCGGCCCCTTCAGCTGGCAGTACCTCTACCACTGTCTCTGACATGGATAAGGCAAAAGCCATTATCTATATCAGATGACACATAGATCGGACCCTGAAGGCCGAATACTTGACGGTAGAGGACCCTCAGGAGTTATGGACAGCGTTAGAGGCACGCTACAGACATCAAATAGATGTCATACTCCCGCGTGCCAGCTATGAGTGGGAGAACCTCCGACTTTAGGACTACAAGTCCGTTGCTGAGTACAACTCAGCACTTCACAACATCACCTCACGCCTGAAGTTGTGTGGTGAAGAAGTCTCGGAGCACTGCATGTTGGAAAAGACATTTACCTCGTTTCACGAGAAAGATGCTATCCTCATGCAGCAGTATCGTGAACGCAATTTCACGAAGTTCTCTGACCTGCTCTCTTGTCTCCTGAGGGCAGAGCAGAATAGAGACTTTTTACTGGTCACTCATAACCAGCGCCCGGCAGGCTCAGCTCCTATTCCCGAAGCCCACAGTGTTCACCCCCCGAAGTGGAAGAACAAGAAGAGGGGCAGAAAGAACAAAGAAAATGCCCCTATGAAACCAGCCAATGCTCCTCCCCAAAACAAGAATAACAAAGGGAAGAAAAACTTCACTTGGAAGCGTAAGAACACTGATACAGTGTCAAATCCAAAGAAGACATGGGAGGACAAATGCCATCGTTGTGGCATGACTGGACATTGGTCCAGAAACTGTCGAACACCTCGCCACTTCCAGGAACTGTATCAGGCGAGCCAGAAGCCTCCGCCTGAAACAAACATGGCAAATGTGGAAAATTCGACGAAGTTCACTTCCAAGGATTTCGAAAATGACGACCTGCTCGATTGAGCCTTATCTTTATCTATGCTTTTCAAAGAATAAATTGTAGCTTTATCTCTAGTATGCTTAATAAAGACGATCTTTTATTTTGAATGTATGCATTTTACATTTCCATCAATAAATTATCGTTTTTTGCTTATATAGATGATGTATGAGTGCCTAGTGGACAGTGCCTCGACGCACACTATCCTTCGTGATGAATGCTATTTTAATAGCATAAGTAAATATGACGGTCCTGTCATTACAATTTCAGGACTGTCCAAAATAATCGAAGGATCTGGTGATGCAATATTATTGCTCCCAAATAACACAAGACTAAAAATCAATAATGCACTATTTTCTCCAAGATCAAATAGAAATCTCATAAGCTTCAAGGACATCCGTTTAAATTGATATCACTTAGAAACTAGAGATGAAAATAAGGTTGAATACCTATATGTCACTCTTCGTAAAGATGGCCAGAAGACCATCTGCGAAATATTTAAGGGACTCCCGTCGGGTCTCTACCAAACATACATTCAACCAGTTGAAGCCAATATGACTGAGCACCAGACGTGCCAGCCAATGCCACCATTTCAACTATGGAATAACAGACTTGGTCACCCTGGATCCATTCTGATGCGACGCATCTTATCTGAATCCCGCGAACATGATTTGAAGAACCAGAAGATTCTTCAGAAAGGTGAATTTCCTTGTCCCCCTTGTTTCAAGGGGAAACTAATAACGAGACCATCGCCCCTAAAAGTGGGTTTAGAGTCTCCTGGCTTCCTTGAGAGGATACATGGTGACATTTGCGGGCCTATTCACCCCGCAAGTGGTCCATTTCGGTACTTCATGGTACTAATAGATGCATCCACAAAATGGTCTTTTGTGTGCCTCTTGTCCACTCGTAACCTAGCTTTTCCAAAGCTGTTGGCACAGATAATTAGGTTACGTGCTCATTTCCCCGATAACCATATCAAGAAACTACGTCTTGATAATGCGGGCGAATTCACATCTCAAGTCTTCAAAGACTATTGCCAGACAACGGGTGTAGAAGTTGAACATCCAGTAGCTCATGTTCACACCCAGAATGGATTAGCAGAGTCTCTTATAAAGAGACTCCAATGGATTGCGCGTCCATTGCTTATGCAATCCCAATTGCCGATGGATGCTTGGGGGCATGCTATTCTGCATGCCGCATCTCTTATCAGGATATGCCCCTCTGGAGGCAATACATTATCCCCGATGCAACTAGCATACGGCTCAACTCCAGATATATCTCATTTGAGAATATTTGGTTGTGCGGTCTATGTTCCAATAGCACCACCTCAGAGGACCAAAATGGGTCCTCAACGTCGTCTAGGAATCTATATTGGATTTGATTCACCCTCGATTATTAGATACCTAGAACCCCTAACGGGGGACACATTTAAGGCACGTCTTGCTGATTGTGAATTCGATGAGAAAACTTTTCCAAAGTTGGGCAAACATTCCAAGAAGCCTGAAGCTTCGGAGACCATTAATTGGGAAAATAAGTCTTTGTCCCTTTATGATCCGCGTACAAATCTGTGTGAAGATACGATCCTGAAGATCCTTCACATCCAGAATATAGTACACCAATTGCCGGATAAATTCACGGACAGCCAGAAGATCGTCCGTTCACACGTCCCTGCTGCTAACACTCCAGCTAGGATTGACATCCCTATAAATGGATGCAATCCACCTGCATCAGAAATGGCTGTACCTCAATTGAAAAGAGGACGGCCACCAGGTTCAAAAGATAAAGTTCCTCGAAAGAGGAAGATTCCTGGTAAAAATAAGATTATCCCTCCACAGGATTCTGAGCTCAGGACAGCTACCTCTCCCCTCCTAATTTCCCCCGTAGAGGAAACATTAGGCGAAACATCATTAAACTTTGTACGTACTGGGGAGGTACTGGACCGACATAGCACAGTCGTCGTCGACGATTTTGCGTTCACTATTGCCGTTCACGTCGCTGAATACGACGATGACGTCGAACCACTTTCTCTAGCGGATTGTAAACGCGGAGATGATTGGCCAAAGTGGGACGAGGCGATAAGAGTAGAGCTGGACTCACTCTCGAAACGCAAAGTCTTTGGACCTGTAGTCCAAACACCAGTAGGTGTTAGACCTGTGGGATATAAGTTGGTTTTCATTAGAAAAAGAAATGAAGAAAATCTGATCGTCCGCTACAAGGCGCGTCTTGTAGCAAAGGGGTTTTCCCAAAGACCGGGTATCGATTATGAAGATACATACTCCCCGGTAATGGACGCTAATACATTCAGATTCTTAATAAGCCTATCATCTCTGGCAAGCCTAGAAATGCAGCTCATGGACGTTGTGACTGCATATCTTTATGGCGATTTAGATAAAAAGATCTATATGAAACTACCAGTTGTGTTTAACTTACCCACAGAGATGAAAGAGATACCTCGGGACGTATTCTCTGTTAGACTACACAGATCCTTGTATGGACTAAAACAGTCGGGCAAAATGTGGTATAACAGACTAAGTGATTTCCTTGCACAGCAAGGATTCACTAATAACGAAGTCTGCCCGTGCATCTTTATCAAAAGAACGGGAAAAGGATTCGTCATCATAGCAGTTTACGTTGATGACTTAAATCTCATAGGCTCTCCAGCAGAGATTAATGAGATATCTGCAAGGCTAAAGCACACTTTTGAAATAAAAGACCTAGGCAGAACGAAGTATTGCCTTAGCTTGCAGATTGAACACCTACGAGGTGGAATCCTTCTACATCAATCCAATTATACCAGGAAGCTTTTAAATAAGTTTCAAATGGATAAATGTCATCCTTTATGTACCCCTATGGTCGTGAGATCATTAGACGTACAAAAGGACCCCTTCCGGCCTCTGGAAGAGGGGGAGGAGATACTGGGTCCAAAAGTACCCTACCTAAGTGCCATTGGTGCACTTCTCTATCTGGCTAACTGCACGCGTCCCGATATAGCGTTTACAGTCAATCTCCTAGACAGACACAGTGCAGCGCCTACAAAGCGCCACTGGAATGGAGTAAAGCATCTTCTGCGATACCTCCAGGGTTCCGTAGACCTTGGACTTTACTACCAGAGAGGTGCATCCTCCCAGTTACTTGGTTATGCCGATGCAGGCTATCTTTCAGATCCGCATACGGCAAAATCACAGACTGGTTTTGTCTTTACCTACGGAGGAACTGCTATCTCCTGGAGATCGGTAAAACAAACCACTACTGCTACATCTTCCAACCATGCAGAGCTCATCGCGATCCATGAAGCGAGCAGAGAATGTTTTTGGCTACGCTCCGTCGTCCAACACATCCTCCAATCCACTGGCTTGAAGACCGGTGATCTGGAGCCTACTGCCCTATTCGAATACAACACCGCGTGCATTGCTCAGCTTCAGAAGGGCTACATCAAAGGCGACAGGACAAAGCACATTTCTCCCAAGTTTTTCTGGACGCACGAGCAGAAGAACGACAAGCAGATTGAAGTTCGACAGATTCAGTCATGCAACAACTTAGCTGATCTTTTTACTAAGGCTTGCCTAAATGTACTTTTGTAAAGCTTGTAAAGAACATTGGTATACGACAGTTGAAAGACCTGCAAGCCTGAAGCTTGTACGGATCAGGGGGAGTAACCTGTGGGTTGCACTCTTTTTCCTTAAGCTGTTGGGTTTTCCCACTGGGTTTTCCACAGCTAAGGTTTTAACGAGGCAAACACACTTACTCTGGATCCAGAAGTATCCACCCCTTGCCTCAGTAGCTGAGACCGAAGTGATGAATGTGTAAGGGGGAGTGTTATGAATGAGGGAGGCCTTTGGCCTCCCCTCCTTCATTACCCATTCATTAGGTCCCCCATTACTTAGAGTAATGGGGACCATTGGTCTACTAGAGGCTTTTGGCCTCCCCACTATGAGATAAATAAATAGAGCACCATGGCTTTTAGCTATGGTTACTCATTCTTAGCAATGAAAATATATACCTCTCTCTCTTGAGTTCATTATCATCCAACAGGGACCTATTTCTAAAAAAAGGACTTTTTTAAGTGAGTTATATGAATATGTGGACCTGATCGCAAATGCTATGATTTAGCGAACTCTTTTAAAATTAGACATAATTAGAAGGACATTGTTCTGAAAAATCCTTTAATGTAACGCAACATTTAATGCATCTCACTTTCTTGTCATGGGGCAGAGCCTATCCAAGCAAGCCAGTGCCTCATTTACATTTCTTAAAACAAGTTTCAAAGCTTGTGAAACCCAACCGATTTAGGGTAGTGCTGCATAGTCATGCGAGTGCCGTAGCCCTCTGCATCAAACCAATCCTTCGTGAGTCATGAGCCAAAAGCCATATAGACGGACTACATGCACGGAAGGATTCGGTGCATGTAATGATTTCTTTTTCTTTTGGAAAAGAAGTGTCACATTTCTTTCCTAAAAGGGAAAGAAATCATTAGCTACACCAAATAGATTCGGCGTAGATAGCAATTGGCAAGCCATAACCTATATGGTTTACAAAAGCTTTAGGCTCGTATCACGATATCTATGCCTAACACATCTCATCCAACATCTCTCTTTTGATCCAGGGGACACTGATGGATAGATCTCATAGTCCCCGGTCAATGAGACCTCTTCGCCTATTTGTGTGTGAGATGGACTATATACACCTCAATTTAGCTGTATGGAGATGACACATTGCTACATTTGAAAGAAAAATTACATCGGTAACACCCCATCCTTCCTCTCCCAATTTCTTGCCATTCATGATAAGTTGCCACTTCACTGCACCTCTTTTTGAGGGCTATATATCTCATTCATGATCCAACTTCACGTGGCTTGCATTTATTATCCACGCATCGTCCTTAGCAATCAACTTAATATGATCCGAGACACGTGCGTTTGTGTGTTGACTCGCGTTTGTAACAGTTGTTAGCAAATCACTAAACTTCCAATTTAGTGTTGATGATTCATACACGGCTTCATTTATTATGCTAAATGCAAGGATCACTTTTTACTTCCGATTCAAAGTTTTTTGTGTATTAATTAGGTTGGCCATCATGAGTCAACCACCAAAGTGTCGGCAGCTGGTCTTTATGTTAACCTGTCATTAGCCTTAATCGGACGCTTAATTAACACAATTATTATATTACAAAATCGCGAAATTAAACCGCAAACCATAATTAAACCCAACGAACTAATCAAGTGCCTTGTAAATAACCACAAAGCAAGGCAAGATAGCCCTCGGGTTGGCCACAAACAACTCCTCAACGCCCCCGTCTCCGGCCACCGAATCGAACGGCGCCGATCCATCGACGTCAAGGTCACCGCACCTCTTGACTCTCCCCGCAATAACTCTACAAACCAGCATGGCCCTTCTCCTTCCCTCGGGCCCACCGCCCACTGCCCGGCCTGGGCCCCGGTCGTGGGCCCTGCCGCTGCTGGCGGTGGTCCTAACCCCTTGTGGGCCCGCGGCAGCTGTGCTCTCGTGGGCGCGAGAGAAGCCGTAACGTATGATGGTGCAGACGCTGCATGGGTGGCCGGAGCTGGCCGAGGCGAGGCACAGGGAGGTGGAGTTGTTCGAGCCCAGAGAGCAGGAGAGCGACGTGGAGTGGAACCGGAGGAGCTCGTTGCCGTCGGCGGCGCACCGCGGGTTCTTGGGCTTGGGCTGGGACGGTAGGAGGTGGGCCTGGGCCCGGGCCTTGACGGCGTCGCGGTAGTCCTCGAATCGGGCGATGGTCCGCTGCGTGTTGTGGACCTTGAGGATGCGCTCGATGGTGCAGATGGGGCTGTCCTTTTTCTGCCAGCTCGACTTGAATATTATTTCGACGATGTTTCGGCCGGAATCCTCTGGGCCTAGCTCCGACACTGCAAATATCAAACTAGTTTTAGACGGTTTTGCAAAAATAATTTTGACCGAAAACGCTTTTTGTAATTATTTATTTTTATGTGGATTCGTTCAACTACTCCTTTTTATTTCTACGTTTTCCATTTTTGTTCGGGTCCTTATTGCCTTTTGCAAAGTAGGAAAACAAAAGCATCAAACACCAAATCATCATGATTTCGACATGCTTATTGCTCGGTACCAGGCGGTCATCATGATGATCAATGTACCAAAAAGGAAAGAAAAGATTGATCCAAGAATCGAATTCGTTTCTTAGTGAGACCATCAGGGTTCCTAGTGAATCCAAGAAAAGCATCAAAGGACTGTAGTCTAACGGTATTTACCTCCGCTTTTTAGTGAGACCACCAGGGTTCGATCCCTGGTGGATGCGAAACGCGCGCACGCCTTTAACCAGCTTTCCGATGTATCAAAAAAAAAAAGAATCGAATTCGTTTCTTTAATGTTTACAGTTTAGTACTTCTACGGGATAATAATTGCATTTTGCGGTACAAAAAAAAATATATACCTGCGTGGCGAATTGCTTGGTGCAGCTCCAAGCTGTCCGTTTTTGTGAAAACCTCCCCGCACTCCGCGCACGGGCACAGCATCCTCGGCCTCGGATACCTCCTATCAATTATCATTCGCAACAACAATTTCGTTTTACCCCCTAACAAAATCAAAAATTACAGAACACCGACGGCTGGAGAAACAAAGCTCGTTTTGACCCACCTGGAGGCGGAGTGGACGTCGACGGCGTGGCACTCGTAGCATCCGGACAGCTTCATCAGCTGCATTCCGCCCCTAGAAGTCGAGGAGCGGGCAGAGCGGGCAGAGAGGGGAGTGCAGTCGTTGACGTTGGAGCCGCTGTCGGAGGAGGACCCGTTGTCGGTGACCCGGGTTGTTGGGTGGACGACGTCGCGGATGGCGCAGATGGAGGAGCCGCAGGCGGAGGTGAGCTTGGCGTACTTGGCGGGGTTCTTCTTGACGACGAGGGGGGAGGGCGCGTGGACCTGGGACGGCGTTGCGGCGTTCTTGCAGCTCAGGAGGCTCTTAAACTGTTCCCACGAGGACGGGGGCGCCTTCGGAGGAGGGGGCAGAGGCGGAGCTTTCTTTTTCCTCCGGCTCTTGGCGTTGGTGTTGGGGTTCCTGGTGTCGTTGTTCTTGGCGTTTGGTTTGTGGCGAGGGGAGTGGGAAGTCGTAGTGTTGGCGTTGTTTGGAGCTGAATTAGGGAGGAAGGAGATGAGAGCCATGAGCAGAAGAGAGAGAAAGAGGTGGAGGAGGGAGAGAGGTGTTTTCTCTCTCATACTCTTTCTCCCTCTTTTTTTCTCCGGGGAATTTAATTAATTTTCTCCCTGGGAACATAAATATGAGGGAGAGTGGTGGGGGCAGTTTGTTTTTATTTTATTTTATTCTCTTCTCCGTTTACTACTGATGAGCTCTTAGTTTTGTTTTAGTCGTTCCCTTTTCCCCTCGGTGTGGCAAAGGGATCGGGTTCGGTCTCCGAGTTTGAGTTTTTGGAGAGTTTGTTGATGAATTTTGTATCGCACTTGGTGTATGGAGATCAGATATATTTACCAGAAATGATTTGAAATATCGGATATCGTGAAATTACATATATCCGCACAAAGAAGTGATTTTATTAGCAATTAAATTCAAGAATTTTTAAGTTTTTCCTGGGATTTTGTTAAGATTATAAAATTATTGTTGTGAAGGAGAAGCAGGTTTGGAGAAAGTTAAGGCTAGGAAACCTCTAGCCTCCTTTATATAGTATGCATATTGGTTACTCATGTGGGTGTATACCCAATAGGCCCAATGGGTCCTATTCATAACACTTCCCCTTATCCAACCAACGTGGTATACTCAACTTATGAATACAGAATGATTCATTAGTACTAATGAGTATCTTAAAAGGGTGGATACTTCTAGATCCAAGTTAGAGATGACTGCATCGCTAAAAACCTTTAGCTATGGAAAACCCTGTGGAAAAAAACCAATAGCGAAGCGAAAAGAGTACATCACTGCATAACTTCCCCTGATTTGGAGATGTGTCGAGGGGTGGATACTTCTGGATCCAGAGTCAATGTGGTTGCCTCGTTAAAACATTGACTATGGAAAACCCTGTGGGAAACCCCACTAGCCAAGGAAAAAGAGTACAACTCTACAGTTGACTCCCCCTTATCTGATCAAGCTTCAGGCTTGCAAATATCCTATATATCTATACATTAATCTCATATGCGTCTATACATCCATCTCAACTACAACATTCTGAAAGCAAATGTAAAGTACAAACATCACTCATCTATACAAGTTTCACTCATATAAGGCAGTAACTGAAACTAAAGGAGCGCTACGAACTTGGTAGACAGCTCCACGTCTCAATCGTCGTTGTCTGCGAGGTACTTCAGGACCTGGCTTTGTATATCCTTGAACTGCTTCTTGGATGATGAGCTTCTCGCTTGGGATGCTAGGAGGATGTAGACTTGGGAGGATTCTGTGTAGATCTTCAGGAGGTGGACGTCCATTTTATTCTATTCATCGCGATGATCTGTAAACTGCATATACAAATACGTTTAACATGGAGGATTTTCTCTCGACCTTTGGAGATAGCACCGAAGCTACATATCTCTGGTCCAGTGGTGCGCTGCAGGCGCTGCACTGTACCTGGCTAATGGCTATACTGCTAACGCTCAAAAGAGACGCATGCAGTTGGCCAAGTAAAAGAGTGTTTCAAAGACACTTAAGGTACTTCTAGACCTTATATATTCTTCCCCTCTTCTAGCTAACGGAAAGTGGTTTTTAATGTGTATCCATACAACCAAATAGGTGTATTTAGTGGATAATGATTTTCATGTTTCTTCATTAATCGTCATTGTATGAATTTTTCATCTTCGGGATGATTAATAATAGTTCATCTTCAGGATTATTAATGTCATCTTCAGGATGATAGTTCATCTGCATGATGATAGTTCATCTTCAGGATGATTAATGTCATCTTCAGGATGATAGTTCATCTGCAGCATGATAGTTCATCTTAAGGATGATTAATGTCATCTTCAGGACGATAGTTCATCTTTATAATGATAGTACATCTTCAGGATGTTGTATTCTGTAAGCCAAGAATTTATGCCTAGCTGGGACTTTCGTATCATGTCATATCATATTTGATAGATAGGCTTTAACAGATATTTCGGTATTTTCTCTTCAGGAGATCCGATAATATTTTGACTTATTAAAATAATCTCAATTCTTCCAATTTGCTCTCTTAAAAATAATATTGTTTTTAAGAGGTGCAAACAACAACCTTTTAGTATGAGTCCTTTAGATCTCTGTCTGGGTTGTCTTTTCTTTAATCATATTATTAATATATGTCCCAAAGAAAGGAAAGTAAAGAAAAAATTTATACATGCAGTTGAAGAAATTTTATATATGTAATGTTGTCACATCCAATAGCACCATCAACCAAAAATTCCCTCTTTTTGCCATTCGTTGGGTTACGCCTTGACATAAACCAGTCCATGCATCAGATTCATCTTGTAAGTGAGTTCAGCTCATCTTACTTGATTACTTCCTGGTTTGAGCGATTTATACCTCTAAAGCTATAGCAAATTAAAATGCTTATAGCTAACAATTTTATTATAATTCTCCTACAATACTCAGTTATCCCACATGATTTGATATCATTTTTGATATCAGAACTTCAGGTCCATACACCCCATATTTCATAAGTGAGTCCAGCTCACCTTATTATTGCCTCATTCCACATTATTATGATTTGGCCAAATCTCTATGTTTGCTTCAGGCAAAGCAGAGTTGTGGAAACGATATTTTATATTTAACTGGCAAAGTGAAATATGAGAGAATTTGTCGATAAAATGTGTTCTTTCTTGCCCAAAACTCACCCCGTACGTACTGTAATCATTTGATTTCTCTCAGAAGTGTCTCCTTCACGACGCATTAAAGAAGTGAAGGCTCTGTGACGGGTAAAGAATATGGACAGATCCAAAATGGGTCCTTAGCAACCAAGTTTCTATAAAGTTTTGGATTTGAGCTCACTTTCCTGTGGTGGTATTGCTTTTTCGGTCTCCATGAGTAGATTTCTCTCTTTGGAGCCTAGTGGTATGTCCTCTCATCTCTTAAGGACATCCAATTCTGCTGCTAGTGGATTGCATATATGGCAATCCTAGCTGGATTATTTGCAGCAGGGATGTGAAAGTTTGACAATATTTAAATTGTTATTCTGATTATAATCAGATCATATGTATCTACTTTATAAATGGTCAATTTGATCTTCAGGCTCATAGATGATTTGAACCAAATAGGGAATTTGAAGGATCATCAGGATCCTTATTACTATCAACACACAATCTATAAGATGTGTACCAATGCCTTACTCAAACGAGATTTTGGAATCTATTTATCAAAGGTGGTTAGTCCTGATGAATGTGTTCACTTTATGGCATCATGACGGTTTATGTAGTGTTGCTTCAGGAACACGGATACAGCGTTGCAGACGTACCATCTTTAATATGTGCTCTAAACCTATTCTTAGAAAATATTTATATGGAGTTGATCAGGCTCATATAAAAAGGTTCTAATGGTGTGTTTAGCTGAGTGTATGCAACCACTGTTGCTAATTATTTATGATTTCCCATTTTTATCCAATGTTACCACCTTTTTAAAAAAAATATGGTTGGATAATGACCATTTTAGAGGATATATTGATGAGTACACTAAAGGTACATCATTAGTCCTATTACGGGAGTGGACAAAGCCTGTTTATATCCCTTAAATACTCTCAAGAGACCTAAAGGTATTCATTATCATTAATGATGATAGTAAGTATATCATCTAATTTATTTTTGAGGATGTTATGAGGGTCAATGTCCACTTGAAGTGGAAATGATTTCATAATATTTTTGCCCATTTATATGGGATAAAGAAAATGCACCCATCTGAATAATCATTGTTTTCTTTAGATATATAGGATTTTTTTAAACAAACATCAATCCTGGGCAGCATATTTATCGTTCCTAAGTTAAGACTTGGACGATTTTGGACACTTCAGGTGTTCCAATTTTTCCTCTTTTTGAATTTATTTTGGGACAAAGCTTCAGTCTCTATTTATTTTGAGAGTAATAGACATCCTCTTTTTAGAGTATTCAGGCTTGAAAAGTCCTGAATTTTAAAAAAACAGAAATCAAAGAAAAGATTTTCTAAATGACTAATACTGTAAAATACTTTTTAAAAGTATATATAAACACTTAAACTCACTAAGAAATATGTTATGGCAACAGATTAAAACTTGTGTTTATAAAATTTATTGGTCCTCTAGGAGTGGATAATTATACAATAAGTAGGTCGACTTTCGTCGGTTTAGACTAGCAATGTATATATATTTCAATGGCATAAACTAATTACTTTTCATATTGCAAAAGCATTATGAGTACTTATCAGAGCTTCTGGTTCTGATCTTAATTTGCCATTTCCTACTCCATATCGAGTAATATTTTCCCTTATTTTTTTTATTTCAGGTCATGTTTGATCCTGAACTTCCCCTGATTCCAGTTTTCCTTATTTATAAAGGACAATGAAAATTTGTCTTGCTAAGGAGACATACGCAGGGGTTTGAGCAAATTATTTTATACTTCCACTTTTCTAATTAATTAGAGACTTTTTAAAAAAATCTATTTGAATGCTCGAGTATGGCTTCAGGCCATTTTCTTGAGGCATTCAAATTTTATGTGGATAGTTAATCATGGTCAAAGGAAACAAATACGTGGGTGTGTAATATATTTCTCACTTATTTATTAAGCCAAGACTTCTGGCGTATGCTTATATTCAAGGCTAGATTAAAAAATCTTTCCTTGTAAAAATAAAGGAGAGTACTCTTTTAAAAAGTTTAGCAGTATTATGGAAAACTTCTGGTATCCATATTGGATTATATAGATCATAGATCTTATAGATCAATTTACCGCAAAGTGTGCATCTTTTATAAAGATAGCAGTTATAATTTTTGCATAATCCATCGTATTTGTTTTGTTTTGACATTTAATATGATTTGAACTTCAGGTTCAATTTTCAACAAAGATATGATTTTTAAAACTTGTTGAAATATTATTTAATCTGTTTGTGCCATAATATTTAATCTTAGTATGAGTATTAACATGAAAAACAGTTATATAAGAAAATAGACTAAGTTTTAACATGCAAACAAAATATTAAAACAATTGTGCAATAATCTAGTTGTTCATAAGATGTCTTGGATTTTTATGACACATACCCAAAAATTTCATGGAAATTTAACCCCAAAAAGGAAAATTTTATTGGTACGTGGCGAAGGCGGAGGCTTCTGGCCATCCGCGGTATGCGCCATGTCAATTAGATTATGTTCAGAAAAATTTAAACTGAACAACATGTCATTCATCGTCAACGACAAATAATATTTTATCCCCCAATATATTAATATGTATTGTAACCCCCTCCCAATTACTTTCCTGATGTTTCAGAAATTTTCCAGAATTTTCCCAAATTTTTAGAATTTTTCTGAATTTTTCTGGGATTTAGTCGGTAATTTATGAATTTATTAAATATTAAAATATATGTTTTATAAAGATTTCAGAAATTAATTAAAATAATATTAGGCCAGCGGGCTTCGGGTCCGTTAAGCATGTTTTCTCTTTATTTATGTATATTTTTACACTTTTTTTGGGCTGCAGGCCCAACAAAATAAGAGGAATACTAATATTATTTGTTAAAAATAAATTAATTTGTCTCCGCGGGCTTCAGGCCCGTTAGGATACTTGTTTATTGATTTTCAAGAAAATCTATGGGCTAAGCCTACTCAACAAGTTAAAATTAATTTAAATTTTAATTATATTTCAGTGTGGGCTTCAGGCCCATCAAGAAAAGGGGGGAACCAACTTTAATTTTAATACATTTGTATTTACTTGGTGGGCTTCAGGCCCATTAGGGAGTTCTAACATAATATCAATCAACTAATCTGATTTTTTTTCTTATTGGGCTGTTGGCCCTAGAAAAAGCCATGAGTGTAAAAATCTGAGAATTATTTTTGTTTGGGCTTCAGGCCCAAAATAATTTAATTTCAGATTTATTTTATTTTATTTTTATTTTTTAGTTGGGCTTTTAGCCCAACAGCCCAAAATGGGCTTCCCCTAACCCTAACCCTAATTTTGGGTTAGGGTTTGGAGGGGCAGCCACCACTGGCGGCTGGCCCTCCCCAGCCGCCGGCCGCGCCAGTAGGCGCTGTTTGCCGCTGCCCCTGCTGGACGCGGCAGGCGGCCGCGCTTGCTGGGCATGGCTGGGGGCCACGCCAGGGGCGCGGGTGGTGGAAGGCGCGGCAGTTTCCACCGCCGCGTCCGGAGGTGCGGCATGCTTTTTTCTGCCGGATTTTTGGCCGGATTTTACGCCGGATTTTTTGGATCTTTGGCGTAGAGGGGCTATCGGCTTTAGGCCGTTCATGGGTTTATCAGATTTTGATTTTTAAATTATGGGACATCATGAACAAAAAATCTGCACAAAATGATCTAATAAAATCTACCAAATAACAGATGGATTGGCTAAAAATGAAAATTTTAATCAGTTTAGCATATAAACAATTAAGTTATTGATCTAATAAGTTAGATTCATGCATAAACAATCATTTATTTTATTCTAGATCACATAAAAATTGAACTTTTAATATGTTACCAGATCTAAAAAACGTTTAGTCTTACCCACTAAATCTGTCCGCCAGATCTAGCGAACTTTGATGAGGGATGCCCGAAAAGAAACTCTGCATCGTCTCGCGAAGCTTTGCGTCACGAAAAACTTGACGGAGCTTCCGTCGGGCGCCTTCCTCTCACTAGCCGTCACTTCTTCCATCAAACGTGATCGTGCTGATAACGTGTTGTGAAGGAGAAACAGGTTTGGAGATGGTTAAGGCTAGGAAACTCCTAGCCTCCTTTATATAGTATTCATATTGGTTACCATATGAGTGGATACCCAATAGGCCTAATGGGACCTATTCATAACAATTATAAAATTTTCGCATTTTTGCTTCTTTCTAATTTGATTTGGAACTCTGGCGATATTTACTTATATGAGTACCAGCAGATATAGACGGAACCAGGATTAGATGACTGGTGGGCAAACAACGTTGATAGAATGCATGCGTCAAACTAAAATATAAAAAATTTCAGAAGCAAGCAAGGATCGAACTCATGAACTCTTGGTTGAGAAGGGAACACACCACCGTTAAGCCAACAATACAACTATAATATTGAGGATTAAATTATTAACTTAACCTTGCATTGATGAAATAAAAAAATTTAGCACCAAGTAGGGATTGAACACGTGACCTTTCGCTTGAGAAGAGAACGTACCACAACCAAGCCAATGATACACATGTGAGGTTATAGATTAAATTATTAAGTTAACCTGCTGCCTCTACGGCCATATACATATAGAGAAGTAAATTTTGAAAAATGGTGGGGCCCCAACTACTACGTGGGTCCTCCACTGTCAGTAGAGCCCACATACAGTTTCATGTTTTTATTAATAAAAATAAAATTTTTATTCATTACAATTATTTGATTTTTAATTGGAATGAATAAAACTTTCAAAAGATGTAATTTTTAATTTGAGAATTTTATTTACATGTTGATGTAAATAATTTCTTGAAATATTTATGTGATAAAATAAAAGAGCTAGAATAATTTTAAAAGAATTTAGATGTTATGAATCATCATCTAGAGAGAAACCCACAGCTCTTTATTTATAGCATATAGAGGAGCGTATATAGATAAGATACATTAGATACATTCTTATCTATAAGATAAGCCGTGATCCCAACTGACTAACTACCTCGGTATTATCCCTTCACAACACTCCCACTTATCCAGCCATAGGTGTGGACTCTGCTCATGAATACTTTAGGATTCTGAGTGTAGTAGGAGTTTCACATAGGGTGGATACTTCAGGATCCTGAGTTGGTGAGGTTTTCCTCGTTAAAACCTTTAGCTATGGAAAACCCTGTGGAAAAAGCCATTGTTAAGAAAAAAGAGTGCAGACACTTTCTAACTCCCCCTGATCTGTACAAGCACTAAGGTTTTCAAATCTCGTAGGCGCCTCATCCCAATTTTCTGTACAAACATCCTAAAGGTAGCAGTAAGAAGTGCTTTAGTGAACAAGTCTGCCAAGTTGTCACATGATAGTACTTGTTTGACGTCGATCACGTCATCTCTCTATAGCTCGTGCGTCCAGAAGAATGTGGGGAAAATATGCTTTGTTCTGCCGCCTTTGATGTAGCCACCTCGTAGCTGAGCTATGCAAGCAGTGTTGGAAGCAACGATCTAGGCTCTTGGTTTGATGATGACAAACGTGTCGGTGTATCTGACGTGTGTGCTTAGTGTGTTTCAGGACTGGCGAAACGATTCATCTTTCACTACTTGGAGAGTTTGCTATCCACATAGCTAATGGGCTTGGTCTTAGTGCCATGTATATAGCAAAGATGATTGGATCAAATCAATTGGTGATTGGTGCAAATCAAATATTGATGTTTGATTTGATTAAGTCAAATGCCATGGAGATCCAATTTAGAATTCGTATTTCATATCCGATTCTAATCTTACTTGATCTCCTATTCAAACGCCTAATCACTTTTCGTATCCAATTTGAATTGCTATCAAATCCCAACTTATTCAAATCAAATATCCTATTTGTGGTGCAAAGAGATAGAATCAAATCACTTTTGAAATTCCCAATTCCTATCTCTTAGGGATTCTTTCCAAAACCCTAGGCTATCCTATAAAAACCCTCTAAACCCTAATGTTTGAAGAGTGGCTGAAAAAATCATCGTGCGGCAAACAAATCAATTGAGAGAGGCCATAACACAAATTGAAGAGGGGGCTTTGGGAGGAAAATACCTTTTAGGGCGACAAGTCACGCAAAAATCTTCATCACAAAACCCTAAGACCTTATACAAACCCCGTAGCCGCAAACCCTATCTCCCAGAGCTTCACATCAAACCTTGCGGAAGCCCTCAACTGTTCAAACTCCTTCAACGTCATCGCTGCACATCATCGCCGGAGTACGTGCTCGAGTCGTCGCCACCCAGAGTCGCTGTCGTCACCGTGGAGTTGACGCTGTCGCCATTCGAACCCGCTGATCTCGTTGCCATTGAAGTCAAGGACGTTGCTCTCACTGCCGCTGCACAGACGGTGTCACAGCGCCCCACGAAGTCGTCCTCACCGACGACGAACCGGAGTTTGAAGCCTTTCATCACCGCAGAAGATCGAGCCACCGTCGGAGCCGTCATCTTCAAAGATCAAACCGACGTCGTTGTGCCTTCGAGTCGCCACGGCTGCCTCATCATCGACGAAGTCGGGGAGAAGCACTGCAATCGCCGTCGAAGAAGCCCACGCCGCCGCTATACGTCATCGTGAAGAAGACGAAGACGCTGGAGAAGTTGCCACCGCCTGAGAGCCCCTGTTATAGCTGCTGCCCGTAGTACACCGTCGCCGTCGTAACGAAGCCATCGTCGCCGTTTGAAGCTGGTCGTCATCACCGCGAGTTCGCACCGCTGTAACCCTCGCTGCACGTATCGGAGAAGCGCAGCTGCCATCAAGTGTCGCTGCTACACGAAGTCACCACTCGAACTCGACGAGAAGAGATCGAAGTCGTCGCCGCCATTGCCGCTGCTGAACGGCGCTAGCTGCCTTCGAAGTTGGAGAAGACGACGTCTCTCCGCTGTGCCTACATGCCCAAATATCGGAGGAGGAGAAAGACGTGCTGACGTGGACGACTGAGATCGCAAGGCAACTCGATCGGACGGCTGGGATTGTCGAGGACAAAAGAAATCGAAATGATTTCGTTTCGTTTTTCCTGCTGACGTGGAGGCTTCATCAACCGCAAAAGGAAATCAAGTGGACGGCTGAGATCATTGTTCCTGCGAGAATTAATTAGGAGTTTCTTTGCGCACCGACCGAAGACGTATTAAGTTGAACTGATTTCCCATGCGCACCGACCACTTCTTTTAAAGGGAACTGCTATGTGCACAGACCGACAGTTTATAAGGGATTGAACTGAAATTGCTTTGTGCACAGACCAGTGCATAACTTGACATCCAGGAGTCAGATTGAGACACCGTTTGCGTCAGATTGGAGCTGACGATGTGCTGAATGACATAGATGCCTACACAGACACAAACTGAGCATTTCTAAACCCTAAACTCCTTTATTTGTGTCTTAGTGTAACGCTCTCTGTAGGGGAAACTTTTACCTATTTTTGGGGATTATTTTGGGACTTGTCTAGTTGGGACTAGACAAGTGTGACCCAGCTAGTTTGGGACTAGCTGGTAGAAAGCATTACTAGGATTGATAGTGAGAGAAAACACTGTGTGTGGGGTACTGAGAGCCTGACGAGTGTAGAGACGTAGAGGGTGCTCTGAGCGTGCTCTAACTTGTGGTTTTGTACCTATTACGCTATTCAATACTAGTTCTGCTTTGGGGGCTGGAGTAGGTCGTTGGGACGACCGAACCAGGGTAAATCTGCTGTGTACTCTGTGTCTGCTTTTTATTTTCCCTGTTGATGCTATAACTGCGTGTGCTTATTAGTGGGTTGCACGAATTATTTTTATTAGCCTATTCACCCCCCCTCTAGGCTAGGATCCAGATCCAACAAGCAGCGTTGTCCTCGAACATGGTAGTAGGTTCAAGGTCCATAGACTTCAATCCGATTGTCACCAGGATGTGATTTACAATTGACCGTAGCCAGACACATTCACTGCTTGCTTCATGGATGGCAATGATCTCTGAGTGATTATATGATATCGCCGTCATGGTTTGCTTAACGGATCTCCAGGAAATGGTTGTCCCACCATAGGTAAACATGTACCCTGTCTGTGACTTTGCATTGGGGGAATCAGACTTGTAACCTGCATCAGCATAACCAACAAGTGCAGCTGATAATCCATCGTTGTAAAAGAGTCCCAAATCTGTAGACCCTTGGAGGTAGCGCAGAAGATCATTTACCCCGGTCCAGTGACACTGTGTAGGCGTTACACTGTATCTGGCTAGTAAATTTATTGCGAACGCTATATCGGGATGCATCCAGTTGGCCAGATATAGAAGTTCTCCAATAGCACTCAGATAAGGGACTTCTGGACCAAGTATATCATCCCCCTCTTCCAGCAGCCGGAAGGGGTTTTTATGTGCATCCAGAGATCGTACCACCATAGGTGTACTAAGTGGATGACATTGGTCCATATGAAATCTTTCCAACATTTTCTTCGTATATATGGTTTGGTGTAATAGATTTCGTCTTTTAAAAGTTCAATCTGTAAGCCAAGGCAGAATTTCGTTTTGCCATTGTCTTTCATTTCAAATTCTTTTGATAGACTTACAGATATCTCAGCGATCTCTTCAGGAGATCCAATGAGATTCAGATCGTCTACGTAGACTGCTATTATGACGAGTCCTTTTCCCTTTGCTCTTATAAAGATGCAAGGGCAGACTTCATTATTGTTGAATCCTTGTTGTACAAGGAATTCACTTAGTCTATTATAGCACATCCGTCCCGATTGTTTAATACCACACAATGATCTTTGAAGCTTAACAGAGTAGACGTCCTAAGGTCTATCTTTTAATTCAGCAGGCATTGAGAAGCCATCAGGAAGTTTCATGTATATCTCCTTGTCGAGAGTACTGTTTAGATATGCAGTCACAACATCCATTAGTTGCATATCTAAACTTTCCTTTGCTGTTAAGCTTATCAAGAATCGAAAAGTGATCGCATCCATGACCGGGGAGTATGTTTCCTCATAGTCAATACCCTGTCTTTGAGAAAATCCTTGTGCTACAAGCCGTGCTTTATAGCGTGCGATCTCATTATTTTCATTTCGTTTTCTCACGAATACCCATTTGTATCCCACAGGTTTGACACCAGTATGTGACTGGACTATTTGCCCAAAGACTTTGCGTTTATTAAGCGAGTCCAACTCTGCTTCTATTGCCTGATTCCACTTTGGCCAATCATTTCTATGTTTGCATTCAGTAATGGAATGTGGATCATGATCATCGTTGCTTCGGCGACGTGAATAGCAATATGAAATGCAAAGTCATCGTCGTCGACTGTACTCTTTCTGTCCAACACCTCCCCTGTGCGTACATAATTTAATGATATTCAGTTTCTCCCGGTAGTTCCTCTGCAGTGGATTCTAGGAGGGGTGAGGGTATGGACATGAGCTCATTTCTCTGTGGGGGTAACGTATCAAGGTCTTCGGATATTTTTCTTTTTCTTGGATTTTTACCCTTGGAGCCTGGTGGTCTGCCTCTTTTCTGTTGAGGTGCATCCACTTCTGCTGCTGGTGCATTGCATCCATTCTCGGGGATGTCATTCCTAGCTGAAGTATTTGCAGCAGGGATGTGTGATTTGACAATCTTCTGGTTGCCAGTAAATGAGGCTGGTAATCGGTGGACAATGTCCTGAATGTGGAGGATCTTCAGGATCCCATCTTCACATTGTTTTGTTATCGAATCATAGTGGGTCAAACTTTTTGTATCCCACATTATGTTGTGCTTCGCACCAGATTTCTCAATGTCTGGGCCCATTTTGGGAAAAATCGTCTCATCAAATTTACAGTCTTCAAGACATGCCTTGAATGCGTCCTCCGTTTGGGGTTCTAGGTATTTTATAATTGAGAGTGAGTCAAACCATACATAGATACCTAGGAGACGTTGAGAACCCATTTTTGTCCTATGCGGTGGTGCAATTGGGATGTAAACTGTGCAACCGAAGATTCTCAAATGAGAAATGTTCGGTGGCCCTCCATATGCAAGCTGCATTGGAGAGAGACTCCAGAGGGTCTTATTTTTATAAATGATGCATCATACAGAATTGCATGTCCCCATGCATCCACCGACAACTGGAATTTCATTAACAATAGACGTGCAATCCATTGGAGTCTTTTATTAGTGACTCTACCAACCCGTTCTGGGTATGAACATACGGCACTGGATGTTCAATTTCTATTCCCGATGCCTGGCAGTACTCTCGAAATGACCGGGAGGTAAATTCTCCAGCATTATCCAGATATATTTTCTTTATATGGTTGTCTAGAAAATGCGCCCGCAACTTTATAATTTGTTCTAGTAGCTTTGGAAAAGCTAAGTTGCAGGTTGATAGTAGACACACATACGAATATTTTGAAGATACATCTATCAGTATCATAAAGTACCGAAATAGCCCACTAGGGGGTAGATAGGTTCACATATGTCTCCATGTATTTTTTTGAGGAAGCTTGGAGACTCGATATCCACTTTTAGTGGTGATGGCCTTGTTATTAATTTTTCCTTGAAGCAGGGGATGCAAGGGAATTCTCCCTTCTGAAGAATCTTCTGGTTTTTCAGGTTGTGCCCATGGGATTGTGATAGGATGCGATGCATCACCACAGATTCAGGATGGCCAAGTCTATCATGCCAAAGTAAAAACTTGGCTGATGTCGGACACTTCAAGTGCTTCGTTAAGTTAACTTCCTCTCTCCGAATCTTTGTATGGTAGAGGCCTGATGAAAGGCTCTCAAAACGTTCAAGTATGAATTTTACTCTTTTTTCTTGAGACGTTACATACAATAATTCTTTTTTATTAACATTTGATGTTTCCAAATGGAATCTGTTTAAACGGATATCCTTGAAACTTAGTAAGTTTCGGTTAGAGTTCGGAGAAAATAGTGCATCTTTTATTTTAATTTCCGTTTCATTAGGGAGCAACATGGTTGCATTCCCAGAACCTTCAATTAAATTCGATGGCGCTAAAATTGTATTTACATGGATTTTGTATGGTATAATGGCTATGAAAATAGCAGTTATACTGAACGATCATATATGTCGAAGCACTGTCTACCAAGTGATCCATCTATAAAGATGAATAAGCATTTGCATGTCAGGATCATAAAATTTATTCATTCAAATTCAAATTACATAATATAAAATCTCTCATAACATGAAATGTTGTAGACAATTTACTAAGATAAAAATAGAAGGCTAATCCAGCAGGTCATCAGTTTCGAAGTCGTCAGCTGTAAACTTGACTGGAGCATTAGATGTCACTAGGTTTGTTTCAGCTTTATTTTTCTTGTTTTCTTTATACAGCTCCTGGAGATGCTGCGGAGTTCGGCACACTCTAGACCGGTGGCCTTTCATGCCATAGCTATGTCACTGGTCTTCCCAATCCCTTTTGGGTGGGGGTGCATCATTCTTCTTGTTGTCATTTTTGTGACATGTGAACTTGCGCTTCCCTTTATTTCTTCGCTACTGGACTTAGCCCTTAGCCCTTTTGTTCTGTCCCTCTTTCTGTGGTCTTTCTTTTCTTTTGTTTTCTCGCTTCTTTCGAGAATACGAGGCATTATGAGCTTCTGGAAGGGGGCAGTGCTAGGGGGCGCATGTTGTTAGTGGCGAGGAGAAGCTCCCTGTTTTGTTTAGCCATGAGTAAACATGACAACAACTTAGAATACTTGGTGAACTTTTGTTCACGGTATTGCTGCATTAGTATCGCATCTTTCTTAAGGAAAGACGTGTACGTCTTTTCCAGCATGCGATCTTCTGAGACTTTTTCACCACACAACTTCAGGCGTGAGGTGATGCTAAAAAGAGCTGAGTTGTACTCAGCTATGGACTTAAAGTCCTGCAATCTCAGGTTCTCCCACTTGTATCGTGCCCTTGGTGATGTTTATACCTGTCCTAAAGGGCAGTCCAAAGATCAAATGGACATTCGACCGTAAGGTATTCAGCCTTTAGGGTATTGTCCACATGGCGGAGAATATAAATAATAGCTTGCACCTTTTCTATATCGCTTACATTTTCATTCTTAGTCACAACAGAAATGAGGACTTAGCCACAGATGGAACTTCACATCGAGCTGCCAGCTTAGATGGTTTCTCTCTGAAGCATCCAGCACTCCGAAATCGAGACTTGCAAATTTTTCCATTTTATCTAGCAGAGCACAAATTTGCATGAATTAATAATTTAAACAATAAAAATTTTCATGCGGAGGCAATTTTTATATGAAGAGCTAATTGCGTGGATCGACCAGTCCCACATAAATAAAAAGTTCAAAGTCCATTTCAGTCCATATTACACAAATGATAGCTTAAAAAAGAAATTACAACTTTCGAAACCCCGTGGGTCCCATATAAGATCTTCAGCTTCAATTGTGGCCTTCATCACCATGGAAACTGGTCTTCGGTCTTGGACATTACATAAATTCCTCACTACAATTTCTCTCAAAAGAAAAGTGCATGAAATAAAATGTAGGACTTAAACAGCCGATCCAAAACTGCAATTAGCCATCCATGCAAAAAATTTGTGCTCATCAAACATTTCCAGTAGACATTTTCATCACAGGCATTTATATTCATAGAAAGGATAAACAATTTAATTACTTAATAATTATTGGACCACTGGGTAACATCATACACCGTTAGGTTAGCTGACTAACGGCAGAGCAGTCACAGGATTTCCTAATTATTAAGTTTTAATATTTGCACAACCAACCATAGTGTATCCACAGAATAAGCCTAAAATGATGCGAAGCATATAGTTATGATCCTACAAAGGTATTATATAAAGCAAGGGTTGTGCTAATTGGGTTTATTCAAAACGATTGAAAAAGAGCCCAAAATATAACATGTTCTTCGTGAAAAGGAAGAAGTTTTCCTTTTAAATTTTCCCAATTAATCCCCAAATGTCCCCAATTTTATCATGATTTTTCATGAATATTTAGACCCCCTGAATCCTTTTTAAACTTATTTTAGCCCCCCAAAAGCATTTTAAATCTTATTTTAGCCCCCCTTTAAAATATAATTTGTTTTTTTCCAGAAAAAAAGAAAACTGTCCTGCGGTCCTAAAGACCGCAGTGTGGCTGCGTGCTTCAGGCCCGCAGTCTCAAATTTTTTTTGAAAAAAGGCCCGCGGGCCTGAAGCCCGCAGTTTGGCTGCGGGCTTCAGGCCCGCAGAGAGAGTGTGTTTTTTTGATATTGGACTGTAGGCCCAATAATATTGGGGGGGGGGCGGCGGCTAGGGTTTGCCGCCGCCGTCGCCCGCTGTTGTTTCGCCCCCGGAGAGGGGCGGCCGCCCCGCCGTAGCAAGGGCGGCAGGGGGACCCCCCACAGTTGGGTAGGGGGTGATTGGGGGGAGTCCCACTCGCGCCGTCGTGGCGTGTGGGGGTGTGGGTGTGTGGGGGATCGGCGACATCCCCTGTGGGGGGACACGGGGAACGACGCCCCCCTTCGAGGGTGGGGGGAATCGGCAGCGGCCCGAAGGCCGCCCCCCTTCAGGGGGGAATCTTTGCGGTCAACAGGCCGCGGCCCCCCTTCGGGGGGAACCGGCGCGGGCGACGGCGGCCCCCCTCGCTTCAGGGGGTGCGGGGACAGCCGGCAACAAGGCGACGCAAATAGCGGCGGTCGGTGGCAAGGCCGAGGGGTTGGAAAATAATTTTATTATACAATTACTGATTGAATCATGTTAAAAACCTGATTTTTGGACGATAAAAGTCGTCGATTTAGGCGATTAGCCCTAATTCCACTTCGATCTTGCGAGATCTATGGAAAATAATATTATACGTATGATAAAAACGATATTTTTAGCGAGATTTACCTCTATATCTGCCCTCCAGATATAGCGACAGTTGACCGAAGTCTACACGGATGACGACGATCGTTTGATGAAGTTTGACGCCGCACGAGTGGATCTCCTGTCTTCTTCGGTTTCGCAACGATCGATTTTGTGTGGAAATGTTTAATTAGAGTCTCGTGCTGATAACGTGTTATGAATCATCATCTGGGGAGAAACCCCAGCTCTTTATTTATGGCATATAGAGCAATGTATATAGATAAGATACATTAGATACGGTCTTATCTATAAGATAAGCCGTGATCCCAACCGACTAACCAACTCGGTATTATCCCTTCAAAACATTAGAATTATTTTAGTTGTAATATTCCATGATTTTTTGTTATGATATAACTAGTTTATCATGCTCTGTTTCATTATTATTTTCTTTAATTAGATTATAAACATAATAATTATGAGTATATTATGACTGCTCTGCTGTTATTAATTGAACCTCACATTGTAAAATATCGTAATATGGTCTAAGTAATTATTAATTAATTTTAATGTGATTAGTGTTATGAGTTGGGCCTAATGGGCCTATTGGGTATCCACCCATATTGAATAATATATATATGAGGCTAGGGATTTCCTAGCCCTCAAACCTTCTCACAACACGTTATCAGCACGCTCTTCAGCTGGGCCGAGCCTCTGCCGATGTACGAATCGCGAGGATGTGGATTGGGCTTCCTTCTCTAAACTTCACTAGATCTGGCGGGTATGATCTAGATGTAATCATACATATCCCCTAGATCTAAATTTTCATGCGCATGATGATGGATCTGTGGTTTCCTTTATTAGATCTATTTTCTTTACTTAGATCTGTATGAAAAACCACATTTTTAACATAGATCTCAATTTAAAAAGAGTTTTAAATAATTTTGGATGAAAATTCAACGTTTTTACGCTAAAAATCAATTTTTATGGAAAAAACGTTGATTCAAAGATTAAAAATTGTATTTTTACAATAAAAATATATTTTCCCCCCCGAAATCTATGGATCTAGAGGGCTTGGCGCCCCCTCTCCATGTGCACGACCGCCCGGCATGCAGCCGACATTGCGCGCCCACCACCGCGCCTCCCCGTGTGCGCATCGCCGAGCAGCCAGTTGCCGCTCGCATGCGTGCCTACCGCGCGTGCATCGCCCAAGCGTGCCTGCCGCGTGTGCATCACCGTCCCCGCGTGCCTCCCACATGCCTCCCACGCACACCACCCACGTGCGCCCGTCGCGACCTGCTGTCGCCTCGCGCGCACATCACCCCGCGGACCCGTCGCGCACGCATCCCACGTGCGCCCGCCGCGACCTGCTGTCGCCTCGCGTGCACATCATCCTAAGCACCCGCCGCGCATGCCTCCCACGTACGCCCGTTGCAACCTGCTGTCACTTCGCGCAGATTACCCCGTGCGCCCGCCGCGACCTGAAGTCGCCCCGCGCGTGCTGCAGCCGTCCCCTGCACCACGTCACTGCGACCTGAAGTCACCCCGCACGTACTACTCGGCATGCAGTTGCCCCCACGCCGTGCCAACATGACCTGCAGTCGCCCCGTGCATGCCATCGCCTTCGACCGCCGCAGCACCCCCGTTTGCGGTCGTCGCCAAAAAACACTAATTAGGGGGTTTCCATATTTTTTTAAAACAAAGGGAATATAAAAATTATTGATCCATTTTTTAAAATTAATTTCAGGTCGATTCTATGTTATTTCATCACCAATCGCTTTTTTCATATTGGATTATATTACTATTTTTCACGTTTAATAATTATGAGGATTCTTAAACCGTTCTGTCGTTAGTCAACTAACTTAACGGGTAATGATGTTTCCACGCGGTCTAATTAATTATTAAATAAAAATATTTTATTCCATTAAAAATACCTGTGATGTTGCATATTTTTATAGCCTGTAGCATGAATTTGCGCTTAAACATATTACAGCCTGTGATGTTGCATATTTTCATTGCACGTAGCATGAATTTACGCTTAAATATATTACATGCCTGTGATGTTGTATATTTTCATTGCCCGTAGCATGAATTTACGCTGAAACATATTACATGCCTGTGATGAATAAACAAATGCATGTCGCATAACTATATGTAAGTGTAGAAAATTATATGCTTGTCGCATATTTAATGTTCTGTGATGCATGTTTTATTTAGTATGCTAAAATATCTATGATATATTTTTAATGCATGTAGTATAACTATATGTATGCGATGAAATTATTTGAATGCCTGCTGCATATAAATAACATGTGTATACATCATATGTGTTTCAATTCATGTTAACTGACATACATTTTTAGCTCACATGCTTGATAGTGTTTGCATGGATAATTTAGTTTCTTTCAACAATTGTATTGAGCATACCTTTTTAGCTTACAAGCTTTATATTTTGTGCATGATAAATCATTAAATGTTACATATTGCACACTTATATGCTCATCCCATGCTTATGCTCGTGCTCATGATATGACATTGTTTTATGACAACAAACCAACAATAATTTCAAAAAGTTTAACATTATATCAACTTTGACAAATTGAACCTGAAGTTCAAATCAAATCAAAAGTCAACACCCTTTTACTCAGATAAAATAAAAATGACAAAATACGATAGATCATGCGAAAACCATTATGCGATATTTTTTAGAGATACACATTTTGCGGTAAATAGATCCCCCAGATTTATGGTTTATATAAACCAATATTGACACCACCAGTTGTCATAACACCGCTAAACTCTATTAGAGTAATATCACTTTACAAGGTATGGTTCTTGAATCTAGCCTTAATTTTAAGCGTACGCCCGAAGTCGTGGCTTAATAGGTAAGTGAGAAATTATAAATTTCGTAACCACGTATTTGTTTTCCCTTGAGCTTGATTTTTTATCCACATAATAATTGAATGACTCAATAAAAATGGCATGTAGACCATACTTGAGAATTCAAATAGACTTTTAAAAGTCTCTCATAAATTAGAAAAGCGAAAATATAGAAACTAACTCATTTCCCTTGTATATGTCTACTTTGTAAGACTAATATTCATTCTTCTTTATAAATAACAATAAGGAAGACAGAAAACAGGGAAAGTCTTGAATAAAATGAGAAAGGGAAGATATGATACACTTCGACATGGAGTAAGCAATGGCAAACCAATATCAGACTAGAAGTTCTGATAAGACCCATAATGCATTTGCAACATGAATGGGCATTAACTTATGCCATATAAAAATATATTCATATCTAGTCTAAACGACGAAAGTCAAATTGACCTTATGTATATTTAGATACTCCCCGAGGTCAAATTAAATTTGAAAACAAATTTAATCTGTTGTCATAACATAAGTCTTAATGAGCATAATTGTAGATGTATACTTTCAAGAGCACACATCAAACTATAAAACTTGTTGCCATAACATAATTATCAGTAGTATTTTCTTGCAGTATAATGTGCTTAAATGCATTATCACAATATTTCTAATTGATGAATTTTATGCTTTTTATGCATTTATTTTACTACGAATGATTTGTTATCCTGAATACTCCTAAAACATAAAATGAGGATGACATGTACTCTCTGAAACTTATTAAGTTTCAAAGGATATTCGTCAAAACAAAATCCCTAATGACTCAATAAATCAATAAAGCCTGAAGCTTTGTCCCAATATGATCCAAATAATAGTCAATGTGAAGATGTAATCCTTCATAGTCAGAACACAATTCACCTATTACCGAACAAAATTAAATCGAGCATTTTAATGGACTTTCAAAAGCCCCACAAAATTCGAAAAGAGGAATTAATTTGGAACACCGAAAGTGTCCAGAATTGACCAACTTTGGAACGATGTCACCATGAATTGATGATGCAAGACATTATTAGCCAATTTTGTAAATCTGACGAACCCAAAGATTTTTCAAAAAGGATGAAACTTTCATTGTCTCATTCAAAAGGAAAAAATGATTACGAGATCATCTCCCTTCACGTGGACATTGACTCTCGTCACTTCCTCAAAAGAATTTAAGATGATATATTTACTATCATCATTAACATAATAAGTCCTTTATGTCTCTTGAGAGTATCTGAGGGATAAAAGTGGACTACTCTACTCCCTACATAGAGCTGCTGTTGTACTTTAGAGTACCCATCCATATATCCTCTAAAAATGGTCATTATCAAACCTATTATCCAACCGCACTCAAGCTTTTAACAAGCATATATGACATGTTAATAAATGGCGGATAACACTGGGAAATCAAATAATATTTACAACTGGTATAATGTCGAACACCCTGAAGTTTGTGTTCACACCTAAAAATGGGTAACATAAATAAGTCATTAAAATGATTTAAACATGATTACTTATCCATTGAAAATCCAGTTGTAGGTGTCTGTAAGGGACCCTGCGGGGCTACACACACACTAGAGGGGGGGGGGGGGGAATAGTGTAATAGCAAGCAAAGTGCTTAATTAATAGTTACTAAAATTAAAGCACAATAAGCAACGGAAATTAAACAGAGTGCTCAACAACAACAATCGCAAACACAATGAATTTACCCTGGTTCCCCAAAACTTGGGTACATCCAGCCACACCAGTATCCATTATAATCCCACAAAGAGAAGTGAATACAAATCCCACAAAGGGATACACTCCCACAAAGAGAGAGACCTCACCAAGAGGATTTTGCCTTACACAAGGACCCAACCAACCCTACACAGACTCCCACCTAGAGAATTACTAACTCCCACTCAGAGAATTAGTGTTAGCCCTACACTAGGACACCAAACTCCCACAAAGAGAGTTACTCCCACAAAGAGAGTATCTAATTCCCACAAAGAGAATTAAGGTTTCGAAACAAAAACAAAACGAAACAACACTTACCTATGCCTTGATTGATCTTACCAATGTGAAGAAGAAGTCATGCAAGTGAATGGCCAAGTGCTTAAGATTAGCTTTGATTGCACTTGTTGATCTTTCTCTCTTCTAGGAATGAATCCTAACACTTCTCACTTGAGAGTATGAAAATGAAGAGAAGAAAGATGATCTCCAAGAAAGGAATGAGATTGAAATCCCTTGGAGAAATTCCCTAGAGCTTAGATGCTATAGCATAAGAATGAAGCTCTAATGTGGGAATGAGGGAGGAGTGGCTTAGAGAAGAGATTAAATGATCTTCTATGAATTCCTAACCCTTTCAAGAGTTCTAAATGAACTAAGCCAATCCCTATATATAGGAAGCCAAGAAGAGCCTATAAACACAGCCAAAAATCCAAAGGGAAGAAATCTGCAACGGCTAGATTTTGGCAGTTTACGGCATGAATAGTCGACTGATGATCATTAGACAGTCGACTGATCAACGGCTAGAAAATATCCCAACGGCTATAATCTGAGCCAGGACAGTCGACTGTAGAAGACTACACAGGCGACTGAAAAGCAGACAGTCGACTATATATCCTTCATCAGGCGACTGCAGCAGGGATGGACAAGAAACAGAGAGCTGCACTCTTTCTCCAGATAAGCATACAGGCGACTGATGTCAATAATACAGTCGACTGTCTTATAGTCAGGCGACTGTAATACCTTCATCAGTCGACTGCTGTATAAGATGGAGAAAAGACAGAGAGAGATGCATATTTCGCACTTACGCCTTTCAAACGACTGATGGCCATTTCACAGGCGACTGTAAATATAAAGGCGACTGTAAAAACAGCAACATGCGACTGACTTGCAAATTGGGATGAAGCCCAGAAAATACAAGAAGCGCACAGGCAACTGTCGACCAATTCACATGCGACTGTAAGAGTACAGGCGACTGTAAATTGAACATCAGTCGACTGATGCGAAAAGCTCAAGATGAGTCAAAGAAAAGTTGACTTGAGATGTGCATCACAGTCGACTGTAGAAGGCTCGACAGGCGACTGGAAATCACCCAGTCGACTGTAAAACCTTCAGCAGGCGATTGCAGGAGAGTCAGAGACTCCAAATGAGTCTTTGGGCAAGATGAACCTATTGGGTTGGATTCTATGATAATCCTAAGGCTCACTAAGATGGTTAAAAGCATATGCATGAGAGTATGACCATCTATCAAGGCATTACATTAATCCTAGACTCAAAAAGAGAAATGCAAGTAAATGAAATTACATGGATTACAAATTGCATCTCCTAGAGTCTAATTCATCAAGCTCACTATGCCTTGATGCTCTCCATCATCTCCAAGCTTTGGCGCTCCTTGATGAGCTTCCCTTCATCAAGCTCCAAGCTTTGACAATGCTTCTCTAGATGTCCATCCATCATCATGCTCCAAGATTTGGCTTCATTAGATGATCTTCATGACTTCATCCAAGCTTGAGCACACCATCACTCTTGGAGGTCTTTAAGATATCCCTTGTAATATCCTCCAAGCATTATGCTTTGTCTCATCAACATATACTCATTAAGATAAACTGAGACTAAAACATAAGAATGATTAGCACACTAACATAATGTATTAATCAGCATCAAAACAACGTTAGTCTTGAAACCAAGAACTAACAGTGTCTACATGAGAACATGCAATTAGAATGCAAACAATCAAAATGCCTCCTTAGAACCTATTTATATGAGCATGATCACCTCATATAAACAGTTTTCAAGAACCCCTAACGGGGGAAGCGTTTAGAGCACATCTTATAGATTGTACCATGATAAGTATACATCCCCATATCACCACTATAAACCATCAAAATGCACTCTAAACAGGGGAAGCATTTTAAATCAGTTCCCCTAAGATGTGCATTGATGGGCCCTCCTCTAAATATTCGATGAGATCCTGAAGATCCTTCACATCTTTTACTCCTTAGTAGTTGGTTCAACAGAAATATTATAATCATCCATAAGCCTGATGCTCAATTTGACCATTTCAAACATTAATACCTATGTTCTGATTATCATGAATTGTGATGAGATCCTGAAGATCCATACTTATAAAACTGTTAAACAGTTATCAGACATAGTTACTGACAATATAAATATTGTCAAATTCACACATCCTTGCTGCTAAAAATCCAGCTAAGATTGACATACCAAATATAATGGATGCAATCCATCAGTAGTAGAAGTGGATGTCCTCAATGGATGAGAGGACACACCACGAGGCTCCAAAGCGAGAAATAACTCCTGGAGACCCTAAAGCAATACCACCATAGGAAAGTGAGCTCATCTCCATATCCTCTCCCTTTCCAGAACCTCTAGAAGAGATGAATTTGGAATAAATTGAATAATGTACGTACATGGGGGTGTTTTGATAAAAGCACACTTGTCGACAATTACTAACATTTCATTTTGCCATTTAAATAATAAATATCGTTCCACACTACGTTTCCCGAAGCAAACATAGAGATTGGCCAATAATGTGGAACGAGGCAATAATAAGTTGAGCTGGAATCACTTATGAAATGTGAAGTGTTTGGACCTGAAGTCCAGATATCAAAAGATATCAAACCTGTAGGCTAACCGAGTATTGTTTAAATATAAATAAATAAAATCATATGCTATAAGCAACACGCTATAACTTAGAGGTTTATTTCGCAGAAACCAGGAAGTAATCAAGTAAGATGAGCTTAACTCACTTACAAAGTTATTTAAACTGATGCATCAGGCTCCCTGGTCATAGTTGCAAAAACCATGCGATTGGCAAACAAAATTTTAGGCTATGTTGCAATAGATGATGTGACAACATACCCTTATGGATTTCCTGCTTATTTGCCTGGACAGATTTTTGGGACATCTACCTTATGAAATTATCATCCAGAAAATGAAATTATCATCCAGAAGATGAATTATCATCCAGAAGATGAATGATCATCCAGAAGATAAAACCATCATCCTGAAGATGAAACCATCATCTAGAAGATGAATTATCATCCTAAAGATGAAATTATCATCCAGAAGATGAACTATCATCCAGAAAATGAAATTATCAACCTGAAGATGAATAATCACCATGAAGATGACACCATCATCCAGAAGATGAAATTATCATCCCGAAGATGAATAACATGGGACATTAAACTTCTTACACCCGAAGTTGATGAAGAAACATGGTCAATTGCAATCCACTAATACACCTACTGGTTGTATGGATGCACATTTAGTCCCCTTACGTTCGCTGGAAGAGGGAAATGATATCATAGGTCTTGAAGTGCCTTACTTGAGTGTTTTTGGTACACACATTTATCTGGCCAACTACAAGCGACTCTAGAGAGCATTGGCAGTAAATCTGTTTGCCAGATACTGTGCAGCACCTGCTGCGTACACTGGACCAAAGATATATAACTTCTGCGCTACCTCTTAGGGTCAAGGATCATCCTACATGTTAAATGTATTTGCTGATATAGGTTATAGATCATCGTGATGACTACAACAAAGGAACGAACAACTCCTGAAGACCAGCAAAGCATGCTTCCAAGGAAACATCAATCCCGCCATCCCGAGAGGCTCATCATCCAAGAAGAAAATCATGAATATGCATTGCCAGGTCCTGCAATACCTCGCAGACACAGTGACGACTGGGTCAGAGATGTGGAGCTACCTACCGAGTCTGCAGACCACTCCTCTTCAGCAGAGCTCCCTCAGATTCAATAGCTGCCATATATGAATGATACATGTATAAATGAGTGATACTTGTATAGTTGAGTGATGTCTTGTACTTTGTATGTATTCTCAGAATATTGTAAGAGATTGATGTATAGTTGCTTAGGAGATCTGCAAGCCTGCAGCTTGTACAGATCAGGGGGAGTCAAATGAGTGTTGTACTCTTTTTTCTTGGCTATTGGTTTTCCCACTAGGTTTTCTATAACTAAAGGTTTTAACGAGGCAACCTCATTGACTCTGGATCTAGAAGTATCCACCCCTAAATACTTCCACTAATCAGGGGAAGTTATGGAGAACTGTACTCTTTCCCATTGGCTATTGGTTTTTTCCATTGGGTTTTCCATAGCTAAAGGTTTTAACGAGGCAGTTATCCCTAACTTAGGATCTGGAAGTATACACCCCTTATGATACTCATAAGCACTATGGTTCCTGCAGTATTCATATGTTGAGTATACAACGATGGTTGGATAAGCGAAAGTGTTATGAGTTGGGCCTAATGAGCCTATTAGGTATCCACCCACATTGAATAATATATATGAGGCTAGGGGTTTCCTAGCCCTCAACCCTTCTCACAACAATTAGATTTTTCTTTCATTGTGCATAATAATTATAAGAATCATGTGACAGCTCTGTCATTAGTTATCTAACCTAACACTGTAGGACGTCACCATGTGGTCTTAGAAATTTGTATGCGAATTTAATGCGATTAATTTTATTTAATATTGCATTCATAAAGCCTAAATTGCAAAACCTAATTAACTGGATTAATTAGTAGATGTAAAAAACCCAATTTTAAATTGGAACTACAAAAGTCTTGTTGATGAAAATGGATTCTAAATTTTTGCTTTTCCTACTGGTATCGAGTAAGGCATATTTTGATATGTTACTTAATTAAGGAATGTGATTTTGGTGTTTCAGTCATGAAAAACCGTACTCTCATTATACAGTTGTCATGCCCAATTGATTAGCGTAAATTTACTATCCAATTAAATCTACTTGACTTAGTTTTTTTAATTATACCAATTCCATTACGTTTAAAATTCTTTTAAGAATTATCCGTAGACATCTGTCATATTAAAAATATAGAGTATTTAGTATTGGTGTAATGGTTGTTTACAGAGATAAGACATTAGCATTTCACTACTAGGTGATGCACTTTTGCTACTATGAGATGTATTCTTGGGATATAATATGACCTTGTTGACAAATGTCAAGGCCACATATCTCTTCCTAACTAAATAAGAAATATACTGCAACTGAATTGACTAAAGGTTTATGATTTTTTCATAGAGGTCAAGGGCATAAAGAATTAGTGGTAAAAATCATAACTGGAAATTGCAATGAGTTGTAATTAACAAAGAGTTTGTCTTTCTTTTATGTAGTGAGATAACTTGTTGAGGGATGTCAAGATTATTAAACTCATGATATTTAGATCTCAATTCCTACTATAAAATTAAATTATTAATTTTATCTATCTTTCTTGGGTTGAAGATATTCACGAAAATTATTGGAAGAGAATAATTAGATAAAACTAATCTAATTATTTTTAAATATCTGCTTTACATTATATTAACTATTTTCAATATATCACTTATATACCACTTATAGCATCATGTCTGGCATTAAACCTATTCTCGACAAGAACAAACCCACTAGATCTAGCTATGAAGATCATTTGAGAAACGCTAAAGTTGTATTGATATATGACAAATTAGCATACATCTTAGATGCAACCCCACCCAATGCACCAACTGAAGAGTTTTACAATAATGATGGCTCAACATGATAATTGAAGAAAAGAACTTGACGTATATGATATATATGTGGTCGATTGCATGGAGTTATGATCAACATGGATTACAATTTTTATCTTATAGAGTCTAAGTCTTCAAGCATGAGTGTCTTTGAACTCCCCACATCTTCCAAGCTTTGGCACCTCTCGATGAGCTTTCCTTCATCAAGTTCCAAGTTTTGACAATGCTCCTCTTGATGTCTATCCTTGCACCACGTATTTAGTCTCCAAAAAGCTATTCTCCAAATGATAAACATGAGACTAAAAACATTGAGATTCATTAGCAACAACATAATGTTGTGATCATCATCATAACAATATTGGTCCAAAACACTAATACCTAACATATAAAGGGATCTTCTCACCGCTCAAATGTATCATAAACAATCAAAACAATTCAAGATATCTATGATCTAAACATTCTAATATCTAGAGAAAAAATATAATGTTGAAGCCTGGGCTTAAAGATACAAATTTACTATCGCAGAGTAAAATGTTTTTTTCTCTTTCTCTCAAGCGCTAGTAATGCTTGGGACCAAGTTCGACCTCTTCGATTGTAACGGCCTGTTTTTATTGTGCATCTTTTTCCGTAACGAAGACGATTTCAATTGAGTTCAAAAATGATTAAACAATTTTTTTTCGCTTTTTTCGTAAGTCTAATCTGAAAATAGACTTCATGTTCATGATCCTCGCGACAATACGAACCTGTGGCTATTTTTTGTAATTTTTAGAGTCGTTTGTAAAAATCGATATTTTAATATTAATTACTATCCTTAATTACATTTTACCATTTACTAATTACCCTAACTAATCCCCTGTTTTACCTAATCATATTTTTAATCTTCCAAATTGAGAAAAACATTTTTTCTCATTCTAACAGGGTTCTTCCCCCTAATCCACACTTAGTCAAATTTTCACCCACCCAAATTAATTTTTTTACTATTAAATTAATATTATAATAATATATTGTTTTATTTAAACCACATCCCCTTCTTCTTTTTTTCACGGCAGCCTTACCCCTCTCCTCGTTTTCTCCATGCAACAACACTTTAACCAACCCGTCTCCTCCACGGCAACCTCGACCACCATCACCTCACCCTCTCTCATACACCGTAGCCTCTCGGCCATCCACGTCGACATCGTCACCACAGTGGCACTCCCCAGCTCCTCCCTCTACTCGAGCTTTGAGCTCCCCACCTCAAAGCCACAGAACCCTTCACCGTTCTTCCTCTCTCTTGTCGCGAGCAACCAAGCGCCAATGTTGCTACCATCACCGGCGAGCCCAGCCCGTGCTCCCCTCGAAGGCCTCCTTTGTCGTCCACAGAGACCCCATTACACCGCCTCTGATCCCCGCTCCCTCCTCCACTCAGCAACAATGCCGTTGATCCCACGCTCTACTCCATGCTGCTGCCCCCACCATCGAGCGCCAACCTCCTCCTCCTCTGAACTGGTGAAGTCCGACGACCCCACTGCCAGCTTTGCCACGGCAGCGACTGCCGAGAACCCCTTCGAGCACCTCTCTCGCTCGCCTCAGCCTGCTCATCCTACCGTCGAGTCTCAGGCTGCCACTGCCTTGTTCCACCGCCACCTGCCACCACACCGGACCATCGTCGACCTCACGCCGCGCTGACGCCCTCTGCACCTCCTTTAGCCACTGCTCCCGATGAGAAACAACCCCGCCACTGCTACATCGCGAAAGAGAAGGATGGATGGAGAGTATTTTATAAATAAATTAGTATAAGTTACGTATATATACGTGTATATATACGCGTATATGTTGGATCCTGTGGATGGCAAACAACACTAGAAGGGGGGTTGAATGGTGTTGTGTAAATTAAAAACTTTTTCCTTTGGTTATTATAACACAATAATTTCCCTTCCAATGTTTCCTAAGGAACCAAGTAGAGTGATCTACGTTTGGTCCTTAATCAACAATATAAGCTTAAACAAATAAGAAGATTAATTACAAGTAAATAAAGATTACAATTAGAGAGATTTTACACAGCGGAATAAAAAGATAATCTTTGCAATATATTAATAAAGAATTACAAAGAGAGTATATAAACAACAAAAGAATTGCTTGCACAAATAAATAAATACAAACGCAAAAGCATGCAGAGACAAGAGATTTTTATCCTGGTTCCCCGCAACCTGGGTACGTTCAGTCTCCTACCAATCTGGTACGAGATTCAATCCACTATTGCCTTAGCAATACAATTACCTAACTTCACTTGTTAGGATTTCCAATGACATAGTATTCCTACCAGGATTTCCAACCACTAGCCTTGACTAGGATTTTCCACAACCCTTATCACAAAGGGAATCCAAATAAAAACAAAATCCAATTCACCACAATATTTGGTGGAGTTTGGTTAACACTCAATATAATTCTATAGCCAAGATATTATCGCAAATGTGCTTATGTGGCTAAAAGAATTAAATCGATCTTAGATCACACAAAGAATATAAATGAATTCGTTGTGATCTAGAATCTTTGTTTTTCAAAAAAAAATCTTTCAAATAATATGAAATCAAAAAGAAAGGATTTTGAAAACAATTTTTCAATAGCAAAAGTTAAAGATGATCTTAAAATAATTCGTAGGACAATGAAAGCAGTATGATTAGAGACTATTAAAATAGCTTTGGCTATGATGAACATTCGAGAGCGATTGTAAGAAATGAGAACGTATGAGAATAATAATTTTAGCTCAAGAATGATTGGTGTAGAAATTTGGTCGATCTCAATTTATAGAGTTTCAAAGGAAATTTGAATTTCAAAAAATATTTGACTTCAGCCCAAAAATTAAGCAAAGCGAGAGATTGAAGAAGCAAAATCTGGGAAGTCAAATGCAGCTGGTAGTCGACTCCCAAGGGAGATATTCGACTCCCAGAGAGTTTTTAATGAAAACTCTGCTCACAGCTGGTAGTCGACTCCCTCCTTTGGAAGTCGACTCCCAGAGCATATTTTTCATTGAAACTCAGCTGAAAAGATAAGTAATCAACTCCTGGGTGTTTAGAGATTGACTACGAAGTTAAATCGAAAAGCTTAGCTCTCAAGAGATTTAAATCGAGTTTGAAAATTTTGTTTCGAAAACGTTTTGTGTGTGTGCAATATATCTTGGCTTTAACATATTCCTAAAAGAACAACTCACACACTTAGACTTAAATGAAGACTTCTGAAGCCGATCAGATATTGATGTAGATGCGTGCTTCATTTTAAATTTGAGCTCCTCTTTAGCTTAAGCTTGAGCATGTTTCATGAGCTTCATCTGTGAGCTTCACTTGTGCTTGACGTAGATCTATCAAATTGTCTTCATCTTCTGAGTGTGGTTGAGCTTCTTCGGAGTATGCGTAAAGCTCTTTATCTATTGATCGTACAACCTACACAATTTAGATAATTTCATTATTATATTAACATCATTTGGTGTGCTCATCATCAAAACCATTTAGGGGTGGGACTAGATTTCCCATCACTCTCCCACCTTTTGAGATGACACCCAAATGGAAAATAAATGAATGATAGAATAGAAAATAATGAGCAAGATTACTTACCCCCCTTCTTAGATGATGTATGATATAGTCGTACTCACACTGCATCAAAGCTAGTTAGCAATTATTCATTTTTCGTTTTTGCATTTACTAATTTTCTCCCCCTTGGCATCAATAAAAAATAATTAAAAAATATCATGAGTAGAAAGGAGTTAATCTTGATTTAGTTCCTTTTCCCCCATGATACCCAAATCTCGACGAATTTTTGAAAATATATCCTTTTGCAAGGGCTTTGTGAAAATATCTGCAACTTGATGCTTAGAGGGTACATACTTAAGTTCAACATCCTTTTTAACACAATGATCGTCTATGAATCTGTGTCTAATATCTATATGTTTTGTTCTAGGATGAAGAACGGAATTCTTAGTGAGATTAATAGTGCTTTTATTATCACAAGAAATTCCACAAGTAGATGAATTAATACCATAATCTACTAAGATTTGTTGCATCCAAAGTACCTGAGCACAAGCAAGTCCAGCAGCTATATACTCTGCCTCAGTAGTTGAGTGAGACTGAACTTTTCTTTTTGCTAAATCACAAAACAAGTGAATGTCCAAGAAAAATGACATGTTCCACTTGTGCTTTTTCTAGTGGCTTTACAACCAACATAGTCTGAGTCACTATAAGAAATTAAATCAAAAGTACTACCTTTGGGATAAAAAATTCCAAAGTCAGAAGTGGTCTTAAGATATCTAAATATGTATGTTACTGTTTTAAGATGTGATTCCTTTGGATCACATTGGAATCGAGCACAAGCACATACACTAAACATTATATCGGCTTGCAGTTAAGTAAAGCAAAGAACCAATCATACCTCGATATGTTTTCTGATCAACCTTTTTACCTGCTTTATCTTTGTCTAAAGAAGTGGATGTGGCCATAGGTATGTTCTTTCCTAATGCATTCTCCATCCCAAACCTTTTGATTAGATCTTTTGCATACTTGGTTTGGTGAATGAAGGTTCCCACTTTTGACTGCTGTATTTGTAGTCCGAGGAGATATATAAGTTCGTCCATGTGGCTCATTTCGAATTCTTCCTGCATTAATTTAGCAAAATCTTGACAAAGATCTTCGTTAGCATATCCAAAAATAATGTCATCTACATAAATTTGAATAAGAATGCTATCATCATGAATTTTCTTAACAAATAATGTAGTGTCTATTTTTCCAACATTATATCCTAAGTTGATTAAGAATTCTCTTAATCTTTCATACCAAGCTCATAGAGCTTGTTTCAGGTCATATAATTCTTTATACAGCATATAAACGTGCCCTATTTTCTTATCAAGTTCAAAGCTAGGAAGTTGTTCAACATAAACTTCCTCCTTTATATATCCATTTAAGAATGCTCCCTTTACATCCATTTGGTATACTTTGAATTTTTTATATGATGCAAATGCAAGCAACATTCTAATGGATTCTAGTCTAGCAACATGAGCAAAAGTTTCGTCGAAATCGATACCCTCTTCTTGCGAATATCCATGTGCTACTAACCTTACTTTGTTTCTTATCACTTTTCCGTCTTCGTCTAGTTTGTTTCGATACACCCATTTTGTACCGATGACTGGACGATCTTCTAGTCTGGGGACTAGTTCACATACCTGGTTTCTCTCTAATTGTAGAAGTTCTTCTTTCATGGCTTCAATCCATGCTTCATCTCCAAAGGCCTCATCTAACTTTTTCGGCTCAATGTTAGAAAAAAAATGCAACATGTGTCATGTGTTCAATTTGAGATCTAGTTCTAACACTTGCATCAATATTACCAATAACTTTCGTGTGTGTGTGCGATGTGTTACTTCAGGAAAAGATTTTGGTAAAGGAGTGGAAGTGTTAACATCAAAGATAGGTGTAAACATCATCATCAATAATAATGCGAGCATTATTAGTAAGAGATTCATCAAATGTTACATGCATAGTCTCAACGACATCATTGGTTCTTTTATTGTACATTCTATATGCTTTACTACGAAAAGAATAACCGATAAATATGTCTTCATCTGCTTTGGAGTCAAATTTATCTAAGTTGTCTTTTGTGTTGAGAATATAGTATTTACAACCAAAAACTCTAAAATAAGATACATTTGGAATTTGTTGGAGCAATAATTAGTAAGGAGTCTTTTCAAAAGGTTTTCTTATTAAAACTCTGTTTTGGATATAGCACGCAATTGCTACATTTTCTGCCCAAAATATTTTGGAAGGTTGCTTTTGCACAACATTGTTCGTGCACACTCTTGGAGTGTTCTTTTTTCCTTTCAACTACCTCATTTTGAGGAGCAGCTCTAGGAAAGCAAAAGTATGAGAAACACCTCGTTTGCACAAAATCTTTTAAAAGGTTCATTTTCAAATTTACTGCCGTGATCACTTCTTATAGAAATAATTTTCATTGAGTATAATCTTTTAATTCTTTTGAAAAATATTTTAAACTCACGGAAGGCATGATTCTTATTGATTAAGAATAATACCCACATGTATCGTGTGAAATCATCAACTATAACAAATACGTATTTGGAGTCATAAAGAGATGAAGTTCTAGCCGGGCCAAACAAGAACATATGGAGTAAGTCGAGTGGCCTTTTCGAGCTGAGAGCTCCAATACTTCTAAATGTACTTTTAGGCATTTTGCCAAGTTAACATGTGTCACACAGTTTATCCAATTTAAAATTTAATTTAGGAAGACCATGCACCAACTCTTTCCTAGATATCTTACTCATGTTTTTGATGTTTACTGACCAAAACGTCTGTGCCATATCAACGGGTCATTTGTTGAAACAATCAAGCAAGCATTTGAATTATAATCATTTAATCTAAGCACATAAATATTTCTACTCACTTTTCTTTAACAAGAATATTTTTAATATCTTTATCTTAAACCAAGCAAGCATCTAATGTAAAAATAACTTTCAAACCTTTATCACATAATTGACTTATGCTTATCAAGGTGTGCTTTAGCCCGCTTACCAAACTGACGTCTTTGATAAGAAGCTTTGAAGGGTCGCCAATATTACATATGCCAATAATTTCACCTTTCTTGTGGTCGCCAAAAGTTACGGTTCCTCCATCATACATTTTAAGAGCGCTAAGCAGTTTTACATTCCAGGTCATGTGTACGGAGCATCCGCTGTCCATTATCCATATGTCCTAAAAGAATATAATTGAATGTATTTGGTACCCACACTAATGATTGGGTTCGAGTTGTTAGACAAAATTTCTGTCAATATGTACAATCCTAAGTATTGGGTATCAAATTGGGTATCAAAGTGAGATGTATGAAGTATGTGGATACCCTAAAAGATGCATATATGCAAGGATCATTTATTAGGAACCCAAATTCGATTTGAATTTGATTTCCTATGCATACTTTTAAACATGTTGGAAACATAAACATTCTTTTCATGATTGTTCAAATATTTTGGTACCCAAATAGTATTATTTCTAACAAATCTATTTGAACCATGTGTATGATGTGTGTTATGTGCAATAATAATTGTGACGAACAACATTGTGATGCGAATCATGATGAATTTTGTGTTTTGCATTATTACCATAAATAAAAGCATATTGCTTCACATCTTTATGCACAATATTTGAACATATTTATTCTTAGAAGTAGATGCATGCATACAAAATAGAGTAGCTTTCACATTTTGTTTGCTCTTAACCTTTTCATGTTTTAGAACAAGTTCCTCATGTTTGAGCTTACTTGACACAATATCATTTGCAAGTATAATGAATTTATCACTCAAGGTAGAAAATATACATCATGTTCATTTTTCAATCATGATCACAAACTAATTTATCATATTTGATTTTCAAATTCTCATGATCATTACAACGATGTTTCATAGACTCATATTCATTTGCAAGAGAATCAAATTTGTTCTTAGGAGTGCCATGTCCATCATGCAAAGCATTAAACTTGACATCCAAATTTTTTGTGTTTTCTTTTCAATCGTTTGTACTCTTTATACAGATTTTCATATGCACTTGCGATATCAAAATCGTTTACATCATCAGAACTAGAATCACATACCTCATTCTTGTTGTCTTGATACGTCATCATGCATACTTCTTTTCTAGAGCTCTCATAGTTAGATTGGGTTGTCTCCATGGGTGTTCGGGTTGTATTCGAACTTGATCCGAATCTTTCTTCCAATATGTTAAGAATTTGATGTGTGGTATCTGCCTCTTCTACAAGATCTAACATCTCATCAGTTAAACCAGTATAAAATAGATGTATTACCTTTATGTTTCTAAAGTAGGCTTCTTGTTGATCCGTATTCCATTGAGTTTGAGGAATGGTTGGAACTTCATATGGTTCTCTAAGAAATCGCGTGTACATTAGAACTTGTGCCTCCAAAAAGATCTCTATCCTTCTTCTCCATTGGGAATAGAGATTGTCGTCAAAAATTGGTGGTTTATGATGTTAGTTCTTGGTTTCAAGACTAATGTTATTTTGATGATGATCAATACATTATGTTAGTGTACTAATCAATCTTATGTTTTAGTCTCAGTTTATCTTAATGATTATATGTTGATGAGACAAAGCATAAGGCTTGGAGGATATTACAAGGGATATCTTAAAGACCTCCAAGAGTGATGGTGTGCTCAAGCTTGGATGAAGTCATGAAGATCATCTAATGAAGCCAAAGCTTGGAGCATGATGATGGATGGACATCTAGAGAAGCATTGCCAAAGCTTGGAGCTTGATGAAGGGAAGCTCATCAAGGAGTGCCAAAGCTTGGAGATGATGGAGAGCATCAAGGCATCAAGATTGAAGACTTAGACTCTAGGAGATGCAATTTGTAATCCATGTAATTTCTATTACTTGCATTTATCTTTTTGAGTCTAGGATTTTTGTAATGCCTTGATAGATGGTCATACTCTCATGCATTTGCATTTAACCATCTTAGTGAGCCTTAGGATTATCATAGAATCCAACCCAATAGGTTCATCTAGCCCAAAGACTCATTTGGAGTCTTTGGCTCTCCTGCAGTCGCCTGCTGAAGGTTTTACAGTCGACTGGGTGATTTCCAGTCACCTGTCGAGCCTTCTACAGTCGTCTGCGATGCACAGCTCAAGTCAACTTTTCTTTTGACTCATCTTGAGATTTTCGCATCAGTCGACTGATGTTTAATTTACAGTCGCCTGTCCTCTTACAGTCGCCTGTGAATTGGTCGACAATCGCCTGTGCGCTTCTTGCATTTTCTGGTTTTTTTCCTTGTTGCAAGACAGTCGCCTGTTGCTGTTTTTACAGTCGCCTGTATATTTACAGTCGCCTATGAAATGGCCATCAGTCGTCTGAAAGGCGTAAGTGCAAAATATGCATCTCTCTCTGTCTTTTCTCCATCTTATACAGCAGTCGACTGATGAAGGTATTACAGTCGCCTGACTATTTGACAGTCGATTGTAGTATTAACATCAGTTGCCTGTGCGAATAACTGGAGAAAGAGTGCAGCTCTCTGTTTCTTGTCCATCCCAGCTGCAGTCGCCTGATGAAGGATATACAGTCGACTGTTTGATTTTCAGTCGCCTGTGTAGTCTTCTACAGTCGACTGTCCTGGCTCAGATTATAGCCGTTGGGATATTTTCTAGCCGTTGATCAGTCGACTGTCTAATGATCATCAGTCGACTATTCATGCCGTAAACTGCCAAAATCTAGCCGTTGCAGATTTCTTCCCTTTGGGTTTTTGGCTGGTTTTATGGGTTCCTTTGGCCTTTCTATATATAGGAGTTGGCTTAGTTCTTGTAGAACTCTGGGTTGATATTGAATATCTTTGAGAATCATTAGCCACTCCTATTCTCTCCCATTTCCCTCTCATGAGCACATTTCTCTTCATGCATTGAAGCTAGCTCATAGGGAAATTCTCCAAGGGATCTAATTCTCATTCCTTTCTTGGAGAACATCTTTCTTCTCTTCATTTCATACACTCATGTGAGAAGAGTTAGGATTCATTCCTAGAAGAGAGAAAGATCATCAAGTGCAATCAAAGTCTCATCTCAAGCACTTGAGTTTCACTTGCATGCCTTCTTCATTACAATGGTAAGACCATATCAAGGCATAGGTAAGTGTTATTTCGTTTCACTTTTGTGATTCCCCTAATTCTCTTTGTGGAAATTAGTTACTCTCTTTGTGGGAGTTACTCTCTTTGTGGGAGTTTGGTTCTTTCTGTGTGAAAGAACAAATCCTCTGTGTGAGGTCTCTCTGTGTGAGAGTGAGGATATCTCTTTGTGGGAATCCTAAATCCTCTTGGTGAGGTCTCTCTCTTTGTGGGAGTGTATCCCTTTGTGGGATTGTGTATTCACTTCTCTGTGTGGGATTATAGTGAATACTGGTGTGGCTGGATGTACCCAAGTTTTGGGGAACCAGGGTAAAATCTCTGTGTTTGCGATTGTTGTTGTTGAGCACTCTGTTCAATTTCCGCTGCTTATTGTGCTTTAATTTTAGTAACTTTTAATTAAGCACTTTGCTTGCTATTACACTATTCACCCCCCTCTAGTGTGTGTGTAGCCCCGCAGGGTCCCTTACATATGATTGCTATATCAGGGAGGCCAGAACGTTGTTGATGCCATCGCCTTAGACCTTGCTTTGATACCAAGTGTTGGATCCCGTGGATATTAAACAACACTAGGGGGTTGAATAGTGTTGTGTAAATTAAAAACTTTTTCCTTTGATTATTATAACACAATAATTTCCCTTCCAATGTTGCCTAAGGAACCAAGTAGAATGATTTACGCTTGGTCCTTAATTAACAATATAAACGTAAACAAATAAGAAGATTAATTACAAGTAAATAATGATTACAATTAGAAAGATTTTACATAGCGGAATAAAAAGATAATCTTTGCAATATATTAATAAAGAATTACACAGAGAGTATATAAACAACAAAAGAGACAAGAGATTTTTATCATGATTCCTCGTAACCTGGGTACGTCCAGTCCCCGACCAATCCGGTACGAGATTCAATTCACTATTGCCTTAGCAATACAATTACCTAACTTCACTTGTTAGGATTTCCAATGACCTAGTATCCTTACCAGGATTTCCAACCATATAGCCTTGACTAGGATATTCCATAACCCCTATCACAAAGGAAATCCAAATAAAAACAAAATCCAATTCACCACGGTATTTGGTGGAGATTGGTTTACACCCAATATAATTATATAACCAAGATATTATCACAAATGTGCTTATGTGGCTAAAAGAATTAAATCGATCTTAGATCACACAAAGAATATAATTGAATTCGTTGTGATCTAGAATCTTTGTTTTTCAAAAAAATCCTTCAAATAATATGAAATCAAAAAGAAAGGATTTTGAAAACAATTTTCAATAGCAAAAACAAAGATGATCTTAAATAATTCGTAGGAGAATGAAAGCAGTAAGATCAGAGAATATTAAAACAGCTTTTGCTATAATGAACGTTTGAGAGCGATTGAGAGAAATGAGAACTTTTGATAATAATAATTTTAGCTCAAGAATGATTGGTGTAGAAATTTGTTCGCAAGGGTATCTATTTATAGAGTTTCAAAAGGAAATTTGAATTTCAAAAAATGTTTGACTTTAGCCCACAAATCAAGCAAAGCAAGAGATTGAAGGAGCAAAATCTGGGAAGTCAAACGCAGCAGGTAGTCGACTCCTAAGGGAGGTAGTCGACTCCCAGAGAGTTTTCAATGAAAACTCTACTCACAGCTAGTAGTTGACTCCCTCCTTTGGTAGTCGACTCCCAGAGCATATTTTTCATTGAAACTCAGCTGAAAAGATAAGTAATCAACTCCTGGGTGTTTGGAGATTGACTACGAAGTTAAATCTAAAAGCTTAGCTCTAAAGAGATTTAAAACGAGTTTGAAAACTTTGTTTCAAAAACATTTTGTGTGTGTGTGTGCAATATATCTTGGCTTTAACATATTCCTAAAAGAACAACTCACACACTTAGACTTAAATGAAGACTTCTGAAGTCGATCAGATATTAATGTAGATGCGCGCTTTATTTTGAATTTGAGCTCCTCTTTAGCTTAAGCTTGAGCACATTTCATGAGCTTCATCCGTGAGCTTCACTTGCACTTGACGTAGAGCTATCAAATTGTCTTCATCTTCTGAGTGTGGTTGAGCTTCTTCGGAGTATGTGTAAAGCTCTTTATCTATTGATCGCACAACCTACACACTTTAGATAAAGTCATTAGTATATTAACATCATTTGGTATGCTCATCATCAAAACCATTTAGGGGTGGTACTAAGTTTCCCATCAGTGTGTATGTGTGTGTGTGTGTATATATATGAGTTTAGTAGTTTTGAATTCATAATAACTCATATACAAACCAGAAAAATACATGGGAAGCGCCAGAAAATCCAGCACGCCGCGTAAAACGCGTAGACGCCTGAATCATCACAATCTGATGCTTCTATTTTTAAAAATGATTTTTTGGAAGTTATATGCAATTATTCTATTTTTCTTTTAAAATTCGTATCTTCTCATATTACGCATATTTTTCAAATACAAAACCATATATATTCTACTAGTCAAGAACAACGTTTTGATCTATTATACGAAAGTTTTTAACGTGTATTTTGTTCTAAATAAATCTTTGAACAAGTACGATAGCTAATATTTAATTTAGAAAATTAGTTTTCAATTCATTTTGAATTCCAAAATTTTTTAAGCTTTTAAAAATTATAAAAAAAATACCTATGAGCTTCAGAAAAATATTTCCTTCCTAGGAAAAATTATTTTATTCACATCTACCTTTTCTAAAAATTATTAGCGAATATTTTGTCACTTTTTAGGCTATAATAAAAATAGAATCGGCTAACAAAAATAGATGGAAAATGATATAAAAGATAACCAATTATTTCTTGCGATGGCAGGTACCGATTCTCGTGCACAAACACCCTTGGAAGCTCTAGCTCCAGCCTCGGCTTACTATGATGACCTCGAAACCAGTAAGTCACCATAATTCTAGCTTTAGAAGTTAAGCAAGTGTACTAGTATGACTTAGGACATCACATATAGCCTCAAAACAGCTATTGACTTGAACGAACGACTAGAGACCTAATTAAATAGAAAACTAATCAACTGCAGAATGACTATTGACTTAAGCATACGACATTGCCAACTTTTAACTTGGGTAGTTGTAGCATGCGACCATCAACTTGGGTAAACTGTGTATTAATGGAAATACCACATGCTCGAAGCATGGGATCAACATCATAGTTGTTGGACCTGTCTTTATCCTCAATGTTTTAGCATCTACTTTGCTTTGGCCCAGTCAATCTGAAATGGGTCCCTAACTTTCTGGTTTTAAATAAGAAAGTCAATCAGTGGTCCTGGTTTAACTATCATAATGGTAGAGATCTAAATAAATAGAGAACAAATCTACTGTTTGTTAATATAATCGATGGAGCAGATGTTATAATTGGAAATCTTAACATTGGTACCACCCGGTGCCTAGGATCGTTTACGTTCAAGTTTGGATCACCCTGCTTGTGGGGATAGTGACTTGCTTGGCCAAACCTGACTGGTCATGTATGTATGGTTTTCTGGGTCCTTAGGGCTATAAAATCGACGTCCAACCTTAGTCAGACGGACGACGAGATCAAATCAAGCACCGAAAAACAAACTTAAAACAATTTTAAGTCTAGCCCTAAAGCGTTAACCCTAGCCAGAGCTCTACTATCCTGGGGTTGGGTCTGACCAACCCCTAAGGATAGATCTATCAACATATTTGCAATTATAAACGCATGTAAATTAAACTACATTTATCTCCAAAGCGATGCCCTGCGCTGCTTCTCCCAAGACGAATCGTGTCCCTAGCCGAACCGCGTCCCTAGCGGAACCACGTCCCGAACCGAACCGCATCCCAAGGTGAGCAACACCCTTGTCACCGAGCCAACCGTGCACCAAAGATAGGTTCACCTTGAGTGGATCCACTGTCAAGACTTCTGATCTAATCCGAACTCCTTCGTATCTTTGCTAGAGCCTGATCAGGAGCAAGGAAGAATTAGGGAGAAGATGGAATATTAATGTAAACCTAGATTCGAGATTGCTCACGTTTAATCGAGCTGCTAAGATCTGGAGCTTGGTGCGAGTTTCAAGGAGGGTGGTTGGCCCCTATTTATATAGGTGGCTGACCCCTCACATTTCTCTTTACCGATATGTGACTAAATATTGGAGTGAAAAAATCAATTAAAGTTTGCCTTTCACAAAGGCTAATCTTTAGCGAATTTTTCCTCCCTCATCGTTGAGCTTCGCAAGTGATATCAATATATCAAATCGAAGAGCACTAAACGTTGATTACATAGAAACAAACGATGAACTAATCCGACTTTGTTTGACCCCTCAAACTATGTCTCAAATATGACCAAAAATCAGATTTTTGCTTGAAAAAGTCAGCAGTAAAAAATAGGCTCTAGGGTTTGAAACCCCAGTTATAGGGCCCATCACGTGGGCCCCACAATTCTGCATGCGTAGCCCACTGGGTGCATGCTTTTCCAACTGGGAGCGTGCAACTGGGTCGTGTGAAAGGCACGCACCCCCGTGTGGGCGCGTTCTGCCTGGCCCCCCAAAATAGGGGCTGCTCTAATTCTGGCGCCCACAAGCGGGGGCCGGCCATATAATTTCCCAGCCCAATGGGCCAGGCCAGATGTTTAAAATGGCTACGTATAGCCTTTTTATATTCCTTTTCCAGTTTTGGCCTTCCTTGACTCGTTTAGAGTCTGATTTCAGTGCCGTTTGAACCTGGATTTTCCCTGGGACGTTCTCGATATCCACGTAACAATTTTCTATGCATTCATTGGCCTACAAACATTTTGTGACCTATTAAAATACATTTGCAGCAAATGCAATTAATCTCCATCTATAATCTCATTAGCATATATCGCAAACCATTTACGATACAATTAACTTCCATACATTCGATGTATTATCTTATATCACAAACCCTTTGCGACTCAATTAATTTCCCAAACATCATATGTATTATCTCCCTTAAAGACTTCATATTATTTGACGATGGTCTTACTCTGTATGAGACCCTACAGCCTGACCCTACTATAGATGGGGCTCGAAACCCCAGACGACAGTGACCACGAGCAACAGGTGCCGTCCCTATTTCGGTATCATAATTATGTGTTTAAATCAATGACATGAGTATTGTCGGGACCACCCTGACTGTGTCTGCGATGAATACCGTAGTTTTAGTCCATTCATCAAAACTATGTCGCCTAGTCAAGCCTAAAGTATGATCAACTGTCAACCCCACTAGCTTGAATTTGGTTAGTCTCTATATGTCTTTAGTCAAATAATGTTGGACTTATTTCAACATTCTTTGGCCAAAGTTTTTCACTAAAGATCGAACCAATACATGCGACACTAACTCCACATAAATGGGAGAGACGAATCCTTTCTTTGTCATTACTCTACTCATACGCTTCAAGTGTCACTCAACCAAAGACCTTTTGACAGGTTTTGCCTTGAAGCTAGGTCAGAGATCTAAGTGACACCGTTCACCTACAGGTTCGTACAATGACCTCAAGTCTAAGTACCAACGTTACTAACATCACTGAGAGTTATACTGACAGTTTAGTTATGTTAACATTGTGATAATTCTCGTTGGGTCATTCAGTGAACTCATTCTCTAATGAGCACATTTGCCTCGTCTTCGACTTCGCCAAGTTGAACGACCATGAGATCATCGTCACTACTCCATGGTAAAGACAAAGACACAATAGTATATCCAATGTTTTGATATCCTTTTCTCGAAACATCTACGACCGTGGACGATTTTAGACTTATGCTACTAACTGTTAAAGCATTCTCCATGATCGAGATCCTCATTTCGATACTTGTTTAACCTCGCATAAGTCTCAAGACTTTACATAAGTTCTAATGTCGATTACATTATTATTAACTAAGTAAATTCTTACCAAACAACTTACAATTATTTTGAACAAGACGTGTGTACAATACACAGAGATAAACTGCCTTGAGGGCATACTTATCTCCCAACATCTCTCACTTGCACTCAGGTCCATTTATCTCGATATCACACACTGCTTGTACAGACAAGTCTCTCTAGACTTTATGTGGTAGAGCCTTCGTGAGTGAATCTTTTAAACTGTCGATCGTATAGACTTAAGGAATTTTTATGTTTATGCTAGACCAATCATTTGAATCTCATCCAAATTATTACCTTGGTCTTTTGGAATCCATAATTTCTAACTTTCCTGGATCTCATCCAGCTCAACGTCCTCACTTGAGACTTAAAACCATATCCTTTTTGTAGCTTACGAGAATGCTTCAAAATAGTCACGGGTCATCCCCACTATTCATAATCGTTTCTGATAAAATGTCAAACTCTTTGACCACTTTATCAAAACATATATTCTGTCTCCTTCATGCCTCGCATGCCTTTTATTTCCTCCCACTGGCCTTGAAACCCCTCTGGCTGATTCATAGTAGTTTGTTCTTCTAAATCATATTTAAAAAACATGCTATACATGAATACTCCAGTTTTCATGGTCATCATAAGCATTTACGTCGAGTCTGATCCGAATAAATATGTACACAACTGTTGGTGAGAAAATTTCATCACAATCAGTTTATAGGAGTTCTGATGATGGCTATTCTCAACCAGCATAACTTGTACTTTACTAATTTCCATCTGTACTAATCTTTTGTCTCGAAGATTCACTTACAGCCAAAGGAAACACTTTCCTTGTGCACGTCAACTAAGCTCCATACCTTATTTACGTGCACAAACCTTTTTCGGATTGCCTCAAGCCATTTCTTAGAGTCACTACTCCGAATGACATCTTAGAAGTCTAGGCCATCATCAACTATGATGTCTTACTCGACTTTTCATTTCACGAGACTCGAGTAATCCTGTGACTTCCTAACGATTAATTTGAGGAATATCATATTGATAAGGTCCTTACAGAACCTTATCAAGAACCTAGGCATTACTATATGGGACTTAACCCAGAGGGAGGATTGTAACTCTGAGTCACTTGCCATGTATCACACCATGTCTAACAAAGTGCGATTCATGCTCTCCAACACACAGATGTGTTAAGAGACTTGACCTGAGAGAAAGTCACATTTTCTTTTATTTACGCAAGAATTATATGGATATGTATTCAAATCTTATATTTGATTGAAGCAGTTCAAATACTTCTGTCACTGTGTACTCTATTTTATCAGACGTGTGTTTCATCAAGAACACATGTCGTAATAAAATAAGAATGTCACATCTAGGCTAATTTAAACTTGGGTCCGGATACATCCGTATATACGAGACCACGATTTCTCCATCTCGTTCTCCCACTTTCTTACAGAAGAAGTTATGGCAATCATAACTTTCAGATAAGACTCACAAGTGTCTTTCGACTTATAATACGAGAGGTCAACAGACCACTCTTTATGTGACTTTTCTAGTCTGTTCTCTCCGGTATGGCCTAGTCTATTTAGCCATAGATTTGTATTTTATAACTTGCGCATTCATGTATTACCACTTAATACAATATCGTTATACAAATTACACATTGCTTCGGAAGTAAGGTGACGACATTTGCCAAAATGTGTTAGACGTCCTCTCTGGTCCAAGAAACAACAATTGCTCCTTTTTTCAAAACGTATGACAATTTATTCCTTTTGTATAACGACTATCCTGAAACCGTGACATCAAATATATCACATTTTCAGATCCTCCTACTTTTACCTTTTCTTATGATAGACAAAAACTTTCTTTCTCAACCGACTTTCCTGTATGTCTTCTTCTTTTCAAAATCACATTTAAATATTACAAGTCCCAACACAAATATTAGCTGCGCGATGTATCCAAACACTTGAGATTTGCAACCTTGAGTGTGCTCAACAAGTTGCTCGTCTCAAGATCCGGTTGGGATACATCGTCTTGCACAGCTCATGAATTCATCTTCGAGCTAAACAGTTTGCACGAAATTACACACCTTGCAGATTGATAGGGCTTCAAGGAAGTCATTATCCATGAGCCAGTGTTAAGAAGAACACTTTAATGTCAGTGAGAACATAGTTTAGTTTATCAAATATAATTTGAGTTGATATTCCTTTATCTACTCTTCTTGACCATTTAGCATATTCTCTTAAGAAATTATGTTTTGAATTCCATCGGTAAACATAGAACTACCCTAGTTTAACATATATTCAATTTTAAATATAGATAGAATGGCTTTTATCCGACTATATTCTCCTACTATTTTGGCGATCATTTTAGCCATAATAATGAACAATTTAAATTAATTAAATTTAGTGGGAAAGGGATCCAACCACCCCGAGCCTCAAAACCTTAAGTGTGCTCAACAAATTGCTTAGCTTTTTGATTGGTAGATTACGCTTTATCAAGCATATCATGTATGATTCCCTTATTGGTTTTTACCCCTAGCCACTTATGATCATGAGTTTGCTTATCCAAATCACAATGACTAGTCTAGTCGGACCCTTGTTTTCGTGTCTAGCCTAACTTACACCGGTGCTTGGTGTATAGGCACGACGCGAAAGTTTGGGTTAAGTCTAGACTACTCATGTAATAAGAAGTTGGTTGCAATAAGATAGCTATGCCATAGCTTGAGTCTGCTTAACAACTACAACATGGAACCTATAGTTGCCAACCCCTAAAACAAGGAGGGCGACTAATCTTGAAGAAGATTTTAAACGTAATTGACTAGATGTGATCGATGATTTCACACAATAATAATTCGCATGCTTGCGGTCTAGCGGAACAAGACCAGGGATTTCGCTTGGCTATAATCACTATCCCCAGTCGAGCTAGAGTGATCCACAACACTAGTCCAAAAAAGCTAGACCGGATCATGATCCATGAAGGATACTAATTATGCATATGTGTGACATCAACTTGAATGGCTTCATTAAAACTAGTCAATCCTATCAACTAGTTGAATCATAAAATTCGAAATTATTAAGATTGGTTAATAACTTTTATTAATGTCCTTATCAACTATAAGGAATTTAGGGTGTTATCCGAATCACATATTAGGGATTTAAAATTTAAATTGCAACAATTTAAATCAAAGCTTTTTTCAAAATTATTATTAGAACAATAAAAATAATAATTATTGGAGAGTGCTACCCTAATCAAGTATTAGGAGTTTAATTTGTTGCAACAATTTTAAAACATAGAAATCGACCGAAATACCCCTTAAGCACATCAATTCCACAGACCGTTGGCATGATCTTAGTACGGGTTATCCTAGGGATTCGGTAAGATCGACCGAAATACTCTCCTTTATTCCCAATTCAACCTAGAGATCCAGTTCTACATCTCTCCCCTAAAGTCTTAGGGCTAACCCATCAACCCTAGAGGAGACTAATCACTTATAGCGATTTTAACAAATAAAAATACGATTTTTATGGGAGAAAACATCATAGCAAATTAATAGAATAAAGATTGAGAAGCTTACGTACCAAAGAGAAGAACAACAATAACTAAGAACAATCCAAAGAAAGCTCAAAAATTCCAGAACGCAAATTGCAATAGAACTCCAAATATAATCTGATAATCTCCAAGTAATTAGGTTTAGATCTAACAAGTTTTTCTAATCTCCTCTCTCTCCAAAAATTAATTCAAAAACTACATAGAATGAACTCATCAAACGCAACAGCCCAGATCCACTCTTCACTCCCCAAGCGCGCAACAGACGGCCACGCAAAATTTCCAAAATTAGCCTTCAGCATCATCGACCGAGTCAGTGACTCATGCGAGCAGGAGATTGCTTGGTCGGCTACTCAGTCGAGCAGCCCTTCTGCTTGGTCGAGCACGTCAGTAAGTCGCGCTTCTCCAAAATATGCCGCTCTGTCTGCTCGGCCTGAGTCAGCCTTGCTCGGTCGAGCAGACAGCTGACTCGGTCGCCAAAAGCTCTGCTCGGCCCGTGTAGGAGGTTGATCGTGCTTCGAATATAGAGGATGCTCGACGGAGCACATTGGGTGCTCAGTCCGAGCTATCCGCGTATCAGCTTTCCTCCTTCATCTTGCATCTGCTTGACCGAGCAGCTGGTCTGCTCGGTCGAGTCGCCTGGGAAAATTTCTGATGTAGCTCTTGTAGCTTTTCCTCTCTCCTTGATCTCTTCTCCACTCCTCCCATGGCTTCCAAAACTCGGCGAACTCTTGTAGAGCATTGCTGACGAGCTCACTGGCATGTCAGATGTGATCATATCAAAATGGGTCCTGAATTGCTCCAAAATCCATGAAAATCCATAAAACACTACGAAACTCGAATATGACGTTAGAATTGCAATATCGTAGGAAAATACGGGATTTGGGTGCGAAAATGGTATGAAATGCAATGGCAGATGCTATGAAAAGATGTAAAATATGGATACATCAAAATCCCCCAAGCTTACCTCTTACTCGTCCTCAAGGAAGACGAATACTAGGTACGCCGGGAGATAAACGAAAGAAAATAAAAATAAGAATAAAAGAGAATGGAAAGGGATGGAGGGTACGAAGGTTGTTCAATCAGGTTTCAAGCCTCAGCAATATATCACGATGCTCCGAATAGTAAAAATAGATGCTAATGGTATTTTCAGGTTTTACTAATCATATATCTAGCATGCAAGCTCATATCAATCTCATGCAATCTTTAGAGTCTAGTATAAAAAGAGTTGGTAATGCACTTTTCAATCAACAGATACAATTGGAGCATATAGAAATCACACCAGCATGTAATAGAGAATGGAAAGGATCATGCTATTTAGATATTCATTTTGAATCATGAAAAATCTCCAAAAACTAAAGTATTTCGTAAAGTTCAAGTATTATCAAATCTCCCTGTTGTGCACCGTCTCCACTCTAATGTCATACTCACTCATATGATCAGTTGGTTCACCCCCTAAGCTTAGCTTGAGGCATCGCATCTAAGAGTAGGATATGGAATTTTTTGTCTTTTTCCCAATATATGTGATAGCTTCTAATGAAAAGATACAAAACGATTTTATTTCTTTCTTTTCTTTCCTTTTCTTTTCTTTTTCACTTTTTCACATTTTTTTCATTTCATTTCGTTTTATTTAGAGGCTATATATTTCTTTTTGGGATTTTTAGTAAGTGAGATGCGGTAAGGGTAGCTGTAGGGGAGAAACCCACTGATATGTAGAGAATTATAAAGATATGTGGAGAGGGAAAATAATGAATCACTCGGTTCACTCATAAGAGGTGCACAACGGTTCAATATGATAATACTCTAACTAAACTCATAACTAGCATGGATATTTTCATTCATCTAGATAAATACTGAAAAGCATGCAGTAATAAGCATAATAACATCAAGCATGCAAATAGAAGTGAATGAGATAAAAAGTAGATGCTCCAAGTGTTCTAGTGATGCGTGAACCTAGGTGCATTACCCAACATAGTGCATACTAGATACTATTTCAAGCATTTGATTTTCAATTCATATCAGGCATCAATTCAGATGGATCAGCAAAAGAATATGCACACATATAGAAAGTAAAATTGAAACTACCCTAAATAGTATGTCAGCAAATAATAAGCATCGCGAGTAACTACTAGGGGATACGAGAAGTATCATCATGCAGAACAACCTCAGCAAAAAGAGAAAAAGGGTGGAGAAAAAAAGAAAATGGGAAAAGGGATGCATGCATGGCAAAAAGTAGAAAACGTGATGCTGAATGAGGAAAAAGATAAAGAAGTGGAAAAGGGGTAGAAAAGTAAACTAAAAAGCTGAAAAGGGAGGAAAATATAAAAGAAAAAAATAAAAATAAAGCATCAGCACGCATCCCCCAAGTTAAACCCATCAGTGTCCTCACTGTTGAGAAAACGCTAGTAGGCGGGAGATGATGCTAAATAGGGTGGGTGGGGGTGGAATAGAAAAGGAATAGAAAGTAAAAACTGTGCAAAAGAAAAATAAAACATGATATGATGCAATGAAGATGAAAAATGATGCATATGTACGGAATGATGCATTGCGGGTCCTCCCCCAAGCTATGTAAGATCAGGGCCCCGAACAGACAGATGGGCACAATAAAATATGAGGGAGGCAAAAATGGGTAGGAGACAACATCAAGCAGAGGCACCACCCTCTGGAGGAGGTGGTGGGTCCCACTGCTCTGGATCAGGAGATGTGGGTGGTGGTTGCGGCTCGATAGGTGGGTCAGTTCGCCAATGCCTAACTAGGTTGCGGAGGCGTGGGAGGTCCTGTTCAATGGACTGTCTAGTAATACCGCCTCCCTGATCTATGAGTAGGAGCATGGCAATGAACTGATCGCCCTGGTTAGCGTCATGGAAGGTAACATCATATGATGCTTCGCCGATATGAAGACGCTTAGGAGGGGTTGGGGCGTTGGTTGGTAGAGGTGAAGTGGTGGATGATTTGCCTACAGTGTGGTCATGTGTGGGCGAGCGTGTAGGACGGGTACGCCGAGTAGGCCTAGGGTTTGGTGTGCCGGTGTTGGTGGGTCTAGCACGGCATGGCGGCATCGTGAAAGCAGTATAACAGCGTGCGGCAGTATGTAAAGTAAATAGGGGAAAGAATGTACCGACACAAATGATGCGGTGATGTGATCGGTCACGCGACAGTTGCTTATTGGGAGTATCCCCCAAGCTGCTCTTAGAATCGCTCTTTTATGTAGATGCCACGTTCCTGAAATAATAGAGAGTAATTTCAGGCGTGAAGAATTAATGTGCAGCGATCGACCGAGCGTTAGTCTTGCTCGGTTGAGGCTTAGGGGGAAATCAGGGGGGAAGGGGGGTTGGGAAAAGTGGGGTTGAGGAGGAGGGGAAGACTCGAGGAACAGAGAGAGAGAGAGAGAGAGAGAGAGAGAGAGAGAGAGAGAGAGAGAGAGAGAGAGAGAGAGAGAGAGAGAGAGAGAGAGAGAGAGAGAGAGAGAGAGAGAGAGAGAGATTTGATTGAAAGAGAGGGGGAAAGAGGTTAACCGGCTTTGGGGGCGGCGACGGCTGTGGGTAACCCGGGAGGAGGAGGAGGCGGCTATGGGTTGTCGACCGGGTCGAGTGGAAGGGGGTAGCTCGGGAGATGATTAGGGTAGGACAACTTAGGGTAAGGGTAAAGGACGGGTTAAGGTAAATTAATAGCTCGAACCCGGCCCAAAAAAATAAGCCCCGTAATCAACCACGACCGACTCGGACCGAGAAATCTAATTGCTTGGTCGAGCTAGCTATAAATCGAGATACAATTCAAATACTCCCTTCAGCCTGCTCGGTCGAGCAAACGGTTACTCGATCGAGCAGGAGACCGCTCGAACTGAGCTGATGCTGCTCGGGCCGTGTAGACAGAACGGCATTTGTAACGACTGGTTTTCATGTATCTGGATTTATTATATTATATATATATGTTTTGGTGGATTTTCTCATCATGTGTGGTTTTCGTCTCCGTAGCTTTCACTTTCGATCGTTTCGTCGTGTTTTCTTAGCTTCTTCCGTTGATCGTCGATTTCGGAGTAAGTCATTCGTGACGGGCTTCGTATCGGTCATATCTTATTGTTAGATCAAGCCTAGGAGTCTTAGGAATCGATCCCGGAGCTTCGCGCTCCATTTCGGAACTTTCTGTGCACGTTAGCCGGTACAAGAAGGGGAACCGACCGACTAGATGACGATTTAGTCGGTCGGCAAACCTTCATGGACCGACTAGTGGGCTTTGTAAATTTCTCAGGAGTTACTATTTAACGTTAGTCGGTCTAAGAACATTTGTCGACCGACTAGGTTGCAAACTAGTCGGTCAGCAATCGTTCTTCAACCGACTAACTCTATGATCATTTTTGATACCAAGTACTATTCATTCTTAGTCGGTCTAAGAACGTTCATCGACCGACTAGATTCGAAACTAGTCAGTCAGTAGTTGTTCTTTGACCGACTAAATCTAAATCCTATTTTTGTACAGGAGTTACTGTTTGGACTTAGTCGGTCTGCGTTGGTCAACCGACCGACTAGTTCCCAAACTAGTCGGTCAGTGGTTGCTCTTTAACCGACTAATCAGTGTCGAAACCCTAATTTCTGGGCAGCCACCAGCACTTCCTATTTAAACCCCCCAAACGTTTTTCTTTTCTTCTTTCCTTTCTCCTGAGCCTCCTTCTTCCCCAAATCATCATCCATCTAACCCTAGCCTTCCTCCTTCATCTAGAGCCTCTCCCCCTCTCCATTTTGGCCAATCACCATGCCCTAGGCCATCTCCAACCCCCAAAAATCCCCAAAACCCCATTTCTCCAGATTTTCCCCATCCATTCTAGATCTGAACCCTAGGTTCCCCGGAGCGTTTCTTCCGTTGCCGTGCTTGCTCGGCATCATTCTTCCTCTCCTATACGGTAATAACTCGATCTATTAATATCCTCATAAACCATTTGTGTTTTTGTGAAACCCTAATAAAACTAGGTTGGATTTTGTTCTAACGTTGTTTTGCCATGGCAGCGATCTCATCGCCGTAGTTAGCTTTTGTGTGACGGCCTCGTTGATCGTCATCCTCGGAGCTAGGCAAGTGAAACTTGCCACTTAGGGTTTTGGGCCATGTCTTAGGCCATTTGCTTGTTGTAGGCGTAAAAGAGACTAGGCGACGAAATGATACTCGCCTAGGTGCAATTTGTAACGGTCTGTTATTGTTGTACCTTGTTCGTGCACGTGTTTATTTTAGACTTTACTTGATTGTAAACACTTTTGTGTGATATGCCGTTGTGAACGTCTCTGAGAGTATTAAATAGTGGCACAATCTTGGAACGACACTTCTCGAGTCGTTTTTCCACAATTTAAACTTACTCGATGAGACGTGACGATTTTCACTTTTGACGGGAGACGTTTCTATTTTTAGTTTCGTTGTCCGACGTCGAAATTGAGATCCGTCTTCTTAGTTAGCTCACTTTCGTCATCACGATCATCACGATATTTATTTTATAAGTTTTGGAGTTCATTTGACCACTTTTATATTTTTAACAAGTTTTAAAATATTTTTAATAATTAATTTTTAAATTATTTTCGGCCAAATAAAATTTATTTGAGTTTTAAACGTATTAAAGAATTTTTGAGCCAATTTCCAGCTCATTTGGACCAGGTCAAATCCTTGGGTGAGTTGGAGAAGTTGAATTTCAAATTTTAAATTATTTTAAACTTCTAATCCTATTAGATTTAGCCCTAGACCAAGTCAACCCATATACACTATATAAACAACCCCTAGGAAGACCTATTTTCGCAAGAAATTAACTCTAGCCTCTTCCAAAACCCAAATTTGACGTTGCGACGATTCGTCGCAACGTTGCGACGAACAGCTGCCGCACCGACCGAGAAAACCAAGCCAAAACCCCCGCTCCGACCGCTAGCCGTCCCGCATCGCCCCGTCCGCATCGCAGCACAGCCGTCCCCGCTCCGTTCCCCGCTTCGACCGAGAGAAGCCCTCGGTCTGACCGAGAGCTTCCCCCGCTCACGCCCCGTTCCGCACCGTAGCTGTCGCCCGCAGCTGTCGCCCCGTGCTTGACCGAGGCGCCCGCTCGCATCGCTGCTCGCCGCTTCGTTGCAACGTTGCAAACGTTGCAACGACCCACTCCAAGCGCCCGACCGGCCCGATCTCCCGCACCGACCGAAGGAAGCCCCCGCACCGCTGCTGCGACCGACCCCTGCTGCTGCACAGCCCCGTTCCCCCGCACCGACCGAGAGAATCCCCCGCATTGGCTGTGTACGACCGAGAGCCATTCATCGCAACCCCGCACCCGTCGCACCACTTGCCTCCGTGGGCCCCCCAAGTTCTCCAGAGGTATTGTGGGTCCCCCAAAGGTCCCTAGGACTACTGTGGGCCCCACCTAGGTGCGTTCTCTTCGACGATTTGCCGTGTACGACGTTGCGACACGTCGTAGCCCGTCGTCGCACGTGCTAGCTTTGGAATCTGGAATCGTCGCCCCGGTTGATTGCTCTGAAACTTCCAGCGAGGAATCTAATTGGAATCTGGACTTGGAGCGCGATCTTTTATTCCAACCCCCGGCGTCGCTACCCGACGTCGGTGTAGCTTTCGCGTCGTGTTGAGGTAACGCTTTGCACCCCTAGGACCCCCAACCCAATTGCATGCTAAACAAGACTAAAAATCAGATTTTAAAGTATTTTTAAATGTTTTAGAATTCACTAATCAAGATTAATAAAACGGATGTAGGCCGGTGGACTTGTGCACGTAGGAATTGTGACTTTGGACTCGTTGGATGGTGTTTCCTTGACGTGATAGTTGCAGGCAAGTGAAACTTGCCAACTCTTGTGTAGGGCCATGTTTTTAGGTCACTCTCTTGTTCCTAGCATAAAAGAGACTAGTCAGTGAAATGATAGATGGCTAGACGCCTATTTGATCTAGTTTGACAACGAAACTAGATCCGTCACCTAATTGATCTAGCTTGACAACGAAGCTAGATCCAACCCTTTAAACTTGTTATTCATGCATACTAAACTGTCACGTTTACTTTCCTTACCTGCGCGCTTTACTACTTGCCATGTCATGTCATCCATGCATTGAATGTCGCATTCGTAGCACACGCTACACTACTTGTACTTCCTTGTCCGGCTAGGTGCACCCATACGCCATACTGGTTTAAAACACATCCTGGCTCGTGTTCCAGAAGCGGGCCTCATGTGTTGGCTGAAAACCAATGCCCGATACACGTGGAGGGGTAGGGATAAACGGTCACTTGAGCTTAGGAGTTGGCCCGCGCAGCCACTCTAGCCAAAAGACGGAATCTCTGTGCACGAGGTGCTTACTTTACTTGTCCTGTACTTGTCTTGTGAATGATTCATGCCATGTCATGCTCGTACTTTACTTTACTTTACCTGTTGCACTCATTACTTTAACTGCCATGTCATCGCATGATGCTAGAACAGCTAGGTTGCTTTACTTGTACCTACTTTCAGTTTCCTTGCACAAGTCTTCCAGACTTGCTGACATGTGCCCCTTGCTCTTTTGGGTGTCACATGTTAGACCCTGAGCCAGAGACAGTTGTTGAGGACGAGGTGTTTGCTGACGCTGAGCCCGAGCCTACGTTCGTCGAGGAGTTCGAGGACACCGGAGACCAGTCTTAGAGACTGATTTTACTTGCTTTTGCTTTAGGTTACTGTTAGTTTTCGGTGCTTGCACCATTTCTTTGTTTTCGTACTTTGTACCTTTGTTGGCCATGCTGGGCCTCTTTTAGACTCTTTTATTTTAGCCTGGTGGCTTTTCTGCGATGTTGAGATTTATTATTATGGATATTCTGAGATGTTTCTTTTGTCTCTTTTCGTTATTATTATCTTTGTTTGGTTTCGCGTTGCAAGGACCTGCAGTTTCAAGTGATTGACGCTTATCGGATTTGCGGCTTTGTAGCTTCAAGTCTGAGCGGACCTTCTCATGCTTCGCCTCCACGTTTTTGGGAAGCGGGGCGTGACAGGTTTTGTTGGTGGCCCATGCAGGTCCTCCTATCTTGCGATTACGAACTAACGAAACAACGATAATAGACAGAACATCCATTAAATAAATTACAACATCCACGCCATTAAGCTTTGAGTCTAATTTGTTTGTTCATTTTCTATGTTCTTAGATGGCTGGACGACAACAGACCCGATCTGGCAGTGGGCCCAATCGTGCTGAGGAGCCGGATAGAGAGCCCACCAATGCTGAGATCATGAGGATGATGCATCAGATGATGCAGGTGCAGCAGGGCATGCTCCAGAACACTCAGAGTGCTCCTCGCTTCGAGCCAGGAGCGAAGCAGTTTCGGGAGCTGGGCCCGACTTACTTTGATGGATCTGAGGGACCATTGGCTGCAGAGGAGTGGATCAGGAACACCGAGGATAATCTGAAGATGTCGAAGGTCAACCCGGCTGGATGGGTTGATCTGGCGAAGAAGCAGCTTAAGGATAATGCCCGAAACTGGTGGGATGCAGAGGAGGAGTTGCTGGTGAGCCCTATACCTTGGGCTACTTTCAAGTCCAGATTCGATGAGGAGTACTTTCCGAAGGCTGCTAGGAGGGAGATGTTGCAGCGCTTCATTGAGCTGAAGCAGGGGAATCTGACGGTGGACCAGTACCACCAGGAGTTTACTAGATTGAGTCGCTTCGTGCCAAAGATGGTAGAGGATGCTGAGGAGAAGGCCCAGAGGTTTCTGCAGGGTCTTTCTCTAGACTTGCAGAGTCTGGTGTCTACGACGGACATGGAGACATATCAGAAGTTGCTGGTAGCTGCTCGGAGACAGGAGAGGATTGCGAAGCAGAAGAGAGGACTGATTTCTGGAGCTGGGAAGAGGCCTATGGAGCAGGTCAGAGGAGTGGTTAGGCCTGGGACTAGGCCTAATCAGACGGTGCAGTTCAAGAATCCAGGTGTGCCTCCTGAGAAGACTTGCTATTTCTGTGGCAAGACCGGGCATGTCAAAGATCAGTGTAGGAAGATGCTGGGACAGTGCCTGATTTGTGGAGACCATACTCATGCTATGAAGGAGTGCCCGAGGTCTAAACTACCTTGGAAGGATCCCATTGCAGCACAGCCGTTGTAGCAGAGAGCACCTGTACCTGCAGGTCGTGGAGCACCTCTCGCTCCTCAGAGGCAGGCTTTTCAGTAGGCTGTGCAGCCGAGGAGGCAGGCTTACCTGATGACGGCAGTGGAGAGCGAGGCTGTGGATGAGGTTATCGCAGGTAACTCTCAAACTAGTTGTTTCCTTCCTTAGATATTTTTGATTTTATCTTATGTTTGAATTGATTGCATATGATTGTTTGTTAGAATAGGGCTTGATTGTTAGATTATTTGTTAGGTGTGATTTTGGTGTGCACGTTTCCTGCACGAGTCCTCTTTGACTCAGGTGCATCGATGTGCATTATTTCTCGGAGCTTCGTGGAGAAGCATTCCTTGACGACTTCCCCTCTTCCCAAGAGTTGGAACATCGTTACGGGAAATGGCGTGATCTCGGTGCATCGTGGGTGCACTTCTTGCCCTTTGGTGGTCTATGGACATGAGCTTTACGCTGACTTTATTGTCCATGACATCATCAACTATGATGCCGTACTCGGGATGGATTGGCTTGCGAGCTTCTATGCTACGATCGATTGTCGGAGGAAGAAGGTGGTGTTCGAGATCCTCGGACATCCGGTGTTTGAGTTCAGTCGAGGTAGCAGTTCGCTTGGCCCTGTCAGGTTTCGGGCCAGACCGGTGGAGCTTGTTGCTATGCAGATGGAGCAGGATAGACCAGCTGTGGTACACGAATTCGACGACGTCTTCCCCGAGGAGATGTCTGGACTGCCACCCGATCGAGCTCTCGAGTTTTCGATCGATCTTGTGCCGGGAGCGCAGCCTATTTCGAAGGCGCCGTATCGGATGGCTCCAGCAGAGTTGGAGGAGTTGCGTAGGCAGCTGGACGAGCTTTTGCAGAAGGGATACATCAATCCTAGCGTGTCTCCGTGGGGAGCACCGGTGTTGCTGGTAAAGAAGAAGGATGGTTCGCGTCGCATGTGTGTGGATTACCGGGAGCTGAATGCTGTGACTATCAAGAATAAATATCCTTTGCCTCGGATAGATGACATCTTTGATCAGCTCGAAGGATCGAGGGTGTTCTCTAAATTGGATTTGAGAAGTGGCTACCATCAGCTTAAGGTGAAGAAGGACGACATTCCGAAGACATCTTTCAGGACGAAGTATGGTCACTACGAGTTCATGGTTATGCCATTTGGTGTAACCAATGCGCCCGCAGTCTTTATGAACCTGATGAATCTGGTCTTCTACGACTTTCTAGACAAGTTTGTCGTTATCTTTATTGACGACATCCTGATCTATTCAAAGTCGGAGGAAGAGCATGCCACACACTTGAGGACAGTGTTGGAGATCTTGAGGAAGCATTGTTTGTATGCTAAGTATTCCAAGGGCGAGTTCTGGCTGGATAGAGTTGCCTTTCTCGGGCATGTGGTGTCTGGTGATGGAATTTCTGTGGATCCCGAGAAGATTGTGGCTATCAGAGAGTGGCCGGTTCCGCAGTCGGCGTCAGAGATTCGGAGTTTCCTTGGACTTGCAGGCTATTACCGACGTTTCATTAAGGACTTTTCTCGGATTGCTGAGCCGATGACCAGACTTACACGGAAGGATGTACCTTATGTTTGGTCTGATGATTGCGAGAAGGCTTTTGGTATTCTGAAGGAGAGGTTGACGACTGCCCCTGTACTTGCTGTGCCTGATCGGAGTGGAGGATTCAAGATCTTTTGTGATGCTTCTGGCAAGGGTCTTGGATGTGTGTTACATCAGCATGGGCATGTGGTTGCGTATGCTTCTCGTCAGCTTAAGGCTCATGAGAAGAATTACCCGACACATGATTTGGAGTTGGCTGCTGTCGTGTTTGCGCTGAAGATTTGGAGGCACTTCCTGCTGAGTGAGAAGGTGAAGATCTTCACCGATCACAAAAGCTTGAAGTATATCTTTACACAGAAGGAGCTCAACATGCGACAGCGTCGATGGTTGGAGCTCATGGCAGACTATGAGATCGACTTGCAGTATCACCCTGGCAAGGTGAATGTAGTTCCAGATGCGCTGAGCAGACTTCCAGCGGTGATGATGTTGACCTCGCAGTGGAGATTGCAGCAGGATTTTTGCGAGACTGGTATCGAGATTATTCTTCCTGGAGAGACTTCTTCGATGATGAGCATGCAGATACAATCGACGATCGTGGATAGGATCAAGGCTGGACAGGCTGGAGATGCTAAGCTTGTGAAGATTCGGGAGCAGGTGGAAGCCGGTCTGCGGACTGACTTTTTGATTCACGAGGATGGTTCGTTGAGATTTGGAGCCAGGTTGTGTGTGCCAGCTGGAGACATCAGGGAGGAATTATTGGTCGAGGCACACAGTTCGCTGTATTCTATGCATCCTGGTGGGACCAAGATGTACAAGGATCTTCGTCTGAACTTTTGGTGGCATGGTATGAAGAGGAGTGTGGCTCGGAGTGTAGCCAAGTGTCTGGTTTGCCAACAAGTAAAGGAGGAGCATCAGCGTACGACAGGGTTGCTACAACCGCTTCCGATTCCGGAGTGGAAGTGGCAGCACATCACTATGGATTTCGTGACTGGACTACCTCGGAGTCCGAAGCAGAACGACGCGATTTGGGTGATCGTAGACCGATTGACCAAATCTACGCACTTTATTCCCTTCCGAGTGGGACAGTCTACTGAGATGCTAGCGAGGAGATACATGGAGGTAAATACGTTTACTCTCCGTTTCTATTTCCTTTTCCTAGTTTAGATAGTGATGTAACGTGAATCGTGCAGGAGATCGTACGACTTCACGGAGTCCCCGTGAGTATCGTGTCGGACAGAGACACGAGATTCACATCTCAGTTTTGGCAGAGTCTGCAGAAGAGCTTGGGTACGAGTCTGAGTTTCAGCACGACGTACCACCCGCAGACGGATGGCCAGTCCGAGAGGACGATTCAGATTTTGGAGGATATGTTGAGAGCGTGCATGCTGGACTTTAAGGGATCTTGGGAGGATCATCTACATCACGTTGAGTTTGCCTACAATAACAGCTACCAGGCGAGTATTAGAATGGCGCCTTTTGCCACGCTATATGGAAAGAAATGTCGATCGCCACTGAGCTGGGATGACATTGGAGATCGGGAGCTGTTAGGACCGGAGATGATCGTAGAGGCCGTGGATGTGGTGAGAAACATCCGGGAGAAGCTGAGGATTGCGCAGGACCGTTTCAAGCATTGGGCAGATGCTAAACGGAGGCCTTTGGAGTTTCAGCCTGGCGATCATGTCTTCCTGAAGATTTCTCCGAACCGCGGAGTTATTCGATTCGGGAAGAGAGGCAAGCTGAGTCCGAGGTTCTTTGGACCGTTCGATGTTCTGGAGAGAGTTGGAGCTGTGGCTTATCGCTTGGCGTTGCCACCGTCGCTGGTGGGAGTTCACGACGTATTTCACGTATCTCAGTTACGTCGATACGTTAGTGATCCATCCCACGCTGTGGATTTCTCGGAGATTACGGTTCGTCCGGATCTGTCTTATGATCAGTAGCCAGTTGAGATTCTGGATCGTCGACAGAAGCAGCTGAGGAATAAGACCGTCGACTTGGTTCGAGTGCAGTGGCGTCACGGTTCCCCCGGTTAGTCTACCTGGGAACGTGAGGATGAGATGAGAGAGCGCTTCCCGCACCTTTTCCTGAGCAGTGCTTGATGTTGATTCCGAGGACGGAATCATTTCTAAGGTGGGAAGGATGTAACGGTCTGTTATCGTTGTACCTAGTTCGTGCACGTGCTTTTGGCCGTGCACGTGTTTATTTTAGACTTTACTTGATTGTGAACACTTTTGTGTGATATGCCGTTGTGAACGTCTCTGAGAGTATTAAATAGTGGCACTATCTTGGAACGACACTTCTCGAGTCGTTTTTCCACAATTTAAACTTACTCGATGAGACGTGACGATTTTCACGTTTGACGAGAGACGTTTCTATTTTTAGTTTCGTCGTTTGACGTCGAAATTGAGATCCGTCTTCTTAGTTAGCTCACTTTCGTCATCACGATCACCACGATATTTATTTTATAATTTTTTGAGTTCATTTGACCACTGACCGGCGCCCCGCTTCGGTTGCGGTGGCGCGGTGTCGTTTACCGCAAGTTTCACGATTAGTGTAGGGTGCGGGAATATCGAACTCATGGAGGCGAGGTTGTGCTTGGGTCAGATAGGACCTAAATCACCCTGAGGGGACGAGCTAGCCCGAATCGGTGAATGGTTGTCACGAAAGGAAATAAAAGGGTATGAACAACAAGAAAGAAAACCCGGGACTTTGGTTTCCAGCCCGACGAGAGACTCTCGCCGATGCGGCCTACGGGTATGGATAGCGATCGGGATTAGGGTCTAATGGTGAGACGTTGCCTCTGAAAGTGGTACCGGTGTCCCATGGGCCCGATATTCCGGTCGGTGCCCAGGATGATACACCGGACTTCCCGGATTCGATCAGTGGGCACTCCCGTGTCCATTAACACTGATCGATCCCGGGAGCACTAAGCCCGCAACGATATATCCCAACGTCTCATCCTGCCGCTCCCGCGTGCTAGGATTCGACGTCTACGCTAAGGGTGTGAGCTATGGCTAGGGAGTCAACCGCCAAGTTTATTCCCCCTTGGCCCAATGGTCAAAGGCGGTCTTTTTCCCGCCGATGACAATGAAACACCCAGCGTAACCGTTAGATTCCTACTCCCTATCGATTTCCTAACCCTATGGACGCATCGGGAAGAGCCCCCGAAGGGGTTTCCACCAAAATCCCAGATTTGGGAACTACTCACAAAAATTCATGAAAAAGCGATCTAAATGAAATTTAACCGTTGAAATCATAATTGGACAATTGCAATGCAGAAGTAATGGAGTAATAAAGACAATACTAAAATTTTAGAAAGATCTGAAAACTTACAAAAGAGTAACAATTACAGCCGTCACAAGGGAATAAAACAGTAGAAAAAAACAACAGCTCCCGTTTCTGGAACCCTAGGGGTTCTATTTATAGACCTTCGCATCAACCGATCGGTTGACAAGTCAACCGATCGGTTGATCCGTTACAAATTAATAACAGAAAACGGCGAGCTTTCACCCGATCACATGAACCGGTCGGGTGAGTTCTTGAGTGACCAGTTGGATCTTGGAGCAGTCGGGTGAATCGATCGGTTCAACGTCCGTGTCTTCAGCTCTTCTTCTTCAGCTACAGATGAACCGATCGGGTGAGAGTCACCCGATCGGTTGGCGTTTTGCTTCGAGAAGACAGAGAACAGCCCCCGCTGAACCGGTCTGCGAACCGGTCGGGTGACTTCTTTGTGAGCTGCGGCAGAGACCGGGTGGTGCACGCGTGCATCACCCGATCGGTTGGAGATGGCCAACCGATCGGGTGAGGGGCTGAAAGATGAATTCTTTGGCGTTTGACCCCCTGGATCACGCGTGACTTCTCCCGTTGCTCCGGGGACTTGGGATATCATCGTTAAACGTCCCCTACGTGGTCAATCCCCTGCAATCATGGATAAACAAGGAAAAGTGAAAGAAAACGGGAAAATACACGAAAACGAATAAGAGACGGTGGAAAAACACAGAGAAACACAAAAGAAAACGTGCGTGAATATATGAAATATAAACGCACGTCAAAATCCCCCAAGCTGAACTCTTCCTCGTCCTCGAGGAAGACGAGTGAGAGTAGGAGCTCGGAAGGGAAAAATAGAGAGGAAGAAAGAAAAAGAAAACTCTAAACCCTAGATCGTCCATCAGAGCCACCAAAATCAAAAACGACACACAAAGCAAGCAAACGCCAAATCACACCACTAAACCTAGGAAAGCGAGTCCAAATAAGTGTCGTGGGTCCACGTAGTGAAGCGCGAGTGAGCGTAGTCGTGTGCTAGCAAATGGTGATGCTTTCTACAATGTGCTATGAGGCTCGATATACACAAATCCAAGATATGACCCAAAATATCGATCCGAATTGAATTAAGCGGCGAATATAAATTCGAGCATGCATGAGAGGAGTGAGAATAGAAGCGTATCATGCATCGGGGACTCCACAACCAGGGTTAAGGAAATCACGCCACTATAGCCTAGATACTAGCTAAAAAGTTCCTAAGCCAAGTGTTTTCGATAACGACGGGGGTTGAGATGATGTGGAGAAGAACACTCGGTGCAAATTCTCGCCTTCCCTTTATTCTTGGCAAGTATGAAAAAAATATTCACACGGAAATTTTTTTGGGTTTTGGGCATTTGTATTTTTTTTGGATTTTTGGGCTATACACAATTTTTCTTTTCTTTTCTTTTTGGGTTTTTCTTTTCTTTTCTCCCTTTTTTTTGGATTTTTGGCTATACACATGTGTACTCTCCCAAGTGGGAGAACGGTACACGACGAGGGGATTTGCACCAAGTAAAACAAAAAAGAAGTCGAAATCTAAACACTCGGGCAAAGGAAACTATTCTCGCTAAATAGAGCATAGGATAAATGGGTTATCCTAGTCCTTAGTTGTGGAATCCCGACGCATGCGAATTGAAGTATACGATATAAATATAGCATGCATATAGTGGAAACAAATACCGCATATTCAAATCGGAGCATGATAATCTAGGGGTCATTCCTGGACAGGTATATAAAGTAAAATCACAAAGCAGAAGCACACCAAATGCTAGTCACGACACACGACTCACAAAAAGCTAAGTGGACCCGCGATGCGTGAAATGCAGGGCTCGAAATCCTAGGGTTAGTGAGTGTGATTATCGATGCAATGCTAGGTGTGTGTGGCTTTGTGGCGATTCATCATAGGATTCATCTCTAGGCGAAAGAGCTAAAAAAAGAAGAAAAGAAAAAATAAAAACACGATGAAAGCGACACAAAAAAAACGAAAAAGAAGGACTCAAACGAAGCACACAGTGCGACTCCCCCAAGCTGAAGTTTGCAGTGCCCTCAATGCAATATGAGTGAGTACGGGAGGGCAATGAAAAAAAAGGGGGGGAATACGCACTGACACAAAAAGAAATGAAAACGAGGAAAACACATAGATGAAACTGAAAAAGAAAGAAAGATCAAAATCAAAATCAAACAATACGAAAATAAAAATAAAACCACACGACACGACACTCAAAAAATGAAAAACAAGTACACACACACAAAAATGAGAAAAACAAACAAAACACGACAGCATACCAAAATAGACGTCCCCCAAGCTAGACCAGAAAGTGCTAGCGAAATGATGTGATCAATGAAATGCAGAGATGTGCAAGGGGGAGTCAAAAACAAAAGAGGTGAAATCAAAAAGCAGGAGGAGGTGAGTCCTCGTCCTCCTCGGAAGAGGGTGTGGATGGGTGGTCGGGGGAGGCTGGGGGTGTGCTGAGAAGTGGGGAATGAGGCGAAGGAATAGGGGCAGTGGTGGTGTGAACAATGGGAGGAGTGTCGGTGGTGGTGGGTGGTGGTAGGAAGGCGATCAAGGCGGTGGTGAGAGGAATAGAAATGGAGGAAGTAGATGCGGTGGTGACGGTAGCGGGAGGTGGTGGGAGGGATCTGGAGCGCAACGGCAATTTCCTCCGGCGCACGTATGGAGTGACGGAGGAGGAGGGAGGTAGTGTGGGTGCGGTGGAAGTGGTCGGGAGGGGTGAAGTGGATGCCGGGATGGGATGTGAAGAGGGAGGAGAAGAATGTGGTGAGGGGGGTGATGGATGTGGGGAAGTGTGGGTGGGTGGTGGAGAAGATCGCCGGGGTGGTGAAGGTGGAGGTGGTCCGTGGATATGAGTAAGAAGGCGGAGAATGGCGGCCACGTTCCTCTCAAGTGCGAGGAAACGTGGGTGAGTAAGAAAGGAGGATGGCGATGGGTCCGAGGAAGCAGAGGACATGGCGAGCTCACGAAGGGCAGCGACCTCCCTCTCAAGCCCCAGACGGGCAGATACCTGACGGCGACCAAAAGATGTAGACTGACGCGAGGCAAAGGTGGTGCCGCCAGGTAAGGTCGAAGAGGTGCCGGTGGCAGTGGTCATGCCGGCACAGGAGACAAGGCCAGAAATGTCCGCAAAGAGGTGCTCAGACGTGATCGGTCCCGGAGCAGAAACAGGACGACTCGGGCCAGCCCCTAAATCACCCTCAGACGCCGGGATATCCTGCTCGCCTAAGTGGGCGGCAGGGCACGGTGGTCTGCGGGCGTCTGCGGGAAAGAAAGGAAGATTCAACCCAGCTAAGAAGTCGGGATCAGGAGGAAAAGTCCAATCTCCCACGAGAGCAAGGGTCATGCGAGCGGGGTTGGGCAGAATGGTGTAAGGGGCTGGGGGGTGGCCATAATGAAATATGAAGTGGCCATCCGAGCATGGTTTAATCATGTGGATGTGCCGCAGGACATCAATATCAAGATGTGAGGGTCCTGCGGCAGCCGGAAGATTATTGGGGATGGTAATATTGAATTGGGCGTGAGAGCAGATGATCATGATGATGCCCCCACAACAAAACTTCCCCTTACCGGCCCGGCTGATCTCGAGTAGCTTGAAAACAAGCCAATCGCTGCCATGGATGGGGACGGTAGGGGCCCTGAAGCTAACTCCATCATCATCCCGGACATAAGGGAAGGTCATGGCCCAAAGGATAAAAAGGTCAGGGATAGTCACAGTGCCTGACTCGTCCCTAGGAAAGAATGCAGATGAAATGATCCTGTGGGCCAATCAAAACACGGGATGAATGATGGAGGAGGCCTTGGCCCTTCCTCGGGGATAGTCACGGATCAATGTGAGGCGGAACCAGAATTGATCGACATCAAACTCGGGCGTGTACCCGTAGTGTCGGATGGAATCATCCCCGAGATTGGAGAAACCAAATATATCGTTAATCGTGTTCAGATTTGTGGTGACACTACGGTTACGCACCCTGAATTTGATGATCGACCCGGACTCCCAGACAAGTGTAGAGAGAAATTCGAGTGTGAGGGCCGGGTAAGATACGGCAGATGCATTAAGAAAGGCCAACCATCCTAAGTTAGCGAAAAGAGATTCGACCTCGGTGAAGACACCGAGATCGACAAGTGTTTGTGCGTGCGGAAACTTAGTAGATAGATGCCCTCGAGCATCGAGCCTACGGTAAAAATCTTTTTGCTCCTGGTTCCGAAAAATATACCCATGCGGGCCCAACATTGGGTCCACAGGGGGGATAACAGGCGGAGGAGGGCCAAGTGTAAGTGCTCGTGTACGGGAAGGGGGGCGTGTTTGTTTTCGTCTCTTTCGAGACGGCTCCTCTTCCCGCATAATTCCCTTCCCCTTATCCGTATCCCGAGCCATGTGTGAGTGTGCGAGCAAGAATGAGTGCAAAAATAGTGGATGCACACTAACACAAGCAAACGAGCAAGCTCAATTTATAGGGCAAATATATGAATATAAGCTTAGGAGCGAGTGTACCCAAGCGGAATGGCGGAGCTTGCTCGTAGATGTCCCCACACTGTTCAACGAGAGTAGCATGGAGCCGCGGCGAACTCCTTCGGCAATAATTTTCGAAATGGGGATGGTTTGGGGGAAAATTAGGTCAAACTCGAGATGAAAAAAGGGGGGTGAGGGTGAAGATGATGGAAGGATTAATGGAGGAGGTGGAGAGAGGGAGTAATGGAGGAGTAGAGGGCATGGGGGAGTAAGGATCGGTTGTTGGGGAAGAGGGGAAGGCGAAACGACGGCGGATTTTGCGATCGGGTGAGGGTGAAAACGAGCGGGTGTCGGGGGGTTTATATAGGGTTTTAAGTCGAACCGATCGGGTGACTTGTCACCCGATCGGTTGACGGTTAGGTCAAAATTCTTGCCGAAGAAATGCTACAGGCGAACCGGTCGGTTGACTTTTCAACCGATTGGTTGGCCGCTCCATTCATTTTCCCGAGAACTTAGGGCTGCTCACCCGGTCGCGTCAACCGATCGCGCTCGAACTCAACCGATCGGTTGACATTCCCCAAAAATTTCCGAGAGTTCTCCCCAGCTCACCCGGTCTGCCACCCGGTCTCTTCATTACTCATCCGATCGGGTCATATGGCGGCAGATCTCGGCATGTATCTGATACATCCCAACCGATCGGGTGAGTTGTCATCCGATCGGTTGGGGCTTGTTTCCTTCAAAAACCAATAGATTTGTTTAAGTCCCCGAACGGATTTTCTCGCGGCTGATTTTATTTATAAAAATAGACAAAATAAAGTCAAAAATAACGCTGAAAAGTGGGGAAAAAGTTTAGAGCATGGGTTGCCTCCCATGAAGCGCACTTGTTTAGCGTCGTTGGCTCGACGCCCGCAAGAGATGTTCACGGTGGTTGATACGGGTGATGCCCGAAGTTCGGCATCTCTTCTTCATTGGAGCTGAAGGCACTTGGAGTAGTCAGCGGCTGGAAAAATACTTGCTCGACTACCCTTCCCTTGTTCTTGGGATCCGGGGGCTTTTCCTTGGTGTTGGCGCTTCCCGCCATCTTCTTCAGGATCCGGACCTCATCTTTAGTGAGGTCCATGGGCTCTTTCCCCGCTCTCCTCGCAGGAGGAGCCTTGGGGAACCCGGGAGGGGTCGTTCTTGCTGCACTCGGTTCTCCAGCAGCTTCTTTGTTCTCGGGGCCGTCTCCATCTTCTGAATCCCCCAAGTCATCGGGGGGGTTTCTTAAGAGAATCTCACAGGAGCTCTCTTCAACAGCTTTTTCTTCTTCCATCTCCAGCAGATTACACCGAGGGTCGTCTGGGGGATCGGGGTACTTCATGGATAACCCCAGATCAAATTCGACTTTTTCTCCGCCGACGTTTAGAGAAAGTTTTCCGTTCTTCACATCTATTAGAACGACAGCAGTGGCCATGAAAGGCCGTCCCAGGATGATGGGGGTGTGTGCGTCTTCAGGCATGTCCATGACTACAAAGTCCACGGGCACATGCACCCCTCTCACATTCACGGGGAGGTCATCCACAATTCCCACCGGATATTTGACCGACCGGTCAGCTAGTTGTAGGGTCATGCCGGTGGGCTCCAAATCACCCATTCCTATCCTTTTGTACATCGACAAGGGCATCAAACTTACACTCGCTCCAAGATCGACGAGTGCACGATGAATCTTCACCGCCCCGATCGTGCAAGGAATAGAGAAGCTCCCCGGGTCTTTGAGTTTCGGCGGATTTGCCCTCTGGATAAGAGCGCTACATTCCACTGTCAGCACTACTTTCTCCTTTCTAGACCCTCTAGTCACCAAATCTTTCAAGAATTTTGCATATGAGGGGATTGTTTCGATTGCTTCTAGGAAGGGGATTTGCAGGCTTAGGTCCTTGACCATGGCGAAGAACTTGCCATATTTCTCATCAATTTTTGCCTGAGCCAACCGTTGTGGAAACGGCACGACGGGTTTATACACTTTCGGGCTCTCTTCCTCCTCCTTCTTCTTCTCTTCTTCAGAGACTCCCTCCAGAGTCATAGGATTTGATGATGAAGCACCGGCGTCGTTTGATTTTTCGATCGGTTTCTCAATGACCAATGGTGCTTCCGGGTTGCTAGGGGGCACTCTAGTAGGAATTTGTGTCCCGCTTCTCAGAACGATAGCGGACACATTTGCGTGCTCGTGCACGAGTGCCGATGTTTGGGTTGCTCCCCTCGGGTTCACCTCCGGTTGTGGCGGTAATTGGTTTTGTGACCTTGCAAGGTTCGCCACTTGTAACCCCAGCTGGGTTACTTGGTCCGTGAGGGTCCGCTGACCCATTTCCAGCTTTTGGTTGATCCTCTCCTGGTTGGTGATATATTGAGTCAAGAGAGACTCAACCGGAGAGACGGCCCTCTGTTGGCCATACTGCTGCTGCTGCTGGAACGGCTGCTGAGTCATGGGGGCGTAAGATTGTTACTGAAATGGTTGCTGCGGAACATGATTCTGCTGTGGCCTAGCCGGCTGATAAGTTTGTTGATGCGGCTGCTGAGGCGGTGAGGGCTGAAATGGTGGCCGGTAACTGAAGTTCGGGTGGTTCCGGTTGTTTGGAGAGTAGGCCAGGTTGGAATTTGTCCTTGGCGGATACGGCGCATTTCCCGTAGGGTTGTAAAATAGTGCGCTCGCCTGATCCAACGGTGGTGAGATGTCACCACCGTCGAATTCCCCAAAGAATTCGGACACTACCGCAGAAATTTGCTGTGTACCGGCCCCACCGGCTCCTACCATTAGTGCGGAGATCTGGGTCGAAAGCAAGTCGAACTTGCTTGAAAGTTTGTCGACGTCCTCGACTCTGTGTATACCCCCGGATCTTGGTGTGGCTCTCATGTCACACCACCGCTCATTGTTGGATGCCATATTTTCCAGAATATGCCCGTCATCCTCCTCGCTTCTAGACATGAAGGAACCCCCAGCCGCGGCGTCCATAGAAGATTTCAGGTCATCCCTCAACCCATTGTAGAACAGATTAATAATCTGCCATTTCGGAAGCTCATGGTGAGGGCATCTTCTTTGCATCTCTTTATATCTCGTCCAAGCTTCATGCAAGGACTCGTGGCTGGCCTGGGAGAAGGAGGAGATCTCACTCCTCAACTTCATGGTCTTCCCCGGAGGAAAGAACTTCGTCAGAAAAGCGTTGGAGAGCTTCTCCCAGGTGTTGAAAGTGTTGGGGTCCTTCCCCCTTAGCCATTGCTTGGCTTTGTCTCGCAAAGAGAAGGGGAACAGCTTCAGACGGATAGCCTCTGTCGTGACACCATTAATCCGGAAGGTGTCACACTTCTCCAAGAAGGAGTCTAGGTGCTCGATCGGGCTCTCCATGGGTGCACCCGCAAACTGGTCCTGCTGGATCCATGTCACTAGAGACGGCTTCATCTCAAAGCTTTGGGCCGCAATAGCTGGAGATCGGATGGCGGAAGTCGACTTGATGGATGGCATCGAGTACTCCAGCAGAGACTTGTGAGGTGGGGTGTTCTCCTCCATGGATTCGGGATCTTCTCTTCTTCGCTTCTCGGCGGCCAAACGCCTAAGGGTGCCGTTAATCTCTGGATCGAGGGGAATCAAGTCGTCAAGACTCCTTGAACTCCTGCGCATGAAAAACAACAAACACCCGTGAAGCGACAAGTGGGAAAGAAACAGATAAAATAAGAAATAAAAATAAGGAAAAATAACAAAGAAAAAGGAGAATGCGAAAATTATCGCGAGGTAGGGATGTGAGCTAGACACGAGGGTTCAAGAGATCCTAAAATAACAAGCACGTTGCCTCCCCGGCAACGGCGCCATAAACTTGACCGGCGCCCCGCTTGCGTTGCGGCGGCGCGGTGTCGTTTACCGCAAGTTTCACGGTTAGTGTAGGGTGCGGGAATATCGAACTCAGGGAGGCGAGGTTGTGCTTGGGTCAGATAGGACCTAAATCACCCCGAGGGGGCGAGCTAGCCCGAATCGGTGAATGGTTGTCACGAAAGGAAATAAAAGGGTATGAACAACAAGAAAGAAAACCCGGGACTTTGGTTTCCAGCCCGACGAGAGACTCTCGCCGATGCGGCCTACGGGTATGGATAGCGATCGGGATTAGGGTCTAATGGTGAGACGTTGCCTCTGAAAGTGGTACCGGTGTCCCATGGGCCCGATATTCCGGTCGGTGCCCAGGATGATACACCGGACTTCCCGGATTCGATCAGTGGGCACTCCCGTGTCCATTAACACTGATCGATCCCGGGAGCACTAAGCCCGCAACGATATCTCCCAACGTCTCATCCTGCCGCTCCCGCGTGCTAGGATTCGGCGTCTACGCTAAGGGTGTGAGCTATGGCTAGGGAGTCAACCGCCAAGTTTATTCCCCCTTGGCCCAACGGTCAAAGGCGGTATTTTTCCCGCCGATGACAATGAAACACCCCGCGTAACCATTAGATTCCTACTCCCTATCGATTTCCTAACCCTATGGACGCATCGGGAAGAGACCCCGAAGGGGTTTCCACCAAAATCCCAGATTTGGGAACTACTCACAAAAATTCATGAAAAAGCGATCTAAATGAAATTTAACCGTTGAAATCATAATCGGATAATTGCAATGCAGAAGTAATGGAGTAATAAAGACAATACTAAAATTTTAGAAAGATCTGAAAACTTACAAAAGAGTAACAATTATAGCTGTCACAAGGGAATAAAACAGTAGAAAAAAACAACAGCTCCCGTTTCTGGAACCCTAGGGGTTCTATTTATAGACCTTCGCATCAACCGATCGGTTGACAAGTCAACCGATCGGTTGATCCGTTACAAATTAATAACAGAAAACGGCGAGCTTTCACCCGATCACATGAACCGGTCGGGTGAGTTCTTGAGTGACCGGTTGGATCTTGGAGCAGTCGGGTGAATCGATCGGTTCAACGTCCGTGTCTTCAGCTCTTCTTCTTCAGCTACAGATGAACCGATCGGGTGAGAGTCACCCGATCGGTTGGCGTTTTGCTTCGAGAAGACAGAGAACAGCCCCCGCTGAACTGGTCTGCGAACCGGTCGGGTGACTTCTTTGTGATCTGCGGCAGAGACCGGGTGGTGCACGCGTGCATCACCCGATCGGTTAGAGATGGCCAACCGACCGGGTGAGGGGCTGAAAGATGAATTCTTTGGCGTTTGACCCCCTGGATCACGCGTGACTTCTCCCGTTGCTCCGAGGACTTGGGATATCATCGTTAAACGTCTCCTACGTGGTCAATCCCCTGCAATCATGGATAAACAAAGAAAAGTGAAAGAAAACGGGAAAATACACGAAAACGAATAAGAGACGGCGGAAAAACACGGAGAAACACAAAAGAAAACGTGCGTGAATATATGAAATATAAACGCACGTCAACCACTTTTATATTTTTAACAAGTTTTAAAATATTTTTAATAATTAATTTTTAAATTATTTTCGGCCAAATAAAATTTATTTGAGTTTTAAACGTATTAAAGAATTTTTGAGCCAATTTCCAGCTTATTTGGACCAGGTCAAATCCTTGGGTGAGTTGGAGAAGTTGAATTTCAAATTTTAAATTATTTTAAACTTCTAATCCTATTAGATTTAGCCCTAGACCAAGTCAACCCATCTACACTATATAAACAACCCCTAGGAAGACCTATTTTCGCAAGAAATTAACCCTAGCCTCTTCCAAAACCCAAATTTGACGTTGCGACGATTCGTTGCAACGTTGCGACAAACTGCTGCCGCACCGACCGAGAAAACCAAGCCAAAACCCCCGCTCCGACCGCTAGCCGCCCCGCATCGCCCCGTCCGCATCGCAGCACAGCCGTCCCCGCTCCGTTCCCCGCTTCGACCGAGAAAAGCCCTCGGTCTGACCGAGAGCTTCCCCCGCTCACGCCCCGTTCCGCACCACAGCTGTCGCCCGCAGCTGTCGCCCCGCATCGCCCCGTGCCTGACCGTGGCGCCCGCTCGCATCGCCGCTCGCCGCTTCGTTGCAACGTTGCAAACGTTGCAACGACCCGCTCCAAGCGCCCGACCGGCCCGATCTCCCGCACCGACTGAAGGAAGCCCCCGCACCGCTGCTGCGACCGACCCCCGCTGCTGCACAGCCCCGTTCCCCCGCACCGACCGAGAGAATCCCCCGCATTGGCTGTGTACGACCGAGAGCCATTCGTCGCAACCCCGCACCCGTCGCACCACTTGCCTCCGTGGGCCCCCCAAGTTCTCCAGAGGTATTGTGGGTCCCCCAAAGGTCCCTAGGACTACTGTGGGCCCCATCTAGGTGCGTTCTCTTCGACGATTTGCCGTGTACGACGTTGCGACACGTCATAGCCCGTCGTCGCACGTGCTAGCTTTGGAATCTGGAATCGTCGCCCCGGTTGATTGCTCTGAAACTTCCAGCGAGGAATCTAAATTGAATCTGGACTTGGAGCGCGATCTTTTATTCCAACCCCCGGCGTCGCTACCCGACGCCGGTGTAGCTTTCGCGTCGTGTTAAGGTAACGCTTTGCACCCCTAGGACCCCCAACCCAATTGCATGCTAAACAAGACTAAAAATCAGATTTTAAAGTATTTTTAAATGTTTTAGAATTCACTAATCAAGATTAATAAAACGGATGTAGGCCGGTGGACTTGTGCACGTAGGAATTGTGACTTTGGACTCGTTGGACGGTGTTTCCTTGACGTGATAGTTGCAGGCAAGTGAAACTTGCCAACTCTTGTGTAAGGCCATGTTTTAGGCCACTTTCTTGTTCCTAGCATAAAAGAGACTAGTCAGTGAAATGATAGCTGGCTAGACGCCTATTTGATCTAGTTTGACAACGAAACTAGATCCGTCACCTAATAGATCTAGCTTGACAACGAAGCTAGATCCAACCCTTTAAACTTGTTGTTCATGCATACTAAACTGTCACGTTTACTTTTCTTACCTGTGCGCTTTACTACTTGCCATGTCATGTCATCCATGCATTGAATGTCGCATTCGTAGCACACGCTACACTACTTGTACTTCCTTGTCCGGCTAGGTGCACCCCTACGCCATACTGGTTTAAAACACTTCCTGGCTCGTGTTCCAGAAGCGGGCCTCATGTGTTGGCTGAAAACCAATGCCCGATACACGTGGAGGGGTAGGGATAAACGGTCACTTGAGCTTAGGAGTTGGCCCGCGCAGCCACTCTAGCCAAAAGACGGAATCTCTGTGCACGAGGTGCTTACTTTACTTGTCCTGTACTTGTCTTGTGAATGATTCATGACATGTCATGCTCGTACTTTACTTTAATTTACCTGTTGCACTCATTACTTTAACTGCCATGTCATCGCATCATGCTAAAACTGCTAGGTTGCTTTACTTGTACCTACTTTCAGTTTTCTTGCACAAGTCTTCCAGACTTGCTGACATGTACCCCTTGCTCTTTTGGGTGTCACATGTTAGACCCTAGCCAGGGACAGTTGTTGAGGACGAGGTGTTTGCTGACGCTGAGCCCGAGCCTACGTTCGTCGAGGAGTTCGAGGACACCGGAGACCAGTCTTAGAGACTGATTTTACTTGCTTTTGCTTTTGGTTGCTGTTAGTTGTCGGTGCTTGTACCATTTCTTTGTTTTCGTACTTTGTACTTTTGTTGGCCATGCTGGGCCTCTTTTAGACACTTTTATTTTAGCCTGGTGGCTTTTCTGCGATGTTGAGATTTATTATTATGGATATTCTGAGATGTTTCTTTTGTCTCTTTTCGTTATTATTATCTTTGTTTCATTTCGCGTTGCAAGGACCTGCAGTTTCAAGTGATTGACGCTTATCGGACTTGTGCCTTTGTAGCTTCAAGTCTGAGCGGACCTTCTCACGCTTCGCCTCCATGTTTTTGGGAAGCGGGGCGTGACACAATTTTAGGAACTAGCTTGACAACGAAGCTAGATCCGTCATTTATCATGTTGCATAACTCCCATGTCATGTTTAATTTTAATTAACGGTACGCGAATTAATTTTCATCCATGCTATCCATGTTGAATGTCGCATTCGTAGCACACGCTACAATACTTGTGTTTCCTGGCTCGTGTTCCAGAAGCGGGCTACGTGAGTTGGTTGATAGCCAATGCCCGACCTACTTGTTTCCGGCTAGGCACCTGCGTTACAGGCATAACCCTACGCCATACGTGTTAAATACACTTCCTGTCTCGTGATCCAGAAGCGAGCATTCCGTGTACGGGGTAATGCCCTGGCTCGATACACGTGGAGGGGTAGAGATAAACAGTCACTTGAGCTTTGGAGTTGGCTCGATCAGCCACTCTAGCTAACAGGCGGAATCTCTGTGCATAACTTGTTATTTGACGTGTTTACTTGACGTGTTCACTTGACGTGAACTACTTGACTTGTACTTGTCCGTGTTTTACTTGTAAAACTTGTTATCCATGCCTTACTTGCCACTTGCTACTTGTGCTTCCCATTACTTGTCACTTCCATACTATACTTGCCATGTCATGCATCATACTATAACTGTTAGGTTGTTAGTTTGCCTTACTTTCAGTTTCCTTGCCCAAGTCTTTTAGACTTGCTGACATGTGCCCCTTTACTCTTTTGGGTGACACATGTTAGATCCTGAGCCTAAGTTCATTGTTGAGGACGAGGTGTTTGCTGACGCCGAGCCCGAGCCTGTGTTTGACGAGGAGTACGTGGACACTGGGGACCAGTCCTAGTGTCTTCGTTGAGCTTTCCCCTTTTGTTTTAGACTGTTTTGTTGTCGGTGCATAGCACCTATACTTTATTACGTTGTCCCTTTTGTTGGCCTTGTTCTGGGCCTTTAGACTCTTTCTTTTAGCCTGGTGGCTTTTCTGGATGTTGAACTTAATTTTAATATTGGACAAATTCTGAGATTGGAGATTTTATTTCTGTCTCTCCTTGTGTTATTATTGTTGTTCCGTTTGTGGTTACAGGGACCTGCTTACGTTTTATTGACGCTTATCGGGTTTGGGGCTTCACAGCTCCACTCTCGTGCGGACCTTTTCACGTCTCGCCTCCATTTTAGGGAAGCGAGGCGTGACAGGTTTTGTTGGTGGCCCATGCAGGTCTCTTCTGTAACTGCGATTATCGGAACGACGATAATAATATTAGAATGTCCAATAAACTAAGTTCGACATCCGAGTCATAAGCTATGAGTCTAATCTGCTTCGTTTTCTGTGTCATTAGATGGCAGAAAGGCGATTCACCCGTGGTGGAGGTAGTGGTGCGACCCCTCATGACGAGGAGCCTGAGCGGGAACCCACCAATGGAGAGATGATGCGGATGATGCTTCAGATGATGCAGGTGCAGCAGGGCGTGCTCCTGCAAGCCCAGAATGCTCCACTTGCTCGAGCTGGTCGGGCAATCCAGGATGCCCCTCGCTCCGAGCCGGGAGCGAAGAAATTTCGGGAGCTGGGTCCCGCATATTTTGATGGGTCTGAGGGTCCTCTGGCTGCCGATGGGTGGATTCAGAACATTGAGGATAACTTGAAGATGGCCAAGATCACCCCGGCTGGATGGGTTGATTTGGCGAAGAGGCAACTCAAGGATAATGCTCGGAACTGGTGGGATGCGGAAGAGAAGATGCTGATGAAGCTGATATCTTGGGCTACCTTTAAGTCCAGGTTTGATGAGGAGTTCTTTCCGAAGGCTGCTAGGAAGGAGATGCTTCAGCGCTTTATTGATCTGAAGCAAGGGAGCTTGACGGTGGACCTGTACCACCAAGAGTTCACTAGGCTGAGTCGGTTCACACCGAAGATGGTGCAGGATGCTGATGAGAGGGCTCAGAGGTTCCTGCAGGGACTTGCTTTAGAGCTCCAGAGTTTTGTGTCTTCCTCTGATCTGGACTCTTATCAGAAGGTTCTGGTCGCTGCGAGGAGGCAGGAGCTGAACCTGAGTCAGAGGAGAGGACATGTTTCTGGTGCTGGGAAGAGGCCTATGGAGCAGGCCAGAGCGGTGGTTAGGCCTGGTTTTAAGCCTAATCAGCCAGCTCAGTTCAAGAGGCCAGGAGGGCCTGTTCAGAAGACTTGCCATTTCTGCGGCAAGATCGGACATGTCAAGGATCAGTGTAGGAGATTCCTGGGCCAGTGTGTTGTCTGTGGAGATCCTACCCATACCATGAAGGATTGTCCAAGGTCGAAGCAGCCTTAGAGGGCACCTGTTGCAGCACAGCCATTGCAGCAGTGAGCGTCTGTTCCTGCTGGACGTGGAGCAGCTCTTGTTTCACAGAGGCAGGCTTTTCAGCAGGCTTTTCCGCCGAGGAGACAGGCTTTTCTGATGACCGCTGTGGAGAGCGAGGCTGTGGATGAGGTTATCGCAGGTAATCCTCAATCTAGCTGTTACTTTCCTAGCTAGTTTTGATTGTTAGATTATGTTGTTTGCTTGAACATGATTGGTTGCTAGACTAGGGCTTGATTGTTAGACTGTTTGTAGGTGTGATTCTGGTTTGCACATTTCCTGCACGAGTTCTTTTTGACTCTGGTGCATCGATGTGTATTATTTCTCGGAGCTTCGTGGAGAAGCGTTCCTTGTCGACGTCCCCTCTTTCCAAGAGTTGGAATATCGTTACAGGAAATGGCGTGGTCTCGGTGCATCTTGGTTGCAATTCTTGCTCGTTGGTGGTTTGTGGACATGAGCTTTACGCTGATTTCATTGTCCACGACGTCATCAACTATGATGCGGTCTTTGGGATGGACTGGCTTGCGAGCTTCTATGCTACGATCGACTATCGGAGGAAGAAGGTGGTGTTCGAGATTCCCGGACATCCAGTATTCGAGTTCAGTCGTGGAAGCAGTTCGCTTGGTCCTGTCAGGTTTCGGGCCAGGCCGGTGGAGATTGTGGCTATGCAGATGGAGCTGGAGAGGCCAACGGTTGTGCGGGACTTTGATGACGTCTTCCCCGAGGAGATGTCTGGTTTGCCACCTGATCGAGCTTTAGAATTTTCTATTGATCTTATTCCAGGAGCGCAGCTGATTTCGAAGGCGCCTTATCGTATGGCACCCGCTGAGTTGGAGGAATTACGGAAGCAGCTGGATGAGCTTTTGCAGAAGGGTTATATCAACCCTAGTGTGTCTCCGTGGGGAGCACCGGTGCTGCTGGTTAAGAAGAAGGATGGTTCGTGTCGCATGTGCGTGGACTATCGGGAGTTGAATGCGGTAACCATTAAGAATAAATACCCGTTGCCTCGCATCGATGATATTTTTGATCAGCTTGGAGGTTCGAGGGTGTTTTCGAAGTTGGATTTGAGGAGTGGTTATCATCAGTTGAAGGTGAAGAAGGGAGATGTTCCGAAGACAGCGTTCAGGATGAAGTATGGACACTACGAGTTTGTGGTTATGCCTTTCGGTGTAACCAATGCACCCGTAGTTTTCATGAATCTGATGAACCTGATTTTCTACGACTTTTTAGATAAGTTTGTCGTTATCTTTATTGACGACATTCTGATTTATTCAAAGTCGGAGGAGGAGCATGCATCGCACCTGAGGACAGTATTGGAGATTTTGAGGAAGCATCGGTTGTATGCTAAGTTTTCGAAGTGCGATTTTTGGTTGGACAGAGTTTCTTTTCTCGGGCATGTGGTGACTGGAGATGGTATTTCAGTGGATCCCGAGAAGATCAGGGCCATCAGAGAGTGGCCTGTTCCGCAGTCAGCGTCTGAGATCCGGAGTTTCCTTGGGCTTGCTGGTTACTATCGGCGTTTCATTAAGGACTTTTCCCGTATTGCTGAGCCGATGACCAGATTGACGCGGAAGGATGTACCTTTTGTTTGGTCGAGTGATTGTGAGAATGCCTTTGGTGTTCTGAGGGAGAGATTGACGACTGCCCCTATTCTTGTTGTGCCTGATCGCAGCGGTGGATTCGAGATCTTTTGCGATGCTTCTGGCAAGGGTCTCGGTTGTGTGTTGCATCAGCACGGGCATGTTGTGGCGTATGCATCTCGTCAGCTCAAGGTTCATGAGAAGAATTACCCGACGCACGATTTGGAGTTGGCTGCCGTTGTGTTTGCTCTTAAGATTTGGAGGCTCATCTTGCTGAGTGAGAAAGTGAAGATCTTCACCGATCACAAAAGCTTGAAGTATATTTTTACTCAGAAGGAGCTCAACATGTGACAGCGTCGATGGTTGGAGCTCATGGCGGATTATGAGATTGATTTGGAGTATCACCCTGGCAAGGTGAATGTGGTTCCTGATGCGCTGAGTAGGCTTCCAGCGGTGATGATTTTGACCTCGCAGAGGAGATTGCAGCAGGATTTTTGCGAGTCTGGTGTGGAGATTGTTCTTCCTGGAGAGGCTTCTCCGTTGATGTGTATGCAGATACAGTCGACGATCGTGGATCGGATCAAGGCTGGCCAGGCCGGAGATCCGAGGCTAGCGAAGATTCGGGAGCAGGTGAAAGCCGGTCTGTGGACTGACTTTTTGATTCATGAGGATGGCTCGCTGAGGTTTGGAGCCAGGTTGTGTGTGTCAGCTGGGGATATCAGAGAGGAGTTGATGATGGAGGCACATAGTTCGCCGTATTCTGTGCATCTTGGTGGGACCAAGATGTACAAGGATCTTCGTCTGAACTATTGGTGGCATGGTATGAAGAGGAGTGTGGCTTGGAGTGTAGCCAAGTGCTTGGTTTGCCAGCAAGTGAAGGCGGAGCATCAACGTACGGCAGGGTTGTTGCAACCGCTTCCGATTTCGGAGTGGAAGTGGCAACACATCACTATGGATTTCGTGACTGGACTACCTTGGAGTCCGAAGCAGAATGACGCGATTTAGGTGATCATAGATCGATTGACCAAATCCGTGCACTTTATTCCATTCCGAGTGGGACAGTCCACTGAGGCGCTAGCGAGGAGATATATGGAGGTAAATTCTTATACTCTCCGTTTTTATTTCCTCTTCCTAGTTTAGATAGTGATGTAACGTGAATCGTGCAGGAGGTTGTACGACTTCACGGAGTCCCTGTGAGTATCGTGTCGGACAGAGACACGAGGTTCACATCTCAGTTCTGGCAGAGTTTGCAGAAGAGTTTGGGTACGCGTCTGAGTTTCAGCACGGTGTACCATCCGCAGACGGATGGCCAGTCCGAGAGGACGATTCAGATCTTGGAGGACATGCTGAGGGCGTGCATGTTGGATTTCAAGGGTTCGTGGGAGGACCATCTACATCTGGTAGAGTTTTCTTACAACAACAGCTTCCAGGCGAGTATTGGCATGGCGCCTTTCGCCGCTCTTTATGGGAGGAAATGTCGATCGCCATTGAGTTGGGATGACGTTGGTGATCGGGAGCTGTTGGGACCTGAGATGATTATGGAGGCCGTGGATGTTGTCAGGAACATTCGGGAGAGGTTGAGGATTGCTCAGGACCGTTTTAAGCATTGGGCAGATGCTAAACGTCGTCCTTTGGAGTTTCAGCCGGGCGACCATGTGTTTCTGAGGATTTGGCAAGGTAGCGAGGGAAGTTGAGCCCGCGATACATTGGACCGTTTGACGTTCTGGAGAGAGTTGGTGAGGTAGCCTACCGCTTAGCCTTACCGCCATCTTTGGAAGGAGTTCACAATGTTTTCCATGTGTCGCAGCTTCGTCGATACATTAGCGACCCATCTCACGCTGTGGATTTCTCGGAGATTACCGTTCGCCCTGATATGACGTATGACCAGCAGCAAGTGCAGATTCTGGACAGGCGTCAGAAGTCACTTCGGAACAAGGTTGTCAATCTTGTGAGGGTGATGTGGTGACACGGCTCGCCTGGAGAGTCTACTTGGGAGAATGAGGATGAGATGCGAGAGCGTTTCCCACTTTTGTTTCCGGACACGTGAGTGTTGGGAAATTCCGAGGACGGAATTTTTCTTAAGTTGGGGAGGATGTAACGACTGGTTTTCATGTATCTGGATTTATTATATTATATATATATATATGTTTTGGTGGATTTTCTCCTCATGTGTGGTTTTCGTCTCCGTAGCTTTCACTTTCGATCGTTTCGTCGTGTTTTCTTAGCTTCTTCCGTTGATCGTCGATTTCGGAGTAAGTCATTCGTGAGGGGCTTTGTATCGGTCATATCTTATTGTTAGATCAAGCCTAGGAGTCTTAGGAATCGATCCCGGAGCTTCGCGCTCCATTTCGGAACTTTCTGTGCACATTAGCCGGTACAAGAAGGGGAACCGATCGACTAGATGACGATTTAGTCGGTCGACAAACCTTCATGGACCGACTAGTGGGCTTTGTAAATTTCTCAGGAGTTACTGTTTATCGTTAGTCGGTCTAAGAACATTTGTCGACCGACTAGGTTGCAAACTAGTCGGTCAGCAATCGTTCTTCAACCGACTAACTCTATGATCATTTTTGATACCAAGTACTATTCATTCTTAGTCGGTCTAAGAACGTTCATCGACCGACTAGATTCGAAACTAGTCGGTCAGTAGTTGTTCTTTGACCGACTAAATCTAAATCCTATTTTTATACAGGAGTTACTGTTTGGACTTAGTCGGTCTGCGTTGGTCAACCGACCGACTAGTTCCCAAACTAGTCGGTCAGTGGTTGCTCTTTGACCGACTAATCAGTGTCGAAACCCTAATTTCTGGACAGCCGCCAGCACTTCCTATTTAAACCCCCCAAACGTTTTTCTTTTCTTCTTTCCTTTCTCCTGAGCCTCCTTCTTCCCCAAATCATCATCCATCTAACCCTAGCCTTCCTCCTTCATCTAGAGCCTCTCCCCCTCTCCATTTTGGCCAATCACCATGCCCTAGGCCATCTCCAACCCCCAAAAATCCCCAAAACCCCATTTCTCCAGATTTTCCCCATCCATTCCAGATCTGAACCCTAGGTTCCCCGGAGCGTTTCTTCCGTTGCCGTGCTTGCTCGGCATCATTCTTTCTCTCCTATACGGTAATAACTCGATCTCTTAATATCCTCATAACCCATTTGTGTTTTTGTGAAACCCTAATAAAACTAGGTTGGATATTGTTCTAATGTTGTTTTGCCATGGCAGCGATCTCATCGCCGTAGTTAACTTTTGTGTGACGGCCTCGTTGATCGTCATCCTCGGAGCTACACAAGTGAAATTTGCCACTTAGGGTTTTCGGCCATGTCTTAGGCCATTTGCTTGTTGTAGGCGTAAAAGAGACTAGGCGACGAAATGATACTCGCCTAGGCGCAATTTTAGGAACTAGCTTGACAACGAAGCTAGATCCGTCATTTATCATGTTGCATAACTCCCATGTCATGTTTAATTTTAATTAACGGTACGCGAATTAATTGTCATCCATGCTATCCATGTTGAATGTCGCATTCGTAGCACACGCTACAATACTTGTGTTTCCTGGCTCGTGTTCCAGAAGCGGGCTACGTGAGTTGGTTGATAGCCAATGCCCGACCTACTTGTTTCCGGCTAGGCACCTGCGTTACAGGCATAACCCTACGCCATACGTGTTAAATACACTTCCTGGCTCGTGATCCAGAAGCGAGCATTCCGTGTGCGGGGTAATGCCCTGGCTCGATACACGTGGATGGGTAGAGATAAACGGTCACTTGAGCTTAGGAGTTGGCCCGATCAGCCACTCTAGCCAACATGCGGAATCTCTGTGCACAACTTGTTATTTGACGTGTTTACTTGACGTGTTCACTTGACGTGAACTACTTGACTTGTACTTGTCCGTGTTTTACTTGTAAAACTTGTTATCCATGCCTTACTTGCCACTTGCTACTTGTGCTTCCCATTACTTGTCACTTCCATACTATACTTGCCATGTCATGCATCATACTATAACTGTTAGGTTGTTAGTTTGCCTTACTTTCAGTTTCCTTGCCCAAGTCTTTTAGACTTGCTGACATGTGCCCCTTTACTCTTTTGGGTGACACATGTTAGATCCTGAGCCTGAGTTCATTGTTGAGGACGAGGTGTTTGCTGACGCCGAGCCCGAGCCTGTGTTTGGCGAGGAGTACGTGGACACTGTGGACCAGTCCTAGTGTCTTCGTTGAGCTTTCCCCTTTTGTTTTAGACTGTTTTGTTGTCGGTGCGTAGCACCTATACTTTATTACGTTGTCCCTTTTGTTGGCCTTGTTCTGGGCCTTTAGACTCTTTCTTTTAGCCTGGTGGCTTTTCTGGATGTTGAACTTAATTTTAATGTTGGACAAATTCTGAGATTGGAGATTTTATTTCTGTCTCTCCTTGTGTTATTATTGTTGTTCCGTTTGTGGTTACAGGGACCTGCTTACGTTTTATTGACGCTTATCGGGTTTGGGGCTTCACAGCTCCACTCTCGTGCGGACCTTTTCACGTCTCGCCTCTATTTTAGGGAAGCGGGGCGTGACAACGTTTTCAACCTTTTTTCTTAGGCCTGCGCTACTCGACCGAGCAGATCATTGCTCGGTCGAGCGGGTGACCGCTCAGACTGTGCAAAGGCCGCTCGATCCATGTAGACAGAATGATGTTTCTTCATTATTTTGGCGACCCTGCGCTGCTCGATCGAGCAGAGTGGCTGCTCAGTCGAGCAACCTGTATCACCTTTTAGCTTTTCTCTTTTGATTTGCTCTTCAAATTTGCTACTCTCCTCCAGCTTTCTTCCATTTAAAATGTCGATTTGCGTGCCCCTTCATGTTCAACCTGTAAAGAGGAAGAACCCATCAATTTTTTATGGTTTTGTAGTTTTACGGGAATAAACAACGTTTTTATTTGGTTTTCTTAAATAGGTACAGTAAAAAATAAGAAATTGAAAAGGAAAATCCAAGATCTAAGAGATTGGGTTGCCTCCCAATAAGCGCTCGTTTTGAGTCATGAGCTCGACTCCCTTTGGTTCATCAATAGTCGTTTGGTGCGCGTGGAATTTGCGCGTCGTTCCTGCCAATGATGCTGTCTGGCGGTATCTGGCATCCTTCCACCCCAAGCTTTTAATTGGTGTAGCCGATGGCCTCTGGCTTTTCGTAATGTGGAGAATGATCCAAGAGCTCCTCATCCAACACTCGGATATAGGCGGCGACCGCTTTGTGGTAGGTTGGGTCACCGTCATCGTCAACACATGTTCTCATTGGGTCCTTCATAACCCCCTCAGAAGTGAAATCTCCTACAGCTTCATCTTCCAGGAGCTCCAAATAGCTAGCTCCTTCTTCATGAATGTGCTCCCTCATTGGTTTCTGCAGCCTGAATTGGGCTTTAATGTTGCCCACGTTCAACGAGAGAGTTTCTTCACGGACATCAATCAAGACGCCCGCCGTCGCCATGAAGGGGCGTCCAAGTATAAGCTGGGAGCTCCCTCTCTCAGGCATATTCATAATCATGAAATCCACCGGAACACATAACCCAGGAGGTATATGCAAAATAATATCCCTGGCAATTCCCACCGGATATGTGATCGAATGATCTGCAAGCTATATGGACATATTCGTGGGCTCCAGCTCGCTTCTAGTTTGCAGTCTCTCAAATATAAAGTGGCATCAAGCTGATGCTCGCTCCCAGATTGATTAGAACACGATTAACGGGTGTACCTCCTATTGAGCATGGAACAGTGAAGCTTCCTGGATCCGGTAGCTTCCGGGGGAGATGATTCTTTATAATGGAGGCAGAATCCTCCATGAGCTTTATCTCTTCGTGCTTCCTCTTCCCCGTGATAAGGTCCTTTAAAAACTTCGCGTATATGGGGATCTCCATGATGGCATCCATGAATGGAATGTTCAGCTGTATGCCCCTCAGAAGCTCTGTGAACTTGGAGTACTTCTTCTCCATTTTGGCCAAAGCCAACCTCTGTGGATATGGCGGAGGAGGTCGACTTACTTTGTTCCTTGCAACATCATCAGGAGATGGCGTTGTTGTAGGTGTGATGGATGGTGGATCTACCTTATCCTCATTCTTTGTAGGCTCCTCCGTAGCATCTTCTCTATCATCGCCAATAATGGCCTCTTCAGTTATGACTTTCTCCTTATTCACAACCGGAATCATAACGGGGACAGTTGCCCGTCCTCCACGTGTTATGACAGAAACCACGGCGTTTGATTGGGCCCTCGGATTTGGCTCTGGTTGCGAAGGCAACCTCCCTTGGTTCTTTAGAAGCTGGGACATCTGGCCCCTCAGTTCATCTAGCGATGTATTTATATTCTTGAACTGGGCGGATGTGTCCTGGTTGAACCAGGCTTGACCACTCATAAATGTTTCCAATGTGGCCTCCAGATTGGATCGATGCGGATTTGGTGCATAGCCCTGCTGAGGTGGGCGATTGAACTGATAACCTGGCGGTCGGTATGGCCCAGCTGGCCTTAACCCGCTCTGCTGCTGATTCTGTGGTTGCCCTTATTGTTGCTGAGAAGGGGGTGGCGGTCTCTGAAATTGTAGAGGTTGCAGCCCTCCGCTTGGGTTCCCATAAGAAAATCCCGGATGATTCCGAGCAGCTGAGTGTTGCCATTGATTTCGTCCCTCTCCTTGGACGTACTGCACAGACTCAGATAATTCAGCACCATCATAATGTGCCGCACTAGGAATGTAACCTTGCTCTACATAATCCTCTACAGGATGATAAGCAGAGGTGCTGTCGGTTGTAGGGATGGAATCCAAGCGCTGTTCAATTCTGGCCACCTGTTTGCACAAGGTCTCGATGTGAGAATCAAGGTGGCTGGCAGCTTTGACCTCGGGAGTCCGGGTCACAATGGTTCGCTCTTCACTCCATTGCTGATTACTAGCTGCCATATGCTCTAGCAGGTCTATGGCTTCTTCAGGAGATTTGTCAAGCAAGGCGCCTTACGCAACAACATCAATTATCATTTTGGTGCTGGGCTGCAGCCTATTATAGAAGCTTTGCACCAAGTTCCAGGGCTGGATCCCATGTTGAGGGCATTGATGTTGGAGGTCCTTGAATCTCTCCCAGGCCTCATAAAGAGTTTTTTGCGGGAGATGCTTAAAATTTGAGATTGCCCCCCGGATCCGCACCGTCTTCGAGGGTGTATAGAATTTATCCACAAAGGCGAGTGCCAGCTTATCCCATGTGGTAAAATGGTTGTACAGATGGGCCCGCAGCCAACATGAGGCTTTATCCCTTAAGGTGAAGGGAAAAAGTCGTAGCTTGATGGCGTCATCACTCACATCCTTCGCCTTGAAAGTGTCACACTTTGCCAGGAAAGTATCGATGTGGTGATTGGGGTTCTCGTGAGGATGCCCATGGAAGGGATCCTGCTGCATTAAATTTATAAGCCCCATCTTCAGCTCGAAGCTCACCGCCGTCAGTTGCGGTCTAAGGAAATAAGAGTTATTTCCAAATGTAGGCTTCATGTGGTCCCTGATGAACCTGGTGCGAGGAGGAGTGGTATTGTCTGCCACCTGACCAGAGGGACATTGATTTCTACTTGATGCCCTCAGAGCCCTTGCCGTTTTCTCGATCTCAGGGTTGAACAATAATTCTTGACTTAATGCCCCGAAGCTAGTGTTCATGCACCAAAACAACTCAGACAAATACCATTAGTAGCAAGGTAATAATTAAAAGAATAAAAAGGGTGGAAAGGTGAGAAATGGAAAGATTTGCTAGCAAACTTTTCAAAATAAAAATAAACTGAGATAACACTATTGCCTTCCCCGGCAACGGCGCCAAAAACTTGACGCACCCGAAACTTACACTTAGATTCTACCCGGTGGTGTCACGGTTGCCAGGCGTAGTATGGCCCCTAAGGGTCAATTCTGGGCTATATCCGCAAGCAGACGGTGTCAAATTATAGTATAAAGGATGTCGGATCCCACAGGGACGGTGACAGTGTATTTAGGTTCTCAGCTTACTGTTATATCTCGAAGTGAGATAGCTGTCGGGTTGAAAGGATTGGTCGTGGTATTGTTGTTGATTCAATAATAAAATGAACTAGGGTAATAGGGATCTCCACTAAGATCGTCGTGAATCGATGTTGGAATAGGATCCATACGTTGCATTACGGTTAGGGGATTAATCTCTCAATTCGTACCACTCTCGTGGGTTAGAATTTCGTGGTATTTCGGTGGCTCTCGTTGATGCAATGGCGGTAGCCGTCAACGTAGCGATATAGTTCGTCGGTGGATCCCCTCATGGCACGAGCCGGGCATGGTCATGAGCCTTGGTTGGATCCATCGATTTTCCTATTCGAATCCTAAGGATACCCCTTAAGCACATCAATTCCACAGACCATGGGCATGATCTCAGTACGGGTTATCCTAGGGATTCGGTAAGATCGACCGAAATACTCCCTGTTATTTCCAATTCAACCTAGAGATCCAGATCTACATCTCTCCCCTAAAGCCTTAGGGCTAACCCATCAACCCTAGAGGAGACTACTCACACATAGGATTTTAACGACTGAAAATATGATTTTTATGGGAGAAAACATCATAGCAAATTAATAGAATAAATATTGAGAAGCTTATGTACCAAAGACGAAGAAAAGCAATAACTAAGAACAATCCAAAGAAAGCTCAAAAATTCCAGAACGCAAATTGCAATAGAACTCCAAAGATAATCCGATAATCTCCAAGTAATTAGGTTTAGATCTAACAAGTTTTTCTAATCTCCTCTCTCTCCAAAAATTAATTCAAAAACTACAATAGAATGAACTCCTCAAACACAGCAGCCCAAATCCACTCTTCACTCCCCAAGCGCGCAACAGACGGCCACACAAAATTTCCAAAATTAGCCTTCAGCGTCGTCGACCGAGTCAGTGACTCGGTCGATCAGGAGATTGCTCGGTCGACTGCTCGGTCGAGCAGCCCTTCTACTCAGTTGAGCACGTCAGTAAGTTGCGCTTCTCCAAAATATGCCGCTCTGTCTGCTCGGCCCGAGTCAGCCTTGCTCGGTCGAGCAGACAGCTGACTCGGTCGCCAAAAGCTCTGCTCGGGCCATGTAGGAGGTTGATCGTGCTTCGAAGATAGAGGCTGCTCGACCGATCACCTTGGGTGCTCGGTCAGAGTAATCCGTGTATCTGCACTCCTCCTTCATCTTTCATCTGCTCGACCGAGCAGCTGGTCTGCTCGGTCGAGTCGCGTGGGAAAATTTCTGTTGTAGCTCCTGCAGCTTCTCCTCTCTCCTTGGTCCCTCCTCCACTCCTCCCATGGCCCCCAAAACTTGGCGAACTCTTGTAGAGCGTCGCCAATGGGCTCACTAGCATATCAGATGTGTCCATATCCAAAATGGGTCTCGAATCGCTCCAAAATCCCTGAAAATCCATAAAACACTACGAAACTCGAATATGACGTTAGAATTGCAATATCGTAGGAAAATACGGGATTTGGGTGCGAAAATGGCTTGAAATACAATGGCATGATGCTATGAAAAGATGTAAAATATGGACACATCAGTGATTCTAGGCACCTAGCCAGCCTTCTATGTCACGCCCCGCTTCCCAAAAATGTGGAGGCGAGACGTGAGAAGGTCCGCTCAGACTTGAAGCTGCAAAGCTCCAAGCCCGATAAGCGTCAATCAACAATAAATTGGCAGGTCCTTGCAACGCAATACGAAACAACAATAATAATAATGAAGTGAGACAATAAGCAATTTATTAAATCTCAGAATATCCATAAAATAAATTACAATATCACAGAAAAGCCACCAGGCTCAAAAGGAAAAGCTAAGGCCCAAACATGGCCAACAAAGTACAACATACAAGCAAAGGTGCCACGCACCAACAACTAACAGCAAACCTAAACAAGGAAGGGAACACAGGCGACCTCTAAGACTGGTCACCAATGACCACAAACTCCTCCTCGGTAACCATTGGCTCAGCGCCAGCAAACACTACGTCCTCTCCAACTAGCACTGGCTCAGGATCTAACATGTGTCACCCAAAAGAGCAAGGGGCACATGTCAGCAAGTCTAAAAAGACTTGGGCAAGGAAACTGAAAGGAAAGTAAACTAACAACCTAGCAGTTAAAGTATGGTGCATGGCATGGCAAGCATCGTATGGAAGTAACAAGTGAAGTACAAGTAGCAAGTAACAAGTGGTAGGTGTGACATGTATTGTCAAGTAACAAGTACCAGGGATCACCCACACACGTGTGAGTGCCCTATTGCCCGCAGGCTGTGTATCCGTACAAGGGATCACTCGGAGAATGCCCTATTGCCCGCAGGCTGTATTCAAGTACAAGGGATCACTCTCACACAGGCGAGTGCCCTATTGCCCGCAGGCTGTATTGAGCTCAATTTCTGGACCACGAGCCAGATTTGTAATTGGCCTAGGGTTGTGCCCGCAAAACGGGTGCCTAGCCGGAACAAGTAGCACTAGTATGTAGCGATGCTACGCAATCACGATGAGTGCTCAAGCATGCAATAACATGAGCAGTTATTCACGTACCGTTAATTAAATTAAACATGACAGGCAAAATGCAATGACATGAACAGATATTCGCGTACCGTTAATTTAAATTAAACATGGCAGTTAAAAGATGCATGGATGACATGAACAGTTGATCCGCGTACCGTTAATTGAAATTAAACATGACATACAAGCATGATGAGGGTGACGGACCAAGCTTCGTTGTCAAGCTAGGTCAATGGCATCCAGACGGCTATCCTTTCACCGTCTAGTCTCTTTTACGCTAAAGCAAGGCAATGGCCTAAGACATGGCCCAAATCAAGAGATGCAAGTTTCACTTGCCTAGCACCAAGGATGACGATCAACGAGGCACGTCGCACAAAAGCTAATCTACGGGAATGGAATCGCGTATAGAAGTAGAAGATCGATGGCGAGCAAGCACGGCGACGGAAGAACGATCCGGAGAACCTACGGTTAGATCTGGAATGGATGGAGAAATCTGGAGAAAAGGAGGTTTTGTGGGTTTTGGGGGTTGGAGATGGCCTAGGGCATGGTGGCCGGCCTAAATGAAGAGGGGGAGAGGCTCTTGATGAAGGAGGAAGGCTAGAGGAAGGTTGGGGAAGATCAGAGGTCAAGGGGGAAGGAAAGAGGCCAGGAGAAGAGAAAGAAGGAAAAGAAACGAAGTGGGGTTTAAATAGAAAACGACCTGGCGGCTGCCCAGAAATTAGGGTTTCGACACTGATTAGTCGGTCAAAGAAGGGTGGCTGACCGACTAGTTTAGAAACTAGTCGGTCGTTCAACTGTGACCGACTAAAATCAAACATCGAAAAAGGAATAAATCTGGGAAGTGAATTAGTCGGTCTGTGAAGGCCCGTCGACCGACTAGTTTGTAATCTAGTCGGTCGGTGAGTGTTCATGGACCGACTAACGATAAACAGTAACTCAGGTAAAATTGATTGAAGGAACTAGTCGGTTAAAGAACAAGTTCTGACTGACTAGTTTCACATTTAGTCGGTCGGTGGTTGTTCTTAGACCGACTAAGAGTAAACAGTAACTCCTGAATAATTGATTCAATGAACTAGTCGGTTTGAGAAGAGTTCCTGACCGACTACATCTCAATCTAGTCGGTTGGTCCCCCTTCTTGAACCAACTAACGTGCACGAAAAGTGCCGAATTGAAGCGCGAAGCTTCGGGAAGATTCCTACGGCTTCTAGGATCAACCTATCTCTAAGATATGAGCGATTTGAAGTTCGTCATGAGTGACTTACTCCAAGATCAACGATTCTAAGGAAGAAGCTAGAACATCACAACGAAACGAACGAAAGCTACGGAGACGGAAATCACACGCAAGGAGAAAATCCACCAAGACATATACATATATATCGATAACACTAATATAGAAAAACCAGTCGTTACATCCAACCCACCTTAGAATAAAGTCCGTCCTCGGACTTTCTAACATATCTAGTCGCTCTAGTTACTATCCCAATCATATCTAGTCGCTCTAGTAACTACCCCAATCATATCTAGTCGCTCTAGTAACTAGTCGCTCTAGTGCGAATATAAGCACTTGTAATCAACATTAACACTACCAACATGCATCATCCACGCACATCATACTCTTATACCTATCATAGCCATTCATACTCATACATGTATCTCAATCATATATATACATACATCCCTTATGTAGTTATTACTTACCTAGCACAAAACAATAGTCCATATACTCACAACCAATTAAATAGTTCACACCAGTAAATACCATCGTAACACTCTACGTTAGGTAGCTACTTATGAACAAGGCAATAAGAATACACTACTCCCTATATCTCCTAGTATACATCCAATACCAAACACGTCAACACACGTAATCACTCCACACCATCTAAACTCAAGTTATTATATTTAATATACTTCCACCATCATTATAATTTCACAATTTATAGCCATTCCAATACATGCAAATATTTCACTATAACTTCACATCACATACGGCCCTATAATTATACCCACGACACGCCACACATATTATAGTCACCAAAACTTATAACTAAGCACATACTTACCCGTGCATGGTGCACACCCACACACGCTAGCATTTCATTCACATTTACCAATCATACAATTATAAACGCAGTACATCGACACGCTTAGTTTTAGCTAGTACATATATATATTCACGCAGGCAAGCCCCCTAATAAATAACTATACCACAAGACCAACACCTATAACTATATACTGGTTTAGTGACCCACAATCATGTGCGTAACACCACCGGACACAAACAATCCAAACATTATACATACATCATCCATCACTATACACCAACCACATACAAATACACCAATGTACATAGAGTATACTCACTCAAGCTTGAGTTAGACTCAAAATCATAGCAGAATAATTCCATATACATAACACATCATCCATACATATACCAATACTATCTAATGCATACACGTCTACCAACATAACCATATACATATCAAAATGTCAAACACCCTTAATATCTAATCAGGTAATATCACATATTTCAATCACTTCATATACCATGATATTATTACAAACATCAGCACACCTATAATTACAATACTCTCCCTAATAAATGTTGTCATCGTATGGTCACATACACGTATCATATATTCATACCATATCCATCCATCTATAATTGGCACATCAACACGCTTACTTCATCCATTAGTTAAGATATGATGTAGTCGGGTATACCTCATGGTATACACGCATACGACATCTCATAAAAACAAGTAACACCAATCAAACAATCATAATCCTACTATCATATATTTATCACACTTACACTCATGCAGCTAGTACATAACTACCTACACATAATATACCAATACCAACACACATACAACTTCATATGCACCATGAAATTTAGTACACTACGACGACACATCAAATTACACTAATGGGGCCCACCAAACTATATTAAGGTTGACACGGCGACGACAAGCTCTATTGGCTAGACAAAAGGAAAGAAATTGAAATCAAAAGCGTAACGAATAGAAGGATCGAAAAGCATGAAAACGGTCGTGTAATGATGTAATGATGCTCCATTAGGATACATGGAAAATAGTGTAAATAACATATTCTAAAATACGAAAAGTTTGAAAACCGTTATACTTCAAAAGTTGGAGTCCCTTTTCGTATAAAAATATTTAGAGGTCGATAAAACAAATTGTTTGAAATAAATTTGAGTCGAATATACATAAGAGGAGAAAACGGTTTATTGGCTTACATAAAGTCATTAAAAAGGAAGTAAATCATTTACACGAATTTTGAGGTCGTAGTTTAGAAAATATTACACGGTAGTAACTTAATAACGTTTGCAAAGTTTGAAATGAAATTAAATTAATTGAAAATTTTAAACTCAGGTTGAATTCTTTCAAAATCCTTAAGCCAGGGAAAATTTAAAGTAATCAATATTGAAATTACTTTTAGAGGAATCAGGATTTGCCAAAAAGAGACTGTTTTACACAAAGCTCTTAACATACGAGCACCACGAGCCTGGTGCTGATATATAAAAATAATTGAAATTCTATTTAGGTTAAAAATTATTCTAAAAGCATGTATGGTGGACGGAAAGATAACAATAGCTTATTAGTAGTATTATCAAAATTTGTAGTGAAACTTTAAAATCAAATTTATGGAGGGTCTAGATCAGAAAATGTTATGAAATAACGATTTTTACAAAAATCTGAAATAGGGGAAACGAGGAGCATAACGAACGTAGTACTGATATATAAAAATTAATTGAAGTTCCACTTTAGAAACCATTTTTAGAAATATGTATGACGAATGGAAAGATAATAACATCTTAGTAGCATGGAAGTAAGTGGGAGGATATACATTTAATTATTAAATTGGTAATAAAGCTTTAAAACCGAATTATGGAGGTCTAAATCGGGAAATGGTCTCGAAAAATAATTTTATGAAAATCTGAACTAGGGAAACGTTGAGCATAAAATCGACTTACTGAAAGCTGAAGTCCCATGTAACTTGAAAGGTATATAAGAAGTAAGCACGATACGGTATTCGAATAAGTTTTAATGGCATAAGTAAGAAAAGAAAATTATAATTCAGGTTAGGAAAAACAGAAGTACGGTTCGGAATAAAATTGGTATATGAAAAGGGGCAAGACATTTATATCGATATGAAAATATAGGCTGAAGAATATTATAAACTAATAATCAAAAATCTCGACAAAAGTTTCAATGTTTAGAAAAGAACAAATAGATTTAAGTCGCGAAAGAGTATGAAATCTAATATATATATTAAAAGTTTACGAACAAATTTAAACTTAGCGAAAGAGGAACATCGAAAATACTTTTAGGGGAAACAAGAATTTGCCACAAGAACGGGTTGGTATAAAGACTTGAAGTACGGGTACGACAAACTTATAATTAGTATATATTCATAAATTAATTGGAGTTCTATTTATCTTGAGGGAAGTATTTTAAAGTACGTATGGTAAATAGCTAAAATGAATTTCGTAATTTAGAAAAGGTGGTATATCGAATTATCGAAATAGTACCAAAGTTTAAAATCAAGTGCGGACGATATATGTTAGAAAAATAGTTACAAGATAGTAATTTAAAATTACGACCAAATAGTCTTCAAAATCTAAGAATGACTTTTAGCTCAAATGGAAGTAATGGAAATATATTGAAAGAAGGTTTAAAATAAAATTTAAATCGAGTGGAAACTTTTAATAAGGAAAATTTGAAAATGACTTTGGAAGAATCAAGATTTGCAACGGAAAAGATTTGAAAGGTCAACGATAATAGTAAGGAGGGGATCATGTGAATCGAGGGCAATGAATGTGGTTGTGTGAGGCATGCACCTAAATTACGATTCAAGAAAACTACGACGAAAACCTACGGTCAGTAACACCGAAGTGTAGTGACCAAGAAAAGATTGAATCAGAGGGTCCTAATCATCGGTTGACTAAAGGCCAAGAAAAACTTAACACTAAGGCTTCCTAATGGCTAGAGTATATTAGAGACCTCGGGGAAGGTTCTAAGAGAATCGAGATCATGTTCTGTTGGGCCCGAAATCGATGAACCCAAGCGAACGGCTAAAGAAATCCTAGGAATCTATCAAGGTCAGAGCTAGACAGGAACCACTAAATTAACTCTTAAGACTATCATATCAATCACTAGCATGGAGTCTAACAAACAATCAGGGGCCTCTAACTAGCAAGCACAAACTTCTAACTAAGTCTCACTATAGTCCCGACCTAATGGATTTCCTACCAAGCTGGGACAGGTGATCTAACACGTCTACTAGCCACCTAAGACATAGGAACGCTAAGAACCTAGACTTCGGGCTTATAATTTGGATGTTCTAATTTATTTAATGGACATTCTATAATTATTATCGTTGTTCCGATAGCTCGCATTTGCAAATGGACCTGCATGTGCCACCAATAAAACCTGTCACGCCCCGCTTCCCAAAAATGTGGAGGCGAGACGTGAGAAGGTCCGCTCAGACTTGAAGCTGCAAAGCTCCAAGCCCGATAAGCGTCAATCAACAATAAATTGGCAGGTCCTTGTAACGCAATACGAAACAACAATAATAATAATGAAGTGAGACAATAAGCAATTTATTAAATATCAGAATATCCATAAAATAAATTACAATATCACAGAAAAGCCACCAGGCTCAAAAGGAAAAGCTAAGGCCCAAACATGGCCAACAAAGTACAACATACAAGCAAAGGTGCCACGCACCAACAACTAATAGCAAACCTAAACAAGGAAGGGAACACAGGCGACCTCTAAGACTGGTCACCAATGACCACAAACTCCTCCTCGGCAACCATTGGCTCAGCGCCAGCAAACACTACGTCCTCTCCAACTAGCACTGGCTCAGGATCTAACATGTGTCACCCAAAAGAGCAAGGGGCACATGTCAGCAAGTCTAAAAAGACTTGGGCAAGGAAACTGAAAGGAAAGTAAACTAACAACCTAGCAGTTAAAGTATGGTGCATGGCATGGCAAGCATCGTATGGAAGTAACAAGTGAAGTATAAGTAGCAAGTAACAAGTGGTAGGTGTGACATGTATTGTCAAGTAACAAGTACCAGGGATCACCCACACACGTGTGAGTGCCCTATTGCCCGCAGGCTGTGTATCCGTACAAGGGATCACTCGGAGAATGCCCTATTGCCCGCAGGCTGTATTCAAGTACAAAGGATCACTCTCACACAGGCGAGTGCCCTATTGCCCGCAGGCTGTATTGAGCTCAATTTCTGGACCACGAGCCAGATTTGTAATTGGCCTAGGGTTGTGCCCGCAAAACGGGTGCCTAGCCGGAACAAGTAGCACTAGTATGTAGCGATGCTACGCAATCACGATGAGTGCTCAAACATGTAATGACATGAGCAGTTATTCGCGTACCGTTAATTAAATTAAACATGACAGGCAAAATGCAATGACATGAACAGATATTCGCGTACCGTTAATTTAAATTAAACATGGCAGTTAAAAGATGCATGGATGACATGAACAGTTGATCCGCGTACCGTTAATTGAAATTAAACATGACATACAAGCATGATGAGGGTGACGGACCAAGCTTCGTTGTCAAGCTAGGTCAATGGCATCCAGACGGCTATCCTTTCACCGTCTAGTCTCTTTTACGCTAAAGCAAGGCAATGACCTAAGACATGGCCCAAATCAAGAGATGCAAGTTTCACTTGCCTAGCACCAAGGATGACGATCAACGAGGCACGTCGCACAAAAGCTAATCTACAGGAATGGAATCGCGTATAGAAGTAGAAGATCGATGGCGAGCAAGCACGGCGACGGAAGAACGATCCGGAGAACCTACGGTTCAGATCTGGAATGGATGGAGAAATCTGGAGAAAAGGAGGTTTTGTGGGTTTTGGGGGTTGGAGATGGCCTAGGGCATGGTGGCCGGCCTAAATGAAGAGGGGGAGAGGCTCTTGATGAAGGAGGAAGGCTAGAGGAAGGTTAGGGAAGATCAGAGGTCAAGGGGGAAGGAAAGAGGCCAGGAGAAGAGAAAGAAGGAAAAGAAACGAAGTGGGGTTTAAATAGAAAACGACCTGGCGGCTGCCCAGAAATTAGGGTTTCGACACTGATTAGTCGGTCAAAGAAGGGTGGCTGACCGACTAGTTTAGAAACTAGTCGGTCGTTCAACTGTGACCGACTAAAATCAAATAGCGAAGAAGGAATAAATCTGGGAAGTGAATTAGTCGGTCTGTGAAGGCCCGTCGACCGACTAGTTTGTAATCTAGTCGGTCGGTGAGTGTTCATGGACCGACTAACGATAAACAGTAACTCATGTAAAATTGATTGAAGGAACTAGTCGGTTAAAGAACAAGTTCTGACCGACTAGTTACACATCTAGTCGGTCGGTGGTTGTTCTTAGACCGACTAAGAGTAAACAGTAACTCCTGAATAATTGATTCAATGAACTAGTCGGTTTGAGAAGAGTTCCTGACCGACTACATCTCAATCTAGTCGGTTGGTCCCCCTTCTTGAACCAACTAACGTGCACGAAAAGTGCCGAATTGAAGCGCGAAGCTTCGGGAAGATTCCTACGGCTTCTAGGATCAACCTATCTCTAAGATATGAGCGATTTGAAGTTCGTCATGAGTGACTTACTCCAAGATCAACGATTCTAAGGAAGAAGCTAGAACATCACAACGAAACGAACGAAAGCTACGGAGACGGAAATCACACGCAAGGAGAAAATCCACCAAGACATATACATATATATCGATAACACTAATATAGAAAAACCAGTCGTTACATTCTAGAGCCGACTGTTGTGTACAGCTCAAGTCAACTTTTTGTTGACTCATTCTTGAGCTTTTGGACTAGACATCTGACATTCATTATTCAGGCACCTGTATTCCATCAGGTGCCTGAGAATTGTCATACAGCCGTTTGTGTGCCAAAGTACGTAACTTGCACTTTCTGGGCTTCAACGCACCTTGTGTGTCAGTTGATTGATGTAAAGTTTACAGTTTCCTGTCATTTTTCAGGCACCTGCACTTTGCTCGTCAGTCGTCTGAATGCACAAGTGCGTAAGGTGCATTTTCTCAGCTCATGTCCATCCCATGTGACAGTCGCCTGAAGAAGTATTTACAGGCACCTGCATATAGTACATGCACCTGTGTAGTCTTCTACAGTCGCCTGTCCTGGATCAAATTATTGCTATTGGGAATAATATAGCCGTTGATCAGTCAACTGTCGATCCTTATACAGTCGCCTGTCGTTGCCGTAAAATTCCAGATTTTAGCCATTGCAGAATTCTGTCCTCGGCCTCTAGCTTGGGTTTTATGGGGGTTTAGTGGCTTCTTATTAATAGGAATGGGCTTAGTTCATTTAGAACTCTTGGAACTTTGAATATCATAGAGATTCATAAGCCACTCCCAATCTCTCTCATTAACCTCATATGAGCTCATTCCTCTTCATGCTTTGAAGTTAGATCAAAGAAAATCCTCCAAGTGCAATCAAGTTCATCTCATCACTTCGAGATCCTCATCCATGCCTTTATCTTCATATTGAGTAAGTTCATCTCAAGGCATAGGTAAGAGTAATTTGTTTCATTTTCTGTATTGAAACCCTAGCTCTCTTTTAAGAGCTAGTTACTCTCTTTGTGAGAGTTTAACCCTTGTGAGGGTTGATGGTCTGCTCTCTTTGTGAGAGTTAGATTCTCTCTTTGTGAGAGAACAAATTCTCCGTGTGAGGTATCTCTTTGTGAGATTATATTCACTCTTTTTGTGAGGTTCATAGTGGATATTTGGTGTGGTTGGATGTACCCAAGTTGGGGAACCAAGGTAAAATCTGTGTGTTAACGTTTGCTTGATTTTGTTGTTTAACTTCCTCTTGCATTTATAATTCCGTATTTACAATTTTAATTTTTAATTACATGATTTGTGCCATTACTCTATTCACACCCTCTAGAGTGTTTGCTGTTAGTATTGCAAGGCATAGACTGTCCTTACAACCCAGAAGCTGCAGATCTTAGAGTTCAAGTTGTGACGAATTTCAATATGTACTTCTTTTCTTTCATGTATCTATGTTGGGCTATGTTGTACTGTATGGATTGTAATAAATGGACGCTACTTGAGAATTTTTGTACATCTCTGCATCGTGGCTATATTGTTTTCATTGGTGATCTGTAGACTTGTGAGTATATCAAATAAGTAATAGCCCTTAAGAATGGGTCGTTACATGGATGGTTTGTGAATCATGATGAGCTTCTTCATCAAAGTGAATCTCCTATCACACTTGGTTGTTCTAGAGATTGGGTCTTCACCGAAAAATATTTGAAATAGCAGATATCAGGAAAGTATATCTAAACAAAGGTATGGTCTTTTCTTTCTAGCATATAAATTCATTAATTCTGACGTTCTTCCTAGCTAGGTTTTTGCTTGGATTAGAAAATTTTAAAATTTTCACGCTTTCGCCTCTTTCTAATTTGTTAGAAACCGTAGCATTATTTCTGTACATGATCGGGAATAGTTGTGTCATCTTAGATCTGATAAGTTAATGGTCTATCTGAAACTGATCCAGATTTAATATAGGTTGAAAATCTGAGACCCGATCCAACTCAGATGAAATACAGTTCATTCGACCCAGACTTGCTTTACTTGGCCACACAGTTTCAGATCGGGTATAGTGGGATTCAGGTTCAAATTATCATTACCTTAAGCCCTTCAAAACTCATTGATCCATCTCCATCCATATTGATGCTATCAATCATCTTCTTGCATTATATGATGGAGACCCCCTCACTTAGGCTCCTTAAAACCATATCATAGCTCCATAACACAGATCGATCCGTTATGATCTAGATTGCAGGCTGAGAATGCATGCCTCAGATCCTCAAATGCATCATTAGGATAGACCTTTATTGTGTTTTGATTGACGAACTCCTCGAGGCTAATGAAGGAGTTGTAGTCGAAATTGGCCTCGATCATCATGCAGGAGAGCTCTCCAGTGATGGTAGGGTGTCCTACGGACTTGAAGATGGAAATGAGCTCTGATAATAAGATTTACAATCACCTTTGGATTCAACCTTGCTGAAGACTCACTCGAGCATGGACATGGTGGTAGCAGTGGTGATAATAGATGAGGTAACGAGGGTGACAAGGTGGTAGATCCTAATGCAGATATGGTTGGGATCCACTCTGGGTGTGGCTTCGGTGGTAGAACATTGACTTGATCTTGCGCATCAAAGAAACAAACACAACATTTTAAAGCAGAAAAAAGATTGAGAGAATGGGAGGGAATTTGCTAAATTTGGGGTGAGGATGTAAATGAGAATGCTGATAAAATAAGGTAAACTGGGTGGATCCGAATCAATTCATGTTAAGGTAACACACTCATACATGATCTTTAGCGAGTTCGACGGATCTGATCAGGTCCCAGTTAGGTCTATATGTGAACCTGAAAATCTGAGTCAGGTGCAGATTTGGTGCAGATGTTGCAATCCATACATTCTTTTCATTCTTTACATGAACCATAGTAATACATGTAAGGACTCTGGCTAAGAGGAAAACACTAGAAGGGGGGTTGAATAGTGTTTATAAAATTTAAACAATAGTTATACCAATTTAAATTCCTAACCAACAATAAATGCGAAATTATAAATAAACCCAAATTGAAACAAAGCTAACACAAAGTATGTTTCAAGGGTTCAGATTATCCAAGTCAATTCTCGACTTGTTCCCGGTAATCCTATGTCCCATCCACCCATATACCACCAGATACTCAAGTTAGAATCCTAACTTGAGGTATCCTTTAAACCCACTTGTAGCAACCCTATAAGTGAAATCGAAACACAATCGATGTTCTTGACTCCCACAACTTGGGAGCAAGCAAACTACTCTCACAAACCGAGAGTTAAGCTAATATCGAAAGATATGAAATAATGAAATAGCAACACTTACAATCACCTATGCCTTGAAGTAGAACTTGAAGGAGCAAGTGTGTTGTGTGTTGAGTCTCTTCCAAGAAGAGAGAAAATCCCTTTCTCTTGTCACCACCAATTGCCTAGAGGATATCACTTTGATTCTAGGTTGGAGAGCAAGAGAGAATGAGATTGGAATCCTTAGTCTTTTGAATTGAGACTAGACAGTCGACTGATGAATAAAATACAGTCGACTGCTGAACTGTGTCAGAGGGTAGGTGAGAATCTAAACGGTAACTTGCCACGTAGGACAGTCGACTGATGAAGAAAAGACAGGCACTTGTAAAGCTAATAGGCGACTGTAAATCCTTCTACAGGCGACTGACCGCAACATGGGTAAGCTGAGAAAAACTCAGAAAGTTTGGGAAGACATGACAGGCGACTGATATGGAACACACATGCACATGTGCCATGGACAGGCGACTGTGAAACTAACATAAGTCGAATGTCACTAATAAGTGAAACTTTTTAGAGAGCAGAGTCTACAGAGAAATCATAGATGGGCGACTATTGAAGCATTGACAGTCGACTGTGCCTTGGATAGGAGACTGTCAATCCAACATCAGTCGACTGGCCGTATGGAACATAAAGTGACCTTTGGGTAGGAGAGAGACATGCGATTGATTAACAAATCATATGCACCTATAGCTTGGACAGGCACCTGTCTTTTGTACAGCAGTCGCCTGAATATAAATAAAGCTAAAAGACCCAAAAACCAATTGAAAAAGTATGTACATAACAGGCGACTGTAGAACAAATCACAATCGATTGTTTTGAGACATGCGACTGTAAAACGTTCAGCTGTCGTCTGTTGAAATCCCAAGATGGACATGCTTGAGAAATTTGAATTGGAGTCTAAGGAAATGTGATCTAATGATTTCCTAGAACAGAAATAAAGATGTGTGTGTGCTCCAATATAGTTCTACTTCTAAGCTACATGATAGAAGAGAATAAAAAGATTAAATTTTGTAGAAGCCTCTCTTCTATCCAAAGTATGAGCTTGAAGTCTTATAGGAGCTTCAATCACCATCTTTGATCATCCAATCTACTTTTTATTCTTTGATTGATCTTTGAGTGACATCCATTTCTAATTGATCTTCATGATATGCTTAGGCAATGGATTAACTGCAAATAGGGGATTAGTCACAAGTATTTATGTTTGCTCATCATTAACACCAAGTAGGAAGAAGTCTAATACTCAACATTCTCCCCCTTTTTGATGATGACAAACAAACAAAAACAAAAAGATAAATAATTGTGCTTAATGAAAACTTACTCCCCATACGTAGATGCCAATCAAGTTAGTCAATATATATAAGGGCATCTATAGATCAATTGAAGCGAGCATGTAGGATATGTATGAATGAAATGATTTTAAGTTTTGAAATCTAGGATTTTATAATCGAAGTTCATTATATCTTACTCCCCCTGAATCTAAGACAACTTCAATCTTTGATTAATTTTAGAATTTACTTAGCACATAATTATGAAATGTTTATTTCTCTCCCCCTATGGCATTATCCAAAAAGTGGGAGTAGAAAAACAACAATAATAGTGCTAAATAAGTACTAAAACAATCATGAGAGTCTAAAGATAGGATATTTATCTAATGTGATGCCAAAATATAATCGAAAAAATCATGAAGGTGCATCTCATTGATATATACCAAAAACTCATAAACACAAGAAATCTTAGTTGACGAAAGGAACGAAAATCCAATATCAACATTTCAAAAATGAGAAAAACGTCCCACATCACATCATGTATATAATAGAGCATACAAAGAGAGACAATTTCACAATGTTCACACAATCAACAAAAAAAATTGAGACACAATGTGAAGCAACATATGATAAATTAAAAGTAAAAGTGTGTGTGTGTGTGTATATATATAATAAAAAGATACAAGGAGCACAAAAGAGCACAAAAGACAACATCAACTCCACGTACATCAAAAGTATGACTAACTTACATACATCAGCATCATCCATCAGTAGAAAAAAATCAAAATACAAACAGACACTCAAACTCTCAACCCTAACAAAATAAATCTAGGCCTAAGTGTGAATAGTCTTGGCGAAGTGTCAATCCAAATCAGCAGCTTAGGAGTGTACGGGAGTTGCCAACTCAACTCGAAACTCCTGGACCTCTGGATCATCTGGAGTATCCTCGGGAAGAGGAGCAGCAGCAACAGTAGTGGAGACATCCTGAGGAGCCGAAGAAGCAACCGGCGCAGGAGCAGTGTCAACATGATGCTCAGAAAGCTCAGTGATGACCGGAGGAGGAGGCTGAGAAGGCTGAGGAGATGGTACAAAAGATCTGAGATGATCAGGGAAAGGAATGCCCTGATGCTGGAACATCAGATGAAACAACTCATATATACCAGACACCTTCTAGTTCAATAGATCACAAGAGGGTGCAGCAGATGAGGAGGGCTGATCAGTGGGTGGAACAGTAGATGAAGATGGAGCTGAAGAAGACTATCTCTTCTTTGATGCTATCTGCAGAGCCGAAGAGGACTTCGACTTAGCAGAAGCATCGAGAATAGAACCAAGTGGCATGGGCTCATATAGAGTCAGATCGATCCCGAAATGACGAAAGACTAAAGTGAGGGATCCTCCATATGGAATGTGAGAGGAGGAAGTAGTGAACTCAACCTTGTCCATCCGATCAAGGAGGACTCCGACCCAGTTCACAGACATGCCAGAGAAAATGGCATACATGCAGTGGAGGATCTCCTGGGAAGGATGATCAGAGGAGCCATATTTCGTCAAGATGTTGGACTTTACCACTAGGTGAACATTCCAATCTCTAGTAGAAAACATGGAAGCCCTGACGCCAGAAGAGAGATATGAAGGGATCACAGAGTACAAGTCCTGAAGGACAGTCTGATCAAGATCTGCAACGTCTTCTGAGAGTGAAATATCAGTGGGTAAGGAGCCAGTGGAAGGAATTCTAAGAATGGTTCCTAGGAGAGTAAGGTCAAGCTTGATTCGGGTCCCCTGAACAACTGTGTCAATCACACCCATGTCAACATATTCACTGCAAATACGGTTGGTATAAAATAGCTTGACAAGAAATGGATAGACACGCGGGGAGTCGACATGAGAGAAATGAAACAGATCACCCAAATGGGTCGACGTGAGAGTCTTGGATAGTCTCTCAGTGGTGAAGGCCTGAAATACAATGAATCGCTCACGAAGGATCTTGATCCCAAGCATAGCAAGAAATTTTGCCAGACAAGCATCGTCTCGGTAAATGGGGACAAGAGGATCAACAGGAAGAGGCCTAGAAGGATTTTGGCCTTGGGTTGAAGCGGGAAAAGTCTCGGGGTGGGTGTCAGCAACCACACGAGTAAACTCAACCTCAGCGATAGGCTCATTAATGCAAACACCAATGGATCTATGCTGACGCTTCTGAATAGGCTCAACAAGGCTTCTTCTTTGGTGGAAGAAGAAGTGGAGTCGGAAGTATCCGAAACATCGGAGTGAAGTTGCAGAAACTTGGTGCGAGCTCTATAGGGTTTCTTGGGTTCGACAGCACTGGGCTTAGTGTTTCTAGGTCTCCTAAGAACAATGACTTTCCCTTTGGTATTGGGAGGATCCATCACATGAATCAAGAGAAACGGTGAAAAGAATAGCGCACGAACGAACGACAAAGAAGAGACATACCTAATCTGCGACGATCAAAGGAGAAGGAGAGACCCACACTCTCAATCAAGTGAACAGGGAGAGAGATCGATGGGCTGGATCTTTCACTCGTCTTAGGGAGACAAAGAAACGGTTGGAGTTCAAAGTGGTAGACGAGGGAAGTCGAACGGATGAGAGAGAAAAATATCGACGGCATCATGAATGTATGAAGGGGTCAAATGAATCTGGGCCGTTGGATCGTCAGATTGACGGCTAAGATCGAGTTAACGAACCGCCACTGAAGTGGATAATCGATTGATGTGAAATCGTCAGTCGACTAGCCGAAAAGATAGAGATTGTCTTCGGTTGACAGATAGTCGCCTATTGAGTAATTCATAGTCTCCTGTCAGAGAGACATCGACTGTAATTTACGCAACAGTCGTCTGACAGAGGGTTAAAAAATATGTTAAAGAAACAGAGACACCTCCAGATTAGGACATGCGCCTGATGAACAACTTGCAGTAGCCTGTCGGAGAGACAGTAGACTGGAAAATGTTCACCAATCGCCTGTGTGAAAAATTTAGACATCAGTAGGAAACATAGAGTTGGGCAGGTGATGCACCCAGAACTAACACTTAAAACCTACCTAACAGTGGCACGAATGCCAAAGGCTAGATGCCTCCTAATTGCAACTCCTGGACCTATCGCAAGCACAATGTTTCAAGTTATAGTATAAAAGATATCGATCCCACAGGGAAGTGAATGCTAATATGATCTTGGGTGATTTCTAAGTCTTCGAAATATTGCTAGCAATCGATTTAGAAAGATTGGTTGTTGTGGAGTTATATCTCAAACAACGTTGTAATCAATAATAAAAGACTAGGGCGTTAGGACTCACCACTAAGATTGTTGGATGTCAATGCTAGGTTAGAACTCTTACGTTGCATTAGCTTTATTAAGGATTGTCGCATCTAAGATGTAAAACTCATGGCTCTAGGTGCCATAGGTCTAACGTATCACACGCTTACACCGCTCTTGCGGTAGGCATGACGTGCGATCCGTGCAGTAAGAATCGACAATATTCATCCCACTCTCGTGGACAGAATGATCTCCACTTATGCCACTCTCGTGGATAAAGCTTTGATGTGTGCTTTGGTGGCTCTCATTGACGCAATGGCGGTAGCCGTCAATTAGTAATATAAGACGTCGGTGAATCACATCAAGGAGTATGCTGGGCATGATCGCAAACCTTAATTGAATCCATTAACTCCCTAATTAAGTTCATAGGATACTCCTTAAGCTCATCATGGCCACAAACTGTGCACATGATCTCAGTACGAGATCTCCTACAAACTTGGCTAGATCAACCAAAACACTTCCTTTTTTGAACCAACGCAACCTGAAAATCCCAACTTTGCATCTAAATCCTAATATCCTGGGGCTAATCCATTAGCCCTAGATGGAACTACTCATGAATCATAGAGATAGACATAAAAGATTCAATAAAACCAAGAGAGTTCATCATGTCATGCGAAAGCATCAAATAAAACATAGGAAGTTTAGAAATTGTTACCAAAACGTCGTTGAGCGATAGCAAACACAAGAGAATTAAGAATATCAAGCTTCCACTCAATAAAGGTCAATAAAAATCCAAGCTTTAGTATTTACAAAATAGCCACGGCACAAAACTCTCTAGATCTAAAAATTCTAATTAAAACTAAGGAAAAAAATAAAAGTTTAGTCTCCCCAGAAATAGGGTAAAGATCGTGCTTAAATAAAAGAGGTATGGATCCCCCATAATCTAGGAGAATATGGGCACTTGGGCCCACAATATTGGCTAGTCACGTCGTGCTACTCGATCAAGTAGCGGCGCCTGCTCGGTCGAGTCGACATAGGCTCCGTTTTGCTACTTCTGCTACTTTGGCTGATATGTGCTACTTGGTCGAGTAAAAGATCTGCTCGGTCGAGCTAGGGCACTCGAGGAGAAGTCCAAAATAGGCGTTTTGTTTGAATACAGCTCGGTCAAGCTGGCTACCCTGCTCCGGCCGAGTGGGTGTGTCCGTTTCCTTTGCATCATCGGCATATCAGCTCGTTCTAGTAGCATCAGCAGTCAACCTAGTGGCCTGGGAAACTGAACATGGCTGGTGCTAGGATTTTCATCTCTATCTCTCTTCTCCTCCTATCCTCCAATCTTCCTCCTTGCCTTGGCGAACTCTATGGAACCTCGCAAATGCCGTCCCGATGTACCTAATGTGTCCATGTCCCTAAATAGCTCCAATTCACTCCAAAACTCATGAAAATCCACAAAGCCATACAAAACTCGAATATGGCGTTAGAAGCGCGATAATATATGAGAATGTGGATTTTGGAGGCGAATATGATATGGAATGATGCAAAAAAACATATAAAATATGGACACATCAAAATCCCACAAGCTTACCTTTTACTCGTCCTCGAGGAAGACGAATACGAGGCTCACCAGGTGATAAAAATAAGAAAAAGAAGAGGGAATGGAAGATGGAGGGAGGTTCTAGAGTATTTGATCAGATCTCAAGCCATGGCGACATATCACGACATTTTGAAAATGAATCACATGCTATAAGAATTTCATATCTTGTCCAATCATATTACTTGCAGGCATTTAAGAGCAAAGGAGGGCATTCTCTAAATTCATGCAATCAATTCATATCCACCTCGTGTAATTCATAGAGTTTAATATACAAATGTTGACCATGCACTTTTCAATCAAAAGATATAAGTGAAACATATAAGAATTCATGCCAAGCATGCAATTGAGAATAGAACAAATCATGGCATTCACATATCCATATCAAATCATGAAAAATCTCCATAGCTAATATATTTCGCAAAGTCTAAGTATTATCAAATATTCCCAATTGTGCACAACTCCACTCTAATAGCGTGCTCACTCGTATAATCAAATGAATTCACCCCCAAGCTTAGCTTGAGGTATCGCATTTAAGGAATAAGAATGGAATTTTGTGGCTTTTTCCAAATATTTTTTATTGCTGCAATAATGAGATAGAGAAATATTTTTCTTTCTTTTGGATTTTTTGTTTCTCATTTTTCTTTTTGGATTTTTGTAGGAGCTACATGATTTGTGTTTTTGATTATTGGCACCTTTTTGGCTTTTTGGACTTTTTGTAGCTAACTTTTCTTTGTAATGGATTTTTGGGAATAGATACAGTATAAGTAGCTGTAAGTGGTGAACTGAAGTGACATGTAGAGAAATAAAGAGATAAGTGTAGAAAGAAATATAATGTAACACTCGGCTCACTCTAAGATGTGCACGAATGGTTCAATAAGATAATACATCAACTAAAACTCATATGTAAGCATGGATATTCTCAATCATTTCAATGAAAAGTGAAGTCAAGCAGTAAAGTTTACAATTATATCAGGCATGCAACAGAAGGTGAATAAGACAATAAAACTGATGCTTCAGATATACTAATGATGCGTGAATCTTGGTGCATTTCCAACAGAAGCATACTAAACACCAATCCATACATTCAGATTCAATAAATTTCATGCATTCACTTAGAGAGGTCATCAAAAAAAATATGCAAGCACATGTGAATAGCAAGATTATGAAATAACTCTAAGTAGTATGGCAAGGATAAATAAGAATCGTGATAGCTGCTAAAGCTATACGAGATGTCATCATACGGAATATATCTAACATAAAGAGGAAAAGAAAAGTGGGAAATAAAAATAAAAGAAAATCAAGAAAATAAAAACAAGCACACAATATGATGCGTGAACACACATACAAAGAAAATAAAATGGAAAATTCAAAAATATGATGCAAATTTTTTGAAAAATTCTAAAATTCCTAGAAATAAAATAAAAATGCAACTAGATGGCACGGAAATGCAATCCCCCAAGCTTAAACTTCACATTGTCCTCAATGTGATCATAAAAGGTAATTATGAGGAACAATGATAAATATGAGGGGGTGAATGGAAAAGTGATGATATCAATGACATGGGATCCTAATACAACTACTTGCACATGCAATGATGCATGAGAGCGCCTTTTCCCAAGCTTATACCAAACAATCCTATTCAAATGACTTGATCAAAAATGTCATGGCTTCGATAAACGAGATCAAGTCAAACGAATAAGAAATTAAGATTTCACTTGAAAGAAATGCTCGGTGGGTGGTGGGCAAAATGGTGGGACATATCAAAATGTGAAGAGGACAATTAATATATATAATGGGTTTGGGGTGTAAAAGATTATTGTTTCCGTCATATGAGGTGATATTTATTCTAAACTAACAAATCAAGCAAATCTATACGGTCCTCTCGTTGTCGAGAGGATTCGTGTTTATTGAAAGCATAAAATACTACACAACTGGGATTAGCATACACCTGGTTCAAATGGTTGATCCAGTATGTGCATCGGTGCATCCAGTTGCCCTATCAGCACCTTCTATGGCTCCACCAACTGCATGTAGCCACTAACACCAACGAACTCCAGGGATTCATCCTCTAGCATTCCTCGTAGGCGTCCACCTGTATCCTGCGAAGAATGGAATGCATCAGTCCGTTGTGAAAGATTTTTTCCCTGAACAAATGTTTCCCATAGAGGCTCATCAACATAAATATTTAAAATTAAGGATGGTTGACAACACTTTCCTGGAAATAAATCTGTACTCTCAAGTTCCATGTCCGATCTCTCCTCGGTGTCCTCTCCAAGCTCCTTAGGTATATCCTGATCAGATGCATATATCACCTCATCGGACAACTCCTCGTCATGCTCGTCAGGGTCTTCAAGCAAGGACACTCCAAGCATACCTCCAGTCCATAATTGTAAGTGTCCTGCAATAGGTATGACGTGTCAAAAAGATCTGAATCAAAATAAATATCAAATGGGATACATGATTCAGGAAATGGAGTGGGTAAAGAGGTCTTCCTGAGTGGGAGCTATAAGCTTTGGTGGGTGGTCCTTTGAGGGATGCTCAACCTCTGTAGAAGGTGTCGATGGCTGCGGTAGCTCGAAAGAAGGGGCACAATTCGGGCTCCATCTGTGTGCAGATGTCATTGTCCCAAGTCACATCCTCCTCGATGGTCTACTCTGCTATTGTAGGCATGACCTCATCAATAATATCCTACCTCCTCAATAATATCCTCTGATGGTATGGGCTGCTCTGACTCATGTAGATAGTAATGGGAGGTGACGATGGCATGAGCTGGCTCTGCAGTGCTATGTGCCGATGTCTTGTCAATAATGGCAATACCGAAGTGCAAAATACCTCCCCCCAAGCTGAACGTGAATATCCTCCTCCATGGTACCTGCAGCAGACACACGATTCATAATAAAATTGATGAACTCATAATCTTCTGGATCACATGCCCCGACGGCTATTGAGCCCGAAGATCAAGCTGTGTCCAATAAGCTTTCTAAGGCTGCTGTATATCTCAGATCCTCGAAGGTAGGTGCCAGATGTATCCTCTTCAAGAACTCTGAAGATGGTCCCTGCAATCCTCTAATGAAGAGAGGAAATAGCTTGGAACCATCCCTCACATAGTCTGACTCCATCTGGAACATTCCTAACATTCCTTCGAACATGTAAAAGTCTTCCCTGAAGGACTCTCCATCAGACTGATTGAATTTAGCAGCGAGATATATGAAGCATTGTATAAAACCCGGTCGCATCATCTTTGGAAGCACCATCGTTGCATCAATTGTACCTAATCAAGCAAAATAAATAACCTGGAGAAGACTTTCAGTGGCACAAGAGGGATAAAGAAAAAATAACATGTTGGTGGGAAAAAATCACACACTCTCTTTTTAACGATGTCTAATCAATCTAATTGTGATAAATAGATAATATGGCAGAGCGCCTCCCCAACAACGTCGCCAAAAAACTTGATGCACCCAGAACTATTACTTAAAACCCGCCTAGCAGTGGCACGAATGCCAAAGGCTAGATGCGTCCTAATTACAACTCCTAGACTGTATCACAAGCGCACGGTGTCAAGTTATAGGATAAAAGATATCGATCCCACAGGGAAGTGAATACTAATATGATCTTGGGTCATTCATAAGTCTTCGAAATATTGCTAGCAGTCGATTTAGAAAGAATGGTTGTTGTGGAGTTATATCTCAAACAAGGTTGTAATCAATAATAAAAGACTAGGGCGTTAGGACTCATCACTAGGATCGTGGACGTCAATGCTAAGTTAGAACTCTTACATTGCATTGGCTTTATTAGAGATTGTCACATCTAAGATGTAGAACTCATGGCTATACGTGCCATGGGTCTAACATATTGCATGCTTACCCCGCTCTCGCGATAGGCATGACGTGCGATCCATGCATTAAGAATCGACAATATTCATCCCACTCTCGTGGGCAGAATGATCTCCACTCATGCCACTCTCTTGGGTAGAGCTTTGATTTGTTCTTTGGTGGTTCTCATTGATACAATGGTGATAGCAGTCAATTAGTAATATAGGACGTCGGTGGATCCCATCAAGAAGTATGTCGGGCATGGTCGCAAACCTTAATTGAATCCACTAACTTCCTAATTAAGTTCATAGGATACTCCTTAAACTCATCATGGCCACAGACCATGGACATGATCTCAGTACGAGATCTCCTACAAACTTGGCTAGATCAACTAAAACACTTCCCTTTTTGAACCAACACAACCTAAAGATCACAACTTTGCATCTGAATCCTAATACCCTAGGGCTAATCCATTAGCCCTTGATTGAACTACTCATGAATCATAGAGATAGACATAGAAGATTCAATAAAACCAAGAGAGTTCATCATGCATGCGAAAGCATCGAATAAACCATAGGAAGTTTAGAAATCGTTACCAACACGTCATAGAGCGATAACAAACACAAGAGAATTAAGAATATCAAGCATCCACGCAATAAAGATCAATAAAAATCCAAGCTTTAGTCTTTACAAAATATCCACGACACAAAACTCTCTAGATCTAAAAACTCTAATTAAAACTAAGGAAAAAATAAAAGTCTAGTCTCCCCAGAAATAGGGTAAAAATCGTGCCTAAATACACGGGGTATGGATCCTCTAAAATCTGGGAGAATCTGGACACTTGGGCCCACAATCTTGGCTGGTAACGTCGCGCTACTCGGTCGAGTAGCAGCGCCTGCTCAGTTGAGTCGACATAGGCTCCGCTTTGCTGCTTCTGCTGCTTTGGCTGATATGGGCTACTCGATCGAGCTAGGGCACTCGGGGAGAAGTCCAAAATAGGCGTTCTGTTTGAATACAGCTCGGTCGAGCTGGCTACCCTGCTCGGTCGAGTGGGTGTGTCCATTTCCTCTGCATCATCGGCATGTCAGCTCGGTCGAGTAGCCCAGCACTCGACCGAGTGGCCTGGGAAACTGAACATGGCTGGAGCTAGGATTTTCATCTCTCGCTCTCTTCCCACTCTCTCCTCCAATCTTCCTTCTTGCCTCGGCAAACTCTTATGGAATCTCGCCAATGATGTCCCGGACATACCTAATGTGTCCATGTCCCTAAATAGCTCCAATTCGCTCCAAAACTCCTGAAAATCCACAAAGCTATACAAAACTCGAATATGGCGTCAGAAGCGCGATAATATATGAGAATGTGGGTGTTGGAGGTAAATATGATATGGAATGATGCAATAAAAAACATGTAAAATATGGACACATCAGCAGGCGATTGTCGAAGGAATGACAGTCGTCTGTCCTGGTCCAAAAGTGTACAGAGAGGCTGAAATCCAGATGATTGAGACAACTCACCCTAAGAACTATACTCTAACAATACTCTAATTAAGAAATCATTATCAAAATATTATAGATTAACATACAAATCACGTATATTAATCCAAACAATCGAAATCATCAAAATCTTAAATACATCTCTTAAAAAATATATGAAAAACATATATCATATCAAAATAAGAGAAGTAAAATGATGACATGAGTTCAAGGCATGATATAACATAAAAGTATGAACTCATATAATTCAGATTCATCCATAATCTCTAATTCTCCATGCAACCTCACAAATGAGTCTTATTTAAGAGGTTTAATGAAGATGTCGACGATTTGTTTTTAGGTTTCAGTGTACTTTAAGATGATGTCCTTATTAGCTACATGATCATTAATAAAGTAGTGTCTCACATCTATGTGTTTGGTACGGGAGTGATGTATCGGATTCTTGGAAAGACAAATTGCACTTTGGTTATCGACTATGATAGGACAAGTATCACAATTGACACCATAGTCTATGAGCATGTGTCTCATCCAAAGAACTTGTGCACATGCATGACCCACGGTAATATATTCCGCTTCAGTCGTGGACAATGATACTGAGTTCTGTTTCTTGGAAAACCAAGAAAGTAGGGAGTTTCCTAGATAATGGCAAGTGCCACTAGCACTCTTCCTATCGGATTTGCATCCGACAAAGTCGACATCACTATATGAGATTAGCTCATATCTTCTAGACTTAGGGTACAGTAACCCATAGTCTAGTGACTGATTGAGGTAACGAAAAATTCGTTTAACCGTAATCAAGTGTGACTCCTTAGGTCTAGCTTAATATCTAGCACAAATACATATGGAGAACATAATATCGGGCCTACTAGTGCTTAAGTAAAGTAAGCTACCGATCATACCTCTATATAAACGAACGTCTACCTCTTTCCCGTTCTCATCCTTGCGTAGATGGGTTGTCGTACTCATGGGAGTCCGTTTGCTTGAAGACGATTACATCCCAAATCGCTTGATAAGCTCCCCGGTGTACTTTGTTTGATGTATGAAAGTTCCATTCTTCATTTGCTGAATTTGTAGTCCAAGGAAGTAGCTGAGCTCACCAATATGACTCATTTCAAATTCATCCTTCATAAACTTAGAAAATTCTTGGCAAAGATTAAAGTTAGTGGAACCAAATATTACATCGTCTATATAAACTTGAATTAACATGATGTCATTTTCATAATCTTTAATAAAAAGAGTTGAACTATTTTCTCCAATTTTAATGCCTAAATCCAAAAGAAAGGTTTTGAGTCAATCATACCAAGTTCTAGGAGCTTGTCTCAAACCATATAACGCTTTCTTAAGTTTGAAAATATAGTTTGGAAATTTTTCATAAATGAAACTGAGTAGTTGAGAAACATAAACTTCTTCCTTAACGATACCATTTAAAATGCACTTTTAACATCCATTTGAAATAATTTAAAATTTTATGGGATGCAAAAGATAAAAGTAATCTAATAGCTTCTAATCTAGCTACGGGGGCAAAGGATTCTTCGAAATCAATACCTTCCTCTTACCGATAGACTTGAACTACTAACCTTGCTTTATTACATGTGATGACCTTGTTTTCATCGGTCTTGTTCTTAAAAATCCACTTCGTCCCAATCACTTGGTGACCATTTGGAAGATGAAGGAGCTCCCAAACTTCATTTCTCTCCAATTGCATGAGCTCTTCTTCCATTACAACTATCCAAGAGCTATCTTCACACGCTTCTTGGATGTTCTTTGGCTCAATGGTAGAGACAAATGCGCAATGAGAGAATTCATCAATTCTTGACCTTGTTCGTACACCCACACCAATATCTCCAATAATTTGGTCATTGGGGTGATTACAAACAGTTGGATAAGCTTTGCAAACCCCTACATCACTTGGAACATCTTCAATAATTTCATTAGTATTGTTAGTCTCAATAATAGAATCATTAATTTTAACATTACCAATGGAATCATATAAAACATCCACAATATCAACAACAACATGAGGAATATCAAAATCTTCATAAATTTATATGCACAGTGATTCCTCGATCATTGAAGAGGTTTTGTTGTATATCCGGTAGACTTTGTGCTATGTGTGGAATAGCCAACAAAAATTCCTTCGTTGGATCTTAGCTCAAATTTATCTAAGTTACCAAAAGTGTTATTTATAAAACATTTTGAACCAAAAATACGAAAATATTTAACTTGCGGCTTTTTATGATAAAATAATTCAAAAAAGTTTTGTTCGTTCGTGGCCTCACTAGGATCCTATTAAGCACATAACATGTTGAAGGCATCGCCTCCGCCCAAAATTGTAGTTCAAGATGACTATCATGGAGCATGGTATGTGCACACTCTATTAGGGTCCTATTCGTTCTCTCAACAACACCATTTTGTGGTGGTGCACGAGGAAAAGAAAAGTTGTGAGTAATCCCGTTGTCAGCACAAAACTTGGTGAAAGATTCATTCTCAAATTCTCCTCCGTGATCACTATGAATAGTGATAATGGTGGATACTAAGAAATTTTGAATTTTCTTTGCAAATATAGTAAACTATTTAAAAGCTTCATTTTTATTGGTTAAAAATGAAACCCAAGTAAATTAGAGGAGGCATCAACGACGACTAATCCTTAGTGAGCATTTTCTAAAGAAGCAGTTCTAGTTGGCCCAAATAAATCTAGATGAAGTAATTCTAGGGGCCTCTTAGAAGTTATGCCTTCTTTAAGTTTGAAAGATGATTTACTTAGTTTACTTCTTTGGCATGAATCACAAAAGATTTTCTTACTAAAAACAATTTTCGGAAAACCTTTAACAAGATCATGCTTAGCTAACTTATATAAGTGCTTAAAATGAACATGACCAAAACGGCGATGCCATAATAGTTGTTCATTTGTATTAGCAACTAAACAATGTTCTGTAGTTTTAGGTAAGCTCAAATAATAAATGTTTTTATGCCTAATACCGGTAAATAAAATATGTGAATCAATAACTACAATTTTACACACACCCTCTCCAAAGTTAACCTTATAATCCTTGTCACAAAGTTGACTAATGAAGATAAGGTTATGACATAAACCGTAACTAAATAGACATTTGTAATAAGCGGGTTGGAAGGATTATCGACTTTGCCTACTCCAATGATGGTTCTCTTTTGATTACCTCCAAAAGTGACTGTTGCACCACCCTTGATGCTAATCACTTCGGAGAGCAATGTGGGATCTTCCGTCATGTGTTTGGAGCATCTGCTATCGAGTATCCATCCTATCTTTTTAGAGCCAATACAACTTTTTTTGCTCTTTTTCTTTTTCTTGGGTACCTACGTAATATACCATAAGTCATGGTACCCACGCTTTGTTGGGTCCAAGGGGATTAGCCCTTTGGAAGCCAAGACCAAGTAGACTTTTGGTTTCCAACATAATTACCACTATTTATTACATCACTAAAATAGAAGTTAACATAAGCAATCCTATTAATTATGCTAGTGTTCTTAGGACCCCAAATTGTGAATGTTTTAGGTGTCCTTTTCCTAGTTGTATGCACATTTGGTTAAGTTCTATGTGGTGTGTGCTTCCTAGGAGCCTGAGTTCTAGTATATGAAGATGGAAGTGTATAAGTATGAGACATATATGGGTTGTATGCAAAATTAGGAGCATGCATGTTATATGCAACATATGGAGCATGCATAACATGAGGTGGATGAGCATACATAGAAGAATGATGTGTATAAACATATGACCGTGTAGGGGCACATGCATGAGTATTTCTCATGTGTGGGTTTACACGTGTCCGTGGGTGTGGAGCATGAAATGTGTCATTAGTGTCCACATGTGAAGTAGGAGATTTCCTACGTGTATGAGAGTTGGTGTACATATATGCATGACCTTTCTTTTGGTTTCCACCCTTAGTGGGTATCTTGCCAAAAGAAAGAGATTGTGAAATGGTGGCCTCCTTGGTAGGTTTGCTACCAATAGTGTTTTTGACACCGCTTGTGGATCCACCGGAGGATAGCCTCACAAAATCTATAGTTACACCACTATAGGAGGTGCGAGATTTGGATATATTTGCTTCCACATAACCAAGTCCAACACGACGCGTGGCTGAAATTGGTTTGCAAGTAATTCATCCAAATAATATATTTAATACAATACCATGTATATTATAACAAGTAATTAATTTATAGGAATATAATATAATGAGTTACAGTTGCAAAGTTATACATATTATAATATATATATAATATCCTAATATAATTATAAAATAGATAGATATACAACACATCGAATATATAGTATTACTAATTACTAACTATTTGTTAAATCTCTTAACTTGGGAGGACATGAGCTCATATTTCTCCTTAAGAGAAGAAATATTGGTATCCAAGGTGGACACACGTGTTTTGTGCTAGTGCACTTGGGTTTTAAGAAAATCATTATCAATACCCAATTGTGTGTTATATGAAGCTAGATCAATACTATCTTTACATCATTTCTCAAGATGTCATTTTGAGAAACCAAAGTGGCTTATTGTATCAACAATGGTGTCATTGTTGATAATGCATGGCATGGATGATTTGCTAACATTTGATTTCTTTAAAATAGTATATTTAAGCATAAGAGATTGATACTTAGAAAATAATTCTTCGTCAGCAATACGAACTTCATCCATGGTTACCTCGAGTTCATCGATATCACTATCACTCTCATCCGAGAGTGGATCTTCTTGGGCCATGAAGCACATATGTGCACTCTCACCCATTTCATCCTCGGATTCACTTGAGGAATCTCTGCTTGAATCATCGAAAGTCCTAACAAGTCCTTTCTTCTTATCCTTCTGGTATTTGTCGGACTTGTGGTATTTTGGAGCTTTCCACTTTTCTTTGTTTCTAAGCATTGGGCAATCCTTCCTGATGTGTCCCAGCTTGTTACACTTAAAACAGAGAGATGAGGTATTGTTAGTGGAATCAAATTTATTTTTGGAAGGAAATTTACCTTTGCGAAAGAAGTGTTGGAACTTCTTTTCCATTTGTGCCATTTCTTCCAAGTCCATTTCGTTTTCGGATTCTTCACTATTGGAGAATGAAGAAGTAGCCTTGAATGCTAATGCTTTCTTCTTGGCCTCTGTTAGGTTCATCATTGCTCTAATCTTCATTTGGTTCTCTCTTCTTACTTCGTAAGACATGAGAGTACCGATGAGATTCACCACGGTGTAGTTCTTCATGTCATCGACCTCCTCAATGGAGATTGCTCTTCTTTCCCATTTCTAGATCATTCCCATGATTATCTTTCTCACCCTTTCTTCTTGGGTGTAGACATGTCCAAGAGCATCAATCTCATTGGTGATGTCGGTGAAGCGTCCGTACATCGTTGAAATGTTTTCATTATCCTGCATATGAAACATATCGAAGTTTTGTATTGCAACATATAATTTAGAAAACTTTACCTTGTTCGTTTCCTCATGGATAATGATTAGATGGTTCCATATTTGAATTGCACTCTTACATGTGCATATCTTATTGAACTCATCCGGATCCAATGCACAATGAAGAGCGTTCTTTGCCTTGGCGTTGTTCACTTCAACAGACTTCTCGGAGGGAGTCCATTTGTCAAAATCCTCTTCGGAGGGTTCAATATATTCCTTATAGAGTGTTCTCCAAAGAGAAGCACTCCTAAGAAACATCTACACCCGGCATTTCCAATAGCCGAAATTCGTGCCATTGAAACACGGAGGACGAACCGTTGATTGTCCTTCGAAGACGGTAGACGCATCATCACGATCATGATTATTGTACGAAGGAGGTGGAGGACCGTAGTTGTTGTTGGATGTCATAGCTATAAACCTTTGCTTTGATACCAATTGTAAGGACCTGGTTATGAGGAAAACACTAGAAGGCGGTAGAATAGTGTTTATGAAATTTAAATGATAGTTATACCAATTTAAATTCCTAACCAACAATAAATACGGAATTATAAATAAACCCAAATTGAAACAAAGAAAACACAAAGCATGTTTCAAGGGTTCGAATTATCCAAGTCAATTTTCGACTTGTTCCCAGTAATCCTACGTCTCTTCCACCTGGATACCACCGAATACTCAAGTTTGAACCCTAACTTGAGGTTTCCTTTAAACCCACTTGTAGCAAACTTACGAGTGAAATCGAAACACAATCGATGTCATTGACTCCCACAACTTAGGAGCAAGCAAACTACTCTCACAAACCGAGAGTTAATCTAATATCGAAAGATATGAAATAATGAAATAGCAACACTTACAATCACATATGCCGTGAAGTAGAACTTGAAGGAGCAAGTGTGTTATGTGTTGACGTCTCCTTCAAGAAGAGAGAAAAGTCCTTTCTCTTGGCACCACCAATTTCCTGGAGGATATCACGTTGATTCTAGGTTGGAGAGCAAGAGAGAATGGGATTGGAATTCTTGAGCTTTTGAATTGAGAGCTTTGAAAAACTTGAAGTTGAAAGCTAGGGGTTTTCAAGAAGATGAGTAACCCCTCAATGGAACAGTAGAAGCTCTATTTATAGGTTCCCCAAAACCCTCAAACAGAATCCCCAAAAATCCCTTTGAAATCCATGGAGAAAGAGCCAACAGATAGAATTTACACACTCGACAGTCGACTGGGGAAGAAAACACAGTCGACTGCTGCACTGTGTTAGTGGGTATTGTAGGAATAAGATGCCCTCAAGGCCATTTATTCCTGTGTGAATAGCACAAACATCTTGTTCGAAATAACAGTAAGCTGTTTGGTAATAATTTATCTAAGTCATATTGTAATGTAGTCAACATTAGATATCAACTTAGGTAAAGTCCTGAGACTTTATGCAAGGTCAAACGGGTATCGAGATGAGTATCTCGATCATGGAGAAACGTTTGACCGTCTGTAGCATAAGTCTAAAATGGTTCGTGGTCGCAAATGTTTCGAGACAAGGATATCGAAACATCGGATAGACCATTGTGTCTTAGTCTTCACCGTTTAGCGGTGGCGATGATCTCATGATCGCTTGACTTGGCAAAGTCGAAGACGAGACACAGGTGCTCATTAGAATGAGTTCACTGAACGATCCACTAGAGTTATCATATGGTTACATTGACCAATCTGTCAGTGATAACTCTGAGTGATGATAGGATAGTTGGTCTTTTGACTTGAGGTCATTTTGACAGACCTGTGCGTGAACGGTGCCACTTAGATCAACTGACCTAGCTTCGAGGCAAGGCCTGTCGAAAGGTCTTTTGATTGGGTGTCACTTGAAACGTACGAGGCGAGTAATGACCAAGAAAGGATTCGTCTCTCCCGGTCAATGGGAGTTAGTGTCGTAGAGTTAGTTCGGTCTTTAGTAAAAACTCTGCGCAGAGTATGTTGGAAGAAGTCCAACATTTATTGACTAAAGATCGATAGAAACTAACCGGAGTCAAGTTATTGGGGTTGACAGTTTGACCGTACCCCAGACTTGATCTACACGACATATTTAAGACGAAGAGACTATAACTGCGGAATTCATCACGGAAACAGTCAGGTGGTCCCGACAATACTCATGTCAATGAGTTAACCACATAATGATGATTCCTGAAGCAGGGACGGTAACCACTGCTCGTGGTCACTGCCGTATAGGGCTTCGAGCCCAACCTGTTGTAAGGGTCAGGCTGTAGGGTCTCACACAGAGTGCAACGCTTCATCTAGTAATAGGTAGAAAATAGTTAGGGAGAATATTTGCATTTGATGCAAAAGAAGAAATAATTGCATTTGATGCAATATGGTAATTTAAGCTTAGATAGGGACTATTTTGCATTTGATGTAAAAGCGATTAAATGTGTATTAAATTGTTTAATACAATATTTAATAAAATAAACGCAAGGAAAAGTTCACGGGTAAGACGGGAATGTCCCGGTCTAGACCCAGGTTCGAACGGCGTCCAAATCGGACGCCAAACATAAAAGTTATGGCCAAAACAATGTAAACCTCAAAGCCCATCAGCCCAAAGGGGCTGATTAAATAAACCCAGGCCCAAGAAGAAGAGGGGGGCCCGCTGACGCGGGCGTCAGCCTGCGTCACCACCCGCTGACGCGTGCTCCTGCCAGGCGCGGGCGCACGCGCCAGCTGGGCGCGTGCGCCGCACGCGCCCAGCGCTGAGGCGCTGGGCGCGTGCAGCGCACGCGCCTCGGGGCGCGTGCGCTGCACGCGCCTGGCTCGGTCTGCGCACGCAAGTCAAGTCAGTGGGGCCCACTGGTGGGCCCCACACGCCTAGGGTTGCGAACCCTAGGCAGAATTCCTTGACGGCTGCAGTTTTGTGTTTTGGGTGGCTTTGGGCTAATCTTTGGACACTCAATTGGAGGGTCAAACGAACTCCGATTGACGAACCGTTTTTTCCTATGCGTTCACGGTTGAACGCTTGTCGTATTGATAGGTTGTATCAATCCTGAAGCTCAACGGTGAGTGAGTTAAAATTCACGGAAGTTTGCACTTTGTGAAGTGCAAACTAACTTGATTTTAATTAACTCATTGTTTAGTCCCACATCGGATTTTGAGAAAAGGGGAGAGTCCGCCGCCTATATAAATAGGGGTCTCCTCCCTTTCTCAAAACTCGTCCCAAGCTCTAGATCTGAGCGGCTCTCGTAAATGTTGGAGCACGCTCGGATCTAAGCTTAAATAAATATTTCTCTATCTCCCTAAAATTCTGCCTTACTCCTGCGGGCTCTAGCAAAGCCACAAAGGAGTTCGGATTCTGAATCTGAAATCTTGGCGGAGGTTTCACTCGCGTGAAACTTTCTTCGGCGCGTGGTTGGCTCGGCGGCACGGGGATTGATCGCCTCGGGATGCGGAGCGGTTCGAGGAGCGGTTCGAGGAGCGGTTCGGGGAGCGGTTCAAGTAGCGGCTCGGCGTGGGGCGGGAGCAGCTCGGAAGACGGCGCGGAACATCTCGCCTGGTCCAGGGCTGAGATTCCGGGTATGTGGTTAAAGTATTTTATTAGCATTAGTTTAGTTTAATCGCAGTAGGCTAGATCCTTCTTGGGATGGTCAAATCCATCCCAAGTCGGCATAGATCTTGGCATATGGTCTTGGACCTTAGGGCTAAGTTAAAAATGTTTTAACTGCTTGTTAATTTAGATTAACTAGTTTTTCTTCCGCTGCTTTTGTTTTTTCTGTCTATGTTCCGTCCGACTTAGGACGGGACCAGAGTTTTTGTGCCCTAAGGGACCGCGTATTTCCCTACAGTGGTATCAGAGCCTAGGTTTGCGTAGTCGATCTAGGTACTGCGATTTCATTAAACTTATTAATGCCTTTTAAATACTTTTAAATTTTTTAAAGTTATTAGATAATTTTAAAAATGTTTTGAAGTTCAAAATTCTATGTGTTAAATTTTTGAACATGAAATTTTTTAAAATAACGTTTTAAAATTTATGTGATAATTTTTAAAACTAATTTTAAATGTTTAAAAGTTTAAAATTATTTTGGATGCCTAAAATTTTTTATATGATAAATTTTTTTTAAGCATGGAAATTTTAAAATGGTGGTTTTAAATTTATGTGATAAATTTTAAAATTGATTTTAAGGCTTTGAATTTATGCGATAAGTTTAAAATATTTTAGATGTTTAAAAATTGTATATGATAATTTTTTGAACATGGAAAACTTTTAAAGTAATGTTTTAAATTTATAAGATATTTTTAAAACTGATTTTAAAAGTCTAAAAATTGTTTATGCGATAAACTTAGTTTATTTAATTGTTAAATAGATATACACTTTCATTTTATGTTGATAAAATTAGTGTAGCTTTATTTTTATGGCTTGTTAATCTTGTCCCTTATTTGATAACACAAGACAACCCTTTAGGTTAGCCATTAAAAATGATTAAAATTTATTACTTGAATTTTAATGACATGCTATGTTTTAATAAATCATTAACAACAATATTAAGACCTAATTCCTGATTAGGGTAGTCCTTTAAATGAATTTTCAATTCTAATTGTTATAATTAATTTTCATTAAAGGACTTCGCTTCTAGCGTTGTTAATAAAATTTATTAAAATCCTAATAACGATTAGGGTAGCACGTGAACCTTATAGTTGATAAGGACTTAATAAAAGTTATTAAACAAATCCTAAAATTTTGAATTTAAGGATTCAACTAGTTGATAGGATTAATTAGTTGTTAATAAAAGTTGTTTAGTCTATGGCATACATACAAAAATGACAAGCTTCATTCAATGGACCATGATCCAGTCAATGTGCTTGGCTAAGAGTTCTGGGTCAACCCTTGCTAGTCCAAGGGGTAGTGATCCTGGCTTAGTCAATTCCCTGGCTGAGTTCCGCTGGACCGCAATGTCGCGAATCATGATTGTATGACACCCTGGACTATATCTAAGTCAAATACGTTAATGATCTTTTTCAAGATTAGCCGTAGCCCTCCTTGTTTTAGGGGTTAGCAACTATAGGGCCCGTGTTACAGTTGTTGAGATACACTCAAGCTGTGACATGGCAACCTTGTAGAAACCAACTTCTTAAATACATAAGATGACATCTTGACTTGACCGAAACCGACGTTGTCGTGAATACACCGAGCGGTGGCGCAAGTTTAGTCAAGGATGTAGTCTGCCTAGATGTAGTCTAAGACCTGACCCAAACCGACGTGTCGTGCATACACCGAGCTGAGGGGCAAGTCAGGCTAGACACGAAAACAAGGGTCCGACTAGACTAGACTTTGTGATTTGGATGAGCACACTCATGATCACGAATGGCTAGGGGCAAAAACCGATTAAGAGAGTCATATCTGATATGATCGATGAAGAGTCATCTTCCGATCGCAGAGTCAATCAACTTGTTGAGCTACACTCAAGGTTGTTTAGACTCAAGGTGATTGGAACTCTTACCCATTAATTTTAATTCGATTAAATCGTTCGTTATTAAGCTTTAAAACGTTCGTAAAATTAGTGGGAGGATATAGATAGATAAAAGCCAATCTACCTATATTTAATATTGAACATATGCTAAAACTACGGCAAGACTATGTTTACCGAAAGAATCAATTGATAATATTGGAATTAGTTAACTGGTCAATAAGTTGATTAATTGAATATCAGGTTAAATTCTAATTGATAGAATTAAAACTATATTCTCGTTGACATTAAATGACCTTCTAAAGAACAGACTTAAGAAATATGATTTCATTAAGTTCTGGGTCCAACAAATAAATTAAAGCTACATGTCACTCGTCTCTATATGAGGCAGCTTAAACATATAGGACATTCAAAGTATGTTTCTCCCTACAACTTGTCGAGCTACCCTCAAGGTTGTATGGACAAACAATTTTGATCCGCAAAGTTCGAGAATTCGATTAAACCGTTTGAGTCGAATACGAGTGCATGAGCGATGCAAGACTATGTATCCCAACCGGATCTTGAGACAAGCAACTTCTTGAGCTACACTCAAGATTGCAAAGCTCAAGCGTTTGGATACATAAGTTGCTTGCATAGCTATTTATTTATGTTGATATCTAAATGTGATTTAGAAAAGGAAGAAGGCACTCCGGAAAGTCAATCGAGTTAAATAGTTTAATTTATCATTAGTAAAGGCATAAGTAGGAGGAAATGAAAATGTGACATATTTTGATGTCACGATTTCAGAATAAATTGTTATACAAAAGACGTTTAACACATTTTGACGAATGTCGTCACATTGCTTCTGAAGTAATGTTTTGTGTTAAGTAATTTGTAAATAACTATATATATATTAAATGTTAATATATAAATACACAAGATAGTAGCAAACTTATATGGTAAAATTAGACTAGGCCGTGTCAAGAGATTAAGCTTCACAAGTCACATAAAGAGGGGTCTGACCTCTCGTATTATGAAGTCTACGGACACTTGTGAGTCTTAGCCTCTTAGATACAATGGTCGAAACCCATCTGTGAGACAGTGGGAGAATGAGTTGTCGAACTCAGTCTAGTACATACTGATGTACCCGAGTCTAGATTAACCAAAATAAGTTATTCGTATGTTTTATTAAGACACGTGTTCTTGATGAAACACAAGTCTGATAAAATAAAGAACGAAATGACTAAAGTATTTAAACTGATTCGATTAGATCGAATGGTCAAATACTTAACTAAATAAAATCTTGTGTAATTAAAAGAAAATGTGATTTTCTCTCAGATCAAGTCTGTTAACACATCGGTGTGTTAAAAGGTATGAATCACACTTAGTTAGACTTGGTGCGATCCATAAATAAGTGATTCTGAGTTAACTCCTCCCTCTGGATTAAGTCCCAGATAGTAATGCCTAGGTTTTGATAATGTTCTATGAGGACATTATCAATAATATATTCAATAAATCAATCGTAAGGAAGTTGTAAAAATACTCGAATCTCATGAGACGAATTGTCGAGTTAGACATCATAACTGATGATGACTTAGTCAACTTCTAGGATGAAATTCGGAGTAGTAACTCCGATTTAAAACTTGATGAAGGTTCGTGTGCGTAAATAAATTTGAGAATTTAGTTTACGTGCCCAAGGAAAATGTTTCCTCACTTTCTGTAAGTAAATCTTTAAGTAGAAAGATTGGTGCAGAAAAGGAAATAGTGAAGTACAATAATGTTGGACGGGAACGGTTTTCTTCCAAATTTCTTTAAAACGGATTAAGATGAAACCGGTTTCGCCAACAGATGTGTACAGATCTACTCGGACCAAATCTCGATGTAAACGCTCAAGTTGACCACGAAAATTGGAGCATTCACTTATAAGTTCGTTTTTCTAAATATGATTTAGACGAACCAACTTATATGAATTAGCCAGATAGTTTTCACGGTCAGTGGGAGCATGTAAATTGCATGCGAGACATCAAAGAGATAGAACATATATTTTGATTAAGTAATCAAAGAGTTTGATACTTTATCAGAAATGGATATGAACCATTTGAAATGACCAGTAACTAATTTAAATGATTATCGTAAAGTACGATAAACTGGATAAGATCCAGGGAAATAAAATATTATATATTCTGATAGACCAAATGAATTATTTGAATGAGATTCAAATGGTTGGTCTAACACAAACATAAAAACCCCTTAAGTCTATAGAGTAGACGGTTTTAGCAGATCCACTCACGAAGGCTCTATCACATGAAGTCGGGAAAACTTATGTGTAAAAATGATATTAGATATCGAGATAAATGGGCCTGAGTGCAAGTGGGAGATGTAGGAATATGATGCCCTCAAGGCCATTTATTCCTGTGTGAATAGCACAAACATCTTGTTCGAAATAACAGTAAGCTGTTTGGTAATAATTTATCTAAGTCATATTGTAATGTAGTCAACATTAGATATCAACTTAGGTAAAGTTGTGAGACTTTATGCAAGGTCAAACGGGTATCAAGATGAGTATCTCGATCATGGAGAAACGTTTGACCGTCTGTAGCATAAGTCTAAAATGGTTCGTGGTCGCAAATGTTTCGAGACAAGGATATTGAAACATCGGATAGACCATTGTGTCTTAGTCTTCACCGTTTAGCGGTGGCGATGATCTCATGATCGCTTGACTTGGCAAAGTCGAAGACGAGACACAGGTGCTCATTAGAATGAGTTCACTGAACGATCCACTAGAGTTATCATATGGTTACATTGACCAATCTGTCAGTGATAACTCTGAGTGATGATAGGATAGTTGGTCTTTTGACTTGAGGTCATTTTGACAGACCTGTGCGTGAACGGTGCCACTTAGATCAACTGACCTAGCTTCGAGGCAAGGCCTGTCGAAAGGTCTTTTGATTGGGTGTCACTTGAAACGTATGAGGCGAGTAATGACCAAGAAAGGATTCGTCTCTCCCGGTCAATGGGAGTTAGTGTCGTAGAGTTAGTTCGGTCTTTAGTAAAAACTCTGCGCAGAGTATGTTGGAAGAAGTCCAACATTTATTGACTAAAGATCGATAGAAACTAACCGGAGTGCGTCAGCGGGCCCGCCCGCGTCAGCGGGCCCGCCCGCGGACGCGGGCGCCCGCCAGGCGCGGGCGCACGCGCCTGGCTCGGTCTGCGCACGCAAGTCAAGTCAGTGGGGCCCACTGGTGGGCCCCACACGCCTAGGGTTGCGAACCCTATGCAGAATTCCTTGACGGCTGCAGTTTTGTGTTTTGGGTGGCTTTGGGCTGATCTTTGGACACTCAATTGGAGGGTCAAACGAACTCCGATTGACGAACCGTTTTTTCCTATGCGTTCACGGTTGAACGCTTGTCGTATTGATAGGTTGTATCAATCCTGAAGCTCAACGGTGAGTGAGTTAAAATTCACGGAAGTTTGCACTTTGTGAAGTGCAAACTAACTTGATTTTAATTAACTCATTGTTTAGTCCCACATCGGATTTTGAGAAAAGGGGAGAGTCCGTCGCCTATATAAATAGGGGTCTCCCCCTTTCTCAAAACTCGTTCCAAGCTCTAGATCTGAGCGGCTCTCGTAAATGTTGGAGCACGCTCGGATCTAAGCTTAAATAAATATTTCTCTATCTCCCTAAAATTCTGCCTTACTCCTGCGGGCTCTAGCAAAGCCACAAAGGAGTTCGGATTCTGAATCTGAAATCTTGGCGGAGGTTTCACTCGCGTGAAACTTTCTTCGGCGCGTGGTTGGCTCGGCGGCACGGGGATTGATCGCCTCGGGATGCGGAGCGGTTCGAGGAGCGGTTCGAGGAGCGGTTCGGGGAGCGGTTCAAGTAGCGGCTCGGCGTGGGGCGGGAGCAGCTCGGAAGACGGCGCGGAACATCTCGCCTGCTCCAGGGCTGAGATTCCGGGTATGTGGTTAAAGTATTTTATTAGCATTAGTTTAGTTTAATCGCAGTAGGCTAGATCCTTCTTGGGATGGTCAAATCCATCCCAAGTCGGCATAGATCTTGGCATAGGGTCTTGGACCTTAGGGCTAAGTTAAAAATGTTTTAACTGCTTGTTAATTTAGATTAACTAGTTTTTCTTCCGCTGCTTTTGTTTTTTCTGTCTATGTTCCGTCCGACTTAGGACGGGACCAGAGTTTTTGTGCCCTAAGGGACCGCGTATTTCCCTACAGGTATGTGAGAATTCAAACGGTAACTTACCACGTAGGACAGTCGACTAATGAAGAAACGACAGGCGCCTGTAAACCTAATATGCGACTGTAAATCCTTCTACAGGTGACTGGCCCAACATGGGTAAGCTGAGAAAAACTCAGAAAGTTCGGGAAGACACGCCAGGCGACTGATGTGGAACACACAGGTGCATGTGCCATAGGCAGGCAATTGTGAAACCAACATCAGTCTGTTGGATCCTGTGGATGGCAAACAACACTAGAAGGGGGGGTTGAATAGTGTTGTATAAAGATAAAACTTTTTCGTTCTTTAATTAATCAACACAAAACAAAACCTTCTAATGTTGCCTAAGAAACCAAGTAGAGCGATCTACGCTTGGTTCTTAATCAACAATATAATTTAAAGTGCACAGCGAAAATTCACAGCAGGTAGTCGACTCCTTATGAGTAGTAGTCGACTCCCAGAGTATATGTTAGAGCAAATAAAATTATAGATGTAAATCTCAGCGTATAGAAATATGATTGATATTTGCTGTAGATAGAATAAATGCAAAGATAATCAAACACAGAGAATGCAAGCGCAAAGACAAGGATTTTTATCCTGGTTCCCCGCAACCCGGGTACGTCCAGTCCCCGACCAATCCGGTACGAGATTTCCACTATCTGCCTTGGCAAATACAAGCACCTAACTTCACTCGTTAGGATTTCCAACGACCTAGCCTTGACCAGGATTTCTGAACACAACGCCTAGACTTGTCTAGGGTTATACCCTTGCCTCACAAACCGAGGACTTTCCAATTGGCAACAACTAGACTTGTCTAGTGTTCCAACAATCAACCCAATAAGAAATTTGTCCAATACTCTACAACGAGTGATAGAGATTGGAAATACACCCGATTCTATAGCCAATCAAAAGATAGACAATTGTGCAGTGGCTTAATAGAATGATAGTCTAGATCACACAAAGATACGAGATAAGTTCTTTGTGATCTAAAGCTTTTTCAAAAATCCTTCAAATAGAATTAAAGAGAAATAATAGAGAGGATTTTGAAAAACAACTTAGCCAACAAAATAATAATATGATCTTCAAAAGAATTGGAAAAATATTGCAAGATCAAAAAACTGAAATTAAAATTGGCTAGAGAAGAAATGAGAGAGCTTTGATTCACGAGAGCTTTTGCAAATTTTGATTTTCAATAATCTTGTATTTTTCACAAAAGAATTAACCTCTATTTATAGGGAAAAACTGTGATTTGAAATTTGAATTTCGTTTGACTTTTGTCCCAAAAATTTCGGAGTAAATCACTCAAAAGAATTTAAAATTCAAATTCAAAACGTTTGAAAATTTCCAGCAGGTAGTCAACTCCCTCTATAGGTAGTCGACTCCCAGAGGAGTCTAGGAAATTTTCATCCCTGACTGGTAGTCGACTCCCTACTTTTGGTAGTCGACTCCCAGAGGAGTTTTTCCTGTTGTTCTAGTCAAAAGGGTAGTTAACTCCAGGGTGCGTGGAGTTTCACTACGAGATTTATGAATTGACTAAAAAAGCTCTTGAAAATTATTTTTGTAGTAAAAAAAAATATTTCGAAATCTTTTGTGTGTGTGTGTGTTTGTCTATTTGATATGGCTTTGACAAATATCCTAAAAGACACGACACACTCACACTAGACTCAGAACATGTCTTCGGCAGTTTAGTCAACTTGATGAAGTGAAGATGAGCTTCTTCTTTGAGCTTCTTGCTTTGTTTGAGCTAAAGCTTCATCACTTGAGTTTAGCCATGTTCTTCTTTGTCGTGGAGCGTAGATACGTGCTTCTTGGAGTATTAGTAGAGCTTCACGAAATCTGTATACTTAAAGTGTAGTGTTGTTAGTATACTAAGCATTCATTTGGTGTGCTCATCATCAAAATTACTTAGGGGTGGAATTCAATTTCCATCACTCTCCCCCTTTTTGATGATGACACCCAAACGCAAAATTGGAAGCAAGACATATATGAATGATATTTCAAGTATACTTACTCCCCCTGCTTTGATGCGGTTCTCCCCCTGCATCGAAGCTATTAGAAATACAATACACATTTTTGCATTATACATTTTTCTCCCCCTTGTCATCAACAAAAAACATATTATAGCTGAGCATTATTCAATTCTTTTTCTCCAACAATACCCAGTTCTCGACGAAGTCTCGAGAATGTATCCTTGTGTAAGGGTTTTGTTAGAATATCAGCAACTTGAAACTCAGAGGAGACAAATTTAAGTTCAACATCCTTTTTGGCACAATGATCATCAATAAATCTGTGTCTTATATCAATGTGTTTTGTTCTAGGATGAAGAACAGAATTTTTAGTGAGATTTATGGTGCTTTTATTATCACAATAAATTACACATGTAGATGTATTAACACCATAATCGACGAGGACTTGTTTCATCCAAAGTATTTGAGCACAGGCAAGTCCGGCAGCTATATACTCTGCCTCAGTGGTAGATAGTGAAACGGAATTTTGCTTTTTGCTAAACCACGAAACAAGAGAATGTCCAAGGAAATGACATGTTCCACTTGTGCTTTTTCTTGTGGCTTTACAACCAGCATAGTCTGCGTCACTAAATGAAGTTAAATCGAATGTGCTTCCTTTGGGATAGAAGAGTCCAAAGTCAGATGTGGTTTTAAGATATCTAAATATGTATTTTACTGTTTTAAGGTGTGATTCCCTAGGATCACATTGAAATCTAGCACATGCACAAACACTAAACATGATGTCTGGTCTGCTGGCGGTTAAGTAGAGTAATGAACCGACCATACCTCTATATGTTTTCTGATCAACCTTCTTACCTGCTTCGTCTTTGTCTAAGGAAGTGGACGTTGCCATTGGTATGTTCTTTCCTGATGCAGTTTCCATTCCGAACCTTTTGATCAAGTCTCTTGCGTACTTTGTTTGATGAATGAAGGTTCCTTCTTTTCCTTGTTTGATTTGTAATCCGAGAAAGTATGTTAGTTCCCCCATGTGGCTCATTTCAAATTCTTCCTGCATTAACTTGGCAAATTCTTGGCAAAGATCATCATTAGTAGATCCAAAAATGATGTCATCTACATAGATTTGGATAAGAATGATATCATTATGATCTTTCTTAACAAATAAGGTTGTATCTATTTTTCCAACAGTATAACTTGAGTCACTTAAAAATTTTCTTAGTCTTTCATACCAAGCTCTTGGAGCTTGTTTTAGCCCATATAATGCTTTGTTTAACTTGTAAACAAATCCAGTTTTCTTATCATGTTCAAATCCTGGAGGTTGTTCAACGTAGACTTCCTCCTTTATGAATCCGTTTAGGAAAGCGCTTTTTACATCCATTTGATAAAGTTTAAAATTCTTATATGATGCAAATGCGAGTAACATCCTAATGGATTCTAGTCTAGCAACAGGAGCAAAGGTTTCATCGAAGTCTATACCTTCCTCTTGAGAGTAACCCTGTGCTACTAACCTTGCCTTATTCCTTATCACATTTCCATCTTCATCTAGTTTGTTGCGGTATACCCATTTAGTACCGATAACGGGACGATCTTCCGGTCTAGGTACTAACTCCCATACTTGATTGCATTCAAATTGTAGAAGTTCTTCTTGCATAGCCTCGATCCATGCTTCATCTGCAAAAGCTTCTTCTACCTTTTTTGGCTCAATGTTAGAAACAAATGCAACATGTGTTAAGTGTTCTATTTGAGATCTAGTTCTAATTCCTGCATCAATGTCACCTAAGACTTGAGTGTGTGGGTGATGTGTGACTTCAGGAAATGATTTCGGCAAAGAACTAGGAATATCATTGAGAAATTCATTATTAGGAGTGCGTGCAATGAGCATACTATCATCATCATCATGAGTAATGTTATGAGGTAAAGATTCATCAAATGTTACATGTAGAGTTTCAACAATAGTCTCGGAACTTTTATTGTAAATTCTATATGCCTTACTACGTAAAGAATAACCGATAAATATGCCTTCATCCGCTTTGGAGTCAAACTTATCTAAGTTATCTTTAGTATTCAGAATATAGCATTTACAACCAAAACTCTGAAGTAAGATACTTTTGGAATTCGTTGGAGCAATAATTCATACGGGGTCTTTTCAAAAGGTTTTCTAATTAAAACTTTATTTTGAATATAGCACGCGGTTGCTACAGCTTCCGCCCAAAATTTCTTTGGAAGGTTGCTTTCACACAACATTGTTCATGCACACTCTTGGAGTTCTGTTTTTCCTTTCAACTACCCCATTTTGAGGAGCAGCTCTGGGAAAAGCAAAAGTGTGAGAAATACCTTGTTCTTCACAAAATGATTTAAAATGTTCATTTTCAAATTCTCCACCGTGATCACTTCTTAAGGAAATAATTTTCATGGAGTATAAACGTTCAATCCTTTTGAAAAATATTTCGAATTCACGGAAGGCATCATTCTTATGAGTTAAGAATAATACCCACGTATATCGAGTAAAATCATCAATTATGACAAATACGTATCTAGAGTTGCATAATGATGGAGTTCTAGTTGGGCCAAACAAGTCCATATGGAGTAGTTCAAGTGGTCCATTAGAACTGAGAGCACCAATATTTTTAAATGAACTCTTATGCATTTTGCCAAATTGACATGAGTCACATATTTTATCTAATTTAAAACTTATCTTAGGAAGTCCTTGCACCAACTCTTTCCTAGAAATCTTATCCATGTTTTTGATGTTCACATGGCCAAAGCGTCTATGCCAAAGCAGTGGATCGTTTGTTGAAACAATTAAACATACATTTGATTCATACTCATTTAGTCTAAGTACATAGATATTTTCTACTCGCTTACCTTTAACAAGGATATTTTTCATATCTTTGTCATATACTAAGCAAGAGTCAAGAGTAAATATAACTTTCATACCTTTGTCGCATAGTTGACTTATGCTTAAAAGATTATGCTTTAGTCCTTTCACCAAGCTTACATCTTTGATGAGCAATTTTGAGTGACTGCCGATATTGCCAATTCCGACGATTTTACCTTTCTTGTTGTCACCAAATGTCACGGTTCCGCCATCATACATTTTTAGATTGCTAAGTAATTTTGGGTTCCATGTCATATGTGCCGAGCATCCACTATCCATTATCCATATGTCCTGAAATAAAATAATCTCTACACGTTTGGTACCCACTTCTAATTGGGTCCGATATGTTAGAAAAAAATTTATTTACATATCCCCTTTTTTTAAACGTTTGGGTATCAGAATAATATACATGAAGCATGTGGATACCCTAATTTAAAAAAAAACGGTTACTTATTTGGAACCCAAATTCGATGCGAATTTGATTTCCTATGAACAAATGAGTCTTTATGGGATCTATGCATGCTATTAGTCAAATTATGAATATAAGCATTTTTATCATTCAAGCCTAAATGTTTAGGCACCCATATCATGTTATTTCTAACATTGTGTATGTTTTGAGGTTTGTGTACAAAATGTGGTTTTTGATGTGTATTGTGTAAACCCTTTTTGTGTGCCTTGTGTGTAGCATGTAGATCATGTGAGACGTGAGATGCGTTATTGTATCTAACATTTTTCCCACACATGAAAGCATACTTCTTAACATTGGCTTGCACAACATTTACTTTTCTACCCACATCTTTAGATGTAGAAGCTTGAGCATGAGTAGATTTATTGATAGCATTTTTAGGAGTATAAGAGCAAGAAGAAGTAGAATTATTCCTGATACAATCAAATTTTGCAATTAGCTCTTCATGCTTTATACGACTAGAGGCAATAATACTTTCAAGTGAATCTATCTTATTATTTAGACAGGAAACATACAGAGCATGTTCATTTTTCAATAAGTTATTATCAATCAATAATGCATCATATTTTGCCTTTAAGGAATTATGATCATTCAATGAAATATTACTGCAATCATTTTTCAAAGCATTATAATCATCCAGCAAACTATCATATTTCTTGTATAGGTCATCATGATCATTATTCAAAGCTTTGTACTTGTTATTTACACTTTTGTATTTCTTTTTCAATCTCTCAAATTCCCTATACAGATTTTCATATGCACTAGCAATGTCAAAATCATCTTCATCGTCAGAACTAGATTCACATACCTTTTCCTGATTGTCTTGACAAGCCATCATGCACATGTGATTTTTGGATTGCTCTTCCTCTTCTTCGTTGGATTTGATTGTCTCTATGGGTGTTTGAATTTCTTTTGACTTTGATCCGAATCTCTCATCCAATAAGTTGAGGATTTGGTGTGCGGTTTCAGCCCTTTCTACAATATCTAGCATTTCATTAGTTAAACCAGTATAGAGTAAATGCATTACCTTTATGTTTCTGAAGTAGGCTTCTTCTTGGTCCGGATTCCATTGATTTTGAGGAGTGGTTGGAATCTCATATCGTTCACTGAGAGATCTTGAGTAGCTTAGATCTTGTGCCTCCAAGAAGATCTCCATTCTTCTTCTCCATTGGGAATAGAAGTTGCCGTCAAAGATTGGAGGTGTATGAATGCTATAGAACGTTGTTGATGCCATCGCCTTTGACCTTGCTCTGATACCAAGTGTTGGATCCTGTGGATGGCAAACAACACTAGAAGGGGGGGTTGAATAGTGTTGTATAAAGATAAAAATTTTTCGTTCTTTAATTAATCAACACAAAACAAAACCTTCTAATGTTGCCTAAGAAACCAAGTAGAGCGATCTACGCTTGGTTCTTAATCAACAATATAATTTAAAGTGCACAGCGAAAATTCACAGCAGGTAGTCGACTCCTTATGAGTAGTAGTTGACTCCCAGAGTATATGTTAGAGCAAATAAAATTATAGATGTAAATCTCAGCGTATAGAAATAGGATTGATATTTGCTGTAGATAGAATAAATGCAAAGATAATCAAACACAGAGAATGCAAACGCAAAGACAAGGATTTTTATCCTGGTTCCCCGCAACCCGGGTACGTCCAGTCCCCAACCAATCCGGTACGAGATTTCCACTATCTGCCTTGGCAAATACAAGCACCTAACTTCACTCGTTAGGATTTTCAATGACCTAGCCTTGACCAGGATTTCCGAACACAACGCCTAGACTTGTCTAGGGTTATACCCTTGCCTCACAAACCGAGGACTTTCCAATTGGCAACAACTAGACTTGTCTAGTGTTCCAACAATCAACACAATAAGAAATTTGTCCAATACTCTACAACGAGTGATAGAGATTGGAAATACACCCGATTCTATAGCCAATCAAAAGATAGACAATTGTGCAGTGGCTTAATAGAATGATAGTCTAGATCACACAAAGATACGAGATAAGTTCTTTGTGATCTAGAGCTTTTTCAAAAATCCTTCAAATAGAATTAAAGAGAAATAATAGAGAGGATTTTGAAAAACAACTTAGCCAACAAAATAATAATATGATCTTCAAAAGAATTGGAAAAATATTGCAAGATCAAAAAACTGAAATTAAAATTGGCTAGAGAAGAAATGAGAGAGCTTTGATTCACGAGAGCTTTTGCAAATTTTGATTTTCAATAATCTTGTATTTTTCACAAAAGAATTAACCTCTATTTATAGGGAAAAACTGTGATTTGAAATTTGAATTTCGTTTGACTTTTGTCCCAAAAATTTCGGAGTAAATCACTCAAAAGAATTTAAAATTCAAATTCAAAACGTTTGAAAATTTCCAGCAGGTAGTCGACTCCCTCTATAGGTAGTCGACTCCCAGAGGAGTCTAGTAAATTTTCATCCCTGACTGGTAGTCGACTCCCTACTTTTGGTAGTCGACTCCCAGAGGAGTTTTTCCTGTTGTTCTAGTCAAAAGGGTAGTTAACTCCAGGGTGCGTGGAGTTTCACTACGAGATTTATGAATTGACTAGAAAAGCTCTTGAAAATTATTTTTGTAGTAAAAAAAATATTTCGAAATCTTTTATGTGTGTGTGTGTTTGTCTATTTGATATGGCTTTGACAAATATCCTAAAAGACATCACACACTCACACTAGACTCAGAACATGTCTTCGGCAGTTTAGTCAACTTGATGAAGTGAAGATGAGCTTCTTCTTTGAGCTTCTTGCTTTGTTTGAGCTTGAGCTTCATCACTTGAGTTTAGCCATGTTCTTCTTTGTCGTGGAGCGTAGATACGTGCTTCTTGGAGTATTAGTAGAGCTTCACGAAATCTGTATACTTAAAGTGTAGTGTTGTTAGTATACTAAGCATTCATTTGGTGTGCTCATCATCAAAATTACTTAGGGGTGGAATTCAATTTCCATCACAGTCGACAGTCACTAATAAGTGAAACTTTCTGGAGACAGAGTCTGCAGAGAAAGCATAGAAAGGCGACTGTTGAAGCATTGATAGTCGACTGTGCCTTGGACAGGCGACTGTCATTCCAATATCAGTCGACTGGCCGTATGGAAAAGAAATTGACCTTTGGACAGGAGAGAGATAGGCGACTGATTAACAAATCATATGCGCTTGTAGCTTGGACATGCGCATGTCTTTTGTACAGCAGTCGCCTGAACAGAGTTAAAGCTAAAAGGCCCAAAAACCAATTGAAAAAGTATGTGCATAGCAGTCGATTGTAGAACAAATTGCAGTCGACTGTTTTGAGACAGGCGACTGTAAAACGTTCAGCAGTCACCTGTTGAAATCCCAAAATGCATATACTTGAGAAATGTGAATTGGAGTATAAGGAAATGTGATCTAATGATTTCCTAGGACAGAAATGAAGATGTGTGTGCGCTCTAACATAGTTCTATGGCTAAGCCACATACTAGAAGAGAATAAAAAGATTGCATTTTGCAGAAACCTCTCTTCTATCCAAAGTATGATCTTGAAGTCTTTTAGGAGCTTCAGTCACCATCTTTGATCATCCAATCCACTTTTCATTCTTTGATTGATCTTTGAGTGATATCCATTGCTAATTGATCTTCATGATATGCTTAGGCAATGGATTAACTGCAAATAGGGGATTAGTCACAAGTATTTATGTTTGCTCATCATTAACACCAAGTAGGGAGAAGTTCAATACTCAACAATACATGCTATATGTTGGCAACTTTTTGACAGAAATTAACGGATTACCACTTAACAAGTTAAAATCTCATTCTTAAAATCAAAAGATAAATCTGAAACATGTTTAAGACAAATGATGTGTTCTTGAAAATTAGATACATTCTTCATGGAAGTATGCAACCAAAATCATGTCACAAAGATCATATTGGATATATATACGAAAATAATAAGCATCAACTAGCCATGGAGGGATATATATATATATATATATATATATATATATATATATATAGGAAAATTTTCAAATGAGAACATTTCGCACCGTGCGAAAATGTTTTTATCTTTTTTTTGAAATTTTTTTTTTCAAAAATTCTTTTTTCCACCCTCATTATATGTTGTTATACCCCCTTCAAAAAATAATGGTTGAGAAATAATGTCATTTGGCCTTCGATCAAGCCATTTCATCAAATTCGCACGTTTTGAGACCGTTAAATTTGTAACGGGTGGATGGGTGCTCTAATGCCCAACGGGTTCACCCATTATTTTCCCTGGGGTATATAATTGTATGGATTAAACATCAAAAAAAGAATTTTTGAAAAAAAAAATTTCAAAAAAAAAATAAAAATCTTTTCGCACGGTGCGAAAAGCCTCTTTTTCGCATTTGAAGATCACTCTATATATATATATATATATATATATATATATATATATATATGTATATATATATATATATATATATATATATGGCGACCGAAATCGGCGGAGAGGCGACTGAGGCGAATTACGATCCGGGCGGCGGCGGTAGATCATCTACTGGAGAAGGCGCCAAAGGCACAGGCTTTTCCGATCTGTTTGACAAAGGCACTCTTAGCAATGGAGGGGGTTTTTCTCATAAGGATTTGGGATGTCCAAAGATCGTGTGTAAATCTCGATCTGAGGATGTTGTCAATCCTCATGGAGAATCTGAGATCGGGGGAAATCGTGTGCTGGGGACTGGCAAATTCCCGATGCCCGCTCAGGGCCTTGGCCATGGTACGTCTCCTTCCTGGCAAGTTGTTGTTGACCGGCGCAACAAGCGTGATAGAGGTTGGGCTCGATTGGGTGGCATCGGGAGATCCGGAGGTGATAGAGGTGGGGCTCGGAGTAATTCTGTAAATCATTCTTCCTATGCAAAGCAGCACACTGGAGGGACCTCACACAAGCAGCGTGATGCACCCCAGGTGCTTGTTAAAAAGCCTCTTAGACCAGCTGTGGAATTAAAGAGCTCTGGGCCTAGGCAATCCTGGGCTGACGTCTGCTCCAATATCAGGAAGTATGACCTTGACGTTGGAATGTCCTTTGTGCCACCTCTTGCCCAAGAGGATGGCACGATGATGGCGATGGTCCCGAAGTCTGCATTGGCGCGAGGAGCCGAACAGTGGAAGTCAACCCTAGTTGGATACGTTCTGAGGGATGTTCCCTTCTATGGGCAGATTTGTGCATGGGTGGATAGACTGTGGAATCTCAAGAAGAGGATAAAAATTTACAGCCGCGAGAATGGTTTCTTCTGTTTCAAATTTGAGGATGAAGAAGAGTGTGCGAGAATTTTGCATGGCGGACCCTGGATGTTTGACGGGAGGCTTGTGGTTCTACAGCGTTGGAGTGCAGGCCTAAAGCTCGAACGAGATATTTTATCTTCGGTGCCTGTCTGGATACAACTCCATGGGGTTCCCTTGGAAATGTGGACTCTTGAAATCTTAAATTGCATTGCTTCCCTTGTTGGCAATCCAATTTGCCTTGATAAGCTCACTGCAAAGAAAGAGCGGTTATCCTATGCAAGATGTCTTGTTGAAATACATGCTAAACAGGGCGTCCAAAAAACTGTGGTGGTTGGCACGGAGGATGGCCCGACTCTAAATATTGATGTGAAGGTAGAGGGCGAGCCCCCGAGATGCACTAATTGTGTTTGTTTTGGCCACTCCAACACTCAATGTCCAAGCTCAGGTGAGCCCCCTTCAATCCATTCAAATAACTCTATAAATGACCCTCTAGAGGAAGGAGAAATTAGAGCTACTGACAGAGATCAACATCATGGCCCTGGGGATAAAATGAAGGAGGGCGGGCTTGGTGATATTTCGAATGATATGCTGGGCCTGGATACGGATGCTACCAACATTCTGAAGGGATCCTCTTCTTCCAGTGTTGAGGGCGCTGTGAAGATTATTGAACCTGCAAGCGGGCCTACACAGGCCTTGGGCACTATGGGAGGGCCTCCTCAGGAAACGATCTCTGCAGATGTTGTGACGTGTATACAATCACAACAACAAGCTTCCCCAGTGCTGCATGATGGAGCTGGGGGCCATTCTATTTCATCTTCGGATGGAATTACTTTTGCTAGCAATGACAGAGCCTATATGCCCTCAGAGGTTACTGATCATACTACCTTGACTTCGGGTGTGGGAAACTTGGTAGGCGGCCATCAAAGGGGCTTGGGTACCCTTATTACAGAGGATGATCATGCCTTTGATCTTTTGCCCGATAATATTGCTGTTGATAATCCAGAGTGGGACATTGAAGTTGAAGAAAATATAAAACTTGCTGCGGCCAAAAATCCAAAGAAAAGACAAGATTTTCCACAGACTTCCTCCAGGAAAAGCACCCGTATCCTTGAGAGTAGTCATGGCCGGAAAACTACTGTTGATAAATGACGGTCTTCATTTGGAATACCAGAGGCCTGAATAATTCGGTGCGACGTAGGGATCTCAGAGACTTCTTGAGAAAGGTAAGGCCTTCTGTGGTTATTCTAGTCGAGACCAAACTCAGGTCATCTGCATTAGGAATTAGATTGCCAATTCCTAATGACTGGATCTCCTTTAATAATTTTGATGCGTGTTCTGGAGGAAGGATCCTTATGAGTTTTGACCCGAATATTTGGAATGCGGGAGTATTTTCTTACTCTGCGCAGCATCTCTCTGTTTCTTGCACGAACCTTGGGGGCTTCAAGTGTATTATCACTGGGGTGTATGCTAGCAACTCTATGGAGGAAAGGAAGGAATTATGGAAAATGCTGGTTGATGATAGCCTGGGCATGAATAAATCCTCTTGGATAGTTGGGGGTGATTTCAATAGCGTTCTGTTTGCTAAAGATAAGGTTGGTGGGAGGCAACTTGAGGCAAAAATGGTCCGGGATTATGAACAATGTTTATGCAAGTGCGGTCTACAGGGGATGAAAAACACGGGGAACAGACTGAGTTGGTGCAACAACCGTATAGGAGCTGATCGTATTGCTGCTTAATTGGACCGTGTCTTCAGCAATTCTGAATGGGTGCATATTTTGCCAGAATCTTATTATGACTATTTGGAGTCAGGTACAAGTGATCACTTGCACATGGCTGTTCATCTGCATAATCAGGTACTCTCTAAGCCTAAGCCATTCAAATCCTTTAACTTCTGGTCTTCTTGTGCTGGGTATAAGGAGGTCATATATGCACATTGGAGTATTGGTGTTGTTGGCACACCTATGTATCGGCTGGTACAAAAATTAAGTGGCCTTAAGCCTTTGCTCAGGGGCTGGGCCAGAAATTACAGAGCTGATAACTTGGTTGTGAAAGGCAGGAAAGCTTTGGAGGAAATCAGGTGCAACCCTCGCATTTCCTACGACATTGACTTGCAAAAAAGAGAAGCATTAATTATTAAAGAGTTGGCTATGGCCCTAAAAATGGAGGAGGACATGTTTAAGCAAAAAAGTCGCCAGGATTGGTTATTTCTTGGGGATCGGAATACAAAATTTTTCTACACTCAAATGAAGGCACGCACTAGCAGGAACAACTTGTTTCACCTTATTGATGACAGAGGGAGGCAGAACAGAACTTATGCTAATTTGATGGAGGAAGCGCCATCTTTTTATGAAAGGCTGTACAATCAGAGCAGCTACTTAAACTCCTTCGATAAAATTGTGCCCAAACGGATCCTGACTGAGGATTCCTCCGCCTGGCTTTGCAGAAGGGTGTCTAGTGAGGAAATAAAGGAAGCCGTTTTTCAAATTGGAGCCGACAAAGCTCCTGGTCCCGATGGATATAACGGTTATTTTTTCCAGCATAATTGGGATATTCTGGGATCTGACGTCACATCTGCTATTACATCATTTTTCAATTCAGGCTCTCTTCTCAGGCAAGTTAATCACACCTTTCTCACTCTAATTCCAAAGAATTCTAATGCGAGTGGATTAGGGGACTATAGGCCTATTGCATGTTGTAATGTGCTTTACAAGTTCATTAGCAAAATCCTATGCAACAGATTAAAACAGGTTATACACGATCTGATATCCCCCAATCAATCCGCTTTTCTTAGAGGGAGGCTCCTCTCTGATAGTACCTTAATAGCCCATGAACAGATAAGAGATTTCAGGAATCCTATGGGTAGTAGAGCCTGTTTGAAGTTGGACCTGAGGAAGGCTTTTGACAGTGTCAACCGGGAATTCATCTATCACTTCCTCCGCCAAATGAGATTTCCTGACATTTTCATTGCTTGGATTAGAGAATGTATCTCCTCGCCCACCTTCTCCGTTATGGTAAATGGGGCTCCTTATGGCAATTTTGGCAGTAATAGAGGGCTTCGGCAAGGTGACCCTCTTTCCCCGTTCCTTTTTGTGATAATCATGGAAACTTTCTCAATTCTGGTGGACAGATCTATTAATTCCCGAAAGATCCAGCCGATGAGGCGAAGAGGCTCCATCTCCCACCTCTTATTTGCAGACGATCTACTAGTATTTTGCAGAGCTACCAAATCCTCCTTCCTGGGCATCAAAAATCTTCTGGCAGAATTCTCAAAATTTACGGGGCTTGAGGTAAATTGGGATAAGAGTTCCGGATTATTTAGTAAGGGGGTCAAAAATAAGGACTACCTTTCTGGAATTCTGGGGATCAGAATAGCGACAACTATTACTACTTACCTGGGTTTACAGTTATCCATCAAATACCCAACATCCGCTAACTATAAGAAGTTGATTGATAAATGTAAAAAGAGGATGGGGGGCTGGTCTTCATCGTCACTCTCCATCGCAGGCCGTATAGAGCTGGTACGATCTGTTGTCTACGGTATGGTGGCTTTTTGGATGCAGGCTTTTCATATCCCCCTGAGTGTGTTGAGAGCTATATCTTCGGCTTGCAGAAGATTTATTCTTGGGAACACACGAGCTTGGGCATGGGAGGATTTTTGTAAACCAAAATCTGAAGGGGGAGTGGGACTTCGGCTATTAGAAGAGCTTAATGAAGCTGCGGGGGTCCGGCTATCCTGGAGATATTTAGCAACCAACAGCATTTGGGCTCAACACATGCGGATGCATTACGCTCCTACATCAGGTTTCTTTTCATCTACCTCCTCTATTACCGACTCCGGAACCTGGAAGAGGATGGTTCGAAGCAAGGAAGCTTCACAGCGGCTAATTAAAAGGGATGTGCGGGATGGCCATTCGACAGCTTTCTGGACCGATAACTGGCTTGATACGGGACCCCTATATCTGCAGTTTCCAGTACCAATTGGCGCCGACCAGAGACTTGTGTCCGATTACTGGGAGGGTGGCTGTTGGAGCCCGCACCCGGACCTTAATTCGGTTAGACATCTTCTGCAAAAAATTAAATTGAGGCCGGGTGTTGATGGTTGGAAGTGGGCGCAAGGAGACTCTTTCTCTTTCAAACAAGCATGGGACGGTGTTCGTAAGAGAAATCTGAATTTCCCTCTATATAAATTGGTTTGGTACCCCCACCATATTCCAAAAATGTCTCTAAATCTCCTCAGAGCCTTCAGAGGTAAGTTACTAACCAGAGACAAAGTAATTAGGTGGTTGCCTACTTCACCATCAACTTGCGTTTTATGCGAAGATAATGCGGAGGAGAATATCAAACATCTGTTTTTTGATTGCAAATATTCAGGCTATATTTTTCGCAGATCCATGCTCAAGTTACAGCTGCCTTCCCAATTGCCCTCATCAATCCCTGAAGTGGGCGCATACTTCCTAGCAAAATTCTCAAGCAAGGATTGTTTGAGCATCCTTTCCAAAACCGTTCTTTCCTCCATGGTTTGGCACATCTGGCATGAAAGAAACAGGAGAATATTTGAAGATGTCAAGAGATGCAAGATCACACTTTTTGAAGAGATGGCTGCGGACGTCAGAGTCGCATTGCATGATCAAGAACCCACTTCTGATGAAGAGACTAAAGTTTATTCCAACTGGGAATTCAAAGATAATGGATGACTTTAAGTTTAAATAATTGTTGTAAATGTATCTATGTTTTGTGCTAGATTATGTTAGGATGTAGATTGTAAGTGGGGAGTGACGACGCTTGTGTCCTATCCTCTCCCTTACGGTACTACTTCATAACAGACTCTGGCTGTATTTCGATGGGTTCCTTATATATAGAATACAATGCTTACCTTTCAAAAAAAAAAAAACTAGCCATGGAGGAAATATTCTTATTAGCCAGCATGAAAACCCCACACCATCAACCCACATCCCCCTAATTATTTTTTCCGACGATTCAATTCGTTCATTTTGATATTCAAGTTCTAAAACCCAAAATTATTAATTTCCTAGTGAATCCAAACGGTTTTATTCGTTCATCCATGCTATACAAGCTTAGGGTTTCACAATAGCAGAACTTCTTACAATGGCTAGATGAACAGGTAAAACGTGTTTAGTTTACGTAAAAACTGGTGGTTTCAGGTTTTAGAATATAATAATCAAAATGGACAGATCTGATCGGCAAAAAAAATTGAGTAGAAATTGGTGGTTTAAGGTCTGGTTAACTCTCCGCCACTTCAGGTAGCCGATTTCCATATTGCTCTAGAGATGTAGCCGATAAATACATGGGTCGGCTTTTTATAAAAATTCATGCATCAAGCATGATAGGTGTTAACTAAGAAAAGGGTCTGAAATCCAAGCCGGCTTGGTTTATTTTTGGGGCGTCCATTTCCTGAAGAAGAAAGTGAGTCAGTGCACTATCTCCCAATCTTCCGCCTGTTCAACGTGGAGAGATGCCGAGTTTTTCTTGTTCTCTAGTCAGCGCATGAAACAAGCAGTCCGTAATTCATGATGAGCTTTGGGATGCGTGCCCGGGTCCATGGAGACTGGCTCGACACAGTTTCCCTGTGCGTTTTGTGGCGGGTGATGTCACGTATTTGTCCAAATCAATCATAGGAATTAGGAATCTTGTTTTAAAAACACCAAATTGGATGAAATTGTCGCGGCAACACTTTGACAGAACGGAGTCTACATTTTGACCACCGTGAAACTATTTTATTGGAAATTAAGGTTAATTATCTTGAGGGGATTGCTGTGCGCACAACCGTTTTGTTTACCCTGCGGACGACCACTTATTTACAAGTTTGCCATTACTCCCGCGTACATCTTACTTATTTACAAGTTTGTCATTGAAATTACTAATCGCACAATTGAATGGTTCCACGTATGTGGTTGTCGCTTCTAATGTCGTATTTGTGAATAATACTTCTGTTATAATCTCTACAATATGGCCAGAGAAGCTGTCGTGCTTAGCTCAAGGTGGATGCACATCATGCTGATTAAGGTGGCCTTGTCTACGTATAAGCCGTATATTGCTGATTATGGGCCCGGGTGGGAATTGGGCTCAAACCTTAAGACCCCGCAAGCGTATCGAATCGCGGCAGCCCAAGGCCCATGTCAGGGAAACTGCTGACCCTCCACCATTGAGGGAACCGCTCCTCAGATCGTGCCCGCGCACATTGAACACCAGTCAATACGCCATCATGACCGACTTCATGACCCTTGAAGAGACCATCAAAGCGGACGGGTAGGAAGGGCAAGAGAGATGACAGGACGCCATGACGTTGACATGCAAACTCCTAAAAGAGGCCGAAAAGACAAAACACCAAAGGATCGAATCCTGAATACCCAGATCCCAGGTACTCCACCTCTCGAGACTTTTTCTTCCACCTTACATTTCTCCTCCATAGCTCGACCCGAGGACTCGTGTATTGGTTTCTCCGTGAACCATACTCGGTCCTACCGAGCATCCTTCAGATAAGTGCTGACTTAGGCATCAGAGAGGACTTGGTCGGAACCAAGGTCCGACCCACCTGACGAGCCCTCTTGTCTGTGCAGATCCAAGGAGCCGCCAACCAGCCGAAGCCACCCTTCGGCGCTCCATCGCTCGGGTCCGCACGCTCCCAAGCCCTAGGGCCTTCATCCTATCAATCAATGGTGAGAAAACACACCGAAACATCTTGCACCGTCTGTGGGGAAAGAGATCATCCCACACGTCATCCACAATAACTAATATAGACCAGCACAATGACGGAGTGGCCAGAATGCCGACCATCCCGGAGGATGGCATCTACGTCCAACACGAAACTGAGCACAGCCACTCCGCATGGAAACCCGACGACTCATACTCGGTGACCCGCAAACAACTCGATCTTCTCACCTAGGAAATGAACGCCAACTTCCGAGCCCTGGCGGAAGCCACTCAGCACCTTGCGGATCCGCAACACCCTTTGGGGGGAAACCAGGCGGGGTTTCCCGATCGCTCGGAGGCACACCCCCTTGTTGATTTCATAACGTTGAGACCCCTTCAACCCTTCTCTGAAACCAGCACATCCTAGGGTACATTGCCATTTCCTCCCCTGACTGGGATAGTTGTTCATGATTGATCATGAAAGCATATCATTCTTTTGACAGATGTTGAGTATGATTATTTCAAACTACACCGGTTGCATTTGGACAAGAGCATAAGGGACATCTTAATCTACTTGTGCAACGATTTGACCATTCCAACCAAGATTTAGATCTGCTTGGAGATATCGTCGACTTGTTGCTGCATTCCAAAGGCTTAAGTGGCTTGATCGAAAACTTGAGGGGGTGGGTTTTCTTAATCTGTCGAGCAATAAGAAACTATGGAAGGAGTTTTGCATTATCGAGATTTTGGCAAGCTACATTTATTAAATTAGTTTGATGAGTTTCCATGTACCAATTGTTGCAACATGGGGTTTTTTTAGATTTGATTACAAATATTAATAGCAATTAGAATGGGCTCTCAAACCATTTAATAAACAGATACGTGTCAGTATAACACCCGAATGAAGATTAAAACAAGTCCCTTTCATTATTTACACAGTTAAACATACATTAAGTCGAATAGAATGATGTCCTAAACCCTTCAGATACTTAAATTAGTACGGTATTTCATGAGGAAAAAACAAGAAAAAAGACGATGAAGTAGAAAATAACACTAGGGCTTATGGCATGTTCTTTTGGGTTTATTTGGTTTGTTTGTTGAAGTTGTGAATAGTGTTGGTGAAAGTGAGTATTGTGTGTGTTAGGTCATGTTCTTTTGTGTTTAAATGAGGGTTAAAGTGGGCAGATTCCACTATTTACGGCACTATTCACTCATTTCACACACTCTCACGTATTGTGTTCTTCTGGGCTGGCTGCTCGTTTTGCTGCTCGTGTCGCCGTGGCACCGAGATTCCATCGCTCGAAGAAGCCTGAAATTCCAGCAATTACGACTGCTTCTCTCCGTTTGTGGGTCCCGCATGCGCCCTAGAAGGCGATCTGCTGCTTTCGATCACCCCTCCCCCAACGGCTCCTTCAACGGTGTGATTTTTTGAGTTTTTTCAACCCTAGAAGGTGAAAAAATAGGGTTTTTTGGGGGTACTTGCTACCCTAGAAGGCGGATCTCTAGATCTGCAACTAGGGTTGGGTGTTGACGTGCGTTTATATTTCATACATTCATGCACGTTTTCTTTCGTGTTTCTCCGTATTTTTCCGCCGTCTCTTATTTGTTTTCGTGTATTTTCCCGTTTTCTTTCACTTTTCTTTGTTTTTCCATGATTGCAGGGGATTGACCACGTAGGTGACGTTTTACGATGATATCCCAAGTCCCCGGAGCAACGGGAGAAGTCACGCGTGATCCAGGGGGTCAAACGGCGAAGTATTAATCTTTCAGCCCCTCACCCGGCCGGTTGGTCATCTCCAACCGATCGGGTGATGCACGCGTGCACCAATCGGTCTCTGCCGCAGCTCACAACGAAGTCACCCGACCGGTTCACAGACCGGTTCAGCGGGGGCTATTCTCTGTTTTCTCGAAGCAAAGCGCCAACCGATCGGGTGACTCTCACCCGATCGGTTCATCTGTAGCTGAGAAAGATGAGCTGAAGACACGGACGTCGAACCGGTCGATTCACCCGACCGCTCCAAGATCCAACCGGTCGCTCAAGAACTCACCCGATCGGTTCATGTGATCGGGTGAAAACTCGCCGTTTTCTGATATTTATTTGTAACGGATCAACCGATCGGTTGACTTGTCAACCGATCGGTTGATGCGACGGCCTATATATAGAACCCCTAGGGTTCCAGAAACGGGAGTTGCTGTTTTTCTACTGTTTTATTTCCTTGTGACGGCTGTAATTGTTACTCTTTTGTAAGTTTTCAGATCTTTCTAAAATTTTAGTATTGTCTTTATTACTCTATTACTTCCGCATTGCAATTGTCCGATTATGATTCCAACGGTTAAATTTCATTTAGATTGCTTTTTCATGAATTTTTGTGAGTAGTTCCCAAATCTGGGATTTTGGTGGAAACCCCTTCGGGGGCTCTTCCCGATGCGTCCATATGGTTAGGAAATCGATAGGGAGTAGGAATCTAACGGTTACGCGGGGCGTTTCATTGTCATCGGCGGGAAAAAGACCGCCTTTGACCGTCGGGCCAAGGGGGAATAAACTTGGCGGTTGACTCCCTAGCCATAGCTCACGCCTTTAGCGTAGACGCCAAATCCTAGCACGCGGGAGCGGCAGGATGAGACGTTGGGAGATATCGTTGCGGACTTAGTGCTCCCGGGATCGATCAGTGTTAATGGACACGGGAGTACCCACTGATCGAATCCGGGAAGTCCGGTGTATCATCCTGGGCACCGACCGGAATATCGGGCCCATGGGACGCCGGTACCACTTTCAGAGGCAACGTCTCACCATTAGACCCTAATCCTGATCGCTATCCATACCCGTAGGCCGTATCGGCGAGAGTCTCTCGTCGGGTTGGAAACCAAAGTCCCGGGTTTACTTTCTTTTCGTTCATACGCTTTTATTTTCTTTCGTGACAACCAACCACCGATTCGGGCTAGCTCGCCCCTCGGGGTGATTTAGGTCCTACCTGACCCAAGCACAACATCGCCTCCCTGAGTTCGATATTCCCGCACCCTACACTAACCGTGAAACTTGCGGTAAACGACACCGCGCCGCCGCGACGCAAGCGGGGCGCCGGTCAAGTTTATGGCGCCGTTGCCGGGGAGGCAACGTGCTTGTTATTTTAGGATCTCATGAACCCTCGTGTCTAGCTCACATCCCTACCTCGCGATAATTTTCGCATTCTCCTTTTTCTTTTTCTTTTTCTTATTTTTATTTCTTATTTTATCTGTCTCTTTCCCACTTGTCGCTTCACGGGTGTTTGTTGTTTTTCATGCGCAGGAGTTCAAGGAGTCTTGACGACTTGATCCCCCTCGATCCAGAGATTAACGCCACACTTAGGCGCTTGGCCGCCGAGAAGCGGAGAAGGGAAGATCCCGAATCCATGGAGGAGAACACCCCACCTCAGAAGTCTCTGCTGGAATACTCGATGCCATCTATCGAGTCCACTTCCGCCATCCGTCCTCCAGCTATCACGGCCCAAAGCTTTGAGCTAAAGCCGTCATTGGTGACGTGGATCCAGCAGGATCAGTTTGCGGGTGCACCCATGGAGAGCCCGATCGAGCATCTAGACTCCTTCTTGGAGAAGTGTGACACCTTCCGGATCAATGGTGTCACGACAGAGGCTATCCGTCTGAAGCTGTTCCCCTTCTCTTTACGAGACAAAGCCAAGCAATGGCAAAGGGGGAAGGACCCCAACACTTTCAACACCTGGGAGAAGCTCTCCAACGCTTTTCTGACAAAGTTCTTTCCTCCGGGGAAGACCATGAAGTTGAGGAGTGAGATCTCCTCCTTCTCCCAGGCCAGCCACGAGTCCTTGCATGAAGCTTGGACGAGATATAAAGAGATGCAAAGAAGATGCCCTCACCATGAGCTTCCGAAGTGGCAGATTATCAATCTGTTCTACAATGGGTTGAGGGATGACCTGAAATCTTCTATGGACACCGCGGCTGGGGGTTCCTTTATGTCTAGAAGCGAGGAAGATGCCGGGAATATTCTGGAAAATATGGCATCCAACAATGAGCGGTGGTGTGACGAGAGAGCCACACCAAGAACTGGGGGTATACACAGAGTCGAGGACGTCGACAAACTTTCAAGCAAGTTTGACTTGCTTTCGACCCAGATCTCCGCACTGATGGTAGGAGCCGGTGGGGCCGATACACAGCAGATTTCAGCAGTAGAGTCCGGATTCTTCGGGGAATTCGACGGTGGTGACATCTCACCACCGTTGGATCAGGCGAGCGCACTATTTTACAACCCTACGGGAAATGCGCCGTACCCGCCAAGGACAAATTCCAACCCGGCCTACTCTCCCAACAACCGGAACCACCCAAATTTCAGTTACCGGCCACCATTTCAGCCCTCGCCGCCTCAGCAGCCGTAGCAACAAGCATATCAGCCGGCTAGGCCACAGCAGAGTCAGTTTCAGCAGCAACCATCTCAGCAACAATCCTACGCCCCTAGAAACCAGCAGCCGTTCCAGCAGCAGCAGCAGTATGGCCAACAGAGGGCCGTCTCTCCGGTTGAGTCTATCTTGACTCAATATATTACCAACCAGGAGAGGATCAACCAGAAGCTGGAAATGGGTCAGCGGACCCTCACGGACCAAGTAACCCAGCTGGGGTTACAAGTGGCGAACCTTGCAAGGTCACAAAACCAATTACCGCCACAACCGGAGGTGAACCCGAGGGGAGTAACCCAGACATCGGCACTCTTGCACGAGCACGCAAATGTGTCCGCTATCGTTCTGAGAAGCGGGACACAAATTCCTACTAGAGTGCCCCCTAGCAACCCGGAAGCACCGTCGGTCGTTGAGAAACCGATCGAAAAATCAAACGACGTCGGTGCTTCGTCATCAAATCCTATGACTCCGGAGGGAGTCTCTGAAGAAGAGAAAGAGAAGGAGGAGGAAGAGAGCCCTAAAGTGTATAAACCCGTTGTGCCATTTCCCCAATGGTTGGCTCAGGCAAAAATTGATGAGAAATATGGCAAGTTCTTCGTCATGGTCAAGGACCTGAGTTTGCAGATCCCCTTCCTAGAAGCAATCGAAACAATCCCCTCCTATGCAAAATTCTTGAAAGATTTGGTGACTAGAGGGTCCAGAAAGGAGAAAGTAGTGTTGACAGCGGAGTGTAGCGCTCTTATCCAGAGGGCAAATCCGCCGAAACTTAAAGACCCGGGGAGCTTTTCCATTCCTTGCACGATTGGAGCAGTGAAGATTCATCGTGCACTCGTCGATCTCGGAGCGAGTGTTAGCTTGATGCCCTTGTCGATGTACAAGAGAATAGGAATGGGTGATTTGGAGCCCACCGGGATGACCCTGCAACTTGCTGACCGGTCGGTAATAATATCCGGTGGGAGTTGTGGATGACCTTCCCGTGAATGTGAGAGGGGTGCATGTGCCTGTGGACTTTGTGGTCATGGACATGCCCGAAGACGCACACACCCCCATTATCCTGGGACGGCCTTTCATGGCCACTGCTGGCGTTCTAATAGATGTGAAGAACGGAAAACTATCTTTGAACGTCGGCGGAGAGAAAGTTGAGTTTGACCTGGGATTATCTATGAAGCACCCCGATCCTCCTGATGACCTCCGGTGCAATTTGCTTGAGATAGAAGAAGAAAAAGCTGTAGAGGAGAGCTCATGGGAGATTCTCCTGAGAAACCCCCCCGATGACTTGGGGGATTTAGAAGATGAAGAAGGCCCCGAAGACAAAGAAGCTGCTGGAAAACCAAGTGCAGCAAGAACGACCCCTCCCGGGTTCCCCAAGACTCCTCCTGCGAGGAGAACGGGGAAAGAGCTCACGGACCTCACTAAAGACGAGGTCCGGATCCTGAAGAAGATGGCGGGAAGCGCCAACACCAAGGAAAAGCCCCCGGATCTCAAGAACAAAGGGAGGGTAGTCGAGCAAGTATTTTTCCAGCCGCTGACTACTCCAAGCGCCTTCAGTTCCAACAAGGAAGAGATGCCGAAGTTTGGGCATCACCCGTATCAGCCACCATGAGCATCTCTTACGGGCGTCGAGCCAACGACGTTAAACAAGTGCGCTTCATGGGTGGCAACCCATGTTCTAAACTTTTTCCCACTTTTTAGCGTTAATTTTTACTTTATTTTATCTATTTTTATAAATAAAATCAGCCGCGAGAACATCCGTTCGGGGACTTAAGCAAATTTCTTGGTTTTTGCAGGAAACAGGCCCCAACCGATCGGGTGACAACTCACCCGATCGGTTGGGATGTATCAGATACATGCCGAGATCTGTCCCCATATGACCCGATCGGTTGAGTAATGAAGAGACCGGGTGGCAGACCGGGTAAGCTGGGGAGAACTCTCGGGAAATTCTGGGGAATATCAACCGATCGGTTGAGTTCGAGCGCGATCGGTTGACCTGACCGGGTGAACAGCCCTAAGTTCTCGGGAAATTGAGTGGAGCGGCCAACCGATCGGTTGACAATTCAACCGATCGGTTCGCCTGTAGCATTTCTTCGGCAAGATTTTCGACCTAACAGTCAACCGATCGGGTGACAAGTCACCCGATCGGTTCGACTTAAAACCCTATATAAACCCCCCCGACACCCGCTCGTTTCCATCTCGCCCGATCGCAAAAAAACCCCCAAAATCCGCCGTCGTTTCGCCTTCCCCTCTTCGCCAACAACCGATCTTCACTCCCCCACGCCCTCTACTCCTCCATCACTCCCACTCTCCACCTCCTTCATCAACCCCTCCATCATCCACACCCTCTCTCTCCTCCCATTCCGAGATTTTGACCTAATTTTCCCCCGAACCACCCCCATTTCGAAAATTATTGCCGAAGGAGTTCGCCGCGGCTCCACGCTACTCTCGCTGAACAGTGTGGGGCATCAACGAGCAAGCTCCGCCACTCCGCTTGGGTAAACTCGCTCCTAAGCTTATTTTATACATTTGCCCTATTTATTGTGCTTGCTCGTTTGCTTGTGTTGGTGTGCATCCACGATTTTTGCACTAATTCTTGCTCGCACACACACACATGGCTAAAGATAAGGATAAGGGGAAGGGTATCATGAGGGAAGAGGAGCCGTCTCGAAAGAGACGAAAACAAACACGCCCCCCTTCCCGTACACGAGCACTTACACTTGGCCCTCCTCCACCTGCTATTCCCCCTGTGGACCCAATGTTGGGCCCACACGGGTATATTTTTCGGAACCAGGAGCACAAAGATTTTTACCGTAGGCTTGATGCTCGAGGGCATCTATCCACCAAGTTCCCGCACGCACGTACACTTGTCGATCTCGGTGTCTTCACCGAGGTCGAATCTCTTTTCGCTAACTTAGGGTGGTTAGCCTTTCTTAATACACATGCCATATCCTACCCGGCCCTCACACTCGAATTCCTCTCTACACTTGTCTGGGAGTCCGGGTCGATCATTAGATTCAGGGTGCGTAACCGTAGTGTAACCACAAATCTGAATACGATTAATGATATATTTGGTTTCCCCAATCTCGGGGATGATGCCATCCGACACTACGGGTACACGCCCGAGTTTGATGTCGATCAGTTCTGGTTCCGCCTCACATTGATCCGTGACTACCCCCGAGGTCGGGCCAAGGCCTCCTCCATCATTCATCACGTGTTTCGATTGGCCCACAGAATCATTTCATCTGCATTCTTTCCTAGGGACGAGTCAGGCACTGTGACTATCCCTGACCTTTTTATCCTTTGGGCCATGACTTTTCCTTATGTCCGGGATGATGATGGAGTTAGCTTCAGGGCCCCTACCGTCCCCATCCATGGCGGCGATTGGCTTGTTTACAAGCTACTCGAGATCAGCCGGGCCGGTAAGGGGAAGTTTTGTTGCGGGGGCATCATCACGATCATCTGCTCTCACGCCCAATTCAATATTACCATCCCCGGTAATCTTCCTGCTGCTGCAGGACCCTCACATCTTGATATTGATGTCCTGCAGCACATCCACATGATCAAACCCCGCTCGAATGGCCGCTTCATATTTCATTATGGCCACCCCCAGCCCCTTACACCATTCTGCCCAACCCCGCTCGCATGACCCTTGCTCTCGTGGGAGATTGGACTTTCCCTCCTGATCCCGATTTCTTAGCTGGGTTGAATCTCCCTTTCTTTCCCGCAGACGCCCGCAGATCACCGTCCCCTGCCGCCCACTTAGGCGAGCAGGATATCCCTGCGTCTGGGGGAGATTTAGGGGCTGGCCCGAGTCGTCCCGTTTCTGCTCCGGGACCGATCATGTCTGAGCACCTCCTTGCGGCCATTTCTGGCCTTGTCTCCTGTGCTGGCATGACCACTGCCGCCAGCACCTCTTCGACCTTACCTGGCGGCACCACCTCTGCCTCGCGTCAGTCTACGTCTTTTGGTCGCCGTCAGGTATCTGCCCGTCTAGGACTTGAGAGGGAGGTCGCTGCCCTTCGTGAGCTCGCCATGTCCTCTGTTTCCTCGGACCCATCACCATCCTCCTTTCTTACTCACCCACGTTTCCTCGCACTTGAGAGGAACGTGGCGGCCATTCTCCGCCTTCTTACCCATATCCACGGACCACCTCCACCTTCACCACCCCCACCTTCACCACCCAGGCGATCTTCTCCTCCACCCACCCACACTTCTCCACATCCATCACCCCCCTCACCACATTCCTCCCCCTCCCCCTACCATTCCAGTACCAGCGACTCCGATTGACTCCCCCTTGCAAATCTCTGCATTTCTTTGATCATATCGTTTCGATAGCTCTTTCTGGTCTAGCTTGGGGGGACGTCTATTTTGGTGTGCTGTCGTGTTTTGTTTGTTTTTCTCATTTTTGTGTGTGCTTGCTTTTCACTTTTTGAGTGTCGTGTCGTGTGATTTTATTTTATTTTTATTTTCGTATTGTTTGGTTTTGATTTTGATCTTTCTTTCTTTTTCGGTTTCATCTATGTGTTTTCCTCGTTTTCATTTCTTTTCGTGTCTGTGCGTATCCCCCCCATTTTCATTGCCCTCCCGTACTCACTCTTATTGCATTGAGGGCAATGCAAGTTTCAGCTTGGGGGAGTCGCACTTCGTGCGCCATTTGTGTTGTTTTTCTACGTTATTTGAGTCATTTTCCATCGTGTTTTTCTTTTTTTCTTTTTCCTTCTTTCTTTAGCTCTTTCTCCTAGAAATGAATCCTATGATGAATCGCCACAAAGTCACACACACCTAGCATTGCATCGATAATCACACTCACTAACCCTAGGATTTCGAGTCCTCTTGCCTTTCACGCATCGTGGGTCCACTTAGCTTTTTGTGAGTTGTGTGTTGTGACTAGCATTTGGTGTGCTTCTGCTTTGTGGTTTTACTTTATATACCTGTTCAGGAATGACCCCTAGATTATCATGTTTCGATATTGAATATGCGATATTTGCTTCTAATGTCTGCTTCTATATGCATGCTATTTATATCGTATACTTCAATTCGCATGCGTCGGGATTCCACAACTAAGGACTAGGATAACCCATTTAGCCTAAGCTCTATTTAGCAAGAATAGTCTCCTTTGCCCGAGTGTTTAGATTTCGACTTCTTTTTTGTTTTACTTGGTGCAAATCCTCTCGTCGTGTACCGTTCTCCCACTTGGGAGAGTACACATGTGTATAGCCAATATCCCAAAAATCCAAAAAAAGGAGAAAAGAAAAGAAAAACCCAAAAAGAAAAGAAAAGAAAAAGATTGTATAGCCAAAAAGCCAAAAAAATATGCAAATATCCAAAACCCAAAAAAATTCCCGTGTGAATATTTTCATACTTGCCAAGAATAAAGGGAAGGCGAGAATTTGCACCGAGTGTTCTTCTCCACATCATCTCAACCCCCGTCGTTATCGAAAACACTTGGCTTGGGAACTTTTTAGCTAGTATCTAGGCTATAGTGGCGTGATTTCCTTAACCCTAGTTGTGGAGTCCCCGATGCATGATACGCTTCTATTCTCTCTATTCTCATGCATGCTTGAACTTATATTCGCCGCTTAATTCAATTCGATTCGATATTTGGGTCATATCTTGGATTTGTGTATATCGAGCCTCGTAGCACATCGTAGAAAGCATCACCATTTGCTAGCACACGACCACGCTCACTCGCGCTTCACTGCGTGGACCCACGACACTTATTTGGACTCGCTTTCCTAGGTTTAGTGGTGTGATTTGGCGTTTGCTTGCTAGGTGAGTGGTTTTTGATTTTGTTGGCTCTGATGGGCGATCTAGGGTTTAGAGTTTTCTTTTTCTTTCTTCCTCTCTATTTTCCCCTTCCAAGCTCCTACTCTCACTCGTCTTCCTCGAGGACGAGGAAGAGTTCAGCTTGGGGGATTTTGACGTGCGTTTATATTTCATACATTCACGCACGTTTTCTTTCGTGTTTCTCCGTATTTTTCCGTCGTCTCTTATTTGTTTTCGTGTATCTTCCCGTTTTCTTTCACTTTTCTTTGTTTTTCCATGATTGCAGTGGATTGACCACGTAGGGGACGTTTTACGATGATATCCCAAGTCCCCGGAGCAACGGGAGAAGTCACGCGTGATCCAGGGGGTCAAACGGTGAAGTATTCATCTTTCAGCCCCTCACCCGGTCGGTTGGTCATCTCCAACCGATCGGGTGATGCATGCGTGCACCAATCGGTCTCTGTCGCAGCTCACAACGAAGTCACCCGACCGGTTCACAGACCGGTTCAGCGGGGGCTATTCTCTGTTTTCTCGAAGCAAAGCGCCAACCGATCGGGTGACTCTCACCCGATCGGTTCATCTGTAGCTGATAAAGATGAGCTGAAGACACGGACGTCGAACCGGCCGATTCACCCGACCGCTCCAAGATCCAACCGGTCGCTCAAGAACTCACCCGATCGGTTCTTGTGATCGGGTGAAAACTCGCCGTTTTCTGATATTTATTTGTAACGGATCAACCGATCGGTTGACTTGTCAACCGATCGGTTGATGCGACGGCCTATATATAGAACCCCTAGGGTTCCAGAAACAGGAGTTGCTGTTTTTCTACTGTTTTATTTCCTTGTGACGGCTGTAATTGTTACTCTTTTGTAAGTTTTCAGATCTTTCTAAAATTTTAGTATTGTCTTTATTACTCTATTACTTCCGCATTGCAATTGTCCGATTATGATTCCAACGGTTAAATTTCATTTAGATTGCTTTTTCATGAATTTTTGTGAGTAGTTCCCAAATCTGGGATTTTGGTGGAAACCCCTTCGGGGGCTCTTCCCGATGCGTCCATATGGTTAGGAAATCGATAGGGAGTAGGAATCTAACGGTTACGCGGGGCGTTTCATTGTCATCGGCGGGAAAAAGACCGCCTTTGACCGTCGGGCCAAGGGGGAATAAACTTGGCGGTTGACTCCCTAGCCATAGCTCACGCCTTTAGCGTAGACGCCAAATCCTAGCACGCGGGAGCGGCAGGATGAGACGTTGGGAGATATCGTTGCGGACTTAGTGCTCCCGGGATCGATCAGTGTTAATGGACACGGGAGTGCCCACTGATCGAATCCGGGAAGTCCGGTGTATCATCCTGGGCACCGACCGGAATATCGGGCCCATGGGACGCCGGTACCACTTTCAGAGGCAACGTCTCACCATTAGACCCTAATCCCGATCGCTATCCATACCCGTAGGCCGTATCGGCGAGAGTCTCTCGTCGGGTTGGAAACCAAAGTCCCGGGTTTACTTTCTTTTCGTTCATACGCTTTTATTTTCTTTCGTGACAACCAACCACCGATTCGGGCTAGCTCGCCCCTCGGGGTGATTTAGGTCCTACCTGACCCAAGCACAACCTCGCCTCCCTGAGTTCGATATTCCCGCACCCTACACTAACCGTGAAACTTGCAGTAAACGACACCGCGCCGCCGCGACGCAAGCGGGGCGCCGGTCAGGTGTGACGTGCGTTTATATTTCATATATTTACGCACGTTTTCTTCCGTGTTTTTCCGTATTTTACCGCCGTCTTATATTCGTTTTCTCGTGTTTTCTTGTGTTTTCTTGTTGTCTTTCACTTTTCCATGTTTTTTGTATTTTGCAGGAATTTTCCAGCATTTGGGACATAAAACGACGATATCATGAGTCCCCGGAGCAACGTGAGGAGTCACGCGTGATCCAGGGGGTCAAACGACCAAGATTGCCACTTTTCAACACCTACCCGATCGGTTGGACACAGCCAACCGATCGGGTGATGCACGCGTGCACGACCCGGACTGAAGTTGGAGCGAGGAGCAAAGTCAACCGACCGGTTCGCCGACCGGTTCATCCCAACAGAGTTCTCGGGTAAATGGAGCTGAATTCCAACCGATCGGGTGACCTTCACCCGATCGGTTCATCTGTAGCCGATTCCTCCGAAGGACGACCCGGTCACCCGAAGCCCGATGGCCGAAGCAACAAGCCGCTCACCCGATCGGTTGACATTTCAACCGATCGGGTGGCCTTTTCGTCCCCTTTCGCGCACCGCTGCTCATTCATTGAAGATCTGCTATCATTTCAGAAGGATTGTGGGTGATCTCTTATTTTTCTAGCGTCGGCATCATCGTTAGCTTTCCAACGATAGGTCGCATGCCCAAATCCGATTTTTCTAGATTTTTCTGGAATTTTCTGAGCGCAGCTATGTGCTGAAACTGGCTGCAGTCTGGAATTTCATTTCACCCGATCGGTTGACTTGTCAACCGACCGGGTGAGATCTGTTTCTGCGAATCTGAGCTCTCTGTTTATTCCACCCGATCGGGTGAGTTTCCACCCGATGGGTGGGCCTTTTTTGACAGTTCTGGACCCGAACTGTTAAGGTTTTTTGGGGGGTTTATAAATAGAAGTTGGGGGACGACTTGGGGAGAGTTCTCTTTCAGTTTTTAGGGCTTTTTGCCCCTTATCATGTGAAGCTTAGGGTAGTTTAGATTAGGTCTTTGCTCAATAAATCTTGTACCGGATTGTTGGATTCGAATCAAGATAAGTATTTCTTTCTCTTGTTTTCCATTATTTTGTGTTGTATTTGTTTTGTTCAATGATGAATGTTTGTATGTCTTTTGTGTTGGTTGTTTATATGTTTTTCATCGTTGAGTAGTTTGATGAACCCTAATACGGGTTAGGGTAGGATTGATGCTTGGAAATTTACATTTGACTTGATTGCATGGTATGTGTTCGATGAAATGTGTCAATGGGGATTTCTAGCAATCTGGGTCCAATTCGTATGGCAACACACTAGATGTGTTGGGGATTGGGGTCCGGTGCTTGTCCTGTCAAGATCCGCTTCGATGTATTGCTAGAAATCACATTTGACCTATTTGGCCATTAGGGTTACGCGGGGGTGTTTCATTGTCATTGGCGGGAGAAAGACCGCCTCTGACCGTCAGGCCAAGGGGGAATAAACTTGGCGGTTGACTCCCTAGCCATAGCTCACGCCCCGAGCGTTGACATCGAGTCCTCGCGCGCGGGAGCGGCTTGGACGAAGTGTTGGGAGATATCATTGTGGCCTTAATGCTCCCGGTTGCGGAAGGTGTTAATGGACATGGGAATGCCCACCGTCCGGAACCGGGTAGGCCTAGCGTGCTTGGCACCGACCGGAATATCGGGCCATGGACGCTAGGTACCACCTTTTGGGGCAATGTCTCACCCTGGGTCAAGTCAAATGCCAAGTGTCATGAGTGCTCTAGCCCGTGTTAGCGGGGATTCATTTCGTGTCTTTTTATTTCTTCTCTATATTTCTACACTTCACCCATATCATCCGTGTAGCTAGCACACAACCTAGGCGAGGCTAGTAGCCACTCAAGCCATCCACCTCCCTGAGTTCGATAAATCCGCACCCTACACTAACCGTGCACTTGCGGTAAAACGACACCGCGCCCATATCGTAAACGGGGCGCCGGTCAAGTTTTTGGCGCCGTTGCCGGGGAGGCGTTCGGTTTGATATTAGCTTAGCTTGGATTCGTTAGACTACGCATAAAAACGAAAAAAAATTCTTTTTCTTTTTTTAAAAAAAATATATTCAATAACCAAGAAATTTCCCCCCACTATTATATTATCTTTTTGTTATTCTCTTGTACTATTGACGCTCCTCTCTAGTTTTCTTATTTTTGTTGTCCAGGTATCTTTGGTGTAACCATGTAGAGATCAAATTTCGATGCTCAAATGGGAGGATACAATTCTTATTCAGTTGTGGTTTGTGAGACTTGTGGGATGGCGGGGCATGTGTATTATGATTGCCCATTTACGCTCGAGAGCCTCCCCCCACTCCAAGGCCAAACATTTTCCCACAACCTTAGCCCAAACACCTCCCATCCATTTCCTCAACCTTATACCCCTCCACAAACACAAGAAGAATCAAGCCTCGTGTCTCTCCTTGAAAGTACCATGTTTAACCAAGGCCAAATATTACAAAACTTGATGGTACCAATCACCGAGCCGACACCGAGGAGAGGGGATGAAGGAGAGGATATACCCACTTTCATGGTTGAGACCACCATGCCATCGGCCACCATAGACACATCTCAAGCCGATACCCCATTTTTCCATCACTACCACTTGGATGACGAAGCATTTTTTGATGATGATAGTGAGGATGTGGAGATTTCTCTAGGATCTGTGGGAGAGACTTTTCATCTTTATCTGGATACCCCATATGAGTCCTATGAGAGCACCGAGGAGACCACAGAGCTTATGCATACCGGCGAGAAGGATGTGCGTGAGGACGACGACACCACGACCACATACGAGTGGTCCGCTCCACATCCACCTCCACAGCCATCTCTGTCACAGCTTCCTCCTTGGTCGGCGGTCAACCATGAGGATGTCATTCAAGACATCAGGCAGATGGAGGAGCATGAGCATATCGTCGAGGAGGATGTGCATGAGGGCTTGGATACGATCGTCCACTTCATGGAGCCCGAGCCACATCTACCTCTACCGTCACGCTCCACTTCTTCTGCGGCTGAGCATCTACTTGAGCATATTGCCCCTATTCTGGGAGATTTTCATACTCACTCTCACTCCACATTTGAGTCTCGCTTTTCACGTCCTATTTCTTTAGACTCATATATATTTGACACACCATATCTCTCACAGGACACAGGATCGACTTCCCTTGAGGTATGCTGCGGTGTGTCACCACCTGGAGAGCAACTTCACATGGAGAGCGGGGATTTGATCGTCGCTAGCACAGAGTATAGCATACCATTTCCAGGGAGTGTTCGCCACATTTCATATATTTTACCATCATTTACCGGCGACTATCTCTGGGATACATTTATTTTGGGAAATAATTTCTTGCCATGGACTAATGCACCTCGTCCTTTGCAGGTCACAGGTGGACACCTACGAGGGATGCTTGGAGTTGCATTTCTTGGGTCCATTGGCACACGTGGCACAGCGCTTCTGGCGGAGCCACAGAAGGAGCAGTTAGAGCAGCTACCTGCCCCGCTCCAGATCTTGGATCCACCTATGCTCAGGTGTATCCTAATCCGGTAGTGTAAAAATTTACCGCTTTCTAGTTTAGATTTGAATAATCTCATCTCCTCTCATTAGCGAGGGGAGCGTATCTAGGATTTGCTTTTGCATCTTAATAACCCTTCATGTCGTGCCCTTCTATCATTTCACCCCACATCCTCTTCCGAGGAGAACGAACAGACGGTCTCTCCTGCATTCTGATTTCTTTCTTTTCCGATTTTCCCCCTAGCATATCTCTACATCCCCATTGATCATATCATTTTGCTAGCATTGTCTTGGTCAGCTTGGGGGAAATCGACTTTTGTGTGCATGTTTTCGTGTGTCGTTGTCGTGTGTTTGTGTCTTTGAGTCCTTCGTTGCGTTTTATATCTTTTATTTTGAAAGTTTCTTTCTCTTTATTTTCCAGTTTCGTTCGTGTGTTTTTCGTGTTTTTCATTTTTTGTGTCCGAAGCAACAAGCCGCTCACCCGATCGGTTGACATTTCAACCGATCGGGTGGCCTTTTCGTCCCCTTTTGCGCACCGCTGCTCATTCATTGAAGATCTGCTATCATTCCAGAAGGATTTTGGGTTATCTCTTATTTTTCTAGCGTCGGCATCGTCGTTAGCTTTCCAACGATAGGTCGCATGCCCAAATCCGATTTTTCTAGATTTTTCTGGAATTTTCTGAGCGCAGCTATGTGCTGAAACTGGCTGCAGTCTGGAATTTCATTTCACCCGATCGGTTGACTTGTCAACCGACCGGGTGAGATCTGTTTCTGCGAATCTGAGCTCTCTGTTTATTCCACCCGATCGGGTGAGTTTCCACCCGATCGGGTGGGCCTTTTTTGACAGTTCTGGACCCGAACTGTTAAGGTTTTTTGGGGGGTTTATAAATAGAAGTTGGGGGACGACTTGGGGAGAGTTCTCTTTCAGTTTTTAGGGCTTTTTGCCCCTTATCTTGTGAAGCTTAGGGTAGTTTAGATTAGGTCTTTGCTCAATAAATCTTGTACCGGATTGTTGGATTCGAATCAAGATAAGTATTTCTTTCTCTTGTTTTCCATTATTTTGTGTTGTATTTGTTTTGTTCAATGATGAATGTTTGTATGTCTTTTGTGTTGGTTGTTTATATGTTTTTCATCGTTGAGTAGTTTGATGAACCCTAATACGGGTTAGGGTAGGATTGATGCTTGGAAATTTACATTTGACGTGATTGCATGGTATGTGTTCGATGAAATGTGTCAATGGGGATTTCTAGCAATCTGGGTCCAATTCGTATGGCAACACACTAGATGTGTTGGGGATTGGGGTCCGGTGCTTGTCCTGTCAAGATCCGCTTCGATGTATGGCTAGAAATCACATTTGACCTATTTGGCCATTATGGTTACGCGGGGGTGTTTCATTGTCATTGGTGGGAGAAAGACCGCCTCTGACCGTCGGGCCAAGGGGGAATAAACTTGGCGGTTGACTCCCTAGCCATAGCTCATGCCCCGAGCGTTGACATCGAGTCCTCGCGCGCGGGAGCGGCTTGGACGAAGTGTTGGGAGATATCATTGTGGCCTTAATGCTCCCGGTTGCGGAAGGTGTTAATGGACATGGGAATGCCCACCGTCCGGAACCGGGTAGGCCTAGCGTGCTTGGCACCGACCGGAATATCGGGCCATGGACGCTAGGTACCACCTTTTGGGGCAATGTCTCACCCTGGGTCAAGTCAAATGCCAAGTGTCATGAGTGCTCTAGCCCGTGTTAGCGGGGATTCATTTCGTGTCTTTTTATTTCTTCTCTATATTTCTACACTTCACCCATATCATCCGCGTAGCTAGCACACAACCTAGGCGAGGCTAGTAGCCACTCAAGCCATCCACCTCCCTGAGTTCGATAAACCCGCACCCTACACTAACCGTGCACTTGCGGTAAAACGACACCGCGCCCATATCGTAAACGGGGCGCCGGTCACGTTTTTGGCGCCGTTGCCGGGGAGGCGTTCGGTTTGATATTAGCTTAGCTTGGATTCGTTAGACTACGCATAAAAACGAAAAAAAATTCTTTTTCTTTTTTAAAAAAAATATATTCAATAACCAAGAAATTTTTCCCCCACTATTATATTATCTTTTTGTTATTCTCTTGTACTATTGACGCTCCTCTCTAGTTTTCTTATTTTTGTTGTCCAGGTATCTTTGGTGTAACCATGTGGAGATCAAATTTCGATGCTCAAATGGGAGGATACAATCCTTATTCAGTTGTGGTTTGTGAGACTTGTGGGATGGCGGGGCATGTGTATTATGATTGCCCATTTACGCTCGAGAGCCTCCCCCCACTCCAAGGCCAAACATTTTCCCACAACCTTAGCCCAAACACCTCCCATCCATTTCCTCAACCTTATACCCCTCCACAAACACAAGAAGAATCAAGCCTCGTGTCTCTCCTTGAAAGTTCCATGTTTAACCAAGGCCAAATATTACAAAACTTGATGGTACCAATCACCGAGCCGACACCGAGGAGAGGGGATGAAGGAGAGGATATACCCACTTTCATGGTTGAGACCACCATGCCATCGGCCACCATAGACACATCTCAAGCCGATACCCCATTTTTCCATCACTACCACTTGGATGACGAAGCATTTTTTGATGATGATAGTGAGGATGGGGAGATTTCTCTAGGATCTGTGGGAGAGACTTTTCATCTTTATCTGGATACCCCATATGAGTCCTATGAGAGCACCGAGGAGACCACAGAGCTTATGCATACCGGCGAGGAGGATGTGCGTGAGGACGACGACACCACGACCACATACGAGCGGTCTGCTCCACATCCACCTCCACAGCCATCTTTGTCACAGCTTCCTCCTTGGTCGGCGGTCAACCATGGGGATTTCATTCAAGACATCGGGCAGATGGAGGAGCATGAGCATATCGTCGAGGAGGATGTGCATGAGGGCTTGGATACGATCGTCCACTTCATGTAGCCCGAGCCACATCTACCTCTACCGTCACGCTCCACTTCTTCTGCGGCTGAGCATCTACTTGAGCATATTGCCCCTATTCAGGGAGATTTTCATACTCACTCTCACTCCACATTTGAGTCTCGCTTTTCACGTCCTATTTCTTTAGACTCATATATATTTGACACACCATATCTCTCACAGGACACAGGATCGACTTCCCTTGAGGTATGCTGCGGTGTGTCACCACCTGGAGAGCAACTTCACATGGAGAGCGGGGATTTGATCGTCGCTAGCACAGAGTATAGCATACCATTTCCAGGGAGTGTTCGCCACATTTCATATATTTTACCATCATTTACCGGCGACTATCTCTGGGATACATTTATTTTGGGAAATAATTTCTTGCCATGGACTAATGCACCTCGTCCTTTGCCGGTCACAGGTGGACACCTACGAGGGATGCTTGGAGGTGCATTGCTTGGGTCCATTGGCACACGTGACACAACGCTTCTGGCGGAGCCACAGAAGGAGCAGTTAGATCAGCTACCTGCCCCGCTCCAGATCTTGGATCCACCTATGCTCAGGTGTATCCTAATCCAGTAGTGTAAAAATTTACCGCTTTCTAGTTTAGATTTGAATAATCTCGTCTCCTCTCATTAGCGAGGGGAGCGTATCTAGGATTTGCTTTTGCATATTAATAACCCTTCATGTCGTGCCCTTCTATCATTTCACCCCACATCCTCTTCCGAGGAGAACGAACAGACGGTCTCTCCTGCATTCTGATTTCTTTCTTTTCCGATTTTCCCCCTAGCATATCTCTACATCCCCATTGATCATATCATTTTGCTAGCATTGTCTTGGTCAGCTTGGGGAAAATCAACTTTTGTGTGCATGTTTTCGTGTGTCGTTGTCGTGTGTTTGTGTCTTTGAGTCCTTCGTTGCGTTTTATATCTTTTATTTTGTATGTTTCTTTCTCTTTATTTTCCAGTTTCATTCGTGTGTTTTTCGTGTTTTTCATTTTTTGTGTCCGAAGCAACAAGCCGCTCACCCGATCGGTTGACATTTCAACCGATCGGGTGGCCTTTTCGTCCCCTTTTGCGCACCGCTGCTCATTCATTGAAGATCTGCTATCATTCCAGAAGGATTTTGGGTGATCTCTTATTTTTCTAGCGTCGGCATCGTCGTTAGCTTTCCAACGATAGGTCGCATGCCCAAATCCGATTTTTCTAGATTTTTCTGGAATTTTCTGAGCGCAGCTATGTGCTGAAACTGGCTGCAGTCTGGAATTTCATTTCACCCGATCGGTTGACTTGTCAACCGACCGGGTGAGATCTGTTTCTGCGAATCTGAGCTCTCTGTTTATTCCACCCGATCGGGTGAGTTTCCACCCGATCGGGTGTGCCTTTTTTGACAGTTCTGGACCCGAACTGTTAAGGTTTTTTTGGGGGGTTTATAAATAGAAGTTGGGGGACGACTTGGGGAGAGTTCTCTTTCAGTTTTTAGGGCTTTTTGCCCCTTATCTTGTGAAGCTTAGGGTAGTTTAGATTAGGTCTTTGCTCAATAAATCTTGTACCGGATTGTTGGATTCGAATCAAGATAAGTATTTCTTTCTCTTGTTTTCCATTATTTTGTGTTGTATTTGTTTTGTTCAATGATGAATGTTTGTATGTCTTTTGTGTTGGTTGTTTATATGTTTTTCATCGTTGAGTAGTTTGATGAACCCTAATACGGGTTAGGGTAGGATTGATGCTTGGAAATTTACATTTGACTTGATTGCATGGTATGTGTTCGATGAAATGTGTCAATAGGGATTTCTAGCAATCTGGGTCCAATTCGTATGGCAACACACTAGATGTGTTGGGGATTGGGGTCTGGTGCTTGTCCTGTCAAGATCTGCTTCGATGTATTGCTAGAAATCACATTTGACCTATTTGGCCATTAGGGTTACGCGGGGGTGTTTCATTGTCATTGGCGGGAGAAAGACCGCCTCTGACCGTCGGGCCAAGGGGGAATAAACTTGGCGGTTGACTCCCTAGCCATAGCTCACGCCCCGAGCGTTGACATCGAGTCCTCGTGCGCGGGAGCGGCTTGGACGAAGTGTTGGGAGATATCATTGTGGCCTTAATGCTCCCGGTTGCGGAAGGTGTTAATGGACATGGGAATGCCCACCGTCTGGAACCGGGTAGGCCTAGCGTGCTTGGCACCGACCGGAATATCGGGCCATGGACGCTAGGTACCACCTTTTAGGGCAATGTCTCACCCTGGGTCAAGTCAAATGCCAAGTGTCATGAGTGCTCTAGCCCGTGTTAGCGGGGATTCATTTCGTGTCTTTTTATTTCTTCTCTATATTTCTACACTTCACCCATATCATCCGCGTAGCTAGCACACAACCTAGGCGAGGCTAGTAGCCACTCAAGCCATCCACCTCCCTGAGTTCGATAAACCCGCACCCTACACTAACCGTGCACTTGCGGTAAAACGACACCGCGCCCATATCGTAAACGGGGCGCCGGTCAGGGTGGTTGTGCTCGAAGGCGCTTTTGATCTGCATCTAGGGTTTCTGAGCTGGGATTATTTGGGGGTGACGAAGTTGGGTCTGTGCGCGGAGTTGATCTGCTGCCGGAACTAAGGTTGGTGTTGGGTCAATGATCCTCTTGTCTCGGCTGTTGGTTCTGTGAACTGAGGTATAATTTCTCCTAAAAACCTGCTACATGTGATATTCGCTGTTCTTCATCCATTAAGGGACGATATGTCATGGGTGTGAATAATTTCAGCAATAGGTCTTGCTTGGAGTTCGAGATTATGTTGGTATAGCTCAGAATGAGTAATTATTCTTGCAACCTATGGATGGGAGGAATTTTTGTCACCATCCCATACTGGAAGGCAATAATATAAAAACGATGAAATCCAAAAGATAATGAAACTAAAAAAAATTGCATTTCCATTCATTCTGCAGTTTGCCACATGAAAACCTTGAAATCCATGGGCCTTGGGGGTGACAGATACATCATGCCAAGACCGAAAAATATTTGAAAAATAACTTGCATTGTCAAGGAATCTGCATTTTGCCCCATTCCAATCATTCTTCCACATGCCTTAAATGTTGTGTACTGCAAATGAATTTAATTGCAACAATGTAACACAGCTCACCAATCATGTACAAGCCTTCCGAATCCGTAAATATTTCGGGTACATTACTATTAATGCCCAATGATGATACACCCAACTTGTTGCTAATATGTTTGATTGTATAAAATGCATTGTTGTATTTTGGACTTCGGAGGGCTTGTTTGTAAGGAAGCATAAAATTTGTGAAAGTTGTACGGATGAGTAGGAAAAATTATTGATTATTACTTTATTGTTGGGTGACTTTTCATAAAGTCGCATAAGTATTACGACGTCCCTAAAGTTATGACACATACAAAATAGAGCCCAATGATGAGACAAGTAAAGTGAATACAGAGTGTGCGGGTGTTGGAATGATGATGCAACGTTGGGACATTTGCTAGGGTAAGCTTGAAGTATGTCAAGAAACCAGCAATGTTAATTAAATGATTAATATTCTGAGGGCATGTATATATGGATTCATGATAGGCTTGGACATGATTGGTGGGTTGATGTTTCATGAGGTATGCAATGATAAGCCAGCCCAAAAGAACACAACACGTGAGAGTGTGAGGTGAAATGAGTGAATAATGCAGTATATAGTGGAATCTGCCCACTTTAACCCTCATTTAAACACAAAAGAACATGGCCTTAATGGATTGTTAAGGTGGATTTTAAAAAGGATTGTATATGTTTAAATGTAATTTAAATGTGGAGAAGTTAAAGAAATATTTTTCTTTTGAAGTTTCTGAATTTTGGTAGGCATGTATATTATTCATGTGGGTTGATGTTTCTGAATTGTGTGATGCCATATCAATTTGCAAGTTTTTATGTTTATATGTAAATTGCAACTAATTTATAATAAAAGTAAATGTCTTGTACATCGAATGATTGAATATATGTTTGATGCAAATAAGGGTTAGATGGATGAAAGTGGAGAAAGTTCGGGGTTTTCATTGTGTGCATCTGCCGCGGCGGAAATCATTTTTACCGTCATATTCATGGAGTTATACAATGACGATAGTGCTCCCCCTCTACCTAGGGAGCCGACAGCGATGCGTGATATTCATAGAAAATCACACATGCGTCGAATTCTATTTGGTTCTGATAGTAGTTGTTTACACTACTTAAGAATGCAGAGACATGCTTTCATGAATATTTCTGCGATAATGCGAGAAATCGGGATACTGCAAGACAGTAATCATGTGTCAATCGAGGAGCAGTTGGCAATGTTTCTGCATATCGTAGGACACAAGTCAAAGAACGGGGTGATGCAAGTTGATTTTATAAGGGCCGGGGCTACGGTTAGCAATTACTTTAACAAAGTCATGTTTGCAGTATTTTCTCTTCATGGTATGTTCATGAAGCAAGCCCCAAATGAGACACCACCAGAGATAATCAATAATCCTAATTGGTTCCCATATTTCAAGGTCAGTGTAGTTATTAATTTCAGTCATTAGCGTTATATGATTTATGTTGTAATCAACTTGACCTTTAATGATTACGGTGTAGGATTGCATTGGTCTAATTGATGGGACACACATCGATGCCATGCCCAAACTCGTACCAAGATTTAGATGACGTAAAGGGGTAGCACAAAATCTGCTTGCAGCTGTAACACCTAACAAAAGATTCACATACGTAATGGCCGGGTGGGAATGATCAGCGAATGATTTCACGGTCCTGAAAGATGCTTTGTTTTTACCCCCACCCTACGGGCTGCGTGTGTATGAGGGTAATATGCAAACTCTTGCTTAAATATAATGTATGCGTCTGTATGAAACCTTCTGATTATAAATTGGGTTGCATTTTTCGGTTGTAGGGAAATATTACCTATGTGATGCTGGATATTCAACCATGCTTGGGTTCATATATCCATATCGGGGAGTTAGATACCATCTGAAGGACCATACCGATAGAGTGCCTCGAAATCGCAGAGAGCTGTTCAACCTTAGATATTCTTCATTAAGAACAAAGATCGAGTCGACTTTTGGCATTCTAAAGAACAAGTTTAAAATTTCGACGTCAAAGCCTCACTATCCATTCAAATCTCAGGTCGATACAGTCCTTGCTTGCACAGTGTTGCATAATTATATCCAGATAGCAGATCTGCATGATCTAGAGTTACTTGAGGATGTGTTTGTGATTGATGAGGATGGGGATGTGATGGATGAGCTGGATGACTCGATTATGGATCTTTTCCAACAGTTGCCCATTCGTGAACAGACTTCACAACGAGATCAGTGGAAAAGTCGTAGGGAACAGTTAGCGTGGGATATGTGGGTGGACTATTGTAACATACACAACAATGGGAACACCAATGAACATGGGCTTTGAGGGAAGAGTTTAATGAATAATCTTAATATATTATCTTAAGTTGAATGAATTGTATAACAATGGGATCTAAATGTTAGATATCCTATGTAATGCCTGAGATGTGCTGACAATATAATGCCTTCATATGTTTACTTTATGACTATTGAGTTTGATTCCGATTATATGTGTGGTAGTCAATATTACGTACATTGAAGTTTATTTTATTTACTATTCGTGGGTACATGTCATTGTGTCAATTATTGTTTTGTTATGTAAATAATATTTTTTAGGCATGGACGGGTCATCTCAACAAGGGCAAGGGAGTGATCCTATGCCTCCATACTATGACCCGGCATATTGTACCCAGTGCGAAGAGGAAGCTAGGCGGACTGATCCATTGCTAGGTTGGCAAATGCCGCGTAGGCCAAGTGATTATCAATTTACTCTGTCTAGCTACCAAGTAGGTGGATCAACCATGCCGTTTCCACCATACTCTGCGTACATCATTGTCATTGCCCATGCACATGCCAACTCCACCTGGCTTCATGCAAATGCTACAAGGTGGTGGGTCTATACCACCATTTGGTAGCCAATCATCACCAAGTGTTTTTGCCATGCCTTCACCACAAAACGGGCATGGCACAATAGGTGGCAGTGACGGGTCAAGTAAGTCTGGTCGTAGGGACGATGACATTGATGTATTTGTGTCGAGTCCCAGGAAAAAGAGTAAGAACCCTTCCAAGAAGGGGACGACGAATAAAATATGGCTTCTGGAGCATGACATTGCCTTAATCCCATTCCTGGCGCCCCAAGCTCGTCAAGGCCTTAGAGCCGACAAGACCTTCAAGAATACTGCCTTCACCAGTGCTGTCATACATATAAATAGCAAGTTTGGCACGGATTACAGCTGGTTGAATGTGAAGAACCATATGAAAGGTCTTCAGCGACGGCTTAAGGATGTTGAAAAGTGCTTGAAAATTAGTGGGACAGGTTTGGTCAGCTGAACTGCAGATGATTGTACTCGATGATGATACATATGCCACATGGGCCGCGGTATGGACTTCTCCATTAAACAAAGTTGAAGGTCTATTTTATGTGATTTTATGTGACATAATGGTTTGTTCATAATGTCGATGATGATAAATTGGAGTATGTAATTTTATGTGACATGATGGTTTGTTCATTATTAATGCAGGCAAACGGTAAAATGAAAGATTATTAATAATCCCATTTCGTGGTTTGACGATCTTTGGATTGTTGTCGGCGACGACGCCACGAAAGGGGATTATAGCAAGAGTGTTTATTATGATTTTGGGGGCTCTTATAATGAGGGTGACGACGATCATTCTAGTCCCCCACCCTTCTCACAAGCATCAACCAATTTTGATGCTTATTCCGACATCCACACTCCTTCGTCGACAGTTCCATCTCCTGCGGGGACCAGCTCTGCAAACCCACACACTGTGGGTAAAAAGAAAATCCGTCGACGTGCATTGAGGGATGATACCGTCCTCATGAAGGAGATGGTTGACAATGTCAATAAGGTTGCCTTAGCTATAGAGGGAGCCTACCCCAACACATTGAGACTTCTTTCACAGCATCTGTATGCACTAACCGAGTATCCGACACGTATGTTGGATAAGTTGTATCTGCAATTGAGTGATAATGAGAAAAATGGGCGTAGATTTGTCAATATGCCCGAGGAGGCTAGGAAGCGAATCGTCGCGAAGAAGGTTGAAGCTATGGAGAGGGCTATGGCTGAGTCCGGATGCAATGGGGACGAAGAATAAGAAGAATGGAATATGTAACAAGTTTGGGAGCAATGACGAAGGTTGGGCTATGTGGTGAGTGGATGGGTATTATAATAGCATGTTTTATCTGTTGCAAACAATAGTAAGCTTATGACTTTGGTAATGATGTTGTATGGTTTTTGGTATGCCCTGTTGTAATATCAGTATGTTGTTGTATCGTAGTTTATGTATGGTGTTTTGCATGTTTATGTATAGGCTCCCTCCATGACTTAGAAGTCTAACTGACTATATGTTTGTATCTTAATTTAAGTATGGTCTTGACTTGAAGTATCTATCACAACAAATATGATTTTGTGCCACCCCCAAGGCCTATGGATTTCTGTGTTGATATGTTGCAAAATGCAGACTGAAGGTCTATGCAATTGTGTTTGAGCTTCATTTTGTGTTTGGTCTTGGCATGCTGTATCTGTCACAACCAAGGCCTATGGATTTATGTGTTTTTATGTGGCATATTGCATACTGAATGTAAATGCAATCTTATTTGAGATTTCAATTTTTTGGGTCTTGGCATGCTTTATCTGTTACCCACAAGGCCTATGGATTTCTAGGATTTTATGTTGCAAAATGCATACTTTGCAAAATGCATTCTGCATCTGGAAATTCAATTATTTAGGATTTTCATTTTGTTTTGGTTCTTGGCATGCTGTATCTGTCACCGCCTAGGCCTATGGATTTATGTGTTTTTATGTGGCATACTGCAGACTGAATGTAAATGCAATCTTATTTGAGTCTGCAGATAATATTTTTTTTGGGTCTTGGCATGCTGTATACGTCATCACCCAGGCATATGGATTTCTGGGGTTTTATGTGGCATACTGCAGACTGAATGTAAATGCAATCATTTATGCGTTTCATGCAGTTTTTGGGTCTTAGCATGATGTATCTGTCAACCCCAAGGCCTATGGATATCTTGGTTTTTATGTTGCAAAATTTTGTCTGAATTGCAATGCAATTGGTTAGGGGTGTCATTGTGTTTCGGTTATTGGCATGCAGTTCCTATCATCACATATGCCTTTGGATTTCTGGGGTTTTATGTGGCATACATCAGAATGAATGGAAAGGCAATCTTTGTTGAGTTGCAATTTTTTTTCCTTGGCATGCCCTTTCTGTCACCCCCAAGGCCTATGGATTTCTGGGTTTTATTTTGACAAATGCAGACTGAATGACATTACATTTTTAAAGGAAAGTTAAAATTTTTTGGGTATTGGCATTCTGTATCTGACACCACCAAGTCAATCATGGATTTCTGGAGTTTTTTGTGGCATACTGCAGACTCATTGGTAATGTCAATAGTTTTTTTGGTTCCATTCTTTTTGGTGTCTTTGCAAGCTGTATCTGTCACACACTGGGACTATGGATTTCTTGGTTTTTATGTGGTATTCTTCAACCAGAATGACAATGCAATTTTTTATGAGTTTCAATTTGTTTTGGTTATTGGCATGATGTATCTGTCACCTCCTATTGATATATGATTGGTGGATATCACAATTTTTTGTGAAATTATATCAAATAGCCCTATGATGATAATGGGGCTTATTGAATATACCTCATACTGGATGGCTTGCACTCAGGATCCTTCATTCCCCAAGTTGGTTCAGAATTTGAATGCAATGGCTTGTATAAGTTGGTTTGATATGGATATTTATAGGTATTTGGCATTGTGATGAATGTCTGCAGTGGGATGTATATGATGGTGGGGGTAGATAAAGAAGGAACCAGTGCCAAGCAACCAGATGGGTGAATGGAAAAAAAATCTGAGGGCTTCTTTTTGATAATCATATATATGAAGGTGGTGTGGCAGTTGGGGAGGAATGTGGGAAAATGCAGATTGAATGGCAATGCAAATTTTTTTTGTTTCATTTTGTTTTTGTTCTTGGCATGCTGTATCTGTCACCACATAGGCCTTTGTATTTCTGGGTTTTTATGGTTCACTATGCAGCATGAATGGATATTCAATTTTTTAGGAGTGTCAATTTGTGTGGGTTCATGGCATGTTGTAACTGTTACGCCATATGATATGGATTTCTGGGTTTTTTTTCTTACTGCATACTCATTGGAGAAGCAATCGTTTAAGAGTTTCCAATTTTTTTTGGGTCTTGTCCTGCTGTATCTGTCACCGCCTATGCCTTTGGATTTCTGGGTTTTTATGTGACATACAGCAGACTGAATGGAGAAGCAATCTTTGTTGAGTTTCAGATTTTTTTTGGGTCTTGGCACTCTGTAGCTGTCACCCCCAAGGCCTCTGAATTTCAGGGTTTTTATGTGGCTTACTTCATCCTGAATGGAAATGCAATCTTTTATGGTATTCATAATTGTATATGTGTCTTTGCATGATGTATCTGTCACCCCCAAGGCCTAGGGAGCTTCAGGGTTTTTTTGTTACAAATTGCTGACTGAATGGCAATGCAAATGTTTAGGAGTGTCATTGTGATTGGGTTCTTGGAGTGTTATATCTGTCACCACCTATGCCTTTGGATTTCTGGGTTTTTATGTTGCATACAGCAGATTGAATGTAGAAGCAATCTTTGTTGAGTTTCAGATTTTTTTTGGGTCTTGGCATTCTGTAGCTGTCACCCCCAAGGCCTATGGATTTCAAGGGTTTTATATGGCTTACTTCATCCTGAATGGAAATGCAATCGTTTATGGGATTCATAACTGTATATGTGTCTTTGCATGATGTATCTGTCGTCCCCAAGGCCTAGGGAGCTTTAGGGTTTTTTTGTTGCAAATTGCTGACTGAATGACAATGCAAATGTTTAGGAGTGTCATTGTGATTGGGTTCTTGGAGTGTTGTATCTGTCATCACCTATGACTTTGGATTTCTTGGTTTTTATGTTGCATACAGCAGACTGAATGGAAATGCAATCTTTGTTGAGTTACAGTATTTTTTTGGGTCTTCGCATGCTTTATCTGTCACCTCCAAGGCCTATGGATTTCAGGGTTTTTATGTGGCTTACTGCATACCGAATGGAACTGCAATCTTTTATGAGAATCATATTTTTATGTGTGCCTTTACATGATGTATCTGTCACCCCCAAGGCCTATGGATTTCAGGGTTTTTTTGTTGCAAATTGCTGACTGGATGGAAATGCAAATGTTTAGGAGTGTTATTATGATTGGGTTCTTGGAGTGCTGTATCTGTCACCACCTATGCCTTTGGATTTCTGGGGTTTTATGTTGCATACATCAGCCTGAATGGAAATGTAATCTTTGTTGAGTTTCATTATTTTTTTGGGTCTTGGCATGTTGTAGTTGTCACCCCCAAGGCCTATGGATTTCAGGGTTTTTATGTGGCTTATTGCATTTTTACTGGAAATGCAGACTGAATGGCATTTGATTTTTTATGTTGACAAATGCAGACTGAATGGCATTTCAATTTATGTTGACAAATGCAGACTGAATGGCATTTCATTTTTTAAGTATAGTCAAAATAATTTGGGTCTTGGCATTCTGTATCTGACACCACTAAGGCCTATGGATTTCTGGAGTTTTATTTGGCATAATGCAGACTCATTGGTAATGTCAATAGTTTTTTTTGTTACATTTTTTGGTGTCTTTGCAAGCTGTATCTGTCATACCCTGGGACTATGGATTTCTTGGTTTTTATGTGGCACTCTTCAGCCTGAATGGCAATGCAATTTTTTATGAGTTTCATTTTGTTTTGGTTATTGGCATGATGTATCTGTCACCCATAATGATATATGATTGGTGGATATCATAATTTTTTGTGAAATTATTGAAGGATCCTGTCCAAAACAAAGTTAGGATCGATAATTAAAGTGGAGACCTACGCTTGCGTATGCGGAACGGTAGTCTCTGAACTTTGCCTTCGGATTCGCCACGACGGATCGAGTCTTCTCACGAACGGAGTAAGGCTACTAATCCACAATCTAAATCTCTATTTTAGATTAAGAACTTGGAAGGAGGGAGAGGAAATATTTCTGCAGAGCTTCGCTATGAAGAAGATGCATGCATGAATTTCATGCAAATGGTGTAAGGAAAATGGCTACCCTTGGGTTTTATTTATAGCCCCCAAGGTAGTTATTTTAGGGTAAGTTGTTCCTTTGGAACAACTTAATTAAGGTGTACCATGATACATGGCACATTATAAGCTTAAGTTGTACCATATGCATGGTACAACATAAGCTTAAGATATTCCCCCTTTATTAGCCATATGTCGCATGCACTTATGCATATATAATGCGACTTTCCCGCTCATCCAGAGATCCTCTCCGCAAGGGAACAGATTCCCTTTGCACACGACTTCGTGTACGCGACGTTCGAGGTCCGTAATCCCTCGTACATCCCCTACAAGGGTGTACAAACGTCTTCCATATCCAACATCTCCCACTCACACTTGAGGGGATTGTAAGAGAACGTCTTTCCCTTAGTTCTTTCATCTATCATACCGAGAAATAGACCGTGCGACCGTCATGCGCGTAGAGTCTGTTGTTGTGCACTTGTTAGAGATACACAACGACCTCGAAGGTGCAAAGTTGAGTAGTTCAACGCATGCTTTACCCTAGATTATTTCTTCACATTTCTTATACTTTATATTCAACAATTGAATCCCATCTGGATTACAATTGGCTGGCCAGCTTTGAATCATTAAAGTCCAAATGTGAATATGAAATCAATCTTCCTCTTCTTGCAAACCTTCTGATCTTGACTTGATTCGCTTTTCTAACGTGCCCCGCCGAGCCGAATTACCATAGCCTATTAGCAACACGCTAAGATAGCGATCATCTCGTCAAATCTAAAGGAACCAATTGGAGTCCTTGAGGGTAAGAGTTAAGACCCGTATGGCCTTTGAGTCTCACATAATAGCAAACACTATTGCTACTAACTCAGTGGTCGAAATGCATACGTGGTATGAACACGTACTACAACATCACTCCTTTCCCAGGGAGAGTATGTCTTAATGATGTTGTACGGATGAAAGATCAGACACCACAGTGCCTATCTTTTTGAGTCCCCTTACTACTCGTGAAATATTCACGGACTCTCATCCTGCATAAGACAGATAGGATTTAAAAAATCCAATGAGATCTTTATATCCTTGTGATACAGATCTCAGATCTTTTGTAAGCATCCGTATGATGCAGATCTTTTATTCGACTATCTTGTTTAAGTCATGACTCTAAATCATTTGTCTAATCATTTTGACTTTAAACTAGTCTCATCTCTATCTTATCCATCTGATAAGATAAGGCGGTTGCTCATGTGAGAGAGCTAACCTTAATCTGTCCAACATACACACAATAAAATAGCTGAGACTAAAACACAAATGTACATAAAATCATTTGTAAGAAACTTGTATGCAAATTAAATTTTGATCTTCTATAGACATGGGAAATATTACATGATACAGCTCAGCTCCTACGAATTCCCATAGATGATAAGTGTTTGAAAAACACATCTCTGGGGATCGCCTTAGTAAGGGGATCCGCTATCATCTCAAGCGTGGATATGTATCCTATGTCTACTTCCTTCCGTTTGTCATAATCCTTTGCGAGCTTGAATCGAATGTCAATGTGTTTGGTCTTACAATGAAATTTAGGATCTTTGACATAGGCAATCGAAGCTTGACTATCACTGTATATAGGAACAGTGCTTGAGTCAGTGGCATTCGTCAGCCTGTCTAAGAATTTCCTAAGCCAAACAGCTTCTTGGACCGCCATGCTGAATGCTACGAACTCGGCTTCCATGGTTGATAGAGCGATGCAGGTTTGTTTCTTGCTGATCCAGGATATTGCACCATTCCCGAGTAAGAAAACAAAGCCTGAGGTAGATCTTCGCTCGTCGAGATCACCTGCCCAATCAGCATCGGTATAGCCTTCGAGTCTCAAGGTATTGCCTTGATAGCATAACGCATAGTCCGCAGTCCCTTTGAGGTATCTTAATATCCTCTTCACCGCTTTCCAGTGTGCCTGCCCTGGGTTGGATTGGTAACGGCTTACCATTCCAACAGCATAGCAAATGTCGGGTCTGGTACACATCATGGCGTACATCAGACTCCCGACAGCACTGGAGTATGGAACTTTTTCCATAGCTTTCTTTTCTTTTGGATCTTTGGGACACATCTCCAAACATAGACCCTCGCCTTTGCTTATTGGAGTATCAATTGGCTTGCAGTCCTGCATATTAAACCGTTCTAAAACTTTCTTTATATATGTCTCTTGAGAGAGAGAGAAAGAAGTTTCTTGGAACGATTCCTTGAGATCTTAACCCCAAGGATATATGCAGCTTCACCCATGTCTTTCATCTCAAAGACGGATGAAAGCCAAGCTTTGATATCCAATATAAGACGCTTATCATTTCCGGCTATAAGTATGTCATCTACATAAAGAGACATAATTACATACTTGTTTTTAATCCTCTTAATATATACGCAGTTGTCTTCGTCGAGCATGGAGAAACCATACGACAAAACGACTTCTTGAAAGCGCATATACCACTGCCTTGAGGATTGTTTAAGACCATATATGGATTTACGAAGTTTACAAACCTTATGTTTGTTTTCTTCTTGTACAAACCCGTTTGGTTGTTCCATGTAGATCTCCTCATCTAGTTCTCCGTTAAGAAAAGCAGTCTTTACATCCATCTGATGTAACTCGAGGTCCAAACAAGCCACCATTACCAGAATTAAGCGAATGGAGGTAAAACGCACGACAGGAGAGAAAGTCTCTTCGTAGTCTATTCCTTCCTGTTGCGTGAAACCTTTCGCAACAAGGCGAGCTTTATATTTCTCGATGGAGCCATCAGCCTTATGCTTGATTTTGAGAACCCACTTGTTCCCAATGGCTCTACGTCCCTTAGGTAAATTAACCAAGTCCCAGACTTGGTTTGTTTTCATGGATTGAAGTTCTTCTTCCATTGCCGCTATCCATTTATCTTTAGCAGGGCATGTGACGGCCTGTTTGAAATTTGCAGGTTCGTCATCATCTTGTAGTAATGTCATGAATGTTTGAGGAAATTCATCCTCAAATCTCAGAGGTGTTAGCCTCGTTCGATTACTACGTCTTGTTTGAGTTTGATCACTCCCACTTGGAATGACATCACTCTCACTTGGAATAACATCACTCCCACTCGGAATAGGATTGGTATCGTTCGTATCATCCATTGGTGAAGTTTGAAACGTATTTTCTTCTTCACCAAGAATTCTCCCACTCGAACGTTCTGATCCTTCTTGATCCCAAGTCTCAAACAAGGATAAGTCTTGACTTATCTCACCCTGTCTTGGAAACTCTTTTTCCAAGAAGACAACATCCCTCGATTCGAATTCTATTAGACCCCCATTGTCCTCTTGACCAACGAAAACATATCCTTTGGAGTTTTTAGCGTATCGGATGAAGATACACTTCCTCCCATGTGGCCCAAGTTTGCCATATTTGTGAGAGGATAAATGTGCGTAAGAGGCACAACCCCAAGGTTTTAGAATGTTTAAGTCTGGAGTTCTATTGTTCCACAACTCATAAGGAGTGGAACTTACCGACTTCGAGGGTACACGGTTTAAGATGAATGCTGCCGTCAATAATGCGTCACCCCAAAAGGTGATAGGCAAATTTGCCTGAGACATCATTGATCGGACCATTTCCATCAATGTCCTATTTCTTCTTTCCGCAACACCGTTTTGTTGTGGAGTGTAAGGCATAGTTACCTGATGTACTATGTCTTTTTCATCACAAAGTTCCTTAAAACTTATTGATTGATATTCACCACCCCTATCGGTTTGCAAAACCTTAATCTTGCGATCTAATTGATTCTCCACTAAACTCATATAGTTTTTAAAGCAAGCCAAAGCTTCACTTTTGTGGGATATCAAATAGATATGTCCGAAACGGGTGAAGTCATCAATGAATGTGATGAAATAGGACTTCCCGCGTCTTGTCTTAACATTCATTGGACCGCAAATGTCCGAATGGATAAGCTGTAATGGAACTTCGGCCCTTGTGCCAGTTCCACACGGCTTGCGACAAGTTTTCCCTACAAGACAATGTTCGCAAGTTGACATTTCAACTTTTGAAACATTAGATAGCAAGCCACTTTTGGCAAGTCTATCCATTCTAGTTGGTCCAATATGACCAAGTCTTGCATGCCAACAAATGATCTCAGACTCAGAGTTAGAAGCATTTGTCAAATGGAAACTTTCATTAATGGAAGAAGAATCATCATACATTGTATTTAAAACAATTAATCCATTACAAACATTACCAGAACCAATCAAAGAATTATTACAAACAAGGTCAACATATTGTTTATAGAACCTCCACTCATAATCTAAAGACATTAACATGACCACGGAAACGATATTCCTTCTAATATCTGGAGCAAAGAGGACGTCGTGCAATAATAAAGTCCGGCCGTTGTCAAGAACTAGCTTGCATGTTCCGACGCCTTTGACTTCAACACGTGTGTTGTTGCCGACGTATATCCACTTTGTTCCTTGAGTTATCTTTCGATACTCTACGAAGAACCTTCTGTCCTTCGCTACGTGGTCTGTGGCCCCTGAATCAATCAACCAAAAATAGTTAGATTCAGCAAGAAACATGGAACTAGAAACACATATGTAACTAGCCCTACAAGTTACCTTATCACTTCCATCCGTACATGAACGGGCGAAGTGTCCGTACTTGTTGCACTTAAAGCACTTGATCTTCTTCAAGTTTTTCTTCTTTGAGTGCACATTCTTTTGCCACTTTTTGTTCTTTGTCTTCTTTGAGGTCTCCGGTTCTTGCTTACGTTCGTTCACAAACCTTAAGCATTTATTCTTCCGCTTATTTCCTCCATGTGAGGAACTAGCGGCCACGTGCACTTCTGCACTTGGTTTTGCGGCTTGAATCCGCTCTTCCTCGAGTTCGAGGTGTTTCGATACATCGCTTAAAGTTTTAATGCACTCATTATGAGTGAGATGCATTTTCATGTTATCCCAGCTATCTGGGAGTGAACGAATGACTGCTTGGATCTGCTGTTCGTCAGACAGCGTAACACCAGCATCCTTTAATTCAGATATTAGATTCGCCATGTGGCGGAGATGCTTTTTCATAGAATGATCTCGCCGCATCTTGTACGAATCAAATTGAATATTCAAGGAGCGGAGTTTGGTAACCGAAGTTCCACCAAACTTTACTTCTAGCTCAGACCATATGTCTTTGGCTAGATCGAATTCCCGAAATAGACGCATTATGTCATTGTCCATCGCGGACAGTAACGTAATGCGTGCTATTTTGTTCTTTCGAGTCCAAGTGTCATAAGCTTCCCGGTCCCTCTTGTGTTGGGCCGTATTGCCCAACTCAGGTTCTACCATTACGTTTTGGAGTGTTTCGAGCACATCTTGCTCCTCCAAAACATATTGGATCTTTATTGACCAAAGTTTATAATTGTCGCCGTTGAGCTTTTCACCTTTGTTAAGCTCTGCGACAATATTCTTAGAAGCGGTAGACATTTTCGATTCAAAAAACTGCAAAGAGAATGAAAAACACGATCAAAATTCTATGCATAAAGTTTCGATTCTTTAAACACTTGATAAGTTCCTTGGATGCGTTGAAATGTTACTCTAGAATCGAGAAGTTCACTACGTTCCCAACTACCATCTAGAAGTAACTTTCAAAAATCCCTCTTACTTATCTTAAGTAAAAAGAAATCAGAAATAATACCCGTATGGTATTAGCAGCGGAAAATTACTTTTGAAAAACATATCTTTCAAAATAGAATAGGTGAGAATTAGCGCAAAGAATTTTAACGCAACAATTGCCAAGCCACGAGACCTGTTCTACACACCCATGGGTTAGATAACCATGGCCGGATCGTGGTAGGACTTGGAATTCTAAATTGCGCTATCCCGATTTAAGGACGGGACATAACCTATTTGAAAAACATCTTTTTCAAAAATTTGAAAGCACGTTGGCTAGTCTCCGTAGAGTAGAGCACAACGTCTCAAGTACATTGGCTAATCTCCGTAGAGTAGAGCACAATGACATGGCTAATCTCGCATGAAGTAGAGCACTATGGCTAATCTTCAAGGAGTAGAGCCCAATGAAAAACTTCATTAAAACATTAGTTCCGTATGAACTAGTCGGCACTGTGGTTAGCCCCGTATGGACTAATCGACACATTCGAGTTTGACCAAGGCCATTTGTTACCCCGTATGGGTCATTTGGCAAGTTTGCAATCGACCCAGACCATCTGTCGGATTGGTCGACCAAAAATTTTCGAAAGCAACTTCTTCCCGGTCAGGGCCTCTGCCCTGACCGGAGCTTGGCCAAAGGCCGGCCAGGGCCTCTGCCCTGGCCGGCCATGGGGCCTGGCCCCCCTCGGCCAGGGCCGGCCAGGCCCTGGCCTCTGCCAGGGCCGGCCGGCCAGGCCACTGGCCGGGGCCAGGGCTCCTGCCCTGGCCTCGGCCAGGCCCTGGCCTGAGGCCAGGGCACTGCCCTGGCCTCTTGCCAGGGCGGCCTGGCCGCTGGCCGGGGCCAGGGCTCCTGCCCTGGCCTCGGCCAGGCCCTGGCCTGAGGCCAGGGCGCCGGCCCTGGCCACTGCCAGGGCCGGCCCTGGCCACTGCCAGGGCCGGCCTGGCCGGCAGGCCCTTGGCCAAGGCCGGCCACTGCCGGACTGGCCATGGCCGGTCATGGCTTGGCCATGGCCGGCCATGGCCAAGGCCATTCGGCGTTGGCCGGTCATGGCCCCTTTGGCCATGGCCGGCCACCCCCTTTGAATGGGGTTGCCGCACTTTCTCCTCCCCCTTGATGGGGTGGTCGCCGGTGGTTATTGGCCGTAACCAACCCCCTCCGCATGGGGAGAGGGGGTGCATGGCCTTCATAGCCCATTTGGCCATGGTGCACATGCACCAAATTTTTCTCTTACCCGATGGAAATAACTTCCATCATCTTCCTTGATGAAGCACCCGTTCGTCGAAGAAATTAGTTATTTCTTAATGGCCGTGTGCCAAAAAATGAATAACGTACTACGTGAACGGTCGGTTCTTCCCGTCACGGAGAGTTCCTACCATATCCGTAATGATAGGAGACCCTAACGTGAAAAGAACAACCGCTGCGTTCTCTCCGTCACGAAGCGTTCCTACTATATCCGTAATAGTAGGAGACCCATTCGTGAAAAAGACAACGACTCGTTCGTAGTTTCGACGGGGCGGTGGATTGACCGGGGCGAACCTATATGGCTCTGATACCAATGAAGGATCCTGTCCAAAACAAAGTTAGGATCGATAATTAAAGTGGAGACCTACGCTTACGTATGCGGAACGGTAGTCTCTGAACTTTGCCTTCGGATTCGCCACGACGGATCGAGTTTTCTCACGAACGGAGTAAGGCTACTAATCCACAATCTAAATCTCTATTTTAGATTAAGAACTTGGAAGGAGGGAGAGGAAATATTTCTGCAGAGCTTCGCTATGAAGAAGATGCATGCATGAATTTCATGCAAATGGTGTAAGGAAAATGGCTACCCTTGGGTCTTATTTATAGCCCCCAAGGTAGTTATTTTAGGGTAAGTTGTTCCTTTGGAACAACTTAATTAAGGTGTACCATGATACATGGCACATTATAAGCTTAAGTTGTACCATATGCATGGTACAACATAAGCTTAAGATATTCCCCCTTTATTAGCCATATGTCGCATGCACTTATGCATATATAATGCGACTTTCCCGCTCATCCAGAGATCCTCTCCGCAAGGGAACAGATTCCCTTTGCACACGACATCGTGTACGCGACGTTCGAGGTCCGTAATCCCTCGTACATCCCCCACAAGGGTGTACAAACGTCTTCCATATCCAACAATTATATCAAATAGCACTATGATGATAATGTGGCTTATTGAATATACCTCATGATGGATGGCTTGCACTGAAGATCGTTCATTCCCCAAGTTGGTTCAGAATTTGACTTCATTGGCTTCTATGAGTTGGTTGGTAGGCATCGAAATGGTTTGATATGGATATTTATATGAATTGGCATTGTGAAGGATGTTTGCAGTGGGATTTATTTTCTCTGTCTTATTACCTTGAGCTTGAGTCATATTGGTTGGAAACACTGCATGCCATGTGACGGTGTGGGTAGAGAATGAAGGAACCAGTGGCAAGCAACCAGATGGGGAAATGGAAAAAAATATATCTGAGGGCTTGTGTATGATAATCTATATGAAGGGGGTTTGGACTTTGGCTAGGAATGTGGCATTCTACTTACTATTTCCACTGGCATTCTGCATAATTGTATTATATGCTCTTTTTGTTTGACTATTGGTTCTGAGTTCTGAACGCTGCCGTCACCCTACCATGCCAATGATCAATACTTTTCATAGGTATGATGTTCCCTCATTCATTTATCACTTTTTATATGTAAAATGTTATATGTTAACTTCTGGTTTTTTCTTGCTTGGCAGGGACATATGAGTCAACAGTCAAGCTCTACTTGTAGATCTCGACAGAGAGATGCGACACGTGGTGATTTTGATGCCGATTTCGAATACTACAAGATATGCTATTGTGGTCTTCAGGTCCCGAGGAGGACGTCATGGACAAAGCAAACCCTGGGCGTAGATTTTGGAGTTGTACAGCTCGAAAGCATAGATGACATTCTTCCTATGGAAGGATCCCCCCACACTGAGTTATCCAGAATGGTGATCATGCATTATATGGATGAGATTGATCGAAGGCCCACTACTGTAAGTTCGACGACCCCTTTGACCGAGAGTAGGATGGTAGAGATGGAGGGACGGCTGGATACCGTTGTCGGTCTACTTGAGAGGACCAATGTGCAGTTGGAGAGCATCGTATCCGATTACCGTTCCATTAAGGCCGGACTGCTATCTCTCTTAGTTGTAATAGGTTTTTATGTAATTTTGTTGTATAACAATGCTCGTTGATGTTAAACACTGTTATGGATTATATGTTATATCAGCATGTGGTTAGTGGGTTTTTTAGTTCTATTTGTTTATCGTTGGTATGTGTTAATTGAAGGTATTGAGTTGGAGTATGGGATTCTGAATAGTGGATTTTTCTTGTATCATTTTGGCAAGTCGCAGACTGGAGCTTGAATGGCGATGCTCGTTTTTGTGTGTGTCAATCTACAGACTGAATGGCATTGCAAATTTTTTTCCCTATGTCACACTGCAGACGTCATGTCAATGCAAATTTTTAAGTCATGATTTTGTTTTGGTTCATGGCATTCAATATCTGTCACACCTATGCAGATTGTTTGCCATTGCATAACAATTTTACAAGATCAATTTGGATTGTGGAAAACTGAAGATGGAATGGCAATGCTAATTTTTTTTCACAATGCTGACAGAATGGCTTTGCAATTTTTTTTGCTTTTCATTTTTTTCTGGATCGTGGCATTCTGTATCTGTCATCCCTATTCATACGTTTTCACATTGCAAATCAATTTACATTGTAATTTTTTGGGTTTTTATAGGAATTACACAATAAATTCAAGGGGGGTAGTTGTTCCCCTATTCTCACCACATCACACTCACCACTCTCTCCTTCCAACGTTCACAACAACAATCACAACCCAATTCAACACAAAAAACATAATAAAGTTGTGTGGGCCCCACAAAAAATTCCAACATCCACATTCACAATCCCACATAAACCCAAAAAACACAATACTCTACTTTCCCAACACTATTCACTCATTCCAACAAACACAAATTTAAACACAAAAGAACAGGCCCTTAGGTGAAAGTGGGTTGTGAATGTGTATGTTGGAATTTTTTGTGGGTACTACACAATTTTTGTGAATGTATATGGTGGCCACGTAGGCTATTTCCACAATCAAAGAAGTAAACACAAAAGAACATGACAAGTGTAAGTGAATGTGAGAATGAGTGAATAGTGGGAGGAATAGTGGAATCTCCCACTTTCACACCCAAATAATCCCAAAAGAATAGGCCTTTATACACCGTGGCATGTTTGTGCGGAAGGAACGTACCTTGGTTATTGTACTTCTCCGTATTTATAGGCATTGAAACTTGGCTGCGAAACCCTAGCTTGGGCCCCAAAACTAGGTTAAAGCCGGTTCTCATGGGACGAGGCATGAGTGTTGGAAGAGTTCTGCTCATATATGGATTATGGCTGGTTCGGATCTCCAATGATGTGGTGGCATCATTTGCTGGGTTTTATCGAGTTAATGAGCTGAAACGGGGCTTGTCATGCCTTTGGGTTTTGTCTTCTCGGGTAACTCGAAATCTCTTAATGTTGCTTCTACATGTACTCAACCTGCTTGTTATGCAGTACAAAGAATAAAGAATAACAGAAACATGTACATATACTCTTCATCCAAAAAAAAATTGAGAAACTTGAAGTCCAAGCAAACCCACCAAGAACTTCCTTCAGGATGATAGAAGCCGAAAAGGGTCTGCGCGGCCTGTCACGTGTCTTGCCACTAATCGTCACGTCATTTCCCATACAAAAATTCCAGAAACTGAGCACAGTACTTCAGAACCACACACGACTCTGAAGCTAAACGCCACGACAGTCTTTTGTCTGTGCTTGTTGTTCTCTCTCACAGCATCTTGCGAGCGGAAGCCAAGGCCAACGCACCTGGAAACAGATCGCATGTTCGAATAGGGTAGCACGTCACATCGGCACGCTCATCGTGGCCACCGAAACTGATTCCCAAAGTTCGTTGCAGGACAAGGGCATCAGCTCGGAAGCCCACAAAAAGTATCGCATCGTCTTCTTCCTTGTCTTCTCCTGCCCAGATCGGATGCCTCTGTCGGCAATGCGATGCGATGCGTCTCCCCCCACACTTCGCATTCACTGCGGTGCAAGTGGGCGCGGCTGTCTCTCGCATCTCATCTTCCCTCTGTGGCTGCGCTGCTCGCCAGCATTATCTGGTCTGTGGTCCCAATCAATATTTCGTCCCAAACTAAGCATAAACAGAAGGATATAAATCGAAAGTTGGTCATCTAGTTAACTATATGTCAATCTTGGCTTTTGAGTCTGAATTTTAACTCATGTTACATGGTAAATTCAATGCATTATTCCGCTTGTGTCACTAAACATCATTAACATGAAATTAGTGGCAAAACTCTCTTAAAAAACTTGACCGCCTCCCGTTGGCCACCATTTTTGGGTGGGTCAACGGCCATACGGTAGGTGTTGCTACTTGCTGGTGAACTATATGCTCCCTCCATTTATTATTATTTTTTTCTTTTTTTCCCTTTTAAAGATTGTTGCAACTTGCTGGTGAGTCTGTTCTTTACTAGATTATGAGCTGAATTACTAAGTGGGACTGAGGTGGTATATGAGCTAGCAAAAAGTATAAAAATGTAGCTCAAACACCCCTGCAACAATGCATTCACTAATTCCATTTACTGTCTGTAACATATTGCCCTATAGAACCTATATCATCAAAAAGAGCAATCCTAGAAAGCTAGAGTACTCACAAGGAATTAGCAAAGCATTTTCAAATTCTTCCATTAACAATGTTGATAATCAAAATATCACAAACGGTGTTTGATACGACTATTTTGACCGGGTCCGGAGGAGCCAATTCAACCACAACCAGTCAACCAGCCAAACTACGGCCTCGGGCTCCGGCCCAAGGATCTTACGGGCGGGTCGCGTTTCTTCACCCACGACGAAGGCCCAAGAGATTGCCCGCTTCTGTAGCGGAGGAAATCGGGGCCCAAATCGAGGAAGCCTTCGCCAAATATGGCAGCCGCCCCGTGCCATCATGATCCGCCAATTATGGCAGCCACCTTCATGGCTCGCCAAATATGGCAACCGACTTCATGGCCAGGCTTAATGGCCATCATTCCCCCGCCATTATGGCCCGCCAATTATGGCAACCGCAATGCCCATTACTCCAGCCTTCATGGCCCGCCAATTATGGCAATCACTCATGGCCATGACTCCACCTTCATGGCGTCATCAAGTGAGCACATTTAGAGGGGGTCAACCCTTCCCCATTTGCACGACCCCATGAATGGCGGCCATGATGTCACGTCATGGCACATGATGAGCATGGTTCGTCTATATAAGGAGGGGGCGGGCGTCATTTGAAAGGGGCCGGATCTTCACCACCTACAACGGAGGTACCTCATTCGCCCATCTTACACCTTCTTCCACCTTGAATATCTCTCCTCCAAAGCTCGGCCCGAGGACTCGAGTATCGGTCTCTCCACGAGCCATACTCGATCCCACCGAGCACTTATCAGACCAGATCTGACTTTGGCATCGGAGGGGCTTTGGTCGGAACACATTAATAGTATGGAAGGTGCGTGGTCAATGCGGTCAAAGAGGGGACGCGCGGGACCCCCGAGTTGTCGTGGCTGTCGCTCGAGACGGAGATGACCGGTGGGGTCGACCGATGGCGCGTTCGCTCGAGCGGAAAGGCGCGGCTCCGTTCTTTGGCGGGCCGAGGGGTAGCCTCGGCGAGATGACAGCCTCCGGGATCGGTTGAAGGCAGAGTCGCTCGCAGCGGGGCGCACGGATCCTCGACAACTCGGGCGCGCCTTGTAGCGAGTTTCTGCTATTTTTTGCAGAACACATTAATAGTATGGAAGGTGCGTGGTCAATGCGGTCAAAGAGGGGACGTGCGGGACCCCCGAGTTGTCGTGGCTGTCGCTCGAGACGGAGATGACCGGTGGGGTCGACCGATGGCGCGTTCGCTCGAGCGGAAAGGCGCGGCTCCGTTCTTTGGCGGGCCGAGGGGTAGCCTCGGCGAGATGACAGCCTCCGGGATCGGTTGAAGGCAGAGTCGCTCGCAGCGGGGCGCACGGATCCTCGCGTCAGCTCGGCGAGGGGTAGCCTCGGCAGAGCGACGTCCTCGTGACGGAGGAGACGATCGAGGTCGGGGACGAGGGCGCTCGGCTCCGACCGGAAGGACGCCGAGGGGTAGCCTCGGCGTCGCTGGAACTCCTGGACCTGAATAGACGAGAGAGCTCGTCAAGGGGGTCGGACCTTGGTTCCGACCGAAGCCCCTCCGATGCCAAAGTCAGATCTGGTCTGATAAGTGCTCGGTGGGATCGAGTATGGCTCGCGGAGAGACCGATACTCGAGTCCTCGGGCCGAGCTTTGGAGGAGAGATATTCAAGGTGGAAGAAGGTGTAAGATGGGCGAATGAGGTACCTCCGTTGTAGGTGGTGAAGATCCGGCCCCTTTCAAATGACGCACGCCCCCTCCTTATATAGACGAACCATGCTCATCATGTGCCATGACGTGACACCATGGCCGCCATTCATGGGGTCGTGCAAATGGGGAAGGGTTGACCCCCTCTAAATGCGCTCACTTGATGACGCCATGAAGGTGGAGTCATGGCCATGAGTGATTGCCATAATTGGCGGGCCATGAAGGCTGGAGTAATGGGCATTGCGGTTGCCATAATTGGCGGGCCATAATGGCGGGGGAATGATGGCCATTAAGCCTGGCCATGAAGTCGGTTGCCATATTTGGCGAGCCATGAAGGTGGCTGCCATAATTGGCGGATCATGATGGCACGGGGCGGCTGCCATATTTGGCGAAGGCTTCCTCGATTTGGGCCCCGATTTCCTCCGCTACAGAAGCAGGCAATCTCTTGGGCCTTCGTCGTGGGCGAAGAAACGCGACCCGCCCGTAAGATCCTTGGGCCGGAGCCCGAGGCCGTAGTTTGGCTGGTTGACTGGTCGTGGTTGACTTGGCTCCTCCGGACCCGATCAAAGTAGTCGTATCAATTGCCCCCATCTTCTGAGCTCTACCATTTTTGAGGTAGAGGTCGGGAGATGTAGTATAATGGGGAAGAAGTTGCTCTTTCTGTGGAATTTGGTCCGTCCTGCGGAGTTGGCTAGTGACGATAGATCGTCGGTCCGAGATTCGTTCGGTTGCGAGGGGAGTTGCCCCTCGGCTTACGGCCGACGAAGGAGATCCGTTCGGTGGCGAGGGGAGTTGCCCCTCGGCTTACGGCCGACGAAGGAGATTCGTTCGGTGGCGAGGGGAGTTGCCCCTCGGCTTACGGCCGACGAAGGAGTGCTCGGCCCATTGGGGGGGTTGCACCCAGCTCTTTGACCGATCCGTTCGTTCGGTTGCGAGGGGAGTTGCCCCTCGGCTTACGGCCGACGAAGGAGATTCGCTCGGTGGCGAGGGGAGTTACCCCTCGGCTTACGGCCGACGAAGGAGATCCGCTCGATGGCGAGGTGAGTTGCCCCTCGGCTTACGGCCGGCAAAGGTGATCCGCCCGGTGGCGAGGGGAGTTGCCCCTTGGCTTACGGCCGACGAAGGAGATCCGCTCGGTGGCGAGGTGAGTTGCACCTCGGCTTACGGCCGGCGAAGGAGATCCGCCCGGTGGCGAGGGGAGTTGCCCCTCGGATTACGGCCGACGAAGGAGATTCATTCGGTGGCGAGGGGAGTTGCCCCTCGGCTTACGGCCGACGAAGGAGATTCGTTCGGTGGCGAGGGGAGTTGCCCCTCGGCTTACGGCCGACGAAGGAGTGCTCGGCCTACTGGGGGGGTTGCCCCCAGCTCTTTGACCGATCCGTTCATTCGGTTGCGAGGGGAGTTGCCCCTCGGCCTACGGCCGACGAAGGAGATCCGCTCGGTGGCGAGGGGGGTTGCCCCTCGGCTTACGGCCGACGAAGGAGATCCGCTCGATGGCGAGGTGAGTTGCCCCTCGGCTTACGGCCGGCAAAGGTGATACGCCCGGTGGCGAGGGGAGTTGCCCCTCGGCTTACGGCCGGCAAAGGAGATCCGCCCGGTGGCAAGGGGAGTTGCCCCTCGGCTTACGGCCGACGAAGGAGATCCGCTCGGTGGCGAGGTGAGTTGCCCCTCGGCTTACGGCCGGCGAAGGAGATCCGCCCGGTGGCGAGGGGAGTTGCCCCTCGGCTTACGGCCGGCAAAGGAGATCCGCCCGGTGGCGAGGGGAGTTGCCCCTTGGCTTACGTCCGGCGAAAAGGGTGAGGACCTTGTGAAGCCTTTCGAAGATTCCATGGTGGCGCTCTGCCATTGCTTCGTTCAGATGGGTGGATGCAGGAGTTGTTCGGCAAGCGGGGACCCAGCAGCACGGTCGGAGGAGCGATCTGGGTGCTTGAACTCGGACAGGGGTGCTTCGGCCAGATCGGCTTGGCCAGGATGAGGACGATTTTGAGACAAGGTGGCTCGGAGGCTTGGAGGGGTGGTCCGACTCGTCTGGACCGGTCGGCCTCCTTTGGGGACGGCCTCGGTCTCAGCCCGAACTGGTCGGCCTCGATCGGAGGAGCTGCTTGGTTGCTCGAACTCAGACGGTGGTGCTTCGGCCAAACGGCTCGGCCACGGTCGGAGGAGCGGTCTGGATGCTCGACTGGTTCAATAGCTCCATCGCAGTGGGGATAACTTTGTAAGCTCGACGAGGTGGCTTGGCGTTGAAACTCAGATACTTGGCAAGGCGGTCGGACTTGTCTGGTCGGCCTCCTCCTGGGTCGGTTGAACTGGTGTGGTCGACCTCCTCTTGGATGGGTCGGCCTCGTCTAGACACAGATCTAGTTCTATTTCCAAATTCAGCTCCAGCTCCAGCTATAGCTTTTGTCAGGACCGCATCTCCCGCTCCGGCTCCAGCTTTGTCTGGATCCTAGCTTCTGCTCCAGCTTTTGTCTGGATCCTAGCTTCTGCTCCAGTTCCAGCTCCGGCTCCGGCTCCATCTTTTGTCTGGATCCTTGCTCCTGCTCCTGCTCCTGCTCTCGCTCCGGCTCCCGCTTTTGTCTGTTTGGCGGTACGACCAAGGTAGCTCGGCAAGGGCGGCACAGTGGTGGGAGCTCAGCCCATATGCTTGGCGATGGCAGTACGGTGTTGGTATGGAGGAAGTCGAGACAATGGCCAGAGATGGTGGTAGGGCCATCGATGAAGGCCGTGTCGGGGCTAAGCCCGACGCCTGCGAGGGTCGTCGGTGCTGTCTCTTGTCTGAACTCGATCGAGATCTTATTCTCCTTGGCGACCTTGCCAGGCCACTCGTAGCCCCGCGTCTTCCTGGCCCGTCCCCGGATCTAGACGCACTCCTTGCGCCTCTCCCTCAAGTTGGCCGAGGCCGCAATGCCGGTCGCCGTGCGCTCCGGCGTTGTCGCGACCATGGCAGCCTTATCTACAAGCTTTTTGTGAGACATTTGTTGAAACCGGAGGATGTGGCTTTTTATCACCATCTCGCAAGAAGTTTAAGAGAGGAGAATTGTTAGGGAAGCTCTTGTGGTTGTCTGAAAGCACACCATTAATTAGCAAGGGGGAAGAGGACAGTTTGACCTTTTTGCTGGGTCGGCTTCGGCCTCTTCTGGGGTCGGCCTCGGCCTCGGCCGAACTGGTCAGCCTCGGCCTCGGCTTGAACTGGTCAGCCTCCTCTGGGGTCGGCCTTGGCCTGGACTGGTCGGCCTCCTCTGGAGTCGGCCTCGGCCTCGGCCTGAACTGGTCAGCCTCGGCCTCGGCCTGAACTGATCGGCCTCGTCTTGGGTCGGCCTCGGCCTGGACTGGTCGACCTCGGCCTCGTCCTGGACTGGTCGGCCTCCTCAGGGGTCAGCCTCGGCCTGGACTGGCCGGCCTCCTCTGGGGTCGGCCTCGGTCTGAACTAGTCGGTCTCGGCCTCGGTCTGAACTGGTCAGCCTCGGCCTCGGCCTGGACTGGTCGGCCTCCTCAGGGGTCGGCCTCGGCCTCAGCCTGCACTGGTCAGCCTCGGCCTCGGCCTGGATTGGTCGGCCTCCTCTTGGCGATGAGACGGTCACGAACATTAGGATGCATGTTGAGGTGCAGATGTCGGAGCGACGTTCGGCTTCTTTGAGGAGAGGCGGGCTCAGATTCGGCTCTCCCCTTTCATGGAGATGGAGGAAAAACGGATGAAGGGATCAAGGTCGGAAGAGGAGCAATGTTCGACGTATCGCTCGGGATTAGACCCGGTGGCGATGACGAGAATCAACTCGAGCTGCTCACTTTTGAGAGGAAAAGGGAAATGATCTGGTGTGAATTCTCCAGCCCAACGCTAGTCTTCTGCTCCGCCCACAGCATCAATCTTGGATCGCGGGAGGGGGAATCCCATCTAGTCTTTACGGGGAGACGGGTTTTAGATCATGGAATGAGTCGCTACCGATGCGGTTGACATCGTAGGTGTCGACTCGGTTCCCACAGACGGCGCCAAATGTTTCTGCTATTTTTTGCAGAACACATTAATAGTATGGAAGGTGCGTGGGCAATGCGGTCAAAGAGGGGACGCGCGGGACCCCGAGTTGTCGTGGCTGTCGCTCGAGACGGAGATGACCGGTGGGGTCGACCGATGGCGCGTTCGCTCGAGCGGAAAGGCGCGGCTCCGTTCTTTGGCGGGCCGAGGGGTAGCCTCGGCGAGATGACAGCCTCCAGGATCGGTTGAAGGCAGAGTCGCTCGCAGCGGGGCGCACGGATCCTCGCGTCGGCTCGACGAGGGGTAGCCTCGGCAGAGCGACGTCCTCGTGACGGAGGAGACGATCGAGGTCGGGGACGAGGGCGCTCGGCTCCGACCGGAAGGACGCCGAGGGGTAGCCTCGGCGTCGTTGGAACTCCTGGACCTGAATAGACGAGAGAGCTCGTCAGGGGGGTCGGACCTTGGTTCCGACCGAAGCCCCTCCGATGCCAAAGTCAGATCTGGTCTGATAAGTGCTCGGTGGGATCGAGTATGGCTCGCGGAGAGACCGATACTCGAGTCCTCGGGCCGAGCTTTGGAGGAGAGATATTCAAGGTGGAAGAAGGTGTAAGATGGGCGAATGAGGTACCTCCGTTGTAGGTGGTGAAGATCCGGCCCCTTTCAAATGACGCCCGCCCCCTCCTTATATAGACGAACCGGATCTTCACCACCTACAACGGAGGTACCTCATTCGCCCATCTTACACCTTCTTCCACCTTGAATATCTCTCCTCCAAAGCTCGGCCCGAGGACTCGAGTATCGGTCTCTCCGCGAGCCATACTCGATCCCACCGAGCACTTATCAGACCAGATCTGACTTTGGCATCGGAGGGGCTTCGGTCGGAACCAAGGTCCGACCCCCCTGACGAGCTCTCTCGTCTATTCAGGTCCAGGAGTTCCAGCGACGCCGAGGCTACCCCTCGGCGTCCTTCCGGTCGGAGCCGAGCGCCCTCATCCCCGACCTCGATCATCTCCTCCGTCACGAGGACGTCGCTCTACCGAGGCTACCCCTCGCCGAGCCGACGCGAGGATCCGTGCGCCCCGCTGCGAGCGACTCTGCCTTCAACTGATCCCGGAGGCTGTCATCTCACCGAGGCTACCCCTCGGCCCGCCAAAGAACGGAGCCGCGCCTTTCTGCTCGAGCGAACGCGCCGTCGGTCGACCCCACCAGTCATCTCCGTCTCGAGCGACAGCCACGATAACTCGGGGGTCCCGCGCGTCCCCTCTTTGACCGCATTGACCACGCACCTTCCATACTATTAATGTGTTCTGTAAAAAATAGCAGAAACATTTGGCGTCGTCTGTGGGAAGCGAGTCGACACCTACGACGTCAACCGCATCGGTAGCGACTCATTCCATGATCTAAAACCCGTCTCCCCGTAAAGACTAGATGGGATTCCCCCTCCCGCGATCTGAGATTGATGCTGTGGGCGGAGCAGAAGACTAGCGTTGGGATGGAGAATTCGCACCAGATCGTTTCCCTTTTCCTCTCAAAAGTGAGCAGACTCAACGCTTCTCTCTTCTTCCCAACATTCAAACTTCAGACTCCCGGAGAAGACCGAGGCCGTGCGACGGCGGGAGCAAGCGTTCTATCTCAGATAGAACCTGAGCTCGAGCAGAAGCTGGTGCCCTCAATCCAAGGTCGAACTTGGTTGACAGGAAGCTTCGATCATCCAGACGCATCAGGGTTCAACCGGATGAATCCATCAATTCTACGAAGCTCTGGTCAGAGCCTCTCGGCCTCATACGAGCTTCGCCTCGAATGGGGACTCCGACGAAGCACCGGCGTCCCGGGAGAAGCGTCAACCTTCGGCATCACCGACCGCACCTCGACAGGGCCCGATCTGGGCCTTCGATCCACGTCCATCGCCCTGAGGGAGAAATCGACATTCGACCCGAGGGGACATCAGATCCGACGAGTTGTCCGGCTCAGCACAACTCCTGACAGATATCGGTCCGTCCCCGCCTCGTTCCAACTGAGAACGAGGTGCCCCTTCCATGTTCGACGATGAACGAGCTCCTCTTGCCTCGTTTCGACTGAGATCTACCTACACTCGGATCTAAAGCAAGTTGGGGGAAAGAGCCGGTGCCTATCTCCATCTTCAGCCACTCTTCCCTCGTCTCCCCTCACCGCTGACGGGATTGCCGCCCAATCGTCCCGAGCACGGGCGCTAGGTCCGATCTGATCCGCCCCAGCCGATGTGGGCATCCTCCGTTATCATGGCTGCTCGAGCATTTCTCGTGTCTGGATCTCGATGGAATCTCGATCCATCGATCAGGCAGGAGGATGCGCTCTGTCGAACGACAGGTCGGACGTCCGGTGATCTCGGAGCTGCAAGTCTGATGAGGAACTCGAATGGTATGATCATCGCCGCCGAACTTCCAATCGTACACTTTCCTCATCAATCGACACCGACTCGTTGCCTCTACCGAAGGACGACGGCAAACAAAAACGGCCTCGTAATCGACCTTCTCAATAGATCTCCCACAGTCGAAACAGGTCGAGTGGAGGCGTCCTAGGCCGACCTGTTGAATTCATCGACCACCGGATTTGGCTGACAATGGATCGGATTCCAACGTCGACATGACAGCTCGTCGGCAGATCTTCGCCCAGTTCGGGGTTGCAAGGGGGCATGGGTTCTTCCCGCTGTCGAGTTCAGGGTCAGATCCGGTGGCGATGACGAGAATAAACTCGAGCGAGGTAAAGGGCAAGGGTCTGATCCCAAGCGATACGTCGAACATTGCTCCTCTTCCGACCTTGATCCCTTCGTCCGTTTTTCCTCCATCTCCATGAAAGGGGAGAGCCGAATCTGAGCCCGCCTCTCCTCAAAGAAGCCGAACGTCGCTCCGACATCTGCACCTCAACATGCATCCTAATGTTCGTGACCGTCTCATCGCCAAAAGGAGGCTGACCAGTCCAGGCCGAGGCCGAGGCTGACCAGTTCAGGCCGAGGCCGAGGCCGACCCCAGAGGAGGTCGACCAGTCCAGGCCGAGGCCGACCCCAGCCGAGGCTGACCAGTCCAGGCCGAGGCCGAGGCCGACCCCAGAGGAAGCTGACCAGTTCAGGCCGAGGCCGAGGCTGACCAGTTCGACCGAGGCCGAGGCCGATCCCAGAAGAGGCCGAAGCCGACCCAGCAAAAAGGTCAAACTGTCCTCTTCCCCCTTTGCTAATTAATTGTGTGCTTTCAGACAACTACAAGAGCTTCCCTAACAATTCTCCTCTCTTAAACTTCTTGCGAGATGGTGATAAAAAGCCACATCCTCCGGTTTCAACAAATGTCTCACAAAAAGCTTGTAGATAAGGCTGCCATGGTCGCGACAATGCCGGAGCACACTGCGACCGGCATTGCGGCCTCGGCCAACTTGAGGGAGAGGCGCAAGGAGTGCGTCTAGATCCGGGGACGGGCCAGGAAGACGCGGGGCTACGAGTGGCCTGGCAAGGTCACCAAGGAGAATGAGATTTCGATCGAGTTCAGACAAGAGACAGCACTGACGACCCTCGCAGGCGTCGGGCTTAGCCCCGACTCGGCCTTCATCGATGGCCCTACCACCATCTCTGGCCATTGTCTCGACGTCCGCCATACCAACACCGTGCTGCCATCGCCAAACATATGGGCTGAGCTCCCATCACTGTGCCGCCCTTGCCGAGCTACCTTGGTCGTACCGCCAAACAGACAAAAGCGGGAGCCGGAGCGAGAGCAGGAGCTGGAGCAGGAGCAGGGATCCAGACAAAAGATGGAGCCGGAGCCGGAGCTGGAACTGGAGCAGAAGCTAGGATCCAGACAAAAGCTGGAGCCGGAGCTGGAGCCGGAGCTAGGATCCAGACAAAGCTGGAGCCGGAGCGGGTGATGCGGTCCAGACAAAAGCTATAGCTGGAGCTGGAGCTGGAGCTGAATTTGGAAATAGAACTAGAGCTATGTCTAGACGAGGCCGACCCATCCAAGAGGAGGCCGACCACACCAGTTCAACCGACCCAGGAGGAGGCCGACCAGACAAGTCCGACCGCCTTGCCAAGTATCTGAGTTTCAACACCTCGCCACCGAGCGGATCTCCTTCGTCGGCCGTAAGCCGAGGGGCAACTCCCCTCGCCACCGGGCGGATCTCCTTTGCCGGCCGTAAGCCGAGGGGCAACTCACCTCGCCACCGAGCGGATCTCCTTCGTCGGCCGTAAGCCGAGGGGCAACTCCCCTCGCCACCGAGCAGATCTCCTTCGTCGGCCGTAAGCCGAGGGGCAACTCCCCTCGCCACCGAACGAACGGATCGGTCAAAGAGCTGGGGGCAACCCTCCCAGTAGGCCGAGCACTCCTTCATCGGCCGTAAGCCGAGGGGCAACTCCCCTCGCCACCGGGCGGATCTCTTTTACCGGCCGTAAGCCGAGGGGCAACTCACCTCGCCACCGAGCGGATCTCCTTCGTCGGTCGTAAGCCGAGGGGCAACTCCCCTCGCCACCAAGCGGATCTCCTTCGTCGGCCGTAAGCCGAGGGGCAACTCCCCTCGCCACCGAACGAACGGATCGGTCAAAGAGCTGGGGGCAACCCCCCAGTAGGCCGAGCACTCCTTCGTTGGCCGTAAGCCGAGGGGCAACTCCCCTCGCCACCGAACGAATCTCCTTCACCGGCCGTAAGCCGAGGGGAAACTCCCCTCGCCACCGGGCGGATCTCCTTTGCCGGCCGTAAGCCGAGGGGCAACTCACCTCGCCACCGAGCGGATCTCCTTCGTCGGCCGTAAGCCGAGTGGCAACTCCCATCGCCACCGAGCGGATCTCCTTCGTCGGCCGTAAGCCGAGGGGCAACTCCCCTCGCCACCGAGCGGATCTCCTTCGTCGGCCGTAAGCCGAGGGGCAACTCCCCTCGCCACCGAACGAACGGATAGGTCAAAGAGCTGGGGGCAACCCCCCAGTAGGCCGAGCACTCCTTCGTCGGCCGTAAGCCGAGGGGCAACTCCCCTCGCCACCGAACGAATCTCCTTCGTCGGCCGTAAGCCGAGGGGCAACTCCCCTCGCCACCGAACGGATCTCCTTCGTCGGCTGTAAGCCGAGGGGCAACTCCCCTCGCAACCAAACAAATCTCGGACCGACGATCTATCGTCACTAGCCAACTCCGCAGGACGGACCAAATTCTACAGAAAGAGCAACTTCTTCCCCATTATACTACATCTCCCGACCTCCACCTTAACAATGGTAGAGCTCAGAAGATGGGGGCAATTGATACGACTATTTTGACCGGGTCCGGAGGAGCCAAGTCAACCACAACCAGTCAACCAGCCAAACTACGGCCTCGGGCTCCGGCCCAAGGATCTTACGGGCGGGTCGCGTTTCTTCACCCACGACGAAGGCCCAAGAGATTGCCCGCTTCTGTAGCGGAGGAAATCGGGGCCCAAATCGAGGAAGCCTTCGCCAAATATGGCAGCCGCCCCGTGCCATCATGATCCGCCAATTATGGCAGCCACCTTCATGGCTCGCCAAATATGGCAACCGACTTCATGGCCAGGCTTAATGGCCATCATTCCCCCGCCATTATGGCCCGCCAATTATGGCAACCGCAATGCCCATTACTCCAGCCTTCATGGCCCGCCAATTATGGCAATCACTCATGGCCATGACTCCACCTTCATGGCGTCATCAAGTGAGCACATTTAGAGGGGGTCAACCCTTCCCCATTTGCACGACCCCATGAATGGCGGCCATGATGTCACGTCATGGCACATGATGAGCATGGTTCGTCTATATAAGGAGGGGGCGGGCGTCATTTGAAAGGGGCCGGATCTTCACCACATACAACGGAGGTACCTCATTCGCCCATCTTACACCTTCTTCCACCTTGAATATCTCTCCTCCAAAGCTCGGCCCGAGGACTCGAGTATCGGTCTCTCCGCGAGCCATACTCGATCCCACCGAGCACTTATCAGACCAGATCTGACTTTGGCATCGGAGGGGCTTCGGTCGGAACCAAGGTCCGACCCCCCTGACGAGCTCTCTCGTCTATTCAGGTCCAGGAGTTCCAGCGACGCTGAGGCTACCCCTCGGCGTCCTTCCGGTCAGAGCCGAGCGCCCTCGTCCCCGACCTCGATCGTCTCCTCCGTCACGAGGACGTCGCTCTGCCGAGGCTACCCCTCGTCGAGCCGACGCGAGGATCCGTGCGCCCCGCTGCGAGTGACTCTGCCTTCAACCGATCCCGGAGGCTGTCATCTCGCCGAGGCTACCCCTCGGCCCGCCAAAGAACGGAGCCGCGCCTTTCCGCTCGAGCGAACGCGCCGTCGGTCGACCCCACCGGTCATCTCCGTCTCGAGCGACAGCCACGACAACTCGGGGGTCCCGCGCGTCCCCTCTTTGACCGCATTGACCACGCACCTTCCATACTATTAATGTGTTCTGCAAAAAATAGCAGAAACAGTGTTGTTTCAGGGTGTTTTCTCATCACTGAAGTTGTTTGAAGATAGTTGGTAATTAAGTAGCATCTGACGTAGGATGACACACCCCCCCGATTGGGTATTGAACGAGCTATTCGCAAGCTAAATGGACTCCGATCCAAGCTGTGTGAGTTGGGTCTGAGCTATGTCTGGACGGCCTGCAACACTAGATGCTCGTCAAGAGGGTCAAATCTAGGGTCCGACATAAATCCCTCTAATGTTTAAGTTGGTGACTCAAGGAGGCTCGGTGGAATTATGTCCGACCTGTTGGGAGGTCGGTATCTAGTTCTCATGTCGAACTATAGAGGAAGTGTAAGCTAGGTGGAGCAGATATTGAGTATAAGAATACATGAGTGTTGGTTCTCCAAGAATCATCTCGTCTCTTATTGTTTGTGGGACTATTTATAGGCAATGGTCTTGTGAATGTTTGTCGAATGTAACACCAGAATATTGATGACGATTTATTGCTTTTGGACTGTGCTTTCGGTATTGATGATGAGCTTAACGGTCGGCCATTGATGTCCGCCATTATGAGCTGACCGTTGAAATGCTGGAGCCTAAAAGCTAACTGAGCTGTCACATTTCGTCGGATAAGTGGTTGGTCTTTCGTTTGGGCCTTCGGGCTATTGGGTCGGTGTTGTGGGCTTGTTACCTAGGGCTTGTCAGTGAAAATAAATAAGTGGGCAGTATCTGGGCCGACCCTAGGTTGTATCCAGGGCCCCCATCTCCCAAGCTCAACCGATGTGGCGGTTGAGGTCGGTTGATGGGACACATAGGTATTGGACGGGCATGGCAATCGAGATGATGCATTCAATGTTGGCCATCAGAGTGGGAGATCTTAACATTCTCCCGTGAATGGAGCACAGAATTCAGACGGTCGTTGCTTTGAGTATCAACACGTGTCTGAGATCGGATGTATGAGCTCGCCTCAAAGAAAGTGCATCCTTGTATAAATAGGGATTGACGGTCGGAAGAAAACCCTTCTCTTACTTTTTAAAGAAATTTTGCCCCTTCTCGCCTCTGTTCTTGACTTCCTCGCTTGATCTCGTTGCCACCCTAATTTAAGGTGCTCCCCCTTTTGTCGATCTCTTTCTATAGACTCAGACCGAGATGTTGAAAATCAAAGAAGTTTGTGCCACCGATGTGTCGAAGGCCACCCAACTGTCACAATCTCTTGACAAAGGAAATGGCTTACTCATTGAGCATTCTGAGGGCTACTGGCCTTTAAGGTCGGTTGCAGATGAGTTGTGGCCCACAATCTAACCACCTTAAGGTATTTTGGGGCAATGTGAGATGGTGGTTTATGGCTGTTGCAGCGAGAAGAGGGCATGACGAACCGTTGATTTGGGTTAGGAGGCATGGTTCCTTGGCCCGTTGTCATGGTGGGCAGCATCATAGGATGCTATTGAGGAGGAATGGGAAAGATTGATGGGCTAGGGCTGAGGACCCATCATTCTCTCTATCACTGCGACCAGCATTTGGAAGTTGACATCTACCTTCTGTGTGAATGCATGGAACTGCCCCAAAGTCACTTATTGTGACTCGAGCAACCCATGAGTAAAGGAACTAGGATCCAGGGTGAACGATGTAATGCATGTCGCCCATATGATAATCGGCCTTTTAGGCCCGTGGTTGGTGGGTCGAGTCATCGTTGGTGTGGATGATGACGTGGATGCTGACTCGATTCCCACAGATGGTACCAAATCTTTCGGGGTGTTTTCTCCCTACTGAATTTGTTGGAAGATGGTTTAGAAGTAGCAGCTGACGTAGGACGACACTGGCTGTTGACTGGGTATTGGACGAGCTATCCGCAAGCTGAATGGAATCCAATCCGAGATATGCGAGTCAAGTCTGAGCTATCCCTGAGTAGCCTATAGCACAAGGAGCTCGTCAGGAGGGTTGGATCTGGGGTTTAACCTAAACCCCTCCGGTTCTTAAGTCCGTTGGTGACTCAATGAGGCTCGGTGGAACTATGTCCGACCTGTTAGGAAGTCGTTCTATAGTTCTTAGGCCGAGCATAGATGAAGTGTAAAGTTAGGTGGAGCAGATATTGAGTATAAGAATTCCTGAGTGTTGGTTCTCCCAGAATCGTCTTGTCTCTCGTTGTTTGAGAGATTATTTATAGGTGATGATCTTTTGAATGTCAGTCGAATGTAAAGCCTGAGCATTGATGACGCTTTATTACTTTTGGCCTGAGCTATCGGTATTGATGACGAGCTTAACAGTCAGCCGTTAATGTCTGCCATTATGAGCTGACCCTTTAAATGCTGGAGCTCTACGGCTAACTGAGCTGTCACCTTTCACCGGAGAAGCGGTTGGCCTCCCGGTTGGGCCTTTGGGCTGTTGGGCCGGTGTTGTGTGATCGTTACTTGGGGCTTTTCATTCAAAATAAATAACTGGGTGGTCTCTGGGCCGACCTATATCAGGTGTGAATCAATGCAAAAGTAGCAACAAAGAGCTATAGCATCTCCAACCTTAATAGCAAAGTTTGCAGTTCAAAATATCATGTAACAAGTGTTATGTAAGCCATACATGCTTCTAACTTTCTTCAAACTCCTAAAAAAGAGTAGAGTCCACATAACATGCCTAACAAATAAGTTTGATATTGGTGATCATTGCAATGAAACTTCAATGGCTCCCTTATTAAATTTGATCCCGTTTCTTCAACTGATTAGAGTTTCACTATTCTTGCGTTTTGCAGCCAGCTTTCACACAAACACCACTGACAGTCCCATTATGATCAACATATTCATCCCATCAAAAATGGAAGAAAATTGTTTCTAATATGAAGAAGAAAAAAGATGGAAAATGAATTTCGAAATTGAGTAATTATGAACTCTCACTAGCAAATGCACCATCATTGCATTTTTTTCTCATTACATTGGTTAACAACTGATTAGTCCATCACTAATTAAGTTTCCAAAGCTTACCAGTCTTACAAAGCTATAAACCTATATCCTCAGTTCCATCACCCATTGAAATATGAAATTAAGAAGCTTAAAAAGGCATACTTTATAAATTCAAAAGAAGGTGACATTACAAACACCAACACCCAGCATCCCACTTCTCCTATTTATGAGATCAACAAACTAAACCTATATATTACATGAAAAATGTCAACTTTTAGACATCTGAATTGAAAATCAAACCAGATAAGGTGATGGGAAGCTTTAACCCCCTCAAAATAAAAATAAGAAGTCCACAACAAAAAAATACATCTTAAGGGCAATAGATCAAAGCAACAAAATTTTTTCGAGTTTCATCCAATATGATACGATCTTACTTATGGAGAATCAATTTCAAAAGTAGAATTTGGTCAATGAGGAGAATTTAAAAATAATCCCACTTCAAGATATGCTTTAGCTTTATCAGAAGATAACTAAATCTCGGTTAAAATTAGCGGAGATAATTGTAACTCAATTATGGGCTGGTGAAGGACATAACTACCCAACAAAGAACGAATAGCACATGGAATAAAGTTTAATGGACACTTACAGAACTAGTAATAGAATTAGTCAATGTTTATACTAATTTCCATAGTTTATGGGTATATTGTGACATATAGGAAATAGTGCAATGGGTGCTAGATGAATTGCCAAAATGTTATAAATGTGTCTTCATTGGTCAACAATATTGCAAACTAGTTAAATGCTTAGTAGATATAAGTATTGTTGAATCTAGTATGTATACTAAGAATATATCTAATAATACAAACCAGATTCATGCATGTTGTGCGTCGAGCGGAAGTAATCAGATAGCCGAAGTATCTAGCACGAAGAAAAAAAATAGTGAGATCATACAAAAGATTTAGGTCGCCTTAACGTCCAAGGGATTACTTCTCTTGATTTCAATTAGGAGATACAAAAGATACTCAACTACTCCTAAGAAATCCTCACAATTGGCTCTCTCAAAGATGGCTCACAATGATCCTATGGAACTTCCAATAGGACATCATACAAGTTTCTCCAATGCTTCAATAGAAGCTCAATTGGATTCCCAAATTCTCGATGCTAATAGCCATACATTCGGTATCCTTTTATAGGACTCAAAGGGGAGGGGGTTGGTGTACCAACTTCCCTTAGGTTGGTGCACCAACCCACCACCAACCCCCCTTGGGTTGGTGCACCAACCCAAGGGCAGCCCATATGGGAATAATCAAGCCAACAACCACAAATCTCCATGTTGGCGAGATATTAGGTTTATGTCACACAATCGACCGTCAACTCACCTCCTCGGTGAGAATCATCTCGTGTTTCCATCATCTTGCCTCGAAAGGCTCATATGGCTCTGCAGAGTCTCATTGCCCCAGAAGGGGACACCAAAGTCATCTCATATTGTCAACATACAAGTCCGAGCCATACTTGAACTTGACTCCAATATCGACCTTCATAAGCTCATCCGTTGAACAATCACTAGTGCCACGTAGCTCCACCCGATCCTTGGCTTCATCAGTCGTTGATTCCATCTCATCACACCAATCTTTCATTTGTCCACATAGGTCGCCTCTGTGTTCCACCTCACCGAATAAGGTCGGAGACTAATCACACCTGACAAAGAAAGCAAACGAGACCCTCCTTATAGGTTGGCATCTCTCATACCTTGTTCTCCAAACTTTGATAGAATCCATCCGCTGTGCAAGTTGTGGGGACAAGATATCTCCACCAAACTGACTTGAACCATCACCTCTATTAGCACCACCTCTCCGGAGATCATCCAATGACGTCATCTTTGGTGCGTGCGAGCTTGAGTTGGTAGCTTGCTCATCTGGAACTCTCGTCGTCTTCATTATCACCGTACCATCCAAGTAATAGAGGTTACCTTCACGCTTCTCCTTCATCATGATCATTGCTCCTCGTGTCACCTTCAAAGCGCCGTCCTCCATAGTCACTTTGTAACCATTGGCTTCAAGTGAACCAAGATATATCAAATTGTATTTCAGGTCGGGCACATAATGAACATCGCCTATGTCCCGTGTGACACCATCACCCATTTTTATGTGGACTGTGCCAATGCACGCCGTCGTGCATGTTCCATCGTCTCCAAGAAGGACTTTATGCTTACTACCTTCATGGAAAGTAGTAAAGTACTCTCTGTAGGGTGTCATATAGAACGAGCAACCCGAGTCAAGCACCCATCTTCCCTTCATCCCCCCTTCCGTCGCACCAACTAAGACCCACTCATCCATCTCCTCGCTTTTGACGATGTTGGTAGTAACATCCTTCTTCTTATTGGCCTTTGGGCACTCCCTCGCCCAATGTCCTCTTTCCTTGCAAAAGGCACATTAATCCCTCTCGATGTCTATACGCGGAGCTCTACTATTGTCCCTCATCTCGGATCAATGGTTCCCTTTGTGGTCTCCAGATCTTTCATTGCCCCGACCTCTAACCACGGTAAGCGCTTTGGACTTTTGGCCCCTCATCTTATCATCTCCTTTTTTCTAAATTCATTGCTAGTAAGAGCGTTAAAAACTTCATTGAAGTTGATAGATTCTTTACCATAGGTTTGTTGAGTATTGGACTTCTCCCTTCTTGGTGTTAATGATGAGCAAACATAAATACTTGTGACTAATCCCCTATTTTGTAGTTAATCCATTGCCTAAGCTATTTATGAAGATCTACTAGCAATGGATGACTCACAAACTTCATTGAAGGCAAATGACATGAATTGGTTTGTTACGAGGTGGAACTCGCGTACAATGAATTTGTATTGAGGAGAACCAAGGGCACGGTGGTTATGTTGAGAAGAGGGTTTAGGTGGGCTATTTAACAAGTGATTAGTGGGGTGAAGAGGTTGGACTTGCCGCCGGGGGTGGCCACGGAGTCAAATCTCTCCGGACGCGGCGGAGTAAGATTGGATAGCGGGAGGCTGAAGCTGATGTCGACCAAAGGGGCGTGCTTTCCTGCAGCACGAGCAACTCGTCAGAAGGGCAGGGTTGGGGTCCAACCCTTAGCCCCTCCGATGCCTAAGTCAGTGATAGGACTTAAAACGGGGGCTAGGCACGTCGGTCGGACTGAGGGTGTGTCGACCGTACGTGGCGAGCTATAAGTAGGAGAACAAAGATGTGGACGACCTTTGCTCTCGTGTGTGAATAATAGATTGAGAGAGAGAATTTGCCAACCCCCCTCCTCGTAAGAAGTAAGTGGGTATTTATACCTGATGGGAGATGACTAGATGGGGCTGACCTGGCCTGCTGACTCGACGTGCTGAGTTGGCTTGGTTGTCGGTGGAAGCTTCGAGGAGGTCAGGAACAGGAGTGCCTGACCTGCTTTTGTCAGACGGCGCAACGGCTTGGGGCGCTTTTGTCAGGGTGTCAGGGCCGAAAGCATCAATTGTCAGGGGGCTTAGCTGCCAGGGGGTGCTTTGTCAGATGGTCGGGCGGCGTTAGTGTCAGTCGTGTCCTTATACAAGGTTGTTTGTCGTTGGTGACAAACTATAGGTCGGGCTATGCCATCCCTGGCGCCGTGGTTCATGGGGGCCGGCCTGGTCGATTGACTCAGTGGTTTTCCGGCCCGGCCGTGCCCTCTTTTCGGTCGTGGGTTGTGGGCCGCTAGCACGGAAGGACACGCACATGCCTGTCCGCACCTCCGGCGGTACTGTCCGGGCGCTCCCCAAGCGCCCTGCCCCCGGCGGGCCGTGCAACCGTGGTTGTGTGCCTCGGCCGGGTGGGGGGAGTGCGGCGAGATGCGCCCGTTCCCGTGTAGCTTCGGTCTTCTGGGGAGGCGGGCCTTTCGTGAAGGGGAGAGTTAGTGGGGTAGGTCAGCGGATCCGGGCGGGAGTCGGATTCTTACGATCTTTAGGTCGTAACATGGTTGATCGTAGATAATGATTGAAGCTTCGTGAAGACTTCAAGCTCATACGATGGAAATGAGAGATTCTTCGTCAAATGTAATTTTCTTTTATCTTTTCTAGTACGTAGGTTAGAAGTAGAACTTTGATGGAGCACTCACACACATCTACATTCAGTCATAGGACTTCATTAGATCAATTGTCCTTTGATTCCAATTCATTTCTCTATTGGTTGTGCAAGGATTGTTTATAACAGTCGACTGCTTAACAGTTTACAGTCGCCTGTCTTAAAAACAGTCGACTATGTATTGTTCGACAGTCGCCTGTTATGCACAGACTTTTACAATATAGTTTTGGGCCTTCTCTGTTTATTTCGCACATGCCACTGATGAATGATACACATGCGCCTGTCCTAGTGACAGTCGACTGTGTTTTGTAATTCAGTCGCCTGTACATCCTTTGCCCAAACTCTGTTTGATCTGAATTTTACGGCCAGTCGACTAATGATGTATATACAGTCGACTGTCTCTTGGATCAATCGACTGTCTATGCTGCAACAGTCATTTCTTCGATTGTCCACGTGGTAAGTTACCGTTATGAATTCTCACCTACCCTTGCTGACTGTGCAACAGTCGACTGTGGATTGTTCAATAGTCGACTGTCGCGAGTTCAGATTCTATCCGTTGAGATTTTTCTCACGGATTCCAATTGGGGTTTTGCCTAAACTGTTTTGTGGATTTGAGAAAACTATAAATAGAGCTTTTAATGTTCCATTGGAAGGTGACTCATTCATTACAAAATCTCTCAAGCTTTCATTTCCAAAGATCAAAGCTCTCAAATCCAAAGCCCTAAGTATTTCCAAATCTTGATCTCTTGCTCTCCATCCTAGAACCAAAGAGTGATCTTCTAGTCAATTGGTGCAGTCAAGAGAAAGGGCTTCTCCTCTCTTCCAAGAGAGTTCTTCAACACACATCACACTCCCCCCTTCAAGTTCTACTTCAAGGCATAGGTGATTGTAAGTGTTGTTTTCTTTATTTCATAACTTTCATTATTTGAGATTTGTTCTCGGTTGTGAGAGTGGTTTTCTTGCTCCCAAGTTGTGAGAGTCAATTATTCGATTTCACTTGTAGGATTGCTACAAGTACGTTTTTAAGGAAACCTCAAGTTAGGGTTCTAACTTGAGTATCCTGTGGTATCCGGGTGGAAGGGACGTAGGATTACCGGGAACAGGTCGGGAGTTGACTTGGGTAGTCCGAATCCTAGAAACATAATTGTGTTTGCAATTGTTTCTTATCTGGGTTTAATTCTATTTCCGCATTATTTGTTGGATTGCATTTTATTTGGCGTAAATTCCTTTTAAATTTGCATAAACACTATTCAAACCCCCTTCTAGTGTTTTCCCCATAGACAGGGTCCCCTACAATTGGTATCGGAGCGCAAGGTTATATCTATGGCATCCAACAACAACAGCGTTCCTTCGCCACCTTTGTACAACAATCACGATCGTGATGGAGCGTCCACACTTTTTGAAGGTCAATCTATGGTGCGCCCTCCGCGTTTCAATGGTACAAATTTTAGCTATTGGAAATGCAGGATGGAGACGATCCTTAGGAGTGCTTCTCTTTGGAGAACCCTCCACAAGGAATACGTCGAGCCCACTGAAGTAGATTTCGACAAATGGACGTCTTCCGAGAAAACCGCCGAGGTCAACAATGCTAAGGTAATGAACGCTCTTCATTGTGCGTTGGACCCGAATGAGTTCAACAAGATATGCACAAGTAAGAGTACATATCAAATTTGGAACCATCTCATCGTTACCCACGAGGGACGAATAAGGTAAAACTTTCAAAGTTATATGTTGCCATGCAAAACTTCGATTTATTTCATATGCAGGATAATGAGAGCATTGCATCGATGTACGGACGTTTTACCGACATCATCAATGAATTGGAAGCCCTTGGCCAAATATATTCCGAACCTGATAAGGTAAGGAAGATCATCATGGGAATGTCCTCCAAATGGAAAAGAAGAGCGATCGCCATCGAGGAGGTCAATGACTTGAAGAACTACACCGTGGTGAATCTTATCGGGACTCTCTTGTCTTATGAGGTAAGCCGAGAGAACCGATTAAAGATTCGAGCAATGATGAATCATTCGGAGGCCAAGAAGAAAGCTTTGGCATTCAACGCCAATTCATCATCCTCCAAAAGTGATGAATCCAAGAATGATATGGATTTGGGTGAAATGGCCCAAATGGCGAAGAAGTTCCAACGCTTCTTCCGCAAAGGTAAATTTCCCTCCAACAAACGTTTTGAGTCTACTAATGCTACTTCCTCTCTTTGCTATAAATGTAATAAGCCAGGGCACATCAAGAGGGATTGCCCAATGCTAAAGAACAAAGAGAAGTGGAAGGCACCGAAGTACCACAAGTCCGATAAGAACAAGAGAGACAAGAAGAAAGGACTCATAGGTACATTCGACGACTCAAGTGATGAATCATCGAGTGATTCCGATGATGAACAGGGTGAGAGCGCCCACATGTGTTTCATGGCACTAGAAGACACACTCTCCGATGAGAGTGATTCCGACATGGACGACACCGAGGTAACAATGGATGAACTTCGTATTGCTAATGAAGAGCTATTTGCTAAATATCAATCTTTAATGATTAGATATACTAGCTTAAAGAAATCTAGTATTAGCAAGTCATCCATTCCATGCATTATCAACAATGACACCATTGTTGATACTTTCACTCTTGAGAAAGCAAACTTAGCTTCTCAAAATGTCACATTGAGAGATGAAGTGAATTCCCTCAAATCTCAACTAGATCAAACACATCCTAAGGATAATAGTGATCTAGTTACACGACACACACAATTGGGTTTAGAGAATGATTCTCTTAAAACCCAAGTGCACGAGCTCAAAGCACGTGTGTCCACCTTGGATACCAACATTTCTTATTTAAAGGAGAAATATGAGCTCATGTCCTCCCGTATTGTTAGATTCAATAAAGGAAAAGGAAAATTGGATGATTTGCTTGCAAACCAATTTTCGGCCACACATCGTGTTGGTCTTCGATTTGTAAAAGCGAATGCATCAAATGATCGCACCTCCTATAGTGGTGTCACTATATATTTTGTGAGGCCTTCCTCAGGTGCGGCCACAAGTGGTGTCAAAGACACTATAGGTAGCAAACCTACCAAGAAAGTCGCCACTTCACATTCTCTTCCTTTTGGCAAGAAACCCATTAAGGGTGGAAACCAAAAGCAAGGCCATGCTTATATGTACACTAACACTCATCCACGTAGGAAACCTCCTACTTCAGAAGTGGATAATTATGACACATTTTATGCTCCGCACCCACGGAGACGTACAAATCCACACATGAGAAATACCATGTACATGCTCCTATACACCCGTATGCTCATACACATCATTCTTTCATGTATGCTCATCCTCCACATGTCATGCATGATCCATATGATTCATATAATATGCATGTTCCCAAGCATACATATCATCCTAGAATGTACAATGCATATCCTCCACCACATCTCTATGCTAGAAATCAGGTTCCTAAGAAGTATGCACCACATAGAAATCCAACACATATGCATGCAACTAGGAATAGGACTCCCAAGATTTACACTATTTGGGGTCCTAAGAACACTAGCCTAAATGATAGGAATGCTTATGTTGATTCCTACTTTGATGATGTGATTAGAAATAGTAATTATGTTGGGAAGCGGAAGTCCACTTAGTTTTGGCTTCCAAAGGGCTAATCCCCTTGGACCCAACAAACATTGGGTACCATAAGCTTATGGTATATTATATAGATACCCAAGAGAAAGAAGAAGAGCAATAAATATCTTATTAGCTCTAAAGGGAAAGGATGGATTCTTGATAGTGGTTGCTCCAAACACATGACGGGAGATCCCTCGTTGCTCTCCAAAGTGATTAGCATCAAGGATGGTGCAACGGTCACTTTTGGAGGTAATCAAAAGGGAACCATCATTGGAGTAGGTATTGTTGGTAATCCTTCAAAACCCTTAATTACTAATGTTTTTCTAGTTAGTGGTTTGTGTCACAATCTCATTTCTATTAGTCAACTTTGTGACAAAGGTTACACGGTTAACTTTAGAGAAGGATTGTGCACAATTGTTGATTGTGATTCAAATGTTTTATTTTCTGGTATTAGGCGTAAAAATATTTATTATTTGAGCTTGCCTAAAACCGTAGAACATCGCTTAGTTGCTAACACAAGTGAACAACTATTATGGTATCGCCGTTTTGGTCATGTTCACTTCAAGCACTTATATAAGTTAGCTAAGTATGATCTAGTCAAAGGTTTTTCTAAGATTGCTTTTAATAAGAAAAACTTTTGTGATTCGTGTCAAAGAGGTAAACTAAGTAAATCTTCATTTAAGCTTAAAGAATGGATTACTTCTAAGAGGCCCCTAGAACTTCTTCATCTAGATTTATTTGGGCCAACTAGAACCGCTTCTTTAGGTAATGCTCATTATGGATTAGTTGTCGTCGACGACTTTTCTAGATTTACTTTGGTTTCATTCTTAACTAATAAGAATGAAGCTCATGAAGAGTTTACCAAATTTGCAAAGAAGATTCAGAATCTTTTAGGATCCTCCATTATCACTATTCGTAGTGATCATGGAGGAGAATTTGAGAATGAGTCTTTTACTAAGTTTTGTGATGACTCCGGGATAACGCATAATTTTTCCTTTCCTCGTGCACCACCATAAAATGATGTTGTAGAAAGAAAGAATAGGACTCTTATTGAGTGTGCTCGCACTATGCTCCATGATAGTCATTTAGGACTACAATTTTGGGCAGAGGCGGTGCACACGGCATGTTATGTGCTCAATAGGATCCTAGTGAGACCCCGAACGAACAAAACTTGTTTTGAGTTGTTTTATGATAAAAAGCCTCAAGTAAAATATTTTCGTGTTTTTGGTTCAAAATGTTTTATAAAGAACACATTTGGTAACTTAGACAAATTTGAGCCAAGATCCGATGAAGGAATTTTTGTTGGATATTCCACACGTAGCAAAGCCTACCGGATATACAATAAAACTTCTTCAACGATTGAGGAATCACTTCACGTATCCTTTTATGAAGATTTTGATTTTCCTCATGTTGATGATGATAATGTAGATATTCTTTGTGATTCTCTTAATAATGTTAAGATAATGATTCTATTGTTGAGACTAACACTTCTAACGAAATTGTTGAAGTTGTTCCTAGTGATACAGGTATACCCAAAGCTTATCCGACCGTTCGTAACCATCCCCATAACCAAATAATTGGAGATATTGGTGTGGGTGTTCGAACGAGGTCGAGAATCGAAGAGTTCTCTCATTGCGCATTTGTCTCTACCATTGAGCCAAAGAACATCTAAGAAGCTTGTGAGGATAGCTCTTGGATAGTGGCAATGGAAGAAGAACTAATGCAATTCGAGAGAAACGAAGTTTGGAAACTCGTACCTCTTCCAAGTGGTCACCAAGTCATTGGGACCAAATGGATCTTCAAGAACAAGACGGATGAAAACGAGGTAATCACAAGGAACAAAGCAAGGTTAGTAGCTCAAGGCTACCGGCAAGAGGAAGGTATTGATTTCGAAGAATCTTTTGCCCCCGTAGCTAGATTAGAAGCTATTAGGTTGCTTTTATCTTTTGCATCACATACGAATTTTAAACTATTTCAAATGGATGTTAAAAGTGCATTTTTAAATGGGTTTGTCAATGAAGAAATTTATGTTTCTCAACCTCCCAGTTTTATTCATGAAAAATTTCCAAACCATGTTTTCAAACTTAAGAAAGTGTTGTATGGGTTGAGACAAGCTCCTAGAGCTTGGTATGATCGACTTAAGACCTTCTTTTGAATTTAGGTTTTAAAATGGGAGAAGTTGATTCTACACTCATCATTAAAGATTATGAAAATGACATTCTTTTGATTCAAGTTTATGTAGACGATATTGTTTTCGGTTCTACTAACTTTAATCTTTGTCAAGAATTTTCCAAGTCTATGAAGGATGAGTTTGAGATGAGCCACATGGGAGAGCTCATATACTTCCTTGGATTGCAAATTCGACAAATGGAGAATGTCACATTCATACATCAGACAAAGTACACATGGGAGCTTATTAAGCAATTCGGGATGGAATCGTATTCGAGCAAAAGGACTCCCATGAGTACCCATGAGTACTACTACTCATCTACACAAGGATGAAAGCGCAAAAGATGTAGACGTTCGTCTATATCGAGGTATGATCGGTAGCTTACTTTACTTAACCGCTAGTAGGCCCGATAGAATGTTTTCCGTATGCCTTTGTGCTAGATATCAAGCTAGACCTAAGGAGTCACACTTGATTACGGTTAAACGAATATTTCGTTATCTCAATCAATCTCTAGACTATGGGTTACTTTACTCTAAATCTAGCATATATGAGTTAATCTCATAAAGTGATACCGACTTTGCCGGATGCAAGTCCGAGAGGAAAAGTACTAGTGGCACTTGCCATTTCTTAGAAATATTCTATTTTGGGATCAATCTATTTGGAATAGGTCAACATAGTTATGGTTCATTCACATTAACGTCTAATTGAAGAAATTCCATTGAGGAATACAAAAGAACATCGTCTCATATATAACGAAAATTTGTGCGAGTTTTTGAGAACCGTTTGAATGATTCCTTGATTCAAACGGTTCTCAAAAACTCGGAATTCATCTTATTACAATTTTAATTCACTTTATTTTTTTGTGTTGTACATCAAATGATTTAAAAAAATCTTAAAATTACAAATTTCATTTCTTAGAAAATTCCTTAGTTTCTTGGTTTTCTAAGAAACGGAATTCGGTGTCATTGTCCACGACTGAAGTGGAATATATTGCCGCTGGTCTTGCATGTGCACAAGTTCTTTGGATGAGACACACTCTTAGTGACTATGGTGTCAATTGTGATACTTACCTTATCATAGTTGATAATCAAAGTGCTATTTGTATTTTCAAGAATCCGGTACACCACTCCCGTACCAAACACATAGACGTGAGATACCATTTCATAAATGATCATGTAGCTAAGAAGGACATCACCTTAGAGTACATTGAAACCCAAAAACAAATTGCTGATATCTTCACTAAACCTCTTAAAGAAGATTCATTTGTGAGGTTGCGTGGAGAATTGGGAATTATGGGTGAATCTGAAATCTAGAAGCTCAACATTCATGTTATAACTCTTTTTGAGCTCATATCATTTTTGTTGCCTATCTTCTTGTGCTTTATTATATATATATTTGTTTAAGAAAGGCAATTGTGATTTAATTGATTTCATGAGTTTTTGAGATTGATTGTAGTGATTTGTGTTTCAATGGATTTAGTATTTTTACATTGTTTTTACGATGTATTTGTGATTAGAGTATAGGTCCTAGGGTGAGTGTTCTTATTCTCTGGAATTCTATCTCACTGTGCATTTTTGGACCAGGACAGACGATTGTCTTTCCTTCGACAATCGACTACCCTACTCTATCTCCTCAGTCCGAGAATTGGTATCTTTCGCACAGCCGACTGATGACTGTTTTACAGTCGACTGTTATTTTAACAGGCGACTGCATTTTAGTCATCAGGCGACTGTTCTCTCTGTTGAAATTTTTACAGTGCTCTCTATTGTTTTGATGAACTGTATTGATTCTCAGCCAGTCGACTGCTGAGTATATTTCAGTCGACTGTCCAACGGACAGGCGACTGCATGTTACTTGCCAGTCGACTGCCCATCTTTCTGAGCTTTATTGTTATCACTTCATCCAGTCGACTGACTTTTGTTCATTAGTTGACTGTCTACTGTTCGTGACGGTTCACTGCTTTGATCTGGGCCGTCGATTTCTTGATCCAACGGCCCAGATTATTTCCCTCTTTCATATATACGTCGAGACTGTTCTTTTCGTCTCTTGCGATTCTCTCTCCTTCGATTGAACCGCTTCGACTTCCCGCTCGTTTTCTCTGCCATTGTCGTCGATCTCCGCCGTCTCGCTCGTAGATTGCTTCGTCTTTGTTTTCTCGTGCCATGTCGACTTGGTTTGTCTTTCTCTCTCTCAAGACTTTCGCTCGATTCATTGTCTTCCGATTTCTTTGCACATCGTTTCTCTCTCTCGATTCCATGGTACCCAAAACTAAGGGAAAAGAGAAGACTGTTGCTCCTAAACGACCTAGGGCACCCAAGAAACCTATAGCCAAGAAGAAGGAACCCCACAAAGCCCGAACCAAACAAGCTGAGTCTCCCTCGCATTCTTCTTCGCAGGGGTATTCTCCTTCAGCATCTTCTTCCGACGCTCAGCCCCTGATCAAGCGTCAGCGGAAGCGCATTGATCTTGCCATCAATGAGCTTGTTACTGACGCTCCCCATCTGTCCCCTTCAGCTTCGAGTTCTTCAGAAGAGCCTCCTGTCGTACCCCCTTCTGATCCCCTAGTTCCTGTTTGCCGAGACGATCTCTGCTTGGCAAAATTTTACTCTCTTCTAGGGATTAAGCTTCTTAGGGAGAGGTACATTGCTTTCCCCACCTTCACTGCTGAGAGGCTTTCTGACATTCTATCTGCTACTCACCTAGCCGACCTTTTTCGCTTCTCTCAGAGCGAGTCCCCCAGAGCCTATCCATTTTTGGTGAAGCTCTTCTATGCTAACCACGTTCACGGTGAGTATTCGTCTATCGGCACCCTTGATACCGTCGTTCAGGGAACCCATATCCAGATTACTCCCTCTCTCCTAGGGACTATTCTTAGGATTCCCTCTGTTGGTTACCTTCCCACTGATATCTGCATCTCCGAGATTGACGACCTTGACCAGTCTGTCATCCAGGATATGTTTCGAGAGGTACCTTTAGCCCTTGATTCGGGTGCCAGGTCATCTATGTTTTCTGTGAGAGGTTGGTCTGTTCACCTAGTGGTGAAGTCCAACATCCTGCCGAGGTATAGATCATCTGACCAGCCGTCTCAGGATATCCTGAAGTGTATGTATGCTATTTTCTCTGGCATGCCCGTGAATTGGGCTGGTGTCCTCCTTGATAGGATGTACAAGGTTGAGTTCACGACCTCCTCATCTCACATTCCTTACGATGGTCTTCTGACTCTTGTCTTCCGTCATTTTAGTGTTGATTTGACTCGTTACGAGCCCATGCCCTTTGGTCCTCTCCTCGACGCATCTGCAAAGTCGAAATCTTCTTCGTCTCTGCAGACTGCCTCGAAGAAGAGGAAATCTACTTCAGCTCTGTCCTCCTCCACTGTTCATCCAGCTGACCTGCCTTCCACCTCTGCTCCACCATCTCGTGATATTCTTTTAGAGATGGTCTCTGGACTTTACAGATTGATGTCTCTTTCTTTCCTCCATCAGGAAATACCCTTCCATGAGGAACTGAGACAGTTTGTTCCCCAGCTTCATGTGTCTCCTCAGCCCACTGATGTCGTTGAGCCTCCTGGTGTAGCATCTACTCAGAATGTTGCTGTTGCTGCTGTTGCTGCTACTGTTGCTCCTTCTGACCTCCTCCAGAGGATACACCTGCTGTCACAGAGCCTGCTTCTTCTTCTGCAGCCCCTGGAGACGCTCACTCTTAGATAGGTGTTTGTGTGGTGTTAGCTTGATGATGGTTGTATTTTGATGTATGATGGATGTTGTTGATATTGACTCTATATATGTATGGTGATGTACTTCGATGTTGTCATGATGATGTATTTTTGTCTTGATCATGATGTATTTTGTGATGGATATGTAGATGTCCATTCGTTGATGTACTCATCTTTCTTATATCTATATATGATGCTGCTGTTTATCTTGTGTCACACTATGCTATACTGCTTATCTTATCTGTGTGATGTATGGTATGTTGTCTCCATGTATGCTATACTCTCTCTGATGTGCTTTTGAGACAATATATGAATTTGATATTCGATTTTCCCTGCTATCTCTGGTATGATGCATTTGTGAAATCATTTTTGAAACTATTTTTGTGTGTATATCTAAATGTTAATATTGGACTTCAATTCCATTACTCACATGTGTTCGTATTTAGCACTATTATTGTTGTTGTTATTTGCTCCCACCTTTTTGGACAATGCCATAGGGGGAGAGAAATAAACATACAAAATTCATAATGGATGTGCTAAGTATGTTCTAACACTTGAATCTAAGATTGACGTTGCCTTAGATTCAGGTGGAGTAAGATTACAATGAATAAGGATTTTAATTCCTAGATTTCTTGAATTATATTCATCCATTTCTCGCTCATTTGCTTCAATTGATATGTAAATGCCCTAATATTTGTTGACTAACTTGATTGGCATCTATGTAGGGGGAGTAAGTTTTCATTACGCACAATTATTTATCTCTTTGTTTATGTTTGTTTGTCATCATCAAAAAGGGAGAGAATGTTGAGTATTGGACTTTTCCCTTCTTGGTGTTAATGATGAGCAAACATAAATACTTGTGACTAATCCATTATTTTACAGTTAATCCATTGCCTAAGCTATTTATGAAGATCTACTAGCAATGGATGACTCACAAACTTCATTGAAGGCAAATGACATGAATTGGTTGATCGTAGATAATGATTGAAGCTTCGTGAAGACTTCAAGCTCATACGATGAAAAGAAGAGATTATTCGTCAAATGTAATTTTCTTTTATCTCTTCTAGTATGTAGCTTAGAAGTAGAACTTTGATGGAGCACTCACACACATCTACATTCAGTCATAGGACTTCATTAGATCAATTGTCCTTTGACTCCAATTCATTTCTCTATTGGTTGTGCAAAGATTGTTTATAACAGTCGACTGCTTAACAGTTTACAGTCACCTGTCTCAAAAACAGTCGACTGTGTATTGTTCAACAGTCGCCTGTTATGCATAGACTTTTACAATATAGTTTTGGGACTTCTCGTTTTATTTCGCACATGCCACTGATGAATGATTCACAGGCGCCTGTTCTAGTGACAGTCGACTGTGTTTTGTAATTCAGTCGCCTGTATATCCTTTGCCCAAACTCTGTTTGATCTGACTTTTACGGACAGTCGACTAATGATATATATACAGTCGACTGTCTCTTGGATCAGTCGATTGTCTATGCTACAACAGTCGTCTGTTTGTGAGTCATTTCTTTGACTCAGCTCTCTGGAAATTTCTCTGGCTTTTGACAGTCGTCTGTTTAAGGATTTATAGTCGCCTGTTCTGATTAACAGTCGACTGTGTACCTTGTATCAGTCGTCTGTCATGTTATTTGTGAGATTTCTAGTATTAGTCTAACTTACCCATCTCTCGGCCAGTCGCCTGTAGAAGAAAGTATAGTCTCCTGTTGGTTAAACAGTCGACTGTCTTTGCTTCATCAGTCGACTGTCCACGTGGTAAGTTACCGTTATGAATTCTCACCTACCCTTGCTGACTGTGCAACAGTCGACTGTGGATTGTTCAACAATCGACTGTCGTGAGTTCAGATTATATCCGTTGAGATTTTTCTCACGGATTCCAATTGGGTTTTTGCCTAAACTGTTTTGTGGATTTGAGAAAACTATAAATAGACCTTTTACTGTTCCATTAGAAGGTGACTCATTCATTACAAAATCTCTCAAGCTTTCATTTCCAAAGATCAAAGCTCTCAAATCCAAAGCCCTAAGTATTTCCAAATCTTGATCTCTTGCTCTCCATCCTAGAACCAAAGAGTGATCTTCTAGGCAATTGGTGCAGTCAAGAGAAAGGGCTTCTCCTCTCTTTTAAGAGAGTTCGTCAACACACATTACCCTCCTCCTTCAAGTTCTACTTCAAGGCATAGGTGATTGTAAGTGTTATTTTCTTTATTTCATAACTTTCGTTATTTGAGATTTGCTCTCGGTTGTGAGAGTGGTTTGCTTGCTCCCAAGTTGTGGGAGTCAAGGACGTCGATTGTATTCGATTGCACTTGTAGGGTTGCTACAAGTGGGGTTTTAAGGAAATCTCAAGTTAGGGTTCTAACTTGAGTATCCGGTGGTATCCGGGTGGAAGGGACGTAGGATTACCGGGAACAAGTCGGGAGTTGACTTGAGTAATCCGAACCCTAGAAACATAATTGTGTTTGCAATTGTTTCTTATCTGGGTTTAATTCTATTTCCGCATTATTTGTTGGATTGCATTTTATTTGACGTAAATTCCTTTTAAATTTGCATAAATACTATTCAACCCCCTTCTAGTGTTTTCCCCATAGACAGGGTCCCCTATAAGGTTAAGATCGAAACGATGTGCTCATAGTCTTTATTCAGGGAGTTGAGGAGAATCATCGCATTGTCCTCATCTTCCACCTTGCCATCGATGTTCCTCAAATCTGTGAGGAGCTTGTTGTAGTAGTCAAGGTGTTCTTCAACTAAAACTCCTTCCTCTATCTTGAGGCGAAAAAGCTTCTTCTTTAGGTGTAGGCAATTCTAAATGTTCTTCTTCATGTACTTCTCACCAAGTGCATCCCATAACGCTTTCGCGTTCGTCTCCTCCATGAAAGGGTACTTCTTCTCCTTTGTCAAGTAGAGCCGGATCGCGCCGCAAGCAATCCGGTTCATCATCTTCCTCTTCGCATCCGACGTCGTAGTTGGCCTCTCATCTAGTACTTGATCTTGACCAAGCTGGTTTAAGACGTCAAGTACTTGGCATCTCCACATGCCGAAGCTGATACGCCCATCGAACTTCACAATTTCGAACTTCGTACTGGATATGATAGTTCGCGTTGTTGAAGATTGCACCATTGGAGTAGAAGGATTGTCGTCGCCATCTTTGCCCATCTTCTACGTCTAGATCTTCGTCGCCAAAGCTCTGATACCAATTGTTGTGTGCTGATCAGATCACCGAAGTATCTAACACGAAGAACAAATGGAGAGATCATACAAATGATTTAGGTCGCCTTAACGACCAAGGGAACACGTCTCTTGATTTCAATTAGGAGATACAAAATGCACTCAACTACTCCTAAGAAATCCTAACAACTGACTCTCCCAAAGATGGCTCACAATGATCCTATAGAACTTCCAATAGGACCTCATACAAGTTTTTCCAATGCTTCAATAGAAGCTCAATTGGATTCCTAAATTTTCGATGCTAATAAACATACATTCGATATCCTTTTGTAGGACTCAAAGGGGAGGGGGTTGGTGCATCAACCCCCCTTGGGTTGGTGCACCAACCCACCACCCACCCCTTTGCACCAACCCAAGGGCAGCCCATATGGGAATTATCAAGCCAACAACCACAATGCAACCAGAAGTAAAGGGTCATTTTTAGCTCTGGGTGAGCTATATTGATGGGAGAAGCTCCTTCTTGGATCGATGATGGAGGGAGTCAAAATAAGACTTTATCCTCTAAACCACCATGTGAGCAACTTATGGATGGATCCTAAGAATAATAAGAGAAATCCAGAGCAAGAAAGAAATGATTATCCTTTTATATTTATGTGTCTTCTTTGTAGGGACATAAGAGTTAGTATTTATAGGCCTTACAAGTCCTAGACTTAACCCCCCATTAAGAAATCAAAGATCACAGTGAGATCTCAATCATGTAGCCTATGTGGGTGTAACTAGAGAGTTTAAGCTCCCTAGGTAATTCAACTTTAGGTTAGGCCTAACTACCCTAGCCAGTGGCTAGGACTCCTAGAAATCCTAGCTCCACGACTCGGCATGTTAGGCTCAATTCAAGGTTCGGATTCAGATCTAACCCAAATACCAACTTACGTCTACTTGACCAAGTGGGATGTAAAGATTCATGGATCTCTCTTGTTCTTGTAGGTATCTTGCTAGTCATACAATTGGATGTTGTATGACAATTGAAAATACCTATGGTAAGCAACTGATCGCGCCCGGATATACACCCGAAAAACAATTGTAGTTTTACCGCAAGCGCACGGTAAAGTAGCGAGCGGGTATCGAACATGAGGAGGTGGTGTTGGCTCCAATCTATCCTAGGTTGGTTTGACTACGAATGTTTTATTGGTGGAGATGGGTATATTGTGATGTAATGGAAATGGTGATGGATGTCGGTGTCGGTGATAGAGAAGTTGGATAAATGTCGATTCAAATTAAATATAATAAAAGTGTCTAGGGCTAGAGAATCACCACTAACGATCATCATTCATCTCTGTGTATCGCGAATCTCAATGTTGCAAGACTTGAATTGAGGTGAACTAGTCGTAACTGAATAGAGAACCAAGCTCACGCTCTCGTGCTATTGCCCATCTATAGCAACCTAAATTAGGGCCCACTTTCGTGCAAACCCTAACCTAAGCCACTAGCATTAGGATCGACATCATCGTTCAATCGCTTCTCGAGCCCACTCTCGTGCAAACTCGAGTTACGATCTAGATTGTGATAGCTCGTATTCGTCCAATCTCTTGCAAATGAATATGGGTATACATTTATAATAAAAATGCTAGCTTTGGTCCAATCTCTTGCAAACCAAGTCTAGTGAATCTCGATTATAAATCTAAATCGAATATCTAGGCCTTTCCATCGATTAGAATCCAATCTCTTGTAAACTCCAAATCGAGGAAAATTCCCAGCTATCTGTGATAAATAAATGAAAACCTAACCTTCTAGCAAATCTAGCAACATAGAAATTCATTCATCACAAATCTGAAATTAGATCCATAGGGTTCATCCCCTTACCTAGAAAAACGATCAACCAAGCATAACAATAACGATATAGGAATCAATAAAAAACATTGCTTGCATATAAAAAGATATCAAATCAAAGATTCAAATAATAAGAACAAAGATACTTAGCTTTGATGAAGAACTTCAATCCAATTACAAGCTTTTAGATCCAAGAGAGGGCCTAGGACATGGCCTAACCTCTAAAAAAGACTCTAAGAAAACATAATGGAACTCCCCTCTAATGACAGTTACAAACCTCTTATATAGCCCCCCAAAACCCTAGCAAATAACCCCTCAAAACCCTCTGAAATTCGTGCCCTAAGTCAGCTTGTACGTAACTTAAAATCTGGGCCCGCAGTCACTCGGGCCGAGTGGGAATATGACTCGGCCGAGTGGAAATTCCAGCACTGCTGCATCGACTTGCAAAAATTCTCCAGATTTCATCTGACCTTCGATTTGTGCGTTCTTAGCGGCGTTGGAACCTTCATGAAATCATCTATTCATAAAAAATATGAGAAAAATATTTTGACCACTAAAATGATAGTAGATTTTAAAAGAGTTGGAGGCTGTCTGAAAATCTGGGCGCTCGTGTCATCGGTGTCACTCGGTCGAGTGGGATTCTTCACTCGGTCGAGTGGACTTCTCTACTCGGCCGAGTAGGGTCTTCTGCTGTTCTCCCAAAATTCCATAGAGTATGTTTAGATCTCAGAAGAAAAACCCTATCATACTCAGGCGAGTGATCTTCCTTACTCGGCCGAGTGAGCTTTCTTGCTCGGCCAAGTGGGTCTTCTTAAATTTCCAGTAAGTCGGCTGGTTTTTGGGAGAAAATCCATGTCAAACTCGGGGAAGTGGGCTTCTCCATTCGAACGAGTGAAATTTCTTGATCGACCGAGTGAACTTTAAAAATCGGCAGTCTGTATCCGTTTCACTCGGCCGAACGCACTCCTTCACTCGGCCAAGTGAACTATCTGTTTGGCCGAGTGAACTGCTTCTGGGTTCTTTATTTCTTATCCTCGCCTCCTCGTCGATTCTATCGAATTTCTTCTTCTTCCGCTCATCCTCTAGCGCTGCTAACTCCTCAAATAAGCTGCGGGCGACGCTCCGATGTGCATGAAAGTCCCTTGATCTTATTTTCGCTCCAGATCGCTCCATATCTCCTGAAATACGACAAAAACAAGAAATAGTGAAAAGCAACGCGATATCGTCGAATAATGGTGGAAAATGCAATATGGGCGATCAAAATGACATGAAAACATGCAGAAAAAAGGTGTAAAATAAGAACCGATCAAAATCCCCCAAGCTTACCTCTTACTCGTCCTCGAGGAAGATAAGTAGAGAGACGAACTCGGGAGATGAAAACAAAGGAAATGAAATGAAAAAAAAAGAACATGAGGTGGAAGGGGTCGCTAGATTATTCTCTCAGATCTCAAGCCATAAGCTACACATCACGATAACTTGGAAAATACGAATCACATGCTATAATGATTTCATATCTTACTTAAACATGGTACTTGCAAGCTTTTAAGAATAACAAAAGGGACTCTCTAAATTCATACAATCAACTCATATCCACATCACGCATTTCATAGAATTTAATATACAAATGTTGGCGATGCACTTTTCAATCAAGAGTTATAGCAGAAGCATATAAGAATCACACCAAACATGCAATGGAGAATGGAATAAATCATGGCATTCACATATTTATATCGATTCATAAGAAATCTCCATAACTAAAGTATTTTGCTAAGTTTCAGCATTATCAAACTTCCACATTCGTGCACCTCTCCACTCTAATGTCGTACTCACTCATATGGTCAAGTGAATTCACCCCCCAAGCTTAGCTTGAGGTATCACATCTAAAGGAATATGATAGTGGAAAATGGGATTTTTGCCTTAGCTTTCCCAAGTATTTTGTGGCTCCAATAATGAGATAGAGAAATATCTTTCTTTTTCTTTTTGAACTTTTTGTTTCTCATTGTTCTTTTTGGATTTTGTAGGATCTATATGATTTGTATTTTTTGATTTTGGCTCCTTTTTGGCTTTTTGGACTTTTTGGAACTAACTTTTTCTTTTGTAGGGATTTTTGGGAAATAGATGTGATATAAGTAGCTTTAGGAGGTGAACTCAAGTGACATGTAGAGAAGAAAAAGATATATGTGGAGAAAGAAATAATATAACACTCGGTTCGCTCTAAGATGTGCACGAACGGTTTAATAAAATAATACTTCAACTAAAACGCATATGTAAGCATGGATATTCTCAATCATCTCAATAAAAAGTTAATTCAAGCGATAAAGCACACAATCATATCAAGCATGCAACAGGAGGCGAATAAGACAATAAGGCAGATGCTTCTGTTATACAATTGATGTGTGAATCTTTGTGCACTTTCAACAAAAGCATACTAACCACTAATCCATACATTCAGCTTCAATTAATATCATGCATTCATATAGAGGAACCATCAAGAGAAATAGATTTGCAAGCACATGTGAATAGCAAGACTATGGAATACTCTAAGTAGCATGGCATGGAATAATAAGCATCGTGATGGCTACTAAAGCAATAGAGATATCATCATAAGGAACATGTCTAGCAAAAGGAGGAAAAGAAAATAAAGAAATAAAAATAAAAGAGGGGAAAGAAAAGAAAATCAAGCACATAACATGATGCATGAATACACATAAAAGGAAAATAAGATGGAAAAATTAAAAAGATGATGCAAAATTTTTGAAAAATTCTAAAAACCCTAAAAATGAAGTAAAATGCAACTAATGCATCTAAAATGGAATGGAAATACACTCCCCCAAGCTTAAACTTCACATTGTCCTCAATGTGATCATAATGAAAGAATATGAGGAACAACGATAATAATAATGGGGTGAATGAAAAATGATGAAATGAATGACAGGAAGTCCTAATGCAACTACAAGCACATGCAATGATGCATGAGAGCACCTTCCCCCAAGCTTATACCAAACAATCCTATTAAAATGACTTGATCAAAAATGTCACGGCTCTGCTAAGCAAGCTCAAGTCAAACGATTAAGAAAGTGAGTATTCACTTGAATGAAATGTTCGATGGGTGGTGAGCAAAAAGGGTGTGACACATCAAAATATGAAGAGGGCAATTAATATATATAATGGGTTTGGGGTGTAAAAGATTATTGTTGCTGTCATATGAGGTGATATTTATTCAAGAAAATCTATACGGTCCTCTCGCTGTCGAGAGGATTCGTGTTTATTGAGAGCATAAAATTTTACGCTATTGCTACACTACTGGATTGATATCACCTATAGCAAAAGACAGATCCAGTATCTTTGCCGGTGTAGGCAACTGCTCCAACTGCTCTTTCCATGGCTCCACCAGGCGCGTGTGTCCACGAACACCAACGAACTCCAGCAATGCATCCTCCAGCATTCTCACAGGACTCCACCTATACCTTACAGAGAATAGGATGCATCAGTTCGCTGCAAAAAATTCACCCTTATAATAAAAGTATCCCAAAGAGGATCATCTATAGAAATATATGGAATAAATAATGGTGAACGATACTTCCCTGTAAATAATCCAATATCCTCCCGTGCTGTGATAGTTGTCTCCATGGTGTCCTCTCTAAGCTCCTCAGGTAAATCTAGATCATAGGTGTGGACCTCCTCGACAGGTTCGTCAAACTGTGACACATCCAAGCATACCTCCGATCCATACTCGTACGTGCACTGCAAAAGGTACGACGTGTCAAAAATATCTGAATCAAAGTAAATATCAAAAGGAATACATGATTCAGAAATGGGATGTGTAAGAATATCTCCCTGAGTGGGAGCAGTAAGCTCTGTGGAATAGTCCTCGACGTCAGTGGAATGATGAGGTGGCTGCAGGAGCTCCAATGAAGGAGGGTAGTGCTCGGGATCCTCATGAATGGCTGTGTCCTCGTCCCGATGCACGAACTACTCGGCGATAAGTTCTGGCTCTGTGTCTAAGGCCTCCTCAAAAGCATGCTCTGGCTCCATGTGTAAGGCCTCCTCGTCAATATGCTCTGGCTCGACATTGTGCTCTTTTGCCTTCTCATCAACTATCAATGTAGGCTCTCTCTGGAATGGTGATGCTGGCTGCTCATGTGTGTCAACTTGTGGGGATGTATCATGTGGAGGTGAATGCCCGCAAGCAATCCAAAAATATAGTCTATCCCCCTCAAGACTGATATGGATGTCCTCCTCAATTGTTCCTGCAGCTGAAACACGGTTCATAACAAAATCTGTAAATCGTAGCTCAAATGTATCACCTGCTGTAATGCTCTCTGAACCGGCAAACCTCACTGACTCCAAGAGGCCCTCCAATAATCTCTGAAATGCTTACTCCACTGGCTGCACATATGACTCAATTTCTGCTTCCTCCACTGCCTCTTCGTCCATCCATTCTTCATATGCAATAGCTGTATCGTAGGATGTGGGATCGATGACGGCACATTCTGGCTCTGTTAGTGTGTCTGGCGATGCTTCTTGCCCATAATATGAAGAAGCAGAACTGATATCTTTGGAAATCCCTGCAACCTTAAGCATGAGCGCATTCATTTCAAGTTCCCTCTTCACCCGTTCCAATTGAAGGTCGCCCTTATCAAGCTTGTCTTCTATTTCAACTTGGTGTGCATGCATCTCATGAAAAAAGTGTTCTCCTGTCTGAGCACTCTGATCAAAATAGTATTCTCCCATCTGGGCACTCTGATCAAATAGTATTCTCTCATCTGAGCACTCTGATCAAAATTTGTGGTCCACATAATATAATCCATAACACCTGATCAACAAAGATAAATACTTGGAGAAAAATATTAGTGGCACAAAAGAATATAGAAATGATAATAATGGTGGCGGGGGTGAAAATTTACTTTTGTTAAAAAAGTTTTTTTTGTAGTCTAATCAACCTAATTGTGACAAATTGGCACCCAATGGAAAACACCTCCCGGCAACGGAGCCAAAAACATGATCGCGCTCGGATATACACCCGAAAACGATTGTATTTTTACCCCAAGCGCACGGTAAAGTGGCGAGCAGGTATCGAACACGAGCAGATGGTGTTGGCTCCAATCTATCCTAGGTTGGTTTGACTACGATTGTTTTATCGGTGGAGATGGGTATGATGTGATGTAATGGAAATGGTGATGGATGTCGGTGTCGGTGATAGAGAAGTTGTATAAATGTCGATTCAAATTCAATATAATAAAAGTGTCTAGGGCTAGAGAATCCCCACTATGGATCGTCATTCATCTCTGTGAATCGTGAATCTCAATGTTGCAAGGCTTGAATTGAGGTGAACTAGTCGTAACTGAATAGAGAACCAAGCTCACGCTCTCGCGCTATTGCCGGTCTATAACAACCTAGATTAGGGCCCACTATTGTGCAAACCCTAACCTAAGCCACTAGCATTAGGATCGACATCATCGTTCAATCGCTTCTCGAGCCCACTCCCGTGCAAACTCGAGGTACGATTTAGATTGCGATAGCTCGTATTCGTCCAATCTCTTGCAAACGAACATGGGTAAAGATTTATAATAAAAATGCTAGCTTTGGTCCAATCTCTTGCAAACCAAGTCTAGTGAATCTCGATTATAAATCTAAATCGAATATCTAGGCCTTCCCATCGATTAGAATCCAATCTCTTGCAAACTCCAAATCGATGAAAATTCCTAGCTATCCGTGATAAATCAATCACAACCTAACCTTCTAGCAATTTTAGCAACATAGAAATTCATTCATCGTAAATCTGAAATTAGATCTATAGGGTTCATCCCCTTCCCTAGAACAACGATCAACCAAGCAAAGCAATAACGATATAGGAATCAATAAAAAACATTGCTTGTATATAAAAGATATTAAATCAAAGATTCAAATAATAAAAACAAAGATACTTAGCTTTGATGAAGAACTTCAATCCAATTACAAGCTTTTAGATTCAAGAGGGGGCCTAGGGCATGGCCTAACCTCTAAAAAAGACTATAAGAAAACATAATTGAACTCCCCTCTAATGACGGCAACAAACCTCTTATATAGCCCCCCAAAACCCTAGAAAATAACCCCTCAAAACCCTCTGAAATTCGTGCCCTAAGTCAGCTTGCCCGTAACTTAAAATCTGGGCCCACAGTCACTCGGGCCGAGTGGGAATATGACTTGGCCGAGTGGAAATTCCAGCACTGCTGCATCGACTTGCAGAAATTCTTTAGATTTCATCCGACCTCCGATTGGCGTGTTATTAGCGGTGTTGGAACCGTCATAAAATCTACTATCCATAAATAATATGAGAAAAATACTTTGACCACTGGAATGATAACAGATGTCAAAAGAGTGGGAGGCTGTCTGAAAATCTGGGCGCTCGTGTCATCAGTGTCACTCGGCCGAGTGGGATTCTTCAATCGGTCGAGTGGAATTCTCTATTCGGCCGAGTAGAGTCTTCTGCTGTTCTTCCAAAATTCCAGATAGTCTGCTTAGATCTCAAGAGAAAAACCATGTCGTACTCGGGCGAGTGTTCTTCCTTTCTCGGCCGAGTGATCTTTCTTGCTCGGCCGAGTGGGTCTTCTCAAATTTCCAGTAAGTCGGCCACTTTTTGGAAGAAAATCCCTGTCAGACTCGGGCGAGTGGGCTTCTCCATTCGACAGAGTGAAATTTCTTGCTCGGCCGAGTGAACTTTGAAAATCGGCAGTCTGTATCCGTTTCACTCGACCGAACGCACTCCTTCACTCGGCCGAGTGAACTGCTTCTGGGCTCTTTCTTCTCCTCCTCACCTCCTCGTCGATTCTATCGAATTTCTTCCTCTTCCGCTCATCCTCTAGCGCTGCTAACTCCTCAAATAAGCTGCAGGCGATGCTCCGGTGTGCGTGAAAGTCCCTTGATCTCATTTTCGGTCCAGATCGCTCCATATCTCCTGAAATACGACAAAAACAAGAAATAGTGAAAAGCAACGCGATATCGTCGAATAATCATGGAAAATGCAATATGGGCGATCGAAATGACATGAAAACATGCAGAAAAAAGGTGTAAAATAAGGACCGATTAGCAACTAAGCTGCAAACTCCAAATGGATGGAGAACAACACTTTCTAATCTTTAAAGAAAGCAACAATTATCTTAAATACCCCAGACCTACTAATTACATACAGCCAAGGATATCTTAATCCCTCAGTTATCAGCATAATTACAAATTATAAAGCATGCTTGATTTCCAGGATAAGCATGCATAATATCTACATACTTCTATCGTCACAATGTGTCATAAAGTTAAGTGAAGTAGTTCATTAACTATCTTATATGCCAATGAGCTACTTTTCATCCATATATCATTTAGGTTACAAACAACAACCTTTCTTATCTCACCCTGCCAAACCGAATCAATCATGACCTCCCATGAATGGGTCAAAGTATTTTGTGTTGACCAAAGCCTTCCGAACATTGCCAAATGTCATTAAAGGTACATAAGTGAAGAAGTCTCATGAATACCTTTCTATACCAATGCAAATTGCAAAATATGGATTCATTCACACAACTTCACTCATGGCTATAAAAAATACACATGGTATGGACACGTTTTACGATGAAATATAACTCCTTATAAAGTAAGTGCACTCAATATCATATGTATAAAAACATTTAGTTTGCTTATGTCTTAGCCATTTGTAAGACTTAGTTGCTTCTAATGGCACTAACACTCCAGCTCAATACCTCTTACTTTCCATGTGGTTCTGAGTGCACCAAGCCGACACATGATTCAGATATCATTAGATCATATAATATGTGTATCTGATTTGATCAAAGTTATGATCTCATCATAAATATTTGGGTGTGATACTCGAGTCGCCAATTGTGATTGCATTAACTCCGAGTGTAGTGTTGCTGTTGAGAGATGGGTGTGCCCTTGAGGCAATTTATCTCTATGTATACGTATAAACATCTTGTTCAAAATAACAGTCAGTTGTTTGGTAAAACTTTACCTAAATAAACAATAATTTAGTCTATATTAGAATTTAGGTAAAGTCCTGAGACTTAATTTGAGGTCAAACAAGTATCAAAATGAAGATTTCGGTCATGGAGAATTGTTGGATCGTTTGTAGCGCAAGTCTAAAATTGTTCGTGGTCGTAGATGTTTCGAGAAAAGGATATTGACACATCGGATAGACCATTGTGTATTTGTTTTCACCATGGATTGGTGACAATGATCTCATGGTCGTTCGACTTGGCGAAGTCGGAGACGAGACACAGGTGCTCATTAGAAAATGAGTTCAGTAAACGACCCAACGAGAGTTATCAAATGGTTACAATAAACTCATCTGTCAATGATAACTCTCAGTGATGATAGTTAAGTTGGTCCTTGGACTTGAGATCATTGTACGAACCTGTACGTGAATGGTACCACTTTGATCTCTGATCTAGCCTCGGGGCAAGCCCCGTTGAAAGGCACTTGGGTGGGTAACACTTGAAGTGTGCGAGGAGAGTAATGACAAAGAGAGGTTTCGTCTCTCTAGTTTATGGGGAGTTAGTGTTGCATGTGTTAGTTAGAACTTTAGTAAAAACTCTAGCCAGAGTGTGTTGAAAGAAGTCCAACACTATTAGACTAAAGACCGATGGAGACATACTGGTTTTGAGCTATTAGGGGATAGTTAACCATACCATAGGCTTGATTAAGTGACATAGTTATGATGAAGGAACTAAAACTGTGCCATTCATCATGGACACAGTCAAGGTGGTTCCCCTGACAATACTCTTGTCAATTGGCTAACCACATAATGATGATACCAAAACAGGGACATCACCTGCTGCTTGTGGTCATTGTCGTCTGAGGTTTCGAGCCCCACCTGTGGTAGGGTCAGGCTGTAGGGTCTCACCCAGAGTGGGGCCTTTGTAAAGTAATAGGAAGTCTAAGGGAGATAATGCATACAATGTATGAGAATTTATTACGTCACAAATAGTCTGTGATATAAGCTTTAGAATAATGATGTAGATTATTTCATATGATGCAAAAGGAATTTAATATGTCGTATAATGTTTACGAACATATTTTATAATTAAAGGCATAGAACAAAGCTTAATCCATGGGTCCAGGAAAGTCCCGGACCCATTTATTTTTGGTCCAAGTCCAGTGGGGTTGAAAAGAAACAAAAACAAAAAGTCAAAAGTAATAAAATAAAAAATTAAAAGAAGGCATCACTGAGCAAATCCCAACGTTGGCTGTGCTTGTGCCCTGCTTGTGCTGTGCAAATGCCCAGCGCTCGCTGGGCTTGTGACGCTGGCCCGGTCCAGTGGGTCGGGCGTACGCACCAGGTGGGCGCCCGATCCGGCCCCATATCCAAGCGAGCATGCTCACGTGGCATGCCCGCATAGCAGGTGGGCCCCACAGGTGGGGCCCCCACAAGGGTTTATGAAACCATTATTCTGGAGGCTGTAAATTTTTCAGCAAAAGAGATTTTTTGGCAAACTTTGAGGCTACGTTTTAGGGGTCAAACGACCTTGGAATTGAGCATCATTTGTTTCTATGCATTCATCGTTCAATACTCTTTGATTTGATATATGATATCGCTTAGGAAGTTCAACGGTGAGAAAGAAATAATTCGTTAAAGTTTGGCCTTTAAAGAAGGCAAAGTTGTAATTAATTATTCTCCAAATTATTTAGTCCAACATCGGTTATTTTGAGAAGAGGAGGGGTCAGCTCCTTATATAAATAAGGGCTAGTTCCCATCCTAGAAACTTGCACCAAGGTTCAGAACCGTGTAACTCAATTAAACGTGAGCAAGCCTGGATCCAAGCTTAAACTTAATTATCTCTTTCTCCATTTTGCCTCCTTGCTCCTGTTCGGGATTTAGCAAAGCCACGAAAGATTTCAGATTTGGATCTGAAGTCTTGACGGAGAATCCATTCGTGGTGAAACTTTCTGGAGGGCGTGGTTTGCTCGACGATAAGGGAATTGCTCGCCTCGGGTGTCACGCCCCGCTTCCCAAAACTACGGAGTCGAAGGGTGACTAAGGCCCGCTTGGGCCGGAGCTGTGAAGCTCAGACCCAATAATCATCTATAGAGGTACCGTTTTAAAATTTTCAGGTTCTTGCATTTATAAAATTCGGAACAACAAAAGTACAGAAAGAAAAGGATGTATTCATTTCATGATAGAGATAATATCCAGCATATGACAAGTCAAATAAAGGGAGCCTAAGCATGGCAACAAACTGCAAAAAAAGAAAACTAATAGTGCGAAGCACCCAACCTAGGCAGAGAGTAAAGTGGTGCTACTCACCCAGACTAAAAGTAGTAACCTCCGGAAGTATGCAACAGTGGGGAACGTCTAAGTCTGGTCCCCGTCAGGTACTCCCTCCGGGTCGACGTCCTCGGGCTCCACGTACTCCGGTAAGTCTACCTCGTCCACGAACTCCGGCTCGACACCTGATGTACAGCACCCAAGAGAAAAGGAACTGTACGTCAGGTAAAGTCTACAAAGGAGGGTTAGACTTTACTGCAAGTGTACTGTAATTTAAAGCAACAATTTACTGGTTGATTAACATGCTGGGGTTATAACATGACAGTTAAAGATAGTAAAGAGGTGCAGGAAAAGTAAACACGACACGTAATAGCCGTAGTGTGTGCTACGGACTAGGGACTAACCTGAACGGGACAAGACATGACAAGACAAGACAAGACAAGACACGTGTGACTCGAAGGGTTCACTCCTTACGGTTTGAGGGAGATCAGACCCTCTCCCAGTGCGCACGCTCAACCCTACCCCAACCCAAGTGCTCAAGACAAGACGATACATGGATCACTCTCGCTAGGAGAGCATCCGAAACGCCCGTAGGCTTTTTGTGTAACAGGGATCACTCTCTCGTGGAGAGTATCCGAAACGCCCGGAGGCTTTTTGTGTAACAGGGATCACTCTTGAGTGGAGAGCATACGAAACGCTAGGAGGCTTTTTGTGTAACAGGGATCACTCTCGCGTGGAGAGCATCCGAAACGCCCGGAGGCTTTTTGTGTAATAGGGATCACTCTCGCGTGGAGAGCATCCGAAACGCCCGGAGGTTTTTTGTGTAACAGGGATCACTCTCGCGCCCGGAGGCTTTTTGTGTAACAGGACATGACATGACACACAAGGAATTATTATTCTAGGGGGTCCACACGCAGGCGCACACAGGAAAACCCTAAGGTGTCAATTGTTGTTGTTGTTGCGCTTAGACTTCGTCGTCAAGTCTAAGCTGTCAATGGGGGTCCCGGACGCTATCATTTCACGTCAGGTTATCTTTGTTCACATTTTAACAGTTCTAAGAGTCTATGGCCTAAACACGGCTGAAGGTACAAGTGAGTACACTTTCCTGCGGTGGCGAGTGCGTCGTCTGTCCGGAGCGTCCTGTCAAAGCGTAGCGTCGGTGATAGTCCGTCTGAAACAGGGTCATGGCGATGTCAGAAAGCATTTTTCGTCAATCCTATTACGGTTTGTTTCTAAGTTTGGCGGGACTACCCTAACAGTCAAAAGGACATGTCTTTTGATGATTTGTTTGGTCTAGATCGACGTCTACCCTATGTGCACAGAAATTCAGTTCGTTCGTCGATTTTTCTACGGTGGACAACGTTTTAAAGATGCAGAAATAACTTTAGTTCACATTGACCAATTTTAGATTAGGTTTTACGTTTTGCTACGGTGGGGATTCTTACTACGCGTTAGAGGACTAACCTTTGCTGTGTTTGAACGTTGATCGGACGTTGGGTCTGAAAGCGGCGACGGTCGCATGAAAGGCGTATTATATATGTTGATGGTTTATGGGTGTCCAGGTGTTAGTAACGAAAGGCGTGACATTATCTGCACATGGATTTACCATATAAGCTGCAAGACTTCTATCTAATAAAATCATAATATAGATATATATATAATTATAAGTATGTACTGAAATTTAACTTAGCAATATAAAACCAATATGAAAACTAACTTACTGACAACTACCTTAATACTAAGGTATCTAACTTTAAGCCAATTAATGCATGCATAAATTCTTACAGCATATATACAAGTATTTAAACCAATAATGCACTTTTCATTTATTAATCTAGGTACATGCATAACTACACACTGTTTATATAGGGTAGTATATATAAGATAACGTATGGTCATATAGTATAATAATCATATAAGCTAGCATACTGCATAATTACCAGCATATAACTAATGATACACTGATCTTATATGTTCACGTAAGTGACTCACAGTTTAATATGCTGAAGTCGACTTGTACATGCAGGGACGAAACGGTAGCGCGGTTTGGACGGCGTCGAACGGCGGCGCGCTGTCGAGGCCGGGGTGTTGGGGTCATGGAGGAGGCCGACGGCAATGGAGAGGGTGGCCAATGCAGGTCCCAAGGGAAGTGTGGCGGCTGCGTCGGGGAACAGCAGCAGATGCGCACCGGTGGGTCTGGCAGTTGGTTGGAATGATGGGAGGTTGTGATGCTCTGAGAGAGGCTAAGATGAGTTGGATCACCAACAAAGAGATGGACAAGGTCGGAGGGATGCAGCGGCATCGGGGAGATGGGTTCTCGGCCATCGGGCTGTGGTAGAGTGTGGAGACAGCGAGAGCGAGAAGGTTGAGAGGGAGGGGCTACCGGAATGAAGAGGGTGTTGTCGGCGGCCGGATTGCTGTGGCGAGGGGTCGCGAGGAGGAAGCCGGCGATCTGGGCCGCCGCGTGGGGAAGAGGAAGTCGGGGCCACGAGCAGTTCTGTCGCGTGGAGAACAAAAATGAGAATAGGGGCGGCTGAAGTGTAAAGAGGGTAGGGAGAGTCTAGGTTAAAACAATACATAGGGTTGCTGTGCTATGGCTAGAGGCTAGTCTGTTTATGTTTAGGGAAGGGAAAAAGACCTAGCACGTGAAGAGTGGGGTTTTCTTTTTCTTGTGGTGGCTGGGAGAAAAGACCTAGCCCTAGGTTAGGTTAGATTTATTTATAAAGGAAAGAGATGAAAGAGGAAACGTGTGATGGGGGTGAAGCAACGTGGGACAATGGTGTTGAAAAAGTCTAAAACGTTTTTGGTTAAACATGAGAAATACTAGGCCTCCACCCAAATTAATAAGCTAAGACTTTTTTTAGAGTAATTATTAATTACCAGCTTTTGGCATAACACCCTTTTTTTATATAAATCAAATGTTATATATATATATATATATATATATATATATATATATATATATATATATATATATATATATATATATATATATATATATATATATATATATATATATATATATATATATATATATGGGATTAATGGGTATCATACGGCATATGAGATAGGCTCTCATATGCCCTCTCACATAAAGGAACCAAGTACAACCAAGTACATGCCCATGTGGGCTTGTACTTGGTTGCTTTATGTGAGAGGGCATATGAGAGCCTATCTCATATGGCGTATGATAGCCATTATTCTATATATATATATATATATATATATATATTGTAACTAGATAAGCAAATAAGCCTATTATTAATGGCAAATAAGTCCATTATTAATGTTAACCATGATGAGTTAGCTCAATGGAAATGTACATCACAAATTCAAAGTTTATATATATATATAAAGATTTTTTTAAATAATTAATAAAGTGTTAATGCGGGTTGGTCCCTCGACGTCTGAAAATTACAAAGAAAATACCGGGGTGATCGCGCCTCCGAGAGAGTCATGAATACGGGATTCGATCACACATTAGGTTCACAGAAAACGAACTAAAAATAAAAAGGTTCGGCAACAAAGCCTAAAGTCACGACGTTTCTCCAATCAAAGCTGATTTGTGGGAGAACGGCATGTGAAAAGACGTTCACTAAAAATCCCACAAATAACTACTCTTCCTTACGGTCACAACGACATATCACATCATATAGTCCGGATCCAAGAAGAGGCCAAATAAAATACGGGTACGAAAAGTACGTACACACAGAAAATACGAACGGTCAGAAAGCGGCCGTTACATCGGGACGCGGTTCGACTAGGGAAAAGTGGCTCAGCCCCAACGCAGGGCATTGGTTCGTGAGATTCTACGCATTGGTAACGTGCAAGGCAAATGTTAGTAGTTTGTATTTATGCGTTTTAATTGCAGTTAATTCTAATAGATCTATCTTTAGGGGTTGGTCAGACCCACCTTGGGATAGTAGAGATTCTGGATAGAGTTTTATTTCTTTAAGGGCTTTACTTACAATAGTTTTAAGTTATCTTTTCGCTGCTTTATGTTTTTGTCGTCTGCCCGACTTAGGCCATACGCCGATTTTTAAGCCCTTAGGATCACTGAAAACCCTTTAGTGGTATCAGAGCCATGTCTACCTTGATCTATATTTTTCTGTAATTCTTAAAATGCATGTTCTCCATGAGATGGAGCTTTGAAATTAACTGTTAAAAATTTCGTTTATGAAATTTGATGTTTTATATTTTCAAAAAACTGTTTTTTGAAAATTTGATCTCCTTTAAAACCATGTTAAAATTTTAAAAATAGATCTATGTAATTATGTGATACTTATTTTAGATTAATTCAATGATCTAAATTTTATGTGATAATTATTTAGATTCAGGATACCTGATTGGGATAGCCATTAATCAATTTGTTACATGATAATAATTTTGGAAAAATCTTTGTCTTGAAAATTTGATCTTATTCGATCATATATGATAATTTAGATCTGAAGATTATCTTGTGATTTATTAATGTTGCTATGATCTGAACATTTATTGTATGTAACTTATTTAGACACCTAATACCTGATTAGGATAGCCATTAATAAAACAAAATTATTATGAAACATAATTGTTATGTGATAATAATTTTAGTTTCCTAATAGTTGATTAAGATTACAAATACCATTAATCCTAAAATGTTAGTTTTTAGGATGCACCTAGTTGATTAGGATTAACTAGGAAGAGTAACCCAGAGTAAATCGAGAAGGGCACATTTTAATAATAGCCATTCTTAAATAATCCACGAAACGGTTTAGAATCGTTTGCGCTAGGGCTCTGGATCACCATAGCTCAGAATAGGGATAGTGGTCCTAACCTACCAAACCTGACTGGCCGTATTCGACTGGTCCAAACTAGAATGAATATTATCATAATGTGACGCTGTGAATTATGTCTATTTAATTACGTTAAAAATCCTTTTTCAGGATTAGTTGTATCTCTCCTTGTTTTTGGATTAGGTGACTAATAGATGCCTGACATGGTCTCTTTTGTGAACTGACTCCATCATACATATGATGTAGTCTGGTCTTAACCCAAACCACTGCGTCGGATCTCCTCGAGTGTCAGTCTAAGTTAAGATTGGACAAGAAAATAAGGGTTCGACTAGACTAGTCATTATGGTTTGTTGTGTCTCCTCAAGATCAGAAGTGACTAGGGGCAAAAACCTATAGGGAGTCACATGTGATTTGATCGATGAAGAGTTCGTCTACCAACTGTAGAGCCGATTAACTTGTTAAGTATCCTCAAGGTTGTGAAGCTCATAGTGGTTGGATCCATCTCCCACTAAATATCAACATTCGTTCATCTATATGGGGTTAAGATGATCACTAACATAGTGGGAGGATATAGTTAGATTAAAACCATTCAATTTATATTATTGAACATATGCTGAACTAGGGCAGTTCTATGTTTTACTACATGGAATCCAAATCATAATATCCTAACTGGTCAAAATGATTGGTTAATGAATATCAACTCAAAACCATATTTGATAAACTAAACTATGTTCTCACTGACCCCTCCCTTGAAGTATTCTTCTTAGCACTAACTGAAGGACAATGATTTCCTTAAGCTAGATCTAAGGTCTAGCATAATAAAAGCACGTTGATTAACACTCGCCTCTATGAGTTATATGCTCCAGGGGCAGCTTAAACATACTAATGTTCAAAACATGTTTCTCCGTGCAACTTATTGAGTCTCCTCAAGGTTGTATGGAAACCAGTTTCAATCCGTAAGATTTGAAACTTTGATCAAACTTTTTGACTCGAAGATGAGTATGAGAACGCAAAGGCCTTTTATTTACAGAATGTAAGGACATAATGTTGGTTTGGTTGTCATCGTGCACATTTACCAGATGGTCATCCCTACCACAGATAACAAAATCAATTTCTTAAGGATAGACGTGAGCTCAACATTGCTCTCCCTCGGCCACGTGGAGATGAATTACTCGCAAAGGTGAACTCTTTACCAATAGTTCAGTTCGGAAAATAATTTAAAAATATTAAAATTCACAGCTTTGGAGGACACCACAACTGGACAAAGCGGAGTATATTTTGGGAGCTTCCCTATTGGAAAGATAATCTAGTTTGCCACAACTTAGATGTGATGCACATTGAGTAAAATGTCTTTGATAATGTATTCAACACTATTTTAGATGTTAGTGGGAAGACAAAAGACAATATTGGCTTCACTTTGCTATAGACGCGAGTTACATCTTATTCCTGGGGACATTGCCAGATGGCTAAAACCAAAAGTAGCTTACACACTTAACAGAGAAGAGACAAGGTTGCTATGTGCATGGGTTAAGGAATTGAAGTTTCCGATTGGATTTGCGTTGAACATTTCAAACTGTGTTAATTTGCAACAGTGTAAAATATATAGGTTGAAGAGCCATGATTGTCATGTTTTCATGCAACGCTTGCTCATATAGGCTTACGTGGCATGCTTAATAATTCCATATGGGATGTAATTGTAGGAAGACATATGCACTTGAGGCATTTATCCTAAGACCATCATCTCATTCTAACAATAATATGGTATTAAATATATATCCTAAGTATAAATTCGTAGAAACATATACTTAGATAATTTCCTTAGACTTATAGTCAGGTCACTACGTATCCAGATGTAGATCTCGATTATGAGAAGTTAGTGACCGATTAGAAACTTAAGTCTTCAACAGTTCATGGTTATAGATATGTCGAGAATAGGATATCGACACATCGGAAAGACCATTGTGTCTTTGTCTTACCTTAGGGTGATGATGATCTTATAGTCATTCGACTTGGCGAAGTCGGAGACGAGACACAGGTGCTCATTAGAGAATGAATTCACTGAACGACCAACTTAGAGTTATTAAATGGTTAAGCTTTAACTAGACTGTCAATAATAACTCTAGAGTGATGATAGGCTAGTTGGTCCTTAAGACCTAAAGTCATCAGTACGAACCTGCGAATAGATAGTTGATTCGGGTTCAATATTACATATTTAACCCCCCATTTAGCCCTATTTTGTGCTCATGTGATGCTACATTGTTCTCTAATACGTACGTATTTTCTACACATTTATTTATTAGAGAAAACACACTATTTGAGCACAAAACAGCATTTAACGACGTATTTCTGCACTTATTATATTTTTCCTAGATTGGTCTCGATCTCACGATTCTAACGACTATTTATTTGTATTTTTCTGAGATCTGTGCTAATTACTGTGTATTTTTGAATGCAGAATACAATTTAAATGGGGAAATACGCTCGAAAATACGGAAATACGGCCGCCACCCAATCAGCGTGTGCCACTGGCGGCCATCCGCCGCTTCCCGCCGTATCCAACGACTCACAGCAGCGGGCAACGCGTAAATCCCTCAGCCGTTCGATGTCGATTGCACGGTCCACAAATCTCCCGCTCGAAATCAAACAAGCGGCGACATGGCGGCTTTGCTACCCTTCGATCTTCATCCTACGGTCCAGATACAATAGGATCTAAGCGGCGACGTGGCTGAATCTTCACCACACGATCACGATCGGACGGCTATAACGCAACCCGCTTGCGAATCGAACTCGGAGTCGCGGGCGAGCGACGTGGCGTGATCGTGGGCGTCAATCTTCAATCTAACGACTAGAAACGAAGCGGGCGCGGATCGAAGAAGCGAAGCGGGCTTGGCACGAATTTTAAAGGACAGGTGGCGGCAGCACGTTCAATCCCGCTGCGATGTGCGGCCCTCATTTGCTCCGTTCTGGATCGACGGTTTGGATGCGTTCGGGCGCGATTTTTAAGCGGGTTTTGAACCCGATAGCTTTCTAAACCCGCAATGATTTATATATAATGTATTTAGGGTTTTTTTGAGCGTATTCAGGCAGATTGGGGCGTATAATTGGCGTATTGGAGCACTTAGGAGCCGTATTTTCTTCTGCAAAAATTCTGTAAAATTCCAGAGCCTAGTTTCTAATTTCCAGAGAGTTTTGAAGACTTTTCAGAGAGATTTGGTGATATTCTCTTCAACTTTAGCTTGTATTTGAGTGTTTTAGCTTGTATTTTGCCTCTAAACTTCCGTATTTTGCTATTAAACCTACGAATTCTGATCTGAAAATTGTTTATTTCTGCACCATGAGTAGCTAAATATTTTGTGTACATGGTATGGAGTAATTAGGTGATGTGAATCGTATTCTTTGGTTGTATTATTGCGCTTAATCGCTATATTTGCTAAAGTTTAATCGTCGCTCTTAAATCCACTTTTACAAATTCCAAAAGAATTGTTCTAGTTGATGATCACCCCACAAGGGTGAGATTTGATCTCTCCAAAAGAGAGCTTCATACTTCATATATACGTTTACAACTTTAGCGATATATTTTTAGAATTGATGCGTTAACTCCCAAAAGGACATCTTCCGACGATTCGCTCCCAAAAGGAGGTTTCGTTGTGTTATATTTGATCAACCAAAGCTTACGATTCGCTGATCCTAATGATCCCATGCCATGTACATGCCTTTTATATCTATTTTTCACAAATTAAAGTTCGTTGTTCGCACGTAACAATTCCATCACCACACACTTTTCATACCACCTTCACCATCACTATTAAAGTGTTTAGATTTTATTCGTAGTTACTCTATTTGATTTAGACTTGTGGTTTCAACAGATTCTCCCGAGGATTCGACATCTGGACTCCCAGATTTTACTACTTGAACGGACTCTTGCGCTTGAGAGAAGTACCTTTCGGAGCCCACCAAGTTTTTGGCGCCGTTCCGAAAAACTTGGTCGGACCGGAAAGGTGCTCTCTCTCAAGTGCAAGAGTCCGTACAAGTAGTAAAATCTGGGAGTCCAGATGTCGAATCCACGGGAAGAAATCTGTTGCAACCACAATTCAAATCAAATAGAAATCTATCGGAAAGAAACTAAACACTTCAACAATGGTGACAGTGACGGTGATGTGAACACGTGAACAAAATAAACATAGAAAATCGTGTAAGAAAATATCTATAAAGAGTATGCACATGGTATGGGTTCGTTAGGATCAACGATTCGTATTAATTTGGTTGATGAATATATCACAATGAATTCTCTTTTTGAGAGCAATTCACCGGGAAAAATATCCAATATAACTCAATGAATTCTCCTTTTGGGAGCAATTCACCGGAAGATGCCCTTTTGGGGGTTCAAACAAAATATTCAAAAAGATCGTCGCTAAAGCTATAATACGATATGAAACTCTCTTTTGGAGAGATCAAAACTATGGTATGAAACTCCCTTTTGGGGAGATCAAAACTCACCCTTTTGGGGCGATCATCAACTAAATTAATTCTTTTGGAATCTAAAAAAAGTCGATTTACGAACAACGATTACAATTTTAGCGACGTTAAACGATTTAGCACAAGGAATTTCAACCAAATAAACACGAATAATATCCCCTAACTACTCCATACCATGCACAAATAAGTTCTAGCTACTCATAATTTCAGAATAAACAAGTTCCATAGACAAATACATCAAGATTATAGCAAAATACGGTAGAAAAAGCACTAATTAAGGAGTTTAAGTTAAGAATTCATCACCAAATATCCTTGAAAATACATCAAAACTATCTGGAAATAAGAAAATAGCCTCTGGAATTTTACAGAATTTTTCAGAGGGGAAATACGGCTTCTAGAGCCTCCAATACGCCCAAAATACGCCCCAATCTGCCTGAATACGCTCAAAAAACCCTAAATACCTTATATATAAATAATTGCGGGTTTAGAAAGCTATCGGGTTCAAAACCCGCTTAAAAATCGTGCCCGAACGCATCCAAACCGTCGATCCAGAACGGAGCAAATGAGGGCCGCACATCGCAGCGGGATTGAACGTGCTGCCGCCACCTGTCCTTTAAAATTCGTGCCAAGCCCGCTTCGCTTCTTCGATCCGCGCCCGCTTCGTTTCTAGCCGTTAGATTGAAGATTGACGCCCACGATTACGCCACGTCGCTCGCCTGCGACTCCGAGTTCGATTCGCAAGCGGGTTGCGTTATAGCCGTCCGATCGTGATCGTGTGGTGAAGATTCAGCCACGTCACCGCTTAGATCCTATTGTATCTGGACCGTCGAATGAAGATCGAAGGGTAGCAAAGCCGCCACGTCGCCGCTTGTTTGATTTCGAGCGGGAGATTTGTGGACCGTGCGATCGACATCGAACGGTTGAGGGATTTACGCGTTGCCCGCTGCTGTGAGTCGTTGGATACGGCGGGAAGCGGTGGATGGCCGCCACGTGGCACACGCTGATTGGGTGGCGGCCGTATTTCCGTATTTTCGAGCGTATTTTCCCATTTAAATTGTATTCTGCATTCAAAAATACACAGTAATTAGCACAGATCTCAGAAAAATACAAATAAATAGTCGTTGGAATCGTGAGATCGAGACCAAGCTAGGAAAAATATAATAAGTGCAGAAATACGTCGTTAAATGCTGTTTTATGCTCAAATAGTGTGTTTTCTCTAATAAATAAATGTGTAGAAAATACGTACGTATTAGAGAACAATGTAGCATCACATGAGCACAAAATAGGGCTAAATGGGGGGTTAAATATGTAATATTGAACCCGAATCACACCCCCCAACTAGCGATTTGCTAGTCTCTAGCAAAAAGAGCGATAAATACGGATGAGTAATAAAACAATAAGTTCTTTCAAATTGTTCATGGCGTGGCTCAATAATACGTATTCCAACATGGTCTTGGCCATCAATATACACATTCCTGAACAAAATCAATCATATGCAATTTTCTCTAATTTAGTATGAATAAATAACATACAAGCATCGTTTTGCGCAAGCGAAAGTATAACACGTCGTTATAAACTAGTTTTCGTGTTTCCAAGGACTTGGCCCATCAAAATAAACATTCAAAACGTGGGTATTGAAGTTGCTTAGTATATTCACCATTTCTTTTCTTTTATTCGTTCTGCGTAACGTGCATCAAGCAACATTCGCAGAAAAAAGTATAACTTGGATCGCTCCATCAAATGAGTGAGTTTCCGGTCAATGGCTCCCAAATCAGACGATCATAGGGCATTAGGCCAAGAAGGACCCCTCGGATTGTACTACTCGAGCCAACCAAGTTATGTTTTAGTGACATACTTCTTCATTCATTTTCTCTTCATTCATTTTTTCTTTCATTCAAAATTCTTTCTTTTCTTTTCTTTTCTCCATATTTTTCTTTGTAAGCAACTCAAAACCCATCAACATGAATATAAACATTAATAACAAAGGCCAAATTCCTCTTCAACTTGAAAACTATTCTTAAAAATCGTGTATTCTTAAGCTTTTTCCATCACATTAGCATGCATGAAATCAATTCAAACTATTTCGAGATATTAATCATGGAAATTGAAAATTTTCAGGTATAGCATATTAACGGCAATTCCATGAAGGAAAAATAATTAACCAAGCCATAAACAATTTTTAGAACTCAATTAACGTATAATCATCCACATTTGAGGCATATGAAGGAGTTTTAAAAGATGAGATTTGGTGATTTATTCTTCTCAAAAAAAACAAAAGAAAAAAACTAAGGTCTCATACACACCCCCCAACTAAAGATGGACATTGTCCTCAATGTCGGAAGAGGTACGAGTTTATTCAAGCAAACAACCTAGAAAGCATATAAAAACTACACTACTGGAAAGAACACACCGTGATCAAATGGCGGATCCCGAATCTTTGATGGTGGAGGAAGTTGTTCAATTTGTTCTTTGCGCTCCTCGGCGAGTATTCTTCTTCCAAAGACTAAACTGGATTCCAGCAACGTAACTCCCAGCATCTCTATAAGATGTCCACCTGTATCCTGCAAGAGATGAGTCACGTTAATCCATTTTAGTTTAAAATTCTTCGAAATAAAATTATTCCAAATGTAGTCATCAAAATAAGTGAAAGAAATTAAAATAGGTTGACGACTACTCCCTGAAATATATGCACTACTCTCTGTACGATGCTCGATCAATGGAGAGAGGGGTAAATGATTTTGGGACAAAACTGGAGGAGGGCATGGTTCTGACTCCATGGCGATAATCTCAAAACCCTTGTCCCTAGCTGTCTCCTCCTCTCGTTCATCCAAAATTGCTAGCTCGTCCTCTCTTTCGCACACATTTTCTGCCATGTAGATATTATTTTTCGTGTCATCAACGTGACATGGCTCGCTCGATATACCTGCAATAGAAGATAAACTCGTATTAGAATCTTGAAATTGAGTTTCAAAAGCCTTACTTTCTTCTAAGCAAGTGGCAATCAAATTAAGATTTTCAATGGAATTTTGAATCTGCCGAATCCGAGCAAGGAAATTCTCTTGGAATTGAAGGGATGTGGCCTCCTGTGTCTGAATAATCAAGTAAGCTTCCTCTTTCAAGGATGGCAAATGTACGTCTACACTTTGCTCTTCTTGATCGAGGCACGAAGGCTCCGTTGGATCGCTCTCTGAAGTCTCTTCCACGGTTTCTTCGTTTTCTTGCAGAGACTCCATGTATTCCCACGCCACTGTCGGCGTCATGTCTCCCAATAATTCCTGCAGCTGTGGTTGTAGTCCATCTAGGAAGAACTCCATAAGCATTTCATTTGTGAAACCATGCTGCGGATAGCTCGATATAATGTCTGTGAACCTCCTCCAGGCCTGGAAGAAAGTTTCACAGTCAGTTTGATTAAAATTAACAATTTTGAGCTTCTCCATTCTATGTTTGTGTGCATTAGCATATCGTGCATCATAAAGATTGTTCGAGCAATAGAAGTTCATATATTCCATTTTGAAAAAAATTAAAATAAAAATAAAAAAAGTTTATGTACAGTAAAGTGGAAAGATCTCACCGAAGGTCCTCTAAATGAAATAAACCGTAGTCATAAACCATTCCTCCCCGGCAACTGCGCCAAAAACTTGGTGGGACCGGAAAGGTGCTCTCTCTCAAGTGCAAGAGTCCATACAAGTAGTAAAATCTGGGAGTCCAGATGTCGAATCCACGGGAAGAAATCTGTTGCAACCACAATTCAAATCAAATAGAAATCTATCGGAAAGAAACTAAACACTTCAACAATGGTGACGGTGACGGTGATGTGAACACATGAACAAAATAAACATAGAAAATCGTGTAAGAAAATATCTATAAAGAGTATGCACATGGTATGGGTACGTTAGGATCAACGATTCGTATTAATTTGGTTGATGAATATATCACAATGAATTCTCTTTTTGAGAGCAATTCACCGGAAAAAATATCCAATATAACTCAATGAATTCTCCTTTTGGGAGAAATTCACCGGAAGATGCCCTTTTGGGGGTTCAAACAAAATATTCAAAAAGATCGTCGCTAAAGCTATAATACGATATGAAACTCTCTTTTGGAGAGATCAAAACTACGGTATGAAACTCCCTTTTGGGGAGATCAAAACTCACCCTTTTGGGGCGATCATCAACTAAATTAATTCTTTTGGAATCTAAAAAAAGTCGATTTACGAACAACGATTACAATTTTAGCGACGTTAAACAATTTAGCACAAGGAATTTCAACCAAATAAACACGAATAATATCCCCTAACTACTCCATACCATGCACAAATAAGTTCTAGCTACTCATAATTTCAGAATAAACAAGTTCCATAGACAAATACATCAAGATTATAGCAAAATACGGTAGAAAAAGCACTAATTAAGGAGTTTAAGTTAAGAATTCATCACCAAATATCCTTGAAAATACATCAAAACTATCTGGAAATAAGAAAATAGCCTCTGGAATTTTACAGAATTTTTCAGAGGGGAAATACGGCTTCTAGAGCCTCCAATACGCCCAAAATACGCCCCAATCTGCCTGAATACGCTCAAAAAACCCTAAATACCTTATATATAAATCATTCCGGGTTTAGAAAGCTATCGGGTTCAAAACCCGCTTAAAAATCGCGCCCGAACGCATCCAAACCGTCGATCCAGAACGGAGCAAATGAGGGCCGCACATCGCAGCGGGATTGAACGTGCTGCCGCCACCTGTCCTTTAAAATTCGTGCCAAGCCCGCTTCGCTTCTTCGATCCGCGCCCGCTTCATTTCTAGCCGTTAGATTGAAGATTGACGCCCACGATCACGCCACGTCGCTCGCCCGCGACTCCGAGTTCGATTCGCAAGCGGGTTGCGTTATAGCCGTCCGATCGTGATCGTGTGGTGAAGATTCAGCCACGTCGCCGCTTAGATCCTATTGTATCTGGACCGTAGGATGAAGATCGAAGGGTAGCAAAGCCGCCATGTCGCCGCTTGTTTGATTTCGAGCGGGAGATTTGTGGACCGTGCGATCGACATCGAACGGCTGAGGGATTTAAGCGTTGCCCGCTGCTGTGAGTCGTTGGATACGGCGGGAAGCGGCGGATGGCCGCCACGTGGCACACGCTGATTGGGTGGCGGCCGTATTTCCGTATTTTCGAGCGTATTTCCCCATTTAAATTGTATTCTGCATTCAAAAATACACAGTAATTAGCACAGATCTCAGAAAAATACAAATAAATAGTCGTTGGAATCGTGAGATCGAGACCAAGCTAGGAAAAATATAATAAGTGCAGAAATACGTCGTTAAATGCTGTTTTGTGCTCAAATAGTGTGTTTTCTCTAATAAATAAATGTGTAGAAAATACGTACGTATTAGAGAACAATGTAGCATCACATGAGCACAAAATAGGGCTAAATGAGGGGTTAAATATGTAATATTGAACCCGAATCAATAGTGTCACTTAGATCTATGATCTAGCTTCGAGGCTCGGCCTGCTGAAAGATCTTAGGTTGGGTGACACCAGAATCTTACGAGGGAAGTAGATGACTGAGATGGGGTTCGTATCTTCCGTTAAAGGGAAGTTGGTGTCACTGGATCAGTAAGATCTTTGTGTTAATCCTCGGCCGGGGTGCGTTGTAGGATGTACAATGTAAATACAACAAAGACCGATGTATACTGACCAATGCTGGCTATTGGGGTTGATGGTAAACCATACCCTAGGCTATGTAGAGACACAGTCTTGACGAAGGGACTAAAACTGCAGAATTCATCACTGACACAGTTAGAATGATCCCAACTCCGTTCTTCATTTGATCGATCACGTAAGTATGATTCTGAAATAGGGACGACGCCTGCTGCTCGTGGTTACCGTCGTCTAGGGGTTTCGAGCCCCAACCTGTAGTAGGGTCAGGTTGTAGGGTCTCACACCGAGCAGTATCCACGTCTTAGTAATAGGAAGAAAGTTAAGAGGAATTCATTTGATGAAATGGAATAAATAAGTTCACAAGTTAGTTGCGAGTTCAATTTAACAGGGGACAATTTTTGCATATGATGCAAACCAGATTAAATGTTTTGTAAATTATTTACGAGTATATTTAATAGGAATAAACGCACTGGAAAGGTTACCTGGATAACGGGATTGTCCAAGTCTAATCACTGGTTCAAACCGCGTCGAAAACGGAGCTCAAACGAGCCCAGGAACGTAAAAACAGTCAAAGACAACTATGGGTTAGACCTACTTGGGCGAGCGGGTCCACCTACAAGAACAATGGGCGCGGCCTGCTGAACCAGCGGGTTTGCATTGGGTGCGGCCCGCTGAACCAGCGGGCCTCACGCCTGCTAAGTTCAGCGGGCGTAGCCCAATGCGGGCGCGTCCATAGGCCTTGGCGGGCACGCCTGCAACTTAAGTTAATTACGGTTTTTTGAAACCCTTTTGATGGCTACAAAAATTGACTTTTTGCCCATCTTTGGGCAATTGTTTGATGGATCAAACGAAGTCGAAATTCGTCGCCGTTTATTCCGACGTGTTCACCATTCAAAGACCTTCGAAATGATATCTTGTATCGTCTCTAAAGCTCAATGGTGAGGGAGAATTAATTTGTTGAAGTTGGCCTTTGTAAAAGGCTTACTAACTTCATTAACTCAAATTAATTCTCTTTTATTTTAGTTTTGTCCCACATTGCTCGTGACAAAAAGAGAGGAGCCGACTCCATATATAAATTGGGGTGCACTCTCTTCGTTGAAAAATGCATCAAGCGATCGATTCGAGAAGCTCCTGATTTTTGAGCACACTCGATCGAGAACTTAAATATTCCTCTCCTCTTTCTCTTCCTATCCTCCCGTCTGGTCCTAGCAAGAGTACGAGGAGGTTTGGATTGGATCCACATGTCTCTGACGCTGGTCTGCTCAAGTTAAATTTTCTTCGGCAAGTGATCGACTCAGAGGCGGCTCAGGTAGATTGGTTCGAAGGCGCGTGGCGGCTCGGCTACAAGGAGCACAAGAAGGTGGTGCGGCACATCCTGCCTGCCCCAGGGCCAAGATTCAGGGTATGTTATTTAGTAGCTTTTTAGAATAATTTTAATAATGTCGTAGTAGGCTAGATCCTTCTTGGGGTGGTCAGATCCACCCCAAGTTGGCATAGATCTTCGCGAGGTTCTGGCCAGCCTTAGGGCTCTCTAAAATGTTTAGCTTTATGTTTTTATTTCCGCTGTGATTTTTTCCCTCTGTTGTCCGTCCGACGTAGGACGGGCACAGATTTGAGCCCTTAGGGTCTGCCAAAACCCTTCAGTGGTATCAGAGCCTAGGTTTGCTTAATCTTAAGCCTGCGACGTTATTTTAATTATTAAAATTGCTTCCTTTTGAACATATAGATTTTTAACCTTATCTGATAATGTTAAAAAAAATTAGTTTTAACATTTTTTAAAATTGCTTTAAAATGTTTTAAAGCGTATGTAACTTTAAGAAAATTTTAATTTCATGAGATGTTATTAAAATTTGATTTCGTATGATTACATAAAGTTTTAAAGATTGTTTTATGTGATAATATAATCTTTAAAATGTTTTAATTAGTTTTTATTAAGAGATATTGGAGAGAAGTAAAATAATCTCTCATAAGGAGTAGCCATGGCACAAGCCATGGCTTTCTATATATTCATTTTCTTAATAGATTAGGAGTCCAAGGGACTCGCCACTAACTTAGTGGGGAGTAATGGAGAGATGATGAGGGGAGAGAGGCCAAAGGCCTCCCTCAACTCACAACACTCCCCCTCATCTCTACATTACCTTGGGTTAAGCATATGAATACTTCAGGATTCAGTATGCTAATGGGGTGGAGACTTCTGGTTGCCTCATTAAAACCTTAGCTGTGGAAAACCCAGTGGGAAAAACCAGCAGCTTAAGGAAAAAGAGTGCAACTATCGAGGGACTCGCCCTGATCTGTACAAGATTCAGACTTGCAGATCTCCTATGTATCTATACAATCTTCTCCTATTCGTCTATACATCCATCACGTTCTGAAAGAAAATATAATCATCACTCATCTATACAAGTTTCACTCATCCAGCGGCTATTGGAAGGTAGTGGCGCTCTGGAGTGAAATGCTCTTCGAAGTTGGTAGATGACTCCACTAAAGTATTCTCTGAATCAGTCTTCAGTGTGTCTGCAAGGTACTGCTGGACCTGGATGATCGTTTTCAATACTTGCTTCTTGGATGATGAGCTTCTCAGAAGATGTAGACATTTGAGGATGATGTGTAAATATTTAGGAGGTCGCCGGCCTTTTGTGTTTTAGTCATCGCGATGATCTTTAAACCTGCATTTGCGATATATATTACTTGACCCTTGGAAGTTGCGCAGAAGCAGCTTATCATTGGTCTAGTGGTGCTCTCCAGGACAACACTGTATCTAGTTAATAGCTTTACTGCAGACATTCTATCAAAGACACGTGCAGTTGGCCATATAAAGAAGTGTAACAAGTACACTAGAGATAGGCTCTTCGGGACCTAGGATGTCCTTCCCCCTCTTCCAGTGACTGGAAGGTGTCATAAATAAGCATCTATTTTTAATAGGTTGCAAATGGACATCATTCTTCATAAACTCCAGGTGTATGAAGAATATTAATGGGTTCCACCACGAAGGTGTTTAATATGTAAGCCGAGACATCTTCGGCATGAATAATAATAGTTCATCTCCAGGATGATTAATGTCATCTTCAGGATGATAGTTCATCTCCAGGATGATAGTTCATCTCCAGGAAGATTAATGTCATCTTCAGGATGATGGTTCATCTCCAGGATGATAGTTCATCTTCAGGAAGATTAATGTCATCTTCAGGATGATGGTTCATCTCCAGGATGATGGTTCATCTCCAGGATGATTAATGTCATCTTCAGGATGATAGTTCATCTCCAGGATGATAGTTCATCTCCAGGATGATTAATGTCATCTTCAGGATGATAGTTCATCTCCAGGATGATAGTTCATCTTCAGGATGATTATTGCCATCTTCAGGATGATTAATATCATCTTCATGATGATCGTTATACCTAGGTTTTTCATTTCCAAGGTATGCTTTAAAGCTATCTGAAATCTCAATGGTCTCTGCTGGAGATCCTATTAGCTTTAAGTCGACCATATGTAAGGCAAATATCACAAATCCTGTCAACGATCTTTCGAAAAGATACACGTGCAAAATATTGCTTAAGATCAACTAATGATCTTCACAGCCTTTATGGAGAAGACGTTTCTACGTTTCTCTTTCATCTCTGGGGGTAGAGTATACCCTTTTGGAAGTTTTATATAAATCTCTATATCTATATTGCCGTATATATATGCAGTCACAACGTCCATGAGCTGCATGTAATGGCTTTTTCAGAGAAGTTTAGGCTTAGTAGGAAAATGATCACATTTCCTTCATTTCAATTTATTATGAAATCCGAATTATATTCCACAGGTTTTACACATTCAGGTGTATGGACTACTGGTCCAAAGACTTTGCTTTTCAAGAGTGAGTCCAGCTCTACTCTTATTGCCTCGTCCCACTTTGGCCAATCTATGCATTTTCGCTATAGAAAAGTGGGTTGACGTCATCGTCGTATTCAGCGACGTGAACGGCAATAGCGAAAACAAAACAGTCGACGACGACTGTGCTATATCTGTCCAGTACCTCTCCAGTACGTACGTAATATAATGATTTTTCTCCTGGTGTTTCCTCTGCAGGGGAAATTAGGAGTGGAGAGGTTACTGGTCTGAGCTCAGCATCCCGTGGTTGGATCAATTTAATATATCCAGGAATCTTCCTCTTTTGAGGAACTTTATTTTTTGAACCTGGCAGGCGTCCTCTTTTCAATTGAGGTACAGCCAATTCTGCTGCCGGTGGATTGCATCCATCTTTGGGAATGTCAATCCTAGCTGGCGTGTTGGCAGCAGGGACGTGTGAACAAACAATCTTCTGGTTGTCCGTAAATTTATCCGGTAATTGATGTACTTTAGTCTGAATGTGAAGGATCTTCTGGATCTCATCTTCACACAGAAAAAGTTTGCGGATCATAACGAGATTAGGACATTTGTGTCCCATGATATGGTCTCAGAAGCTTCAGGCTTCTTTTAGACTGAGTGCCTATTTCAATGAGACTTTGCTCATCAAATTCACATTTATCAAGACTTGGTGGTAAACCATAAGCAAGCAGCATCAGTAATAAGATATGACCACTAGTGGGCCGTATCGTGATAAACGATGCGAAATGCAGTGTGTTGGTCCCTGAACATCAACAGGCAACTAGGATTTAACAATGGACGTGAAATCCATTGGAGTCTCTTTACTAGAGACTCTAATAGCCCATTATGAGTATGAACATGCTACAGGATGTTCAATATCAATGCCAAGTCTTCAAAGATATGTGTAGTGAATTCACCCACATAATAAGCTTTTGAGAAAGCGAAGTTGCGAGTGAATATAAAGGCACACATAAGACCATATAGTAGATGCATCTATCAGTACAATGAAGTACCGAAAATGGGCCACTTGCGGGGTGAATAGGCCAGCAAAGGTCACCATATATTCTCTCAATCAAGCCAGGAGACTCTAATCCCACATTCAGGAGGGAAGGTCTCACTATAAGTTTTCCCTTCCGACAAAGGGGGACAAGGAAAATCAATCTTTTGAAGAATCTTCAGGATCTCCAATGGATTCATTTGATGATGCGTCCATCATCGATGATCTAGGATGACCAAGTCCATTGTGCCAGAGTTAAAAACTATGGCAATGAAAAGCACTTCTGGTGCTCAGTCGAGTTGGCTTTCTATAGGATGAATATCAGTAATTATAGGGGCCCGACGGGGGGTCCAATGAAATCGTAAGTAGATGGGCTTCTGGCCATCCTCTTGACGAGTTACATATTGATATTCAATATTTATTATCCACAGTTTTCAAATTATGTTTGTTAAACGAAATATCCTTGAAACTTGGAAAATTCCTATATGTTTAAGTGGAGAAAATTGCATCTTATAGTCTCGATGTATGTGGGAGCAATATTAATGCTACACCAGTGCAACGAGGTACTGTCCACAATATTCCATACTTCATCTATAAGTAAAACAAAATTTTATTTAAGTCAATGAAAAAGACATTCAAAATAAAAGTTCGTACTTAAGCAAATTAAAGATGAAGCAACATTGGATTTTAAATGCATAGATAAAAGATGAAGCTTAATCGAGCAGGTCGTCGTTCTCGAAGTCATTTGCAGTGAACATCATTGGTGGCGGAACAGCCGCCAAGTTTGTTTCAGGCAGAGACTTCTGGCTCGCCTGATATAGTTCCTGGAGGTGGTGAGGAGTGCGGCAGATTCTGGACCAATGGCCAGTCATGCCGCATCTATGTCATTTATACTCCCAGTTATTCTTAGGAAGTGACACTTGGTCAGTGTTCTTTTGCTTTCATATGAAGTTACTCTTTCCTGTATTGTTGTTGTTGGACGGGGGTGCTGCTCCTCGTCCATTCTTCATCACAGCTTTCCCTTTGTTATTATTAGCCTCCTTGTTTTTCCACTTCTGGGGAGAAACGTGGTGGGCTTCAGGGATAGGGGCAGTGCTGGCTGGACGTAAATTATGAGTGGCTAGCAGTAAGTCTCGATTCTGCTCTGCCATAAGTAGGCATGAGATCAGATCCGAGAATTACGTGAAGTTGCGTTCACGATACTGCTGCATGAGGATTGCATCTTTCTCGTGAAACGAGGTAAATGTCTTTTCCAACATGCGTTGTTCTGTCACTTCTTCACCGCACAACTTCAGGCGTGAGGTGATGTTATGAAGAGCAAAATTGTACTCAGCGACGGACTTATAGTCCTGAAGTCTGAGGTTTTCCCACTCATAACTGGCACGCGGTAATATAACATCAATTTGATGTTTATACCGAGCTTCCAGCGCTGTCCACAGGTCCGATCTATATGTTTCCTAATGTAGATTATGGTTTTCGCCTTATCTACATCGGATACAGTGGTTGTAGGGCTGCTGCTAGCTGTAGCAGAAGCTTCGGCCGCTGCTGGGGCCGAGGAATGAGCCAAAATAGACCCAAGGAGGGCCATCGAACGCAAGTGGAACTTCAGGTCCACTCGCCAACTCAGGTAATTCGTCACTGCAGAGTCAAGGACTTCGAAATCGACGCTTGCCAATTTTGCCATTTTATCTACGCAATTCAAAATAAGCATGAATTAATTTAAAATTGAAATTCACGCGTAACAAATAAAGTAAGCAAAATGTGGGGATCGGCCAGATACCTAAAAATGTACAAAGTCCAAAGTCCGAATATACAGTCCGTAAAGAAAAGAAAAATACAACTTGGAAACCCAGAATGGATCCCTATACTTTCAAATTTACGACGCCGTCTTCATTTTGTCGGTACATCGGTCTTTGGCAAAATTACATATAATTCTCACTTACAAATTCTCTCAAAAGAAGAAAATTAAATTGCAAGGAATTTAAAGGGTATCAAATTGGCCGATACCAAAAATCACATTTTAGCTTACATAAACATCCACGCAGTTTATAAATGCTACATGCATAAAATAAACAACCACGCATGTATATAACACATGCATATAAAATATGAAAAATAGACTATAAAATATAATAATCTCTCGAACCACGGGGAGATGTCATACACCGTTAGGTTAGTTTACTAACGGCAGAGCGGTCGCAGGATCCTTAAGATAATTATATTTTGAAAAAATCCTAATATTCCATAATTTAATAATAATGCAATATTGTTATTATTTTAGCAATATGACGCGACAGGCTCATAAAAAGAATTAAAATAATTAATATTTTGATTGTGGCTGGCAGGCCCATAAGTAAAATATTAATCATTGTAATAAGCAATTTTTTTAACTTTGATTCTAACCCAATAAAAAATAGCCAAAAGAAATTATTATTAATATTTGGGCTGCAGGCCCATTTTGCAAAAATTTAATTAACAAATTAAGTTTGCAATTGGATTAACTGGGTTTCTGGCCCAATTTTGGTAGTCAAAATTAATTGTTAATCTAAATGGGGCTGCTGGCCCATAAAATTCATTTTCATTGTTACAAATGGGCTTCAGGCCCAGATAAACAGGCTATCTAATATATTAAACAGGAGCATCACCGGCCAAAATAAGCAGGTCATGTTAATATTAGTCCTTATTATTTGTAATCAGATCTACAAGATTTGTGTGTTAACAAACACATCATAAGATACTGATAACCATGTCACGTTAATATTAGTCCTTTCAGAAAAGCAAACAACTACACATCATGGAACCCCATAATTATTCAAAAGCAACAACTCAACAACGTCGATACCATGTCTCGTAAGCGTCAAGCTAAATTGCAGTCTATTGACACATTGTTTACTTAGCAGTGTTCAGGAAATTTTACAAGCTCATGTGTAGTTAAAATCTTTAGTGGGATCACAACAGATCTCAACAGAGGCATATGATGACTCGATGCTCAGGTATCATAGCTTAAGCTGCTAAGCAAATGTAAAATTTTAACCCAAGCTGGGAAGATAATTAAATGATGCTTACGACTTGTTCAATTGTGTACGCGGAAGTTAACAAGGCATGCTAAAGCATAATTACCATTAAAAACTTTTTTTAAATGGTAATCCAATTGCTATAGATTTAAACATGCCTATAGTATAAGCAATGTAAAATCATAGTTATCAATATATTGTACTTTTCTACGGGTTCACAAGAGTTTACCTCTAGATCAAAGATCTAGGGATGATTGTAAAGAGAGAATATCCGTAGAAAGAAAAATCCACGCTCCAAATATGCCAAAAAGGATCGCCGTAACGATACGCAGCAACAATAGATTCCTTCGCGCGTTTAGAGGTTTGATTTTTGAGGGGAGACGGGATGAAAAGCTCAAAAAATATAAGAGCGTAGGTGCTGATAACGTGTTAAGAGATATTGGAGAGAAGTAAAATAATCTCTCATAAGGAGTAGCCATGGCACAAGCCATGGCTTTCTATATATTCATTTTCTTAATAGATTAGGAGTCCAAGGGACTCCCCACTAACTTAGTGGGGAGTAATGGAGAGATGATGAGGGGAGAGAGACCAAATGCCTCCCTCAACTCACAACAGTTTTAACATTTTTAAAATTGTTTTAAAAATGTTTTAAAGCATATGTAACTTTAAGAAATTTTTAATTTCATGATATGTTATTAAAATTTGATTTCTTATTATTACATAAAGTTTTAAAGATTGTTTTATGTGATAATATAATCATAAAAATGTTTTAATGATTTTAAATGCTTAGGTTTATAATTAAAAATAATTTGATAATGTTTATGAAACCTATTTTTTATGAGAAAAAAAGTTTAAAGTTTTTAAAATCATATCTTTTGTTATGAATAGGCCCATGAGGCCCATTGGGTATCCAGCCCACATTGAAAGCTATATATATGAGGGTAAGGGGGCTCTTAACCCTTTACACACCGATTACTCTACTTTTTTCCTTCACAACACGTTATCAGCATGATCACGCTCGTAAGAAAAGACGACGACGCTCAAGGAAGGATTTCCATCAAACGCTCAGTTTTAAGAAGATCGTATTCTTCTCAAAGGGGAGCGAAAAGGGCATCCTTTATCAACCGTCGTCTAGATTCCCTTGTCGAATCTAGAGGTAAATCCTCAAAATTTTAGATCTAAACTTGCTTTTCCAGTAGATCTGCATGTTTTAAGATCAAATATTTTTAAAACACAGTAAAAATCGAATTTTTATTTAGATCTGAATGTCTAAAAACAGTAAAAATCAAATTTTTTCTTTTTAATACGATCCATGGCCGTGCCCTCGTGCGCAGCCAGGCCATGCCCAAAAGGGCATGGCCTGCCACGTCCCTAAGGCATGGCGACCGCGCCCTGCAGGTGCGGCTTGGCCGCGCCGCTAGGGCGCGGCCGGCCGCCACGGCGGCCGTGCCTTCCTTGGCGGGGCCAGTCGTCGCGACGGCCACTGCGGGCCCCCTTAGGGTTTTTCCGAAACCCTATCCCTTAACGGGCCAAATTTTTTTTAGGGGAGGCCTAAATTAACCCTATTGGGTTGTTTTCGTAGCCCAAAAAGCCTGGAAATTAGCCCACTTACACAGAGTTTTTATTTTTTTATTTTGGCCTTAAACACCCAATTATTAAAGATATTTTAATTTTGTGATAGGGTTAAGCGGAAAGATAAAAATAAATAAAATGGATCAGGATTAAAAAGTTTTCAAAGTCATTGTTAGCACGTCACGTTCCTTTTATATTATTTATTAATCTTTATATGCATGTGATATAATTCTTTGCGTGGTTGTATATTTTATATAAAATCTGCGTATATGTGCTATTAGACTATGATTTTAGGGATCAGCCATGTTTCCGACACTTTTACATTTTTGCAAATTTTCTTCTTTGAGAGAAATTTGTAAATGAGGTTATATATGTAAATTGAAGCTGAAGGACCACCCCAAGGAGTTTAAGGCGCTAGCATAAAGAAAAAGGGGCTTCTCTCAGATGTTCCCAAGTTGTCTTTATTTTTATGCACTTTATGATTAATGGTATGCAATTTCGGACTTTCTTTTTCTGTTAGTGTCGACTGGCTGATGCCCATAGTTCTAATTTATTTTCATTGCCTATACATTAAATGCGTGGATGTTTACTTTAAATAGTTAAATAACTCATGCTATTTTCATGTTAAAATGAAAATGCATGCGTGTATGTTTATTTTTAAATAACATGCTATGTAAATGTTAATAAAAAGGCATGCGTGGATGTTTATTTTTAAATAATTCATGATATTTAAAAAGTTGCAAGATCGCATGCATGTATGTTTACTTTAAATAATTAAATAATTCATGCTACCTTTTGTTTATGTTGGTAGATTGTTTAAATGGCCAGACTTGCGAATGTCGATTTTTCGGTCCTGAGGGCCGATGGGTCGAACTATTTGAGTTGGCAGTTGGACCTGAAGTTCCACCTGCATTCTCATGGGTTCAGTCTAACACCCACTTAAAAGGCAACAACAAGTACTGCCGCAGCTGAAAAGGATGCTTCTAAAGAATCCCCTAATGCAGAAGAAGTTTCCGATATACTTAAGGCGAAATCCATTATTTATATCAGGAAACATTTAGACTTGACCCTGAAGGACGAGTATCTTACTGTAGAGGATCCTTATGAACTGTGGGATGCACTTGAGGAGAGGTATATATATCAAAGGGATGTCATACTCCCTCGTGTGTAGTACGAGTGGACTCACCTCTGCAAACAGGATTACAAATCCATAGCGGAGTAAAACTCAGCACTATTCTGTATCACCTCACGCTTGAAGTTGTGTAGTGAGAATGTGACTGAGAATATGTTGATAGAGAAGACATTCACATCTTTTCACGAGAAGGACATTATCCTCATGCAACAGTACCGTGAGAGGAAGTTCACTAAGTACTCTGATCTGCTCTCATGCCTCCTAATGGCTGAACAGAACCGAGATTTGTTGGTTGCCACTCACAACCTGCGCCCTCCTGGCTCCGCTCCACCTCCACCTCTTGCAGAGGCGCATTTCCAGTCTTCCCAGAAGAGGACGATGGATAAAAAGGTTAATTTCCAGAAATGGAAAGAACAGAAGCAGCGGAAAAAGGCCACTCCTCAAGCACCTCCCCAGAACTAGAAGTTCGCGGCAAAAAGCAAAAGTGGACACCCAACAAAGGTGGTACTCCCAAGAAAGACTGGGAGGATAAGTTCTCTAAATGCGGAATGACTGGACATTGGTCTAGAATTTGTCGCACTCCAAAACACCTACAGGACCTCTACCAGGCAAGTCTCAAGCCTCATGCTGAGACAAACCTGATAGAAAGCACAGTGTTACCAGAGACCACATGGAATCCAGAAGATTTCATGGGAGAAGACACTCTTTAGTCATGGACTATAAACAATTTCATTTTCTAGTAATGTATCTTCCTTTCCTGTAATGTATCTTCCCTTATTCTATGTCAAACTATTCATCATCTTAATATAAAGTAGTTTCCCTTCGTATTATTTATTGCTTGAATGTTTTTCTTATATATATATGGAATCCATAAGCCTAGTGGACAGTGCATTAACGTACTCAATCCTTTCAAAGTATAGACTACTCTACGAGCATCAGTAGCTATTCTGATCCATTGAGAACAATCTCAGGACCAGCTGATATAATAGAAGGATCAGGGAAAGCAATCATATTGCTCCCCAATCACACACTCATCAAACTTAGAAATGCGATATACTCCCCTAAATCAATCCGAAACCTCCTAAGCTTTAAAGATATCCGTTTAAACGAGTATCACTTAAAGACGGTCGAGGAAAATGAAAAAGAATACTTGCACGTAACGTCTCTTACAAATAGTACAAAAACCATTATGGAACGTTTCAAGGGACTCCCCTCGGGACTCTACCAAACAAGTATTCAATCTCCAGAAACATTATTGATGGAGCACCTACAGTGCCCCCAAACACCAGAATTCCAACTCTGGCCTAGTAGACTGGGACACCCTGGATCTGTTATGATGTACCGCATCATATAAAGCTCAAGGGGTATAAATTTGAAGAACCTGAAGATTCTTTAATAAGGTAAATTTCCATGTCCACCCGTTACAAGAGTAAACAAATTACGAGACCCTCTCCACTCAAAATGGACTTGGAGTCTCCAAGTTTTCTGGAAAGAATCCACGGAGATATTTGTGGGCCTATACACCCATCAGTGGTCCGTTCAGGTACTTTATGGTCCTGATAGACGCATCTACTAAGTGGTCATATGTGTGTCTACTGTCCACCCGTAACTTAGCACTGTCTAAGCTTTTAGCTCAGATAATCAGGTTACTGGCCCACTTCCCCGACTACCAGATAAAGAAACTTCGTCTGGACAATGCGGAGGAGTTTACATCACAAGTCTTTCTAGACTATTGCCAAGCACAAGGTGTTGGAAACGGCCTCCTAGACTATGTTTGATGATAACAAACCCTACTGAACTGTTCTAATATGTGTGTTAAGTGTGTCTCAGGTCCCTATGCAGTGTGATAGTCATGTTTGGTCAGGTTACACATGTATGTACTCATGTACGTTGAAATACAAAGCCGAAACTACATTTGGAATTACGAAAGCTAATTAAACAATGCAGTATAGCTATGAAACTCTACCCTAGAGTTAATCATAGGCTATAAACAACATGGGAATTTTTTCATGAATTATGGAAATTGTTTGAAGCCAAAATATGGAAGAATACGAAGAAAATGTGAGTATACAAAGAAGGAAATTTTTCTACAAGTGGTGAAATGAGGTGAAACTTTTCTCGAATGTGAAGAAGGACATATAAGATTTATGAGAATTTTTCAGAATTTATTGGATTTATTTGGTGCCAAAATACGATGGAATACGTCAGAAATACACTAAAAAATCAACATACGGCACTGTTGGGAAATACAGCTTCATCGCAACGCCATACAGAGAGACGTGGCCTCATCTGGACCGTTCATCCAGCATCCAAAGATCGCTCGAAGCAGAGAGACGTGGCCGCTTGTGAGCCGCTCGATCAAGATATAACGGCCACCATTCAAGTGAACCAAGTCACCGAAGGCGGGTGTCGCTGTTCGAAGTCCGCGTCGACATGGCTTCATCGTAGCCGTCCAAGTGATGATCGGATGGTGCCGACAGCAGCAGGTCTGGGTCAAAGCGGGCGGGCACTGCAGCACGAATTTTGACGAACACCGCATCAGATCCTGCTTGATCCAATGGCTCACATCGCTGCCGACAACGGGTTTTAAATTCCAACCCGTTAACGAGTTTCAAACGTGTTTTTCGCCGGTTCGGATCCCTTCGCACAGTGTCAAGATCCGATAAGCTTCATCCTATATATATCCATGTACACTTCTCACATTTTCATCAATACGTGGAGTTCTAGAGATCCAAATTGAGCGACGTTTGCATCGTTACGACTGTGGCTTCATCCTCGGCGTACTGACACCAAGTTGGGCAGCCAGTTCCTCCTGTGCATCAAATGGCATCATGTTGATCGAGGAGCTTCCACCGACTACTCTCACGGGGACATCGACTTCTTCCTCTACAGAACTCCGATGGACATTCCGAAAGAAGCGTTGCGGAGCTACTGACATGCTGAAAGATGAGCACCAGAGGGATCTTCACAAATGAGCTTTCTAAACTATTGATCTTATGTTATTGTGAATACATTGTTGTATTTGATGTTGGTTTTTTGGGTTTTACTCTTTCTTCCGCTAAACTGATTTGAGTAATCCGAGTTATTGGGGCATATCGGATTGGGAGAGCATCATAAGTATTGTTATCTTTTTGGGCTTTGGTGAGCTAGGGTTAGTCAGAGTGGTTAGAGTTGGGGCTCTAATCTTGTGTGACTGTAACTACTTAAAGAAACAATTTTTAGTGATGTTGTTCCGGGGTGGATGTAGGTCTTGGGAGACCGAACCACGTAAATCTTCCGTGTCATCTGCTTGATCTGGTTGTTGTGTTATCTGCTTTACTATTACTACTACTTATCTGTTTTAATTAGACTTAAATATTTTTATCTCGCGATAATTTGGTCATCGGCCTATTCACCCCCCCTCTAGGACGTACTTAGATTCTACAATTGGTATCAGAGCACCAGGCTTGATCATTTAAGTCTAATTTACAATGAGTCTTTATGATTCAGCATTTGCTGAAGGCCAATCCACTGTTAGACCCCCAAAATTCAATGGAACTGATTTTGCCTACTGGAAAGCTAGGATGAAAATTTATTTAGTTTCTGCTGATTATGATGTCTGAAAAATTGTTGCTAATGGATATTCATCGCCTGTCTTAACAATTGAAAATATTGAAATCCCAAAACTTGAGGATAAATGGGATGACAGTGATAAAAAATTGTTTTCATTAAATGAAAAAGCATTGAATGCAAAAATTTGTGCACCTGATAAGACTGAATTTAATCGTGTTTCCCACTGTTTAACTGCACCGAAAATTTGGCAAACTCTGGAAGTAACACAAGAGGAAATGTCTCAAGTCAAGAAATCCAGACTAGTGCTTCTCAGCACGGAATACGATGGCTTCTACATGAAACCTGCAGAGACAATCAAGGATATGTATGCAAGATTTACAGACATCGTCTACAACTCAAAGTCACTTGGAAAGACGTACTCAAGCGTGGAACTGGTAAGGAAAATCCTTCGACCCTTGCCAAGTACTTTTTGTCCAAAGGTTACTGCAATCCAAGAAGCTCGAGATCTCTCCAAATTGAGCTTGGATGATTTGATTGGAAAACTGATGTCCCATGAGCTGGAGCTGAAAACCATCGAGTCACGGGAAAAGGGAGAAGCCAAAGCTGCTAAGTCCATAGTATTCAAATCTGAAGAAAACGATGATGATCTTGATGATGAGCAAGCCCTGATGGTCAGAGGCTTCGGGAGATACATCAAGACACCGCAGGGAAAGTCTAAAATGTCGAAAAGGTTCAATCGCTTTAATAAGTTTAATCCTTCAAACTTTTCTTCTGAACAGAATACTACTAAGTCTGTACAGTGTTTCAAATGCAGGAAACAAGGACACTTCATGAAGAATTGTCCAACTTTGAATGATGCCCGACAGAATCAAAAGGAAGATCACTTGCTGTGACGTGGGATGACGATGACGAGGATGAACCAGAAGAGGAAGTTGCTCACTCATCTTTATGTCTGGTTGGAGACATCGATTCGACAAAATCAGAGGTACACGAATTCTCTCTACCAGAACTTATGAACATTTGTGAAAATATGAACTTAGAGATCAATAATCTAGAATCCTCTGTAGAATCTTTAAAAGAAACCAACTTTGAATTACAGCAGGATAATTTTCATATTTCGCAAAATGAAGATAAAATGAAATCTGATATTGCGGATCTTAAAGCTTCAATTTCAAAACTAAAAGGAAAAACTAGTTTGCATGAAACTCTTAAATGTGAATCTTGTGCCATGCTAAAACTAGAAGAAAGCAAGTCCAAAGAAAAAATTGTGAGTCTTGAAAAGAAGGTTGAAAACTTTAAGATAAATGAAGATGAAAATAAAAGGGCCTTTATAAGTAAAAGTACCATGCTTGTGAATGAAAACTTCTATTTAAAATCCAAGATCTCTGATTTAGAATTGAGTATTAAGAAATTTGGTGTAGGGAAGAAATCTCTCGACATCATTCTTGGTTATCAATCACATGGAAACAATAGACAAGGTCTAGGAAATGGAAATCATTACGCTGAAAAGAAGATTGTTCACAATAAAGATGTTAAAAGGAAACCTACTTATGCTAAATGTTATACATGTGGTTCTATTGATCATTCATATAGGAACTGTTTGTATGGAAACAAGAAAATCAAGTTTAAACAAGTATGGGTTCCTAAAGGCACTATCACTAACCATCGTGGACCTATTTGGTTGCCTAGGTCACACATGTCCTATTTTTCTTATGTATAGGTGCACAGCTTGGCTAAGGAACAAAAGTGTGAGTGGTATTTGGATTCTGGCTACTCAAGACACATGACAGGAAGTTACGACAAGTTCCTTGGCCTCGTAAAGCAAGAAGGAGGAAGTGTTACACTTGGGGACAACGGAAAATGCAAGGTAATTGGGAAGGGTGTTGTAGGTAACGACACTTTTCAACTGAAGGATGTCCTATGGGTTGAAAATCTTAAACACAACCTCATCTCTATTAGCCAGCTCTGTGATAAAGGTATGAACATAGTATTTAATGCAAAATTTTGTAAAATCATTGATACTGTCACATGTAATATTATGATTACAGCTAATAGGAAAAATAATGTTTATACACTCATTATTGAAGAACTAACAATAGCTAAATGTTTGATTGGCAGGGAAGACGAGACAACACCGTGGCACAGAAGATTGGCACATGCTGGAGTGAAGTTGTTGCAGAAACTGGAAAACAGAAATCTAGTAAGAGGGCTGCCACATCAGAAATACGAGAATAGTAAGTTGTGCGTAGCATGCACGAAAGGTAAGCAAACTCGATCTACCTTTACAGGAATGCGAGAAATAGCAACTACACGCATTTTAGAATTAATTCATATAGATTTATTTGGACCAACTGATGTTTCTAGTTTAAATGGAAAGAGGTTTTGCTTAGTTTTGGTCGATGATTTTTCAAGATTTACGTGGGTTTATTTCTTAGCCAAAAAGTTAGACTCTTTTGAAAACTTTCAAAACTTTTGCAATCAAGTTTCAAATGAGAAAAATGTTTCAATTATAAAAATTAGAAGTGATCATGGAGGAGAATTTGAGAATATAATCTTTGAAAACTTTTGTTTAGAAAAAGGAAGTATGCATGAATTTTCTTCTCCTAGAACACCGCAACAAAATGGAGTAGTTGAAAGAAAGAATAGGACTTTAAAAGAAATGGCTAGAACTATGCTGAATGAGTAAGAATTGCCTATGTCTTTTTGGGCCGAGGAAATAAATACTGCTTGTTATGTTTGTAATATAGTCATGCTAAGACCAATAGTAAATAAAACTGCTTATGAACTTTGGCATGGAAAGACTCCTAATATTTCATATTTTAGAGTATTTGGATGCAGATGTTTCATATTAAACACTGGAGATCAACTTGGTACATTTGAATCCAAATCAGATAAAGGAGTGCTTATAGGATATTCATCAAGGAGCAAAGCTTACATGATTTATAATAAACGCACTTTGACCATTGGTGAATCAATTAATGTTAAATTTGATGAAACTTAGAATAATTCTTTGAATTGCAAGGAAACTGAAGGTGATGCAATTGCAAATAATGATAGCGGTTCAAGGGACATTGCTGAACCAAGTCAAACACAAGAACCTACTGAAAAGGAAGAGAACCAAGAGGAAGAACCACTGAACAGAGGAGTGCTTATATACAATCCAAATCATCCACCTGAACTGATCATTGGAGCACCCACGACAGGTATACGAACTCGTTCCACTTATAGTAATCTTTGTGCTTTATGCATTCATGGGGATTTTATATCTGAAATTGAGCCAAAGACTATTGAATCTGCTTTTATTGAGGAAAGTTGGGTAATGGCTATGCATGATGAATTAAATGAAATTGATAGAAATAATGTTTGGACTTTAGTGCCACGACATATAGATTATCCTATTGTAGGTACCAAATTGATATATAAAAACAAGCTTGATGAATCTGGAAGAGTAATTAGGAATAAGGCTAGATTGGTAACTAAAGGTTATAATCTAATTGAAGGCATAGATGTTGATGAAACTTTTGCACCAGTTGCTAGATTGGAAGCTATAAGAATTTTACTAGCCTTTGCAAGTTATAAGAAACTCAAGCTTAAACAGATAGACGTTAAAAGTGCATTCTTGAATGGGTACCTGAAACAAGATGTGTTTGTTGAACAACCCCTGGTTTTGAAAGTCATGATTTTCCACATCATGTTTTTAAACTTTAAAAAGTGTTATATGGTCTTAAGCAAGCTCCTAGAGCTTGGTATAATCGTCTTAGTGCTTATCTTTTGGAAAATGATTTTAAAAAGGGTAGTGCAGACAACACACTTTTTATTTTGCATGATCATAATCAGTTTCTCATCGTACAAATATAAGTTGATGATATTATTTATGGTGCTACTGATGATCTTTTACGTCAAAAGTTTGAGAAGGTCATGCAGGATCAATTTGAGATGAGCCTTGTTGGAGAACTGAAGTACTTTTTGGGATTTCAAGTCAAGCAAACTGAAGAGGGCATCTTCCTATCGCAAACCAAGTATATCAGAGAACTATTGAAAAAGTTTGGGATGGAGAAGGAAAAAGGAATTAGAACTCCAATGAGTCCCACGACGAAGCTGGAAAAGGATGAAAAAGGAATCGACGTGGATCAAAAGCTTTATCGAGGTATGATTGGCTCTCTCCTTTATTTAACAGCGTCTAGGCCCGATATAATGTTTGTTGTATGCTTGTGTGCACGTTTTCAAGCTTGTCCAAAAGAGTCACACTTAATTGCCATAAAAAGGATCTTTAGGTATTTGATTCACACACCTTCTTTAGGCCTTTGGTATCCTTCATGTGGTTTATTTGATTTAATTGGATTTGTTGACGCTGATTATGCTGGTAGTATGATTGATAGAAAGAGCACACGTGGAACATGTTTTATGCGAGGACATTCATTAGTTTCTTGGTCTAGTCGTAAACAAAACAGTGTTGCTTTATCCACTACTGAAGCTGAGTATATTGCCCTTGGCAGTTGTTGTGCCCAAGTACTTTGAATGATGCAAACCTTGTTTGACTACGGTTTGGATCTTAGAAAAGTTCCATTAAGATGTGATAGTAAGAGTGCTATAGATCTTTCTAACAATCATGTTCATCACTCTCGACCAAAACATATAGACGTAAGACATCATTTTCTTAGAGATCATTTGGCAAAAGAGGATGTATCTATTGAATATATTTCTACTGATTCTCAGTTGGCAAATATTTTTACAAAACCTTTGTCAGAAGATCGCTTTTGTCGTCTCTGTCTAGAACTGGGCATTATTGATCATGTTTAGAGTGAAAATATTTTGGTGTGCTTTTATTTTTTTTGTGGTGTGCTATAAAAAGGAAAATAAAAAATTTTTGAAAAAGAAAAATATATAAAGAAATGTAAAATGAACTGTCTATCTCCTCATTTTCTCTTTTCATCAGAAACGTCTTTGATGCAAAACATATGACTTATGGATTTTGAATATTATATTCTTAATAATGCTTGCATTCAAAGACTACATGCTTAATTAGGTCATATTCATTAATGAGTAACTAAAGTCTTTCATCTTCAAATCACACTTACACAGATCAAAATGTTTCTGATATGGCTTTGTAATCTAGAATAAGAAAATTGGTTGTTGGTGGAATAAATTATGTTTAAACTAATGGGATATGATGTTTCAAGGCAAGGGTAAAAGAAAAGCTCTCATCAACAAATATATACGTGTATAAAAAGAATAATAAGACAAGTGTCTTCAAAATATATACACAGAGCTTCGTATGAAAAATGGATACGATCCATGTTCTTGATACTACCCTTGGACATCCAACTTATGCTATAAATGTCATTTTCTTAGCATTGGTGTTAATTCCGTCAAGCACTGCCATTCCACATTTAAAAATCCTTATCGGTCATGTTTGGAATTGGTAACTTGAACCCATATTACATGAGAAGGTGAAACTCAATCTTTGAAGTAAATATATCCAGTTGAAAAGTTGGATATGACAGGCTGTATTCCTTATTACATCTCCATATGTACTAAACTTTTGATCATCACACTTGAGCACTGAGATGAATTCTGCTAGTTATGATTTAGTGCTTATTTCTTATTTATTCATTGTGGTCATCGATGTATTGCTTTTTGTTCTGCTTTATAATGTTTAATTTTCCATTCATCATATGCTATTTACTCTCTTATGCATTATTGATGAAAACAAAGGGGGAGAAATATTATTAAGATTCGGAATGGGAACATGAAAGACATTGTTACATGATGATCAGAGATAGGGGAGCATGACAATAGGGAGAGCATATTTTTGCCGTGCTTGCCAGCACTTAATCATTTTACCATTCATGCTCAAAATTTCATGCTTAACACTTCACACACTTCACAAGTTTTTGATGTAATCTTAATGTTTGGTTTGTTCTCATCAAAAGGGGGAGATTGTTGGAAACAGCCTCCTAGACTATGGTTGATGATAAAAAATCCTACTGAACTGTTCTAATATGTGTGTTAAGTGTATCTCAGGTCCCAATGCATTGTGATAGTCATGTTTGGTTAGGTTATGCATGTACGTACTCAAGTACGTTGAAATACAAAGCCGAAACTACATTTTGAATTACGAAAGCTGATCAAACAATGCATTATAGCTATGAAACTCTACCCTAGATTTAATCATAGGCTATAAACAACATGGAAATTTTTTCAGGAATTATGGAAGTTTTTTGAAGCCAAGATACGGAAGAATACGAAGAAAACGTGAGTATACAAAGAAGGAAACTTTTCTACAAGTGGTCAAATGAGGTGAAACATTTCTCCAATGTGAAGAAGGACAAATATGATTTATGAGAATTTTTTCAGAATTTATTGGATTTATTTGGTGCAAAGATACGGTGGAATACGTCAGAAATACACTGAAAAATCAACATACATCACTGTTGATAAATACGGCTTCATCGCAACGCCATACGAAGAGACGTGGCCTCGTCTGGACTGTTCATCCCGCATCCGACGATCGCTCGAAGCGGAGAGATGTGGCCGCTTGCGAGCCGCTCGATCGAGATCCAACGACCACCATTCAAGCGGACCAAGTCACCGAAGGCGGGCACCGCTGTTCGAAGTCCGCGTCGACATGGCTTCATCGTAGCCGTCCAAGCACCGATCGAACGGTGCCGACATCAGTGGTCTGGGTCAAAGCGGGTAGGCGCCGCAACACGAATTTTGACGAACACGTGGCGCTTCGTCATCAAATCCCGCTTGATCCAACGGCTCACAACGCTGCCGACAACGGGTTTTAAATTCCGACCAGTTAACGCATTTTAAACGTGTTTTTCACAGGTTCGGATCCCTTCGCACAGTGTCAAGATCCGATAAGCTTCATCCTATATATACCCATGTACACTTCTCACATTTTCATCAATAAGTGGAGTTCTAGAGATCCAAATTGAGCGCCGTTTGCAGCGTTACGACTGTGGCTTCATCCACGGCGTACTGACACCAAGTTGGGCAGCCAGTTCCTCCTGTGCATCAAATGGCATCATGTTGATCGAGGAGCTTCCACCGACTACTCTCACGGGGACAGCGACTTCTTCCTCTACAGAACTTCGATGGACATTTCGAAAGAAGCATTGCAGAGCTACTGACATGCTGAAAGACGACCACCAGAGGGATCTTCACAAATGAGCTTTCTAAACTCTTGATCTTATATTATTGTGAATACGTTGTTGTATTTGACGTTGGTTTTTGGGTTTTACTCTTTCTTCCGCTAAACTGATTTGAGTAATCGGAGTTGTTGGGGCATATCGGATTGGGAGAGCATCATAAGTATTGTTATCTTTTTGGGCTTTGGTGAGCTAGGGTTAGTCAGAGTGGTTAGAGTTGGGGCTCTAATCTTGTGTGACTGTAACTACTTAAAGAAACAATTTTTAGTGATGTTGTTCCGGGGTGGATGTAGGTCTTGGGAGACCGAACCACGTAAATCTTCCGTGTCATCTGCTTGATCTGGTTGTTCTGTTATCTGCTTTACTATTACTACTACTTATCTGTTTTAATTAGACTTAAATATTTTTATCTCGTGATAATTTGGTCATCGGCCTATTCACCCCCCCTCTAGGCCGTATTTAGATCCTACCCAGGGCATTGAAGTCGAACATCCTGTAGCACATGTTCACACCCAAATTAGGTTAACAGAATCTCTAATTAAGAGACTATAATAGATTGCTCGTCCATTATTACTTTAATCCCAATTACCAGTGAATGCATGGGGTCATGCAATATTGCATGCGGCATCCTTAATAAAATTAAGACCTTGTGGAGGTCAGTCATCTTCTCCTATGCAATTAGCACTTGGAGCCCCACCAATTGTCTCACACTTGAGAATATTTGGTTGTGCAGTAGACGTCCCCATAGCACCACCACAAAGGACAAAGATGGGTCTACAATGTCGTTTAGGGATTTATGTTAAGTTTGACACGTCCTCCATAATAAGATTCCTGGAACCCCTTACGGGAGACGTTTTTAAGGCACTCTAGAAAACTGTGAATTTGATGAAACATCATTTCCAAAACTAGGCTTACAAACCAAGAAGCCTGAAGCTTCAGATGGTATCACTTGGAATACAAAGACACTAAGTCACTTTGATCCGCCCCCAAGCCAGTGTGAGGAGGAGGTCCTGAAGATTCTCCATATCCAAAACACTGTCCATCTCTTACCGGACAAATTTACTGACAACCAGAAGATTGTCAGATCACACATCCCTGCTGTTAACACCCCAGCTAGGATTGACATACCGCAAAGTGGATGCAATCCGCCTGCAGCAGAGATGGTTGGACCTCTTAAAAAGAGATGACGACAACCGGGATGCAAGCAAGTCCCTCGAAAGAGTAGAACCCCTGTCAATGGTAAAACAATACCACCACAGGATGCTACTATAAGCCCTGCTCCCCCATCTCTCCCAAACTCTGAAACAGAGGAAAAACCGGGAGGAAAGGAAGTTTCTATACATTATATACGAACTGGGAGTATTGGGACAGAAAGAGCACAATTATAGATGAAACATTTGCGTGTAATATTACCATCGACGACGCATACTGCGACGATGATATTGAACCACGCTCTCTGACAGAATGTCAAAGCAGAGATGATTTGCCAAAGTGGAAAGAGACAATAGGAGTGGAGTTGGATTCACTCACAAAACGCAAGGTCTTCGGACCTATTGTCTAGAAACCAAAAGGTATAAAACCTGTGGGTTATAAATAGGTATTTGTTAGAAAAAGAAATGAACAAAATGAGATCGTTCGCTACAAAGCAAGGCTTGAAGTGCATGGATTTTACCCAATGTCCAAGGGTGGATTTTGAAGGCACATACTCCCCGGTCATGGACGCGATCACACCTTCCGATTCCTCATTGGCTTGACAGCTCAATAGGATTTAGATATGCAGCTTATGGACATCGTGAATGCATACCTATATGGCAATTTAGACCGAGACATCTATATGAGATTGCCTGACAGTTATTCTTTGCCTGCAGCACTAAAAGAGAGACAACATGACATCTACTCAGTGAAACTGTAAAGATTATTATATGGTTTAAAACAATCTGGAAGGATGTGGTATAACAGACTGACCGACTGCCTTGCAAAACATGGATTTACTAATGACCTAGTCTATCCTTGCATCTTTATAAGAGCAAATGCAACATGATTTGTCATTATAGCCATCTACGTGGACGACCTGAATCTCATCGGATCTCCTGAAGAGATCGCCGAGATCTCTAAAAGCTTGACAGAAACATTCAAGATGAAAGACCTCGGAAAGTCAAAATTCTGTTTAGGCCTTCAAATAGAGCATCTTAACGATGGGATCCTGTTACATCAGTCAACTTACATATTGAACTTGTTGAAAAAGTTCCAAATGGATAAGTGCCACCCCTCAGTACCCCAATGGTCGTCAGATCATTGGATGTGCATAAAGACCAATTTCAGTTGCTGGAAGAGGGGTAGGAAGTACTAGGCCCTGAAGTGCCGTATCTAAGTGCTATCGGTACACTCCTTTACCTGGCCAACTGCACTCGCCCTGACATAGCATTTGCAGTTAACTTACTAGCCAGATATAGTGTTGCATCTACATAGCGGCACTGGGCCGGAGTTAAGCATCTTCTGCACTACCTCCAAGGGTCCATAGACTTAGGTCTATAGACTTTTCGGGTTCGGTCATTGGGCATTACCATGTCCATTAACACTGACCGACTCCGGGAGCACTAAGCTCGCAACGATAACTCCCAACATCTCATCCTGCCGCTCCCGCGTGCAAGGATTCGATGTCTACGCTAAGGGCGTGAGCTATGGCTAGGAAGTCAACCGCCAAGTTTATTCCCCCTTGGCCCAACGGTCAAAGGCGGTCATTTTCCCGCCGATGACAATGAAACGCCCCGCGTAACCGATAGAATCCTAATCCCTATCGATTTCCTAGTCCTATGGACGCATCAGGGACAACCCACGAAGGGGTTTCCACCAAAATCCCAGATTTGGGAACTACTCACACATATTTGCTAAAAAGCAATGTAAATGAAAATCGACCGTCAAAAACATAATCAGATGATTGAAATGAAGTAATAGCAATGCAATTAAGATAATATCAAAGTTTGGTTAAGATCAGAATACTTACAAATACCAAAGAAATTACAGTCGTCACAAGAGATAAAAACAGCAAAAAATAACAAGTCCCCGTTTCTGGAAACCTAGAGCTACTATATATAGAAAACGACATCACCCGATCGGGTGAAGAATCACCCGATTGGGTGACCTGCTGCGAACTTCGGCAGCAATCTTCAGAATTTCACCCGGTCAGGTAACACGGTCGGTTGGCGGAAGCTGCTCGTCGTTTGGATCTTAAGCTCATCGGGTGAACCAATCGGTTGGAATTGTTGCCCAAAAAGACAGAGACTTCGGTGGTTTTGGCACGGTCTGCTAGCGGTCGGGTGAGCTCTCCGGGTCATCACTTCGAGGAAACGGCTACAGATGAACCGATCGGGTGAAGATCACCCGATCGGTTGGATTTCAGCTCCAATTTTCTGAGAAGTTAGTCGGGTTGAACCGGTCGGCGACCTGGTCGGTTGATGCTCTCGTAGCTTCAGCTGCTGTCCGGGTGGTGCACGCGTGCACCACCCGATCGGTTGGCTGTGTCCAACCGATCGGGTGGGGGCTGAAAGATGGAGATCTTTGTCATTTGACCCCCCAGATCACGCGTGACTCCTTCCGTTGCTCCGGGAACTTATGATATCGTCGTTAAACGTCCCCTACATTGGCGAACTCCTGCAACACGTAAAAACACGGAGAAGTGAAAGAAAACAAGAAAATACGAGAAAATGGATACGAGACGGTGGAAAATAACGGAAAAACACAAAAGTAGACGTGTATGAATATATGAAATATAAACGCACGTCAAAATCCCCCAAGCTGAACCCTTCCTCATCCGCGAGGAAGAAGAGTGAGAGTAGGAGCTCGGAGGGAGAAAATAGAGAGAAAGAGAGAAAAGGAGAACTCTAAATCCTAAATCGCCCGTCAGGGCCAACAAAATCAAAAACGACACACCAAGCAGGCAAACGCCAAATCACATCACTAAACCAAGGAATACGAGTCCAGACAGGTGCCATGGGCCCACGCGGTGAAGCACGAGTGAGTGTGGTCGTGTGCTAGCAGATGGTGTCGCTATCTACATTGTGCTATAAGCTCCATATACACAAATCCAAGAAATGACCCAAATATCGATTTGATTTAAAAATAGCGGTGAATATATAGCTCGAGCATGCATGAAAAGAGTATGAGAATAGAAACACATCATGTGTCAGGGACTCCACAGCTAGGGACTCAGACATCACCACACTATCGCCAAGATAATAGCTAGAAATTCCTATTCCAAGTGTTTTCGAAAGCGATGAGGGTTGAGATGATGTGGAGTAGGACACTCGGTGCAAATTCTCCCCTTCCCTTTATTCTCGATAGGTAGGGAAATATTCACACTGGAATTTTTTTTGGGTTTTGGATATATGTATTTTTTTTTGGATTTTTTGCTATATATATATATATTCTCTTTTCTCTTTTCTTTTCTTTTTGGGTTTTTCTTTTCTCTTTTTTTTTGGATTTCTGGATTTTGGGGTATATACATGTGTACTCTCCCAAGTGGAAGAACGGTACATGACGAGGGGATTTGCACCAAGTAAAATAAAAAAAGAAATCGGATCCTAAACACTTGGGCAAGGGAAATGTCTCGCTAATCAGAGCATAGGCTAAAATGGGCTATCCTAGTCCTAACTGTGGAATCCCGACACATGCGAAATGAAGCATACGATATATTTATTCATGCATACAGAAGCAGATAAGAGAGGCAAATACCGCATATTCAAATCGAAGCATGATAATCTAGGGGTCATTCCTGGACATGTATATAAAACAAAATCACAAAGTAGAAGCACACCAAATGCTAGTCACGACACACGACTCACAAAAAAAACTAAGTGGACCCACGATGCGGGAAATACAAGAGGGCTCGACGTCCTAGGGTTAGTGAATGTGATTATCGAAGCCATGCTATGGGTGTGTGTGATTTTTGTGGCAATTCATCATAGGGTTCATCTCTAGGAGAAAGAGATCAAAAAAAGAAAAAGGAAAAGAAAAACACAATGAAAACGACTCAAAAACGAGGGAAAACGGCACAAATGACGCATGAAGTGCGACTCCCCCAAGCTGAAACTTGCATCGCCCTCAATGCAATAAGAGTAAAGACGGGAGGGCAATGAAAATGGGGGGATTACGCACCGACACAAAAGACATGAAAAACAAGAAAAAACACACATACGAAACTGAAAATAAAAATAAAAATAAAGATAAAGATCACACCACACGACATACACACGGAAAATAAAAAATAGAAAATCATATGACACAACATATATAACAAGCACACACAGAAAACATCACACGACAACACACAGAAAAATTGACTTCCCCCAAGCTAGACATGACAATGCTAGTGATATTATATGATCATGAAAATGCAGAGATATGCTAGGGGGAAAAATCAGTCAGAGCTGCTGGCGGTAGAGTGTTAATGGGATGGGGAGGAAGGTGGTGAATAGCGGAGAAAAGAATCCTCAGAGGATGAAGAGGGTGTGCCGACAGGAGTGGGTGGGGCAATGGGCTGGACCTCCGGTTGATCGTGGTGGAAGTGCACTGGTGGATCATGGTGGATAATGACTACACCGGGTGAACCGACAGACGGATGCCAGTCGGGGGGATCCAAGGGTGGAAATTGTACGAGAGAGGCATACCAAGGATCCGGGTAGAACTCCCATGGTAGATGTGAAGTACGAATGGGGAGGCGCTTAGGGGGTGAGGGTGGGAGGATGGTAAAAGCAGTGCAGGCAGGACTATAGAGGTAGACCGCGCGATCCTCACCAAAAGGAGTAAGCTCACCGATAGAGATCAAATAGTTGTGATCGATACGGCTACGTCCAGGTACAATAGGGAGGTCGGGCAGCATCCTCAAGACACAACTGACAATAAGAGTAATCATCCCCCCACAGCATATAGAGCCAGTAGTTGCACGGCTAACGGAGAAGATCTCGTGGATGATCCAATGAGAAGTGTCAATGGGTAAAGGGATATTTCCATCAATCCTGTCATGGGACATGGCGTAAAGAAAGAGGAGCTCATCTCTGGACACCATGGATACATCTACGCGAGCGAAAATGGTGTTGGCAAGGAAGCAATGGGCGAAGCGGTAGCATGGATGTATGATGTAGGAGGCGAGGGCTACCGCTAGAAAGGTGGTATATCGGGTGAATCCTTGCCAAACACCATCAGCCCGAAAGTGAGAAAAGAAGTCAGACCGATCATGAGTTGAGCATGCAACATGGCGATCAAGGTGAGGGAAGTTTAGAATATTGTTAAGCGTGTTGAAGCTCATGGAAAAATCACAATTGAAGGCCCGGAAGGTGAAACCATGATCGGACTGTTGGATATGGACGACATAAATACACACATGAGGGGATGTATGAGGGTATACAGACCTCAGATGTCACGTGCACGAAGGCGTGCGCGAAGGGAACCTTTTCTCGTATGAAAAGGACCACTCGATAAGTGGACAAAGCCACTCGATAAGTGAAAAAGCCACTTTATAAGTGCAAAATGGCACTTGATAAGTGGATAAAGAAGAAGATAAATAAATGTGCTAATATAGGCTAATAAGCTTATATTTAGTTATTTCCTACAATAACTACCCCTAAAGCCTATAAATAGGACCCAAGGGTAAGGCATTCATTCACACTTTCCATGCCATAAGTTTGCATAAGGCATCCTTATGTTCTTCTTCTCCCTTCCATTAAAATCCTCTTCTAGTTAGAGATTTAGGCGGTGAAACTCTGCTTCGATCCTCCGTGACGAAGTATCGACCGTTGTGGCGAATCCGAGGGCAAAGTTCAGAGACTACCGTGCTGCATACGCAAACGTAAGTCTCTACTTTATTTCGATCCTAACAACGTTGTTTTGACAGGATCCAACATTGGTATCAGAGCCATACGGATTCGCTCCGGTCTGACCGTCGCCCCGTCGAAACTATGAACGAGTCGTTGTCTTTTTCACGAATGGGTATCCTACCATTATGGATATGGTAGGAACACTTCGTGACGGAGAGAACGCAGCGGTTGTTCTTTTCACGTTAGGGTCTCCTACCATTACGGATATGGCAGGAACTCTTCGTGACGGGAAGAACCGACCGTTCATATCGTCAAACTCGCTATCTTCATGGATGCTGAGTCTCCATTCATAGGGAATGGGCACTCTCTTCATGTGGAGCGCGTAGTTTATGAACTTTTTGAAGTAAGTTATTTTTTTGGTACACGGCCATTGGAGGATAACTACTTTCTCGACGAACGGGTGCTTCACCGGAGAAGAAGATGGTGGTTATTCCCATCGGGGAAGATGAATTTTGGCGCATGAAATCTATAGCCATATGGGCAATGGAGGCAATGCATCCCCCCTCCCCATGCGGAGGGGGTTGGCTACAGCCAATAACGACGAAAACCACCACGACCACCCCGTCGAGGGGGAGGACTGCATGCGGCCACCCCATGCAAGGGGGGAGACCGGCCATGGCCAAAGGGCCATGGCCGGCCTAGGCCAGGGCAGAGGCCATGGCCGGCCAAGGCAGAGGCCCTGACCGGCCAGTCTTATGCCCTTGGCCGGCGTTGGCCGGCCCCGGTCAGGGCAGAGGCCCTTGACCGAGGGAATGGGGCCATTGCCGAGCCTTGGTTGTCCAAATTTTTGGGACGGGGCTTACGTGACCGAAAGGGGGGCATGCATGGCAGTGGCTTGCATGGATAACCCCTACGGGTCCGACGGCAATTCTCTGCGGCAAATTCCCCTGAAGGAGGGAACGCTTGGATCCATACGGGAACCGGCGACGGTGGCTTGCAGAGAAATCCCCACAAGGGGGATCCGGCCTTGGCACGGCTACGGCTCTACCCGGCAAATGGCCAGGGATTGCCGAATATTTCGCTAGTATCATAAGGGTACTAAGTCGAAATATACAATTTTGAAAAATACGTTTTCATACGTTTTTAAAAATACGTTTTTTAAAACGCTTTTCCGCTGCGAAGTACTATAAGAGTACTAACATTTGATAATGTGATGGGGAAATATTGAAAGTTACTCTAGATGGTGATTGGAAACGTAGTGACCTTTCCGATTCTAGAGTAACATTTTCAATATTTTTCGAAAGTAACTTATCAAATTGTAAATATCATTCCAAGTGGGAGTTGAAATTAGAACTATCCAAATGGGATATACTATTCTCATTTCAAGTGGGAATTGTATTTATTTTAAGAATTTTCAATGCAATGTTTTTGATCAAACCTTCGTTTTTTGTGTCTTTTGCAGCATTTTAAAAGTAAAATGTCTTCCGCTTAAAAGAATATCTTCGCTGAGTTAAACAGAGGTGAAAAACTCAACGGCGATAATTACAAACTTTGGTCCATTAAGATACAATACGTTCTGGAGGAGCAAGAAGTGCTCGAGACTCTAAAGAACGTCATGATTGAACCCGAGTTGGGTACTACGGCCCAACACAGACGAGACACGGAAGCTTTTGATGCTTGGTCTCGGAAGAACAAGATAGCCCGCATTACGTTATTGTCCAGTATGGCCGATGACATAATGCGCATCTTCCGAGAACATGACCTAGCCATGGACATATAGTCCAAGCTAGAGGAGAAGTTCGGTGGCACATCGATGTCCAAACTTCGCGCCTTAACTATAAGGTTCGATTCATATAAGAAACGTCCAGATCATTCCATGGGGAAACATCTGCGACACATGGCGAATCTTATCTCGGAGTTAAAGGATGCAGGTCATGTGCTCACTGATGAGAAACAAATCCAAGCAGTCATACGTTCCCTACCAAATGGGTGGGACCAAATGAAGATGCATCTCACTCACAATGAGAGCATCAAGAACTTCAGCGACGTTTCAAAGCACCTCGAATTAGAGGAAGAGCGGCTTGCGACTGCCAAGCCAAGTGCAGAAGTGCACATGGTTGCTAATTCCTCACATGTGGGAAAGAAAAGGGAAGATCGTTCGAAGTCTACTAATGAACGTAATAAGCAACCTGAATCTACCAAGAAACCCAAACATAAGGGTGGGCACAAGAAATGGCACAAGAAGAAAGACTTGAAGAGGATCAAGTGCTTCAAGTGCAACAAGCTCGGTCACTATGCTCGTTCGTGTACGAGTGGAGGTGACGAGGTAACTTGTAAATATACTAGTTACATATGTGTTTCTAGTTCAATATTTCTTATGGAATCTAATCCATTTTGGATAATTGATTCAGGTGCCACCGACCACATAGCAAGGGACAGACGGTCCTTCGTGGAGTATCACCGGATACCCCAAGGAACGAAGTGGATCTATGTAGGAAACAACACACATGTTGAAGTGAAAGGCGTTGGGACTTGCAAGCTAGTCTTGGACAACGGCCGCACTCTCCTACTTCATGATGTCCTCTTCGCTCCAGATATTCGAAGGAATATAATTTCTGTAGTCGTGTTAATGGGTCTTGGCTATAACTGGTTTTTTCATTATTGTAATGTGGACTTAAGTTGTAATAATACTCTTATTGGTACTGGGTTTGTATTTAAAGGATTTATTGTAATAAGTACAATGTATGATTCCTCATGTAATGAAAATTTCCTTATTACAAATTCTAAGACTTATGAGTCTGATGTGATTTGTTGGCACGCAAGGCTTGGTCATATTGGACCAACGCGTATGGATAGACTTGCCAAACGTGGCCTTCTATCCAATGTTTCAAAGGTTGAAATGTCGACCTGCGAACATTGCCTAGTGGGGAAATCTTGTCGCAAGCCGTTTGGAACCGACACAAGGGCCGAGGTTCCATTACAGCTTATCCATTCGGACATATGTGGTCCGATGAATGTCAAGACAAGACATGGGAAGTCCTATTTCATCACTTTTATTGATGATTTCACCCGATTCGGACATAACTATTTGATATCCCACAAAAGTGAAGCATTGGCTTGTTTAAAAACTATATGAGTTTAGTGGAGAATCAATTAGAACGCAAGATTAAGGTCTTGCAAACCGATAGGGGCGGTGAATATCAATCAACAAGTTTTAAGGAACTTTGTGATGAAAAAGGCATAGTACATCAGGTAACTATGCCTTATACTCCTCAACAAAACGATGTTGCAGAAAGGAGAAATATGACTTTAATGGAAATGGTCCGTTCAATGATGGCGCAAGCTAACTTACCAATCACCTTTTGGGGTGATGCATTATTGACGGCCGCTTTCATTTTAAACAGCGTACCCTCGAAATCAGTTAGCTCCACTCCTTATGAGTTGTGGAACCAAAGGTCTCCTGACTTAAACATTTTGAAACCTTGGGGTTGTGCATCCTACGCACATATTTCCTCCCATAAGTATGGCAAACTTGGGCCAAGGGGAAGGAAATGTATCTTTATACGATACGCAGAAAACTCCAAAGGTTATGTTTTTGTTAGTCAGGAAGACAATGGTGGGTAATTGAGTTTGAGTCGAGGGATGTCACTTTCTTGGAAAACGAGTTTCCAAGACAGGGCGAGATAAGTCAGGACTTATCTCTATTTGAGATTTATGATCAAGAAGGATTACCTCATTCGAGTGGGAGAATTCTTGGTGAAAACGAAAATACGTTTCAACCTTCACCAATGGATTATACGAATGACGATTATCCTATTCCATACGGGAATAATGATCCAAGTGGGAGCAATTCTAACGACATTCCAAGTGGGAGTGATATTAGAATTGATCTAAATTCGAGTCAATAAGGACGTGAAGAATCTCAAATACGACGTAGTAGTCGTACAAGGTTGGCTCCTCTAAGATTTGAGGATGAATTTCTGCAAACATTTATGACTTTACTACAAGAAGATGACGAGCCTGCTACTTTCAAACATGCCGTATCTTGCCCTGCTAAAGACAAATGGATGGAAGCGATGCAAGAGGAGTTAGAATCCATGAAAGTTAACCAAGTCTGGGACTTAGTTGACTTACCCAGAGGACGTAGAGCTATTGGGAACAAATGGGTTCTCAAGATCAAGCATAAGGCTGATGGCTCTATTGACAGATATAAAGCTCGCATTGTCGCAAAACGTTTTACGCAACAGGAATGGATAGACTACGAAGAGACCTTCTGACCTGTTGTTCGTTTTACCTCGATTCGCCTGATTCTGGCAATGGTAGCTTGCTTAGACCTCGAATTACATCAAATGGATGTAAAGACTGCCTTTCTCAATGGAGAATTGGACGAGGAGATCTATATGGAACAACCAACAGGGTTTGTAAAAGAAGGAAACGAACATAAGGTTTGTAAACTTCTTAAATCCATATATGGTCTTAAACAATCCTCGAGGCAATGGTATATACGATTTCAAGAAGTTGTCTTATCAAATGGTTTTACCATGCTTGATGAAGATAACTGCGTATATATCAAGAGGATTAAAAGCAAGTATGTTATCAGGTCTCTATATGTAGATGATATTTTAATAGCCGGAAATGACAAGGGCTTTGTGATGGATATCAAGGCTTGGCTTTCATCAGTTTTTGAGATGAAAGACATGGAAGAAGCCGCATATATCCTTGGAGTTAAGATTTCAAGGAATCGTTCAAAGAAACTTCTTTCTCTTTCACAGGAGACTTATATAAAGAAGGTTCTAGAACGATTTAATATGCAGGACTGCAAGTCCATTGATACTCCTATAAGCAAAAGCGATAATTTATGTCTGAAATCATGTCCTAAGAACCAAAAGGAGAAAGAGATTATGGAAAAAGTTCCATATTCCAGTGCAGTTGGTAGTCTTATGTACGCTATGATGTGTACAAGACCCGACATCTGTTTTGCCGTTGGAATGGTAAGTCGTTACCAATCCAACCCAGGGCAAGTACACTAGAAAGCGGTTAAGAGGATAATGCGGTATCTCAAAGGAACTGTAGACTTTGCTTTATGCTATCAATGAGATGCCTTGAGGCTCGAAGGCTACACTGATGCTGATTGGGCGGGTGATCTCGATGAGCGACGATCAACCTCAGGATATGTTTTTCTACTCGGATCTGGTGCGATATCCTGGAGTAGCAAGAAACAATCCTGCATCGCACTTTCAACTATGGAAGCCAAGTTTGTAGCATTTAGCATGGCAGTCCAAGAGGCTGTTTGGCTTAGGAAGTTCTTAGACATGCTAATTAATGCAAGTGACTCAAGTGCTGTACCTATACACAGCGACAGTCAAGCATCTATAGCCTATGTCAAAGATCCTAAATTCCATTGTAAGACCAAACACATTGATATCCGCTACAAATTTGCAAAAGACTATGATAAGACCAAGAAGGTGGACATAAGGTACATATCTACGCATGAGATGATAGCGGATCCGCTCATGAAGGCGATCCCCAGAGATGTGTTTTACAAACACTTATCATCCCAAGGATTGCGTAAGAGCTGAGTTGTACCAATGTAAATTCCCATGTCTGTAAATGATCAAATTTAATAAAAGAATATGTTCTTTTTCAAACATTGCATATGAATTTCTTGAGAAATGTTTGTGTACATTTTTTGAAATCTCAGCTATACTTTCTAGTATGTCGGACATATTGAGGTTGGCTCTCTCACATGAGCAACCGCCTTATTCTATCAGACGGATAGAATAGAGATGAGACCTGTTTAAAGTCAAAATCATCAGACGGATGATTTAGAGTCATGACTTAAACAAAATGGTCGCATGAAAGATCTGCATCATATGGATGCTTACAGAAGATCTAAGAGGATTTTGAAATCCTATCTGTCTAAACGCGGGATGTGAGTCCAAAGGTTTATTTGAGTAGAAAAAGGGATTCAAAGTCAGACATTGTGGTGTCTGATCATCATCCTTACAACATCATTGAGACATACACTCCCTGGGAAAGGAGCGATGTTGTAATACGTATTCATACTACGTATGCATTTTTTGACCATTGGGTTAGAATAGTAAATAAGTTTACTATTATGTGAGACCCAAAGACCACATGGGTCTTAATTCATTACCCTTATGGACTCTAATTGGTTCCTTTAGATTTGACCGGGTGATTGCTATCTTAGCATGTTACTTATGGACTATGGTTAATTCGGTCCAGCGGGACATGTTAGAAAAGCAAGTCAAGTCAAGATCGAAAGGATCGCAAGAAGAGGAAGATTAATTTCGCATTCACATTTGGACTTTAAAGATTCAAAGCTGGCCAGCCAATTGCAATCCAGATGGGATTCAATTATTGAATATAAAGTATAAGAAATGTGAAGAAATAATCTAGGGTAAAGCATGCATTGATCCACTCAACTTTGCACCTCGAGGAGTGTTGTGTATCTCTAACAAGTGCACAACAGCGGACTCTATGCGCATGACGGTCACACGGCCTATTTCTCGGTATGATAACCAGAAGAGTTAGAGGAAAATAAGTTTCCTTACAATCCCCTCAAGTGTGAGTGGGAGATGTTGGATATGGACGACATAAATACACCCATGATGGGATGTATGAGGGTATACGGACATCAGATGTCGCGTGCACGAAGGCGTGCGTGAAGGAAACCTTTTCTCGTGTGAAAAGGACCACTCGATAAGTGGAAAAAGCCACTCGATAAGTGGAAAAAGCCACTTTATAAGTGCAAAATGGCACTTGATAAGTGGATAAAGAAGAAGATAAGTGAATGTGCTAATATAGGCTAATAAGCTTATATTTAGTTATTTCCTACAATAACTACCCCTAAAGCCTATAAATAGGACCCAAGGGTAAGGCATTCATTCACACTTTCCATGCCATAAGTTTTCATAAGGCATCCTTATGTTCTTCTTCTCACTTCCATTAAAATCCTCTTCTAGTTAGAGATTTAGGCGGTGAAACTCTGCTTCGATCCTCCGTGACGAAGTATCGACCGTTGTGACAAATCCGAGGGCAAAGTTCAGAGACTACCGTGCTGCATACGCAAACGTAAGTCTCTACTTTATTTCGATCCTAACAACACTGTTTTGACAGGATCCAACACGGACACCTCGAGAGAACTGAGGAACTCAAGCGTGAGATTCCTGTGTGTATTGGCGTGGGTCTGCAGAAGAAAATCGCAACATATAAAGCAAAAAAGTGCGCTGACGCCCCGAAGGAGTCCAAGAGATTTGAGAGTGGGGGAGTCGGCGAAAAGAGTAGGTCGCATCGGGCGATGAAGAAGGGCTTGTAAACGATCGGATTGCTCTTCAGAAGCAAGGTTTATTCCAAGGAAAGAAGGGGAAAAGGGGCCGTATATGGGATGTCTGCGTGACGAAGAGGCTATCTCCTTTCCCTTCCCAGACATGGTGACGCCGCGGGTAAGAATGATGGAGCGGGATATGGTGTCTATGAAGATGATGAAGCAGATAAAGTGTGCAAACACAAATTCATGACATCACATAAAATGAAAGAAATGTGAAGAGTGGTAAGAGGTTACCCATCAACGTTGTAAGATCAAGCACCCGAAAGACCCCACGCAGTATAAGGAAGCGATTTGGGAAGCGCCGCTCACTGATCCGACAAGAATTGAAATTTTCGAAAATTTGGGGGCTAGGGTTAGGGTTTGGATGTTTGGTGAGCGAATGTTGTTGATGGGAAGGGTGGTGATGGTTGGGGAGTATGGGAATGAGTGAGGATGATGGTTTAGGGGTATTTGGGTAGATGGAGGAGATCGATTTGACAGTTGGAGGGAGAGAGAGCACGCGAATGGAAATTTGGGGGTCGGGTGGACGAAGTCGTGCGACAGGGTTATATATAGGGGCGAAAACGAACTGATCGGGTGAGAGTTCACCCGATCGGGTGGAAAAGTTTCGAAAATCTGCTGTCAACCAACAGCCACAGGTGAACCGATTGGGTGGTTTTCCACCCGATCGGTTGACCGCTTCCCAAATCTTCCCGAGAGTCTGCGACTTTTCACCCGGTCAATCACACGACCGCAGCTTCACTTAACCGATCGGTTGATATAACCCCCAAGTTTCCCGAGAATTCAGACCTTCTCACACGGTCAGCCACTCGGTCTCATCCTGCTTCACCCGACCGGTTCGCTGGAGAACTGATACTGGACATTGTCTGATACGTCTCACCCGATCGGTTGAGTGGTCACCCGATCGGTTGAGGCCTTGTTTCCTACAAAAATTTACAAATGGCCTAAGTTTCTCGACGGATGATCCTGCACTGGATTTAATTATTAAAATAGAGAAAATAAAAATAAAAATAATCCTAAAAATGAAGATAAAAGTTTAGAGCATGGGTTTCCTCCCATGAAGCGCTTTTATTTAACGTCGTTTGCTCGACGCCCCTTTTGGCGGTCAATTAGGATCTGGAGGGTCAGAGGGAGAGTCGTCGGTCGTTGGGAATCCGACCGGAGAGAATGCTGGCTCTCCAACCGCATAGTGTTTGAGGCACTGTCCGTTGACCTTGAATGGCTCATCTCTTCCCATTATCTCGATAGCCCCATGCGGGAAGACCTTGGTGACGCGGAAAGGTCCCGACCACCTTGACTTGAGCTTTCCAGGAAAAAGCTTTAGCCTTGAGTTGAATAGGAGAACTAAGTCTCCTCCCTTAAATTCCCTCTTCAGGATGTGCTTATCGTGCCACCGCTTCAGCTTCTCCTTGTAAATCCGGGCGTTTTCATAAGCATTGAGCCGGATCTCGTCGAGCTCATTAAGTTGAAGCTGTCGGTGGCCTCCAACCTCCTTGGCGTCAAAGTTTAGGTTCTTGATTGCCCAAAATGCCTTGTGTTCCAATTCCATGGGTAGATGGCATGCCTTCCCATAGACAAGCCGGTAGGGGGTCGTGCCGATCGGAGTTTTAAATGCCGTTCTGTAAGCCCAGAGCGCGTCAGAAAGTTTTGATGACCAATCCTTCCTAGAATTGGCCACCGTCTTCTCCAGAATGCTCTTGATTTTCCGATTAGAAACTTCAACTTGGCCACTAGTCTACGGGTGGTAGGCATGCCCTATTCGGTGCTGCACCCCGTACTTCTTCAAGAGAGCTTCGAATTTCTTCTCTATAAAGTGGCTCCCTCTACCACCGATCAAAACTCGAGGCACACCGAACCGCGGAAAGATGTTGTTTTTAAAGAACTTGGCCACCACTCGGGAATCATTAGTAGGTCTGACTATCGCTTCAACCCACTTCGATACGTAGTCCACGGCTACTAAGATATACTGGTTCCCATAGGAGGAGGGGAACGGTCCCATGAAGTCGACCCCCCCACACATCGAAGATCTCTACCTCTAAGATGTAGTGCAGAGGCATCTAGTTCCTCTTGGAGATGTTCCCCGTCCTTTGGCATTTGTCGTAGTCTTGGACATAAGCGTGGGTGTCTTTAAAGAGGGTTTGCCAGTATAATCCGCTCTGGTGGATTTTCGCAGTCGTCTTGTAGGCGCTCGCATGCCCTCCACATTGCTGATCATGGCAATGAGAAATTATGGAGGTCGCCTCAGTTTCAGGAATGCACCTTCGTATCACCCGTCATTGCAGGTCTTGTACAAATGGGGGTCATCCCAATAAAATTTGCGGACCTCATGGAAGAATTTCTTCTTCTGCTGATAGCTCACATTGTGGGGGACGATGCCACAAGTCAGATAATTTGCGATGTCGGCGTACCAAGGAGCCCAAGCGGAAGAGACAGAGAAGAGATGCTCGTCAGGGAGCGAATCATCAACCTGAGTAGCATTCAAATCGAGGGTGGGCATTCTGGACAGGTGATCGGTAACGACATTCTCCGTCCCCTTCTTGTCTTTGATTTCCAGGTCGAATTCCTGGAGGAGGAGAATCCATCTCATAAGCCGTGGCTTAGTCTCCTTCTTGCTCAATAGGTATTTGAGAGCCGCGTGATCCGTGTGCACGATCACCTTTGCACCAACAAGATATTGCCGGAACTTGTCCATGGCGTAGATGACCGCTAGCAATTCTTTTTCCGTGGTTGTATAATTTCTTTGGGCAGCGTCAAGGGTCTTGCTCGTATAATATATAACATGCAGATTTTTATCCTTCCTCTGCCCCAAGACTGCTCCAACAGAGTAATCACTAGCGTCGCACATTAGCTCGAAGGGTAGATTCTAGTCTTGCGGCTGTATTACGGGCGCGGAAATCAAAGCTTGCTTCAGAAGGAGGAAGGCTTTCACACACTCCTCGTCGAAGACGAAAGGCGCATCCTTCACTAGGAGTTGGGTCAGCGGCCTGGAAATCTTGGAGAAGTCTTTAATGAAGCGGCGGTAAAATCCCGCATGCCCTCAAAAACCACGGACTCCTCGAAGATTGAGCGATGGCGGAAACTTTTCAATCACATCAACTTTTGCCTTGTCAACCTCAATTCCCCTCAAAGAAATGATGTGTCCCATCACAACTCCTTCTTGAACCATGAAATGGAATTTCTCCCAGTTCAGGACTAGACCCTTTTCTTGACACCTCTGCAGGACTTTAGTTAGATTGCTGAGGCATGAGTCAAACTCAGTTCCATAGACGGAAAACTCGTCCATGAAAACCTCCATGATATCCTGGGAGTAGTCAGAGAAGATTGCGGACATTAGTCTTTGGAATGTAGCCGGGGCGTTACAAAGCCCAAACGACATTCTTCTATAGGCATATGTCCCAAATGGACAAGTGAAAGTCGTCTTCTCCTGGTCATCGTTATGGATAGGGATTTGAAGGAATCCGGAGTACCCGTCCATGAAACAGAAGTAGTTGTGCTTTGCCAGCCTCTCGAGCATCTGATCAATGAAAGGGAGAGGGTAGTGATCCTTCTTCGTGGCCTTGTTCAGCTTTCTATAGTCAATGCACATCCGGTACCCTGTGACGGTCCTCGTAGGTATGAGCTCATTTTTCTTGTTGCGAACCACCGTCATTCCTCCTTTCTTGGGTACAACGTGCACCGGGCTAACCCAGCGACTATCGGAGATCGGTTATATGATACCGGCATGTAGAAGCCTAACAATCTCCTTTTTGACCACCTCCATCATCATTATGGGATTTAGTCTCCGCTGCGGCTCGATTGGGGAGGCTTGCTCGTCCTCAAGCAGTATCCTATGTGAGCAGAGGCCCAAGCTAACTACTTTCATGTCTTCAATTGCATAACCGAAAACACTCTTAAACCTTTTTAAAACACCGAGAAGTTTTGTCATCTGGTCTTCAGGCAGCGAGGAGTTCACTATGACCGGCAGGGTCGAGTCCTTCCCCAAATATTCATACTTTAGTCCCGGGGGCAACTCTTTCATCTCAACTTCATGAGGTCCCGACGCATATTTCTCGAGCTGAGCATCCTCTAGCGAAAGGACTTCTTTGTGGATCTCTTGGAAACTTCCGAAACCTCACTCACAGCCGTGGTTTCGCACGGCAAAGCCTCGCAATGTAACGAGGGGTCAACGGAGGATGGCTCTGAGTTTTTCTCAAGCTCATAATAATTATCTGGGAAGAAGGCTTCAACGTGGAAACAGGTTTCAATAGTCGATGGCTCCCCTCCTCTGCTTTCGGCTTCCTCAGTTTCCCAAGATCCGGGATGCTCTACAGAAGTCTGCAAGGAATAGATCGATTCCTGGTCAAAGTGCTCGACAGACTCTGCCTGGTAGTTCTCCTGACAAAACTCCTCATTGGTGAACAATCCTCCCCCACTGAACTCGGAACTAGGCACGTCAAAATATGCCACTTCATCTAGAGGGAGGAGAGTTGTTGTGATTGAGTGAAGCTGCGTATCATGATACCTCCTCTGATTTTCCACAGTAGCAGACAAAAGGGAGAGAATGTTCGATGCATTTAGGGATTCTGTCAAACTCTGTGCCAAGCAGCGGATGTGGTGCGAATGATCCCAGATATCACCCGAAATAGCACACAACAGCCTTGTCGGGGAGCAGAAAACCTGTGAGAAAAGGAGGGAGAGAGAACTGCACGGATAGAAAACACGTCAAAAGCACCGGTTGCAAGAATGGGAGGCGAGGAGTAGCAACGGCAGTATGGTGACTCAGTCAGCTAATTCTATACAAATAATATTTACACTATGTCCAAGTAATCAAAAAGTGTAGAATGCAAAAATTATCGCGAGATAGAGATGTGAGCTAGACTCAAGGGTTCATGAGATCCAAAAATAACAAGCACGTTGCCTCCCCGGCAACGGCGCCATAAAGCTTGACGTCCCCACGTTGTGCGCGTTTGATGTGTGCAATATATGGTTGGGGGCGTGAGATTTAAATATTTATAACCGCAAGCAAACGGTGTTGTAGAGTGGCTTGGGGGTCGAACTCAGGGAGGCATGGTGGTGCTTGTGTCAGAAAGTACCGGATTCACCCCATGGGTGAGCTAGCCCGAATCGGTAGATGGGTTATCACGGAAATAGAATGCGAGGGATAAACAATATAAAGGAAAACCCGGGACTTCGATTTCCACCTTATCATGTGATTCTCGCTAATACGGCCGACGGATGGGATAATGATCGGAATTAGGGTCTAAAGGTGAGACGTTGCCTCTAAGAGTGATATCGGCGTCCCATGGGCCCGATATTCCGGTCGGTGCCCAGGATGATGCGCCGGCTTTTCGGGTTCGGTTAGTGGGCATTCCCATTTTCATTAACACTGACCGACTTCGGGAGCATTAAGCTCGCAACGATAACTCCCAACATCTCATCCTGCCGCTCCCGCGCGCTAGGATTCGATGTCTACGCTAAGGGCGTGAGCTATGGCTAGGGAGTCAACCGCCAAATTTATTCGCCCTCGGCCCAACGGTCAAAGTCGGACTTTTTCCCGTCGATGACAATGAAACGCCCCGCATAACTGATAGAATCATAATCCCTATCGATTTCCTAGTCCTATGGACGCATCAAGGAGAACACACGAAGGGATTTCCACCAAAATCCCAGATTTGGGAACTACTCACACATATTTGCTAAAAAACAATCTAAATGAAAATCGACTGTTAAAAACATAATCAGACGATTGAAATGAAGTAATAGCAATGCAATTAAGATAATATCAAAGTTTGGTTAAGATCAAAACACTTACAAATACCAAAGAAATTACAGCCGTCACAAGAGATAAAAACAGCAAAAAATAACAACTCCCCGTTTCTGGAAACCAAGGGCTACTATATATAGAAAACGATATCACCCGATCGGGTGAAGAATCACCCGACCTGCTACGAACTTCGGCAGCAATCTTCAGAATTTCACTCGGTCAGGCGACATGGTCGGTTGGCGGAAGCTGCTCGTCGTTTGGATCTTGAGCTCATCGGGTGAACCGATCGGTTGATAAATCAACGGATCGGTTGGAATTGTTGCCCAAAAAGACAGAGACTTCGAAGGTTTTGGCACGGTTTACTGGCGGTCGGGTGAGCTCTCCGGGTCATCACTTCGAGGAAACGGCTACAGATGAACCGATTGGGTGAAGATCACCCGATCGGTTGGATTTCAGCTCCAATTTCCCGAGAAGTTAGTCGGATTGAACCGGTCGGTGACCCGGTCGGTTGATGCTCTCATAGCTTCAGCTACTGTCCAGGTGGTGCACGCGTGCATCACCCGATCGATTGGCTGTGTCCAACCGATCAGGTGGGGGCTAAAAGATGGAGATCTTTGTCGTTTGACCCCCCGGATCACGCGTGACTCCTCCCGTTGCTTCGGGGACTTATGATATCGTCGTTAAATGTCCCCTACGCTGGCGAACTCCTACAACACGTAAAAACACAGAGAAGTGAAAGAAAACAAGAAAATACGAGAAAATGGATACAAGACGGTGGAAAATAACGGAAAAATACAAAAGAAGACGTGCGCGAATATATGAAATATAAACACCCGTCACCTTCATCACTTATGATTGTTCGGGGGACTCCAAAATGAGGAAAGATGGTACTCTTGAAAAAACTTGGCTACTATTCTCGCGTCGTTTGTCGGGGTGGCCATGGCTTCCACCCACTTCGAGACATAATCAACGACGACCAAGCTGTACTTATTGCCGTACTCGATGGAAAAGGTTCCATGAAGTTAACGTCCCAACAGTCAAATAGTTCTATCTCCAAGATGCCATGACGGGGTGTTTCATTCTTCTTCGTGATATTCCCCATTCTCTGGCATCTATCACATTTCCTTATGTATTCATTCGCATCCCTGAATATAGTGGGTCAGTAGAAACCACTTTGGAGAATTTTTGCCGTGGTTTTGGTGACAGCCGCGTGTCTCCCGCATGGTTGATCGTGGCAATGCGATATGATGGAGGTTGCCTCTTCCTTTGGGATACATCGTCTGATGATTCCACATGCGCATGTTCTGAACAGGTACGGGTCGTCCCAGAAGTAACTCTTGGCATAGTGTAGGAACTTCCTCCTAGAATAGGTCACCAACCCGTGCGGGATTATGCTACTCACCAGGTAATTCACTATATCAGCGTACCATGGGGCTTCAGAAGAATTCGTCGCAAATAACTGTTCGCCGGTGAAAGAATCGTCAATCGGCAAGCTGTCATCCCCGTGCCTTTGGATTAACCACGACAGGTGGTTTGCTACTACATTCTCTTCTCCCTTCTTGTCCTTGATCTCAATATCAAATTCTTGGAGCAGGAGGATCCACCGTATCAGACGTGGTTTAGCATCCTTCTTGCTTGTAGGTATTTCAACGCCATGTGATCTGTATGGATAATCACCTTGGACCCGAGGAGGTAGGACCTGAACTTCTGTATAGAATAAACTACGGCTAGCAGCTCCTTCTCTGCATTGGTGTAGTTCTTTTGAGCATCATCCAAGGTCTTGCTAGCATAGTATATAGCATGAAGCTTTCCTTCCTTCCTTTGGCCAAGAACAACCGCTACTGCCTGGTCACTAGTGTCACACATAAGTTTAAGCGACAGATTCCAATCTGTCGGCTGTATAATCGGGGCTGAGATGAGAGCTTCCTTTAACATGTTAAAAGCTAGCAAACAATCGTCAGTAAACACAAAAGGAGCGTCCTTGGGGAGGAGCTCCGTGAGTGGGCGAGCAATATTAGAAAAATCATTTATAAAGCGTCAGTAAAAACCGGCGTGCCCTAGAAAACCACGGATACCCTTGAGGTTAGTGGGTGCTGGTAGACTTTTGATAACTTCGACTTTGGCCTTATCAACCTCAATTCCCTTAGAAGTGATGACATGGCTAAGAACAACCCCTTCTGTCACCATGAAATGACACTTTTTCCAATTCCGGGTCAGATTGTTGTCATGGCACCGTTTTAAAACCTTGGATAAATTTGCTAGGCAATCATCAAACTCAGTGCCATAAACAGAAAAATCGTCCAAGAAGACTTCCATAATATTCTTGATGAAGTATGAGAAAATAGACGTCATGCACCTTTGAAATGTGGCAGGTGCATTACCTAGCCCAAACAGCATTCTTCGATAGGCGAATGTACCGTAAGGACATGTGAACGTCGTCTTTTCTTGGTCATCTAGATACAACGGGATTTGAAAGAATCCAGAGTATCCGTCCAGGTAACAGAAGTATTTGTGTTTGGCCAGACGCTCAAGCATCTGGTCAATAAAGGGTAGAGGATAATGGTCTTTTCTGGTGGCCTTATTGAGTTTCCTATAGTCGATACACATACGCCACCCGGTGACTGTCCTAGTGGATATTAGCTCATTTTTTTTCGTTTCTAACGACTGTCATGCCTCCCTTCTTAGGGACAACCTGCACAGGGCTAACCCATTTACTATCGGAAATGGGATAGATAATATCAGCATCTAAAAGCTTCAGAACCTCCTTTTTCACCACCTTCTTCATGTTGGGATTCAATCGCCTTTGAGGCTCAATGGAAGTGGCGTCCTTATCCTCTAGATGAATCCTATGTAGGGGTGTCAAAATGAGCCCGACCCGACCCGAACCCGACATCCTTAACCGGGTATGGGTAGGGGCCAATCCAGGTCAAGTAGGAAACGGGTTGACCCGACCCAACCCGGATAAAATCCAGGTCGGGTATGGGTTTGGCATGTCAACCCGAATGATCCGAATTCGACCCGGTTTACTTTCTCTCTCTATATAGAAATTTATATAATAACTTCAATACAATAGGAGTTGTGCATATACGATTTAAATTGTTGTCCTCTTCTTTAAGAGGTCTTGGATTCAATTCCCTTTACATACAACTTTTTGTTAATTTTATTACTTTCGTTAATAAAATGGTAACGTTAATTATACTTCCTTGCTGTCATTAGTGCGGTTTAAGCGACGAGCTACTAGAAATTATGCAATACTTAATAAATTGTTGGTGGCTCTTAATAAATAGCTGGATATCGAAAAAGGAGCAGTAGTGTAAAAGTCAAATCTTCACCTGACAGGTTAACCCGAACCCGACCCGAAAATTTTCGGGTCACCCGAACCCGAACCGGATTCAATCCGGGTCGGGTTAGGGTTTACCCCTATCCGGGTCGGGTCAAATCTGACCCGACCCGAACCCGAACCCACCCGACCCGTTTTCCACCCCTATGGGTGCATATGGTTTCACTGATACCCTTCAGGTCAGTGATGTTGTACCCTATTACCTTTCTGTGGGATCTAAGATTTTTAGGAGGCTTTCAAGCTGAGGCTCGGTGAGAGCCGCATTGACAATAACGGGGTATGTGGAATTTTCCCCCAAGAAAGCATATTTTAAATTGGTAAGAAGAGGTTTCAGTTCTACCTGAGGGGGCACTGTACCCCCGTCATCTCTCATCTGCGAGAAAGATGCGTCCTCAATCTCTGGTTCAGAAGGTGGAAACTCTTCGTTCGCAGAATCATAAGAAGAGCAGGAATATGATGGTACGTCATGGCAGGCGTCTGCAGATTCCGTTTCCATAGTGCACTCATCATAGGCATATTCTTCATATGATGAAATTTGTGGGAGGCCATCGTTGTAGAAGTGTAGTGTGTCTCCCTCGTACCGTACATAGATTCCATCAGCGACGAGGACACCATCCAAGGCATCTGCATTGTGGAAAGCCTTCGCAATAAAAATTGAGAGCTCTTGTGTAACCGAGTCGTCTGTAGGGAATTCAACTGGGCCATGGGCCCATACATCAGCTACCACGCTCTTTATTATATCTAATAACCGAGAATCGTCCAATGGCTCCGATTGACGAGTCTCTCTACAGTCTACATCAATAGGCAAGGTCTCAATGGTCTGGAGGTACATCACGTCCTCTTCCAAGCTTATGCGAATGTCGCCCTCAATGGTACCTGCATCAGAAACCTTGTTCATTATATGATCCATGACCAATTGCTGATTTGCGTTACCTGCAACATAAGTTCCTGAGCCGATAAACCGAACTGCATCAATCAGTTCTCTGGGTGTGCATTCGATCATGGATTCGTCCATGCGCGAATCCTGAAGACCGTGTAAATGATAAGGAGAGAAGCTGAAATCATCTAAGTCACTGTCAGATTCATAGGTCCACTGTACTTGCATCACCATCACCATTATGTCTGATTAGCTAGGAAATAATCGCTAGCTGGAGGAAGATGTTAGTAGCAAGGCAGAAAAGTAGAAAGAGAATAAAAAGGGAGGAGAGGTGAGAAACGATTAGAGTGCTAGCAAACTTCTCAAAATAAAAATAAACTGAGATAAAAAATATTACCGTCCCCGGCAACGGCGTCAAAAACTTGATGCACCCGAAACCTACACCTAGATTCCACCTGGCGATGTCATGATCGTCAGGCGTGGTATGGCCCCTAGGTTTCAATTTCGGGCTCGATCCGCAAGTGTACGGTGTCAAGTTGTAGTATAAATGATATCAAATCCCACAGGGATGTTGATAGTGTATATGGGATCTCAATTCACTTCTATATCTCGAAGTGAGATATCTATCGGATTGAGCGAGTTGATTGGGGTGTTGTTGTTGTTTTACTAATAAAAAAGACTAGGGCGTTAGGGATCACCGCTAAGATCGTTGGGGATCGCGTTGGAATAGGATCCATACATTGCATTAGGGTTAGGGGATTAATCTTCAAATTCGTACCACTCTCGTGGGTTAGAATTGTGAGGTATTTCGGTAGCTCTGGTTGACGCAATGGCGGTAGCCGTCAATGTAGCGGTATAGTTCGTTGATGGATCCCCTCAAGGCACGAGCCGGGCATGATCACGAGCCTTGGTTGGATCCACCGATTTCCCTATTTGAATCCCAAAAATATCCTTTAAGCACATCAATTCTATAGACGGTGGACATGATCTTAGTACGGGTTATCTAGGAATTCGGTAGGATCGACCGAAATGCTCCCCTAAATCCCTAATTCAACCCAGGGATCCAGATATACGTCTTCCCCCTAGGATCTTAGGGCTAACCCATCAACCCTAGAAAGAATTACTCACTCATGGCGTTGTTGACGGATGAAAACACAATATTTAGAGATGAAAATGTCATGGCAATGGATAGAATAAAGATTAAAAACTTACATCGAGAGGCGAAGACAATAGACGAGAAATAGATCCAACGAAGAACAGAAATTCTCAATACGCAATAGCAATAGAGCACCAAAACAATAATTCAATAATTTCGATCCTAAAAGTCATCAACAAAAATTAATCTAAAATCTCACAAGGATTCGCCTAAGCTCTGCTCTCTAAAGTATTCAAAAACTGGAATGAAAGCCGCTCCCCGATCCACGTTGCAGTTCTCAGCCTTCACACTCCCCTAAACACGCAGAAATCGCTCCCAAAAAATGTTTCCAAAAATAGACTCAACATTGTCGACTGAGTAGGTGACTCGGTCGAGCAATGCGTTGCTCGGTCGGTCGCACGGGCCGAGCAGATGAACTGCTCGACCTAGCTTGACAGGGAATCGAAAATCTGCAAAATCTTCACTCTGCCTGCACGGGTCGAGTCAGCTCAGCTCGGTCTGCGTAGAGGCTGACTCGGTCGCTGAGGAGTTGCTCGGGCCGTGCGCTGGATTGCTTTAGCTTTGGGATGAAAGGCTGCTCGACCGAGCAGATGCACTGCTCGGTCCGAGCGATCTACGTATCTGCTCCCTCTTCTCATTTGCATCTGCTCGGTTCGAGCACCTGTATTGCTCGACTGAGCAGCCTGGAAAATTATCTCCTGAGGCTGTTGAAGCTCCTCTCTCCTCCTGCTCTCTCCTCTACTCCTTTCGAGGATCCCAAAATATGGCGAACTCCTGTAGGGCTTCACCAATGAGCTCACGGGCGTGTCGGATAAAAACTGTGCAAAAAGAAAATAAAGACAGGACATGATGCAATGCCGAATGAAAATGATGCATGAGTGAGTCCTCTCCCAAGCTATCTGAGTGCAGGGCCCCGAACAGAAAGATGGGCACAATAAAGTGAGAGAGGCAAAAACGGGTAAGGACGACATCAAGCAGAGGCACCACCCTCTGGGGGATTTTGATGTGTCCATATTTTCTACCTTTTTCATATCATTATAACATTGCATTCCATGCTATTCTTGCATCCAAATCCCATATTTTCCTACGATGTCGCATTTCTGACATTATATTCGAGTTTCGTAGTGTTTTATGAGTTTGCATGTATTTTGGAGTGATTTGGGACCCGACTTGGGTATGGACACATCTGACACACCCGTGAGCTCATTGGTGAAGCCCTAAAGGAGTTCGCCATGTTTTAGGATCCTCAGGAGGAGTGGAGGAGAGAGCAGGAGGATAGAGGAGCTTCAACAGCCTCAGGAGATAATTTCCCAGGCTGCTCGGTCGAGCAGTATAGGTGCTCGGACCGAGCAGATGCAAATAAGAAGAGGGAGTAGATACGTAGATCGCTTGGACCGAGAAGTGCATCTTCTCGGTCAAGCAGCCTTTCATCCCAAAGCTGAAGCAATCCAGCGCACGGCTCAAGGAACTCCTCACCGACTGAGTCAGCCTCTGCTCGGACCGAGCTGAGCAGACTCGACCCGTGCAGGCAGAGTGAAGATTTTGGAGATTTTCGATTCCCTGTCAAGCTCGGTCGAGTAGTTCATCTGCTCGGCCTGTGCGACCGACCGAGCCTCAGCATTGTTGACCAAGTAGGTGACTCGGTCAAGCAATGCGTTGCTCGGTCGGTCGCGCGGGGCCGAGCAGATGAACTGCTCGACTGAGCTTGACAGGGAATCGAAAATCTCCAAAATCTTCACTCTGCCTGCACGGGTCGAGTCAGCTCAGCTCGGTCCGAGCAAAGGCTGACTCGGTCGCTGAGGAGTTGCTCGGGCCAAGCGCTGGATTGCTTCAGCTTTGGGATGAAAGGCTGCTCGATCGAGCAGATGCACTGCTCGGTCCGAGTGATCTATGTATCTGCTCCCTCTTCTCATTTGCATTTGCTCGGTCCGAGCACCTGTATTGCTCGACCAAGAAGCCTGGGAAATTATCTCCTGAGGCTGCTGAAGCTCCTATCTTCTCCTGCTCTCTACTCCACTCCTCCTGAGGATCCCAAAACATGGCGAACTCCTTTAAGGCTTCACCAATGAGCTCAGAGGTGTGTCGGATGTGTCTATACCCACGTCGGGTCCCAAATCGCTCCAAAATCCCTAAAAACTCATAAAACACTACGAAACTCGAATATAACGTCAGAAATGCGATATCGTATGAAAATATGGGATTTGGATGCAAAAATGCCATAGAATGCAATGTTATGATGATATGAAAAAGGTAGAAAATATGGACACATCAGTCTGCTAGACTGCAAGGAGTCGAATCATGACTGTGTAAGTCTATCGACTATACCTGAGTCAAATACAATAATAATCTTGTTCTAGATAAATCATAACCCTCCTTATTTTAGGAGTTGGTGATTGTAGGACCCATGTTCCAGTTGTTGAGCTACACTCAAGCTGTGAAATGGCAACCTTATAGAAACCGACTTCTTAAATACATATGACGAGATATTGACTTGACCCAAACCGTCGTGTTGTGAATACACCGAGTGCCAGCGTAAGTTGAGCCAATGATGTAGTCTAGACTTAAAACGAAACCATCGTGTCGTGCATACACCGAGCGCCGGCGTAAGCTGAGACATTATTATAAGCTTAGTCCTGACCCAAACCGACATGTCGTGAATACACCGATCGGCGGCGTAAGTCAGACTAGACGCGAAAACAAGGGTCTGACTAGGCTAGTCGTTGTGATTTGGATGAGCACACTCATGATCACAAATGACTAGGGGTAAAACTAATAGGGAATCATATTTTATATGATTGATGAAGAGTTTGTCTACCGACTGCAGAGTCGGACAACTTGTTGAGCTACATACAAGATTGTCTGACTCAGGGTAGTCGGATCCCTCTCCCACAAAAATTTTAATATAATAAATTGTTTATTAGTGTGGCTTTAATCCTAAAAATTAGTGGGAGAATATAGTTTAATAAAAAACCATTTAAACTATACAACAAACATTTGCTAATTAAATATCTATTTAAATACAGAATTGATTCGGGTCTTAAGTACATGATTGAAAAGAACGTGCTTGACGGGACCAACTATAAAGATTGGCTAAGGAATATTAAGCTAGTCATATCACTAGCTGGGATAGGATACGTGATGTTCGAGGACGCTCCGAAGAAGCCTGACGAAGATGCAACCCACGAAGAAAAGGAAGCCTATAGGCTGTACCAGAGGGATGCCGAGAAGGCTAGGTTCCTTACTCTGGCTTCAATGAACAACGACCTACAAAGGAAGCACAAACATTTGGATGTTCAAAGTATGCTTTTGAATGCAGAGGAGTTGTACGGTAAGCGGTCCAGAGCTGCCAAGTTTGAAGCCACGAGCAACCTCTGGGTCACTAAGATGGAGACAGGCCATGTACAAGATCATGTCATTAAGATGATCGGGTATATGGAAGATGCTGCCCACTTGGGTTTTGTCCTCGACAATGAGATGGCCATGGACATCATCCTAAAATCGTTAACCCCAGCCTTTAAACAATTCATTACTGGTTTCATTATGAACAGTATTGAAATGGATCTTTCTGGTCTCCTCAACATGCTTAGGCAGTTTGAAGAAATCGAGAAGAAACAGACGTGTTGGTTGTTGCTCTGCTTCTTCAGACCAGCCGAAAGGCAAAGGTAAGAAGTGGCAGGTCCCACAACCAGCCAACGTGAAGAAGGGGAAGAAGAAGAAAGGGGCTCCGTCGAAATCCGAGTGCTTTCACTGCCACAAGATATGCCCCTGGAAGAGGAACTACAAGGTGTACCTTGCAGAAAAGAAAAAGGGGCATACTGATGCCTCTACCTTAGGTACAAAAATTCCATTTAATAAAATCATAAAATTTCCATAAATGCTTTGTTACATGGTATATGATACTAAGACATCTGTGTATTGAATACAGGTGGCTGCTAGCGAAGCAGAGGATGGAAGAAGTTTCAAGGACGGTCAGCATCGGAGTAATCGTTGCTGATGGGACCGTACAAAGACTTCAAAAGATATGAAGATGAAGCGATCGATATTTTTCTTATTTTGAATAAAATGTATCGATGCTTGGTTTAAAACAATGATTAAGTGTTAATCACTCAAAGTTTATATTTTGATAAACAAGTCTGATTCAGTTTTAATGAATCCATTGTTGAATGATATCTTAAAAGATGTGCTTTGTTAAAATTGAAATTTGTTGTGAGTGGCTGATTATTGTGGATATGACTGTCTGTGTTCATATGCATAAATTCTTGAGTTGTCATGCAGAGCTTCTGACTCAATTTGATTGTTTTGGAGTTGACGATATATTATAGCCAATCTATAGTTACATGTAGGTTCCAGGAGCGTATAATTGGATATGATCAAAATTACACGCAAGTTAAGATTGCTTATTAATCAAACTACATTTGATACTTTATGGAAAAACGGTATAAATGTAGTGGAAGGAAAGTGCAGTGTAGGATGTTTGACTGAGCAAGTCAGCATCAAGACTCCTATAAGAGGGGCTTGATATGACTCATTCGTCAAACCCACCTGACACTGGTATGTTCCTATTCAGCACTTCTAAAAAGGTTACACTTAATAAATAGTCTAAATATGATTTATATACTTAAGTGAAAGTATTTAACCAGATAGTTCTCAAAGTCAGTGGGAGCTGGCAATATAACTTAGTTCCGTCTCGGACTAAGTAAAAGTTTTCCAATTTATTGAATCGTCTATATGCGACATTAAATCAAAATATTTTTGATTATGTCAAGCATATAGAGAATTATGATGTCACTTATGTACTAGACACAATTGACACAAAATAATTGGAATTAGCCATGGCTGACTTGTACAAATGATCAACACTACATCATATTGTATGAGCTAAATTGTTCGCCATACAAAAGGGAAAATTGTTGGATAGGATCCAAAGCAATTTCGAAGGGTCAACCTGGTGTGATCAAGTGATGTATATATAAGACTCCGTTTAAAAGGAAAAATAGATACACGTTAGCGGATCCATTCTTAGGTTTGACATATGAATATCCAGTGTGACTGATATGTTATAGCGGTATGAGATACCAAGATAAATAGCCTAAGTGCAAGTGGGAGATGTAGGAAGACGTATGCCCTTGAGGCATTTATCCTAAGATCATCATCTCGTTGTAATAATTATACGGTATTAATTATCCTAAGTATGAATTCGTAGAATCATATACTTAGATAATTTCCTTAGACTTATAGTCAGGTCATTACGTATCCAGATGTAGATCTCGATTATGAGAAGTTAGTGACCAATTAAAACTTAAGCTTAAACGGTTCATGGTCATAGATGTGTCGAGAATAGGATATCGACACATCGGTTAGACCATTGTGTCTTTGTCTTACCTTAGGGTAATGATGATCTCATAGTCATTCGACTTGGCGAAGTCGGAGACGAGACACAGGTGCTCATTAGAGAATGAGTTCACTGAACGACCAACTTAGAGTTATTAAATGGTTAAGCTTTAAATAGACAGTCAATAATAACTCTAGAGTGATGATAGGCTAGTTGGTCCTTAAGACCTGAAGTCATCAGTACGAACCTGTTAATGGATAGTGTCACTTAGATCTATGATCTAGCTTAGAGGCTCGGCCTATTGAAAGATCTTAGGGTGGATGACACCTGAAGCTCACGAGGGAAGTAGATGACTGAGATGGGATTCATCTCTTCTGTTAAAGGGAAGTTGGTGTCACTGGATCAGTACGGTCTTTGTGTTAATCCTCGGTAGAGGTGTGTTGTAGGATGTACAACGTAAATACAATAAAGACCACTGTATACTGACCAATGCTGGTTATTGGGGTTGACGGTAAACCATACCCTAGGCCATGCAGAGACACAGTCTTGACGAAGGGACTAAAACTATAGAATTCATCACTGACACAGTCAGTGTGATCCCAATAAAATTTTTCATTGGGTCGATCACATAAGTATGATTCTGAAATAGGGACGACGCCTGCTGCTCGTGGTTACCATTGTCTAGGGGTTTCGAGCCCCAACCTGTAGTAGGGTCAGGTTGTAGGGTCTCACACCGAGTAGTATCCACGTCTTAGTAATAGGAAGAAAGTTAAGAGGAATTTATTTGATGAAATGGAATAAATAAGTTCACAAGTTAGTTGCGAGTTCAATTTAACAGGGGACAATTTTTGCATATGATGCAAACAAGATTAAATGTTTCGTAAATTGTTTATGACTATATTTAATAGGAATAAACGTATCGAAAAGGTTACTTGGATGACTGGATCGTCCCGGTCTAATCGCAGGTTCAAACCGCGTCGAAAACGGAGCTCAAACGAGCCCAAGAACGCAAAAACAGTCAAATGAAACAATGGGTTAGCGAGCGGGTCCACCCGCAAGACCAATGGGTGCGGCCTACTGAACTAGCGGGTGCAGCCTGCTGAGTTCAACGGGCATGGCCCACTGAACCAACGGGCCTCGCGCCCGCTAGGTTCAGCCGGCGCAGCCCGCTGAACCAGCAGGCCGCACGCCCGCTGTGTTCCGCGGGCACGGCCCGCTGGAACAGTGGGCGCGCCTGCTGTTCAGCGGGCCACACGCCTGCCCCAGGCATGCCCAATGCGGGCGTGCCCATATGCCTTGGCGGGGGCGCCCGCTAAGCTTAGTGTACGCGCCAACAACTTAAGTTAAGTTGGGTTTTTTAAAACCCTTTTAACGGCTACGAAAATTGACTTTTTGCCCATCTTTGGGCAATTGTTTGAGGGGTTAAACGAAGTCGGAATTCGTCGTCGTTGGTTCCTACGCATTCACCATTCGAAATGATATCTTATATCGTCTCTAAAGCTCAATGGTGAGGGAGAATTAATTGGTTGAAGTTGTCCTTTGTGAAAGGCTTACTAACTTCATTAACTCAAATTAATTCTCTTTTATTTTAGTTTTGTCCCACATTGCTCGTGACAAAAAGAGAGGAGCCGACTCCCTATATAAATAGGGGTGCACTCTCTTCGTTGAAAAATGCACTAAGTGATCGATTCGAGAAGCTCCTGATTTTTGAGGATGCTCGATCGAGAACTTAAATATTCATCTGTAACGACTGGTTTTCATGTATCTGGATTAATTATATTATATATATATGCTTTGGTGGATTTTCTCCTCATGTGTGGTTTTCGTCTCCGTAGCTTTCGTTTTCGATCGTTTCGTCGTGATTTTCTAGCTTCTTCCTTGGAATCGTCGATTTTGGAGTAAGTCATTCATGACGGGCTTCATATTGGTCATATCTTATTATTAGATCAAGCATAGGAGTCTTAGGAATCGATCCTGGAACTTCACGCTCCATTTCGGAACTTTTTGTGCACGTTAGCCGGTATAAGAAGGGGAACCGACCGACTAGATGACGATTTAGTCGGTCGGCAAACCTTCATGGACCGACTAGTGGGCTTTGTTAATTTCTCAGGAGTTACTGTTTATCATTAGTCGGTCTAAGAACGTTCGTCGACCGACTAGGTTACAAACTAGTCGTTTAGCAACCGTTCTTTAACCTACTAGCTCTATGTTCATTTTGACACCAAGTACTATTCATTCTTAGTCGGTCTAAGAACATTCATCGACCAACTAGATTCGAAACTAGTCGGTCAGTAGTTGTTCTTGACCGACTAAATCTAAATCCTATTTTTGTACAGGAGTTAATGTTTGGACTTAGTCGGTCTGTGTTGGTCAACCGACCGACTAGTTCCCAAACTAGTCGGTCAGTGGTTGCTCTTTGACCGACTAATCAGTGTCGAAACCCTAATTTCTGGGCAGCCGCCAGCACTCCCTATTTAAACCCCACCCACGATTTCTTTCATCCCTCTTTCATTCTCCTGAGCCTCCTTCTTCACCAAATCACTCTCCAACATTTCCCTAAGCCATTCCTTCCTCCCTTGGAGTTTCCCTCTCCATTTTGACCAACCACCATGCCCTAGGCCATCTCCAACCCCCAAAAATCCCCAAAATCCCATTTCTCCAGATTTTCCCCATCCATTCCAGATCTGAACCCTAGGTTCCCCGGAGCGTTTCTTCCGTTGCCGTGCTTGCTCGGCATCATTCTTCCTCTCCTATACGGTAATAACTCGATCTCTTAATATCTGACGTGCGTTTATATTTCATATATTCACGCACGTTTTCTTTTGTGTTTCTCCGTGTTTTTCCGCCGTCTCTTATTCGTTTTCGTGTATTTTCTCGTTTTCTTTCACTTTTCTTTGTTTATCCATGATTGCAGGGGATTGACCACGTAGGGGACGTTTAACGATGATATCCCAAGTCCCCGGAGCAACGGGAGAAGTCACGCGTGATCCAGGGGGTCGAACGCCAAAGAGTTCATCTTTCAGCCCCTCACCCGGTTGGTTGGTCATCTCCAACCGATCAGGTGATGCACGCGTGCACCACCCGGTCTCTGCCGCAGCTCACAAAGAAGTCACCCGACCGGTTCGCAGACCGGTTCAGCGGGGGCTATTCTCTGTTTTCTCGAAGAAAAATGCCAACCGATCGGGTGACTCTCACCCGATCGTTTCATCTGTAGCTGAAGATGAAGAGCTGAAGACACGGACGCCGAACCGATCGATTCACCCGACTGCTCCAAGATCCAACCGGTCACTCAAGAACTCACCCGACCGGTTCATGTGATCGGGTGAAAGCTCACCGAAGGCGACGGCCAAAGCAACAAGCGGCTCACCCGATCGGTTGATGTTTCAACCGATCGGGTGGCCTTTTCTTCCGCTTTCACGCACCTCTGCTCATTCATTGAAGATCTGCTATCATTCCAGAAGGATTTTGGGTGATCTCTTATTTTTCTAGCGTCGGCATCGTCGTTAGCTTTCCAACGATAGGTCGCATGCCCAAATCCGATTTTTCTAGATTTTTCTGGAATTTTTTGAGCGCAGCTATGTGCTGAAACTTGCTGCTGTCTGAAATTTCACTTCAACCGATCGGTTGACTTGTCAACCGACCGGGTGAGGTCTGTTTCTGCGTATCTGAGCTCTCTGTTTATTCCACCCGATCGGGTGAGTTTCCACCCGATCGGGTGGGCCTTTTTTGACAGTTCTGGACCCGAACTGTTAAGGTTTTTTGGGGGGTTTATAAATAGAAGTTGGTGCACGACTTGGGGGGAGTGCTTCTTCAGTTTTTTAGGGCTTTTTGCCCCTTCTCTTGTGAAGCTTAGGGTAGATTAGATTAGGTCTTTGCTCAATAAATCTTGTACCGGATTGTTGGATTCGAATCAAGATAAGTATTTTCTTCTCTTTTTCTCCATTGTTTTGTATTGTGTTTATTTTGCTTGATGGTGAATGTTTGTATGTTATTTTCTTTGCTTGTTTTTATGTTTCTCACCATGGAGTAGTGTTGATGAACCCTAATACGGGTTAGGGTAGGATTGATGCGTGGAAATTTACATTAGACTTGGTTGCATGTCACGTGTTTGATGAAATGCGTCAATGGGGATTTCTAGCAATCTGGGTCCAATTCGTATGACAACACACTAGATGTGTTGGGGATTGGGGTCCGGTGCTTGTCCTGTCAAGATCCGCTTCGATGTATTGCTAGAAATCACATTTGACCTATTTGGCCATTAGGGTTACGCGGGGGTGTTTCATTGTCATTGGCGGGAGAAAGACCGCCTCTGACCGTCGGGCCAAGGGGGAATAAACTTGGCGGTTGACTCCCTAGCCACAGCTCATGCCCCGAGCGTTGACATCGAGTCCTCGCGCGCGGGAGCGGCTTGGACGAAGTGTTGGGAGTTATCATTGTGGCCTTAATGCTCCCGGTTGCGGAAGGTGTTAATGGACATGGGAATGCCCACCGTCCGGAACCGTGTAGGCCTAGCGTGCTTGGCACCGACCGGAATATCGGGCCATGGACGCTAGGTACCACCTTTTGGGGGCAATGTCTCACCCCGGGTCAAGTCAAATGCCAAGTGTCATGAGTGCTCTAGCCCGTGTTAGCGGGGATTCATTTTGTGTCATTTTTATTTCTTTCTTTTATTTCTGCACTTCACCCACATTATCCGCGTAGCTAGCACACGACCTAGGCGAGGCTAGTAGCCACTCAAGCCATCCACCTCCCTGTGTTCGATAAACCCGCACCCTACACTAACCGTGCACTTGCGGTAAAACGACACCGCGCCCAAACCGTAAACGGGGCGCCGGTCAAGTTTTTGGCGCCGTTGCCGGGGAGGCGTTCGGTTTGATATTAGCTTAGCTTGGGTTCGTTAGACTACGCATAAAAACAAAAAAAAAATTTCTTTTTCTTTTTTCTTATTTTTTTTTAAAATATTCAATAACCAAGAAATGTTTCCCCCACCATTATATTATCTGTTTGTAATTCTCTTGTACTATTGACGCTCCTCTCTAGTTTTCTTATTTTTTTTGTCCAGGTATCTTTGATATTATCATGTGGAGATCAAATTTCGATGCTCAGATGGGAGGATGCGATCCTTATCCAGTTGTGGATTGTGAGACTTGTGGGATGGCGAGGCACGTGTATTATGATTGCCCATTTATGCTTGAGAGCCTCCCCCCACTCCAAGGCCAAACATTTTCCCACAACCTTAGCCCAAACATCTCCCATCCATTTTCTCAACCTTATACCCCTCCACAAACACAAGAAGAATCAAGCCTCGTGTCTCTCCTTGAAAGTGCCATGTTTAACCAAGGCCAAATATTACAAAACTTAATGGTACCAATCACCGAGCTGACACCGAGGAGAGGGGATGAAGGAGAGGATATACCCACTTTCATGGTTGAGACCACCATGCCATCGGCCACCATAGACACATCTCAAGCCGATACCCCATTTTTCCATCACTACCACTTGGATGACGAAATATTTTTTGATGATGATAGTGAGGATGGGGTGATTTCTATAGGATTTGTGGGAGAGACTTCTTGTCTTTATTTGGATACCCCATATGAGTCCTATGAGAGCACTGAGGAGTTTACAGAGATTATGCATACCGGCGAGGAGGATGTGCGTGAGGACGAGGACACCACGACCACATACGAGTGGTCCGCTCCACATCCACCTCCACAGCCATCTCTGTCACAGCTTCCTCCTTGGTCGGTGGTCAACCATGAGGATGTCATTCAGGACATCGGGCAGATGGTGGAGCATGATCATATCGTCGAGGAGGATGTGCATGAGGGTTTGGATACGATGGTACACTCTATGGAGCCCGAGTCACATCTACCTTTACCGTCGCTCTCCACTTCTTCTGCGACTGAGCATCTACTTGAGCATATTGCCCCTATTCAGGGAGATTTTCATACTCACTCTCGCTCCACTTTTGAGTCTCGCTTTTCACTTCCTATCTCTTTAGACTCGTATATATTTGACATACCATATCTCTCGCAGGACACATGATCTACTTCCCCTGAGGTATGCTGCGGTGTGTCACCACCTGGAGAGCCACTTCTCATGGAGAGCGAGGATTTGGTCGTCGCTAGTATAGAGGATAGCGACCCATTCTCAGGGAGTATTCGTCACACTTTCACTATTTTTCAATCTTATTTTGACGATTATCTCTGGGATACTTTTATTTTGGGGAAAGATTGTTTGCCATGGACTAATGCACCTCGTCCTTTGCAGGTCGCAGGTGAACACCTACGAGGGATGCTTGGAGGTGCATTGCTTGGGTCCATTGGCACACGTGGCACAACGCTTCTAGCGGAGCCACAGAAGGAGCAGTTAGAGCAGCTACCTGCCCCACTCCAGATCTTGGATCCGCCTATGCTCAGGTGTATCCTAATCCAGTAGTGTAAAAATTTACCGCTTTCTAGTTTAGATTTGAATAATCTCGTCTCCTCTCATTTGCGAGGGGAGCGTATCTAGGATTTGCTTTTGCATCATAATAACCCATCATGTCGTGCCCTTCTATCATTTCACCCATCATCCTCTTCCGAGGAGAACGAGCAGACTGTCTCTCCGGCATTCTGATTTCTTTCTTTTCCGATTTTCCCCCTAGCATATCTCTACATCCCCATTGATCATATCATTTTGCTAGCATTGTCATGTTCAGCTTGGGGGAAATCGACTTTTGTGTGCATGTTTTCGTGTGTCGTTGTCGTGTGTTTGTGTCTTTGAGTCCTTTGTTGCGTTTTATATCTTTTATTCTGTATGTTTCTTTTTCTTTATTTTCCAGTTTCGTTCGTGTGTTTTTCGTGTTTTTCATTTTTTGTGTCGGTGCGTAACTCCCCACCATTTTCATTGCCCTCACGTATTCACTACTATTGCATTGAGGACAATGCAAGTTTCAGCTTGGGGGAGTCGCACTTCGTGCGTCATTTGTGTCGTTTTTCTTCGTTTTTGAGTCGTTTTCCATCGTGTTTTTCTTTTTCTTCTCATCTTTTGTTCTCTCTTTCTCTCTCCTAGAGATGACCCCATATGATGAATTGCCACAAAATCACACACACCTAGCATGGTATCGATAATCACACTCACTAACCCTAGGTTATCGAGTCCTCTTGCATTTCACGCTTCGTGAGTCCACTTTACTTTTATGTGAGTCGTGTGTCGTATCTAGCTTATAGTGTGCTTCTACTTTGTGATGTTGTTTTATATACCTACCCTTGGATGACCCCTAGATTATCATGCTTCGATTTGAATATGCGGAATTTATTTTCCCTGTCTGCTTCTGCATGCTATATATATATATCGTGTACTTCATTTCGCATGTGTCGGGATTCCACAACTAAGGACTAGGATAACCCATTTAGCCTATGCTCCAATTAGCGAGAATAGTTTCCTTTGCCCAAGTGTTTAGATTCTGATTTCTTTTTTTGTTTTACTTGGTGCAAATCCCCTCGTCGTGTACCGTTCTCCCACTTGGGAGAGTACACATGTAAATATCCCAATATCCAAAAATCCAAATAAAGAGAGAAAAGAAAAACCCAAAAAAAGAAAAGAGAAAAAAAATATGTATATCCAAAAATCCAAAAAAAATACAAATACCCAAAACCCAAAAAAAATTCCCGTGTGAATATTTTTTCCTACTTGCCGAGAATAAAGGGAAGGCGAGAATTTGCACCGAGTGTTCTACTCCACATCATCTCAACCCCCATCGTTTTCGAAAACACTTGGCTTAGGAACTTTTTGGCTATTATCTAAGCTATAGTGGCGTGATTTCCTTAACCCTAGTTGTGGAGTCCCTAACGCATGATATGTTTCGATTCTCTCTCTATTCTCATACATGCTTGAACCATATATTCACCGCTTGATTCAATTCGAATCGATATTTGGGTCATATCTTGGATTTGTGTATATCGAGCTTTATTGCACAATGTAGATAGTGACACCGTTTGCTAGCACACGACCACACTCACTCGCGCTTCACCGCATGGACCCACGAAACTTATTTGGACTCGCTTTCCTAGGTTTAGTGGTGTGATTTGCCGTTTGCTTGCTTGGTGTGTCGTTTTTGATTTTGGTGGCTCTGATGGACGATCTAGGGCTTAGAGTTTTCTTTTTCTTTCTTCCTCTCTATTTTTCCCTTCCGAGCTCCTACTCTCACTCGTCTTCCTCGAGGACGAGGAAGAGTTCAGCTTGGGGGATTTTGACGTGCGTTTATATTTCATATATTCATGCACGTTTTCTTTTGTGTTTCTCCGTGTTTTTCCGCCGTCTCTTATTCGTTTTCTTGAATTTTCCGGTTTTCTTTCACTTTTCTTTGTTTATCCATGATTGCAGGGGATTGACCACGTAGGGGACGTTTAACGATGATATCCCAAGTCCCCGGAGCAACGGGAGAAGTCACGCGTGATCCAGGGGGTCGAACGCCAAAGAGTTCATCTTTCAGCCCCTCACCCGGTCGGTTGGTCATCTCCAACCGATCGGGTGATGCACGCGTGCACCACCCGGTCTCTGCCGCAGCTCACAAAGAAGTCACCCGACCGGTTCGCAGACCGGTTCAGCGGGGGATATTCTCTGTTTTCTCGAAGCAAAATACCAACCGATCGGGTGACTCTCACCCGATCGGTTCATCTGTAGCTGAAGATGAAGAGCTGAAGACACGGACGCCAAACCGATCGATTCACCCGACTGCTCCATGATCCAACCGGTCACTCAAGAACTCACCCGACCGGTTCATGTGATCGGGTGAAAGCTCACCGAAGGCGACGGCCAAAGCAACAAGCGGCTCACCCGATCGGTTGATGTTTCAACCGATCGGGTGGCCTTTTCTTCCGCTTTCGCGCACCGCTGCTCATTCATTGAAGATCTGCTATCATTCTAGAATTTGTGAAGGAGTTTGTAGGGATGATGATGTGGCATGCCCAATTGGAAGCCCAAACGGGCTTTGGGCCTGCCCATTCTCATCCCTAGTGATCTCTTATTTTTCTAGCGTCGGCATCGTCGTTAGCTTTCCAACGATAGGTCGCATGCCCAAATCCGATTTTTCTAGATTTTTCTGGAATTTTTTGAGCGCAGCTATGTGCAGAAACTTGCTGCTGTCTGAAATTTCACTTCAACCGATCGGTTGACTTGTCAACTGACCGGGTGAGGTCTGTTTCTGCGTATCTGAGCTCTCTGTTTATTCCACCCGATCGGGTGAGTTTCCACCCGATCGGGTGGGCCTTTTTTGACAGTTCTGGACCCGAACTGTTAAGGTTTTTTGGGGGGTTTATAAATAGAAGTTGGTGCACGACTTGGGGGGAGTGCTTCTTCAGTTTTTTAGGGCTTTTTGCGCCTTCTCTTGTGAAGCTTAGGGTAGATTAGATTAGGTCTTTGCTCAATAAATCTTGTACCGGATTGTTGGATTCGAATCAAGATAAGTATTTTCTTCTCTTTTTCTCCATTGTTTTGTATTGTGTTTATTTTGCTTGATGGTGAATGTTTGTATGTTATTTTCTTTGCTTGTTTTTATGTTTCTCACCATGGAGTAGTGTTGATGAACCATAATACGGGTTAGGGTAGGATTGATGCGTGGAAATTTACATTAGACTTGGTTGCATGTCACGTGTTCGATGAAATGCGTCAATGGGGATTTCTAGCAATCTGGGTCCAATTCGTATGGCAACACACTAGATGTGTTGGGGATTGGGGTCCGATGCTTGTCCTGTCAAGATCCGCTTCGATGTATTGCTAGAAATCACATTTGACCTATTTGGCCATTAGGGTTACGCGGGGGTGTTTCATTGTCATTGGCGGGAGAAAGACCGCCTCTGACCGTCAGGCCAAGGGGGAATAAACTTGGCGGTTGACTCCTTAGCCACAGCTCACGCCCTGAGCGTTGACATCGAGTCCTCGTGCGTGGGAGCGGCTTGGACAAAGTGTTGGGAGTTATCATTGTGGCCTTAATGCTCCCGGTTGCGGAAGGTGTTAATGGACATGGGAATGCCCACCGTCCGAAACCGGGTAGGCCTAGCGTGCTTGGCACCGACCGGAATATCGGGCCATGGACGCTAGGTACCACCTTTTGGGGCAATGTCTCACCCTGGGTCAAGTCAAATGCCAAGTGTCATGAGTGCTCTAGGCCGTGTTAGCGGGGATTCATTTTGTGTCATTTTCATTTCTTTCTTTTATTTCTGCACTTCACCCACATTATCCGCGTAGCTAGCACACGACCTAGGCGAGGCTAGTAGCCACTCAAGCCATCCACCTCCCTGTGTTCAATAAACCCGCACCCTACACTAACCGTGCACTTGCGGTAAAACGACACCGCGCCCAAACCGTAAACGGGGCGCCGGTCAATATCCTCATAACTCATTTGCATTTTTGTGAAATCCTAATGAAACTAGGTTAGATGTTGTTCTAATGTTGTTTTGCCATAGCAGCGATCTCATCGCCGTAGTTAGCTTTTGTGTGACGGCCTCGTTGATCGTTATCCTCGGAGCTAGGGAAGTGAAACTTGCCACTTAGGGTTTTGGGCCATGTCTTAGGCCATTTGCTTGTTGTAGGCATAAAAGATACTAGGTGACGAAATGATACTCGCATAGGTGCAATTTTAGGAACTAGCTTGACAACGAAGCTAGATCCGACATTTATCATGTTGCAAAACTACCATGTCATGTTTAATTTCCATTAACGGTACGCAAATTAATTGTCATGTCATTGCATCCTTTAAGTGTTCCCGTGATTGCGTAGCTCCGCTACACCTTGTGAAATGATTGAGGCTAGGTGCACCCCTATGCCAAATGAAATACGCTCCTGGTTTGTGATCCAAGAAACGAGCTCTTGTGCGGGGCAACCCTGGCTCATTTACTTAGCTCATGTATAGGGACCCTGGCTCGTTTACATATGGGTTTTGGGATAAGAGTTAAGAGGCCATTCAACTGGGAGTCTGCCCGATCAGCAACTGCATTTGTAAGGCATAAACTCTGGATTCTGGGGTAATGTTAAGCGGCCAATCAGTGTGAATGTCAAACCGTTCAGCTGTAAGGCGTAAACATCTACAAACAACGTGAAACATGACTAGTAAAAAGATTGAGATTGTTAGTAGCTTGGCTACTCTTGACATGCCCTGATAGATTGTTCTCTTGTACTTATTGTTTCACCATGTCTTACTTGTGCATTTATACCATAACTGCCATGTCATGCATACTATAACAGCTAGGTTGTTAGTTTACCTTACTTTCAGCTTCTTTGCCCAAGTCTTTTAGACTTGCTGACATATGCCCTTTACTCTTTTGGGTAACACATGTTTGATCCTGAGCCTGAGTTCATTGTTGAGGACGAGGTGTTTGCTGACGCCGAGCCCGAGCTTGTGTTTGGTGAGGAGTACGTGGACACTGGGGACCAGTCCTAGTGTTTTCGTTGAGCTTCCCCTTTTTTGTTTTAGACTACTGTTTAGTTGTCGGTGCGTGGCACCTATACCTCGTTATGTTTGTCCTTGTTGGCCTTGTTCTGGGCCTTTAGACTCTTTCTTTTAGCCTGGTGGCTTTTCTGGATGTTGAAATTAATTTTCATGTTGGACAATTTATGAGATTTGAGATTTTATTTCTGTCCCTCCTTGTGTTATTATTGTTGTTCCGTTTGTGGTAACAGGGACTTGCTTATGTTTTATTGACGCTTATCGGGTTTGGGGCTTCACAGCTCCACTCTCGTGCGGACCTTTTCACGTCTCGCCTCCATTTTAAGGAAGCGGGGCGTGACAAGTTTTGTTGGTGGCCCATGCAGGTCCTTCTGTAACTGCGATTATCAGAATGACGATAATAATATTAGAATGTCCAATTAACTAAGTCCGATATCCGAGTCATAAGCTATGAGTCTAATCTGCTTCGTTTTCTGTGTCATTAGATGGCAGGAAGGCGATTCACCCATGGTGGAGGTAGTGGTGCGCCCCCTCATGACGAGGAGCCTGAGCGGGAACCCATCAATGGAGAGATGATGCGGATGATGCTTCAAATGATGCAGGTGCAGCAGGGCGTGCTCCTGCAAGTCCAGAATGCTCCAGTTGCTCGAGCTGGTCAGGCAATCCAGGATGCCCCTCGCTCCGAGCCGGGAGCGATGCAATTTCGGGAGCTGGGCCCCGCATATTTTGATGGGTCTGAGGGTCCTCTAGCTGCCAATGAGTGGATTCGGAACATTGAGGATAACTTGAAGATGGCCAAGATCACCCCGGCTGGATGGGTTGATTTGGCGAAGAGGCAACTCAAGGATAATGCTCGGAACTGGTGGGATGCAGAAGAGAAGATGCTGGTGGAGTCGATAGCTTGGACTACCTTTAAGTCCAGGTTTGATGAGGAGTTCTTTCCGAAGGCTGCTTGGAAGGAGATGCTGTAGCGCTTTATTGATCTGAAGCAAGGGAGCTTGACGGTGGACCTGTACCACCAAGAGTTCACTAGGCTGAGTCGGTTCGCACCGAAGATGGTGCAGGATGCTGATGAGAGGGCTCAGAGGTTCCTGCAGGGACTTGCTTTGGAGCTTCAGAGTTTTGTGTCTTCCTCTGATCTGGACTCTTATCAGAAGGTTCTGGTCGCAGCGAGGAGGCAGGAGCTGAACCTGAGTCAGAGGAGGGGACATGTTTCTGGTGCTAGGAAGGGGCCTATGGAGCAGGCTAGAGCGGTGGTTAGGCCTGGTTTCAAGCCTAATCAGGCAGCTCAGTTCAAGAGGCCAGGAGGGCCAATTCAGAAGACTTGCCATTTTTGCGGCAAGCCTGGCCACATCAAGGATCAGTGTAGGAAGTTTTTAGGCCAGTGTTTGGTTTGTGGTGATGCTTCTCATGTCGTGAAGGATTGTCGGCATGCGAATCAGCTGCGGAGGACACCTGTTGCAGCACAGCCGTTGTAGCAGAGAGCGTCTGTTCCTGCTGGACGTGGAGTAGCTCTTGTTCCATAGAGGCAGGCCTTTCAGCAGGCTATTCCACCGAGGAGGAAGGCTTTTCTGATGACCGCTGTGGAGAGCGAGGCTGTGGATGAGGTTATCGCAGGTAATCCTCAATCTAGTTGTTACTTTCCTAGCTAGTTTTGATTGTTAGATTATGTTGTTTGCTTGAACATGATTGGTTGCTAAACTAGGGCTTGATTGTTAGACTGTTTGTAGGTGTGATTTTGGTGTGCACATTTCCTGCACGAGTCCTCTTTGACTCCGGTGCATCGATGTGCATTATTTCTCGGAGCTTCGTGGAGAAGCATTCCTTGTCGACGTCCCCTCTTTCCAAGAGTTGGAATATCGTTACAGGGAATGGCGTGGTCTCGGTGCATCTTGGTTACAATTCTTGCCCATTAGTGGTTTGTGGACATGAGCTTTACGCTGATTTCATTGTCCACGACATCATCAACTATGATGCGGTCCTTGGGATGGATTGGCTTGCGAGCTTCTATGCTACGATCGACTGTCGGAGGAAGAAGGTGGTGTTCGAGATTCCCAGACATCCAGTATTTGAGTTCAGCCGAGGTAGCAGCTCGTTTGGTCCTGTCAGATTTCGGGCCAGGCCGGTGGAGATTGTGGCTATGCAGATGGAGCTGGAGAGGCCAGCTGTGGTGCATGATTTCGATGACGTCTTCCCTGAGGAGATGTCTGGTTTGCCACCTGATCGAGCTCTGGAATTTTCTATTGATCTTGTTCCGGGAGCGCATCCGATTTTGAAGGCGCCCTATCGTATGGCACCCGCTGAGTTGGAGGAATTGCGGATGCAGCTGGATGAGCTTTTGCAGAAGGGTTATATCAATCCTAGTGTGTCTCCGTGGGGAGCACCGGTCTTGCTGGTGAAGAAGAAGGAAGGTTCGCGTCGCATGAGCGTGGACTATCGGGAGCTGAATGCGGTGACCATCATGAATAAATACCCATTGCCTAGCATCGATGATATTTTTAACCAGCTTGGAGGTTCGAGGGTGTTTTCGAAGTTGGATCTGAGGAGTGGTTATCATCAGTTGAAGGTGAAGAAGGGAGATGTTCCGAAGACAGCGTTCATGACGAAGTATGGACACTACTAGTTTGTGGTTATGCCTTTCGGTGTAACCAATGCGCCCGCAGTTTTTATGAATCTGATGAACCTTATTTTCTACGACTTTTTAGATAAGTTTGTCGTTATCTTTATTGACGACATTCTGATCTATTCAAAGTCGGAGGAGGAGCATGCATCGCACTTGAGGACAGTATTGGAGATTTTGAGGAAGCATCGGTTGTATGCTAAGTTTTTGAAGTGCGAGTTTTGGCTGGACAGAGTTGCTTTTCTCGGGCATGTGGTGACTGGGGATGGTACTTCAGTGGATCCCGAGAAGATCAGGGCCATCAGAGAGTGGCCTGTTCCGCAGTCAGCGTCTGAGATCCGGAGTTTCCTTGGGCTTGCTGGTTACTACCGGCGTTTCATTAAGGACTTTTCCCGTATTACTGAGCCAATGACCAGATTGACGCGAAAAGATGTACCTTTTGTTTGGCCGGGTGATTGTGAGAATGCTTTTGGTGTTCTGAGGGAGAGATTGACGACTGCCCCTATTCTTGTTGTGCCTGATCGCAGCGGTGGATTTGAGATCTTTTATGATGCTTCTGGTAAGGGTCTCGGTTGTGTTTTGCATCAGCATGTGCATGTTGTGGCGTATGCATCTCGTCAGCTCAAGGTTCATGAGAAGAATTACCCGACGCATGATTTGGAGTTGGCTACCATTGTGTTTGCTCTTAAGATTTGGAGGCACTTCTTACTGAGTGAGAAAGTGAAGATTTTCACCGATCACAAAAGCTTGAAGTATATTTTTACTCAGAAGGAGCTCAACATGCGACATCGTCGATGGTTGGAGCTCATGGCGGATTATGAGATCGATTTGCAGTATCACCCTGGCAAGGTGAATGTGGTTCCTGATGCGCTGAGTAGGCTTCCAGCGGTGATGATTTTGACCTCGCAGTGGAGATTGCAGCAGGATTTTTGCGAGTCTGGTGTTGAGATTGTTCTTCCTGGAGAGGCTTCTTTGTTGATGTGTATGCAGTTACAGTCGATGATTGTGGATCAGATCAAGGCTGGCCAGGCTGAGGATCCAAAGCTGGTGAAGATTCGGGAGCAGGTGGAAGCCGGTCTGTGGACTGACTTTTTGATTCATGAGGATGGCTCGCTGAGGTTTGGAGCCAGGTTGTGTGTGCCAGCTGGGAATATTAGAGAGGAGTTGATGGTGGAGGCACACAGTTCGCCGTATTCTGTGCATCCTGGTGGGACCAAGATGTACATGGATCTTCGTCTGAACTATTGGTGGCATGGCATGAAGAGGAGTGTGGCTCAGAGTGTAGCCAAGTGCTTGGTTTGCCAGCAAGTGAAGGGAGAGCATCAGCGTACGGCAGGGTTGCTGCAACCGCTTCCGATTCCGGAGTGGAAGTGGCAACACATCACTATGGATTTCGTGACTGGACTACCTCGGAGTCCAAAGCAGAATGACGCGATTTGGGTGATCGTGGATCGATTGACCAAATCCGCGCACTTTATTCTGTTCCGAGTGGGACAGTCCACTGAGGCGCTATCGAGGAGATATATGGAGGTAAATTATTTTACTCTCTGTTTTTGTTTCCTTTTCCTAGTTTAGATAGTGATGTAACGTGAATCGTGCATGAGATCGTACGACTTCACGGAGTCCCTGTGAGTATCGTGTCAGACAGAGACACGAGGTTCACATCTCAGTTCTGGCAGAGTTTGCAGAAGAGTTTGGGTACGCGTCTGAGTTTCAGCACGGCGTACCATCCGCAGACGGATGGCCAGTCCGAGAGGATGATTCAGATCTTGGTGGACATGCTAAGGGCGTGCATGTTGGATTTCAAGGGTTCGTGGGAGGACCATCTACATCTGGTGGAGTTTTCTTACAACAACAGCTTCCAGGCGAGTATTGGCATGGCGCCTTTCACCTCTTTATGGGAGGAAATGTCGATCGCCATTGAGTTGGGATGACGTTGGTGATCGGGAGTTGTTGGGGCCTGAGATGATTGTGGAGGCCGTGGATGTTGTCAAGAATATTCGGGAGAGGTTAAGGATTGCTCAGGACCATTTTAAGCATTGGGCAGATGCTAAACATCTTCCTTTGGAGTTTCAACCGGGCGACCATGTGTTTCTGAGGATTTCCCCGAATCGTGGTGTGATTCGCTTCGGGAAGCGAGGGAAGTTGAGCCCGCGATACATTGGACCGTTTGACATTCTGGAGAGAGTTGGCGAGGTAGCCTACCGCTTAGCCTTGCCGCCATCTTTGGAAGGAGTTCACAATGTTTTCCATGTGTCGCAGCTTCGTCGATACATTAGCGACCCGTCTCATGCTGTGGATTTCTCGGAGATTACCGTTCGCCCCCGATATGACGTATGACCAGCAGCCAGTGCAGATTCTGGACAGGCGTCAGAAGTCACTTCGGAACAAGGTTGTCAATCTTGTGAGGGTGATGTGGCGACATGGCTCGCCAGAAGAGTCTACTTGGGAGAATGAGGATGAGATGAGAGAGCGTTTCCCACTTTTGTTCCCGGACACGTGAGTGTTGGGAAATTCCGAGGACGAAATTTTTCTTAAGTTGAGGAGGATGTAACGACTGGTTTTCATGTATCTGGATTAATTATATTATATATATATATATATGCTTTGGTGGATATTCTCCTCATGTGTGGTTTTCGTCTCCGTAGCTTTCGTTTTCGATCGTTTCGTCGTGATTTTCTAGCTTCTTCATTGGAATCGTCGATTTTGGAGTAAGTCATTCATGACGGGCTTCATATCGGTCATATCTTATTGTTAGATCAAGCCTAGGATTCTTAGGAATCGATCCCAGAACTTCACGCTCCATTTCAAAACTTTTTGAGCACGTTAGCCGGTACAAGAAGGGGAACCGACCGACTAGATGACGATTTAGTCAGTCGGTAAACCTTCATGGACCGACTAGTGAGCTTTGTTAATTTCTCAGGAGTTACTGTTTATTGTTAGTCGGTCTAAGAACGTTCGTCGACCGACTAGGTTGCAAACTAGTCGGTCATCAATCGTTCTTTAACCGACTAGCTCTATGATCATTTTGATACCAAGTACTATTCATTCTTAGTCGGTCTAAAAACGTTCATCGACCGACTAGATTCGAAACTAGTCGGTCAGTAGTTGTTCTTTGACCGACTAAATCTAAATCCTATTTTTGTACAGGAGTTACTGTTTGGACTTAGTCGGTCTGCGTTGGTCAACCGACCGACTAGTTCCCAAACTTGTCGGTCAGTGGTTGCTCTTTGACCGACTAATCAGTGTCGAAACCCTAATTTCTGGGCAGCCGCCAGCACTCCCTATTTAAACCCCACCCACGATTTCTTTCATCCCTCATTCATTCTCCTGAGCCTCCTTCTTCCCCAAATCACTCTCCAACATTTTCCCAAGCCATTCCTTCCTCCCTTGGAATTTCCCTCTCCATTTTGACCAACCACCATGCCCTAGGCCATCTCCAACCCCCAAAAATCCCCAAAACCCCATTTCTCCATATTTTCCCCATCCATTCCAGATCTGAACCCTAGGTTCCCCGGAGCGTTTCTTCCGTTGCCGTGCTTGCTCGGCATCATTCTTCCTCTCCTATACGGTAATAACTCGATCTCTTAATATCCTCATAACCCATTTGTGTTTTTGTGAAACCCTAATAAAACTAGGTTAGATGTTGTTCTAATGTTGTTTTGCCATGGCAGCGACCTCATCGCCGTAGTTAGCTTTTGTGTGACGGCCTCGTTGATCGTCATCCTCGGAGCTAGGCAAGTGAAACTTGCCACTTAGGGTTTTGGGCCATGTCTTAGGCCATTTGCTTGTTGTAGGCGTAAAAGAGACTAGGCGACGAAATGATACTCGCCTAGGCGCAATTTTAGGAACTAGCTTGACAACGAAGCTAGATCCGACATTTATCATGTTGCATAACTACCATGTCATGTTTAATTTCCATTAACGGCACGCAAATTAATTGTCATGTCATTGCATCCTTTAAGTGTTCCCGTGATTGCGTAGCTCCGCTACACCTTGTGAAATGATTGAGGCTAGGTGCACCCCTATGCCAAATGAAATACACTCCTGGTTTATGATCCAGGAAACGAGCTCTTATGTGGGGCAACCCTGGCTCATTTACTGAGCTCATGTACAGGGACCCTGGCTCGTTTACATGTGGGTTTTGGGGTAAGAGTTAAGAGGCCATTCAACTGGGAGTCTGCCCGATCAGCAACTGCAGTTGTAAGGCGTAAACTCTGGGTTCTGGGGTAGTGTTAAGCGGCCAATCAGTGTGAATGTCAAACCGTTCAGCTGTAAGGCGTAAACATCTACAAACAACGTGAAACGTGACTTGTGAAAAGATCGAGATTGTTAGTAGTTGCTACTCTTGACATGCCCTGATAGATTGTTCTCTTGTACTTATTGTTTCACCATGTCTTACTTGTGCATTTATACCATAACTGCCATGTCATGCATACTATAACTGCTAGGTTGTTAGTTTACCTTACTTTCAGCTTCCTTGCCCAAGTCTTTTAGACTTGCTAACATGTGCCCCTTTACTCTTTTGGGTGACACATGTTAGATCCTGAGCATGAGTTCATTGTTGAGGACGAGGTGTTTGTTGACGCCGAGCCCAAGCTTGTGTTTGGTGAGGAGTACGTGGACACTGGGGACCAGTCCTAGTGTCTTCGTTGAGCTTCCCCTTTTTTATTTTAGACTGCTGTTTAGTTGTCGGTGCGTGGCACCTATACCTCGTTATGTTTGTCCTTGTTGGCCTTGTTCTGGGCCTTTAGACTCTTTCTTTTAGCCTGGTGGCTTTTCTGGATGTTGAACTTAATTTTCATGTTGGACAATTTATGAGATTTGAGATTTTATTTCTGTCTCTCCTTGTGTTATTATTGTTGTTCCGTTTGTCGTTACAGGGACCTGCTTATGTTTTATTGACGCTTATCGGGTTTGGGGCTTCACAGCTCCACTCTCGTGCGGACCTTTTCACGTCTCGCCTCCATTTTAGGGAAGCGGGGCGTGACTTTATCTCCTCTTTCTCTTTCAATCCTCCCGTCGGGTCCTAGCAAGACTACGAGAAGGTTTGGTTTTGATCCAGACGTCTATGACACGGGTCTGCTCAAGTGAAACTTTCTTCGGTAAGTGATCGGCTCGGAGGCGGCTCGTGTAGATCCTTCTTGGGGGTGGTCAAATCCACCCCAAGTTGGCATAGATCTTGGCGAGGTTCTGGCTCGCCTTAGGGCTCGCTAAAATGTTTAGCTTTATGTTTTTATTTCCGCTGCGATTTTGTTCCCTCTGTTGTCCATCCACATAGGACGGGCACAGATTTGAGCCCCAAGGGTCTGCCAAAACCCTTCAGTAATCACTGTTGGATTTTTTGGGTCCTTATGGTTATAAAATCGGCGTCCGGCCTATTTTATATAAAAAAACTTTGGGCCTACACTGCATTTTGACTTTCTGGGCTCAATAAGAGTCTGATTTTTGATCCGTTTGAACCTGGATTTACATCGGAACATTCCCGACATCCATGTAACCATTCTCAATGCGTTTATAGTATAAATAGGCTCGCAAACATTTTGCAACCTATTAAAATGCTCTTGCATCAAATGCAATTAATCACAAACATTTAATATTCCAGAGTTTGTATTACATACCTTTTGCGACACAAGTAATTTCCATACACTCGATGTATTATGTCTCTAAAGACTCCTATTACTTAACGAAGTTCTCACTCTGTGTGAGACCATACAGCCTGATCCTACTACAGGTGGAGCTCGAAACCCTAGACGACAGTGACCACGAGCAGCAGGTGTCGTCCCTATTTTGGTATCATAATTATGTGATTAACCCATAGACATGACTATTGTTGGGACCACCCTGACTATGTCTGTGATGAATACCACATTGTTAGTCCCTTCTTCAAAACTATGCCGCTTAGTCAAGCTTAGGATATGGTCAACTGTCAACCCCAATAGTTCGACGCTGGTTAGTCTCCATCAATCTTTAGTCAAACAATGGTGGACTTCTTCTAACAAACTCTGGCCAGAGTTTTTACTAAAGCTCGAACTAACACGTGCGACACTAACTCCCCATAAATAGGAGAGACAAATTCCCTCTTGGTCATTACTCTCCTCACACTCTTCAAGTGTCACCCAATCAAGGGCCTTTCCACGAGACTTGCCCCGAGGCTAGATCAGTGATCAAAGTGACACCGTTTACGTACATGTTCGTACAATGATCTTAAGTCAAAGGACTAACTTGCCTATCATCACCGAGAGTTATTACTGACATATTAGTCAATGTTAACCATATGATAACTCTCGTAAGATCGTTGAACTCATTCTCTAATGAGCACATGTGTCTCGTCTCCGACTTTGCCAAATAGAACGACCATATGATCATTGTCACCACTCCATGGTGAAGACTAAGACACAGTGGTCTATCCGATTGTCGATATCATTTTCTCGCAACATCTACGACCATGAACGTTTTTAGACTTATGCTACAAACGGTCAAAAACTTCTCCATGATCTAGATCTCCATCTTGATACATGTTTGAACTTGCATCAAGTCTCAGGAATTTACCTAAGTTCTAATGAAGACTACATTATTATTAACTTAGGTAAATTTTTACTAAATCGCATACTGTTATTTCGAACAAGATGTTTGTACACATACACATGGATAAATTGCCTTGAGGGCATACCTATCTCTCTATATCTCCCACTTGCACTTAGGCCCATTTATCCCGGTATCTCATACCGCATTTACACATAAGTCTCTCTAGACTTCATGTGGTAGAGCCTTCGTGAGTGGATCTGCTAAACCGTCTTTTGTATAGAATTAAGGAGTTCTATGTTTCTTCTATATCAAAGATTTGAATCTCATCCAAATCATTTCCTTGGTCTCTCGGAATCCATAAAATTTATATTCCCCGGATCTCATCTAGCTTGTCGTCCTCTACGAGAATAACCCAAAATAGTCACTGGTCATTTGCACGGTTCATAATCGTTTCTGACAAACACTTTGACCACTTTGTCAAAATATATGTTCCGGCTTCTTGATGACTCACATGATTTTTATTCGCTCCCACTGACCTTGAAAAATTTATTAGTTTGTTCTTCTAAATCATATTTAGAAAACAGACTTCATATACATATGTCGTAATAGGCATTATTATCTAGGACTTAACCCAGTAGGAGGATTGTAACTCAGAGTCTCTAGCCATGTATTGCACCAAGTCTAACAGAATGCGATTCATTCTTTCCAACACGCCGATGTGTTAAGTGACTTGATCTGAGAGAAAATCTCATTTTATTTTAATTACGCAAGAATTATACAGCTAAGTATTTGCCTCCTCGATATTATCGAAGTAGATCAAATACTTCTGTCATCGTATTCTTTAATTTTATTGGACTTATGTTTATTATGAACATATGTCGTAATAGGATAAGAATAACATATCAAACATCCGTATGTACAAGACCATGAGTTCTCCAATTCATTCTCCCATTGTCTTACACAAGGATTTTTGGCCATCATACCTTTCAGACAAGACTTACAAGTTTCTTTCGACTGACAATACGAGAGATATAGAGACCCATCTTTATGTTACTTGTCAAGTTTGTTCTCTCTTGTCTGGCCTAGTCTATTTTGCCATAGGTAGATATTACTACTTACTTGAGCATTTATATATTAACAATTAATACAATATAGATATACAAAATAATCACATCAAAACATTTCTTCTAAAGAAATGTGACGACATTCGCCAAGTGTAATATATGTCCCATATGGCCCAAAGACAACTCTTGCACATTAGCCAATACGTGAGACAATTTATTCGTGTGTATAACAATTATTCTGAAACTTTAGACATCAAACATGTATCATTTTCAGTTCCTCCTACTATGCCTTTTCTCATGATACACCAAACATTCTTTCTCAATGAATTATCCTTAGTTCTTTCTCCTTTCTAAATCACATTTAGACATTTCATGTCCTAACACAAATATTAGCTATGCAAGCTCACATGCATCCAAATGCTTGAGCTTTACAACCTTGAGAAGACTTAACAAGTTGTTCGTCTTAAGATCTAATATGGATACATAGTCTTGCACCGCTCTTACACTCATCTTCGAGTTAAATAGTTTGATCGAAATTTCGAACCTTGCAGATTGAAACTGTTTTCCATACAACCTTGAGGAAACTCAACAAGTTGTACGAAGCAATGCGCTTTGTACATCAGTATGTTCAAGCTGCCCCTGCTTATAAAGGCGAGTGTTAAGTAGAGTGCTTTTATTGTGCTAGACCTTTGGTCGCGCCCGGATATACACCCGAAAAATGACTGTAGTCTTACCACAAGCGCACAACGTAGTGGCGAGCTGGTATCGAACTCAGGGAGGACAATTGACAGTACTCTATTTTGATCACCTAGCTATTGATGGAATAATGGGATGGTTTTGGTAATAGTGTCACAATCATTCAAATAGCAAATAGAATTCAATATAATAAAAGCGTCTAGGGATAGGAAATCCCCACTACGGATCGTCACTTATCCTTGTGGATCATGAATCTCAATGTTGCAAAGCTTGAACTGAGGTGAACTAGTTGCAACTGAATGTAGAACCAAGCTCACGCTCTCTCGCTATTACCGATCTATAGCAACTTAGATTAGGGCCCACTCTCATGCAAACCCTAACCTAAGCCCATAGCATGAAGATCGACATCATCGTCCAATCGCACCTCGAGCCCACTCTCGTGCAAACTCGAGCTACGATCTAGGTTATGATAGTTCGTATTTGTCCAATCTCTTGCAAACGAATATTAGTATAGAATTATAATAAATATCCTAGCTTTGGTCCAATCTCTTGCAAACCAAATCTAGAAAATCTCAATTATAAACCTAAGTCGAATATCTAGGCCTTCCCATCAATTGAGATCCAATCTCTTGCAAATCCCATTCGATGGAAATTCCTAGCTACTCGCAATAAATCAATCACAACCTAACTTTACTTCAATCCTTACAACAGTACAATTCATTCATCACAATTCAACGATCGGAACCATAGGGTTCATCCCCATGCCCTAGAACGACGAAACTACTCATAATTCATCATAGAAATCTCAGAAATAAAGCAATAGATCATAGCAAAATTCATAGCTAAGAAAGAACAATTCATAAAAATAAGAGTTTTTAGAGAGAAAGTTCAAACCAAATTGCGCGTCTATGATCTCCAGCTGAGATTTACAAAAGGAATAGCCATCAAAATAATATTCAAGTCTCTCCTAAAACTAGGAACAAAACTAGGTTTAAATACAAGTCAAATTCGTCCAGGAATTCCTGACAGAATTGCCCCTGGTGTAGCCCAAAAACCTAATTCGCATAGCAGTCAGACAACGTCACTCGGTTGTCACTCGGCCGAGTGACAATGTCACTCGGCCGAGTGACAGACCCAATAATAAAATAGAGAATTGAGGATAATTGGGGGTCTGTCGCTCTGTCTGACTCGGGTGAGTGGGCTTCTTCACTCGGCCAAGTGAGCAATCTTGCTCGGCCTAGTGGGTCTTCTCAAAATTTCCAGTAAGTTGGCTGCTTCTCGGAAGAAAATCCATGTCAGACTCGGGTGAGTGAGTTTTCTCACTCGGCCGAGTGGAACTTTCTTGCTTGGCCGAGTGAGATATGTAAATTGGCAGTCTGTATCCGTTTCACTCGGCCGAATGCAGTCCTTCACTCGGTCGAGTGAACTATCTGTTCGGCCGAGTGAGCTGCTTTTGGGCTCTTTTCTTCTCCTCCTCACGTCCTCGTCGATTCTATCGAATTTGTTTCTCTTCTTCTCATCCTCTAGCACTGCTAACTCCTCAAATAAGCTGCGGGCAATGCTTCGGTGTGCGTGAAAGTCCCTTGATCTCATTTTCGCTACATATCGCTCCATATCTCCTGAAATACAACAAAAACAAGAAATAGTGAAAAGCAACGCGATATCGTCGAATAATCATGGAAAATGCAATATGTGCGATCGAAATGACATGAAAACATGCAGAAAAAGGTGTAAAATAAGGAGCAATCAAAATCCCCCTAGCTTACCTCTTACTCGTTCTCGTGGAAGATGAGTAAAAGGCGAACCTGGCGAGTAAAAAATTAGAAAAAAGGAAAAAGAAGATAGAAAAGAAACACGAAGAGGGGGCGCTAGATCATTTCCTTAGGACGTGGACTTGCTTACTCAAATAGCATACGACGAATAAAAACATGCCAAAGATTTTAATCTCGATGTCATGATCATATAAGGATGCATTCGATATAGAAACCCAAGAATATAAAATCAATATGAAATATGGAATCATTCTAGAATTAGCATCGTCTAAAGCATCTAAAGTAATATACATAATCATAGATCGCACACTTTTCAATTGATAGCTTTCTATTTGGAGTATAAGTGTTATCACACAATATGAAGCAATAAGAATAGTAAGGAATGGTTTTCATGAAATGCATGCCAGATCTCAATTCCCGGATTTCGTAATACTTCTAGTGATCTCCCTAGGTATAGAAAATTACCTAGCTTAGGTTGTCATGCACAGACAAGTAGTCACTCTCTCACACATCATCGGATCCCCTCCCCCAAGCTTATCTATAAGCATGTTGGCATCAAATAAAACAATAAGACTTTTTCCCCTTTTTTTGAAGCTAAAAAAAGAAAAATAAAAGAGGGAAGAAAGAGAGGAATAAATTAAATGGGATCATGTATGAACTTCTTTTCTTTTTTTTCTTTTGCTCTTTTGCTCTTTTTTTTCGTAATCACATATATACAATCAGGATCCCAAATTAAGAGATAGAGAGATATGCATGTATATTTTTTTCTTTTGATTTTGGGATATTGGAGCATGGACTTTATAGCGGGGGAGATGCCAATATAAGATTTGCTAAAGGGAGATTCACCAATGATTTTAAGTATAGAAATGATGTCCAAGATATGTGGAGAAAGAAAAGTATTTAACGCTCAGTTCACTCTTTAGAATGTGCATGACAACTTTCAGTAGAGTAATGTAATCTACTCAGTTTGAACTCAGAAAGTAAACTAATCCAGTCATATCAAAATGCAATACATTCAATCAACCTGAAAGTGAAGCGTACAATTTTCATGCAAAAAGAAGTGATATCAGATAAAAAAGCAGTACTCCAAATATAGGTAATCATTGCGTGAAGCTTGGTGTGTTTTCTATGAAAAGCATACACTATAAATCATCAGACTCATCTAATTGTACAATTTTATTCACATTCATATAATGAAGGTGCGGGTTACTATCTCGAATTCACAGCAAAGCATAGCATATGATATCTGTAATAAAAACGATGGCATGACAAGATAATATGCATATAGCGATAAGCTAATTCCACGTCGTCGTCATCACAGAAAATTCATCTCTAGCCAAAAGGGATAAAGGAAATAAGGATAAAAGAAAAATAAGAACTACTATACATATGCAGCACACTCAAAAAAAAAGAAAAGAAAACGTGATGCATGAAAAAGAAAATGAAAAGGTGGGTGAAAATAGGTGTAAAACAAAGAAAGGTAGAAAAATAAAAGTAAAAATGATGAAAATGAAAAGTGTGTGAGACACTCACTCCCCCAAGCTAAACTGCACAGTGTCCTCAATGTGCTAAGTGTGGCACAAGGAGAAAAATGATATGGGTGGGGTGGGTGAGGATGCATGCATGATGAAAATAAAAGAAAATGAGATGGATATACAAGTGATGCATGCAGAGATCAAGATCGTGCAATATAAGCGTTCCCAGAAATACCTCCTCTCTCCTAAGATGAAATAGACAAATATGAGCAAAAAAATGACCCAAATGTGTGTGGAGGAGGGGTGCAAAATCAACAGAGAAGTAGCAACAGTCATAGCAGCAGCAAAAATATGAGAGGCAACCAGTGTGTGCCTAAGTGGGTGGTGGAGCACCAGCACCGTTCTGTGGTGGAGGTGGTGGTGGGGTGGCTACTGGGTAGAGGAACGGGTAGCAGCAAGTGGCGGCTGTGACAGTCGCGTAAGAATCTGGTTCAGGCTAGCCTGAATACCAGGGAGTAAAGCGACGCGAGACTGTACAGCACTAACGGTAGCGGAGAGAGCCCAGAAATCTCCTCTGAGCCCATTAACGGCCCCCTCTAGAGCACGCAGGTGCTGAACTAGGGTGTCGGGGGGGTGGTGGGGCAGAGGGACGGACATGTGAGGAACGGGGCTGCCTCTCACGACTACCATAAACAACTGGTGCAACTACTGGGCAGGGCTGTGGTGTTATGCTCACTAGGACTCGCTCAGCCTCTGTGGGAGGCTGAGACGCAGGAGTGGTCGAAGAAGAAGGAGTAGCAGCAGAAACGGTGACAAAGGGAGGAGGACAGAGAGGTCGCTGACACAGAAATGGGGACAGACGTCACGACACTCTCGGTGAAGACAGCTGCAGGGGAGACGGAAGGGTCGACGACTGGGGAGGCCGTGAAGTGTGCAGAAAATGACTCCCCATGGGTCGAGAATAATAAAGTGGACAGGGTCTCCAGTGCAAAAGCGAAGGAGGGCTCGCCGCTCTTAATAATGGTGGTGGGAACCTTATGGCTCACAGCAGAAATGGGATTGATGGTCATCAGCACAGAGGAGGTGGTGGTGGTGGACTCAGCAAGTGTACTCCCGAAACTGATAGAAGTGTGGACAGAGGTATCGGGAGGTGCAGACAAATCAGATGCAGGCTGAGGGATCTCCGGGTCCAGAGGTAGAAGGAGGGGCTCCTGCTGAGCGCCCTCAGGCTCTAGCACATATGCAGCTGGGATGAGAACGTCCATCGCTGGAATCCACTCCCCTCCTGCGGGTCCAATATGAGTCCGAGTGGAGCTCGAAAGAACCATGTAATCTGCGCCAAAAGGACCGTGCCGCCATACCCAGTGGTGCTGACCATGAGAACGTAGAATCCTCATACAGGCCATCACGTCTATGGAAAGGGAAGTGGGGCCCAGGGGTTACAGCAAACCAGTTGGAAGGTCTACTCCGCACATGTGAGCCAGAAGAGTAATTAGACCGTCGCAATAGATAGGCGTCCTATCGCCGACAGAGATAATGTCTATGTACCAACTAGTTATATCAATATCAATGGCGGGGAGTAATATGTCTCCACCTCTCTCAAAGGCTCTCGCTCGAGTCATCGCGTAGAGCATGTAAAGCTCAGGCATCGACATCGTCCCCGGCTCATACCTCGCTAGAAAAGTGGTCGCCATAATGCGCTGTGCAATGCGAAGGCATGGGTGGAGGATAGCAGAGGCCTTGGCCCGGCTCGGGTCAAAGGCAAGAGGTGATCCCGTGATACGTGTCCAGAAGGCGTGAGTGTCGAATGACGGCGGGGGATGTGCGTGGGAATATACAATCGGTTAGGGTCCGGGACGGGGGGCCACTGGAAGCAAGCTCAGAGCATATCGAGAGTGACCTCGCATTCACGATCCATCAAGCGAAAGGAGCATCCCCCAGGAGTCCGACGAATCGAACTAAGGAGCTCGAGTGTCAGTCGGATATAGGTGTCCGCCGACACTGACAAAAAATCACGCCACCTCATGTTGTCGTACAACTGGAGTAGCCCCTCAAATATCCCTAGGCGCTTGAAATCTGATGTGTGCACGAACCTAGAGGATACGATCGAACGGTGGGATATACGCTCAAATCTGGCGCGGTGTGCACCATCTATGACCGTAATCCCCATCGTGTCGAAAGTGGGGGCGGGCTTTGCCAGTGGAGGTGGAATAGGTGTGGTAGGAGGCGGAAGTGTGGGTGGAGGTGGGCTAGGTGGTGGGGAGTCTGCCCTAGCGGAAGAGGGGCCAGGATCGCTGGTCCTCTTCCGCTTAGAAGCGGGCACCCGCGTGCGCAACCTAGTGCGAGGCGGCATGTGAGCGATGAACTGTGCCTGCAAATGAAAAGTGCTGAATAAAAGAAACGAGTATACCCGAACACGATGCGAGTGCAAGCGATGGATGTGTGCGGAGAATCGCCTACTCTGAGAAGCTCCAAATCAGCTCATGTATCTCCTCCAAGCTAGCCTGAAACAAAAATTCACAAATTAGCAATGAATATCAAAAAGTATGGTGTAAGATCAGGGATAATAGATATATATATATAGATTAATTTGGATTTGGGGTTGAGTTGGGCGTACGAAATGGAGAAATGGTTCAATGGGGAAGAAATTGGGTGAAATGGAGGGTCGTCGTCGGCGAACTGGGCAGCCCCGGCATCGACTTGGTGGCAGACGTCACCAGTGAGGGGAGAGCGGCTAGGGCACGGGATCCGTGTGGCTCGGGCGAGTATGGGATTGATTCGGGCGATCGCGGAAGGAACTCGGGCGGCAGTCAAAATGAATTGTGAAATTTGGGATTTTTGGGATTTGTGCCGCGTGATTTCGAATAAATAGGGTGAGTCACTCGCCCGAGTGTCGCGTATACTCGGCCTAGTGGCTCAGTTAAAAATTTTTCGGAAATTTTCTGCAAAACTAGTGACTCGGACGAGTGTCACTTCCCACTCGGGCGAGTAGACTGCAGTCACTCGGCCGAGTGGAAAGGCCACTCTGAGCTTTTCAAGTGCTAAAAGTGTCTGATTCACTCGGTCGAGTGACAAAGTCACTCGACCGAGTAGCATATAAAATACAGAGAGTGGTTTTCAAAATCTTCCCTGATCAGTACCCTACTCGACCGAGTACGATTTTCACTCGGTCGAATGACAAAGTCACTCGGCCGAGTGGGCTGCTAATTTCAGATCCAACTCTCTGTTTTTGCTCCACTTTCTGTTTTTCTTCTCCCCGTCAGTTTCTTCCTTCTCCTGAGGCCTGAGCGCATTCCTGGAGCGCTCACCATTGCCATGGTCGTCCTCCATTCAAATGGTTCATTGTTCTCCATCTCCTGTCATGAAAAATAGAGCCCGTTGTCAGGATTTTCCTCGACTCTTGACTCTAAACACTAACAAAGATCTAAAACAAAAATAAAATGGATAAATTCAGTCTAAAAATAAGTTAAAACCGTCGGGTTGCCTCCTGACCAGCGCTCGTTTAAGGTCTTGAGCTCGACCCCTTAAGATACTCGTTTAATATTCGATGTTTGGCGCATGTAAAATGCGTGCGTAAAATTTTCTGAGAAAGCCGCTTGGGTTGAGTTGTTGTTGGTCATTGGCATTCCTAGGCTCCCCTTCATCATGGGTGGTAATGGGGGATGAGTCACCCAAGCTTGAGCTTTTACCGTCCTTTTTCTTTGCCAGTGACGATAATTTCTTGTCTGGCGGAGCTTTCTTTGTATTCTTCGCCGTAAAGAGCTTACATAGCTCTCCAATCTTTACGACATCAGCGTCATCTTTGTCATCGTTCATAGAAGGATTCAACGGGTCTCCCAACATCTCGCCATCTTTAGAAGATTGGCCTACTTCGAAGCTGTCATAGTGCAAGGTGCAGATAGCATATGGCATAGCATCATCAATGACCTCGTCGAGGAGGTCCACGTAATCGACGTCCTCCAGCCAAGGCATGTGCTTCATCGCCTTAGGAATGTGAAGCTCGACCTCAATGTTTCTGACGTTCAAGGACAAGGTTCCTTCTCTCACGTCAACTATCGCACCGACGGTGGCCAAGAAGGGGCATCCAAGAATCAGCGACATATCGTCCTCCTCTTTAATATCCATTACCACGAAGTCGTACGGTAAGTAAATTCCTCCCGGTACTTGTAGCAGTATGTTTTCTGTATTTCCTACCGGTCTAGTGATCCGACCGTCTGCGAGTTGTATCCTCATATCCATCGCCTTTAGGTCGATCCCCGTATTTAATTTATTAAACATCGTGAGGGGCATTAGGCTCACGCTTGCTCCCAAATCTACCAAAACTTATTGTAGCGGGACTCCCCCAAGTGTGCAAGGAATTCGGAAACTTTCGGGATCTTTAAACTTTGTAGGCGCTTTCTCCTTTCGGGTAAACCATGTACCTTGCTCGGCGATCATTATCTTCTCCTTTTGCTTCTTTCCCGCAATCAAGTCTTTTAGGAACTTAGCATAAGACGGGATTTATACAATAGCATCCAAGAAAGGAATATTCAAGCTCAGTCCTCGCAAGTACTCTAGAAATTTGGCGAGCCGCTTCTCAATCTTTGCCCTTGCCAACCGTTGTGGGAAGGGTACCGGTGGCATATAGTTGCGCTCCTTGCGTGGCTTTCCAATTTCAAATTTTTCGCTGTCGTTTGGCACTTTTAGACCCTCCTCTTCATTTACCGGCTCATTATTATCCAAAATTTCTTCCCTCTGCTCCTTTGTTTAAACCATGGCGGGAGTAGTGTCCTTCCCGCTCCTTGTAGTTACCGCCACAACCGCATTGATGTGGCCGGTATTACTCCAGGGGTTTTGCTCCGGTTGAACCGGCAATTGTTGAGCGTTCTTATTTAGCAACGAAAGGTGCTCCGATAATTGTGCTACGATGGTGTTGAGAGAGTCTTGTTGGGCCGTCAATCTAGCATTTATCTTCTATTGTTCGGCAATGAATTCTTCAACCCTCGTTTCATGTTCCGACCTTGGCGGTGCTTGTGGTGGATTAGGAGCTCTCCATCCTTGATTGTAGCCCGGTGGTCTATATGGTCCAGCTTGTTGCCTCGGTGGGAAGTTTTGTTGTAGGGGCCCTCTTGGTTTATATTGCGGTTATTGTGGAGGTCGAGCTTGTGGTTGTTGCGGTGGTGGATTCAAGGCTCCATCATTATTAGCATATGAAAATCCCGGGTGATTTCTCGTAGCCAGGTTTGCGTAATAACCGGCGCTTCCTGCAACATATTGAACTTGCTCTGTAGCTCCTTCTCCTTGCTCCCCTCCAACAAACATAACATGAGCTTGGTATTGCCAATCGCTCATGCTTCCTCCCGATGTAGAAACAGTGGGGGCTCCATGCGGTTCACTAATCAACTTCTACAATCTCTCCACGACCTTGTGAAGAGAATCAAACTTTATAGAGAGCTCCGCTACGGCCTTTGCCTCATATATACTTGCCGGCTTCAAGGATGACGAAGAATGTTTCCTCTCTTCGCCCCATTGTTGGTTATTTGAGGCCATCTCCTCGAATAAGGCCGTAGCATCATCCGGCGTCTGTGACAGAATAGCTCCATTGGCGGTTGCATCAATTATTTGCTTCGTGCTTGGTTGCAATCCGTTATAAAAGATATGCACAAGCTCCCATGCCTCAATACTATGATGGAGACATTGGTGTTGGAGATCCTTGAAATGCTCACATGCCTCATATAGAGTTTCTTGAGGTCCTTGCTTCAAGGACATGAGCGCGCTTCTTATCTTGATAGTCTTGGATGGTGGGTAGAATTTGTTAACAAATGCACTCGCCAACTCATCCTAAGTAGTGAAGATCCCCTCAGCTTGCGTCCTCAACCAATACAATGCCTTGTTTCAAAGAGTAAACGGGAAGAGGCGCAGTCGAATGGCGTCAATCGGTACGCCGGGCATCTGGAAGGTGGCACATTTAGCCAAGAATGACTGCAAATGGTAGTAAGGGTTTTCCTATGAGTTCCCATGAAAAGGGTCTTGTTGCATCAACACTACTAGTCCAGTCTTCAGCTTAAAATTCTTATCGGCTGCCAACTCCGACGTGGCTATGGAAGAGGTGGTAGAAGTGGTCTTAGGCCGTAGCCTATCTTAGATAGATACAAGCCTAGCCATACGTGCCGCTAACTCCTCTGGTGTTTTCGGTCGGGCCATATGATCTTCCTCTATAGCAAATCTCTTCTCAGCTCTAAGCCTCCTTGCTATACGCTTGATCTCGGGATCAAATAATATATCTTCTTGGTGTGCCTTCGATCTCGTGTATATGCACAGAAAAAGAGAGTCTAGATAGAATTGTCAGTACAATAGAGGAATAAAAAAAGTGAAAAATAATAAAAAATAAAAAGAAATAACTAAGTAAAGAAAATAGAATACCATCGCCTCCCCGGCAACGGCGCCAAAAACTTGGTCGTGCCCGGATATACACCCGAAAAATGACTGTAGTCTTACACCAAGCGCACGGCGTAGTGGCGAGCGGGTATCGAACTCAGGGAGGACAATTGACAGTACTCTATTTTGATCACCTGGCTATTGATGGAACAATGGGATGGTTTTTGTAATAGTGTCACAATCGTTCAAATAGCAAATAGAATTCAATATAATAAAAGCGTCTAGGGATAGGAAATCCCCACTACGGATTGTCACTTATCCTTGTGGATCATGAATCTCAATGTTGCAAAGCTTGAATTGAGGTGAACTAGTTGCAACTGAATGTAGAACCTAGCTCACGCTCTCGCGCTATTGCCGGTCTATAGCAACCTAGATTAGTGCCCACTCTCGTGCAAACCCTAACCTAAGCCCATAGCATGAAGATCGACATCATCGTCCAATCGCACCTCGAGCCCACTCTCGTGCAAACTCGAGCTACGATCTAGGTTATGATAGTTCGTATTTGTCCAATCTCTTGCAAATGAATATTAGTATAGATTTATAATAAAATCCTAGCTTTGGTCCAATCTCTTGCAAACCAAATCTAGAAAATCTCAATTATAAACCTAAGTCGAATATCTAGGCCTTCCCATCAATTGAGATCCAATCTCTTGCAAATCCCAATCGATGGAAATTCCTAGCTACTCGCAATAAATCAATCACAAGCTAACTTTACTTCAATCCTTGCAACAATTCAATTCATTCATCACAATTCAAAGATCGGATCCGTAGGGTTCATCCCCATGCCCTAGAACAACGAAACTACTCACAATTCATCATAGAAATCTCAGAAATAAAGCAATAGATCATAGCGTAATTCATAGCTAAGATAGAACAATTCATAAAAATAAGAGTTTTTAAAGAGAAAGATCAAACCAAATTGCGCGTCTATGATCTCCCGTTGAGATTTACAAAAGGAATAGCTGTCAAAATAATATTCAAGTCTCTCCTAAAACTAGGAACAAAACTACGTTTAAATACAAGTCAAATTCGTCCAGAAATTCCTGACAGAATTGCCCCTGGTGTAGCCCAAAAACCTAATTCGCGTAGCAGTCGGACAGCGCCACTCGGCCGAGTGACAATGTCACTCGGCCGAGTGACAGACCCAATAATAAAACAGAGAATTGAGGATAATTGGGGGGGTCTGTCGCTCTGTCTGACTCGGTTGAGTGGGCTTCTTCACTCGGCCGAGTGAGCAATCTTGCTCGGTCGAGTGGGTCTTCTCAAAATTTCCTGTAAGTTGGCTGCTTCTCGGAAGAAAATCCCTGTCGGACTCGGGTAAGTTAGTTTTCTCACTTGGCCGAGGGGAACTTTCTTGCTCGGCCGAGTGAACTATGAAAATTGGCAGACTGTATCCGTTTCACTCGGCCGAATGCAATCCTTCACTCGACCAAGTGAACTATCTGTTCGACCGAGTGAGCTCCTTCTGGGCTCTTTTCTTCTCCTCCTCGCCTCCTCATCGATTCTATCGAATTTTTTCCTCTTGCGCTCATCCTCTAGCGCTGCTAACTCCTCAAATAAGCCGTGGGTGATGCTCCGGTGTGCGTGAAAGTCCTGTGATCTCATTTTTCTCTCAAAATCGCTCCATATCTCCTGAAATACGATAAAAACAAGAAATAGTGAAAAGCAACGCGATACCGTCGAATAATCATGAAAAATTCAAAATGGGCGATCGAAATGACATGAAAACATGCAGAAAAAGGTGTAAAATAAGGAGCGATCAACCTTAGGGCTTAAGAAAATCCTTGTCCTTAACTCAGTGCTAAGAAAGAAACTTTATGGGAAGGGTCTGTGAGAATAATTTGGTTTATCAAATATTCCTTAATCAATCTTTTGACCAATTGGCTTATTCTTTTAGGATATTATCATTTGGATTCCACCGGGTAAAACATAGAACTTCTCTAGTTTAGCGTATGTTGATTATTTTTAAATATAGTTAAAATGGTTTTTATTCAACTATATCCTCTCACTATTTTAGCGATCATCTTAATGCATATAGATGAACGAATTAAGACATTTAACGGGAGAGGGACCCAACCACCCTGAGCTTCACAACCTTGAGGAGACTCAACAAGCTGATCGACTCTGCAGTTAGTAGATAAAATCTTTATCAATCACATCACATGTGACTCCCTATTGTTTTTTTACCCCTAGTCACTTATGATCTTGAGGAGACTCAATAAACAATAATGACGATTCTAGTCGAACCCGTGTTTTTATGTCTAATATTAACTTATATCGATACTCGAGGAGACCTGACGCATCGGTTTGGGTGAATACCTGACTACATCACATGTATGATGGAGTCGGTTTCTAAAAGAGACCATGTCATAGCTTGAGGAGACTCAACAACTATGACATGCGTCTTTTAGTCCCCTTATCCAAAAACATGGAGGGCTAAGGCTAATCTTGAAGAAGATTTTTAACGTATTTGACTAGATGTAATCGATGGTTTGACATAATCATAATTCGCATCCTTGTGGTCCAGCAGAACACAGGCAATGTTTTGGCTACGCCAGGATCACTATCCACAGTCGAGCTAGGGTGATCCACAACACTAGTCAAAAAACGCTAGACCGGATCATGATCTTTTAAGGTACGAATTATTTTTATGTGTAATATCGATTTGGAATGGCTACAGTAAAACTAGTTAATCATATCAGCTAGTTGAATCCTAAAATTTGAAATTATTAGGATTGGTTAATAACTTTTATTAAAGTCCTTATCAACTATAAGAATTTTTAGGGTACTATTCTAATCATGTGTTATGGATTTAAAGTTCAAGTTGCAACAATTTAAATCATAGCCTTTTTAAAATTATTATTAGAACAATTAAAATAATAATTATTGGAGAGGGATACCATAATCATGTATTAGGAGTTTAATTTGTTGCAACAATTTTTAAATCATAGCATGTCCACCAAAATTATCTTATAATTTTCAGAAAGCTTTTAATTGCTAACCTAATAGTTTTTCTTGTATTATCACATAATGAACACGAAATAATATAACCATTAAAACTATCAACTAAACATTTTATTTCATAAAATTTTAGCTAAACATGCAACTTAAAAATTGTCTCATAAATTTAAGTTTCATAAAAAATCAATTATCATTATATAATAATTTGAGATCTAATTTTAAAATATCAAATGATTTTAAAATAGATCTAATTTTCAAAAACAAGTTTTTTCGAAAATAAAATCATCACGTGGGTAACGACTATAGCTTAATAAAAACCACCATCTCATGGAGAAACATGCTGCATCATATGCGCTTTATAATTGCAAATAACATAGTCATGTAAACATGCTCTGATACCACTATAGGATTTTGTGGGTCCTTATGGCTAAAAAATCGACGTACGGCCTAAATCGAATGGACGACGAAATCAAATAAAGTAGCGGAAAGCATCTTAAAAACATTTTAAGAATAACCCTAAAGAAATAAACTCTAGCCAGAATCTCTACTATCCCGAGGTTGGCACCGACCAACCCCTAAAGATAGTTCTATCCAACAGCAATTATAAACGCATATATAAAAGAAAACATACCCAGAACTTCTTTTCTGCTGAATACAAAGCGTCGTTTTCAGCTACCTTTCTTTGACTCCGAAACGAAGCCCCGAGCAGCTTCTCCCGAGTTGAACTACATCCCAAGCCGAACCACGTCCCAAGCTAAACCGTGTCCCGAGGCGAGCCAACATCACGCCTCCGAGCCAACCACTTGTCGAAGAAAGTTTCACATTGAGAGGATCCTCAGTCAAGACTTCGGATCCGATTCGAACTTTTCGTAGCTTTGATAGCGCCCGCTAAGGAGCAAGGAAGAATTAGGGAGAATGAGGGTATATAAATTTAAGTCTTAATCCGAGCATGCTCAAAACTTTTTGGAGCTTCTCGAATTTGAAGACTTAGTGCAGGTTTCAAGGAGGGGGGTTGGCCCCTATTTATATAAGCGGCTGAACCCTCCCCTTCTCATCATATCCGATGTGGGATTAAAGGTTTGGAGGAGAAAATTGACTTTAAGTTTAATCTTCAAGAAGGCCAAACTTCAATGAATTTTCCCTTCCTCATCATTGAGCTTTGCAAGTGATATCACATATCAAATCGAAGAGCACTAAACGGTGATCGCATAGAAACAAACTGGGCTCAATTTCGACTTCATTTGATCCTCTAATGTCGTCTCAAAATTGGCCCAAAAACATGTCTTTCACCAAAAACGTAGCCATCAAGAAGTGGGCACGAAACCCTAATCATGTGGGTCCCACTGTGGACCCCACTTTCCCCAGTCGTCGGCTGGGTGCGTGCCTCGCACGCGCCCGTTGGGCGCGTGCAAAGCACGCACATAGGGTGGTTGTATCAAGCGCCTGCAAGGGTGCCCCTTGCCTGAGATTTCTGACCCGGTCCATTGGGCCGGGTCCCCAAAAAAGGGGTTTGCCCTTTTATATAAAAAAACTTTGGGCCTAAATTGCTTTTTGACTTTTTGGGCTCAATAAAAGTCTGATGTTGGATCTGTTTGAACCTGGATTTACACCGGGACATTCTCGACATCCACTATGCGTTTAAAGTCTAAATAGGCTCGTAAACATTTTGCAACCTATTAAAATACTCTTGCATCAAATGCAATTAATCACATACATTTAATATTCCGGAGTCTGTATCGCAAATCTTTTGCGACTCAAGTAATATCCATACATCCGATGTATTATCTCGCCAAAAATTTCCTATTACTTGACGAAGGTCCCACTCTGTGTGAGACCCTACAGCCTGACCCTACTACAGGTGGGGCTCGAAACCGTAGACGGCAGTGACCACGAGCAGTAGGCATTGTCACTGTTTCGATATAATAATTATGTGGTTAACTCATAGACATAAGTATTGTCGGGACCACCCTGACTGTGTCCGTGATGAATACCGCAGTTTTTGTCCCTTCGTCAAAACTATGTCGCTTAGTCAAGCTTAAGGTATGGTCAACTGTCACCCGCAATAGCTCGAAGCCGTTTAGTCTCCATCGATCTTTAGTCAAATAATGTTGGACTTCTTCCAACAAACTCTGGCCAGAGTTTTTACTAAAGATCAAACTAACACGTGCGATACTAACTCCCCATAAACGGAAGAGACGGATTCTCTCTTAGTCATTACTCTCCTCGCACGCTTCAAGTGTCACCCAATTAAGGGCCTTTCTACGGTGCTTGCCGCGAGGCTAGATCAGTGATCAAAGTGACACCGTTCACGTACAGGTTCACATAATGACCTCAAGTCAAAAGACTAACTTTTCTATCATCATCGAGAGTTATTATTGACAGATTAGTCAATGTTAACCATAAGATAACTCTCGATGGGACGTTAAGTGAACTTATTCTCTAATGAGCACCGGTGTTTCGTCTCCGACTTCGCCAAGTCGAATGACCATGAGATCATCATCACCACTCCATGGTGAAGACTAAGATACAATGGTCTATCCGATGTGTCGATATCTTTTTCTCAAAACATCTACGACCTTGAACGTTTTTAGATTATGCTTCAAACGATCAAACACTTCTCCATGATCAAGATCTCTATCTTGATACATGTTTGACCTTGCATCAAGTCTCAAGACTTTACCTAAGTTCTAATGAAGACTACAATATTATTAACTTAGGTAAATTCTTACCAAACATGTTACTATTATTTTGAACAAGATGTTTGTACACATACACATGGATAAATTGCCTCGAGGGCATACCCATCTCCCAACAATCACTGAGGTGAGTAACTTTTTTAAAGAGTTATGTTCCACATTTCTTCATGTGAATGATATGCAGAGGCTAGAGACAAGTATTGTGGAAGCCAATTGTAAACTGGAGAAGATATTCCCTCCGTCATTCTTTGATGTTATGGAACTTTTGATTTTGTATTTGCCATAGAAGCAAAGGTGGGAGGACCTATGCAATATAGATGGATGTATCCTTTCGAAATGTACATGTATGGACTGAAGAAAAAGGTGAAAAATAAAGCTCGTGTGGAAGGTTCGATACTAGAGGCTTACATTATTAAGGAAATATCGACTTTCTGCTCATTCTACGTTCGTTTAGACATGGTAACTTGTTGGAATAGGCCTACCAGAAATGATGATGGGGGTGAAGTGGATGTGATGGGACACTTAAAATTATTTACAGATACAGGGCGACCAATTGGGTGAAATATAGAAATGTACCTGGATGATTATAAGTACAATACAACCCATTTATATGTGGTTATAAATTATGAAGAGAATGAGAAATTCATCTAGTAAGAGTTGACTTCTCTCTCATTTCTTATATATTCTTTATATGTACATGTTGGTAAGGCATACACACATAATGTAAATGTGCATGAAATTTGATGAAGATGTATCCCTATCGAATCCACAACTTTCAGATGAAGAGAAGAAGCTATGCGTGCAGTTGCAAGCTCATGCACGTTGAACTTATATATGCATTAATGCACAAAACTGTTAGTTAAAACTCTTACATATCAATTGATTGTTAAACAGGTAGCTGATCTAACTAATGATGTTTGTCAATGAATAAAGCAACTTCGTATTGGGCCGTATGTCCGAGTGAAATGTTACAACCATTACATGGTTAATAATTACAGATTCCACACCTAACACTATGGAAGAACTAAGAAGACTATGAATGCCAGAGTCATGGTTAAAGGGAGTTGGACCGGCCAAAGTGACAAGAACTTTCCTGGAGGAAATAATTGAGTTGACATATTGTGGTGCTAACAATAAGGCTGTCTTGTTCAAGTGTCGTTGGTTCGACATGTCAAGTCGATGGATGTATGTTCATCAAAAGTATGACATTGTTGACCTTAAACGTAACAGACGTTTGGTGGCATATGACCCATTCGTTCTAGCAACACAAGCAGAGTAAGTGTATTACACAACATACCCAGGTGCAGTGAAAAATAGAAACTTGAAGGATTTCTGTGTTGTATGTAATGGTAGGCCACGTAATGATTACACTGGATTATGTGAGGAGGAAGATGAAACCAAAGTCGACCACACTGTTTTAAAGCTCAGGAATTACGACACTGTAATTATAGACATTAAATCAATGTAAGTGATATTGACAGAGCTAAAGGTGATGCACTCGGTTCTCTATGATTCCATGGCAATTTCGATAAATTTGAAGGAGTGCAAATAGTCAAGACGGCCAACGATGGATTCATTGATGATGAAGATGAATGGGTAGATGAGGAAGGTGATGAAGATGAAGAGGCAAGGGAGGAAGATGATGTAAATGCAGATGCAGTGGAGGGAGATGATGAAGATGAATGAGATGATGAAGATGCTGAATATTTTCTCTTTTCCAGTTGCCTTGCTAAGACATTAGCATATTATAATAATTTTCTCTTTTCCAGAATATCATCAATAATTTTTTTTCTATGAATCATATATGAATGAGCTTAACACAGCAACACACATTGATGTCTTTAACCTACTAATTTCAAGCCTGATGCATTTCATGGTAAAATGTTTATTTTGTAGCAGTTGTTTTCATACCTAATATTGTCCAAATGTATAGCTAATCATCTGTTTTTTATTATTTCAATTTTCTTTGGCATATTTCATATATTTTTCATATATTTTTCGCTAATTTGTCTTGTTATTTGTACACAGATTCAATGACGGTTTCTTCTGCAATTAAAAAGTTTTGTCTTAGTAGATATGACATGGTCTCGATCTGCGTCAAAATATCAACCACAAGAGTCTCCTTCGATGAATGTTTCACAGTAGGAGACTGAGCCTCAGCAACCTGTAAACACACACTCTAGTAGTACACATGGACATACCAAGCAGAGAGAAACTCCGGCTGGTCCTCATCAAAGGATGATGAGGATTTTTGGGAACATGTATGTATACATAGTTATTTTATTAAATGAAAGCACTAACAATTTATGTTTCATTTTGTATGAATGCAATGCAGTTTCATCGATCTTGATGTTATTAGACAAGCCGTGATAATAGTGAGGGGACTGTGGACTATAGCATGGCAAACATTTAGATCGGTGCCTACAGACCGCAAGCAGCATATGTGGAACGACACGAAGGTAACTCATAGCATATGTTTCTTAAATAATTACAATTTATTGTTATCGATATTTATTATATATATGCAATTTGTTTATTCACATTTTTATATGACGTGTACCCTCTGGAATTTCCAAACAACATGGTCTGTGCTTATGATATATTGACCCACCAAATGGGCCACAACATGTTTTACGACATCTGATCTGCTCGCGAGAAAAATGCAAACCTTGGTTGGATGCTAGAAGAAATCTGGTTGGAGATATAGGCTTACTGGAACACAGATAAATGGAAGAATACGTTGGCAATGAATAAAAGAATACGATCGATGATGCTCACACCGATGAAATACTTGGCACGCACTGTGGGGACTCTATTACCATTGACTACCACCGAGATAACTTTTAGGTTTGTGTGCATTTACGGCTTGCTACCAGAATTATTGTTTTCCATTTTTGGTGCAAATCCTAATTTTAACTTATTATTTGTTTGAACTTACAGAGGCGTGCATCTTAGGGACATACTATCACCCATCTGTGGGTATTCGATGCAACCCATCAGAGGAAGGGTGCTTTTGTTAGCAATCGATCACGATTTGTCTCCGTAATTACTTTTGAATAACTTATGTCACCGTAATTTCTTTTTGATTCGACCAATCAATTTGGATAACTTATGTCGTGTAAGAGTCCTATCAGGAACGAATGACACAAGTACATGGGAAGACCCCATCTCCCACCCTTATTTAGACCCTTCATTACGGAATGAAGTGACTAGTAGGCTGACTCGATCTCGTGTTTTTGTACTTACTTCGACTACTAAACACTTGTTGGTATTGGGAAAGCTTGCTCTACTTATAGCACCGCTTCCTCGCAATGGCTTAATGTAAAGTTAATGGAGGAGAATATGTAGCTAAGTTCCAAGGTAACTACAATTAAGGATTTACTCAGGTAAATAGGTCCGAGATGTGGAATTGACGTTTCGACCATATTCTCGACCATGGTATAACTTCTAAGTTATTCAATATATGCTTCAAATTTCTATTTTAAGTTCCAGTTCTATGTTTCTTGTTTAATACTTTCATCTTAACTAATATTTTAATTGTTTCATCGTATTTAAGGCATAAACGCATGTGCATCATTAGCTATAGCGGGTGCAGCAAAATATGCACCCGCTGTAGTGCCCATAATAATCAGGACCATGCTGACGATGAGTCTCCACATCTTACTGACCTATTAGTATATAGCCATATATTAGTTTTGCATCATTTTTTAGAAATATTAGTTCTGCTAGGTGATGGCTAGTATGTTTGTTTCTTACGTAAATAGTTAATATATGATGTATATAATGGCTTATTTTGGCAACAATTTTTCAAAGACGATGATGTTGATGATCTCCCAATAAAGTTCACATTTTATTTTTGTTAGAAATGGCTAGGCAAGGTAGGATGGCCTGCAATCGTACATGCAACCATCTTGCAGCCATTCTTTATCAAGTGATTACATTATGCAGATCTGAGTCACCTGCTAACTTCATTTAATTGTGTGGGACCCGGAGGTCAATTGTGTATGTCTTGACAAGTCAATGTGTACGTGGCAGTGTGGCAGTGTGTGAGAGTGTGTCATTGTGTGTGAGTCTATGTACCAAGACAGTGTGTGGGCGTGTGTGTCTGTGTGTCTATGTTTGTGAGGGTGTCATTTTTTGAGTGTCTATGTTCCAAGTCAATGTGTGTATGAGGGTATGTGTCTGTGTAGAAGTGTGTGTGAGTGTGTCATTATGTGTGTGTCTGTGTGCCAAGTCAATATGTGTGAGGTTGTGTGTTTATGTGGTAGCGTGTGTGAGTGTGGCATTTTGTTTGTGTGTGTCTGTGTGCCAAGTCTGTATGTGAGCAGGTGTATGTCTATGTGGCAATGTGAGTGTGTCATTATGTGTGTGTATGTCTGTGTGCCAAGTCTCTCTCTCTGTGTGTGTGTATGTGTGGCTATGTGGGTGGGTGGGTGTGCGTGTGTCTACGTGTGTCTGTATGGCTATGTGGCTGTGTGTGTGTGGCATTGTCTTTGTGCCAAGTCAGTATGTGGGTGTGGGGCATGTGTGTCTCTCTCTCTCTCTCTGTGTGTGTGTGTGTGTGTGTGTGTGTGTGTGTGTGTGTGTGTGTGTGTGTGTGTGTTTTCCATGTATGTGTGTGTGTTTTTTTTTCGAGGCGACGACAATGATGATATGCAAATAATTATTGTGTGTGTAGTATGCATGTGTGTAGTGTCGTCTAACACACACACACACACAATGACACACACACACACACATACACAGCCCCATACACCCACACACTGACTTGGCACACAAACACACACACACAATGACACACACACACACACACGCAATTTGTCTGTCGAGGCGATGATGATGATGCTCTGCCAATAATTAATGTGTTTGTAGTCTTTCTGTGTGTGCGTGTAGTCTGTGTCAGTATACAACTTATTTTTGAGAAAAAGAGAAAGTCGGGAAAGGATGGTCTGCAATTATGCAGAAAACCATCTTGTAACCATTCTTTGTCAAGTGATTACAATGCACGTATTTGAGCCTCATCCTTGTGTGCTTGTGTGTGCTTGTGTATGCTAAGTCTCTCTCTCTCTCTCTCTCTCTCTCTCTCTCTCTCTCTCTCTCTCTCTCTGTGCGTGTGTGTGTGTGTGTGTGTGTGTGTGTGTGTGTGTGTGTGTGTGTGTGTGTGTGGGCGTGACATTGTGAGTGTGTCTTGTGGCTGTTGTTAGTTCTTGGGTTTAAGACTAACTTTTTTGATGATAATCAATACATTATGTTAGTGAGCTAATCACTCTCAATGTTTTAGTCTCATATTTAACAATTGAATAATAGCATTTTGGAGACTAAAAGCTTAGTGACATCAAGAGGAGCATTGCCATAGCTTGGAGCTTGATGAAAGGAAGCTCATCAAGAAGTGCCAAAGCTTGGAAGATGATGGTAAACATCAAGGCTACTCAAATTTTTGAGGTCTTAGATGCTAGGAGAAGCAAATTGTAATCCATGTAATATTTTTTACAATATTTTTTACTTGCTTTTCTCTTTTTTGAGTCTAGTAATTTGTAGTGCCTTGATTAGATGGTCAATCATTCATGCATTTGCATTTACCATCTTAGTGAACCTTAGGATCATTATAGAAACTAATCCAATAGGTTCCCCATGCCAATAACTCAACTGGATTTATTGGACTTCCAACATGCACCTGTTGAAGGTATGACATGCGACTGGTGTTCACCAGGTGCCTGGCCATCCTTCAACAGACGGCTGTTCTACACATGCTCAAGTCTAATTTCCTTGACTCATACTTGAGCATTTGTTACAGGTGACTGATGTACAATTGACAGGCGCCTGAATATTGTTCAACAGATGCCTGGTGCACCAATGTGCATAAATTGGTATTTTTACCTCCAATCCATCTTGTGGGATAGTCGACTGATGTAGAGTTTACAGTCGCCTATCAAACTTCAGGCACCTGATCTTAGTTCATCAATCGCATGGTACACAAGTGCGTAAGTTGTCTTTTTCCAGCTCAAGTCCATCCCTTGTTTCAGTCGCTTACTGAAGTCTTTACAAGCGCATGCACAGTGGTACATGCATCTGTGTAGTCTTCTACAGTCGCCTGTTTTGGATCAGAATATAGCCGTTGGGATTATAGAGCCGTTACTTCATGCACCGGTCTCTTTGCCGTCAGTCGCTTGTTCTAACCGTTAGACTCAGAATTCTGCCCGTTTTCTTGGACTGTTTTGGGCTGTTTTGAGGGCTTATTTAAGCTAGTTTGAGTGTGATTTTTTAACACTAACTCCTACTCCTAGAGATCATTTTGGAGTGTCAAAAATCCCAAGAGAGAGCTTCATTCCTAATATTTTCTCTCTTTCTCTCCCTTGAGCTTCCTATTCTTTCATGAAGTGAAATCAAAGCACTAAGGGATTTCTCCAAGGGATTTCAATCTCATTCCTATCTTGGAGAACATCATTCTTCTCTTCATTCTTACACTTATTTGAGCAGTGTAAGGGCTCATTCCTAGAAGTGAGAAAGATCATCAAGTGCAATCAAAGCATTATCTCTAGCACTTGGTTTCCACACTTGCATGCCTTTTTTCACATTGGTAAGATCATCTCAAGGTATAGGTAAGTGTTATTTTGTTTCATTTTTTGTGAAACCCTAACACTCTTTGTGAGAGTTAGTTTCTCCCTTTATGGGAGGTTGTGTCCTTGTGTATGACTAACCCTTTTGTAGGGTTTGAGTTCTCCCTTTATAGGAGTAAGTGAGAGTATCATTGTACAGGACTAACCCTTGTGTATGGATTGTATTCACTACAATGTGTAGAATTATAGAATATTGGTGTGGCTGGATGTACCCAAATTTGGGGAAACATGGTAAAATCCTTTGTGTTTGCGATTGTTGTTGTTGAGCATAGTCTTTAATTTCCATTGCTACTTGTGCCTTAATTTCAACAACTTTTAATTAAGCGCTTTGCTTGTCTTTACACTATTCACCCCCCCTCTCGTGTATTGTGTAGCCCTTAGGTCTTATTAAGTGGTATCAGAACCTTGGTTTGGTGGCTTTTGCAAGCATGACTTCTATGGCTCAACAACACCTCCTTCTTCCTCCAAAGTTCAAGGGTGAATACTGTTCCAGATCAAAGAAGGGGATGTGCAAATGGCTTACATTGCAACAACAATCGATGATCATAACTTCTGACACCCAAGTGTGGGAAGCCTTGCTAATGTCCATAGACAAAGATAAAATAGCAAGGAAATTGGTGAAGTTTGATTCATCTTGCGAGATATGGGATTATCTTGATGGCAAGTATGGTGGAGACTAATCTTGCAATGATGAGACATCGTTGGTAATGAGGTATCTCGTAACTTTCTCGTTCAACGTAGTAATTTTATTGATAATTATAATGCGTTGTTTATGGACTCTCCAAAAGCTAACAAGTTTAAGATTAAGAGAGATGCACACACTCACACATCATCATCATCCAATCCTTGTGATGATGCACATTTTATTGCTTTGAATCAAGAAAAAGTTGCTCTTGATTCTCATGTGTGCATGTTGAGCAAAGCGAATGTGTCTCTTAAAGCTTAAGTAGTGTATGTAAATGAAATTCATAGGTCTTTAAAGGGAGTGCATATGCTACTCATAAAGAGGAAATGCATTGTTTGCATGCCAAGAAAGAAGGATTTCTTTCTCAATTGAGTGCCTTAAGAGATGAGAATGCTTCTCTCAAACTCCAAGTGGAGATGATGCACTTGGATTGTGATTACAACATTTTGAGAGATGCGACATTAGCTCTCAAGTCAAAATGTTGTAAGCTTGACTCATGTCTATCCAAGAGGGATGATGACATTTCTTCACTTTTAAAGAAGTGTGATCTATTGTCTACTCAAATTGAAAATTTCAAATTGAGTAAGGATAAGGTTTTGGGATCCTCTACATTGAAGTTGAACAAACCAAGATCTTCTCCTAGAAGCAGCCAAATAAATTTTGTGGGGGAGCATTCTAATGGGAAAGTCACATCCATATCTGTTGACCTAAAATCAACTTTAATTTCTAAACCAAAGAGAAACCATGCATAAATGTATTCCGGTCTTGCTTATGTTAAGAAGCCTATTCAAAAACATATTGTTATGAATGCTTCTTCTTTGAATGCTATGCATGATGTGTCTACTAGTAGGAAATCTTATCATTGCTTGCATGCTGGAATCACTGCCAATCCTTTGCATGATTCAAATCTTCCTATGCATGGTAGAAATGCGTTTGGGAATGCTTCTAATGCTAAATTGCATGTTTCACACACGGGGCACGCCAATATTTTTGTTCTACCTCACAAGCATGCACCCTCACCTCCTACTCATGATAAACCTCTTCATAAGAATCCCAAATCACTTTCTTTGTGGATTCCTAAGAATGTTTCTATGCTTGATAGGAATTCGTATATAGATTCATATGTTCGAAATGTTATATTTTGATATGACTATATATGGAAACCAAACTCCACTTTTGTTTGGTTTCCATCTTGCTAGGTCACTCACATTGTTATTTATTGCTTGGGTACCATGCTTGAATGTTTACATTTTGTACCCATATTTATGTGAGTGTGTTCATTACTCCCAATTTTGGTTGTTTTATATGATTTTGGAGGAGTATGGAATTATTGCTTGCTACCATTAGTTTTTCCATTCATATGTCACTTTGAATATCATTCACATTATTTTTATGCATATATGGTGGTTATTTCTCTTGCCCTTGGTTTTTCTATTTGGCTATTACCCATATTTTTGATATGTCAATGGGGGGAGATAAATAGGTTATGTAAAATTATACATTATGCTTTTTATGCATTATCAACTGTTGGAATTTTTTTTGCATAACATCCATCAATTTGATTTGTACTTTGCATGTTTATATTTTGTGCACTTTTGCATATTGATTGGGGGAGTTTCTTAGCACACATTATTTATTTCAATGTTTATTATATTTTGTTATATTGGATTGTCCTCATCAAAAAGGAGAAGAATGTTAGTTCTTGGGTTCAATACTAACGTTGTTTTGATGATGATCAATGCATTATGTTAGTATGCTAATCACGCTAAATGTTTTAGTCTTACGTTTAACAATTGCAGAATATCATTTTGGAGACCAAAAGCTTAATGAAAGGATTGACATCAATAAGAGCATTGCCATAGCTTGGAGCTTGATGAAAGCAAGCTCATCAAAAGATGCCAAAGCTTAGAAGATGATGGGAAGCATCAAGGCTACTCAAGCCTGAGGTCTTAGAATCTAGGAGAAGCAAATTGTAATCCATGTAATATTTTTTACTTGCTTTTCTCTTTTCTGATTCTAGTACTTCGTAATGCCTAGATTAGATGGTCTATCATTCATGAATTTGCATTTACCATCTTAGTGAACCTTAGGATCATTATAGAAACCTATCCAATAGGTTCCCCATGTCAATAACTCAACTGGAGTTATTGGACTTCTAACAGGAGCCTGTTAAAGGCATGACAGGTGACTGGTGTTCACAATGAGCCTGCCATCCTTCAACAGATGGCTGTTTGCACATGCTCAAGTCTAATTTCCTTGACTCAAACTTGAGCATTTGGTACAGGCGATTGAAGTACAATTGACGGGCGCATGTTAACCAACAGGCGCATGAACATTGTTCAACAGATGCCTGGTGCACCAATACACGTAACTTGGTATTTTGAGCTCCAATCCATCTTGTGGGACAGTCGACTGATGTAGAGTTTACAACCTCCTGTCTACCTTCAGGCGCCCGTGCTTAGTTCATCGGTCACCTATTACACAAGTGCATAAGTTG